>JAJTUQ010000003.1:5370028-6712535 GCA_021399445.1 Xylogone sp. PMI_703
ATTCAGTATTACGTATCTCAATAATATGATGCATCAATTCTCTCTCGCACGGGTGGATAGTCAAAAGCTTATTTGGGGTGAGAGTTATGCTTTAATAGGTTAGTTAATAAGCCGTATGCATGTAATTTACTACGAGTTACTTTTAAGCCTTATTGCTCAGATACAACCCTACGCTTCGCATCCGTGTCAACCCTCGCTATGCAGCAAAGGGGTGCGGAGTGTGGCAAGTGGAGATGTTAAGCCTCGGATACGGAGGCTTACTTTTCATGAACATGCGTGGGTTGATTTAGGGCGTCAGTGTAAACCGGGGGATATTAAGACTTGGTACACAATACTCATTCAAGTATACGTTACATAAGAATAAACGCAAAGAAATCTTACATGCTATTACATGGCTTGCTTTATTGATACTGTTAGACGTTCTGGTAACTTGTATTTTAGCAATTAATATAGAGATTTATTGATTTGCTAGAAATAGAGTCATAATTTATTTTAGTTATATTAAATTAAATCTTATGATATTTTACTGCTTCGGCATCATTACCACGCCACGGCCTGAAGAAAAGTAATTTAGCGCAAGCTCTCGTTGCTATGGGTATCTCGATATACAGTAGTTGAGGTTGATGTGGTGGACGGTTGTATACATCCGTAAGAACATGCATGATGTCATTGATGGTCTAGAAACCCTTGAGGAGGCAAAGTTGACGACGAATGCGCCTGCAGTGTTACAGGAGTGTGATGCAGCACCATCGCATGACCATTCACTTCTCTTGTTATGGCAATATTCTGGAACTCTGCAACCATCCTCACTTTTAAGATGCATGCGAAGAGCGGTGCATTTTCCAGGGTGAATTACGGAGGTATTCAGATGCCAAATGCGGTATTTACTACTAATGTTGCACTGCAGCTATTCGACCCCTTGTAATCTCACTCGAAGCTGAGTTTCCACGAGCACCTCTTGGTCACACCTGAATGATAATGTCTTCCAACATGGAGATTACATAGAATAGAACAGAATTTCCAATAAATTTAACTTTTAAGCAGCACAATTTTATGCAAAATGCCCCGGAATTTGCACATGGAGTCTAGTTGCCGTCCCATACAGCTTGGAACGCGTGTCGCGTCACCCTCGAACACACAGACTCAACAGATCAACAGATAAACAGAATCATTGGAAACCTTTAGAATCACCATCTGACACCCGAAGAACCTACCAAGACTCTTCATTTATTCAGCTACTTACCCTTAGTTTATTAACACACTACATCTGCATCTGCATCTGCATCTGTTAAACTGCCTTAACTTGTCACTCGAAAGAGAGAAACATCTACCATGTCTGCTAAACGCAAATCCGACGCGATCGAAATCGACAGCGATGACGACAGACTTTCCAGGGTCACGGATAACTGCGACCAAGTCCGACGCAAGATTAGAGCTTTCCTCAATGCCGGCGAGATGAAGGTCGGCGAGTTCCAAAAGGCCCTCGGTGTAAGCAGCAACGCCTATTCTCGATTCATGGGTCAAAAGGGGCCATACAACGGCAATGGCAGCGATACCTATATGCAAGCACACATATTCTTCAAGAAACGCGAACTGCAAGGAATCCAGATCCCCAAGAAGAAAGCCAAGAAAGAAGAAGAGTCGGCAATGAGCAATGTCTCCGCCATTCGCCTTGAAGGGGAGGATACCGTCAGCGTCCCTGTCTACGAGTCCTGCGACGAAGTTCGAAAGAAGATCAGTGCGTACCTCCGCAAAGATGGGATCACACAGGCGGGGTTCTTGAGAGAGATTGCGAAGACATACCCCGATGGCAGAAAGATCCAGTCGAAAGTGTTGAACGACTTCCTCGGAAAGCGTGGCGCGACCGCAGGCAATACAAGTTCAGTGTTCTATGCGGCTTACGTCTTCTTCGAGAAGCTGCGTATTGCAGAGAACAAGCCCAAGTCCAAACACCGTCTTGAGATGGAGGACATCCATCCAGGTGGAATGGACACAAAGAATAGACACGATAGAGGGTACCTATGCCTGGCTGGGGAGGTTCCATACGAGGACAAGTATGGCAGGGTGCATATCGCTCGCAAGTTCTGATCTTGTATAACATGTTTTTTTTTCTCGGCGCCTCAATATGTTGGGATTCTTTTTGCGGGGTGTTTGGTTTTGGAAATGGGACTGAAAACTTAGAATGTCTTCTCGCGAAGTTGAAGCTCTGTCTACGCAAGGTTACTGTATTATACTGAGATAGATGTGTACTACTATTGTATGAATATTGACTATTTTCTACAACTCTTGCTACGTCTCCCTTTCTCCCTTTCCTGTCTTGACACTTCTGGTCAATGGTTCACTAAGCCAGCTGGCTAAGCCGTGAAAGTTGCGGCAAGACCCACCCCTGAAAATACTGCACAGCATGTACGGAGTGGTGTTGTTAATCTTAGTGCTTATGCTTATTTCCACATGTCGTGCAAGAACTCCAAAGTACGTCATAAATAACTCGTTCTTGCTCCCTCCTGCATAAAAAGCATATTATGACCTTGTGTATGTCCGTAGACACACTACTCTGATCCTCCACGGCACAACAATCTCGGCTCGGGCCAGGATTAATCGGCTTCACTATCCTCCGTGTGGGTCAACGTCCTCCAAATGTGTCTGACAGTCTCGAGCCTGCAGTAGTTGATCTTGCGCCGTCCCGTTGAATACATAGAAATAGTCCTTCTATAGCAAAATTAAGGAAAGAGAGGAGGTAAGAAAAAAAATAGGTGGAAAAAAGGTGCAAAAAACATACAACAGAGGGGATTCGCTGGTCGTCACCGACCCAACTACTAGACCTCCGATCTGAGGCTTATGTATGGCAGAGCGGACGGGATGCCCAGTTTTCCTCAGTCTATGGTCGTATGTGACAGCTTTGGGTTAAAAGATTATTATATAGGTATACACAATGGAAGACATTAACATTAACATTGACGATTGACAGCTGCTCGTCTCGGACTACAGTTTGCTATCCATTAGCACTTTGTCAAATCATACTATTTTAATTTTATATTCATATGCTAGATATACACCGATTTTTTAAGCTTGAGATTGAGCAACCTTGACTACATCGTTTTCCTTTCCGCTCTATGAAGTCCGGCAATAACAAAGGAAACGATTCCGCCTTTCCCTTCCTGCTCCGAAGGCCAACATCACAAGCCTATAGTAGTTGACTCTTTCTGAGTCTTTATTATTATTATTATTCAAATTCAACCAAGTGTGTTGATAGCGAAGAATGAGAAAGGATAAGTAAAGATTTAAGCTTTTTCTCCGGACAACCACGGGATTCGACAGCCGGCTCCGAGTCCACGAAATGCGGATTACGTGTAATATCATAAGTAATCATCCCAAATCACACAATAGGACTATCTCAAAAGGCCAAGACTGAAGAATCAACGGCCACAGGTATTTCATCGAATTGGTTGGTTGGGGTACGCGAGCCATCGATACATCCTTCAAAATCAGTACCTATCAATTGTCTCTAGGCCAAAACGTAAACATCATCTTGACCGTGATTGTTTGCAATCGATATTGATAGCAGCCATCACAAATCGGTTCCGGATTTTGATATGTTGAGGAGGTTTTCGTAAAGCCCTTCACGGTCCCCCGTGGTTTGCCGACCCCACATCTGTAAGCTATATGTCCATCTTCAGGATAGTATATGAAATATATAAATAGCATTGGTAAACCATATTAGTTGATTGTGGAGAGAGGAATAGATATAGTCTCTATTGATAACATCACTACAATGACTTCCCTCAAGGCGGCAGACCTATTCCATGTCAACGGACTGGTTGCAGTTGTAACTGGAGGAGGTAGTGGTAAGCAAAATTATTGGACAAATCCTCTCTGAGCAATATCAAAGTACTAGTACTTCAAACTAATGAGAAGTCTTCTTTTTAGGAATTGGCAGCTATATTGCATGTGCCTTGGCCGCTAATGGTGCTAAAAGAGTGTTCATAACCGGACGACGTCTAGATAAACTCCAATATGTAGCTAACAAAGTATGTTGTATACATAGATAAACTATGAGGCCTTATATTGACTATCTATTTCGTAGTATCCTGATATTATCAAACCACTTCAAGGAGACGTTACAAGCAAGGAAGATTTGATCCGCTTAGCTGGTGAAGTGCGTGCAGATACTCCCTACATCAACCTTCTTGTCGCCAATGCCGGGGTCAACGACAGATCAGCCCTCGAGATGGGTGAAAATCCTACACTGGAAATATTTCAGGACTTTCTCTGCGGCCTACCCCGAGAGGACTGGAGCCGGGTCTTGGATGTGAACGTCACATCTGCAGTTTACTCCGTTGCTCATTTCCTGGATCTGTTAAAAGCTGGCAACGATGCCAAGAACGTCCCTTATTCTAGCCAGGTTATTGCCACGAGTGCCATTGGGGCTTTTATTAGATCTACGCCACCAGGAGGATTTGCCTATGTTGCTAGCAAGGCTGCGATAACGCATGTCTTCAAGACCTTAGCTACCATGATGGCGCCTTATAAAATTCGATCTAATATCATTTGCCCCGGTTGTATGAGAATCCACCTATAACTCGTTAACTATATAATTATTACTGATACACGTTGATTTAGTATACCATTCTGAAATGGCGGATCCCATAATTGATAGTATTCAACAGAGTGGTGGGGATGCGATAACGAAACTCATACCTGAGGGTCGTGTAGGAACTATAGAGGATATGACAGGTGTGATACTCTTTCTGGCATCGAAGGCGGGGTCATTTTGCTCTGGTAATGTTTTAGTTAGTGATGGAGGTACTATGTCTCTGGAGCCAGCAACATATTAAAGATTCTGATCATAAAAATTCTAAATCAAATTCACGACCCCCTCAGATATGCTCTACATTCTGGAAAAACTAATCTACACATTCCTTTGAATAGAGTTCGGTGATTGCCCGGCGTATAAGTCTAGCTTGCCCAATACAGCTTGAGAAGCATTCATAATCTGATCGGATCTGTCTGCGCCAATAACTTCCAGATTGTAGAAGACATACAGGTCTCGGTGCTCTAAGTTGAGTTGCGTCGTGGGAATCGATAAAGCAATTCATAGATCATTCATAGTGCCTCGAGGAAAGTATCATTTGAGATGATTCGCTCTTACAAGTCAACAGCTTTTGCCATGAATATTATGCATGTGTCACCGAAATCTTAGGTTATTAATACCTTATATCTGATAATCATCAAAAATAAGAGTGAAAGATGTGGAAGAATTGTAGCATTTGTCTTAAGCATCCCTGGTCAGGTCATAGAACACACCAGGCTCTGCGGATTGATATGGTCTGGCGTTCTCTACTAGCTCATCCGGCTCGACTGCTCTTCTATTAGCAAGAGTTTTATGATATGTGGCTTATTTATTTGTTTTTTTTTACCAAGGCTCCTCTTTTTGGATTTCAGGTGCTGATTGATGTGCCATTCGGCAAGGTCAGAATGGTCTACCCACTCCCCGGCCCACCACGCCTTAGAACTCTTCACCCACTCTTTTAATTTATTCTGTATTTCTATCTTTTCCTCAATAGAAGGCCGCGATGATTGTATAACTGCAGATAAAAACTTATATCGTTCTGCCTAAGGACTACTACGTTAGAATTTCAGCTATATTACTTGGGCTGTTCAGTCACAAAATTGCCTTACAAGAAAAGTCCTCCAATAACCGTAAGCAAAACGTGGATCATTCCACTGCTCATTTCCAGTGATTCTTACCGTTTCCTCTCGGGCCTCGGAAACTGGGGCTGACAGCTTAACCATCGTTGACTGCCATACAATGGGGAAGTTTATGATAAGCTTGAGAAACTGAGAGGTCGGTAAGAGAAGCTGGATTCGCTTCACAAACCAATGCGTGTAGTACGCACGAGGTTACCATGTGTATGATAGGCTGATAGTACTTTACATGGCCTTGCACTCTCGAGTTAGAATCCCACGGAAAAGTGTTCCAAAACTATAGCCTTCAGGTGCTAAACCTTGATATTTCAAGATGCTGCCATTAATTGCTAGCTTCTAGTGTCTTAAATACCAACAGTGATGGCTTTGGTGTCTAAATACTCTTCAAGTGCAGCAATACCCCCTTCTCTCCCTAGCCCACTCTCTCGTACACCTCCGAACGGCATCTCGGCAGCACTCACAAGCCCGACACGAACACCCACCATGCCAACGTTTAAAGCCTCACTCACTCTCCATAAGCGGGAAATGTCTTTGGTATAAAAATAAGCAGCCAACCCAACATTCGAGTCATTAGCCAGTTTGATAGCTTCCTCTTCTGTCTCAAATGGGACTAAGAAAGCCACTGGGCCGAATGTCTCCTCCTTCAGAAATTTCATGTTACTACCCTTGGAGCCGATAACAATAGTAGGTGGGAAGAAGTTTGGACCTTTATGTTTCGCAGCCCCTTTCCCACCTGAATACAACTTAGCTCCGAGTTTTAGTGCGTCCTGCAGATGGTTTTCAACTTTTCTGATACCCGGCCCGTCGTAAAGAGGACCGAAATTAACTTTCTTATCCCAGACGGAGCCATAGGTGAAAGTCTTTTCCAGGTTACGGTTTAACGATTCTGCAACCTGGTCAAGGATTGAGGAATGTACAAGAACTCGGTTTGCGCAAACACAAGTTTGACCGCTCGAGCGGAATTTCGATGTGATTAAGCCTATTTCGTATGTCTGTCAGAGATACAAGTTATATACTATTGTTATCTTTGCTTTACTCACCTTTCACTGCTTCTTCAATATCCGCATCCTCGAATATAATAAATGGGGCATTCCCCCCTAATTCCAAACTTGTCTTCTTGATTGTCTTAGCGCATTCGGTGTTCAAATATTTGCCCACCGGTGTTGAGCCTGTGAAGCTAAGGTGTTTGACTAATTCATTATGGCATAGCTCATCGCCGACTCCTGGAGTTAATTCACGGCTCGTAGTGACTACGTTGAATACTCCCGGAGGTCCACCCGCTCTTTCGAAGAGCTTAGCTAGCGCAATAGCACAAAGTGGTGTTTCTGGCGCAGGTTTACAAACAACAGTATTTCCTGCGGCGATAGCAGCACCTACTTTCCTTGTAACCATGGCGACTGGAGAATTCCATGGCGTGATGGCGGCTACTACTCCTTGTGGTTGTCGAATCGTAAAGACGCGATTGTTACCACGTGCTGCTGGAATTGTTTCACCGAATGTACGTTCGATTGCGCCCTCGAACCAGTCGAGGAAGTCAATCCCATACTGAACAGTAACAAGGGATTCGGTATATGGTTTGCCTAATTCAAGAGTACAAATTGCTGCCAGGTCTTCATTGTTTGCCTTGATCAAGTCTGCCCAACGCCTGATGAGCCATCTCCTTTGACGATGTGGGGTTTTCTTATATGTCTCAAATGCTTCTTGAGCAGACTCAATAGCTAATCTCGTATCACTGCCGTCTAGGTCCGCAATTTGGCATATCTCAACGTCGTCTTCAGGATCTAGAAGTTAAGGTTAGACTTTGCGGGGCAAGCTTAAATGAAGAGATTTGGAGATTTTATACCTAAAAGGGCAAATGTTTTGCCAGACTTAGCATTTACCCATTGGCCACCAATGAATGCGCGAGTATCCAACAGAGAGAGGTCTTTAAACTGTAGATGAGTAAGCATTGATTGTGTCTATATATTAGTTGACTCCTGATTACCTGGTAAGGAATTGACTTCTTCAAAATTGACGCCATTATATATTAGTTTGTACCACAAATAATAATTGAAACTTTATTGAAGAGTTACTTGTATATGTACCCCTCACTTGAGGTTATATATGCTTTCACATCGCCCTGCCCCTCCACAAGCTCTTTCACGGAGAGTTTTCGTCCACAACGAACGCAATTGCACTATTGTACCCTGGATTATGATTGGCTGGGAATTAGGAGGGCGAAAAAGTAGGGGGGTTTCCATTTATTGGGGGTACCAAGTGGTAATGTACTCAATTATTCTGCCCAGTGTCGTTGGGTTCAATGGTACTTCGGAGAGTCACTCTCCGCACTGCGTGTCGTGTGCCCCCATCATTGGGTTGACGTAATTGCGAAGCTCCCTGAAATACTTTCGGTGGTAATGGTGTACACTAAGCGACTTCGAAATTGTATAGAAGTAGTGACACGGAGGTGTTAATGGTCAATGCTAGCATATAATGCTCTTAGGAGTAGCAAATGAGTTATAAGCTGGATAACCTCAATCGGTTTGAAGTAAGAAGCAACTGGTTGGCGGTATTGGGTTATGATAAAACAATGAGAAGAATAGGCTCAAACCTGACCAAGCTTCTAAATTCCTAGGATACGCA
Organism: Xylogone sp. PMI_703; assembly: GCA_021399445.1. Classification (NCBI taxonomy): domain Eukaryota; kingdom Fungi; phylum Ascomycota; class Leotiomycetes; genus Xylogone; species Xylogone sp. PMI_703. The sequence goes on from JAJTUQ010000003.1 coordinate 5,378,357, forward strand.
TCTAGGTTCCATACAATAGTTTGGTCCACATCAAGACCCTGCATATAAGTTATCGCTGGAAAAGTAAGTGAGAAAATAGCTAAGCAGCCGTCATTATCATTACCATCTATTGCATAATTATAATGATTCCATACTAAAAATAGACGGGACAAAATCACAAGGCAAAGTAGTAGACTGTGCATCCATGAAACCATACAGTACATCCTCGTTCAACGCATGTTCAAATCCAGAACTGTAACACATACGTCGCATCTGGGAATAGTCTTGAGAAACCAAGGATCGAGAAGGGAACATTCGCAAAATCTCGTTGACATTGATATCCCAGTTATCTTGTGGTGGGTCCCCGTCTACGTCAATCATTAAACTTAGTCCGCTGGTTGCTACTAGGTTTCGAATGATTCCAGCGGGTCTTATAACTCCCGGATTTGGTATCGTCAAGTCGTCTAAGCAACGCAGACTTGCTGTGAGCATGGAGCAGTTCTCTCCAGCTTGATTGATTTCAAGCGCAACAGCGTTTCGCACATGTATAGTGCAAGCGACGTATATTGCGTATGCTAATATGTAAGGCCCTCCCCGAAAGCTGTGTGAGACTTGATAGGCCAGAGCAATGTTAGTAATATTCCTAGCTGCTTCAGAACATCGCCTCCAAGAAGAGGCTGGGGCAGCTGCTGTGCGTAGATGGCCATCAGATAGCAATGGCCGATGAACAAGGATAATGAGAGCATGGTAGAGGCAATGGAGATGGAGTAGATTTGGTGGTGGTTTACGAGCATTTGGCTCCAGTACTACTGCTGGATCATATTCCAAGTCTTCAGGCAGACCTCTCTTCCACGCATTGAGCAGATCATCTATCGTCTGAAGATTTGCCCTTGCGTTAGCAGCTGTCGCACCTACGACATAGAACTCATCGATAATTCTCGTCATAATTTGCGACAAAGAGCATAGCTGCTGAAATGTTGATACGGACAAGATAAACGGAGGAGATATATTGACAGTGTCGCCTCCCATAACATCTGGAAGTGTTGGGTCCTTGTATGGCTTCCAGATTTCTTTCTCCTCAATCGTATCCATGAAATGCCGGGTCACATGTGCATCCCTCAGATGGATTGCCGTGGGCCGCCCAAGATAAAGGCTCTGTAGCTTATCTGATATAAAAGCTCCCCAAAACACCCTTCTTCTAATTTCTACCTCTTCTGCGTTCTTCAATGTTGGCTTGAGATCTAGATGAAGGCCCAGATCATAGATCATTCTTAAGGCATATCCGGAATAGAGCCAACCTTTCGAGGTCTCACCAAGCGATATGAAGGTCGAACCTAGCAGAAGGAGGCCTATTACGGTTGGGATACTGGGCACCGCTAATAGTGAATCTTTGGAAAGAAGCTCGTCGCATCTCCTGAAGAATCTTCTTCCAGCTGTTTTCGGATCCTTAAAATCATCTCGCACTTCATTCCGTCTCGAATATTTGCTTGCGCCGGCGAAGATAGCATTTATTAGAAAGGCCGAGCAATGAGGCCCTCCTTCTCGAAGATCTCGCATGATTGCAGGTCGATATGTTAAAAGAAGTGTATGGTGTTGCCTGCTCCAGTGCAGGTCGAGCAAATGCAACGCGAGATCCACATCCACACCATCAATATCAGACAGAGATCTAAGCTCATGTTCTCTCTGACGTTCAAGTACTGCGTTGCTTATGAGGCTGTTTCTAATGTGTTGGTCGGTAATAGGTTCGGTATGTACTGGCGGTTGGGCTGAAGATTGAAGAGCAGAGGAGGGACCGAAGCTATCTAAATGACCCATTTCATTTATGCTGTAAAATGGTGAGGTATCAAGATTCTGTTCTTCTCCAGCCACAACCTTGTCTCCGGCAACAGCGACCTGACTGGCAACATCATCTTGTTCGATTGTGGCATGGTCATCTTCGGATCTCGGGTCTGATCTTTGTCCTACGGAATTGGGAGATGCTGGGTCACAATTTATGTCAGTGTTATCGGCAAAGTTAATGGTATCTAAGATCTGAGAGACTTCTGCCGGTGACGAGGCTTTAAGGCGCAGGATGAGTTGCCTCAGCCTGCGCTCTTCACATTGCAGAGCTCGGAGAACAGCTTTGGTTGGCCTAATTTGGAGATATCAGTTTAATTTCTAGGAGCCCGATAAATAGCTTAGCTGCTGAGAAGGTAGCTGCCGTACCTTGCTTTAGGTGGCTGTAAGTTATATACACATTGGCGGTGTTGTGATGCACAGGCACCGCAGGTAGGCCGCTTGGTATCGCATTTAATCTTTCTTGAGCGACAGCGTTGACAGGCCTTAGCTAGAATTTTCGCCTGGCAACCCATTGGGGCACCATCCATAGCGGTATATATACATGGGTAGACAAGGGAAAAGCTATCGCAACTCCCTTGGAAGAACTACAACAGAGGAGAAACGGGAGAGGATGAAGGATGGAGCTCGCTGAGACTGAAGGTCCCCGTGCTTCCCCAGATTTCGGCAACGGTCTGTGCGGTTGTGAGCTACAGTTACTGCGGGGAGGGCTAAGGACCCCATTTACGGGGTAGCTTCCGATTCGGTGACGGCGATGGCCTCAAAGGTGGATTGGGCTTCTCCATGTTGCGAAGTAAGATGCTTCGCCACCTGCCGAGAGTAATAGGGAGATGTTACTTCCATACATGTGCTGCAGTTGGTGGGCATAGGCACGGAAGTTCATGTGCCGCATCCGCATACGTCTTTCTTACAAGGGGGTAGTACAATGAGTCTCCAAATTGGAGTCGGGGTAAGAATGGTAAAGATATAGGCTGTGTATAGTATAGAATTCGTGACTGGCATGACGCTGAGGGTATAGATACTATCGGTATAATGTGTGTAGACCGTAAGCATTGAAGTATTGGTCATGCAGAAGTGTTGACCAGAGCCTATGTATTATTCGTCGTAGCAAAATTCTACCTTCTATTGTGTATTGACAATTATTGAATGCTAACGTCTCATTCTTAACAATTTTTAAACGGATAACCGGCCGCCATCAATGGGTATATTTACACCTGTCACAAAGGAAGCCTCATCGCTCGCCAGGAAAACCGCAGCATTGGCAACATCATCTGGTTCGGCCATACGCCTTAATGGTACTGACTCTGCAAAACGTGCCCTTTCTTCGGGAGTGTCGGGTACTCCGCTGAATAGCTCCAGCAGTTGCGTGGCGCCACGCAATGGACAGACTGAGTTAACTCGTATTCCATAAGGCCCATATTCTGCGGCAAGCCCCTGAGTGATCTAAACCTGGAGTTTAGCTTATGTTCTAAGTGAAAATGATTCGAGGCAAAGTCAAACTGACCGTGTTGACAAATCCTTTTGTGCCGCCATAAAACACCTGGCCCGGTCGAACTCGAGTGGCGGCCACAGATGAGGTATTGAGAAACACACCACCTTTCCTTTCGACAAAGTATGGCATAATTACCGACACGCTGAGGTAAATGCTCTTCACATTAACAGCTAAGATCCTGTCAAAGTCTGCTTCCGAGACTCCCATGCTTGGTTGCTTCTTATACGTGGTACCAGCATTGTTTACCACGATATCAAGTTTACCAAATTTCTCTTGAGCGAATTTGAGACCCTCTTCCCATGAGTCCCTTTTTGTGGCATCAAACTTGATGAATACTGCCGCTCCCCCTCCAGAATATTTCTTGTTCGTAATCTCCTGTACCACTCTCTTGCCACCGTCTTCTGCGATATCTGCAACTATAACATTGGCGCCTTGAGAGGCATATGCATGAGCGATTGCTTCTCCAAATCCCGATCCAGCACCGGTAATAAGGGCGACCTTCCCTGTGAGACGGAACATGATGATTATACAAATATTTACGACGAAGCTGTGGCATGCAATATTAATCTCTTAAAGTAGGTAAGGGAATAATGCAACTGTCAATTCTGGAAAATTATAAATACTCTAATGCCGCGCATATGCTTAAAAGAATCGGCCATTGCGGGGTTGTTTTTGCATGCGGAGACTCATTTTCCGCTGAATATTTACCCCCCTACCGCAGTTGCGTTGCTTGCGTACGTACGTTTGTGACCCAGTTTGTTATATATTATCAGTAACGATCTCAGTGAAGCCATTACGAGCAAGGGGCTGAAACACAACTCTATTCTAGGAAGAGTTCCTTGGTTTAAGTATCGGATCCCAATTATAAAATTTGGAGTCAAGAGACCTAGATTTTAGTTCTGGCAATGCTTTGACCTTTATCATTATAATGAATACATCTATTTGTAGCACCTATTTCACTCTAGTTTTACATCTTCAATGAAAACTGATTCGGATTTATCAACGCTAGTCCGGCCAATCTCCAGTACGCTCCTTTACCTCCGATGGTATTATAGGACGCTTCTACCAGCACCCTTGGGCTTGTGCATATCGATTCCATTATCGTAGATGGTATTCCACCACTTCTTCCGAAGATGAGCAGACACCATAGTCACCGGGTCAACGTCTCCTTTGCTTTGTAAATACTCACACACGGCTATATCGGCATCAGTCTCTGCATCATAACCTAAGATACCCGGTACTGTTTGAGGACTCGCAAACAACTGCCACGGTCGATAGGTAGGAGGAAGCGAATCCGGATGAAGAGGGTTTCGGTCCCGCGCAACAATCTCAACAGATGAGGCAGAGTTACGCCTATCTTGCTCTTCTCCAGATAAAGTATTGAGCTCTCCATTGATAAAAGCAGCCTGGGCTTTCATCCAGGCTTTTGGAATACGCTGCTTTTCGTAAAGGGTAATTCCTTCTCGAAGGTCAATAGCACCACGTAAAGTCTCACTGATAATTCTCCCAAGGAACACGCCGTCCTCCATTGCTGTAGCAGCTCCTTGTGCCTGGAAAGAGTTATGATATTAGTGAGGAGAAAAACGAAGATCGATCTGATGTTTGCTTACCATATGATTCTGCATGCCGTGGATAGCATCACCCAGAAGAACTACGTTCTTGTGCTCATTGGACCAAGTTTTTGTTGGGGGTACCACAAGTAATGGCCAGCGTTTGGTAGCCTTCATTAACTTGAGGATCTTACCCACGAAGGGCGGGAATTCCTTATAGTACTCTCGGAACTCGTCAATATCAACGTCCTCTACCGTTGATACTAAGTGATCAGTGATAAACGCAGTTACCACATTCAGCTCCTTTCCACCTGAGAGTGGATACAAGAGAACATAACCCTTCGGTCCAGCCCATGCATCGACTGTGTTTCGAAGGACTGATCTTGCTTCTGGAACTTTGGCATATACCTCCTCATAGTCGATTACTGCACGATAAGCAGCAATGTTCGATATAGCCCTAGGTACTAACTCGGGAAATAAAGCCTGTCGAGTTGTTGACTTTATTCCATCAGCACCAATAACCAAGTCAAAAATGTATTCTACGCTTTTATCTGTTGTTACGGAGACTTCATTCTCATTGTAGCGTAGGCTGGCTACTCGAGCGCCTAAAATTGTTTGAACTCCATGCTGCTGTGCCGACTTGCTTAGACCAGCGTGCAGATGGTCTCTACGAACCACCCACCTAGAGGTTTAATATTAGTATATTTAGCGCCTTTGCATATACCTGGAAGCCTACCATGGAAACCCCTGTTCTCTTTCCATTCGAAGCATATTAATATAACCGATGAGTTTGTGTGGTCCATCTGCTCCCCAGCAGTTGTATTCCACGGGTCGAACCAGATCATCGCCAATGATATGGTCAACACCCCAGCGTATGAGAAAACGTGATACGTTTCCAAATACTTGGATGCCGGCTCCAATCTCTCCTAGCTCCTTTGTTGCTTCTAATATTGTGACTTGAGCACCTGCGCGAGCTATAGCAATTGCAGCTGTCAGGCCGCCTAGTCCGGCACCGATGATGCCAACATGCATCTTTGGCTTAGGCATTATTATCCGGGTGACAGGAAGCTAATATCAGTGTACTCGACAGTAATGATAATTTATTCAATATTTCACTTAGAATGTAAACTCAAGAGAGTAGGCTGAGGAGTGATATGAGAGATTAACGCGTAGAAGATCACAATGCCAATGCTGTAGAGACTTATATACAAGTACAGTTGACGCTATCCGTTGAGTGGCGATGCAACCTCATTGGAGTGAGAGCAATAAACTTTGGCGGGGAAGCGCTCTCAAATTCCTCGGCTTCCCCTCTCGCTCCTGATTGGCCTTATTTGCGGTAAGATACTGTGTAAATACCGACCTTTGCCGCCTCATCTCGGAAAAGATCTATATGGAGTATGGATTAAGTTAATCCTCGGCTTGCTTGTGACTTTCACCATTACGATTCGTGTATTGTAACTTTATATCTACATTGCTGCAATGGTAAAAACAGACCTGCCACGGCTCTTCTCGCGTTTTATATCACAGTGTCGACCAGTTTCACCTTCTGTTCTAACTGATCTAGTATCACCCACCGGTAAAATAATGTCGACGTCTTTCCAAAGAGGCTTGTACTGGTTATTCTCCCGATTCTTTAATGAAACGATTACTTCTTCTTCGGTGGATCTATACTCTATGGTAAAACTTGAGATATCAGGCTTCAGCGATATGCCATCGTCTTCATACCATGTATAAGAATAGGTGGCGTCTGAGAGACCCTTTGGAGGGAATATTTCTACCGCACGATAATCATCTTCGACGACATTAGGTGAAGGAAATCTGTGATCTCCAGGCGATCGAGTCTGGCTGTCCTTTCCCACTACAATAGCGCCACCGACGCGAGCAAGAAGGGGAATACTCTCCTTCCAGGACGAATCAATTTCGACCCATTGTCCAGCCTGAAGGTACTGATACGGTGAATTGAGGTTGAGATATCCAGCATCTTGAGAACCAAGTGTAGGGAGGTAAAGTCTGGCGATAGAGTTTCCAGGTTCATAAACACCACCTACTAGAAGGCTATCTCCCAGCCAGTACTCAATCTCGCCTCTCATGACTTCGGGTGTCCACACCTCAGGATCTGATTCATAGCCATGGCCGATCCATCTCTGTGGAGGAAAAGCTGTCATATGGCTTTCGAGCATAAGGGAATATAAGTAGGGGATCAATTCATATCGCCGCTTGATGGTATTGCGTACAAGAGGAGTAATTTCGGGATACATCCACGGCTCGATGACGCCACCGATGGTATTGTCATTCTCATCCGTTTTGAAGCAATTGATTGCAAAGCGTGGCGAGTAAATACCGAGTTGAATCCAGCGAAGCAAGAGCTCTGGGCTTGGTTGCGGGCCTTCAAACCCACCAATATCATGTCCATAACACTAGATGGTCAGTTAGTTTGATATACGTAGTCTTGGTCGCAAGGAATTTCAAAATACCTGAAGTAAGCTCACACCAGCGTTCAAGGATAAAGAATTGGCACCTTTCATTCCATCCCAGCTTGTCATATTATCGCCACTCCAGGAACTCGCTGCATATCTCATAGTGCCTGTTGTTGCAGACCGAGTAAGGACAAACGGCCGAACTTCAGGCTCAAGGTCGACAAGAGCATCGTAAGAGGATTTACCCATCAGCTCCGTATGCAGACTTCTGCCCCAAAGGCCCACGTTGTTGCCAACTGTTTCTTTCAAATCCCAGTCATCATTCTCAAGCGCACATTGCCAATCATCATCGGCAATTGTATATTCATTATTATCATTCCACATACCCTCAATACCACATTTTCGTAGAGACTTGACGCCCTCATACCACCACCGAAATCCAGATTTCGAGGTAAAATCGATATGACCTCCTTCGCCGCTTTCGCCTCCGCCTGCACTCCACAATCGAGCGACACCAGACTTCTTTGTCCTTGGATCCGTGAACAAAGCACCGCTTTCAACTAGTTTTTCGTACGCAGGATGGTTGGCAAGTACATATGGCTTGATGTTGGCAATTATTCGAATACCTTCTGCATGATACTTAGCCATGAAGCCCTCTGGGTCAGGAAATCTATGGCGATTCCAAGTGAAGACATTTCTAGTCTTGGGAACTGTTTCTGCGACCGTATATCCAGATGACATCTGGAATGCCGAGCAAGGAATATCGTATTTCTTCAACTTTTCAGCAAAGTCCATCAAGGCATCACAAGCTCGTGGTTCATCCAGCATAGAGTACTTCATACCGCCTGCTATGTATCCAAATGCCCACCTCGGCACGAGTAATGGGTATCCAACTAAATCCGCATACAGCTTCACCACATCTTGAATAGTCTTGCCCACCATTAGGTACTCCTCCAAACCTCCATAGTCTTGCCGATAAACTTTGAAATGACCCCAGAGGCCATCAATTTCCGATCCAACGGAATACGTTCCTCGGCTGTGTGAGGTAGAAAACACGCCAACGCACCCTTGGGGAGTTGCGTTAATAAGGAATGGAATATGCTTGTAAAGAGGATCGGTACGGTAGACGTCGTATCCAAAGGAGTCAGTAGCTGACAGGATGAAGTGGCGGTTAGATAAGTTCATTGGAGCTGCTTTTTCACCTAGTCCAATGTGCAACGTATCTCTCTTGTATTCGGTGTAGTGTGCTATCCCCGTCGAATCAACAGCATAAGATCGAAACTCCAGGTCTCGATGGATCGGCTTCGATTGACCATCGAGGTGCAAAGAAACAATGGGATAATCTGTCCAGTCAACTGTGGCGGTAACATTTGCAACTTTGATAGCTTTGCTTGAATCTGTAGATGTAGAAATCGGTTCTGGAGTGCCAAAATCTGTGGCGGGGACTTTGGCACTGGGGTGAGGGGGTAGCGGATGAGTTTTGGAGGAGAAGGTGGTTCGAAATAGACCTGGGCGGAGAGCCTGAAAAGTAAAGAGGAATCCAGTGTCGGCGGATTCAAGTGTAATCTTTCCTATGTCGTTGAATGACTCTTTGCTATCCCCATTTTGTTGAAGAGGCACATATCCTCGTGGCACAAACTCCCTTTGAGGCATGACCAGTATAGAACGTCAAATTAAGATCAGTTTAACAAAAAATGATCAAGCCACAGAAACCAGCCTTCCCTCATCTTTAATAGGAAGCACAGTATCCGAAGCCGGACACTCAACTCTACGTAGTTGGGTAGAATTTGTGGACTGGAGTCGTGCTGTTGGTCCACTTCCATCCTGTCGAGATAGAACGTGGCCACGGCGCTTCGGGCTCTTCTCCGGCCCCAAGCAAAGAGTTAAACCACTAATCTTCGCATTTGCGCCCGAAGTCCGATACCTAACACAAATCTACAACCACCCATGTCCGAGTTCTTCACAATGTATTTTATATAATTTGTATAGAAAAAAGAAGCTATCAGCAATTACATTACTTCCCCATCCATGGTTATAAGCATCTTCATACATTCTCTTGACTGGCAGTATCCCTCCAGTCGTCTAGAATTCGAGTCTTGCTCTTCTCTAATTTATCCTGCACGAAATCATTCATCTCTTCTCTTGCTTCAGCTGTAAGAAGCTTGAGCCTTCGATCGATTGACGCTTCTCCCCAAAAACGGTGATCGATCCATTTCCAATAGATGGAATCAAATGCCCAACTCCTCTGCAGTGCATAGTTGATCCAGAAATCCCCACTTTCCCAACTCTGCCGCATCCGGGTAGAAAGAATATCTGCCGGATTCAGTATTCCGCTCTCCAATCCTATTTTCCCTCTATCTTCTAATATGCGAAGGAATGTCTGGAGACGTGGTTCATATGCCGCAGCCCAGCCGGACAACCCATCCTGCCAGAACTCCGGTCGTTCCAGCAAAAGCTAGAAAGGAGGGCTGTATATATTTTTGTTGGCAATCTTGGGAAGATTCGATAGCATCATTTCTTTACGTTCGAAGATGAGTTAGGTGCATTTGAGCGATTGCTGAAAAGTAAGATGATGTCGAATCAAAAGTGCAGTTAGGTAATTTCGACCACGGAAAGTTACCTAATTGTACCAATTCTGACATATTCATTGTTAATGGTCGTTCTGTAACTGACCATGAGCTCTCTCCGACTTCGAATGGGGATCTGATCCGAGAAAATGAAAGCTTGGAGAGTTGTAATAAAATATCCGCAATTTGACCATAAACAAACTCCAGTCGGTCTGGATGAATGTTTGGGTCAAGGATGGGTCTATCTTGAAGAGTTAAACCTGGCGTATTAAGTGCATCGACAAGGTCGTAAACACGTTCTATATACTCCATGATAATAAAGGGGCCAAGGCCAAAGGGACTCTCGTCTGTCATGCAATGGTGAAGAATGAACGGCACTGGAATACTTGTTCGGCCTCGAATAAGCTGCATAATAGCTACTTCCTTTTGTACTTTTTCTTCTGGAAACACGATTCTTCCCGGGTCCGGGAAGCGTTATGGCGCACCCTCCATCTATGAATTTCATTTTTAGGTGAATGTTAAATCCACCACGGGTCGGGGCAAATATCTCCTCCCCTACGCCATGACGGTGTTTTGCAATGAGCGCGGCGATTGCTCGATAAGACTCTGCTCTTCGTAGCTTCTTTAGCCACTCATTAGTCACATTTTCGGACGCTTCCCACGCAACATCGTATAAGGCATGCGGATAGACATGACTTATATCGACTATGTCGATTCAACGAGATAATAGAGAGAAGTGGAGAGAAATTGGATGGCCAATTGATATCGATATTCTACGAGCTCTCTTTAGTTTCTTAGGAGATGGTTTCGCTTAAAGGTCACGGTATTTCTTTGTTCTTTTATGGAGTCTTTAAATGCATCAGGAGCTCGCTCAATATTATGGTTGGCTGAACAAGCGGCTACAATCACCTTTCCCACAGGACGTGCTCTGTATAAGAGCGTATAGTAAAACACTTATTGCCACAACTTCTTACATATTTACGGTCTCCTCATCCTCAACTCCAAATAAGACCCTCATCGGATCTTGATATTCGACAAATCCAAGTGAAGGACGACAAATACCATATCCGAGCAGGCGTTGTGCCTGTGGAGATAAACGCTTGGCTTTTTCAGGAGGTACCATTAAGTACTGGTTTTCTGCTTGTCGATAGATAGGCTTGCAGAGAAATATACCAACAGTTTCTCGAGCTTGGTCACTACAAGGAAGAGAATGTCAGCTCTTGTTATTTATACCATTACCAGATGTAATTACTTCCAAGAATATTGGTAATAATCAAAAATTTGTCGCATGAAAAGAGAACGACACCAACTTACACTGTAGTATTTCCTCCACCTGCATGATACAGATTTCCTACGAAGATAAATGCATCTCCAGGATTCAACTCTGCCGGAATAGCTTCTTCATCCTGTGGACACCGTTCAGGGCCCCAGAGGTGAGAGCCCGGGATGGCTATCGTAGCTCCATTCTCCTTGGTCGTCTTTGTCAGGGCAGTTACACATCCCATCATCATCGGCATATCTACATTTCGAGTGTGGTAGTCGCTTTCCCCTTTATAGTCAGCGATTTTCCCATTCATGTGAAGTAATACAGGAGACGTATGCTAATACTCACCCATCATCGCGATGTAAAACTTGCTGCTTTCCGCCCGGGTTCACTCTGAATCCGACAGTAGATGAAATGATCGGTTTCTCATTTGCATGGAGCAGGGTCTGTCCATGCCAGTGGGAGAACTTTGAAGAGATCATTCTATTTGCAACATTGATGAATGTAGGGTTGCATGCTAAATCCACGCAAGCATCTGACTTAGCCAGAAGTCCCGTTGCTCGTTGCGTTGTGTGAGGGAAGAACCCAGAGGGATCAACTCGATCTGTATCAAAGTACGGCTTTAAATCCGCCTTAATTTTAGCGGCGTGGTCTTGGGTGATGATATTCTCTACTATCACGCCCCCATCACGTTCAATTATGGAGATCAATAGATCGGTCGTTGTTGTGGGATCATTTGCGTCACATCGAGTTAGAGTAGGTTGGAGAGATTGGTCTTGAGTCATGATTGATCTGCGCTTTCAAGTATTTTTATCAGCTCCAGCACGAGGAGTAAGTGAAGAACTAATTATGAACGTGTAATAAGAGCAGCATTCACGAGAGGAGAGATCCAGGATATTATATACTTGTCTAATATACACACCAATGATTAACCTCAAGACTCAAAACTATTTTGATGCAATTCTCTGTCCACGTAAGTAGATACTATCCTTAACCTCAGAATTTCAAAATGCCATTGGACAGATGGATCAGCGATCCTATTGAAGAAACTAAGAGCTGACTAGAATGACGTTTTATTAAGTCACTATCCCACTACTGTTGTAATGAAGCATCCAACAGTAATGGAGCGCTATCACAAGCACCCCGCATTGATAGGCCATGGCGGCGTCTTTATAGGTGTTGGAGATTGATCTGGGAAGTGTGTGGATGCAATTGGACAGCCCGAATTTGTTACAACTGGTGGGACGTTTCGGTAGTGGGCGGAAAGGGAGAGTGGCTTGCATATAAATAGTGGTGGGTCGGATAGGACGCCCAAGTGCGGAAGGAGAAATGAGAGCAGTGCAGTCTAGTCCCACATCTACCTTATCTCCTATCTATTCTACCCCTCTTTGGGGTTCTTCAAAAGCAACAATCTTGGCGTAGTTCTCAACGGCATCTCTTGAAGGTATAGACGCTACAGCTTCAGATATTCAAGTCAATGACTTCAGCACACCATTGACTGCATTGTTACATACTATTTTCTCAATATTACATTGAATATTGCTCATGGAGCAAGGCCACTACCAACCATCAAAGCTAGCAGATTTTCTCTCTTTTATAGTATCCTAGTTGAATAGCAGATTAATACCCACTTCTACAAATTTCCTCACCGGTGACACAGCCCAATCCATTTATCCATTACGTCCCCCATATCAACACTAATTCCCCACTGTGAGCCTAAGCATTGGAATAGCTTCTGCATAGAATTCAGCTCATACAATAGATTCCTGCTGGCTCTCTTATGCTTATCTCTATGCCGCTCTTGTACGGGAACGTCCATACCTCTAGAGACAAACCTCCTTGTCTCAGCATATGGAGAATCTGAAGGTATAGATGAAAGGGCTGGTGATTCCTCGTCTTCAGGAATTAAAATTTCCTGCCATTCTACATCATTTGGAAGATTAAATTGTGTATGCCCTGAAAGACACAATACGATATACACTGTCGCAGCTGCAAATAAAGAGCTGGGGATATGTATTACGTGCGCTCGTCCTCGTGGCAACTGCTCAACCATTTCCTGAATTGCGATCGCGTGTAAGAGCGCACGCCTTGCATCTTCTGTACTTGCCCACTTGACAAGATCTAATTCACTCTTCGATGCCACATGCTGTTCTCCTCCCCAGATCTTCTGGACAATATCATACCGTGAGCAGACATTCTTGCACAACACAGAAGTGTCAATGCAAACGTCAAGACATATACCGTGCCATCGGAGGAGAAGCTCAAGTTTCTCGGCTGAATAGATGCTTTGACGCCTTGATATTATATTATGCACCTGAACCAGGGTGCGACGAATCTCGGATATAGGGGGAACGCCAACTGCCGGAATCGATTCACCGTCCGAACTATCCGATACGAAAGATTGCAAGCCCTCTAAGATAACACGGAGAGAGATAGCAGTAAATGGGATTGCTTCTATAGGAGTTACTATAGTGACGCCATCGACTGGATTAAAGAGTGTGTGAAAGATAGCGCGAAAAGAAGTTGTGAGGCTATGCTTCTGGGAGGCCCCCTCTGAGTTCATCTGTGATAACCATTCATCCGCTGAGTTGGCTTCAAATAAAGCATCACTACTTGGCAATCCGAGCTTGTTTGCCGCATGGCGGACAGAGGTTGGTCGGCCGAACATTCGGCCGATCGATCCATCTATAATATAATGACCCAATAAGGCTCTGAGTTGTATCTCTTTCGCAGCCCATACACGCCATTTGTAGATTTTTGTTGCTTCTGGGTCGTTTGCAGATGGTAGGTTGTCGGGCGAGTATGGTTGACTATCCAACATACCGCAATGCCGTGCCCAAAAGAAACCGAGAGCATGAAAAGCTTGACTTATAGTGCGTATTTCTCTATTCTATTGGAAGTTAGTGGAGTGATACAGCCATGGATACATGATTAGTGGCTATGTACCCTAGACAATGCACCATATATCTGACTCAGAAGTGCCGCTAGGACTAACTGTACCCCATTGCATGTATCGTAGGGTCCATGGTGGGTGATTAGTCTTTCCCACTAATAGTCATTAGCACAACATAAATATATTATCCATAGAAGTTAGACGTACTGATGTTGCAACGGCAATATACGCAAGCCTCCATAATGCTTCCCCCTGTTTTCACGATTAATCTGGATGTTATTGCCCACAGATATCAGACCGACCTTAGCAATAGAATCTTTAGGTCCACGATAAAGTGATCCAATTGCAATGGCGTTTAATAATAGAGGCTGAGTACAGTCTCTGAAAATAAATGTAGCGCGATGCAAGATGGGAAATGTTGGTATGAAGCGAACGAAGAACATATGTAGACACTCATCGAGAAACATGGAGTTGATTGAAGTTGCTTCTACAGCCGCAGTAACACTAGATGACTGGAAGTCCAATTAAGTCAGAGAAAGTACGTTGCGTGATAGTGCCATAATGTGAAATGGGGCCTACCAGGCTAGAAACCATTCTACTAATATCGTCCACAGCTCTGCTATTACCTCCACGAGGAATAGCGTCAATTGGACTCCCTCTATCTCGTGATGAATTAGACGTATGAAAATTTAAGTTTTCCACGCTGCCATCGCCCCCATTATTTCCTTGAAGCTCGTTGCTTTTGTTATTCCACTCCATATAGTTCCAGTCATGAACATCACTCATTAGGAGCGGCAGAGGCATTGGTATTTGCTTCTCAACCCATGAATTCTCCACACTCGTATCGGAACCTAATATCGTCTGGTATAGGAGCTCTGAGTCTGGCCAGATTAGATCGAAATCTAAGTTGTCGGTTAAGGTCGAGAGATCAGAGAGGGGGATAGAGGTTGATATCGACGTGGATGCTCCCATATCTGCGGTCGTAGTTGCGGATTGAGATTGTTGTTCCCAAAGAGAGTCTTGGCTATGAATTTCATCAATTGTTCGAGGGGTAGCAGGACTGGGTATAGACCCTGAAGTTGTGATAGAGGGTCGTGGGATAGAAGGTGTTGGTAAGCCGGAAGACAGTACAGCCGTGGAGTTGGGTGTCCGTAAAGGAGATGCGCCCACTTTATGAGTAGTATCACCAGCTCCCATATCATCATTACAATGATTGTGGTAATTTCTGGAGTGTAGTTTCATATGCCGGGCTAAGGAATCCTGTCGTCCGAAGGCACGTCGACATACATCACAAGAGAAAGGTCGACAGCCAGTATCTAGCGTAAGAATTGATTGGTCAATCTCTTCTGTAATATTTACTGGATAGAAATAGCCTTCTTACGACTTCTTTCGTGTCTCTATGAAAAGAAAAGGGGAGACTTCGTTAGCAATTGTTTTCATTCTAATTGATAACATGCCCGATTGGACTTACTCTCAAATGCTCCCCTTTTGAGAAAGACTTTTGACAGAACCTACATCGCATTACCGCTTTCATATTGTTGTAGTTGAATACAATTCATCATACAACTTCGCATAACCGTAATTTCATAAATCTATTTCTCAGAATACACGAGAAAACCTTCGGTATTCACACATGCGGGGAAGCAAAAAAGCCCCGTCGGCAATAAATCTGACTCCAGACTGAGGCGATTTGACGGGTCAGTCTTCAGCCGACAGATCCTATTTGCCGAGCGTGTAAGGAAGCCACGATGTCGGGAAGCGAAGCACCGAGCACCATTTGTATTGTAAAGGGTTCATGAGACTCCTCTAATGTAAGTAGTACGGAGAAATATGTGAATTGGAATTTACCTATACGTAGAGAAATCAAGCTTTTTGACAGGGCATGAAGCAATGTATGCACTGAAATTCTGAATCTAATTTATTCGCCCCTGCATTTAGACGAAAATTGGACATAGTATTGCCTGGGGACCAAGCATCTTTATTAATTTCGCACCATGTCCATGGAAAAGTCTACCTGATATGAGAGGTATTGGGTCATGCTGAAATTATATAATATGAAAAGTGAACAACCAATTTCACTTGATGCACGTAATATCCGGTGACATTACCAACTCAACTCCGCTGCTTTCTCAGGATCGCAAGCAAGCCCAGAACAAAACGCGACATCCTCATCCGTGGCTCCTCCTAATCCCGACATCTCTCGACTTGCAGGCCAAATCTCTCGACTCTCAGCTGTTTCCTTTGTTCTGTGGCTCGTCACTAGCTCTCGCACCACCTTCTGAAAATACAAAGGTCCTGTTTCTAATTCTGGATGCAGTTGCCCATTGATGAAAATCCCAGCATTGAGGTTTTTCTGTGTATTGTTACACAAGATCTTATCTTCTTGTAGGACTCTCTTGAAAAATGAATCGATGTATTCGAAATCCTCGTCGCTTGCGTCCTTATGTCGATACACTTCATACTCCATGGAGCATGTTCCAACTGATGTAGGGACACAGCGCATTAAGTAGAAGAAATGGGGACTACATACAATCAGCAAAGGTTATCTCTTTAAAATGTTAATATGGGTAAGGGATGAAACTCACCTAACAGTCATACAAGAATTGGGAAAGTAATATGTGCTTGCATTCTTGATGTCATTCTCCTCCTTGCCTGCTTGGGGTCGTGAAAAGTGCTGAATGTGGCCCCCTCTAGCCTCAATATAATAGTACGATAAATCGGCAAGCTTTGCAACATCTGGATGCGCAATTGTGCAGTGATAACATTCATTATAGTTATCTGCAAGAGTCTTCCAATTGTAATCACCTTGCATCTCCCAGGTGTGGTCGAACTGGTATTGCGTGAAGTCGAATCTGGAGAACCTCTCTTGCGTATCCACCCCCTGAAAGTCATCTTCCCATGCAACAGCGGGAGTTGGAGATGCATCTAGATTTACCCATACGAAGCCACATGCGTCAACGTGCACGTGGATAGGAAATAATCCATGATTCTCTTTGTCGAAACCACTTACTTTCTCGAATCGGGGTGCTTTAGCCAGTTTCCCGTTCAAACCATAGGACCAGCCATGATACTTGCACGCAAATATCTTTGCATTTCCCCTTTCTTCTGTAACCACTGGATAGCCACGATGGCGGCATATATTATGAAAGCCGTGAAGATTACCATCACGGTCTAGGCATAGAACGAACGAGAAGCCAGCTTCTTCGAATCGGAAATAGTCGCCAGGTTGAGTAAACCTCAGTTTGTGAGTGATGAAGAGCCACTTTTTAGAGAAGATCGCTCGGCGTTCTAACTCATACATCTGAGGGGATCGGTACCATGATGCGGGTAGCGCTCGTGGTTGTTGGGGCTCGGATACTGCTGGTACTGGGGTCTTGTCACCAGCAGTATTGGGGCCTGAATAGCCAAAGAAGGACTTCACTGATAATACCATAGTGGAAGTGCCCGTATGCTAATAGAATCTAGAATAAGCTGGCAAACAACTATGAAGAACAAATCTGATACAAGAATGAATTATACTAAAGCTTTACTAGGGTATTGTTGAACATGATGATTGAGATAATGCACACTTTCAGCTGCTACTCAGAATCATATATAACCTAACGAGTTATTTATAGCTGTCATAATATATAATCCTCATAACGATCATGTATAGACATATCCACTCGAAGCCTCAATGGGGCAGTTCCGACGGTCAATCGGCGGCCAATCTAATGACAGAATAAGTGCAATACCACTATAGAAATTTAGTATCAACTACATCAATGCATTTTTTATCCTATCCAGGTAAAGTTAATGATACAATCTTTACGTTTGTGTTAAAAAGCAAGCGGAGAATGTATTAGTGGCCGGTCACGTGGGCGGACCTCTCCTCCGAATATGAGACGGGCAGGGGATACTTAGAAGGGCAAACAGTCACACGACAAAGTATTATTCAGACTCTTCTCTCATTCAAACTATTGCGGATATGTTTGCTGTTTAGGTTGTTAGAGGTTGCGACAGTATATGTTGACGAAATTTCCACGTACTTACGTACGGTGCTCTGGCGACGCCTAGCAGGACGACGAAGAGGCGAAAGTACTGCGTTTTTGGAGCGCTTATTATCACATATTCTGCAAGTTGGATAAAATGTAGAAACTCAAATATTCATATTAATCATCGAGCACAAAAACTTGATGTTAAGCTTACCAAAACCAATCACAAATACAGCAAATGAGGATTAAAGAGACAATAGAAGTTTTATGCAAGCATAAAACTGCATTAATTTCAATATATGCAACAAGTAAAGAGTCATAATTTTGTAAAGCAGGCAATTTGAACCTTGCTGTCACATGGTAAAAGGGCCATCTGGTGTTGCATGATGAGTGACCTGATCTTTCATATGCGCTCACATTAGTGAAATTTCCTATTTTGGCCGAGGCGATGCGACCTGAACAACGTGAGCTTGAACATTCAGGCTAAATCCATGAGACCCCGAACAAAGTGAACAATGGCAATTTTTTACCTCGATATTGAAATAAAAAATTTCATAACCTTAATAAGGTGATTTTGACGATAGTATTGTACTTGGATGATATTTAGCCTGTGTACAAATCGCGATGACGTACCTTACACTATCTAGATGTATGCCTGATCTGAGCGAGCAGACCACAATTAGAAAGCAAGTCTTGCCATACTGGCGTTGTAGCAATAGAAGCTGGAAATATATAAAGGTTCTGTGAAATGCATGTCTATCCAGATGCCAGCAAACAATATTTATCTCTTCTCAGTAATTACAAACATGCCTACTGCGACTGTGAAATTATACAATGGTCTGGAGATGCCCATTATTGGGCATGGCCTTTGGAAGATTCCAAGAGCTAAGACAGCCGATCATGTGTATAATGCAATCAAAGCTGGTTATAGACTCTTCGATGGAGCTTGTGGTAGGCTCAAAATTGAGAGACAAAATTGACTATGGACTTAAATTTTTCCAGATTATGGCAACGAGGTAGAAGCAGGGCAGGGCATTGTCCGTGCCATTAAAGAAGGCATCGTCAAGCGTGAAGATCTCTTCATTGTGACAAAATTGTGGAACACCTTCCATGAAAATGAGCGTGTGGAACCCGCTTGCAGGAAACAGTTGGAAGATTGGGGCCTTGAATATTTTGATCTATATGTTATGCATTTCCGTGAGTGCTTCCAATCCATCGCATTGAAATCAATTTCTAACTTAGAAAACCAAGCCATTTCGCTCAAGTATGTCGACCCTGCGGTTCGGTACCCTCCGGAATGGTTCCATGATGGCAAGACTCCTACGGATATCCAGACATCAAACGCCACCATCCAAGAGACATGGCAAGCAATGGAGACTCTTGTCGACAAAGGTCTCACTCGAGCTATCGGTCTTAGCAATTTCAACTTCCAGCTCATTCTTGACCTACTCCGCTATGCAAGAATTCGCCCTGCCACTCTCCAGATTGAGAACCACCCATACTTGGTTCAACAAGATCTTGTGGAGTATGTCCAATCCGTAGGAATTGCCGTCACCGCATACAGCAGTTTTGGACCCACTGGCTATATTGAGATGGACTTGAAAACAGCCGTCCAAGCTCCACCACTCTACAAGCACCCCATTATTGTAGAAATCGCTGAAAGGCACAATAAGTCACCCTTTCAAGTTCTTTTGAGGTGGGCAACGCAGCGTCGGGTAGCAGTCATCCCGAAGAGCGACACGGCAGAGATGATGGCGGAGAACTTGGCTGCGAACGAGTTCGACCTTCCAGAGCAAGAGGTTGAACAGATTAGTGGACTAAATAGGGGCCTTAGGTTCAATGACCCATATGTCGTAAGTACTAGCCATCCATGCATACACTGAGGTCCATACTGACTTAGGAATAAGTATTTCGGCTGCCTGCCTATATTTGCTTAGTAGACGGTTGCGCATTGTCACTTACAGTACTGTATTGTTTTTGTAGATGGAAAGAGTTGGATTATTTGGTTACACATATTAATTTACAAGAGAAAACTTATGAGTGTGGAATATAGTGTGTAGAGATAATTACTAGGAATGCTTTTCAATTTTTATCAATACATGGCAACCAAGTTAACTCACTAGACGTGTCGATATTAATGTAGGTTTCTTTCATAATATTTTGGATGATATTGATCACAAATAATAGTAGCTCCTAACACTTCCTACGTGTTAAACCATTCGCTGGTCACTTCGATAGCTCCGAGTCCTCTATATATGTCCAAGCAAACAAACAACCCAAGGAAGATGTTGAATTATCCTTAGACTCCGCCATCCCAATGCATGCCCAACATGCTATCCGTAAATCCCTGAGTTCCATAGTATAGTGTAAATCAATTCTATGGATATTTTTATAGCCCGTGTATCGATTTAGATACCTAACGCCTCGCTGGCTAAAGCAACACCTTTTACTCTGTTCGAAATCTTTTCGAATGCGATATCTCTGGCAAAATCTGGGCTTCCGTGCTTTGGTTTGAGGTCAATTGAGAAAGGTGAGAATCCACAGTCATCAGTGGCGCCCAGCTGATCTTTGGGGATATATTTGCTGGCCGCGATCAGCGCATCTCTGACCTGCTCAGGAGTCTCGACGGTAGGATTGAGTGGGTCTATCACGCCAATGAAAGCCACTTGTTTTACACCGTCTGCGTCCTTTCGAATGTTCTCTCCGATAGACTTATATACCTTTTCCTTGTCCTTCTCACTAGCAAGTTGAATGAGGAAGTAGCCTGCATTGATCTGGAACAAGCTAGGCAACAGCTCATTGTAGTCCACATCGTATGAGTGCACGCTGTCGCAATCACCTCCAGGGCAGGTATGTACGCCGATATTCTTTCTCTCTTCGGCGCTGAAGTTGGCCAACACTTGGTTATTGAGATCGATGAAAGTTTTCAGCAAAGCAGCCCCTGTCCAAGGGTTTCTTGGGTCGTTCTTCGCTGCCAATCTTCCCTCCGTAAAGTCCATGCTTACCCTTTTAGCTCCAGCAGCAAAACATCCTCGGATATCCTTAACACACTGCGCCACCAAATCTTTCACGAAATCCTCCCTAGAGTAACCCTCGACCTGACCATTTAGTGGATATGTTAGGTACATCATCGATGGTGCGATGACAGCTTGCTTCATAGGCTTGGTAGCATATGGTTTTGACAGCTTGAAATTTTCATAGGCGAAATTTTGATACTTGAATGGGCCTTTGACAAGCCGGGGCAGCTGGCGATGATGTCCGTCGTCAAAGATAGCAAAGTATTGACCATCAGCTTTCATATTTTCTACGAGTCCAGTGCCGTTCAAGGTGCTGCAAGTATTAGCTACCAAATCTCCCGCTTAGACAAATAGCTTACACCGTGAGGGGATAGGTTGCAAAGCTGCTCGCTCTCTGCTCTCCATCGGTAACGAGTTCTTGGCCAGTTGCTTCCATACGCTTAATGCTGTCTTCAGCAGCTTTATCCTGAGCTTTCACAAGTTCTGGAAGGGAGATCTTCCCGGCATCGTAGTCTGCATAGGCCTGTTGGAGGTCTATAATACCATGTTAGTATTACCAATGATGGAAGATTCAACTTTGAAAACTTCTCACAGGTGGGCCTTGGAAGAGATCCTAGAACAGTCATTAGTAGTCGTTTTTTGAAGTGTGCAATTCGTTATCAGCATACCAACGCTTTCTGTAGGAATAGGCATGGCTGAGGTGGGGGATTGAGGAACGAGATGCTTTAGATAAATTCCAGAGAAAAAAAGTATAATGTGTAGCCTGTTTTTTTTTTGTAATTGGAGAGTTAAATGCTCTTTTTGAGCAAACTCCTACCCCTCATTTCCGTCATCCGGATCAAGGAAGCACCGTCCCCGTTGGCGTCCACGTGTACGTGCTAATCTACGAGGACCCTACCACTGCCTAGTCAGTGATGTTGAAGATCGTCTGGTGCGCCCCGCATTTAGCGCCTTGGGTGCTGGGATAGCTATTAGTTACTTAATTTGTCGGTCCGGTGAATGTATTTTACCGGCCCATTGTGAACTTCTAGGGGCATTGTCGTCCAGACTATCCTACTAATATAATTATCCTAGTTCCATGGTATTATGGCTAGAATATTAGAGTACCCTTTTAAAAGTATGGGCTTTACTGGGTAGAAGTAGTTGTTTGTTCTGGGGCTATATTCACGCCCGGGTTTTGCCCTCTGTTTCAGGTGAAGTTATGTGGTTTCAATAATATCGGAGCTATCATTCAACTAAACTATTGTTACATATTACCCATCCATTTGGTCACAGGCATTCGAAGAACGTAGATACTTTGGCTCATGAAGCCAGTACTAGGAATCCGGGAGCCGAAAAGGGACCGAAATACAGTAAGATGCTTTACACGTAAGCGGTGTTAATTAACGCAATTCTTGTAGGCTTTCCAAGCCACATCGTTTTCCGCGACGGTACACTGATGCCTGTAGAGACAGCTCGACTAACCTTCTTTGCCTGATAGTCTTTCAAATCCCTGTTAGAATCGCAGAAACTTGCTCTTTTAGATGATTAGTCAGACTGCAACGAAATTCATAAAACCGCATAAAGGTATAAAGAAAATACGCTTTTTTGTGAGTTTCTTTCAAATTCGACCCATGAAGATACTGAAATTATAAATGGAAAGTCTATAATCGGAGTGTATCATGAATATTTCATTGTTGTTTTACATCTACAATTATATAATTAATTGACTGTTGACCTTTTCGTTTATTGTTACACAGTATTCCACGCAGGGTTGAACTCATCGTGATGGGTTGATAGACCTATAACTATAAGCTTCACAACCAGACACTCTAATGTTATAAAGATATATCAGAATTATTAAGATAATTTTATAAATTATATAGATTTGGGCAGCTGAAGATACTATTCGATCCGCATATGAATGCTTTTTACATTCTTCAAAAATCTTAGTTCATGGCTCTTGAACTTGCGTTAAAGATTTTCAGGCCTTCTACCCCTTCTATTCCAGCAATAAGTAGTCCTACCAATCGGGACCGTTATCTTGATGAAGTCAATATCAGAATGGATTACTAGATTCTAACGGCCCTTGAAGTCCTGAGACTTCAAACATAAATAGATACAGTTGTGTACCGCGTATAAGCATAACCGTTGTTGGATGATGGGTTGTTGGCGAAAAACAAATATTGTGCTCCTTTTGATACATATTTCGCCA
Organism: Xylogone sp. PMI_703; assembly: GCA_021399445.1. Classification (NCBI taxonomy): domain Eukaryota; kingdom Fungi; phylum Ascomycota; class Leotiomycetes; genus Xylogone; species Xylogone sp. PMI_703. Next base: position 5,401,540 of record JAJTUQ010000003.1, read on the forward strand.
ACACGTTCTCTCTTTACAGGCCTGAATAACAATGGAAGTGGATCAATCACTGCCACTCGATCATGAGCTAATGTGCTTGTTTCATACAAAACGTGATAATGATACCAACTTCGCGAAGCCGAGCGACAAAGCCGGCACTAAATTCGGCGTCACCGCTGCGGAAGCTTGGAATCAACAACGAGCGCTTAAGTTGAATTCGAGCTCTGAAAGATTAACATGGTGTCATACAGATCTTGCTCCTCGGAATATTCTTAGGCTTTATGATGACCGACTTGCTCTGCTCGACTGGACAAATGCAGAGTTTTATCCACGTTTATTTGAAATGTATGTTTCTAGAACTCGTGTTGACAGAGAGGCTATATTTGAAAAGATCATTAAACGATTGGTTCTAGATCATAAAGATGATGAGGATCGCATCGAATTGCTACAGATGGTGGAGTATATCTTGCTCCATTATAGCACGGCAATAATTTGTGAGTGTATCCATGGGGTTTAACCAGGGTTCGGAATTTAGTATACTAATTTAGTTTCCACCTGAACTAAACTAATTAAATTTTTGAAAAATTCAAACTAATACTAATTAATGAGAATCTGTACTAATATTAAAAATACTAAACTAATTAAAAATACTAAATTAATACTAAATTATACTAAAATTTTCATAACATTCATAAAATGCTAATTTAATGTAAATTATGCAAGAATCACGTGACGTCAAGAAATCTTTAAAAAAAATGAAAATGAAATATTATTATTAACATCAAAATAATAAATTTTATATAATATAATAAATATATTTATTAAATTATTTAAAATCGTTTATTAAAGTTTTCGTATTATATAGCTTTTGAGTATCTTTCACGTGATATATCACGTGCCTTTAGTATTTTTAGTATTTTAGTATACTAAAAACTAAACTAATTTAGTTTGACCTTATACTAAATTAATTAATACTAAATTAGTTTTCTGAAAATTAAAACTAAATTTAGTTTAGTTTTTAGTATACTAAAAATACTAAAATACTAAGAACTAAATTCCGAACCCTGGGTTTAACAGTGGATTCCTTGCTAAATCAATGGCAGCAGGCATAACTCTTGGAACGCTGGTTTTAATGCAAAGCTTAACCAGAGTGATTTCGGACTATGGGTCCACAAGTAAAATCTTCAAACTAATGTGGCCTTGTAGAGTCCAGTCCTCCCGCACGTAGGACTCGTGGATTTGCGAACCTTGGAGCGCTACGGACACGCGTCAGTCAGATATCAGGGTATCAATCACGCTGACAGAAGTAGGAATGGGAATTTGTAGAAAAATTGTATCAAAGCAGTCGCTCCGCGAGGATCAGTGATATAAAGAAGATCTAGTCAGAGACCACTAGGAAGTATATTAATAACTAATTGCTAAGAATCTATTAACAACAAATTCAACCTCCGCAACCCAACAGCTAAAGGATATGTCACTTACCCTAAGTACACAGTCCGGCTTACTTCTCCGCGAATTTCTTATCTCCAAGCCACTGTAAATTCCATCCAGACATTATGGGACCCACCACAACCGTATTCTTCTTAGAGCTCTGATGCGGGCATTCCTGGTTTTCCCACGTATAACGTACTATGCCGATCCAAAAGAAGGATTAATTTTACCCAAAGCGAATTGGCTTTGCTCTTACTGGAGCTTAGTCGAGCCCCTAGGAGGACCTAGCCACCACTGTGAGAATAGTGAAAGGAGGTTATCGTCACGTTCTCGCAAGTCGTAGAGCTTGCTGTGCTGGATAATCAGTTCACGTCCATCGAAGTGTGCTTGAATAAATCGCCCATGTTGGATTCCCATCACGGAGAACATAAAGACCTAATTGTAAACAAGATGTTACCAGCTATACTTTATACTTTCTCATCAATGCTAGGAGAAGCATTCTTGTGGCAAAACTGGGGGAAGATATATCGGATGAAAAGTATGTTCTATCAACCCGGATGTATGTAAACGGCCTTTAATCATTCTAACGATGGCGAGAAGCTCTCCTCAATATAATAGCTCATCTTTACCCTCAATATCAGAAGTTATCGTAGATTTCAGATATGGAAATTCTTCAGCCTTGGTATGATAGTGGATGTCTTGGACCATCCATTCACGATGGCCTTGAGGACCTTTAGGACCTCGACGTCCATCTTCATACAGGATTCCAAACTTATAATCTCCAACGCTGTTTATATCAGCAAATGATGTACTACATCAATGGATAGGAAAGTTGAGAGATCTCACATACTCTTGGCGAAGCCATCCACAAGAATATGAGATAAATGTAGGGTCTGGATCGCGATTCGAAGAATAGGTAGCATATTTATGATAAAAATCAAGCACTTCCGAGGCATGTTCGATGTGTCTCATCTCATGACGCCTAGATGCCTCTTCGTCAAAAGTCGGGTACTCCGAACCCAAAAATTTAGCAGTAGGAGGTATCATTTCATCTTTTGAATAAGTGGCAAAGAAAGCTGGACTGAGTGTGTCATTTGCGTCTTCGAAAGATGTTGGTATTTTGCGAATACTAAGACCTTGTAGGCTTTCAGAGTTAAAACAGAAATCCTTATATAAATCAACAAGCTTTTCAAGCTTGCAAATTGCCCTACGATGAGGTGCATGTCGCAGTTTCAGCTCCTTAAAGGAAGACATTGCAATTCAATAGGAAAAGGTAGGGAGACGTGGTGATAAGAAGAGGGTAGGGGGAGACTGGTATTTGTTATGAGAATGGTAAGAGTAATGCTAATAATGTGATGCTATGGTTTGTGTTGTTTGCGCCACATATTTGGCGCGTAAGGACTACAGTAGCCAGACGCGTCATGCAAGACTTATCACCAACATTTAAGCAATATCCTAGCCGCGTCACAAGGATCCCTCCGAGTGAGGATGATAGCTTGGACGTCGTTCTGTCCCCAGTTTCAGGGCGAACCCGATCGAAGACTAAGGGAAAGGAGATGGAACAGATACGCCTAAAATTGCAAGAAACCATTCTCAAAACTCCCACAAAAACAACTATGAACACACTGCTCCCTGATATGGACGACGAACCCAGAACCCTTTCAACCGAATATCCAGATGATGAGCAGTCGACCGAAATGGATCCTTCTCCCATTTCAAAGGAAGCTGAACGTATCCTTTACCCACCTACAAGAGATGAGCAAATTGTCAACATGGCCCTCATTCTCTTGTTGAATGCTCTTACAATTCATTTTCCTATACCAAGCCATTGGACACCTCATGGAAAGGCGTTTATTGTGGAATTTCTGAAGTCAAGCTTTGAGGCTCGTGTTGATGGTTATCTTGGAGAAGGGAAAAGTGAAGACCCCTTAGCCATCATCGAGGTCAAGTCATCTATTAGAACTGATCACTCGAACAAAGTACGGATGCAAGAAGTCGCTCAAATGGTGGGATGGATATTCAACAGCCGAAACAGCATGACAAGCCAATCGTCAAGAAGGTAAGTTTTTGATATCTCTATTCCTCCTAATAATTATTACTAGCAATTTGTGTTATCCTGTACAATAGGTATTTCAGATATCCCAGAATCGACATCAGATTTATATCACTTTCGCCGAATATGATGAAGGCTATTTGGAATACCTTAGGGAAGGATTGCCAGAAAATGGACCTGCGCCTTTTTTGACCCTATATGAATATGGACCCTGGAATACCGATAGTGTAAGGGATATGAAGGCGCTTGGTCCCATACTTCTCGCCCTTTCATTTAGTACCAGAGAAGCTTGGAAGATATAAAGATCCAACTTATAGTATAGCGAAGATTTCATAACCATATATAAGAGTTCTGGTTCAAGTATTATGAGCTAATTAGAACCGGGCATTGATCAAAGATGATGTTGCAACGTGATCATATAGCCAAGGTACGTTTGACCCTAAACTCCACTATCCCTCCAAAAAGAGTGGACAAGCATCCAAACTCTCTTTGCAAATATTCCAACCGCAAGCTTGTTTCTCGCGGCCTTATGAAGCTTTTAATTGGTTACAGTATAGACGGCTCTTACTTTATATACTATATTTTCACTTCCTCCCCTTCCACCCATTCTTTACACTGCCAGTATAACTCATCATGCGCCTTTCCGCAAGTACTTTCACCCTCCCTCCGATGACCCGGCATATCAAGCTTAACCTTAACCCCCATAACGCTCTCCTGGCAATAAGCCAAATACCTATACCCAACCGGGTATCCCTTCAGCCTCTCATCATCCAACTTAGGCACTTTCCTTGGATCTACAGGAATAAGCTTGTCTTTCTCATACCAATGCCTGACAAAGCGTGCACCCCAATCCCCGGTCTCAGGGTGCTTATCCCAGAAGAAGCAAAAGCGGCAATCGGATTCCGCATCAACTTCTACGCCGTTAAGATCAAAGCGCTGAGTGATTGTGGCTTTCATTTTTGTTACGGCACGTGTAGCAGAAAGGTTAATATCAGTCGTGCTGCCGTGGACTCGGTGCATGATCCAAGCACCGTTGTCCATTCCCCGTTGGGACGCAGCGATGAAGTCCCGGAAGTGCGTTCTCCCAGTCCACGTTGTGTAGATGTATGCATCAGAATGGAAGATTGAGGCGAGATTTTCCCATTCAGAGGAATCACTATTGAGTTAATATCAGCTTGACCACAAACATAAGCACCTTCAGCTTCGAGTACTTAGCTATTCAACTATAATGTAGAAAGCTCTTGTGTATTACTTTCAGTGATCTGTAAGGGAGGCAGATACACGTACCGATAACATGGCCATCCCTCAGCCAGCTCTCTGAGCTTGTACCTCTCCAAGGCTAAGTTCTCTGGGCCATTATTCCTTACTGCATTATTTGGACGTGAGCCCTCCGGGAGTGAATGTAGGTCAACCATGACTCTATTTCTGATCGAGCTTCTTAATTTTGTCTATGCCTTCTATTTTCAGTTCCAACAAATAATCTGGCAGCCACCTCGTCTTTGACTTCTAGTCTTCTGATCTTGGATCGGTGATAACTGTATAATTTATATCATATATGGCTTTCCTTCTTCAGCAACTGCGGACTTTGCGGATACAGCGGATAACGGTAGAAATGACCAGCATCTTGCGGCAGCCGACCTAGATGCCTCTAAATACCGGCAAAAGATAAAACCGGATGATGTAAACATAGCTGGTTAAGCTTCGAGATTTCAGCCGAACTATTGCCGTGCGCGATATAATTTACGCTTTGGCCCTTGTGTCGATTGAACAGACAGTTATGTTGTAGGATAGCATTATGCATAGTAAACATAAATAAGTCTATGAATTCGGCAGGTTCGCATCATTACATCCTACTGTTGAACGCCAATAGACGGTTTCTGAGAGCAGGAACCGCAGGAGTTAAAATTTTATCCTTACACTGGGCGGGGTGAAACGCGAAGAGTAAGTCCTGCTAGTCAGGTAGACAGAGATACAGTGCGATCTCTCGTAACCTCATTTGAATTTGCATGGCCCGTTTATGAACGAGGCAATATTCAATCTTTCAAAGATCCCCAGAGCTAAGGCTCATTGAATTGCACAGTAGTTATCGTGACTAATTTTATAAACGCGATTATTGTTAGGCAAGAACGGAGAATAATAAGTTGATCGGTACAAAGAGGCACAGCAAATACCTAGTGATACTGCCAATTCAAACCAGCTCTTCTCAAGCTGTGTTACGATGGAGATATCTTTTAAGTCCGACTCATCTCCTTTTCCTAAATATTTGTCCTGACAAACGCCCTCGGACATTTGAACTATCTCCATGCCTGTCAGCTGGGGCCGCTTCTTGCTGTTTCTTCTTCTTAGCTGATTTATGCATCTTCAACGCAAGAAGTAGCAGTGTGGTAGGCGAGATAAATACGAGTGGAGGTTAGCGCTTGAACTTCAGGGAATTTTCAGTCGCCTATCTACGTAATAGGCCAGCCACCATATGGAGGAATGTATCATTCCATTCGTTTCAATTGATCGGAGACGGCGCAACTCTTAGGGACAATGCGATCAGTATATATACCTCAAGACAAAGACTTCATCACCCTCCATGCCCACTTGAGCCAACAAGGATATTCTCACTCAATAATCTAGCGCTACAGGAAACTCTAATCCACACTACTCCGAGGGAAAAAAATGGCCAAAAATTACATTGAGAACGTTGCGATAGTTGGGGTAAGAGCAGACAATGCATACTAATCTTCGTCACATTCCACCTATATATATCTAACCTTGAATCAGGCAAGTGGAAACGTTGGTAAACATATCGTGGAACATCTGCTGAAGACCGGCAAACACAAAGTGACAGCTATCACGCGAGAGGACAGTACCAACGAGATTCCGGATGGCGTGATCGTCAAGAAGGTCAACTACAGCAACCAGCAATCGCTGGTAGACGCTCTTCAAGGTCAAGATGCTCTAATCATCACCATGAGCGTATTCGCACCACCAGAGACTCAAACCAAGCTCATCGACGCTGCAGCCGCAGCAGATGTTCCGTGGGTTCTCCCAAATGAGTTTGGCAGTGATCCTTTCAATGCCGAAATAAACAGAGATAGTATCCTCGGCAACGTCAAGGCCAAATATCGCGAACACATTGAAGAGCTTGGCAAGAGCTCCTGGATTGCACTCGTATGTAGCTTTTGGTACGAGTTCTCTCTGGCTGGTGGCCCATATCGTTATGGCTTTGATTTCAAAAACAAGACACTCACATTGTTTGACAATGGCGACGTCAAGATCAATACTAGCACGTGGCCACAATGTGGCCGAGCCATTGCCAGCCTTTTGTCCCTAAAGGTCGCTCCAGACAACGAGAACGATAAATCCCCTTCTCTAGCCGATTTCAAGAACAAGCCGGTATATATTTCGTCGTTCACAATTAGCCAGAAAGACATGTTCGACTCTGTTCTCCGTGTTACGGGCGATGAAGCAAAGGACTGGAAAGTCACCTCAGTCCCTGTAAAGGAGTATTACCAGGAGGGGGTTGAAGAGTTCAAGGCTGGTGACCGAACTGGCTTCGCGAAGTTACTGTACAGCAGGGCGTTCTTCCCAGAGTCGAGCGGTAACTATGGTGCAATTAGGGGACTGCACAATGATATTCTGGGCTTGCCAAAGGATGACATAGATGAGTATACCAAAGTTGCGTTAAAGATTGTGGAGTCGGGTGCGGTGTACTAGAGTCCGGATTCGAGAAACTTGGGTCTGCAGGCTATCAATAACAAATTCAATTTCAGGACGATCGCTACACTTTCTATTACGTCTTATTCAGTATGCCCCATGAAAACATTTTCCAAATAAGGTCGAGAATGTTGAAACCACTCTTTACTCGTAGGCCTGATGAGCGTGCTCTTCATCGTGGTTTAGTATACGAATCTGCTTGTTAATAACCCCAGAAAGCGAGAATCTTTTAGCAGTTAGACTCAATTAAAATAATTTATTTGACAAATATATCTATATAATTAATAAATAGAAGCGTAATTTAATGTGAATTCTTTTCTCTATTTTCTCGGAGTAACTTGAACCATTAATGGCGGTAGCGTCGTCGTGAACGTATCCAACGCATCTTCATCAAACTTCTTACCTGTCTCACCGGGCGCAAAAGTCAAGTCAAATTGTTGTGCCACACGGCTAAGTGCGATTCGCAGAGTCATATAAGCAAGATTCTTTCCAGGACACGAGTATGGCCCTATCTGAGCATTAACTGATGTACTTCATTTATCAGATGTGTAGGGGAATATTGAAACTTACCAAGAGAAAAAGGGAAATAAGGGGTACCTTCCGTTTCCATCTCTTTCTTACGTTCACCATATCTCTCTGGAATGAATGCAAGCGGCTCGGTGTAGTATCGTGCATCAGTCTGAATCAATTGCGTCGGGACGAACACATTTACGTCTCCAGGAATGAATATCTCATCAACTTGAATTCCTTTTGCGGGCGTGACTCTATATCCACCGACCAGTAGAGCAGGTTTGAGACGAAGAGTTTCGTTAATGATGTCATCAATATAGGTAACTTTTTTGACTTTTTCGTAAGACCAATCTCGCTCACCATCTGGCATAGCAGCATCGAGATGCTTTTGGAGCTTTTGGAAAACGGCAGGGTACCGACAGAGATAATAAATGATTGATGTCAAGGTCGTTGCCGTTGTCTCACTTAGCGCCTATTAGCTAAAATATAGATGCCAAGTTTAAGGAGAACATACCTGCCAGCAACAATAACGACTCGAGAATCCTCATGAAGTGCAGATTCTGTTGGGGGTGCAGATATGTCTTTCTCTGTGACTGCCTTCAGAAGCCAAGAAACAATATCTTGGGGATATTGTTGAGGATCCCATTGCTAATTTTGGCAGCAAATTTAGTATTTGCCGTACCTTGTAAGAGAAGTTGTAGCTTACCTTCTTCTTTGCGTTGATCTCAGCTGCGCACCAAGAAAAGAATGCGGCGTAGCCCGCTGTTGCACCCGGTATGCGCCCAAGGATATTCAGGAACCAGGGGACATTGCCAAGGACGCTAAGTACTTCAACGTGGTCACGTATTCCTTCGATAGCGACATGTGCTGCGCCGCTCTCCAGACATCCAAAATCTTTCCCAAAGCCAACTTCACCCATCACATCGAAGGAGAGAAACATTGACCAGTCTGTTCCATCAAACGGTTTGGATGAAGTGGCATGCGCAGACAGTTGTCGGATGAGAATTTCGACCCTATCTTTGATTCTGGGTTCATATGTGTTGAGTGCTGCCACGAATTAATAGGGTCGTGGAAATTTGTTGGAAGGGAACGTGCCTTTAATCGCGAAGCCTCTGTCCCAAGCTTTACGGCGGCGGCGATGTTCATTAACATCTCTTGTCCCATGAACAGAGCACTTTTTACCATCAGTGGAGACTTGTGTGTACCATGTTGATTTTCGACATTCCGACTGTGGGCCATAAATCAGAGGTAGAGCGGATTTTCGAACAATGCAAACTTCTCGGGGACCTAATAAGATCTCATTAGTGAAACCCCAGGACAAATTATTTACATGACCACGAGAAACTTACCTGTACGGACAAAGTCCCCATACTTTTCATGCATCTTAGCCACCTCCTTGTAGTATCTAAAGACTTGTATTAAATTCTATCCGAGCTGGAGGAGAGAATGTACGCGATACTAACTGTATGTTTTTGGAGACTTTCCAGACGGTGTAGAATCGAGTGAGCTTTGAGCCAAGCGGTCCAGGAAATGAGCGAAGACGATGGAATAGCAGGCGATAGACTCCAATACTGATCAGAAGTCCTGAAGAGAAGGCAGTCGCAACTGACGCTGTTCTGGCCAAAGCCTGGATGGCCGTGAAACTCTCAATGGATCCATATGTGATACCAAAGCCAATTGTAGCGGTAAGGAACAAAACCAAGAATTCGTATATATAATTATCAACCTCGACATTTCGAACGACCGTGAGATGGAACAGCGCTCCAAATCCGGCGGCCGAAGCGATTGATGTCGCGAAGTCAGCCTCCAGAAGGGACTGCAAGCCCCGGGATGATGGGGCCGACATCATGCTGAGTTTGGGAAATTCACTTTTTCATGTATGAAGGGATTTCATTGCTCGTAAAAGTCCGGTAAAGCTTGATTTATTTAAGTAGCTATCGGCAGGTGGCCCACATACACGTAAATATGTACCCATATCCGAACTAGGCAATTGACGAGCAACAGATGGAACTCCCGAACCCACTGGTCCCTCAATGTGAATATTGGTTCGGGTGTGAGGGAGTATTTGGTTGGAAACTACTACCTAGGGGTAGTCGGCTGTAATGAGTTCGGGCTGCATGCGGTGCTACCAACCTTCTGGATAACAAAGAAACCCTGCAATCGAAACCAAGACATTGTGACATTTACCAATAACCATCAGGCTTTAGATCGGAGGAGCTTCCCAACAAATCCAACAAGCATCGCCTGGTTAAAGTGGAGGAGGGTGTAATAAATTGGGAGATGGATAGAATAGATACCACACGTCCGACGAACTGCGTCGAATAGATAGAGTGAAGCTATCATTATTCTCATGGTCATAGGTGGAGGATCTCCGATCGCAGGACAATACTTCGATATAACTTCATTTGTCAGCAGCTACGACCATATGCAACCGCAAAAGACAAACGAGTCTTACCTCACATTATATTACTGATCGCTATTCTTAAATGTTTCATCATATTTCGGTTCCAAATAGAGCTGCGAAAAGCTTTGGGACATGATAGAGATCTGTAACCAACAAAGCTTGGCTGGTTGGTAAGCAGTACTAAGATTGGTGCGGGGAACGGGTGGTCCCTCTCCGCGCCCGGCCCTGTGGCGTATGAAGGGGGCAGTAATATGTATCACCCTTAAAAACATCTCCACGCGCTTAAAACGAATTTTGGGAAATAACTCTCTAACCACGCATTGTATAGCTTTAAGAACCGTGTTATTCAACTAAATGACCCTTTCTTGCCTAGATAGAGATCCTTTTAAGCCAAATAAGTATTACTCTTCTTCTTTTAGGTGACTATTGGACTCAGTAAATTTGAGGTTGCGTTCCATTAACGACAACAATTGAACCACAAGACCTCTGACCCCATCGCTGTACTCGAGCTTTTTGTCGAGCGTGCCATTGCTGCTAGTGAAGACTCCAATATTTGATGCACAAATGTAGAAGCGTTGTCGCAGGAGCTCCACTCGATCCCGAGCATCCTGTGACCGTTGCGGCTGCTTAGCACATCTTAAAAAGAGATCCTGGCAAGAGTCGCCTATATCCGAAATCTTCAGTTTGTCGCGCTTTATAGGAGCTACTAATATCGCCATGAGTGACTATGCTCGACCACTGGGCCTCAACGTTCATGGCCGGGAGCAGATTAAGGTGTCGCAGACTGATACCGCGGGGCTATACGCCCGGCCTCGCAGCTGATCATCGGCCGTTCATCTCCTACTGCTGTGTATGAGTAGTTAAAAGAAGCGTGGGCTGTCACCCGGCTGGCCTGATCTGGCACCTGTCCTTCCTGTTTGCTGAACCTGATCACGAAGACTTTCTTAAAGTATTGTTGCCACAGGTTAGATCCTCTGAAATCTTAGTCCCTCGGTTTTGCTATACAAGTTCCCGATAATTGTGATAGCATGCCTCAGCTCGACAGAAAGTCTTGTGCTTCAGGCACTGGTTGACCTACGGCAGAGAGGTTGCACCTCTCATAGCCAAGTCGGTTTCCCGCGATCGCAAGGCCGTCACCAGCTGGAAAGTCTTGAATTCATTGGAGATCTTGACTATTGAGCTCAGTCAACTGTTCTTTTACCAGAAGGAAGGTCAAAATCTCTCAAACGAAAACTACGATGGCCTCCGGAGCGAATTGAATACCGTGCTAAGCTTGATCAATGGATGGGTGGACAAGAAGACACTGTCGACCGGTTGCGAGACCCGAGACCTTGGAGCAGGCTGACGAGGTTGGTCTTATTGTCTTTCTGTCTCTGGAAAGTGATAATGAGTACTTACTTCCCTGTCAAGACCTCGGAAAACTTGACAACTAAGGGACGACATTCGATGCTCGGGCATCAGCTGCTCGAAGCTCTCGTCAGCCAGGCTGTAGAGGATGGGGACTCTATAGACCCGTCCCTATTATTGCATATTCCACGACGTGAAGAAGACTTAGTGCAAACCGAGAAAGCAGTGACGGATATCAACGAAGGCAATTTTGAATGTCGCAAGACGGCAAAGCAACTGCATCAGGACGATGAGAGCCTGGTTGACGTTACCTACCATGCGAAGCCCAAGGTAGACAAGTTTAAGTCCAAGAAGTATACCGATGCCGCCAAGAACACAGGCTTGCGCTGAGAGCTTGCTCAAAATATTGACGGCTCATGTTGCAAATTCGGAATGCGCACATAAACCTCACTTCATCAAGCTTCCAATTTGCAATCCGGTCCCTTGTGCAAACGTGCACAAGGGCTTTCAGCACAAAGCATTCGTGTCCAGTTGCAAGAACAAAGACGAATGGCAGGAAACAATTTGCGACGTCGTCTCTGAGTTGTAAGTCCCGCCAACTTCATTTCCCAGCTGACGACCGAGGACATTAATGAGGACTCAACAATCTTTCAGATCATCACCCAGAGATAGCAATCTCAAAAGCATCTAAAATGCCTGCAAAACCATCGAGCAGCGGTTCAAGAACCGTCGCAAGCTTAACATTGATCATCTACCAGTCTCGAAAGATAACCGAATTCGCGTTGCAGTGCTAGACACTAGCGTGCACGATAAAAGCAATCTTCTGGTAGAGAATGAACTGAGATATTTACTAACCTTCTCTTCTAAATTCCTGAGCCCAAACTCCTTGCACTTGTTCATCGTACCTTAAGCGATTCCCTAAGCAACCATTATCCATCATGGGTACGCCGGCCGAGCACCTACCTGGGTTCATCTCCGAAGACGCCATCAATAGCCTCCTAGTTGCCGTTGGCTTGCCCAAAGCGACCAAAATTGTCTCTCCCAAAGTGACTGCGCAGTATCACTCGATTTACATGATCACCCTCACTCTTGATGATAAGTCGGGTTACTCTGACCTAATTCTCCGAGTTTCAGGCCAGCACCTACCGCGCATTAAGACCGAGAATGAAGTTGGTGTAATGTCGTGGATAGCCAAGAACACTACAATACCCATTCCAAACATCATAGCGTACGATTGCACGGTGGACAACCCGATTTCTCACGAATACACATTACTGTCTCGGGTTGAAGGTGTTACTCTAAGTGAAATCTACCAGACGTTAAACGATCAGCAAATCAGCCAGATTCTTGACCAGCTAATCGACTTCCTCTTACAACTACACGCGCATGAGTGGGATGCAATAGGTGGACTGACTGTTGACAAGAACGGAGATATCACAGTTGGGAAGGTGCTGGACGAGACGTTTTGGCAGGTTCCTGACATTGAGAAGCTGTGGCCCAGAGGCGAGACGGTGACAACTTTGAACATCGGAGGACCCTACTCAACCTATGTTGAATACATATCCGCCCAAATTCGACAGTACATCTATCTAATTCAGATTCACAAAAAGCTTGCCTTCATGCAGGACACCATTCCACGACTCGAAGTATTTTTGACTGCCCTTCCTAAATACTCCGATGAACTCAACAATGCTAAGCTGCGACTCGCGCACAAAGATTTACACTTTGCCAACATGCTCTACGATGTCAAATCAAACAGAATCACGGGCATTCTTGACTGGGAATTCTCAGGAGTCGTGCCATTTACAAAATGGAACCCAAGGAGATCGTTTCTATGGAATGGGCAGGATAACAAAGAATCTGGAGAAGAGAAGCAGCGCCTACTTGAGTTGTTTACCCAACGCTGTAAAGAGAGAGGGGTTACGATACTGGAAGACGCAGCCTTCTCTTCGCCGTTACAGGAGAGCATGCAGAAAGTGGCAGATTTCCTACGTGCCATTGTGGAGGTCGCTCCAAGGGATCAGAGGAAAGATCTTGTGCCAAGCTGGAGGGCTACAGTGCTTGAGAATATTGCTCGTTTTAACATCTAGGCCTTTTCTGATTCAATAAACTTATGGTTGATGCTGTTTTTCCCACGTCGTGAAACATTGCTCTAGTGAAGGATCTCCCTTTGCCACGATTGTCAACTGTTGAGACCGATAATATTTTTGGTAGAGAAATCACAAATATGTAACCAGCACTATTAACTCTATCAAGGGATCTCCAGTTGAATAAGCACCTAGTTCAGTGTTACATTATGGGGCGGGGAGTATAATTTTACCGCTAACGAAGTGCTTCTCCACAATTTACCATAAACATTAAGCTGCTTTAGAAGCTGTGGTTACAAAGCCATCAAAGAGGGGATTTCTTGAGCGTGAGAGTTCCAAGCTTATCGTTTTATCTTTTGCGTAACCGTGAGTACTGTAAGCTGTGACATACGCAAACTTCTATTCATTCATACACTAGTAAAAAGATCCCCCAAAAAGATCTACAATTCCTACAATGGCTTTTATCCTATCCATTCAATTTTCCAGGTGTATCGTGCGAAGTAGTTCACTTTGCTACCCGATAGCATAGTTTTTACTCTAGGTTGTGCGGTAATTGCATTATAGGACAGTTCATTCCACTGATTCTTTGCTTTGACTATGATCGGATCTTTGTTCTGGTTACTTATCAACACCACTTGTTCTTAGCTAGAAGGGTTGAATACGGGAGGCCGCACATGATTATTGGCGGCCCGAGCGCTCATAGTTGGCTAGTAGAAAGGAAAGGGGGGAGTATTAGATGCAATCCTTGAAATTACTGGTGTAGGGGAGCCGTCTCGAAATCACGCGGCCCACATGTGTAACCATACCTCTTTATTTATGTGTCTCTCATGCCCTGTTTTGCAGCAACAGCCTTATACTCCTGCAGTCACATAATGAAAATCTCCCATCCTTCTCAACGTGATTCGTAAATCAATTTCAGCAGAGGATATAAACCAGAAGAGTAGCCACTAATCACATTATAGTGAGGCATTTATCTTATTGGCAACATTATGGCGTTTTCGAATTATAGAGAGTTTGTTTTTGAGTGTTATAGTGAGCAAAAACTTATATTGGCTATCCATCATGGTGTTCTCTATATCCACACAGCAATTCATCCCCCGGTCCAATTAACAACGTCTTTCCCTTCACAACTGGATCTTTCCTACTCCATTCTCGATTGTGATCTTTGTTCTGAATGGCTTGGAATACTCCTGAACTTCCTCCAGGATTTGCTGAGCAATCTCAGGAGTCGGTTTCTTCGGAGTGCCGAATTCGGAGCTTGGTCGATCTACAAGGCCCAGATCCGCAGGATACAACAATACCTCCGAGAGAACTGCATTCTCATAGACGCAGCTGACTAGCAAAGCCTTTAAATTCTCAGGTCTACTCAACCAAGCCCAGCGAGACTCATTTTCTTCTCCCTCACCTAACAGAGCACCTTCCAGAGGTGCACTCGGTCGCTCCGCATCGTCACGCCAAGAGCGGAATATTTGTTCGTGAAAAATGTAATTTGAGATGCCATAAAAGATGGGCTTCCCCTTGTAAATTTCTACTCCTTTGAGGGTATGCACACCATGAGCAAAGAAGAAATCAGCACCATTGTCAATTATCTCGTGGGCAAAGTCGATTTGAAACTGAGGAGGATAATGATCGAAGGAGTACTTCTGGAATGAGAATCGGTTCTGGTGCCAGTGAGTCGTAACAGCTGCGAAATCCGAGAACTGCTTGGCCGTCCGGACCTCGCGAAGGATATCACGGAAATCCTGGGGGTCCATTTCGAAAGTGTACTCTCCTGGGACCGGAGCTACTTTGAAATTTACTCCCCAAGCGCTAAGAGTATCACCGCTGCCTTCATCGTGCGCAATTTCGCGAAGCTGTGTCATCTGTTCAGTGGTTACTCCATGGGAGACTTTAAGACGAAGGCGGTTGACTTCAGTGGTTATCGTTCCTTTGGAGTTCAAATGATGTTCTAGACGCTTCTTTATTGAAGCAACTTCGGGTAATTCAGCAGCACCGCTGGCCAGCTGGAAGATGCGACCAAACACTAGAACAGCGTCTTCAGAGTCCTCGGGTTTGTCAATTGGATTGGGAACTTCGTGGCTACGTGCAACAAGAGAGTCGCGCATAGCTCGCAGTTGTTCCAGCTGCTTTTGAGTGACTATAATTGGGTTTCCCTTTGGTAATCCGTACAGTTGAGAGTAGTCTTCAGTTTTTGCATATGCGCCAACAAATCCAATGGTTCCCTTAGGAGTTGCTCGAAATCTGGCCATTCGAGCCTCAGTCAGGTTATAGTCGGCCCCCACTGTGTCAATGCCAACTCGTTTCAGCTCCGCCAGGTTTTGTAGAAGACCCGGATCGCCGTTGTCAAAAGTATGATTGTTTGCCTTTGATACCATATCGATGCCCATGCTGGCCCAGTCATCTGCTATCGACGCTGGTGCTTCCATGTGAGAGATTGGACCACGATATGTGACATGATCAACAATTGTATTCTCAGCATTGGCCAAAGTCACATCTCCACTGCGTGTGAGTTCAACTAAAGCTTGGATATTGGGATCATTTCGTCTGGAAATTGGAATCATCTGAATCAAATCGCCCACTGCTACCACTTTGAAAGACTCTTTGATACGCATGGAAAGCTCAACTTCTTTGTCCCGGAAAGTTCCTGGTGGTCGCATAGAGAGAGCGTTCGGCATCTTGCTGTTTTCTTGGGCGGATAGTGAGAGTGCAGTCAAGTAGTAGAGGAATATACTTCGTTGACGTGAACTTGACTCTCTTTCTGGGACTTATCTTTAACTTTTTATCCTCACTGATACGGAGAGATCACTTATCCCCGTACCCGTAGCTCCTGACTTTCCCCGGAATTAGTTGCCTATATATCCGGGATGCCATCGTAGGTATTTCCACATGTGGCATCGTCAGTTGCTGAAGGGTTCATTCCGTAGTAGCACGGGTCCATGAACGTAGTATTTATCGTGGTATGACGACGTGAATATTAGACGCGCTCGAAACACACTCCTCAAATCTACACCAGCGAATACATTTACGTCTATGGTTTTAATAACGTATATTGGTGGTAGAATTTCTGTAGGCATCGTGAGAATTTCCTTTTCGGGTAACGAGGAGGCTGACAATTGGTGTCGTGAAAATTCCTTAAAATACACTAACGTGGAAGTTAAACACTTTACCAAATAGCGGAGCGGGTATTGATGTTTACACCACCTCCTGGTCGTGAGAATTTCCTTATATGGAAGATAATTGATACTTCCAAAGCTGGAAGTTAACAATAAATGTGGGGTTATCAAACTGGACTTTAGTCTGGGTATTTCTTTACCGTCTGCACGGCGTACTATGGGAACCATTCAGAAATAAGATTAATCATCCTTGGAACTAAATCTATTCTTGGTAAACTTCTATTTATACTAATTGTTTTGAGTTTTCTTTATCATACCTATAGTTGTTTAACTTTGTACTTCTCATTCAAAACTTGGCTAAATGACACCAGTTGTCTTTATTATATACAATTCGAGTAACAGGGGATGCGGTTATTCTTCTTGATTAATTAGGCTGCAGATTTTGGTGTGACTGTTTATTGATCTATTGAGAAAATTAATGGTTAACAGATGGGTAAGACCGTCGCTGGGAACTACATGTAGACAACCGCAGCTCAGACTCCTTCTACACCACAAACGTGGCACCGAGATCATCATCTCTGACGACTTCAAATTTTTTCAATCCCTCAGCTTTGACAACAGTTGTAACATTCGTCTCTCCTTCGTCCTCAGTATCTGATATCCAGGACTTCAGACCTAAAATAAACCTCTCAGCACCGCCGTGTATCTTCGCCAGTCGAATTGCCCAAATGAAATCACTCTCTGACCCGCTAGGTTCAATCTTCGCAACCATGATCCCAGTAATCATGAACATCGACCACCTTCCAGCGTGAAGCTTCTGTGCCTCTTCGATGTGCGTAGCAACTGCCGAATGTTTCAGGCATTTCTCGACATACGCTTTAGTTGGTTCGACAATTACAGAGTCAAGGTAGCGGAAAGTAGAAAAGTCATCTCGCGATCGTCGAAATACAGTCTGGGTATTGGCAGCAGCAGCATGGTCACTCCAATCGAAGCCGACGACGGATGTTTCCCAGATATGCATACTGTTAGGAAATGGCTCGATGCTACCTTTGTTGATGGCCTGATCTAGCCGCTGGAGGTCCGGAATAATATGACCTAGACATACTGGCGCAGTTTCTTTACCGGTACCAAGACTGTCAATTTTCGGGACAGGCGTGTTTGTCTGCTTCAACTTAAACCAGCAGCTTTCCATTTCGATTGAGATATGATAATGTCAATCATGTCTTGCAACCCGCGATATATGTTCACTTTAGGCCCTGGAATATGGCACCATCCATACCGGCGGAAGGGCTCAGGTACCCGAGGGATAGGGGTGTAGTGTGGGGTTGCGTCTGCCTCAGGGCCTCTACCGTGCTTCTAGCACTGGAAGCGCCAATGAGCGAGCCCCAAGGCCCCTACATCAACCTATGCGCTTTGACAATATCTGGTTTTTGCTACGGTTCAAACGAGATAGTTGGATACGGCTCATGAACATACGAGAATATGCATAAGAGTCAATGCGGATGGAGACTTGGCTGGGTTGATATCGGGAGCTCGGTTAGGGATGGGGCTTGGTTTATGCCTGGGCACGAAGGTAATATGGAATTGGAGCTATCACGGTGGACACTAGATAAAGGAGTTCGAGATATGATGACTTGGGAATATTTATATTCCTGTTCTGTCAAGCTTGAAGTCTGCTGCACGAATCGCTTCGGGATCTGCTGCTATAAGATAATCGTATAACGAGAAACTAGAATGTTTTGGAACGCACGGAGGCATAATTCAATTACCGTGGTGTTCAATTAAATCATAGTTAGAGTCGTTAAATAAGTTCCCATGTCGCGGCAGCCTGGAATATCATTCCCTCTACAGTTTGCCTTGGCTAATTTCGCTGAAGTAAAGGAATAGATACCTGAGGTAAATTCCCGCGATCTCTACCCATGGCATAGAAACAGCCCTACTGCAGAAGCTCGAAGTGAGGCTTAAAGAGAAGTTTGTGTCAATAGATATCGGTCTAGCGTAGCTATCTATCGGAGCTATAGTATGAGCTTGTAAAATGGATATGGGTATCAGATTCCAGGTACATAGTCTCTATTAATTTAGTTTGTGGCTGACGACAATTTCTAGGTTAAAGCATGGCATTTGAATTACGTCGAAATACATAATATTTCTACCAGCCTATTATACTAAGAACAATCGCAGAGCCATCTTCATAAGGCTTAGTCATTCTCCTAAACCTGAACCTCATTTTGTGGGAATTGAAAGATATGAGCAGTACTATACGCTAGCCTTTCCTGATGCCTTACTGGATATGGTAAAGCAGCCGGTGTTCGGGGTTACCAGTAGGCTGTTGGCCACGGCAGTGCCCTCGAGGTCTGGACCGGATCTTCGGGTGAGGAAAACATCAGACCTTTCGGCAAACCTTGCTTCCCACAAACTTGGAGCTATATTTTAGATTTTAAACAACAGATAGACTAATCAATACGCCATACATAACGCGGAGGCAAATCAATATTTGGAAATTTTTGCTTTATCACTATACCCGAAAACCTATAACAATAAGCTACGGGTAAAAATACTGAGGAACGAATTTAATCAATAGGAACTCGTCAGCAAACATCAAAACAGCAATTGGGTTAGAGATTGATGCGTACGATTAACCAATTGTATATACTTACAAGCAAAGAGAAAGCGCTAAGCTGCTACTGATGGGGAGCTGAAATGTATCAAAAAGCTCTATTCGGGTAGCGACGCACGCCACCAACAGACCCCTGATCAGGAACAATCACGATATCGCATTGACCCGCCTGACAGCTCCGCTCAGGAACCCCGGATTCCCAATACCCCGACCATGTGGTAAGTCTAGACTATCCAAATCCTCGGGAAGCGTCACAACATGTCTCGGAGACATAGCCCAGATGTATAGCAAGTACAATTATTGAACGCCATCAGATCCACTGCGACGTGGCCAAGCGCCTTGGCATTCTCGATCTGGCGATGCAACCCCTGGGCCTAGACTCGTTCAGATGAACTGGATCTGATCACTATCGAAACCGGCGCCTGGGTAATGAGATCAACTCAATCGTCTTTCAGCTTGGAGAGCGGGAGAGCCTAAGCCCACGGGAAAAGACTCAGATCTATTGAGGATTTTTGCAGTAGCTCTATCATGTGGTGGACAGCTGAAGATGCTGGGCTTGTCTTGGTTATTCAGAAAGAATTGGTATAGCTATATATACTATGGGCTTCAATGGCCGTGTTTTCTTGCTCTTCAGCACTTCAAAGAGCTTTTCTCTTAGAATAGCTGTTCTATTCTCTCTTTTAGGATCATAAATTCGTTAGATTTCTTTCTTTTAGATATTTTGTTTTACTATTTTTATTTATAGAACCATTTTACTTACGATGCGTTCTATTGCCGCTACCTCAGCCGGCGTGCTGTGGTTCGCAGCTATTGCAGCAGCTTCTCCTGTACAACATCTGCAAGCCCGCGTTCCAGCAAACATTCCCGGATATGCGTACCAAGGGTGCTATACAGAGGCGACAACCGGAAGAGCGTTGTCTCAGAAGTCGTACTACAATGATAGCATGACGGTAGAGCTGTGCGCAGCCGCTTGTGTCGGGTATAAATGGTTTGGTGTTGAATATGGAAGAGAGGTAAGCTGTCAATGTTCACCGAATCATCCTTTTGGTATACGGTTCACTAAACTAAAGCCAGTGTTACTGCGGTTCATCCCCTAATGCTGGCAGCGTGCCTGCTCCAGAGAGCGATTGCTCTTTCTCCTGTCCCGGAAATGCAACAGAGACTTGCGGAGCCGGTGTACGATTGAGCATGTACCTTCAGGGCGGTACCTCTGTCACTACTCCTTCAGCACCAAGTGGACCAAAGCCTCCTGCAGGATATGACTATGTTGGATGTTACACTGAAGCAAAAACTGGACGCGCTCTGCCAGATCTTGCCTATACGGATAACAGCATGACCCTCGAGGAATGTGCGGCTACTTGTTCAGGATTTACCTACTTTGGTGTCGAATACTACCATGAATGTCATTGCGGTAATGCCATTGCTTCGACTGCTGCTCCTGCAGCTGAGACCGACTGCAAACTCGCCTGCTCGGGTAATAAGTCGGAAATCTGTGGAGGTAATTCCAGATTAAGCATCTTCAAAGTCGATGCGACTGTCCCACCACCACCGCCGCCTGCTTTGGCCCCCTATACCTCGCAAGGATGCTATACGGAGGCTACAACTGGACGAGCATTGACTGGGAAATCATACTTCGATGATGCCATGACCGTTGAGAAGTGTGCTAGTGCTTGCAGCGCCTATTTGTGGTTTGGTGTTGAATATGGTAGAGAGGTAAGCACAGTGAAGTCCATTTTCACTGGACTCAACCATGTACTGATCTTACATATAATAGTGCTATTGCGGTAACGATATCAAATCTGGCAGTGTCCCTACCAACTCCCAGGAGTGTTCTTTTGCATGCCCCGGCAATAGCACAGAGACTTGTGGCGCCGGCAGCCGATTGAATATGTATACTTTTGGGGCTGGTCCTTCATCAACAGTGAGTATTTAATTCAATACTGTATTTGTAGATCTATACTAATTGATTGAATGAATAGACAACCACTGCGGCAACTAGCAGTGCTACAACGACAGCCTCAACCACCACCTCAACGACGATTTCGACTACAGTTTCTACAACTTCCGTCGTTTCCGAGTCACCAACTACCACATCTGCAGCTCCCGTTTCTACAACTTCTGAGAGTGTCCTTCCAAGTGAGACAACGTCTAGCACTACTACCAGTTCAGAAGCTTCGGCCTCGCCAACTACTGAATCAAGTTCGACTTCTGATCTTCCCGAGTCTACTATTAGCGTTATCAGTTCTGAACTAAGCTCGACAACCTCGAGTGTTGAACAGACATCTACTTCGGAGCAGCAGCCAACCAGTACTTCCTCAGAGATTCCAGAGTCCACTACATCTAGTGCACCTGAGAGCATTCAGCCATCAAGCACTGCTTCGAGCAGCCCCGAATCCAGCGCGCCTAGTGCATCACTCAGCGCCGAGCCTTCATCTACTGAGCCTAGTGCCTCAGCTAGTGTTGGGCCTTCATCTACTACATCTGATATTCCCGAATCTACGATACCTAGCTCCTCACCAAGTATCGCACCTTCGACTACTAGTTCGGAATTGCCGCAGTCAACCATATCTAGTATTCCAGAGAGTGTTCAGCCAACTAGTACCACTTCAGATATTCCAGCATCCACTACACCAAGCGCTCTGCCCAGCGTTGAGCCTTCATCAACTACTTCGGAACTACCACAGTCAACTGCATCTAGCGTACCGGAGAGTATTCAACCAACTAGCACTTCTTCAGATATTCCAGTATCTATCCCACCAAGCTCCTTGCCGAGCGTCCAGCCCTCGTCTACTACCTCGGAGCTACCGCAGTCAACTTTATCGAGTGTCCAAGAAAGTATTCAGCCTTCGTCTACTGCTTCAGAAGTACCATCCAGTGTCCCGGAGAGCATTCAGCCAACCAGCACTACTTCAGACATTCCTGCATCTAGCATCCCGGAGAGCGTTCAACCAACTAGCACTACATCAGATGTTCCAGCGTCTACCACACCAAGCTCTTTGCCGAGTGTTGAACCTTCATCTACTACTTCGGACTTGCCTGAGTCTACCACCACGAGCTTAGCAGCAAGTGTAGAGCCTACAAGTACTACTACTTCTGATATCCCGCAGTCAACCCCTGTGAGCGTGGAGCCAACTTCTAGTACTTCCTCTGATATTCCAGTGTCTTCCTCATCAACCTCATCTGAATTATCGTCAACAACGACTACGAGTGCTGTAGAAAGTGTTGAGCCATCAACTACCAGCTCAAGTGACGTCTCCGAGCCAACATCCTCTACTATTTCCGTTGAGCCTACTACTACAGCAAGCATTAACTCCTCTGAGAGTGCTGAGCCAAGTTCCACACCTGTTTCCGTTGAGCCAAGTACTACATCGTCTGCAAGTTCCCAACCAAGCACAAGCCCTTCGGATATTAGCACTACTTCAAGTTTTGAACCCACAGCCACGACATCAGCGCTATCAGAGAGCACATCTACCAGCCCAGAACAAAGTACCACTAGTTCAGAGCCAAGCTCTACGGTCTCGGAGCTTTCGTCTAGTACAACGGACAGTTCTGAGCCAACCAGCACCACAACGAGTTCCAGCAGCTTGGCTACGACCGAGACTACAACTACAGCAACTACAACGACAACTACAACTCCAGTGCCCACAACTACCTTAGCTACCACTACCACAACGACCCTAGCTACTACTACCAGGACGACTACAACTCCTGCCTGTGCGGCGACGTCACCAGTTGTTAACCCTGGCTTTGAGCTGACTACTTTAACATGGCTCGGGTCTAAGAATGGTGGTGGAACCATGACTGGTTCTGTTGTAACTTCAAAGGCTCAAACCCCATCTCACAGCGGAAGCAAGTACTACAGCATTGTCCAATCCAACAATCAACGCCCAACCTTCACACTCTCTCAAACTATTTCCGTGTGCCCTGGGGCATCATACAGATTGAATGCATATGTTAAAGTCCCCAGCAGATTCTCGGGTTGCAAAGCTGAGTTCACGATTGGTAGCACATCTGTGGCTACTTCTAATACTGGTACAAGCACAACTTGGGTGCTGACCAGTGGTACGTGGAATGTCCCGGCCGGAACGACGTCTACCACTTTAAGCGCTGTGGTTACATGTACTTCTAATTCCGGCACTAGAGAGTTGGATCTCGATGATATCACGCTGACCAAGTTGTAAGATATCTCCTCGATAGGTTTCTTTTGTTATTTAAAGGTGTTTATGATGGAGGGGTATTCTGGGCTTCATTTATGTAATTTCCTTTTTCTTTTTGAGGCTATAGGTTAGGGGATTAAGGGTCCTGTATATGAGAAAAGAACGCATGGAACGTTTTGCTTTCTTGAGCAGATGGTTTCTGCTCTCTTGTCTCTCTGTCCTCGCATTAGAGTATTTAATAAGAAGTCAAGTTCCTGCGATACATTGGCCAGTGTGAAAACTTAATGTGTCTTTGAAGGAGTTCACGATCCTTTATACTTAAAAAGATCTGACTTAATCGCTGTCGGGAGATGCCCTAACTATAATCGTAGCATCAATGAATTGGATACTTGCGCATCTCTCATAAATGAGATTAGAGCTATCCTATGAGCCCCATCTTTTAACGGGACCCCGATACTTATTTTATGGCTTACTCTAGTGAATGTAAAGCAATAATGCTCATGTTCCATTTCTTTGTAGCGGGAGAGCAAGGGGCGGCACACGAAATGACAGTACCGTGTAGTTATGGAGACACGGTCAGCTTACTGTGGTTCAGGGCACCTGTAGGAAACGATACAACGCAAGAACGTCAGAGAGCCTGAGTAATTTTGCTGAATTGCAGGTTGCTAGAGCCATTATGGTACTCTAAGGTTATTACAGTAATAGAGTTATTGGACTAATAAGACGTGTAATTGAGGTCGCACTCCAACCATGTAAGCCTGAGCCGAGAGTCCCGATATGAGGATTGCCAAAGGCCGCAGCGAATGCAGCAGCATCTAACGTCAGCATAGCTACTAAACACTAGAAAGTATAATTTGGAGACATGCTGGCAATGCGGCTTGAACCGGCTAGTAAATTTTGACGCTGCTTGCTGTGTGTTAAGGAGGAATTCCTGAACTACGGATAGAGATCTAGGTACTCCAGTGCCCGTGCATTGCTTGTTTATGTGCTAAGATTAGGGCAAATATGGCTCCGTAGGGTGGTACCCGTAGTGTACCTTGCAGAGGATGGTGCATAAATCAAGGTTCATAAATCACCCGCACCATGCATAATTCGGCACTATCCACGGCTTACGGGTCGGATTACGGGTTTGAAGGCCTCAGCGCAGCCCAGAAGCGGATCTCCGTCAGCCTTCATTTCCAAGCATCAATGTCTTGATGTACTATTGTGTGTTCATGCTCTTTCTTGATACCGTACTCTATTCTCGTCCCAGATTCGAAATAATCGGTATGGCATGAGAGATCGTGTTGACAGGGCACAATCACCACCATCGCAGTTCCCGCAACTGGTTTAGTGGCCCAGATCTTTCCCCTCACAGCCCGCGATGCCACTTTACTCCTTCAGGAAGCTGAATAATCTAGTACCGGTAAAGTACTCGCAATAATATCTGCCTTTTTGAGTTCTAGGTGCTGCTGTTAGTTACTTCCGAGGCATTATTAATTATTCGCTGGTTCTCCATTTAGATTACGGTACTTCGTATGTCAGGAAGTATTGCAGGTGGTTAAGCCGGTCTAGCGCATTAGTACTGCTATCTGGAGCTGATAAGACGCGAGAGTGATGAGCGATACCCCCCGAACGCCCAACTACGGTACTTTTCAGGGCCGCGTTACAAGTAACTTAGGCCTGCATTAAGTAATAACTCTATCCTTGAGCAACAACAAACCAGATCCCGTTACCTGGATTGATGCAGGCCGGCATGCTATGGCCGCAGACAAGATTGTCTATGACTGTGCAGATCGCTGCCCCGGTTACGGCACAACTCACTTGCAACAGCGGGCAAACAACCAGCTGCCCCTGGGCGGGTTCCTGGCAATCTACTTCCAGGTCTCCACTAGGCCACTCATCTCCTTCCTGTTACATCGAAAGTGCACATTGCTGTTATCCATATCCCTGATGTAAGATAGTGGCATTCCCCGGATTAGTGCGCTGCCTGGCTTCCGGATTGTTTGTAGATAAAGCTCCCGTCGCCGCCGTCAATTGACCGCCAGGGAGAAGCTGCCTGACTTGGTGGGAACTCTTCATTGAAGCTTCACGATGCTGTTTCTTCAATTGACTGCTGTCGCTACTCTGGCAGCGCTGTCTGCTGCTGCTCCTACTACTGCCACCAAGCATGTGCTTCACGAAGAGCGCGTCAATCCCCACAGGGACTGGATCAAGAGCTCTCGCATCGAGGGAAGTGCAATCATTCCGATGCGCATTGGTCTGACCCAAAACAATCTTGAGAAGGGTTATGACTACCTTATGGAAGTGTAAGTAGCTACCCTGTCTCTCTTCCCGACGATGCGGCGCAATTGCAATCGAGACCACTGGAACGATCAATCAATAATAAATTGTTTCTACATTGCGCAAGCTTTCGATTGTATTGAGTGTTAAGACATATGTTTAACCGTCGAATGATAGGTCGCATCCCGAGTCCTCCAAGTATGGCAGCCACTGGACAGCTGAAGAGGTCCACAGCATGTTCGCACCAAGCGAAGAGTCTGTGGCTGCGGTTAGAGAATGGCTCCTGTCGTCTGGGATTGACGAAGACAGAGTTGTGCATACAGAAAACAAGGGCTGGCTAGCCTTTGATGCCACCGTGGAAGAAGCCGAACGACTGCTGCTCGCGGAATTCTACGAACATGAACACAAGCACAGCGACAAAGTTCGTGTCGGATGTGATAGGTAAACTAATTCCTACGTTCAAATATAACCTGCGGTATTTAATGATTGACGATAGATATCATGTCCCTGAGCACCTCCAACCTCACATTGACTATATCACTCCCGGAATCAAGCTCACTCCAGTCGTCAAGAGATCTGTCAAGACAAAGCGTTCAAACCCATTACACCATAAAGTTACTCACAGCTGGCCTATTCACTTGCCGCCATTTGATGGTATCCCGTGGTGGTGGAAGCCACCTGGAGCTCATAAGCTTCCAACAGAATGTAAGTAGAATATTATACCCCATATTTCTCACAAACTATAAACGCAATCGATGCTGATGGATGAATAGTGCAGGGATGTGGCAGAAATATTACTCCAGCTTGCATTCAAGCCCTTTACTCGCTTCCGAAGGAGCATAAGGCTGTTCCGGGACACTCTCTTGGATTATACGAGCAGGGTGATTACTTTATCGAGGTAAAGTGTTTTTACATTTTTTTATTGGAGATCATGCTAACTCACCTGTTAGTCTGATTTGAGTCTCTACTATGAGCACTTTGCACCGTACGTTCCAAACAATACGCTCCCCGTGCCAGCCCTTATTGATGGCGCTGCCTACTCTGTGCCAGTTGGAGACCCCAATGCTCAGGGAGAGGCAATCATTGACATTGAATTGGCCACTTCCTTGGTTTATCCTCAAACTGTTACTCTCTATCAAGATGATGACCAAATCTACGGTCCCGCTGAGGTGGCACTCGTTAACACCTTCAATACCTTCCTGGATGCTCTGGATGGATCCTATTGCAGCTATTCCGCATATGGTGAAACTGGAAATGATCCAGATATTGACCCCGTATACCCTGACCCAGCAGCAGGAGGATACAAGGGCAAGCTTCAATGCGGTATCTATAAGCCAACCAACGTTATCAGTGCTTCCTATGGCGAGGCCGAGGCTGATCTCCCAGCTAACTATGCTAAACGCCAATGTAACGAGTTCATGAAACTTGGTCTCCAGGGACACTCAATCATGGTCTCTTCGGGTGACTACGGTGTAGCTTCAATCCCAGGAGATGTCAGCCCCAATGGATGTCTCGGACCTGAGGGAAAAATTTTTAACCCAACATATCCATCCAACTGTCCATACGTTACCTCCGTCGGTGCAACCATGCTCTACGCAGACCAAACAGTTAGGGATCCCGAGAGCGCCATGGCTGTTGACTTGGGCGGCTCAGCAGCAAACTTCTCTTCCGCAGGTGGTTTCTCCAACTACTATTCCCAGCCAAGTTATCAAAAGACTGCGGTTGAGCACTACTTCAAAACGGCCAATTTGAAGTATCCATCCTACTCTGAACTTAACGTGAACTTGAACACAACCAAGGGACTCTTCAATCGCATTGGTAGGGCGTACCCAGACGTTTCCGCCAACGGAGCTTTCTTGATCACCTATGTTGACAATGTGCAAAACCACTTCTTTGGTACGAGTTTGGCATCTCCCATCATGGCTTCCGTGATCACCCTTGTAAGTTTTGCCCATAGTTTGTATTAGTTCTTACTAGTTAGCTAACTATGATCTAGCTCAATGAAGACAGACATGCTATTGGGAAGAAGCCTATTGGATTCTTAAATGCCATTTTCTACGCTCACCCTGAGGTGTTCAATGATATTAAGAACGGTACCAACCTTGGCTGTAACACTGAGGGATTTGCAGCTATTCCGGGCTGGGATCCAGTTACTGGATTGGGGACTCCAAACTACCCCGCAATGAAGAAGTTGTTCTTGGAGTTGCCATAGGGGAACAGCGTGTGTTTCAATCTCGATATAATAACTCATTGTAGTTTATCTATCCTATGTATAATCTGAGCTACATTTGAACTGCTTTAATGCTCATACCAAGTGACATTCTATTCAAGCTGCACCCAAAATTCAAAAGGCTCGCTCTTAAGAGCAAACTCATCTAGAGTCTTCGGTCCACAGCTACCAGTACCCAACCCATGATGCTTCCAGTCCAGTCTAACAACAACCTCCTCTCTCTTCTTTTTCTCCAACTCATAGGGATGTCTGCTCTCATCCAAATCCTCAGTGCTATAATGCATAGCAGCAAAACTACATTCCTCCTGATTTCCAAAGCTCGCCTTCAGGAGTTCCTTGCCACCAACAGACTGCCTGAAAGCAACCCACCGTACATCAGTCCTATTTCCACACTCCTGAGGAAACTCATAGTTCGTAAACAGATCGTCGATAGGAAGACTATATTTTCCAAATAGTTGGGAGAGCTTCTTATCCCTGTATGACTCGCCAGGACCGCGGCCGAACCATTCCGCATGGGATATCGACTTATCTAACGACATAGTTAATCCGATTCGCGCATATGTGCGAGGTAAGTTAGCTCCTTGCGGCTTTCCAGAAACTTTGATATTGAGTTTGCCTTCGGAGGTGAAAGTGTATGTTGTCGTCACATCCACGCTCCACTCAAGGACTGGGGGAGCAATGCGTGCTTTCACGACTACATTGAGGCTATGTTCTGAAGGAGTCCAAGTTACGGAGCGGACGTGAGATTTGGCCTCGTGGAGACGCTTTTTTATCCATTCGTAGCCATCGCAAGTGGGGTTATGCCTGTTATCGTTGTCTGTTATGGCTCTGTAGAAATCGAGTTTGGGCCCGCTGTGAATTATTTCGGTGGAGTTCTTTGTCCAAGAGACTAAAGTCCCAGCAACAAGGTCAACGGTCCATGTTGACGCTGTTCCTGATATCGTAAGTGTTACTGGTGTTGTTTGAGATACTTTGGGGGCAGTATTAGAATTCAATAATAGAGAAGCTAGAGCTGGAATAGGTGTCAAAGCGACTTGTCCTGTGGCAACCTCGTGCCCTGAAAGTGCCCATAGAGACGACTCCTTGAGGGTGAATATGACCTGTAAGTATGCTTCCACTGCGATATCTTTTGGAATACCATCGATATCAAGTCTTGTTGTTTGCCCTGGACCCACTCCTGTTGGGATTTTGACCTTCCCTCCTTCCTTAGTAAAACCATCTCCAATGACGGACCACTCGCATTCCAGGTGGTCTAGAGTGAGAAAATCATATCTATTGATGACTTCAACAAAATTAAAATCTCCTCTGAGCACTTGCACGGGTTCGATTGCTTTTTTATACTCCACTAAGCCAGGAGTTGGCGTATGGTCTGAGAAGAGCAGGCCATCCATAACGAAGTTGCCGTCGTTTGGTTCATCACCAAAATCTCCGCCGTAGCCATAGAACTCCTCTCCGGTGAATGCCTTTGTTTTCAAGCCCTAAGATGCATTTATTAATACTAAAAATATTACAATTTGATACGACATACTCACATGATTGGCCCATTCCCAGGCGAATCCCCCTTGCAATCTAGGATATTTGTAGAAGGCATCAATGTAGCTCTTGATCGCACCAGGTCCATTACCCATGGCGTGTACAAACTCGCACAAGATTAATGGTTTCTCCCATGTTTTCTCTTTCGTCGCAAAATCAATAATGAAATCCACCGAGGCATACATTCGACTAAAGACATCAACAGTCTTCGCATCCCAATCACCTTCGTAATGAATCGACCGTGTGGGATCGTAAGATTTTATCCAGTCATACATAGATTGAAAATTGCGACCATAAAATGCCTCGTTCCCCAAAGACCACATTATCACAGACGGATGGTTCTTATCTCTAGATACCAACTGTTTTGCTCGATCAACATACGCCTCTTCCCAGTCGGGGTTATCTGTTGTCCATCTGGAAGCTGTACCGTATACAATAGCTTGCCTTTCATGGTCGCTCACGTTCTTCCGTTTTTCATCAAGAGTTGCCTCATCGATCGGTGCAAATCCATGGCACTCTAGATCCGCTTCATCTATGATCCACAGGCCCAACTCATCTGCCAGATCGTACAACCTTGGATCGCTAGGTTGATGACACGTTCTGATAGCGTTAATATTGTGTGTTTTCATCAGTAGGAGGTCTCGTTTCAAGAATTCGAATGGAACAGCTCGTCCATATACGGGATGGTGCTCGTGCCTGTTGACACCTCGAAAGACTATGCGTTTCCCGTTTACTAGGAAGAGACCGTCCTTAATTTCAGTTTTGCGAAAACCAATCTTCTGCGATACGCTGCTTCCTTCGATCGAGATTGCTAGGCTGTAGAGGTAAGGTGTTTCTGCCGTCCACTTATGTGGATTTGAAACTTTTATCTCAAATTTAGACGTATACCCATTGGAAGTAGCTTTTTCTGTTGAGATAACATTTCTCTGTGCGTCGAGGAGTTTGACTGTAACAGTTGATGGGGAGCTCAAATCTACTTTAATAGAGACTACAGCATCCTCATACTTGTCATCAAGCAATGTTTGAATGTGGAAATCTTTGATATGAATTTTTGGAAAAGCCAGGAGGTTGACATCTCGAAAGATGCCATTGAACCACCATTGATCCTTCAGTTGTTGTTAGGCATCCATTCTAAATTCTTTTCCAGGAAGGAATCAATGCCTACCTGATCTTCAATATAGCTGCCATCACACCACTGGTATACCTGAACAGCAAGCAGATTCTCCTGTCCCAACTTGACACGATCGGTAATATCAAATTCAGATGGGTTCCTGGAGCCCTGCGAGTACCCAACTTCTTCTCCATTGACCCATACATGAAACGAAGAGTCGACCCCCTCGAATCTCAGTCGGAGCTGATTATCTTTGAACTCCTCTGGGACAATAAAAGTCCTTAAGTAGGATCCAGTTTCATTCTCATCAAATGGTACATTAGGTGGATTGACTGGAAATGGGTATATTACGTTAGTATACCACGGTCCCTTTCCGTAACCTTGAAGTTGCCAAAGTCCGGGTACTTCGATTTCGTCCCACTTCGAAGAATCATATTCTTTGCTCTGAAATCCGGCCGGAGCTTTGAATGGGCTACTGGCTAAGTTGAACTTCCAGGTACCTGACAGAGAAACCTTATTTGATTTAGTTATGTGGCGGGACAATGCATCCTCTTCATTAGAATAGACGAAGAATGAAGAACGGGGTGGAAGAGTGTTCTTATGGATGATGGATAGATTATTCCAATCCGGTGAAGAGGTTGGAAACACACTTGTGGTCATTTTTGCTACTTTTTGCTCATGAAGACTAACATTAAGAGGAGGGGTTGCTTCTTGCTCTTGGCTTTTGTATCTGTCCGGAGTATTTGTAGGGCGCAAATCTCTACGCCTGCAGAGGCCATCTAGTCATATAATCTTTACCCCGTACAGTCAAGGCGACAGCAAGCGCACCACTCAAGCCATGTAGAATCATTCCTGTCACCAACTACGAAGATCTGCCGAGAGCAGCTATAAGAATCTCGTGAGCTTTTATGAGTTCTATACCCACTTCTACCCCACCTTGCATTTTCGCTCGGGGAAGGGAGTCTCTCTTCCCCCGAGAGTTGTCCCGATACTCCGCATAGGACTGCCAAACTCATTGATCTAAGCTTTATGAACCATTCGGAATAGACATTGATCGAACAGGTAACTCATTGGAGATCTTCTGAGTAAAATCAAAAATAATCAGATGTAGAATAAGACACGCCTGAAATATAGACTGGTTGAGTTGGAACTTCTCATCACTTTAAAATTACAAGATCTCATGTTGTCTATATACCATATACAGCCGCATCGACCTTAGCTTAGCTCCTCATTATCCCCCTGATCGCAGCATTCAAGCTCTGACGTATTAGAGATCAAACTTCTCCCCTATCAGTTTCTCACTCAACACCCACAGCTTCTCTTGGTCCTCTATCTCAGTCCAGGGTTGTTCCTTGATCGCCTCCCCGTTCCATAAGTACGCACCGCTCTGAGACTCAATAGAGGGATCTAGAGCAGCAACGAGTGTTGTAGCACACCCTTGCTGCAATGACTTGAGTGGTTCTGCCACGAATTTTCTACCCGCCTTTTCAGCTTCTGCTTTAGCCTTAGCTATGAGCTCCTCACGGGTCCATGGACCTGCTTTCATATGAACTTGCAGATTGCTTGGAATAGCTGAGACAAGTCATTAGCTAATTCACCTGAGAAGAAGTGCGAAAACTGCTTACATCCAGGGTGCAAAGAAAATACAAATATATTCTTATTTTTCAGCTTTCTGGCAAGAGCACGCGCGAAGACTATATTGGAGATTTTAGCTTGAGCATATGCTTTCCAAGGATCGTAGTCTGCCCCATCCTATTTTATTTGTGAGCCACAATGGGGTCAGTCCACTATTCTAGAACAATCCTTACCTTAAAGTTATAGTCATCATAACGGATCACCCCATTGAGAGCACTGCTGGAGACATTAACAATTCGTGCCCCGCTCCCTGCTTTTAAAATCTTGTCCATTAACAATTTTGTGAGGAGAAAGTGGCCGATATGATTCGTTGCAAATTGCAATTCCAGTCCATCTACACTCTTTTCAAATGGACAGGCCATAATGGCAGCATTGTTAATTAGAATGTCGATTTTTGTGACTAGCGCATTTATTTCTGATGCAGCAGTTCGGACTGACTTCTGGGAGCTGAGATCTAGTGCAACAAACTTGACTTTGACGTCTGGGCTGCTCTCAGCGATTTGACTTATCACAGGTGCTATTTTCGACTCTGAACGGCCAGCGAGAACAAGCAATGCCGGTGATCCTTTGGCCAAAGTTACGGCTGTTTCCGAGCCTATGCCTCCCGGGCTGGGGCCGGTAATGACAACTACTCGAGGTCAGCTCCAAATTTCTTGATTCATCATCTTGACTCACTGGTCTTCCCCTTCACTCTGTCACTAAAGGCTTCGACTACCTCGTCACCAGTCGTCTCCCATTTCCACTGCGTCATTGTTGCTGGTTTATCAATTGATGGGTGTCTCAAAGTTTATTGGTTCGATTTATGATGATTTAAAAACATCAATGTTCCTAATTCCACGTATTTTACTCCTACCATACGGGGAATTGATAACAAACCCTTTTATATTGATCCTTCAATTGCCTTGCCACAATAATTCTAATGCGCCTTCACGGAGCTAAGATATTCTAAGTTGTAGAACTCCGTTATCCCCGGCGGACGCTTGTTGATTATTATTACAGCCTCAACACTCCAAATCCTTGATGACGGCCGCTAGCACCGCAAGTGCGGTGCGGACCATATCCGAACCTTGCAACAGCCCCGACTTAATGCCCATTCTTTATATTTAAGCCACATCACTATGTCAAGCAGCTATATTCCTTTCTCTCAATTGGATAAAATTTATTTAGACTTTAGTAGAACGAATAATGGACAAATGCAGTCAACATAAGATCTCTTCCAGAGCAAAAAGAATATGATAAAGAGAAAGAATCCATAAAGCCAAATGAGAAAGCAGTTCTAACTGGCCTTCCTGCACGTTCTCTCATTCGTCATATGTAGAGTCTAAGCTGTCAAATTATTTAGGGTGTGTTTATATTCTGCTTACCAAGAGAAGGGGTTGAAAAGCCGAGCCCAAACACTCCCATGCTTCCTCTGTCCTGTACACCATACAAGTACTCTACCCAGCTTTATATGTTCTGCAGGTCCTCCAGGTTACAGGTTACGAACTGTACAAATTTTACTTACAACTTCATACTATTCTAATTATATTATTGGTGTCAAGTATAGTGCTTTTGCTATTCATATCACTGCTTTAGAAGATAGCGTTGTGGTTGTTCATTCAGGTAGTGCTCTGTTGAACTTGTAGAGCCTGGGGAATGCTCATAATAAACCGGCTTTTTGATAAGCAGAGTAATGTAATATAATACAGAATGGAAATGTCCAATGTCTAGTGCATTTAAGAAAGAGGAGTATTTTATATCTTCACGCCGTTCATAACCCAAGCCGAAGGCATTTAAGGAATCCCAACTATTCTAAATTCTATAATAACGCCTGTATGCCCAACGGCCCGATTCGGACCGAAGTGTCTCGTACGGAACCAAAAGAGTTAAATTTCTGAAATAGTGTCTCTATGCTCCAAATGGTTTTCGCAGGGTCCGCAACAAATTCAGATCACAGATAATTGATGCACTGTATGGCGCCGCACTACCAAGGGTAACCATTACCACGGCAACACGATCCAAAGCATTGGTCTCCTGGTTCAGAGTTAGACAGGCGCGATAAATTGTAAAGACAAATACGTACCCATGTATGGCTGAGGTGGGGAGACAGGGATACCTCTCGGGTTTTGGCAGTATGTGGCTGGTATACGTGTATTTCTGCTATACAATTAGCAAAGACATCAGCAGCCGGAAGGGAACGGAGTCCATACTTGCGCACCGGACTACTCGAATCGGCGTCTGATGTTTCCTTTTTGGTAGTTTCATCTCCAGATAAACGTAAGAAGGATAGCACCTTTTCCCACTTCATATTGAAATATCAATACTGAATGAGTTGTACAGGTAAAAACTGAAAATTTAGCACAGATTGGGAGTTACAAAGTACGAGAATATGTCAAAGGAAAGAATTTCATGGTTTGTAACTTCTCTTTCTATTAGGAAAAGCTGAGTGCTTATTCCACCGAACAAGCCGCAAAAAACATGTGGTTCGGGCGGTGCTGCGCATCCATCTCGTATGTCGGTGTGGACCCCTCGGGAGACGTCAAAACACGTGTATCCCATGGCGAGGAACATCGCTTCCCTGACAACCTGATGTCAGAGACGCGATCACGCCTAAAGTTCATTCTTCAGGTCTCTCATGCTGAGAAATCATTGGATGGGGGAAAGCAAACCCATAAAGGTTGTATTCAAAAGATA
Source organism: Xylogone sp. PMI_703 (assembly GCA_021399445.1). NCBI lineage: Eukaryota > Fungi > Ascomycota > Leotiomycetes > Xylogone > Xylogone sp. PMI_703. Next base: position 5,436,387 of record JAJTUQ010000003.1, read on the forward strand.
GGAAAGCATAAAGCGGTAACTCTATTTAGATTAAACGATATTCATTGCTATTTTGCCATTCAAGAATTACTAGGCTGGAAACGCATCGCATGGTGGGGCTTGAGCTATCTATCGTGGCTGCTGCCGGTTTACCCGCCGCCAGATCTTTCACAAGGTTTAATTATCAAGATGCACTATCGTGTCCAAAAATAATTCACCCTTACCATTTGAATGCTCCATCTACACAAGTTCTCTTGAATGAAATCGGGCCTTATTATGTTCAGCATCACACCACTCGTCCAGTTCCTGGGAGCCGAGACTCAAACACAAAACTCAAATGAAATTTACGTATTTAGATCCAATTACAGTACATAACGACCGAGGGGATCTTCAGAGGCTGAACCGGTAAGCGCAAGTGTTGGAATGGTTTCATTGACCACAGTTCCAGCTATTGTTTGGCTGATTTAATTCTTTTTGGAAGGGAAAAAGAAATAGGAAGAATACTCTCGCGCATCTCATATCAAGCTAATGCACATTTGTGTATAGAGAAGCCAGCAATATAGAAGCCTGTAGCTCTACAATCATACGTATACATATTTAGCTTTCTAATTGCTACATCGAATACATCCCAAGCTCTTAGATACTGTGGGTCTAACGATCCCGTGTTGAAGCACCGGATGTCTATCGGTGCGAGGTCATCAGTCTTGTCCATATCCAGGACCCGGGAAAAGTTAGAAGCTGAAGAAGAGAACCTGACTTCTATATCTACCAATTCATAAGAGTTCAGAGCATAAGTTTTAAGTTATTTGGAATTCTGAGATGCGGTAATCGCGGGTGCCGATGGTATCCATCTGAGGAAGGAGTCTCAGTGGCATAAAAGCCAAGACATCAAGTAAGCCCTTAGATACCATGCTATGCCTGCACTAAATGCCATGCCGTTATTAATTATTAGCCCATTGGACAGTTCCCTTAACGAAATAGGTATATAATCCAGGCATAAAATAAAGCCAAGCTAGCCAGCTTACTGTAGTATTGTTCAGCTGAGAGAATTGTCCGGCTCACCAATGAATAGTACCAATACGGTATACTGGTGTGCTGACTGCTTATTCTTCTAGAATGCCACTGTTGTGGTTGAGTGCAGATCTCGGAGAATAGCAGTTCTAGTTCAGATTCTTAATTCCCGTACCCATTTGCCGAGGTTAGTCAGTGTCAAGAGGCGGCAACAGCTCAATGGCATTGAAAGGGTCCACTGTGTTTAGCTCCTTAGCTTGTTATTGAACCACATTGAAGGAGCTGTATGTAGGATTGGACCCCGCAATATGGCGCACTGCCACATGTCCCCTTACCAACAATTTAATAATAGGATTTAAGAATTGATTCCCTATACTGTAAGATTTCAGTAGGTTTACTTCTGATGATCAGCCATAACTTTAGCCTTGAAACTGCACAAAGTTTATGATACTCAGCTCGATTCCTCATCATGTTAGCTCCAAGCCTGATATTACCCTTGGCCTACGACCACATTTCTAATCTTATCTCAGCACTATACATACATCTCACCTCCAATCGCCACAATAGAAGAAAATAAAGTGGTTATATATCAGTTAAGTATGTTCCATAAAACTCACCAACGGTCGATTTACCAAACACCTATAACTAATTGATCTTGAGCACATTGCGGTTGCACATAAATTATTAGGTCAATCAAACCACCAAAACCACGAAGATGAGTGTCTCAGAGGGGTATGACTTTATAGTTGTTGGAAGTACGTATATATATATATTAGTACAAGGATTGCACATTGATAAATTTTGCGCTAATATAATAATAGGTGGACCCGCTGGTTGTACACTAGCAGCTCGCATAGCTGAGACCGCCCAAAGGCCTCGAGTCCTTCTCTTGGAGGCAGGTGGGAATAATTCATCAGATAATGATCTTCGGGTTGATGGGCAACGATGGGTGACATTCATGCAACCGCATTTGAACTGGGGTTACAAGACTGTCCCTCAAGAGTACTGCAACAACAGAGTCATCGATTATTCGAGAGGCCTTGGCTTGGGAGGGAGTAGTGCCATCAATTTCGGTGTCTACGCCGTAGGTGCGAAGGGAGATTATGATCGTTGGGCAAAGGATGTGGGCGATGAGCGCTTCAATTGGGACCACATGCAGAAGCGATTCAAGAGCATTGAAGCGTTCCATCCGGAGGTCAAAGATGAGCATTTTAAATACCTCAATGCTAAAGCATCGGACCACGGATCAACAGGAAAACTGCATATTGGATTCGCACAAGAATGGGAGAAGGATGTGCCACAAATGTTAGATGTGTTCAAAGAAGCCGGCTTTCCAACAAGCCAAGATCACAATTCTGGAAATCCAATTGGGATGGGGCCACTAATCAGTTCAGCATATAAGGGTTTAAGAAGCACCGCAGCAGATCTTTTGGAGGGCCATGGAGACAACTTGATTATAAAGACAAACTCACCAGTCCAACGGCTCATCTTAGAAGGTAACAAGGTGATTGGTGTACAAACAAATGGCCAGAAATGTGAGTTACTCATATTCCTTAGTTGGAACCCATGAGACTAACCATTTATTTAGACTTTGCTGGCAAAGAGGTAATTCTCTCAGCGGGTAGCCTAGATACTCCGAAGATACTTATGCTTTCCGGCATTGGCCCTCGCGCTGAACTTGAGAAGCATAATATCCCCGTAATTCAGGACATACCCGCAATTGGACAGGGACTTCGTGACCACTTTGCGGTTCCGATAATTTTCAACCGAAGAGCAGGCATCAACGAACGAGGTGCTTTCTATGGCAGCAAAGAAAAAATGGACGAAGCATTTCAGCAATGGAAAAAGGATGGAACCGGCCCTTGGACCAGCTTCGCCTGCCAGCTCGGTATTGGATGGTTCAAATCGCCTGAGGTCGAGCAATCGGCCGAGTTCAAGGCCCTTCCAACAGAAGAGCAGAAGTATCTCACTGAAGAAACCGTTCCTCACTATGAACTTCTTACGCACTTCCCTGCGCACATGTATAACCCGGAGATGCCAACAAACCTCGATTATAGTTGCATCCTCGCCTTTCTAATGAACGGCCAGAGCCGAGGCCAAGTATCCCTTCAGTCCTCTGATCCAAAGGATCCTCTCCTTATGGATCCCAAACTCCTCTCGCATCCCTACGATCGCAGCACTGCAATCCACATTTTACGACACGCGCTCAATTTTGCAAGGCATCCGGCCTATGCAAAAGACACGACTGCCGAGCTACTCGTGCCCAGCTCGGACTCTGACAATGACATTCTCGAGCACCTGAAGACTCACCTGTTTAGCACGTGGCACATGACTGGGACGGTGAAGATGGGGAAAGCAGAGGATGTTACTGCAGCTGTGGATAACCACTTCCGCGTAAAAGGCATTGAGCGTCTTAGAGTTGCGGATATGAGCGTGGTGCCAGTTCTGACGAATAACCATACCCAAACGACGGCTTACGTGACTGGTGCCACTGCGGCAGATGTGCTGATTGATGGTTACGGATTGAATGATAAACTACAGTTGTAACAAGAAGTGTTAAATCGGAGTAAACACATCAGGAAGTGACTTGGGGATCCTGTAGTGGCTTATTCTTGTATTAAGTCGTTTTATCTCGGGGTACCGGTATTGTCTTCCGGAGATTGACGTATGTAAAAGGATGGTCTATTTTATCACCCTGAGCCACATTCAATTTTTTTGTATAGCCCCAAGAGATCGTTGTTCTTCTCCCGCTACACCTGCCTTTGGTACCGCATTGGAACTTTACTCTCGATGTCTCTGTATATTCTACTATTCTGTATCTCGGAGCACCCAAGCGCCGTTCTTCCGAGATGATTATATAACCTTCAGCTTACGTAACCAAAACCATCGCCGATGTCTCGCTAACCCCATCCGTGCCCCCTGACGTCAGCTCACCCCTCCTGCCGATCTGGATTTTGGCAGGAGGGTCCGCCTCCCCGCAACAGCTTTTCTTTCGACTACAACTCGCACAGCCGCCCAAATGCTAGAATGCAAGACATTTCTATTCCCAGGAGACGGAAGGGGAGGGATGTCGTTACGCAGAATGCGTGCGACGAATGCAAGAGAAGAAAAGCAAGAGTACGTATTTCTGCCACAGGAGAGCACTTCAATGCTTCCAATGCTTCCAATGTTTCCAATACGTCCATCCCAGGGTCTCTCGCTGATTAGTGTAGTGCGATGGCCAGAATCCATGTGCTCGCTGCGCATCTCGCGACAACCTGACCTGCCACTACACGCTCTCGGTCAGGGCCAGTAAGGATGCCCTCAGGGCGGAGATCGAGTCGCTCCAAAATCAGCAGTCGCATAGTGACCAGATCCTGCATGCGCTGGCTTCGGGGCTGCAGTCGGACTCGATTCTGCAGCAGCTACGGGACGGTGAGACTCTCGAAAAGATTGCTCAGCGCTTGCCCAGCAGACAATCGGGTTCAGTGGAGACTCGCACCAGCACGAATAGCCCGGCAAAGAGCATTGGCAGCAGTACCAAGTCCGTACTAACGGACCTCCGCTCTCTTGGTGACAGGCCCGGCTCCGATATCAGAGTAATAGAAGCCAGCGGGAGCTTTCAAGATGGCATGCAAACCCTCCCCTCTCACAACCCGCACGCCTGGTCAACCGTCATCAACGACCCCGAGCTGGTAGAGCATCTGATCGCACTCTACTTCTGCTGGGAGTACCCTTCACTTTCAAGCCTTTCCAAAGAACACTTCATGCAGGATTTTGAAGTTGGACGGCAGCGATACTGCTCTCCACTGATTGTCAGTATCATGTGTGCTCTTGGATGCAGGTTCTCGGACCGGCCTATAGTCAGCGAGATTTCGCCCACGGGGCAGGATTTAGGCAGTCAGTTTTATGATGAGGCTTACGCGCTGTGGGAGACAGAGCGGATTGATCCGTCCTTGACTACAATACAAGCAACCGTGCTAATGTCTCTCTGGAAAACTAGCCGTGGGAAGAATAATTGGGGCTCATTCTATTCTAGACAGGCAATTACTATGGCCGTAGAGATGGGTCTGCACCTGCAAACCGAAGGTGTTGACCCATCCGAAGCAGAGTATGCAGTTCGGAGCACTACCTTCTGGGGAGCGTTTGTTCTCGATCAGTATGTTTGATCTGCCCTGCTACTTTAAGCAGATGAACATTCATCTAACTTTGTTTTTCTAAGGGCATGGTCTCTCACGGCGGGCCATAGCCCATATTTATCAGGGCAGACACTTAAACTGCGGCCGCTAGTTGTAACTGACGATGACGCAACATGGTCGCCCTATACCGACGATGGGATAATGCCGAATAATCTCACGTCACAGCGAAGTAATACAGTGTCGATTTTCAGATATTCCTGCGAGCTGTCAATTGTATTCTGTCGATCACTCCATATGTTGTATTCATCTCCCTTGTCGCTGAAATCCCTCGATGTCCTAAACATATATACGGAGTATTTGGAATGTTATAACTCGATGCCATCGGTATTGAGAAAGGGCGAGGATACAACTCCATCAGTTTTGTTCTTGCAGTAAGTCTAATATATATCTGGCTTGGGTTACATTGCAAGCTAACCAGAAACTCTTTTACAAGTATTTACTATCATTTTGCTATCCTACGTCTGTTTGCACCGTTCATCAACTTACACTTTCTTGGGTCGGACCTCGCCGCCAAGGAAATTTGTGTAGATGCCGCGAGTGCTATTGGCTCGATTATTGGCACCTATCGGCAACTTTATACCCTACGTCGAACGCCCAGCTTTGTACCGTACATCTCTCTAGCTTCTAGCATTGTTCATATTGTAACTGCAGCTGCTGGAATTACTGATGCACCTGAATCTATTCAGGGAACGCTTGATCTACAGGAGATGGCCCCCTGCCACATAGTTGCAGTCAGTTCGGTGAAGACTCTGCAACATATAGCCAGTCTCTCAGGAACCGAGGAAGAGAAGGTAAAGAGAAAGATCGCAGTTTCGCCAAACCTCATGGTGAAGCTGCCAGTGCATTTTTTCAGCCCGGAGATGAGGAAAACGAAATCCTCTCCTCTCGATTTAATTCAGGAGTGTTCAATATTCGCACCTTTTCCGTCTCAACTGTCGCCATTTGCGGGACCTGACGAATTAAGATTGAATGGATTTGAAAAGGATCCAATTACCATAAATGTTAAATGACCTTGGAGCTATTTATGACTGCCTTCACGATAAATATTATCGCGTGTGATAGGGTATCTGGGAAGATTGGTCTAATTGGTTGGGAATGGGTTTATACTGGCGCAGCGTTTCTAATCTTAACTATTTCATTTCCTGGTAAGTAACACTATGCCCGAATATTTGCTTAATTTGGAGATCAGATACGGCTGATGTTCACCTTTAACTTTTATTTTGCCACAGACTAAGAAGCATCGAATCCTGCTCATATCAAAGCTTCATAACGAAGTGTTGATTGGACGAGGTCGATCAATATGAGGGAACTATTTTAACGTAATTGATTATCCACCCTCAAATGTGAAGCACAATACAATTTGCACAAGATACCCCTCTCGACGTTTACTGATAAATAGGACTAACATAAAGTGATTTTTGCGCTAAGTACTGATACCTTTCTTACCGAACGTCTTGTTCACTCTTGAATAGAGATTGTGATCAAGGTTCAACCAAAATGAAGCTTCATGGTTTAATATTTATGCAGGCTATAGAGACTCTATTTATAAATGATATATGACGGAAATCGAACCACGAACTTGTCGGAACACATATAAGGGTGAATCAATAGCTAGACAATTAGAGATCTCTTTCAGCTCTGACAGAACATATAGGCCTGACCTCCTATGACAAAAATGAGGATCACAATTGTAAGAACTGTATGTAGAGATTGTGAAGTCAAATTGGGCTCCATTGTATTGCTAGATAAAGCTTTAAAAATCGATTCAGACTTCATGCGGCTTCCGAACTACTCATGGTAATCACATACTCATAAGGTAGAGCTGCATTTATACTATTTCAGTATTCAAAGGAAATTGAACATATCCCTCAAATTTGTCCCAGTTCAGAGAAAACAGTCCCTTCAGATCAGAATTTTTGAGAAGCTTACAGTCTAACTTGTGACCTTTCCCATTCCACCCAACGGTCTGACAGGCCTTATTGAAAACAAAGGTTAGCATCTTGATCGAAATATGACCAACTCAAGATAAATCAACTTACTCCATCACAATACCAGAAAAATGAACACTTGGCGCACTTCTTCAAGGAAACCGTCCGCTTATTGCAACCATGACATGTCCGCATACCATTCGTTTCGAGCGAGTACTTTTGGATTCTGTCACTCAGCTCCAACATCTTGTGCAGAGAGAACGGAAATATCTATGAGAGAATATAATGCATTAGACACAAAGCGTTGTGGTCTTGAAGTAGTGTAATCTTACCTTGATAGTAGCGGGATCCTCCTGGCGAATCCCCGGCTCAGAATACAAGAATGCGTGTTGCTGTGCATAAAGGACTGCTACAGTGTATCCTTTCTGAACTAGCGAAGGATTCAATTCCTTACCACGCCCGTCTGTATAAAAGAAGAGAGGAACAGTTTTGCCATTTACGTCTTGAAGCTCCATCTGCAAACGAACTAATGTCATGAAGTCAACGATCTCGCCTAAGAACAGCCAGTGTCGTCGTGGCCGGTAGCTAAATCCATCACTGCTGGTGTAGAATTCAGGATCGATGTCGTTCTCGTCTGGCAGGTCCAAGAATCCGGGGAATATTAGCTGGTTGCGAAGATCTACCAACTGTCCTGGTAGTTGTTGCTTCCTCCGCCTCCATAGCCAGTCCTCGAACTCGTCTGAGTTAAGTTCTCGAGGAACCTCATCTACATTAGTCTTCCACTTCATAGACATCCCGTATAGCTCGTGGTCTGACGGGTCACGAGACAGGTCTCTGTACTTAAGTACCTCGTGGCTGTCGTCCCCTCCAAGGATAGTCCATCCAATTGCTGCCCGCTCAGCAAGTATTCTTGCTCTAGCCAAATCTCCATTAGCGATAGCAATCTGTGCAGCATCGAGGAACGCCCTTGGCAATCCAGCATCATTTGGTCCTTGTTCATTGTAGAGGCGGATCTGTTGATCGACATACCCGAGCATTTTCAGAGTGGCTTGCACGATTCCCATCAAACCATTTCCGTTGATGAGACTGTCAAGCTTTAGGATCTCAAGGAGTCTTCGGTCGCTCTCTTGGCTCTGATCTGGTGGTAAAGAGCAGAGTTCACAACAGCAGGTAAATGCGAACTTCCTGCGAAGAGCTTCTTGACGGGCCTCACGGTTGTTGGTCACACCAAGGTAGCATATCGTTATCTCCATACCCTCTTCAATATCTCGCAATGCATGGACGGTGTGTTTCTTGATGCTCTCGTTCCAGTTTTTCTGGGCGTTATTGTCGCAAGCATGGTTAATGCGGCATGCATCGAGGAAAATACCCGCCTCTCCCACTTGGTCGCCAATGGGAAGAGCGTTAGTTTGAAATATCCCAAGATACGGAGAGATATTAGCATCTTTTGCGTGAATATTATGCAGAGAGAAGAAGCCTTGTCGTTGGTCTGGAGTCAGCCTTTTAACCTGCTTACGTATTGATGCTAGAATGGTCTTGATATCACGCGTAGTTTCAGGCACCCTAATAATGGGCTCTTCAGAGCAGATGCGTGTCCCCGCGAGGATCCTTCGTGCAGCGACAAGCCCCTTGCCTTTTCCTGGGATATCTTGAAGAGTGTACATCTGGCCACCTGCCGAGCTAGACATTTTGAGGTTCTTCCCCTGTTCAACGCAATTTTTAAGAAGGGGACATATGTCTTACAATCCACTACTAAAGAGAAGGAGATGAGACAAGACTCATCGTGAAAACTCGTAAGTAATATAAGGCTGCAACTTGCACGGCTATCCACCGAATGGTAATTTGGAAAGCTTGTGTAACATACCCTACACGAGGATTGGTCCAGCCTAACCGCGTCGATACTTGCTTGACAATGATACATTGGCCTGCCATGACTGGATACCAACTGGCATTGGGGGATGGTGTACCACAGAAATGGGGCCTTCATTATTGGCCGGATTGTCTGTCTCACCACTCTATCTTTCCTCGCATGATCACAGACCTATGGATACATATTTCCCCAACAGCCTTATTTGTATATGTATCCCTACTGGTCACAATACAAACATGCCATTAGCCAATCCATAGATACAACGTGTATGACGTTGGTATCAACCCATATACCCCTGTTTAACTACAAGCCATAGGCCCGATCAGCCTCTGGCTTATGCCTATTCAAGTCCCATTTACTGCCACTTTTGTATTGTGGTTATATGATATGATACTTACCCCGACTTTACTATTTATTACGCCATTATTTGTCATGCCTCGTTACTTGGTACTGAAGGTAGGACGCTACCTGTCTGTGATAAAATTGTAGAAATAGCATAAGTACTTGAAATCCGAGGCAATAGGACAGAAGGTACGACTGAAAGAGTATTACTATTAAAGTGTTCTATGAATTTATTTCCATGTCTCTTTGATCATATCAGAACATTTTTCCGCTACCATCACGACAGCAGCTTGTGGATGGCAAGCAATTATGTCAGGGAAAGTGCTAGCGTCAGAGACTCGCAAGTTCGACGTTCCATAGACCCGTAAGTTAGAGTCCACAACTCCTGGAGATACTGGGTCATCTCTTGATGCCATGCGACAAGTACTTGTGAAGTGAAATGTGGTTCTAGCACGCTTTCGAATGAACTTGTCTACATCCTCATTCTCTAAGGATGTCGGACCAGAAAGGATTCTTTTCAGAGGGAAGCCTTTTGCCCGAAGGAGATCACCAAACTTCATGGATAATTTGACTGCCTTGCGGCAGATGGGGTAATCCGACTCGTCAGATAGGAATCCAAAGTCCACACGGGGGTACGCAGTACGCGGATTTTGAGGATCAAGCCTTACTTTTCCATGCGACTTCGGTCGCAAAACACACGCCATTATCGAAAATGCTCCTTTGTCTTGATGTGTATATGTTCCTATCTTGAGACCGTCTTGGGATGGATCGGCGCAAGCCGTAGCAATCGGCATGAGCTCAATATCAGGAAGAGATTCTTTGTTGCTATTAGAGGCGTTATCTGACTGCAAGCTCATATCCTCATCGACGATCGAGTTTCCGCAGACGAAAATGGCGAGGCATATAAATCCCACCCCTACAACACCCAGCCCTGTGATCAAGTACCTAAAGATTGCTATTATAGCGAGCCAGGGTCTCAATCTCAATTTATTCAGCGACTCCTGAACCGGCACTTCCCAATCAACAGGAAAAGAAAGGTGGTCTTTCAAGTATGATCCCACTCCAGGTAAGTCAAGTCTCACGTTGATCCCTCGATCTTTCAAATGCTGAGCAGGACCAATACCGCTCAACATAAGTACCTGAGGTGAACCCAGTGCTCCGGAACAGAGGATTGCCTCTCTTTTGACGTGCACCGTATATTTTTTCCCGGACTTTATAGGGTTGCAGGCCTCGAAATGCACGCGCTTTACAGTCTGTCCTTGGCCACCAGCCTCAGCTTCAAGGTCCATTCCAATCACCAAGGAGTTGGTACAGATTGTCAATCGTCCCTTCCGGGATACAGCCGTTTCAGCTGGTAGGAACGCTCTATAGGTAGATATTCGTTGGCGTTTAGCATCTATGGTTATATCCATGAACTGGACCCTATTCGCTGGCGTATCAGGTGAATTCCCATCTGAGACGTGAGGTAGCCCCCATGTCTTGGCACAATCGAGGATCATTTTGAAGCTCCGAAAAGGCCATTGCTCCATAGGTATTACCTGGTTATACCAGGGGCCGCTCGATCCACGAAACTTTGAACTGGGCTGGCTAAGGCTGTGCTCAGCTCGCACAAAATACTTCTCGATGTTTTCATACGCCCACTCTTTAGAGCTATGCGCGGCCCAATTATCATACTCCGCTACATTTCCTCGAGTATACAGCATTCCGTTGATGCGCGATGATCCACCTAGACCTTCACCACGCATGACTAAAGTAGCTATGTTAGAGAGGTGAGTGGAAGGTTCGGATTCCCAGTGCTTGAATACAGAGATTCCTCCCATGTCGCTAGATAGAAGGGGAACTCGTGATACCCATGTATCATCTACTGGGCCTCGCTCAACAAGGAGCACGCTCACGTCCTCATCCTCACTGAGTCGAGATGCCAGCACACAACCAGCTGTCCCACCTAAGAAATTGAAAGAAGTATCATTAGAATACGAAGTTTCAAGATTATTGCTAGTTTCATACCTCCAATAATTATATAATCATATGATTTCCCATCTACATCATTTCCCGACGCTTCCGGATATGGAGTGCTGAGGACACTACCCATTATATTTACTTAAGCAGAGATGTCACGGATATGAAAAGAAAATTGTTTCGACACGTCTCATTGTACAACTTTTACTAATATATGGTAGAACTGCTCATAAGCGGTGAGAATAAGCAATACAAATCATCGATCACTAGTGCTGATCTGGCGTTCCTTAAACGGAAAGTTATGTACTCGTACGAGTACGGGCCTGATGATCGATTGTTCCCCTGCGTCAATTCTCAGAAAGAAGCCACTCTCAGCCAGTACCAAGCTAGGGAGCACGGACTGCAGAGTGTCGTTCAACCTTTTCGCCTCAAGAGGAATCTCTCTCCTCAATGCTACAAACCGGAGTTCAGCGCTTTGCAGCAGGTATTGAACAATCAATGAATAATACTATATTCAGCTATATTATAGGCATCAAAGCACCAATTTTGGTGGAGATAACTAGGAATGGCCTTCGCAAATTGATACAAGTATTCTCTTCCAGGAAGTGTGTTTTCAGGAGAAAGGATCCCTGCAAGAGCAATAGGTATATCCATATCCAGATAATGACACGATCAGTGATAAAGAAATACAACGGAGTACAGTAAAGAACAAAACACATTCAGTAAGTATTATAAAATCTACTCTAGTCAAATATCGAAAATATTGCCGATCTCATCCTCTCATTCGCGGACATATCCGGAGTTCTGGACACCGATTCAAATAGAGGCTCGATCAGGATTTTAAACGTCGCAGTCTTATCTAACCCGTTTGCCTGTGTCAATAGGAATGCTCTCGTCAATGCATCCATCATATTCTTCTTGCCCTCAATCCAAATCTCTTCCTGCCCTCTGGATACAGTGAATTTAACTGTACGCTGAGGCACAGATAAACTGAATCGGATGTTCGCAAAGTCATCTCGCTTGATCTTTTTGGCGATGCTGTCTGCGAACACAGCGAAGGTATCATTCCAGGCCTGCTTCTGGTCCCACATGTCTTCTAATACCACCGTGGGATCCTCTTGATCGGGACTTACGACCCAAAAAGTTAACGGGAGCTTTGGTCGTGGCTCGGTAGGTGGCGAAGGCGCATTATGTGTAGACGCGTTGTCTCGACGAGGAGGTTGCATAGGTGGTCTTTGTTCACTCGTGGAGTCTGACTCTGCTGTCTGCTGTATTTGCACCGCTGTCTGGTTTTGGGTACTGGGACTGGCCGATTGAGCATATCCTACAAGTCCAGCGGCTAGTTGGTCTCCATATGATTGGGCGTTGTACGTAGAGTTAGCTAACACTCGTTGTGTAGTATCCAGAAGATACGTGCTTTGGTTAGCCGAAGCGTTGAAGTTGCTTTCTGCATAATGGTGAGCACTACCCGTCGATTGAGCAGCATCCCATGGTATAAATGTAGTACTGCCTCCATTAATCTGACCTGCAGGGGTGGGAGCTATATTGGAGCTGGGTGTGAGATTATATTGGTATGGATTATTTGGATGTGAAGAATAGAATCGCGGTTCTGTCCTTGGAGGTGGCTCCAATGAAGGTGGTGCATGCAATGGAGTCGCCGATTGAGACCCCAACACATGGGAAACCGATGGCGGCATGACTTCATTTTCACCTGTACTCGATACTTGTTGTCGAGGTCTGCGAGAGCGCTTTCTCCTCTGTGTTGTTGAATCAGCATAACTACTGTTAGTTATATAGTCTTGCGGTGAACCGTCTGGGTACCTCGGTGCTGTAGAGTTTGCATACTGGAGCGGTATATATTGCTCAGGTGTTGCTTGAGGAGGAGGGTAGTTCACTGGGGGAGCTGCCCGGAGAGGAGCATATTGCGTGGCTGTTGTGGATGGCGGGGCTTCTTGGTGGTAATGATACGGCAATGATGTTGATGATACATTTTGATAAGGAGGTGGTCGTGTAGTTGACAGTGGAGGTGCGTGATTGGAAGGGTATTCTACAGGCACTGGTGGTGCGGCTTCACGGGAGAGACTTTGTGTAGATTGTGGCCGGACCTCTTGGGAAGAAGGGCCATGACAAGTCCCTAATGATGTTGTTGTGTCGGTAGGATGATGGGTAATTGCCTGTGAGTCCAACTGTCGGGAATAATCTGGGTCATTTGCAGCATCATCGTTGTGGTCTCTATGCGGTTGCGTAGCTTCGGAAGCAGAACTTGATTGCCCAACCACAATGTCAGCAATACCATCAGCAGAAATATGTGTTGACGCCTCAGGTAGACTTGTTTCCAAGTTGTGCAATGGCTCGTCTTGTGAGTTTGAATCTTGATAATTTGTAGGTACTAATGGTTCGAATTTTAGCGAAGCCGATGTTCTGCGCATATTTTCAACTTCCTGCGACTCTCCTTCGGGCTCCCTTTTTACGACAGCCTGTTCAACTCTTGGACGCTTAGATGGATTATAATCTGTCAAGTCGTCATCCTAGAAAAGTTAGTCCGATTGATGTATAAGTCCTTCAGATGAATTTCAGATGAATACATACTGAGTCATCAGAGATCTCTATAATCAGCTGAGATGATTCATGATTGTTCGTTTCTGGGGATTGTGGCATCGGTAGTCTGCTATTGGTTGACAAGTTAGAATTGCCATCTTGAGATGAGCTGGCGACACCATCCTCGTGTACTAGAACCTCAGGTGCGACAGGTTCAATAGCTAACTGTTGTGACAGATCATTATCTCCCCCATCGTTATTCGGCGAATAACTTGAATCGGTTTGTTGTAATTCACCCTGACTGTCACGATAGGAGGCGATATTATGCGTCAAAATCAGAGCTGATATATATTGGATGATCCTGTGATCCATTAGTTTTCAGTTACATACAACCTGCTCAGTGTATGACTGAAGATTAATGTGTGTAAAAACATACAATGTCTTATGCTCGGGATAATCTAGGTCCCCATTCCGCCGCCAACCTCGATCTGGCCTCCAAAACCATTGAATATGATGGCCGCTTTCAATGAATTTCCTAGCTGTAGAAGCTAATCTCACACTGACCCCTCTAGTGTTTAGATCTCTCAGTTGATTTACCGGCCGGCCATCGGTGGAGGTGGCACTGTTAATCCAGGACTGCAAGTGGCTTTCAAATCTTTCTTCAACACCAGATGTTGCATACTGAAAACCAAGCTTACAATAAAGTTGTCGTTTGGACGGGTATGCGTTTGCCCACATATCTGCTTCACTGGTAAAGCAATATAGTCATTCAAAGGAAGAGTAGCTCATATTAATACTGACGGGGGCGTAACATGAGCGTTGGCGTTCCAGGCATATTGTATAGGAGGTTCGCAATTCGGCAACCAACTGTAAGGCTATCATTGTGATTAGGAGCGCTTGGACGATTAAACCATAACTGTCTTCTCCGTACTCGCTCCGGTAGGAATACGGAGAGTATCTTCTTCTCTGAACCAGTCATGTAACAGCAAGTGGGCGCTGTGAGACAATATGGGATGGCTTCATGCATGAGCCCTCATTAGCGTTATTGTGATCCCACTGCGATCCCCCTTTTGCTAGAGGCACCAAAAAAAGAAACAATAAGGTTGCTAGTAATTTGTTTGAGGGACTTTTCCGTGACAGGGCAACCGCGGTCTCATCATGGGGTGGCCTCTCGAATGTGGCTTGTCTCATGAGTTTATAGCTCTGATCAGCAATCTGTTGGATGTACGTTATCCGATTCCGACTTCTCTCGGAGTTTGATAGTATACTGAAGGCTGCCCATTGAGAAGTTGGCTGACGGTTACTACTCTATGTCTGCGGTGGTAAGAATAGAAGCGTTTCTAATGCGGGAATTCCTTGTTTTTATATTGAGAAACCATGTACCTCCTCTCGAGCACGCTCGAGCCCTGTGTTGTGTTACCTGTGGCGCATGGCTGCCTGATGCTGGGTTAAGTTATTCTCCCCGTTTTAAGAGCGGGTTAGCTCATCTTTGAAATGTAACCAAACAATGTGAGGTCAACTACGTGTCCAAGTCATTGTTGTCTGGTTGGTCCCCTTAAACCACAGACCCCTCAAGTGAGAGACTGGAGAGTAAATAAGTGTTGGTCAATATTTTCTCACAAATAGCAATCTGCAGCCTGGTCCTTCTAATGATCATTCGGTGTTTCCAGGTCCCTTCCTACGGAGTTGCTAGTAGTATTGGCATGATGCGGATGTCGGATGTCACATCCGGCACGCTTGGCTTCAGCTTCCTCTAATGAGCTCTTTGCTTGGCCTTACAAAATATTGTCTCACTGTGCAATTCTGTATGTAAGCGAAATCACTCTCCACCTGCTGCTACGAAGAATTATTACATAATCATTATATCACGTGATGTCAGCCATCTCTTTTTATGTTGAGACAAAATGATTGGCTAATGTTGAAGCCCCTGGAAACCTAATACCACATCCTGCGCGAACCAATCATATAATGAGGAACCCCAGGGTAGTCCAAAGATTCTAGAAGAAGAGATCGCAAGGCGGAAGCGGAGTTGTAGTACAAGAATCTAGAAACCATCAATCCCTCTGGAAACTGGGTAAAGGAACGATGCACTCTAGCGCAAAACCTTAACTTGAAGTATTTCGGGAAGCCATAACCTAAGATACTGCGGTAATTAAAGGCTCTGGTGGCGAGAAGTGGAGGCGAGTTGACAGTCTGTCAATCCCGGAGCTTGCTCCTGCTCGCAGCCACCAACGGAATAAACTTGCTTTGGTTATCTTGTTGCAAAGAAAGCTAGTCAAACAATCTTATTCAATGGCTATTCAATCCCTTCCAATATATCTCCTAGCATGCTACGCGAAAGTTGATAGCTTAGATGGGTGACACTCGGGAAGATTTGGACAGTGCAGGATTGCCTGAGGGGAAATCCGGCAATGTTGAGACGGTGCAACATGTGCAGCAAGCTTAAATACCTATTCTGTTTAACTATAATCAGAAGGGCTAGAAGAAATCGTTATTAATTATGCACTTCCAGTTTGCACAGTATACTTGATTTAGCTACAACGGCGCCGTTTGAAAAAAATTTAAGTACGGTGTCTATACTTTTGTGTTAAAAGGGTCATATTCGTGCTTTAAATTTATGATAAATAGGTAACATCATACCTCAAGAGGGAAGAAAAAAGAAACCCTGGGCCTAAGGTTGGAAACGAGCGACTGTTGCTGGATCTAATTTAAGACAAAGTGACTAATAATAGAAGCCCCCCCAACCTAACACGCTCATTTTACCATCCTCAGTAAATATTGTCAGGCCCCAGAGCGTCGCAGACTGAAAAGTATATGCTACAGGAAGTAGCATCAAGGTCATTAATAGCAAAGCACTGACCGGTCCCAATCGCTACGTTGTACTTAAAGTTAGCTAGACCGGGAGCACCTGCAGAGCAGAGACCGTTATAAAAATACGGCTTGTTGTTGATATTCATAGAATCCACCCATGAGCTGCCAAATTGAACCGGGAGGAAAGACTAAAGATTGATGGAGTCATGATTAGACGTGATTTTCATACGGCAACCTTCTAAGTGTTTCCGGTTACTTACCTTAGGAGAAGGACCACTGAAGACCCAATCATCAGAACCTACGACAGCATCACGGTCTCCGGCCACGCTATACATATAGTTTTGGCAGTTGGAGTCGGAATAAAAGTTCATTTGGTAATGGTCACGTTTTTCTAAGACATTTGAGCGTAATGCCTTTACCTCCTTAGGTTCAGGCGCTGCATTGACCGACGCAGAAGCCAATACAGTAGTAAGGATAGAAAGGCTTGAGAACTTCATTATTGCCGAGTAAGAACTAGTAAAGCTGATAGGTTAGTATTATGAATATAGAATTAGATGAGCGTATATACTTTTTAGTAGTAGTGTAAAGAGAATGTTAA
This sequence comes from Xylogone sp. PMI_703, assembly GCA_021399445.1. Taxonomy (NCBI): domain Eukaryota; kingdom Fungi; phylum Ascomycota; class Leotiomycetes; genus Xylogone; species Xylogone sp. PMI_703. The sequence goes on from JAJTUQ010000003.1 coordinate 5,453,601, forward strand.
ACGTAATTTGGAGCATTGGATCTGCAGTTTTAACTCTCTTAGTTGATATGGTTTTTGATCTACAGGAAAACCGAAAACACCTGGGATGCCACCATCCATTTATATTAAAATCGAGAGATACAAGTTGTAAATAGACCAACAAGTATTGTTTATCCCCCGACGTCAGAAACATGTCAATGACTTCTGAAATTATTCCCTAGATTAGTGGCTATACCTTTCCATGTAACAGAGCATCTGGCCCACCAAGCTGAATACCCATAATCAATTTGCACTATGAGAAGCGCCGAAAGCTTACGGCTGAATATCGCCGGCCAAGACAGATACTCGCCTTGGCAGCTTAAATGTTCTTGGCACCTAGTTACTCTTGTACTAACTCAGCCTTAGATCTATTCTTTTAAGTGAAACATGACATATCCGACTTAAATTGCATAAAGAATATGCTGCATATTGAAAATTTCCTTGCACAAGCCTTGAAAATGGCCTGGCTCAAGATTTGCTTTATGTCTTGGAGTGCTAATAGTATCAAATAATGAATCTATGGACGCGATACTGTAACCTTACTTTCAGCGTGAAATGGGTCGAATTGCATTTCATTGGCTTTATCATAGGGAAGCGCCAAGCTTAATTGAATTCCAACAACTGTTTACTATTTGTTAGTGTTGCCGTCAGCACTGGGGTATATTGTCAGCTCGTAACGTGGATGGACCCGAACTAACACCATTTTGCATTTCAGTACATCGTGTAGGTTCGAGGAAGCCACACCTATTTTCTGTCTCTGTGCCAAAACGTTGGATTATTTTGAGGCAGCATATTACCAATGGAAATCCGGTTTCTAAACACGTTCATGATTTATTGGACTCCGCGATCCATCTAGATGCCCCGGTTTAGATTGAAAGTTGGGATGAAACTTATTTTAATGTGGGTGTGTCGTTCCCTGTCAAACCTAATCTCTAGGGACGATCTACAATACCTTAATTTAAGGTACTGTATTAATTGGAAGAAGGAAAGTTCAGCTTCTGACACCTGACTAATCTGGTGGCTTATTAAAGGTTTTATAACATTAATACCTGCATGCTTACACCGTTGCCAAATTAGAAACAGCTCAGATTAAGCTGATTACCTCCATCACCCCTAGAAGAAGGGAAGTATCTACATTAGCCTAGTGTCCCAGGATAGTATTCCACCCACTTTCAGCGATCCTATCCGCTTGAATTTGAGCTTTTACGGCCATAATGATTTAATTTTTTGCCCCTCTAAAGTCCTGCTACCCACCTCTTCTATGTATGGCTTTCTATCACCAAATCTACACTTATTGAAAATCAGACTTCTGGTATATCACCTTCCGAACCACTCTATACTTTTGAAAATTGACACTGAGCCAAAGGAAAGACTAACTTGTAGAAAGGATCTTAACAGTAAATAAAGATATCTGTCGAACATTCCATTCTCGCTTTCACTCATGATGGCCACTTTTTCGACACTAATTGTGAGATATGTACGTACATGGGCTACTAGTCTGGGATCCAAGAGAGAGAACGGACAATTGGATGAATCTCATGAAAACCTCCTTTCAGGTGGCGATTTAAAAGATGAATTACGGCCTAGTTCACTTGTTGTGTGGCCATGGAAGCTAGCTACTGGTATTCTATTGACACTATTGCTTTGGTCCTCATATACTCTCCACAGCGCAGGTTACGAAAATGGGTTTATTACCCATTTGAGTAAGTACAAGATGCAGCAAGTGTTCCTACCTCGCTAAGAGCCATTTTTAGAACCTGCAAGACGATCAATTGCGATTGATCAAGTGAAATTTACAGGTGGCCTTAAGTGGTCCAATGACGGGGTTCTTTATAGGGACCAGAATGGCGGAGAAGCCCAGTATGTTGGCAAGCCGTCGCCAGAAATTGATGCGGCCTGGTACCTCCTTCTCAAGCGTTAGTTCTCACCTTTAGCTTTAACCAGGTTGATACAGTATTAATGGATGATATCAGCCCACTTTATTGACCTCGATAAAAAACCTAATACCGTTGTTGACACTTATCAAAATCTAGAAGGGGAATACCTTACGGGGCTTGACGTGTTCCACCAACTGCATTGCTTAGTTCGTCTTTTTGTCTCTATAGATATTCTGTCCTAGTTGAAAGCTAATAATTTGCAGAATAGAATTCGTCAACGACTCTCACCCGACTATTACAAAGATCCCAACAGCCCTGAAGTTCAGCAGTTGCATACAGGTCAGAGCTGTAAAAACAACACTGGGGGGAAAAGTAATTAACGTGCTACATTAGATCATTGTATTGATTCAATTCGCCAATCAATCATGTGTTTTGGTGATATGACTCCAATACCACTGCAATACAATGCGGTTGTTGACAAGCTAGTCCCGGAATTTGAAACCACGCACACCTGTCGAAGCTTCCAGGCATTATGGGACTACTCGAATAAGCGGGATTTTAATAGAACTAGACTGCCAGAAAATTTAAGAGATCAGAATACTCGCCCTGCTTGATAAAGTGTTGAGTAGCTCCGAAGCTATGAGCAGCTCAAGATATTGATATTATTACACCATATATGTGTCTTATGGTATCTTTCTTCAACAGGTTTGCTTAGTGTCTGTTCAGGTTGACTCAGAGTCCACTCATCCTCGACTCAAGTTAAAGTAGCTACTGCTCACCTCTGGGAACTAAAAACGGAACTGGTACAGGGAGGAATTACTTGTACTATAGACTTTCGTGGTATTTACGTGTACAAATCGTGGGATCTTTCCTCCTTTCCTAAGAATTGATGATTATTGTGGTCCTCAATCTGTGTAGAACGAAATAATCCGCGCAAGTAAGGAACACCATGGTTTTGACCTTATGGAAGCCACTATATTTACTCTCCATGTGCTTCCTCGGTCGCCGGGGGCTGTTCGACAAGCCGGAGTCTCCGCAGAAGAACCGAGCGGAGCCAAGAAAAACCCCGAGAGCTACCCCACCACCGGAAGAAATTTGCTGAGCCGATCTAGAGCCGATCTCTTCCTTTCCTCAACCACAAACTTCATATTTGCGGTCTGTCTGCCCTTGTAGATAGCTGCAATTAGAGGTTTGCATCATATTTCTTCGTCTTGGCCGGTTAGCACGCGCCTCCATTGCAAATTCGGTCAAGATGATAGAAGAGTCTACAGGGCAGAAGAGAGCTACAGAGGTTGTGGGTAGCAGTGTCGGTAGTGCTGTAGTGGACGACTTTTCGGGACAGCGCGATATTGAGCAAGACAATGTCGATATCGCAAGGATCGAGAAGGTGTATAGGTATGCGTGGCTCTCGTGTTCTTGTCTGGTATCTCTGCAACGGCGAGGGCTGACTTAAATGGCACGTCTAGGAAGATTGATCGTCGCATAATTCCAGGTGAGCTTCACTCCTCTTCATGACTTCATATCTGGCAATTGGCTCTCTCTAACTAAATCTGTGGTTCAGCCTTCTGGATATTGTACTTCCTCTGCTCTGCTATCCGTTCTAACGTCGGTCTTGCGCAAACGATGAACGCTGATAAGGGTCACGACCTGGAACAGAAGCTCCACCTGAGCGAAAAAGAGACATCCACAGCACTAGCTCTCTTCTACGTATCTTACGTTATCTTCGACTTTCCTTCCAATCTCATCATGACAAGGCTAAGTCCCAGAGTGTGGATGGCGCGGATTGTTTTAGCTGTGGGAATCATTGGTGCCTGCTTTGCAGCTGTGAAGGCAGCTTGGAGTTTGCTTCTTCTCCGATTCCTTCTTGGAGTGGTGATCGCCGGAATGTGGCCTGGAATGGCATATTATCTCACTCTCTTCTATCCTCCATCCCGCACGGGTAAGCGAATTGGACAATACTTTACGGCTGCGCAAGTCTCTGCTGCAGTCGTAGGTCTTGTATCCGCGGGATTTCAAAAGATGGATGGATTGCAGGGTCTCGTGGGATTCCAGTGGATGTTTCTGTTATACGGCCTCTGCGCTATTGTATTGGGCATCAGTTTGCTATGGTGGCTACCCGATCGTCCATTACCCCCTGGAGAACAAAGGATTCGGAAAGGTATCATGAGGTTCCTCCCTGGAACACCTCCTGTCCTGCGCGGTGAAGATGCCGAGATCCATTACAGGGACTTGACTAGAGTTTACCACCCAAGACCATGGAATGTGAAAGACCTGTGGCTCGTTTTGATTGATTGGAGACTATGGCCACTGACCGTGATGTACTTTGGAGTAGTCGGTGTTGGAATTGGAACTCAGCTCTATGGAACTGTTATCATCTCAGGGATCAATCCTAATTTTTCAGGGATTGACTTGAGTTTATTATTCGCTCCTATTTGGATTGTATGCTCTTTGAACTTGCTCGATTTCGTATGACGCTTGCTAACATTCCTAGATGGATCTCATCGCCATTCTCATCGTGACCCCTATCTCCGATCGTTTCCACAAATACCGTGCCTTTTTCTTCTCTGCTGCTGTTTGTATCCAGATCGCCGGTCTCCTTACGACTACATTCGCTCCTCACTCCAAACCATGGGCTCGTTATGGTGGTCTACTCATGGTGGGCTTTGGTCTCGGACCAACTGTGCCCATCTGCATGACCTGGACAAATGAAATCTTCCAACGCCGCCATGGAGAGGTAGGAGTTGCAGCAGCCTCGGCCCTGGTCTCCGGCTTAGGAAACCTCGGGAGCATTCTTACCACTTATGCACTGTATACCGGCTGGCCAGCGGACGCTAAACCAGGTCCTCACCAATACCGCAAGAGCAACTTAACTATGATTGGCATTCTTTGCGCCAGTATCCTGAGTAGCTTCGTTATGGTGGTTTTGCTCAGGATCTTTGGAAATCAGCCAGGTGCCAAGACAGTCAGTGGAAATTCATCAGTCACCGATCCTTACGAATTCCAAGATGGTGCTGCTAGACGCGAGCAGCATCAGAGGGGATTTAGTAGGATGTGGTGGAGCAAGTGAACTTTCCACGAGATGCATGAGTGGGGTGGAAAGGTGATTGGTGCGGTGAGATCTTCAACAGGTAGTGAGTGGACGTAGTGACAGAGCTAAACGATGGGCACGCCTTGAAGAAGTTCAACCTTCTACGTAGTTTCGATTCTGTCTTGTAGACATGGTGGTGGATCTTCTATTCTCTATCTCTGGATGCATGTTTGCGCCAGAGCCTTTTTTCTTCATGGATTTTTGGTTTGGCTTTTGGTTTTTTGTTTTTGAGCGAAGATACCCCATTTAGCGTTTAAATATGCAATCATTCGAGGATAAACCCCTCGACAGCGACAGTGCTGTTACGCCATCGCTGGGACGGCGTATTGGACCGAGACAATGACCGGCGACAATGTTTTGCGCTATCGTTTGGTGTTGTCTCGTGGGATTTGTGATTTTACCGGGTTTGATAATACCGTCTTGTTCATTCTATATGGCATATATATTTTATATATACACGTAGCGTAAATGTCATTGCATATACTTAGGTCAGAGAAAATATACATGGTTTGACCTATGTCTCTGTTGTAGAGCCTGGCTCGTCATGATCAAAACCTTGCAGATTTTAAGGAGAAGATGGTAAGCAAGCGGTGCATATGTCATCGTCAATCTCACGTGTGGATAATATTTCACTGCTCTTCGATATAGTAGTTTATGATGAGATATCAGTTCAATTAGTGAAAGCCTAGTGATATCTCTGTTCTTCGATTATAATTGAAGTATGGGGTCTACCGCCCAAACCTCCTCAACTCAAGCCATCTCAATGGCGGAAATACAACACCTGCAAAGCCAATCGCGAGCCACTCCCCAATATCACCTCCGTATAGACCTCCAATCTTCAGCGCGATAGGACCAGTATACCAAATCTGGTACATGCCTACTATTGCCCCAGAGAACCCGATTAGGAATGACAAGAGCGCTGCGAGTCCAATTGGTAGCCTGCGCTTATTCTCATAGATAGACCAGTCAAATGATTTACCCATCAGCTTGTGGAAAATGAGATGCTCTTCGAGAACAATGATGAGCCAAGGGCAGACCCAATATGCCATCATCGGGAGGAAGTTCTCGAAGACGGTGTAAAGCTTGTTGCGGCCAGCAACGGAGAGGACAAGCTATGTTGTTCAAGTTAGTATTGATGCAAATAAATTGGAAGTGTGAAAATGGGAAAGTGAAGCTTACCTCGACTACTGTTATGAGCACGCACCAGAACCAGCGAGGGACTTTCCTCGGATATCGTCCAAGAGCTTGTATCGTCAGTGCTGTGCTGTAGCTGCAAGGTGCATTGTTGGTGATGGAGCCTAGCGCAAGGATAACCACGCAGAAGCCGCCAAAGCCTCCAAGTCCATCATAGCAGGCATAAAAGAGCGCACCGGACGAAATATTGTAGGCGTCATTCCATTCCGGGACGTTGGGGACACCAGTAGCAATGCCCACCCCAATGAGATTGGAGAAAATTAAAGCGACCCAAATGCCAGACCAGGTGGATGCAAAGGTCATCCACTTTGGGTAGGTCTTGGGATAGTATACGTAGAAGTCGGCGCTGACGGCGGAGAAGCCAATGATACTGGCAAAAACCAAGGCAAAGAACGAGCAGCGGTTGGCGTTAATAGTTCCAGCATCGCCCACGGAGACTGCAGAAGTATCGAAGTTCTTGCCAGCCGATCCGATAAGCACGAAAATGGCCGCTGCTTGTGGCATATATCCGAACCTGGTCTGCCGTTAGCTTTTTGAATACTGATGCTACCAACTACTAGTGCTCATGCTTAATACCTCTCAATTTTATTAAGATATTCGATACCAAGCGTGGCGATCAAACCAATGCATATCGCCGCAATAACACATCCAACTACCAAACTCAAGCCTCCTCCGTTGACTGCTGTGATCATCTGGCCCGTAATGATACACCCAATGGTGCCAAAACCCACTTGCTGAATGATGTTGCAGACGCCTGCAATTCTCGAGGGCCAATAACCCATGAAATAGCGACCGATGATCTATCAAGTGCGCAAAGAATAATTCAGCTTCGCGCGATGAAAGACAAGTAGCACATTGAGGAAATCATACCATCGTCCTATTACCACTTTCCGGCCCGAAGGTAGCCAAATAAGCAGGTCCGCAGGAGGCAAGAGCGTTCGCAAAAATCACAATGCACACACAGTCCACCCAGCCGAGACCATACACCAGCGGACCTAGAATGCCAATGATGATATTGATCGCTTGCAGGTTGATGCTAAACCAAAGCGCGAACATATGGAAGTAGTCGTGGAGCGGTCGCGGGACGTTCTTCTCGTGGGTTAGTACGCGCGTGATGCCGCGGGCTTCCATTCCCAGATCTGCTCTATCTTGATACCCCAAGAGCCTAGCTTGCCCTGAGGGGCAGTAGGAGAGCCATCTTCTTCGTGAGCGAGGGAGCTGGAGCCGGTACTGAGTTTGCCATTGCGTTCAATGGAGGTGGTGGCATGAACTTCTGCCGGATTCACGACCACTCCTTTCTCGATGTCATGATTAGCTGCGGGCTCCATTGATGGTAATGTTCAATGCAGATAGAGGGAAGAAATTTCAACGTGGAAAGATGGACATGCCGGCGAGATGAAGTGACCGGAGTATCTTACTTCCATGTATCAAGGGCCCTTTTGCGCATTCGGCAAGCACATCTGCAAGGTTATCATTCTGACTTATGATACCCCGACTTCTGCATTGCATTATGCCGTCTCTTCTCCTGTCTCTAGAAAAAGTCATTCTTATTGGTCCCTTCCTCACATTCTCTCAGGGTGCCCCTGCATAGTGGGATGATAACTATGTAGCCACCCAGAAGTCCTAATCGAGAGTACCCTATACCAAACGATACTTGCTGAACCGTATGAAATCCTGAAGAACGTGCGATGCCCTCCCCATGGTAACGAGAGCACCCTCCGTGTACTGTAACGACGTTCTGGCCAGTGCTCCCGGTGGGGTTCTTTAGCCCGCAAGCGAGCCGTCCCGGGGAGCTATTGGGCTCTAGTTTGGGGGTCTAGGAAGTGAGTCCCGGGGCCGCGTTCTTGTCTGTGGGGTTGCTGATTAGCGGGTGAGAATAAATGTAATCCGAAGGCGTGCTACACTGACGAAGCTCATTTGGCAATTTCGCCCGTACACGCAAGAAGTGATTTATCTCCGTGTGGTCGCCGGTCTAAAGACGGCTCAAATATCTAAATCATCTCATTACAGAACCAGTCACTTAGTGATGACCAGCACTCCATAGTTAGGGATAGTCTTGTAAGTCTCCAGCTCATCCAAGCCAGCACCTCCCGGTCCTTCACCCCTCAGATACCTCTCTGGAACTTTCGTAACATCCCACTCCAGCGTGCCCTTTAGCCCCGCCTCTCTCGCTGCCTCCTCATACAATTCCTTTGTCAGATGGTAGCAGAAAAAATTAACTTCTCCGATGGGTGTCTCGCCATGCACACGGAAATAGACCCCGTCCTTGACGTCCCTCATATTGTCGTAGACCAGATATCCAGATCCAGCGGGCAAGGGGCGAGCCTTTATCTCGGCATTGATAGAGTCAATCGGATTCGAAGAAGGTGGAACGGTAACTGAAACGAATTTTCCGCCATCCTTGAGATTCATGGCGATGTTGCGAAACATGTTGACCAGACCAGCGCGGTCCGGGGCGTAGTTGAGGAGCCAGGCCGCAAAGACAACGTCAAAGGGCCCGCCATCGTAAGCTTTTGGGATGGAACAGTCAGCTTGTATGAAAGACACTGCTTTCCCTTGTCGCCGCGCCTCATCTATCATGACGGACGAGATGTCTACACCGAGCACAGAGCTTGCTCCCCATGCGAGGAAGTTGTAGGTGTAAAAGCCTGATCCACAAGCTAGCTCGAGGACTCGGGCATTCTTGATAAAAGGGGCGACTTTTGCTTGCACATTCTCGCGCTCGATAAAGGCGATAGATGCTGTACGTATGTAATCGTAGGGGCCCTGAATGGTATCGTACTGCTGCTGCTCCGTAGTTGCCATGATTATTGGTAGGTGATGGTCTCTTCGTAATCAGCTGCTGAATTGCGCAACCTTACAGCATAACCTTACCTAATGGGATGGATATGAGAGGACTTGAGAGTTACATACCAGACCACTTCTTTAAACGAACTTTAAAGGGTCCTAGGAACGGGCCGGAAGAGATAGTGGATGTGGGGTTTCTGTACGGGCGAATCACGTGTACTTCATCGTGCATGGTATAATTGCCCTCTATCAAAATATTCTGTTAATACATTGTAGCCACATCTATATATTAGGTCAATGAGTTGAGCTCTTTGAAAATGCTTTATAGCATCAGAGTTAAGAATCATAAAGATAAATGAAGGATTAGACCCGTTAAATGAGTGGCACTATTGAAGCGGCGTCTTGATCACTTCTATATAGACCCGTATGGTTGAGAGGGACAGTATGGACGGCTGAGCTACTACACAGCTAGCTGCCAATGGCTCCATGGTTACAGAAGCAATAGCTCCCACCTGTGGTTTGAGGGCGATATCAATTTGAGTTGCATCTTTAAACTAGACCATAGCACCTACACGATTATCTTACTGTAACCCAGCTACACTACCACAGCCATATCCCCCGAGACATACCTTGGCTTCCCTTCACTCTGCATATCCATACTCCCTGGCTCTTCAATCGCACGGCTGATTTTTGAGGCGACTGAGAAGAGCCGGTGCACCGATTCCGGATTTCGAAAACATGCTCTACCCCGGCGTCAACGAAGGCGCGATGCTATCTTCCTCTATTTCCACTTCTAGCTCATCCTTCGTATTGGCTTATGCCAAAATGTGGGTACTAGAGGTTGCCAGTTACGGTCCCATGATGCATATTTTTCTAGTACCTCATCAACAGATGAGCAACCCAGAGATGATAGATCCGCAACAGACACATTCTCATTAATAGGAAACCGAGAAAGGAATGCAAACCCTATTTTAAGATCTCGGAGGTCATGTTCCTGGGCTCCTTGCAGTTTTGTTTGAGACTTTTGCAGTCTTGGTGAGGAAACTTCCGGAGAAAGGACTAAGGAAGAGTTTAAATCTATGAGATAAACTCCATCCTTACGGACTATGATATTTGCTCCCCTAATATCGCCATGAGCCATCGAAGCCTGATGAAGCTCCTTTAACGTATCGCGGATCTGATCTGCGATATGCGAAGTTAGGCGGGTTTCGGACAGTAATTTGCCATCAATCCATTCGTACAATATTGCCCGGACTTGTTCGTTGGCGGCAGCTGGTGGTCGATCCCACAGAAACGGTTGAACATTCCACTTTGCAGCTACACGCATCTCAACCGGAGTTGACACAAGTATCCAACCATAACAGAACGGTGTGGATTTACCATTGAGTCCCTTAGCAATAAGAACCCCGTTTGTACGACATTCAATGATGAAGTTATCAAATACAGCTCTTCGTCGCGTCCCTTGAAGTCGAGAAGGATATAGAAGTGGGTGGTCAAATTTGAACTGGTCTCGTTATTAGCAATGAGTGTATTGCGTAAGTTGTCGTGCCCACCATTTTCAATGCATATTTCCTATCACCAATACGGACTTTGAACACGTAGGCTGCATTTCCTCCTCCCGCGTATTCCCGTACATGGATCTTTTGATCTTTCAGAGGGAATTGCTCTAGAATAAGAGAATTTCGAGACTCTGGTGAAGGCATCGTTCCGTCGGTTCTTTCGCTGGGGGAGAGAAGCTGGACGTGCTGCGACACGATCTGGCGACACGGTCATTCGCTTACAGGTCCGCGGGTAGTGAGTCCATTCTATTAGAAATTTTGAGCCTGTGAAATTTGTCGACGAGTTTAATATGAGCGAGTCTGTTGTTGCGGAGTCGGACAACGCAACGAAGATGTATCTTCGGGAAATATCACGAGACTGAATTATATATGAGGGTGACTAAAGATTTGTAGTTGAAGCCGCGTGATGTGAAAAGCAAGTTAACGCAATTAGCAATTGCCAATTGGATATGCGATTGGCTATACGCTTCTCTTTCTGAACTTTTCGCTCTACTTACAAGACGATTTCTTGAGAGAATGAAGCTTAAATGACACAATATTCATATTCTATGAGAATATCAGATAATTTCAAGAGTATGTGGACTGGTTTGGGGCCCTGAAATTAGACACAAATTCGGCCAACCAAGGCCACAAAGGTGATTTGAGGTCAAGAAGTCATCGGGATTTCTTTAACTTCTTTATAGAAACCTACACAAAATACTGAATAAAGCCATGTATTTGAGATCTTCAAATATGATTCAATATCAAAATTGGAGTTCAAATTCCTGAGAACGCGAGAGAAATTTTGCAAGTACATCACAATAGACCAATTCGCTTTACTGGATACTACTGTTTATTCCGATGAAATTGTCCTCAAGCAATTCGTTCAGCCATCTCTCGGAATCTTCAACCAGCATCGGCTCATACAACAAGTCTCCACCTGAAATACCAAACGCAGTACGGGGTTGAAATACAGCAGGATTAGGAGTATCAGGAATCTGGAATGGATCAGTGCCACGATTACTGACGTGAGAAGCCCCCTTGCTGCTATTGATCCTCCGAAACGGATTCATAGAAGCTAAGTCGAAGTCGAAATGTTCAGGTCCGCTAAGTGATAGGCCTGTTTCTGCCATGATAGCCTCAAACATGCGAAGGTTTCCTCGTATGCTGTCCCAATATTTGGAGCTTGCTCGAAGATAGTCGATGCCGTTATAAATATGCGTTAGGTTGGTGCGTCTTTGTGGCATTGTCGAAGTTGCACTCAAGGCGATCTCGATGTGCATTGCGACTACCGTTGAAGCGCAGGTTGATCTATCAAGATGTGAGCAACTGCACTGGAGATAGAAAACAAGTGGATACAGTGTTTACAATGATAATGGGCAAGAAGCCACCAGATCATGGAGCATGATCCGGTCAAGGATAGAGTCCAATTCCAGCATGGCGTCTTGTTGTTTTTGGAGTGCCCGCCGCGTTGAGGCCTCCTCACCTGCGGAAATTTTTCTAAGATTCCGATACAGAACACATTCCAACCGACAGCTCATAGCTTTCAATACCAGGATCCAAATCTTGTCAGTTGTCCAGTCACCCACAGAATCAGTGTGTAGCTGGCGAACGTTACAACGTCCAGCAATCGCCATTAGTACGTCTTTTATATACAATACCCAAAATGTACGAGCGAATAGCTTTCTAGTAGAAGCATCCAACTGATCCGCCATCTACTTGCGATGAAGCCCCATCTGAGTGGCAAGACGAACCGAGTTGGTTAGCCAAAATCTACAATCCTTATCCAGACCGAAGGAAAAATGCACTGATGTGAGAGCTAAAGAGCCTTGAAATAGGCATAACTGGGACTTCTCCGCTCCTAGATCATATAGAATCTGAGCATTAGAGAAGAAGGTCCTCTGTGCGCTGAGTCGATCCATATATCCGATTTCTGCTAGTAAATCCTCTGCCAAGTACGGTGTAACGCAAGTCAGGATGCACTGCATGACAAACATTGAAAATGTTCCATCCATATATTCACGCATGAATATAGGGCGATCGAGTATCGGGGTATATGGGTGGACAAGCTCGAAGTATATCTGTAGCAGCTTTTCGCTTTAACTACTCTCTTAGTAATGGGTATTTCTTCCCCTGCGAAGTAGAACGTACCAGGTGGACCGTTCTGGAAGACTGAAAGCTCCTCTTCTCTTCAGTAAATCCATGTTTGCGCGTTCTGCTTCCATACTTTGCCCTTGCTCCATCGGGCTGGGGTCTCGCAGAAGAACGCGGACGAATCTGCGGGACCTCTTCTGTCCGAATAACTCCCCCAGAATAGTGGCTGAACTGACGCCGTCATGGTATTGCAATACCTCACGTCCCCAAGAGGTGCGTCCCACTCGGGTTGGTGAAACAGCAGCATCTGTTCATTGGGCTATTCTTCGACATGTTTCCAGCTGGGAGTCCTCTTCTGTTACAGCATCGCCGTCCAATTCCTCTACTCGTTGTTGAGTCCTCTCTGCCGGACTTGATATCCCGCGTTCTAGTATTGAGGGCGAGGAGGCATTGTTGTTCACATTGCGCTGTGGGTAGACTGACACATGGCATGCTCTTGCGCTATCTGCTCTAGCATCCCTCGGTACTTCAGATTCAGGCAATGGGCTTTCACACATAAATACATGCTCTTGATAATCTCGACCCTCACCTCGCTTTCGCTTTCGTAGTCTCCTATATCAAAAGTCAGGAATACGACGACGGGAGCCCAATAGCAGAATAATCAATAAGAGTCTCACGCGGCCGATCTGTCTGGTAAACGGACAAGCACACATTGACCCGTCCTGCCACTCTTGATGCAGCGTGTACAAGGTAGGCCAATCGCGCTTGCGTTGCAGCGGACCTTTCGCTCGTGGCATGGAACGCATGCTCTTGGCTTCTTCACTGCATCTTGGTAAATCTGGCATGTTTGTATATTCTCGATGGAACCGCTGAGGAGACGAACAATATAAGTTCAAGCCAGCTAAAATGAAAGCAATGCTGTATCAGATTACCATCCGCTACATCTTGCAACTGGTCCCGCATTGTGGGATGCTGGCGATGACTGCGGAGACTATTGCGGGACGGGTTCTAGAAAATTGTCTAACCTCAGGAGGGGTTAAAAAATTAATTAATTAATTTGGTATGCTGAGCATGTGCTGAGAATCTATAATTTATAAGGTTTGTAAAGTTTTATAAGCTCTGTAAGGTCTATAAGCTTTGCTGTAGGCTCTGTAGTCTATATACTGTTGAGTCTGTAAGCCCTTTAAGCTCGGCAGGCTCGGCAGGCTTTGTATAGCTGTAGGCCTTATATCACTATAAGCTCTGCATCGCTATAGGTTTTACATGCTTAGCATATGCTTAACATATGCAAAAAGCTTATAGAGCCTACTACAATACAGAGGCCACAGAAACTAGAGAGCCTATAAAGCCCATAGCTTACAGCGATACAGAGCATACCGCCGGATTAACCCACCTATGTTGTGCCGAACGCCACACTTTTTAACCCCGTTGAGAAAAATATTACCCCCGTTCAACTTTGGGACCCGTTGCGGGACCCGCAAGTTGAAAACTCCGTAGATGATAATTATCTTTCGTTTCTACAACAACACGAGCGCAGAGAACTAAAGGTAGGAATCTGAATGATTTATGAGTCTTGGCAAAGAGGGAGCACACCCCTGAGAAACATACTCAGCTGAGGCCGTCGCACTTGAGGAGAGATTCTAAGCCAATTCGGTTTTTATTTCAAGTCACAGTTTTGGAATCTCCTCTAAAACATGATTATTTATCTCAGTGTAGATGAGCTTGTGAAGCGATTATTCCTGGTTCGATTGCATAGCTGGTATCGCCTCGTCCTCAACAGTGAGTGGCGATGGCGTATTGAGATAAACAAAAAGCTAATCGATATCAATGTAGTTGATAATTGTAAAGATATGCACGCTTTTTCAGTGTCCCAAATAACTGACACTTCGATTAAAAGTTATTCGCACGTGAAAAATCCAAAAACAGTCTGCTCTATCACTGGGTGAATGCAGCCAAGTTACTACACTCATTTACCGGTAGTAACGGAGACCTTGGAGAGATTTAGGACAACGTGGGAAAGATGCGATCTGGATATTGCTGTATCGTCAAATCTTGGTTCAAGACCTTTATACTGAAAATAATTATCTATATGATATGGTTTCCCCCCCCCCCAAAAAAAAAGGCAAGTAAATCCAGCTTATTGTTATACGCTTTACAAAAATATAGAAATGCCTCCTTCAGAAAAAATGGGCGTGATAAAGAATGGAAGAAATAGAACCTGACGTTATATTAGTTGAATACCAACACGCACGATTTTACAGTATTTTGTGGCTGGGGGTTCTCCAATGCTTGTTAGAACAATATTAATATCTTCTCTGCTTTATTCTATTCATCTCGGATGTTCAGCCATCTCTAGGGATCGTACAGTAAACATGGCACTGAATTGCTGGAATCACAAGTTGAAAACACGTGTGCATACATACGGATCCGCCTCAATCAGTTGGTTAGCGCCGTTACCACTTTACATAAAGATACATTGTATCGAAAACCTATTGTAGACCTATAACATTGATGTACGCGTGGCATTAAAGTACATGGGAGCTATAAAAAGCATTAAAGAGCAAGCTTTTCCTGTTAGAAGTCTAGGATTATTGAAATAATCTTTCTCAATATTCTCTTTCACGAAGTTATCGATTCTATCAGCCCAGCTTAACAAGAAGAATTTGGGACCTTGTATCGTACTTCGGGGTTCCTCATTACGGTTAAGCAACAGAAATCCATGTGACATTTCTCCGGCTCTGGGTAGTACTAGCTTAGTTGACTTCGGCGCCGACACAGTTAAGACCTGATCGACCTCGTCAAAACATCGGTGCCAAGTTATGCAGGTATCTACTCCGCCGCTATAATGGACAACGGCGCCGATGACAAGAAGTGGAATTTAGCTTGACTGTAACATATGGCAGCACCAATATGATTGTCTTGCGGCTAGATAGAAAAGGAGCTATTCGAGGCGTTTGACAAGCCCTTGTTGACAATTTACTATCAAACTGCAAGGAAACGAAGAGAAGAAGAAAAGAAAATGGCGATATACTCTGTTCCGGCGGGGTCCAAAAATGTGCTCGTGAATGGAATCCTGAATCATCCAGCTCATAAGGATTTACCTGCTGAGTGCCACAGATACGCCGACCTGATTAAATTTGTCGGACAAGATAAGCCCAGGATTGCTATCAATTGGCGTTTTGCTGAAAGTGTCTCCTCGTTGAAAGGACTTGAGGCTATCTTGGTGAACATTCTTTTAGATCGAAAGTACAGCTTTCCAGCACAAGAAATTACAATCGACACTGACCATGCTCAATTGTTCTTGATGTCCATCTTCTTGCTCCAGGTTGAACCTGAGTCCGAAGATAGTCCTGTCAAACCATCAGAATCGCGCGAGTTGAATACGACCCATACAAAATATTTTCCCAGCTGGGATCTTCATAAGCAAGTCTCATCCAACTACCGCAAGTCTGTGACGAATATCTACAAATGCCAGGATGGACGCTTTTACCATCTTCACGCTAGCTTGAACCCAGACCCATCTCTCCTAGCCATCGGCTGCCCCTGGGACATGCCTGAGCTTAACACGGTCGAATCCTCCTGGGCCCCTTTTACCTCAAAGATGGCTGAAAAATCTGCTCCAGAATGGGACGATATTCTTGCAGAGAAAGCTAGACAGGCCGGAACGATATGCTTTGCGCCCGACGAATTTACAGAGACGGCTCAGGGAAAGGCTATCGCTGACATCGGGCTATACAAGATCTATCATTCCGCTGATTCTTCGCAAGCATCTGGTTGGTGGAAAAGCGTACTGGAAACATCTGTAAAGCGACCACTTGCTGGCTTGAAAATCGTCGATTTTACTAGAATCGTTGCTAGCCCATCAATTGGACGTTCCTTGGCCGAATTGGGAGCGAGTGTTATGAGGGTGACTGCACCTAACATTGCCGACTTCTCCGGCTTGCATCCGGACTTAAATTGGGGGAAATGGAACTGCCATCTTGACTTGAAAAAAGAAGAAGATCAAATAAAGCTTCGCGAGTTACTTCTAGAGGCTGACGTGGTTGTTAATGGCTACAGGCCTGGCGTCCTTGATAAGTATGGAGCTGGTTATAAAGACGTATTTAATTTAGGCAATCAGCGCGGTAGGGGTTTCATCTATGTGCGAGAGAACTGCTTTGGATGGGAAGGGCCATGGGCGCATCGTAGTGGCTGGCAACCCATCAGTGATGCGTGTTCAGGTGTTTCTATGGGCTTTGGACGCGCTATGGGAAACGATGAGCCCGTGACACCAGCGCTTCCCAACTCTGACTATTGTACCGGCATTGCAGGAGCCTGCGGTGTTCTTCAGGCTCTCATGGAACAAGCCAAACATGGAGGCTCCTACCGTGTCGATACTGCCTTGAATTATTACAACCGGTGGCTTGTTGAACAAGTTGGAGAGTACCCTCCTGACGTCTGGGACGAGCTTTGGACTCGTAATGGACGACAGGTATTCAGACACTCCCACAACACGAACCATACCGTACCTCGCTATATGGAGATGTTCAAAAAGGAGAAGCTTCTTGATCTCAAGTACTTCGAGATTCGAAGTTCAGAAGCTCTTGGGAATCTGAGAATGCGAGTCCCTAAACCAGTGCTTCAGTTTCCTCCAGGAACCGTAGAACCAGGCTATAATGTTGGTACTCGGGGCAATGGAGTCGATCAGCCACGATGGCCGAGTGATCTTATGACGGAAATAGTGACTTAAACTTTTCAAAATGGATACATGTGACGAGGTAAGCTATAACTGGTAAATTATTTAGCTTAGACACCTAGAACCCTATATTACGCATTCAAGTGATATATCTGAGCAAATATTTAAACATCACACTTTACGAACTATTTCAAAACTGATTTTATTCGATATGCCACAAGACCTTGCAACAAAACAAAATTGCAATAGAAGCCTACGACCCAAGAGGTCCTAGCCAACCCACCATACTCCCCACAACATACCGCCATATACACTCCCTGAGTTACAGTTGCCCACATTCCTGTGGGTTTCGACTTTCAGATGGGCATAAATAAGTGTCCCATTCCTTTAGCTAGGCGCTTCCACCCATCGAACCCGCTGTACAGTGTTGATGGGGGTATTTTCTCGGCGATAGCACTAATTTCAACGTTTGAGGCAGGTTCGGAGCCGAAATCATAGATCAAGCTAGAGCTATGCCTTAGCTATTCTTATAGCTTGAGGTAGCTTCAGGCTCTGGTAGTAGAACGCTGTGAGGAAGGCGGCTTTGGTTCCGTATTAATTGCCAGATAACTTTAGAAGTGGCCTATTAAGATTATATTTCATTCTTCCACTCCCCATTGTATTGAATTGGATTCCAAGAATAGATAGTTACACTACCGACAGATGTTGTCTAATGCCGAAGTGCAATCCATATGTCGAACGATTCAGCACGAATATTCCGTCTGCGATGTGAATAAGTCTCGCTCCAACGTCTGTGTTATTTTCTACTGCTGATATGTTTCACGTATAGGTATCCGATGCGCTCCTCAAGCTCAAAGCGCCTGCCGCTGGCTTTCTTCCGGATATCGGTATTGTTACTCCGATTTTAAGATGCAAGATAGGACACCAGAACTAATTCCTGTCGTAAAGAGCCGATACTTAGACTCAACCGTTCTACAAGGGTAGTAGCGCCTATAAGTACAGTCCTTTTAGTACCCACATCAGAGTATAAAGCTAGCGAGTCCAACATCCCACCAGGGAAGAACTGGACTGATTGCTCTGCTCCTGGAACGGTTGTTTTAGCGCAACAGCCGAGAGGCAACATCGCAGCTCTCTTAGGCGATATAATGGCAAAGCGGCTTCAGGTCCGTGGCGTGCTTGGTGCTATAGTTGATGGGCGTATCAGGGACATAGCTTCTTGCATTGCCATCTGCAAGGAGGGAGAAGGAAACTTCCAGATTTGGTCAAAAGGTGTTTCCGCCGCTGGGCCAACTCTGGAAGCAAAGCCTTCACTAGTTGATGTACCACTCCAG
Source organism: Xylogone sp. PMI_703 (assembly GCA_021399445.1). NCBI lineage: Eukaryota > Fungi > Ascomycota > Leotiomycetes > Xylogone > Xylogone sp. PMI_703. Next base: position 5,472,203 of record JAJTUQ010000003.1, read on the forward strand.
ATTGGAGACGTATATGTGAAGCCTGGAGATATTCTTTGCGCAGACGAGGGAGACATGGCAGTGGTGGTTATCCCGAGAGGGCTGTTAGAGCAAGTTGTAGCTCTACTACCCACGTTAAAAGAGGCAAGTGACGGCGTAATAGCGGATATTCAGAATGGCTTGAGCCTCCCTGATGCTGTAAATCGCCACCCCAATTTCTATAGCAACTATAAATAGCAATAAATCAAAGATTATCTTATTACATTCCCAGAATATAAGATTGTTTACATGAGATGCTGGATCGTTGTATTACTCTTGAGTGGTGCTCTTCTGTCTTTTAAGAGTGATGCGGTTTGCTTAGATAGAGGATCATTGATATTGTAGGAATAAGCATAGTCATGCGTGCTAATATAAATAGTCAATAGGCAAGGTCAAAATATAGGCCAATCTCTTTCCTCAGTCCGCAAGTATGCTTCTTTCAGATGTAGACGTCTAAGAAGACGCAGAACGGAGTGTGCAGCTACACATAAACAACATATTGACTCAGCTTGCAAGTGTCATACGTTCGGACAATATATTGCTAACAACCTAGTAAAATATATTCATAAGGAAATCACCCAGACTCATGAAAAATAATATCTCTTAACCAGTTTTCCTCAAAGGGTTGGCTTTGACTCTTTGGCTGCAAGCTTAAAATTATACTCCAGCTGAAACTTCGCTTTTGGATCTCCCTCCCGGGGCAAAAAGTCCACAATCAAATCTTCTTTTACCGCAAAAACAGCATCGTCGTAAACGTGTTTATCCCGCCTATCGAAGAGCTCAGTGACAATAGGTTTATACCCCGGTGCCTACACGATGAAATGAATGTGCGCTAGTCTCATAGGGTGGCGATCTAAGAGTTTAAGCAGATCACCAGCTGGGCCATCATCTGGAATAGCATAAGTAGTTGGTCGAAGACAATAGAAATCATATTTACCATCCCCTCCGGTTAAGAATCGTCCTCGTAGGTTCATGTCAATTTGATCCGGATCCTGCTGCTCATACTTTCCATTCGGCACTGTTTCCCAGACATCAAGCTCGGCATTTTCAATGGTAGCCCCGTGCGTGAATCAGTCACGGTGCCGTACATCCAAGCATTGTCTCCATTCTCGGTGCGACGTGGTGCATTCTCTCGCCAAAACGGACCCAAGACGGTTGGGACCGTAGCAGCATCCTCAGCAAGTACATATGTAATATTATCTATCACAGGCTCCATGCCAAGCACATCACTAAGTAGAAGACCCCCGTTACGCCTATCGTCTGACATCTGGCCTGCCCGATTGATCTGAATTAGAATTAGCCACTGCTGATAAAAAAAATCGATGTTCATAGAAACTCTTACCATACCAATCGCCGCCATGAACTCAGTTCTCGTGATTTGGCTCTCTCTGCAGAAAGCATGAAGATGTCTTGTTAGATTTGCTATTACTTCTCTGAGTCTCGGATTGGCTTTTGGCCCCGTTGCATTGGCCACTGCCTCTGTCATAGCTGTATCAAAGCGAGACATATCCAGCGGATCTTGCTTTGAGTGTAGTGGAATCCATTGATTTGACATTTCGAAAACCTGTGGCTGTACGTCTATCTTTTTCGTCTTCTTGCTTAAGAACGTATAAATTAAATGAGATTTAGGATGATACGATAGTAAACAAAAGAAGAGTTATTCCGTTGCCAGATATACAGAGAGAAACGATAGAAGAAATGGCTAAATATTATATTTAAGAGTTATCATGAACAATTACATAGCCTACATGGAGTCTAGATGGCGTGAGAGCTTACCATACTTGTAGTGTGAGGCATTAGAATTAACTCATAAGAATCAAAAGTAGAATTTTCTCCATAAATAATTGAATTGCTAGATTTGAAGCCGTAAAATCCGCTCGGCGCCGACTCGCATTAGTGTATAGGTCCCGCAATTCTGAGATGTCTGGGGTTAAGGTTGGTTCCTGCATAAAACGAAGAGATGTCAGCAGCGGCGCCGATGAGACTGGCTCTGGTCGGCGCCGAGCTGCCAACGTAGAGTCCTCACGGCCAAATTATATGGGGTGAGGAGTATGTATGACTCCTCCGCTACCTTATCAATGCATTTTAATTGGTATACCAATATTATAGCTATTAATCTGCATTTATGTTGTCCAAATTCTTGGAAACATGAGTTTTTATTTTAAATATTCTATATGTGCATATATTTGTCTAAATATATATACAGTTAAACACTTATCCACCTGGCCATCCACTCCTTTGTAATCTGCTTAGCTTCATCCACCAATCCCATCTCTAGGAGAAGCTGCGTAGTGCCACGGGTGGCACTCTCAAGAGCACTGAAAATCCAAGCGTGTGTGTAGCTGGTATGTTCCCCAACGAAGACGGTGTTCATCTCGGTCTGGAAGAATGCGGGGATGTACAGTTGCTGCTGGCCAGCATCTGGCGCGGCCCATGCGGCTCCCTGATCCGGCATCTGGGCCCAGCAGACTCTGTCGTAGACGCCGGTATATTGCTTCGCTGCTATCTCTCCATGTACCGCAACCATAGCGCGTTGAACGAAAGCGACGTGCTCCTCTTCGGTGAACGCACCTACGGCTGCGGCACCAACTCCTGATTCATAAGATGCTAGAATAACACCAGGGCCGGTGCCATTGATGTTGTACGATGGGTAACAAATGCTTCCAATTCCTGTTATGTTGACGGAACCGCAGCCACCGATGATTGGATGCTCTAGATGCTCCCAGAAACGAGTTTCATATAGCAGAGCAACCTTGCAGGAAGCCTCATACGCGTATCGTTGGATTGCGTTGCTAAGAACTAGCGAGTATTGAGGCAGTTGCCACAGTCGCACTCTTGTGAATGGGACGGCTGTGACGACATAATCAAACTCTTTAGTTGTGCTTTCAGCCCAAGGGTCGTCGCGGGGTCTGTAGTAGACAGTCATCTTCTGCTTTTTCTCGTTCCAGTCCAGTCTGTTCACAACACTGTTGAAAAGAGTACGGCTCTGAACTAGAGGGGTGATTGCCCTGGGTAGGCTGCTCAATCCCTTGTCGATAGTCCTCCAGTGTGTTGCAGAGAAATATACATTGTCGTAGAGCCAGTTATCAGCAGTATCATCCAAGGAATCCACTTTATCTGTGATATCGATGCTAGCCCCAAGGTGGTATCTCAGGTAGTTTGCTTCGGACCAGCCTAAGTAGCCTGCATCAACAGCTTTTCTGTGTGCCTTAAACATGTTAGTGGCCATCTCAGTGATATTAGTCCTACTTAGAGTGAAATAATCATCAACCAAGGTGGTATAGGGCGCAGTAGCTGGGTCCGCAGGCTCGGGTGTGTTTGCGAGACTCTTATTGGCTTGTATTTCAGCATTGCCTGGTACAGTACCGTCTGGTCTACGCTTATCCGTGCTGGCAGGGTCGTTTGCGGCACTTTGAATCCAGGTAATGAAATTAACCTCCAAGTCAGGGTTGTGTTTGTTTAGTTTATTCACAGTGTCTGCCAATTGGAATACCATCTTATGGTCTTGAATCTCCAGGGTCTCGTTTGTATCTGGGTAAGTAATACTAACGGGAAATCGCATAGGGCCCATCTCCTGGTATTGATACTGATCAGGGCGAGTATTGTTGAGGTAGCTAGTGTGTAAGCGTCCACCAACGCGGTTTGTCGACTCGATAATCTTCCAATTCTTGATTCCGACAGATTCGAGAAGGAGCTAGTACATGGTTAGACTTGCTTACGATAGAACCCAATTCACAGAGGATAGCATTTAAGGTTATGCATACCGAAGTCATTAATCCTGACATGCCGCCTCCCAGGATACCAATCTCCTTCGCCTTAGCCTTTGCAACGAAGCTTTTACTGGGCTCCTTAGCCTTCAAGTATGCGACACCATCGAACCAGGGTCCCTCGGTATCAGCAATATCAGCGAGATCAATTGAAGGATCACTTGCACGCTTGGCCTTCTTCGCGATAACATTAATTGGCCCAGACGAACCCATCCAATCTTCTCCTGAATAAGCGTGAAGACAGCCACCATCAACAACGCTCTCAGGAACGATCCAGACGAATCGAGTGGGTCTCCTGTCATCCCAGTCTAGGTGTTCCGCTAGATGATGGTTTCCGACATGAGTTGAGCCGACAGCGTGGAAGGCAAAGGATGGGTGAGCTGCCGATGTATCACAGGAACCATAATGGATGGAGAAAGGACCATCTACGGAAGTGTGGTATGTGACATGAATGTTACTCAACCCGTCTACTTCGACCGTTTCAGAAACGGTAAGAGAGACCTTTGCATTTGGTATAGCACTTGATTGCGCAGATGTAGCCAACGCTACAGCCCCTAGAAAGGCTGCTGCCGGGCGGAGGACCATTGTAATGTAGAAAAGAGCAGTGTCTGATGAAAAGAGCAAACAATATACAACACAAGAAGAGCTGCCACATACTTATCATTTCGACAGTAGTGGAGCTCCAAATTGTCGACACTCCCCGTGGGAATGATCTCTACCGTAATTTGTCATGGCTTTATCTAGGATTATTCATGACGTTTGGAACATCGTAATTGCTATCTTCGTTATCTTGATTACTTTGATTTGAAAATAGCTCAAGGGTGTCTCGTATACTTCGAAATGTACAAGCTCCGTAAAGATAAGAGCAATCTGAAAGTGGGTGAATTCTTTCCCCGCATTAGCGATAAAGAATCAGGTACCAGCCCCGGGTAATGTGCTCTGACCGCCATTACTACTCTCAGGGCCTTCAACCACGGAGGTTTACGTTTCTAGAATGGTAAGGGTGCTATGTCGATAGCCTCAAAAGCCAAGACATATCCTGAGATACAAGTGGAATACTATGACAACGTACTATACTATTGGTTGCCGAAGAAAGAGATAGGGCTACGACTTGGAGCCGGCCGAGCCGGGATAACATTGATCGACATCTTATCATTTATCATATACCAAGACATTGCTAGCTGTGTAGACCTTCCAAATCAAGAGTAATACAGGCTTGGCACATGAGATATACCTTGGTTAGGATGAATAAAGCTTTCCGAGCTGCGTCAATCATCAAATTGTAAATGAAAGGGCGCAGCAATCTAGACATCGGGATTGACGAATGGGACACTCGCTCTAGAACAGCTGCCAGGAGTTGTCTCAAATTGCTTGGATATATCCTTCACTTCTTCTGTACACGTGCTAACGTACTTTCTCCTTTGAAAATTTCATAATACTAGAGCATCGTACTTGTGCGGTAGCTACAGCACATTATTCAGAGCCGAAGGACTCAATTATTTAATTTTACCATTGGATGTGAGCACTCTCATTATCTCATTATGGCACTATGAGCTATGCTAGACGTATGGCTAGTTGTATGCCGGAGTAGACAACTGAAGGGCGTACCCGATAAGCCCTAGATCATATTCGGATTCAGCTTACGGATTACCGATATGGAAGCGTATCTACGATATTTACCCCACTTACCACACATGTGCGATGATGTATTGAGAGATCTAATTTGACTGTTATATTTATTATCTGCTATACTAATGCCTATAACTTCTGATAATAACTTGGTTTTTAGTCATATCCGTCATACATAGTCAATATAACGGTTGTTCATACTGGTGGCCTTTTTCATCTGCCAGATCAACAATCCATTCATCTCCCTTAGCTTCATTAATTTGAAAGTCCTGAACTTAGCTTTATAATAGTCTATAGTTTTAGATAGTGCAATAAAGTAGAATTTCTCTCACATCGCAAATCAGCGACTGGTTAACCCCGTCTAGGGGCCAGGCTTGCCTGATTTTAACAGTGGCTACAAAAGGGATTTCCACTATCGTGGAGATGAAGTTTAAGTGTACCGTGAAGAAGGCTATTAAGCTGTTTATAAAGAGGTCGGAGTTGGATCCAGCTTCAGGAGTATCCCAGGCAACTTGGATGGACGGAAAATATTTATCATGCTTTCTTCAACATATGCTAAACTGGTCGGGTTATGATCATTAGTTTGTACCGGTCTATTAGTGTTAATGTATAGTTTATAGATGATCATGCATAGTAGGTTCGTATCTCAAAGTTGGTAATAATGCTGTTGATACAAGTAGACGTGAATTTATATATGCCTTTATTCGGTGTGGAAGTAGTAGACCTCGATGGCGTGAAACGTGGTTCTTTTTAGTAGATTCCAAGCGCAGGATAGTATAAGGAGCTATAATTCAAGATCAAGTGTAAGGATATTGGACATCTCGGAATTCCACATCATGAATAAATATATAAAACATCTAACCTTTTGATGAGATGTTGGACCCGCATCGGGAAGTTCGGGGATGTCGCGGCGTTCGTTTGATGTCTTGATTGCCCCTCATCTTCGCTGCCCACTTGCGTCACAAATTAAAGGGACTGTTGCAATTCCACGACTACAATCCATAGCATGTGTTTATTATAGCTCATAAAAATTGGATAATAACAGCAGGTAATTTTCTTTCTAACCTAGTTGCCACAAAATGCCACACTTAAAGTCAGGGCATGTCTTCACTCGCATAGCAGAGGACAACCCCAAGAGATTTTGAGGGGAGAGAGCCCTAAACCACACATAATAGCTATGATATACGCTCTGTAGGAATAAACTGTTTATTGACGAACAGGTATGAGTGTAGTGGTCATCCAAGTCTAGCTACCTGGGGCAGATTCCGACTTCCGGAAATTCCAGAGTAGGAAACTGCACCAAGCCAATTAATTTGCCACCGGTGCCAGCCTACTGGTTGCTTGGGACTTCCTGCAAGGTACATTTTTTAGCATAGGAAAGACCCTGTTGATCCTCTTGGCCTCGCGATCATAGTTAATCATCAATCTGCAGGGCACTGGAGATGGCGGCCCATTGTGATTTCCAAATAAGGAGCTCTCATTGGATTAGCCCCGGGGCCCATGCAAAGTTTAATAAACTTACCATACTTTCTCCGACCTCTTTGACCTGTACATGCTTATGAATTCTTCGTTCTAGACAACACCAAAAAAGCTCCACAATGACGGAAAAGAGAGCTATAGCATCTTTATTCTTGTCCTTTCCCCTTTTGTCTTCCACGATGCTATGGAATGACATCATCTTTCCGAGGAGTAAAGCAACGTACCCAACAGCAACATAGTGTATATATCACGGACCTTCTAACTTTGGTCAGCCCTCAACCTTTTTATGCAACTTTATCTATAATAATAATACAGAAACTTCTTTAACTGTCAACTCATAAGTACCCTCTTCAACTGCCATCGTTGAACAACCTATTAAAATGGTACCACCAAATATCCAGGGTGCTTTTAAAGCCCAGCCGAATCCAGTGGTAACCTTAGCTGAAGGCCGTCCTATCGTGGATCCTACTACTGTTTTACAAGTACGTACAAGCTATGGTGGTGGTGGTCTTGGCCTTTTGCAAGATACTCAATTGATTGAAACTTTGGCTCACTTCCCCCGTGAGCGTATTCCCGAAAGAGGTGACTTTATACCCAATTATATAAACTTGATCTCCCAACTAATAGTTGAAAGTGGTCCATGCTAATGCTGCCGGAGCTTTTGGAGAATTCGAAGTTACTCATGATATTTCTCATTTGACTGATGTAGCATTCCTCAACGGTATTGGGAGGAAGACTCCTGTACTCACCAGAATCTCTACTGTTGGGGGTGAAAGAGGTTCTGCTGACACGGTTCGTGATGTCCGAGGATGGGCGCTCAAGTTCTTCACCGAAGAAGGGAACCAGGACTTTGTCTTTAATGATATCCCTGTGTTCTTTGTTCGTGATCCTATCAAATTTCCTTCTCTCAATCGCTCGCATAAGCGTCATCCACGAAATAATATTCCTGATCCTAATCGATTTTGGGACTTCCATAACCACAATCAAGAAGGCACTCATGCAATTATGCATCTCTTTGGCGCACGAGGTATTCCTGCATCTCTGCGTAATATCAGTGGATTTTCGGGTCATACATACAAAATTGGAAAAGCTGATGGATCGTTCAAATATGTCAAATTCCATTTTAAGCCGAATGCCGGAAATAAAGATCTACCAGCTTCTGAAGCTGTAAAGCTCGCGGGTAGTGACCCTGATTATCACGCGAGAGATTTATATGATGCAATTGAGAGAGGAGATTATCCTACTTGGATCCTTTATATTCAAGTTATGGAGCCAAGAGATGCTGAGACTTATCGGTGGAATATTTTCGATATGACAAAGGTTAGTTCATGCTTTAAGTGACCAAAATTTGACCATTCTGAATGATTTATAGGTCTGGCCACATGCCGACTACCCATTGATCCCTGTGGGACGACTGACATTGAACCAAAACGTAAGGTATTGAATATCAAAGATATCCTGCATTACTAACAGTATTGCAGCCACAAAACTATTTCCAGGATATTGAGCAAGCTGCGTTCTCACCATCAACAATGGTTCCAGGTATTGCACCTTCAGCGGATATCAGTAAGTTCTCACTACCAATAAAAATCTCACCAAATGCTCATATGATACAACAGTGCTCCAAGCCCGCATGTTTTCCTATCCGGATGCAGCACGATACCGAGTTGGTCCCAACTACCAACAACTCCCAGTCAACAGACCACTTTCCACAGTTTACCAACCGTACCAACGAGATGGTCCCGCAACTATCAATGGAAACTATGGTGGCGATCCTGACTATGTTCGCTCCCAGTTTGTTCCTTTGAGCAAACCTAGATTGGTGAATGACATTGAGCATGATCAATGGATAGGGAAGGTCACGGCATATACGACTGAGGTGGTAGACGACGATTTTGTGCAGGCTCGAATGCTGTGGGAAGTTATGGGCAAGCAAGGGTCACAGGATGAGTTCATTGAGAATGTGGCTGGAGATCTTGGCAAGTGCATTGAGAGTATCAGAAGAGATGCTGTTGGTAAGATATACTCGGCATTGTGGCTATTATTACGTTTGCTAACTAACCTTTAGCTGTATTTGCAAAAGTTGATAAGAATCTTGCGAGACAATTGGCTGCAAAGGTTAGCGTAACGAGTTATTAAAGCGTTGGACAGCCGTTTGCCGAGTGGGATAACTCATAAATAGTTTGGCTAGGATGTTTAAGCTTAACACATAGTAGAGCCATTGTTATAGGCTTACAGCCTTGTTTTAAGAGTCTCATATAAAGTAAAGTTCCAGGTAATGGTTATTTTCGGTTATACTCTATTGTCTCTATTATTCTACGGACTTTGAATTCCAAGTTGCAAATCTTGAATAAAACTTTTCAACTCTGTTCTCTCTCCATTGTGTGTCTACAATATGACTCACTTAAAACGGCTCCCTTGACTGGGGAAATTCACCTCCAACAATATCATTCCAGAATTCCCATCCGTCAGCTCCCAAGTCGTTAGGAAATATCCCCGAGAATATTTGCTGACTGAATTCCTGACCTGTGCTAGAAGAGCCTGCAATAAAACTGGGAAACTCGGCTGCTTGGCCATTTACGGTCTCGTTAGTGGATGAAGTAGTTGGAGTTTCTCTCTTTATCTTCTCTCTTATGCAGAGCTGCTGACACTCAACGACGAAATTAGGTACATTTAGAGGATGTGGTGCGTTCTGAAAAGCAGATTCTCGAGCTTCCCAAGCTTTCACAGTCAGATTTGCTATGGCGTATTTCATGAAACTGTCCGTTTTCTTTCCCGTGAAATATTTGTCCACATACGTGATACGAGTTTCAGCGCATTCGGAAAGCTGCTGCCAAGCTCTCTGTGCAAACGCATCGTTGGTATGACGTCGAAGTGCATACAGTAAGTAAATATGTGCTAGGAATGGGTAGTTTCCACATATGTGCCAGGCATATCTATGCACAGAAGAATTCTGGATCATCAAATTCTGGATTTCAATCATTCTCAGCCTGGTCAAATTTGGAATGTTAGGTACAAACTTTGTGCTAGAGAGTAAGGTCTTACGAGAGTACGGATAATTTGTCTCTATCAGTCTGTGAGAGATCTTTCGTTTGATTTGAGGCATATAGCGCTCCCATCCGGAGCTTGCAGATAATCGATTTTGCCATCATGGAAGACATAAAATGCAACGGCACTGACAAATTACAGTATTGAAAATATTCTCGCTCCAGTCGTTGCTCAAATTCTTGGATCATCGGTTCATCAGGGGTTAATGTACCCGTGATCCCTCTCGAATTTCGAACAAACTGGCAGACTTCACATCGAATGCGTAAAAAGGTTATTTCCGTGATACCAGGCCGCTCCGGTGGCGGCTCTATCATATCAAGGAACAAATCACTATCATTAACGTTTGCTGGAAACTCAGTACTCCAAACATAGTTGAGCATGGATGTCCCTGCACCTGAAAGTTCCGCTACTCGATTATCAATTAATAGGAGTTGCCACCACAGCCTGCGCCGCATTTCAGCTTCAAATGGTGGGAACGCTTGTTTACCTCCATCTATATGAAGCCCCATTCTCTGAGCTATGCGGACAGCGACACCAGTTAAGCAGAAGTGAGACCGAGGATCAATCGTTAATGGTAGACAGGAAATCTGGGGGCTAGTCAACAAATGCTACCATGCCACCTACAAGAGATGAAATTGGGTAGACTTACCAAATATAAAGCAAAGGCTTGCAGGACAACAATATCAGATGATCTCAAAAGGCCAGCATTACGAAGAGCTTGACGAGCTGCTGACTGAAAGCGGATGATGACAACATCCTTGCTTTCGTTAAATAGTTTTAAGCAAGCATCATTATCCATTGACATAACAGAAACCGAATATATGCCAAACATCAAAGCTTCAGTAGCTTTTGTAATGGATTCCAAGTCAGCAGTGGTATCCAAAACTTGTTTCTGGGCTGTTGGTGCGTGCAAGATCATAGTTAAAGGGTTAGCATTATCCAAGAAAGCCTGCCATAGCTGGAAGATTTGCACAGGCGATGGGTGGAGAGTTTTCAAGTTTTGTGTTCCTTGCAACCCAAAAAGCAGATCATCTCCGCCGCCACCAAGCTCCTCATACGTTTTAGTAACAGGATTAGGAATCATCTCATCTTCAGAAGATCCCTCAAGAAGTTCCTCTGCAGCACGGTACTGGATTAAGTCAGTTCGGATTGATAGGGTTTCAAAAAATGAGATATGCTCCAAGTTAATGGTACATACATAATCGTCTATATTAAGGCTTAGATCCCTAGACATGTTAGAGAGTTTACTAATAGCTTTGTAGGAAGCCTACTTGTCTATATTTCCTGATGTACCTAGCGTGGAGAGCGGCCCTGTCGTATTAGGGCCTGGTGTAAGAATCTGGATAGGGCCTTCACGATTTATGGCATCGATATCTACACCATAGCTCTTTAGGTGATGCTCATATCTTCGTAAACGAGCAAGTAGCTCAGCTTCTGGAAATCGCCGTTTCCTTCTTCGCGGGGGAAGCGCAGACGCTGGTGTGCATTCAACGCCTAATCTGGAACAATTTCCACATGGTTCATTTCGATCACACTTGACTTTCCGCTGTTGGCACAAAACACAAGGGTGTTTTTTGTGGCCAAGCGTATGACCTTCTTCCGATGGGGCATTATTGGGCACCATAGTGGAAGCGAGGATCGAATCTCAATCAAATAGATATCATGCCTTTGGATAAAGATAGAGTATTCCGAGATCTATCTATTCGCAAGACCAATTGTTGTTTCGGTAATTAGGTGGAATTTAAGAGATTACTCGGAAGAAAACCTACAAAACGCCATAGAATTGGAGACTATGAGAGAGGGATTAGCATGAAAAGAGCTGTCGGAAATCTCTAAGAGTCAATCTCGGAGAGCTGTTCGGAAGATTCAAACTTGCGAGACCTCTGCTCGCTTCTCCGTACGCGACATGATTGGCCATGCTCCTATCTCTAAGACTAGAACAGAAAATCTCGACGAGGAGTCTCCGTTATGCCGTTCAGTGGACAGCAGAATAACTTATACTTATATAGCACGCCTATATTCTATTTCTAACAGTATTCATTTCCTTAGTTACTCTTCATCTCTTGCAATTCTATGGTCACGTGATTCCACATATTCTTTACTATGGTTGTCACCACAGAAGAATCTGAATGTTCTTCTGCTAAGAATATGGATCCTAGAAATGAGAAGAATTTTGCAAATGGGTCTTCTATTCCAAAAAAACATGAAGATGTACAGTACCCCGGCACATTGACCTCAGTTACTATAATGTCCGCCGTGTTATTAACACTCTTCCTTGTTGCCCTGGTATATTCTCCATCTCTTACATAGAAAAGCACACTTTATAGAAGCTAAGTTAAACTTAACTACAGGATCGAACAATTTTAGCAACTGCTATACCAAAAATCACAGACCAATTCCATTCTTTGAGCGATGTTGGCTGGTACGGGAGCGCCTATATGCTTACCAATTGCTCAACTCAATTAATATTTGGGAGAATTTACAAGTTCTACAATGCGAAATCGGTATTTATCTTGATCAAATCTTGAGTTCATTGTCTTATTGGTGAATCTAGGTATTACTCATATGTATCGGAATCTTCGAAGTAGGATCTGCCCTTTGCGGAGCAGCCCCCAACTCAACATCTTTTATAATTGGGCGTTCAATTGCAGGCCTGGGATCCGCGGGCATCTTCTTAGGTGGAATGATGGCCATGTTTCATACTATACCACTTCATAAACGGCCACTATACTCAGGTTTTTTCGGTGCTGTGTTTGGTGTGGCATCCGTAATCGCTCCTCTCCTTGGAGGAGCGTTTACCGACAAAGTGACCTGGAGATGGTGTTTCTACATAAATCTGCCAATCGGAGCAGTCTCACTCGTCATAATCCTTTTCACCTTGAAACTTCCTCAACCAAAAGATACCAATCTTACACTCCACCAACAGCTTGCTCAACTGGATCCCCTTGGAACTCTCTGCTTCTTACCTGCTATTATCTGCTTGGTTCTGGCGTTACAATGGGGTGGGACGACTTATGTCTGGTCATCTTGGAGAATAATATTACTGTTAACTATATTCTCCCTTCTACTAGTCATTTTTGCGGGGATTCAAATATGGAAGGGCGACTCTGGAACATTACCACCAAGAATCCTTTTTCAGCGCAGCATTGCTTCAGGAGCTTACTTCACATTCTGCACAGCTTCTTCGATGATGTTGCTTGTTTACTACTTACCCATTTGGTTCCAGGCTGTGAAAGGGACATCTGCCTTTGAATCCGGCATACGGTTGATTCCAATGGTCCTCTCCCTCATGGTAGCTGGTATTGCAAGCGGACAGGTCACAGCACGCATCGGCTATTATGTTCCTGCCATGTTAATCAGCCCAGTTTTGTCCAGCATTGGAGCGGGCTTGATCACCACATTAAAACAAAGCTCCGGTCACTCTGAGTGGATCGGATATCAAGTAATAAATGGTTTTGGTTTGGGACTCGCTATGCAAGTGACCGGACTTGCAGCTCAAGCCGTTCTACCGCGAGAAGATGTCTCAACGGGTACGGCAGTGATGTTCTTTTCTCAACAGCTTGGAGGTGCGATCTTTGTTTCCGTGGGCCAAAACATCTTCATCCGGTCTTTAGTGTCTGGATTAGATAACGTTCCTGGTCTGAGTGTGATGGCGATTGTCAACACGGGGGCTACTGATATTCAGAGGGATGTGCCATCTCAGTACCTACCACAAATTCTAAAGGCATATAATCATGCTCTTACAAGAACATTCATTATTGCAACCATCATGGGAGCACTAAGTATTTTGGGCTCATTTACAATGGAATGGAAGAACATTAAAAATATGAAAAAGTCGGGTGCGGCCGAGGCTAAGACTACTAACCAGGACAAAGGAAGCTTGAAAGGGGAAGAGGAGGATAGAGATAAAAACATTGGTCGAGAAGATAGCAAGATTTGAGGCCGGGAGGCTGACAGACAGTTATTGTGTGCGTTGATTAAACGTTCTACTCATCTATATAGATATCACTCCACTCAGTTGCTTTGTTTCATTGTTTAAAGCCACAACACGATTGTTACAATATAATCAGCATCTAATTACAAGTGTATCGAAAGACTTCATTAGAAAAAGAATTCTATCAATACTTCTAGGGTTCGTAGCTGATGGGAATTCTACATAAGCCTTTTATACCCTACCCCTGACAATTCAGTCACCAGATCAAATGTTTGACTGCTAGAGTTTGAAGGATAGCTTTATGTTATTGCGCTTAGCCCTCGCAAATAATTCCACGTTTAGCTTTACGAGATCCAGTCATAGATTTGAAGTAGTGGAGAGTAATATATGAGCAAATGGGACATCAGCAGCTTGGGTAATTACTCCTGCAGTCAATTAGCTGCTATATTAAATATTGGTAATGTCCAAATTTCCGTTTACAACATTGACTAAAAGTCATTCTCGCTTTTTATCGAGACTCGCTGACCCTAGAATGCTAAAGAATTCATCATTCGTGTCAGTTCTTATTGACCTTATTCCTCAGTTACAGCTCCTCAATGTCCTTCGCATCATGGGGGCTCAGTACAGTATCATCTGCCATCGTTGTCTGGCTCACGGTCCACACTGTTGGCAGCACCAAAACCAAACTGCCCATAGATAGACCCCAGTTCATCGCAAATTGGCCCATGGGAGCAACATGTAACGCATTTATCCTCCAAGCCATAGCACCACCTGTAGCTTGGAACGTCTTATACGCACCAACCAGCACGGCTGCTCTAGCTGTCGAGTTCGATTCTGTCCCAATCAACCAGTAACAGAACCCTTGCCATAATGCATCATAAGCGCCGTAGAATATGTAGAGAAATATGGGTCCGGTAGCAATGGAGCCTTGAGTGTAATCGATATCTTGCTTCAATCCAGCTGCCATACGACGGTCTGCCCATTTCTGGAATGCATATCCACCACCCCAGATGGTCATTCCTGTGACGAATAGAAAGGCCCAACCTAATTTGGCCCTAGCAGGTCGAGCGAGGAAAGGGAGATCGAGCAGTACACCAATAAGGAGCCCACCAATCATTTGGGCAATCCAGTATAGAGCACCATTTAAAGACCTGGTACGAATATTGAAAGTCATGCCGTTAACGTCATTCTGCTGGTAGGAGTAGAAAACGTTTGCGCAAAAGAACAGTGGAAGCATGCATGCGACACGCCAAGTGCACACTGTCTGGATTGCCTGTTTGGCGGTATCCTTGAGCGAATGTTTCTCGGTTTCGACAGCTGCGTGAAGTTGTGCCAGTCTGATACGAGAGGGAGAGCAGATGAAAACGCCGAGAGCCCACCCGAACAGCATGATAACCATTAGCGCAATATAAGTTGAGTCCGAGACTGTGCCTTTCTTTGAGTGGAAGTTGAGACCGAATGAAGCCAGTGAGCCAACACCACCTCCTAGGTTGAATATGATCCAAAACACCGCAATAGCGCGGCCCTTTTGTGATTCCTCCACGTAAGTCGTCATAATGGCTCCTTGAACGACCCACAGCATAGACGCCCCAATACCTAAAATTGCGCCTGATGCAATCACAAAGCTACCATTCGCGTGATCTATTTCATATTATTAGTTGATCAACTGCTATTTCTAGGACTGCTGACTTACGGTTGAAGTTCAACAAACTACCACTATATAATGCATATGTCCACCCACCCAGAAGAAAGCAGATCCGTGGACCTACCCAGGCAAATAGCGGACCGACTATAAACAAAGCAGTGGCGGCGGTTGCTGAGAGCAGGGCAACTGTGGCATTGGCAGCAACTGTTGGATCGACCTGCCCGGAGCCTCCTAACCCACCCAGTGCATTGTACATCTGTCATTCTGTCAGCATAGTGTTCCAGCAAACATCAAATATTCGGAAAGGAGAGATATCATACCCCAGGGCAACAGAAACATATCATACTAATCAGAATAATTTGCGTCCATGGATGCGCGTAGATGTCTTTCAGTCGGTTCTGTCGTGGTATATTTGCCTCGACCTCCATCTGCTGAAGTCCGACCGCTTGGGGTATAGTTTCATCTTTTGCCATCTTAGAAAAGTCACCTCTATATCCAAGTAGATGGTAATGATGCTATCATCATACGGTTCCGCCTTGTAAGAGAATAGCTGTGATTTTGTAAAAGGAAAATTCCAACGCCGTGGTTACGGGCTTTGGACCCCGGACCCCATCATTGATAAGACCAGCATTAGACGGGGTAATACCGTATTACAAGGTGGAGAAGCAGTCCTTCTCCAGGTTACATCGCGTCAGGTTCGGACAAGGGAGAAGAAGGCGATAAAGTCATTTGACCGGGAGGCGGGTACTGCACCCGTCTCTGTTAATTGGCAATTTGAAGGTAAACACCCGTGGCTCAGGGAAGGGGCAAAAACTGGGGCGAACCATGGGCGAACTGGACTAAGCTCGGCAATGGACTGTATATTTCATTGGCTAACTCATGCGCTAGAATGTCAATTTTCATACATAATCATCTAGTTCAAAAGCTCCTTCGTACGAGATATCATTGGGGACGGCTTTGTTCGCCCACTCTTGTTCTGATTCTTGCTTGCCAAGCACTCTAAGAAAGCGACTACTGTAACGTAGCATACCATTAGATATAAGTGTATTACAAGATCAAAATAATGAAATGACGACTAAGCAATCCAACCTTGTAACCTAAAGTGGCTATTGCATTTTGTTGTCGGGGCCCGTCTTCGGGCAGCAAAGATCCACATCCGCCATGACTGAAATGTATGAAAGATTTCGATACCAACTCACAAAAAATTTCTCACATGGACTAATAATTTTGAGAGAGTACGCAAGATGATAGTAGCACCCTCCATCTCTTTAGAAGGTCTACAGACTGAAGGGAGAAATCCAAAGACCAGCAACATTGACCGTGTTACAACACTAGAACTTTGTCACATCATCAACAAGGAAGACGCCACCGTAATACCAGCTGTTGAAAGATGTCTGTCTGTGATAGCGGAGGCCATCGACGCCATTGAGCCAAAAATACGTAAAGGTGGAAGGCTTGTTTATGTAGGCGCCGGAACGAGTGGAAGGTACGGCGTTCTTGAACCGCATCAAATGACTGAATATCGTTGACAGGAAGGGGTTGAAAGGCTTGGTGTTCTTGATGCTTCTGAAATTCCACCGACGTTCTCTGCCCCGAGTGAACAATTTGTTGCTCTGATCGCAGGAGGTGATGTTGCACTGCGACATGCACAGGAAGGCGCAGAAGATGATACCACACAAGCCAAGGCAGACTTGGAGATTTTGAATCTGGACCCTGATCTCGACTCAGTAATTGGTATTGCAGCTTCTGGAAGAACTCCGTATGTGCTCAGCTGCTTGTCATTCGCGAAAGCCCGTGGTTGCACGACTATTGGAGTTGCATGCTCATATCCATCAGAGATGAGCAGCTGTGAAACGGTGGACTATATGATCAGTGCTGTGACTGGTCCTGAGATTGTAACAGGTAGCACAAGGCTAAAGGCGGGGACGGCCACGAAAATGGTCTTGAATATGCTAAGTACTGGTTTGATGATCAAAGTGGGAAAGACATATGGCAATATGGTAAAAAGCGCCTCAATAAACAGATGAAGCGGCTACTAATAGCACGATTAGATGGTTGATCTCAAAGCTACAAATAAGAAGCTACTACAACGATCCAGGAACATCGTACGTACCATTTGCGGGATATCTAGTCCAGGATCGGATGAAGAAATAGATGCTCTTTTGAGAACCTGCAATGGTAGTGTTAAACTCGCTGTGGCTACGATTCTGCTTCAAACTTCAGTGAGCGATGCTGCTGCACACTTGAAAGGCTCTGATAACGTGCTAGCCGCTGCTTTATCCAACATTAAAAGTAGCTTGACAGGAATTATAGAGAATGGCAGAGAACATGGCCAAGAGTATGCCCTGTGCGTCGATGTAGGCGGCAGCAAATGTGCTGCGGTCCTCTTAGGGAAGAATGGTGAGGAAGGAAAAGGAGAAGCCAGCGGGTGCAATGTGTAAGAGCATGACTTATCAATCTCCAAAGTATATAGTCTGACCCTCTAATTAGATCCAGCACTCCTATTGAAGATATGGTGGCTTCAATTTCTGCTGCAATTCAACAAGCGGTTGACTCGTGCTCTTCAACACAAGGAAACCCCTTCATATCAGTCAATTTCAAAGCCATCTGGATCGGCTTGGCTGGATACGATCGGCCCAGCATTGCAGAGACTGTTAATATAGCCCTCAATAGGCTGTTTGATCGTCCTGTGGGTAAGGGGCTCAAAATATCAACGGACGTGGACCTTCTTGTTGCTCCCTTGGCAAATGAGCCTCAGCTGGATTCTGCGATTGTTCTTGTGGCTGGTACTGGCTCAGTAGCTATGAGCTATAGACGAGATGAAGACCAATTTCACAGAACTGGACGTTGCGGAGGGTGGGGCCACCTACTTGGAGATGATGGATCAGGATACGCTATAGGCCGTGCAGGACTGACGGTTGCTTTGGGGGAGATTGATGAGTACAATCTGTCGAGACAGAAACACGGGGCGCCTTTGCAAAAGTTTGATCCGTTGACTGAGGAGATCCTTGAGTATTTTGATCTGGACACTAAGTCAGGTGCAAAGGTTGATCTTCTAAGCCAAATTCTGTCGTGTAACCCAAGCAATAATAATCAGGAGGCGACGGTGAAAAAGAGAATAGCTAGTGTTGCAAGAATTGTTCTTGACATGAGTTCTTCTAGTAAAAAGGCCAATGACATTGTGCAAGCTGGTAGTCATTCTTTGCTACAAATTCTGAAGAGGCTAATCCAGTCTCAAGACCTCGACCCATCGAAGTCTGCTCTGTGTCTGAGCGGAGGGTTGATGCAGAGCGAGAAGTATATTCAAATCCTGCAAAGCAATTTAAAATCCGTTGATATAAATTTTAGCTGCATTAGAAGGATCAAATTTCCTGCTTTAGATGGGGCACGTTATTTGCTACGAGATACATAGAATTACTCAAAAAGTTTCAATAGATTCTTAGTTGGAGATAAGCTAAATTGTCTCCAAAAGCTAATTGCCATATAACATCTCTAACACGTACTAGATTCTATCATGGAGCTATGCAATCGTAATTTAGATTCATATCTAAGCTGGATGACTAGTACTTTATTTATCCCTTAAATTACCATTTTTATATTATACACTTCATCACGGAAACACAACATCTAAACCTAAACTCTTGCCCACCCAGTAGCCTACAGCCTCGCGAACGAGATTATTACTACTCCATCCCCTATCAGGATGCACCCTGTTTGAAAAATGTATCCAGAAGCTGTTGGTACCCCTATCAATGACCAAGCTAGTTCCCGTGAACCCAGTATGACTTGCGGTTAGAAGGCTTCGCATTGGTCCCGCAGTGTAGTACTGATTTAATTCGAACCCAAGACCGTGTTCATTGCCGGGAAACTTCGTATTGAAGTTAGTGAAGATCAAGTCAACGACTTCTTGAGATAATATTCTATGACCTCCGTACGTCCCATTATTGAGGATCATCTGGCAGAATATAGCCGTGTCGCTGACAGTGGAGAAAAGTCCTGCGTGCCCAGATACGCCGTTCAACGCCCAGGCGTTCTCATCGTGAACTGTACCTCGGACTGGCTGGGGTCGCTGAGGTTCTTCTGGCCCGAGAACAGCGATCTGGAATTCTTGCGTGGCCATTCTATGGTAAAATGGGAACACGGGTCCTTCAACATTACCCCGGTTGAAGAATGTGGATTTCATCCCTAAGGGAATGGTGTATTCGTAGATGAGCTCATCTATCGAACGTCTGGTGATCTTTTCAAGGACCAGCATAAGAGTCATGTAATTCAAATCAGAATAGAGATATGTGCTGCCGGGTTGGTTGATAATCTTTTGGCTTATGATAGCATCAATTCTCTCGCTATATGAAGTGTAGCTCGAAGAAAAAAGCGATGGCGCTGGGTCGGCGTCGAAGCCGCTTGTATGGGTCATAAGCTCAAGAATTGTAATGTTTTCCTTTCCATTAACAGCAAATTCCGGAATATACGAAGAAACTGTGGCATTTAAACCCATTGTTTTTTTATCAAGTTGTCTCAAAGCGACAATCGTTGTGAACAGTTTTGTCAAGCTGGCCATGTCATAAATCGTATCGACCGTTGCATCTTCCTGCAAATGAGCTGGAAGGAGTGCTCCGCTAACATTGGCGTACAGATTTCGATATCCGACTGCGAAGGAGCTGACTATTGTAGAGTCATGGCCAATAAGTGTGACAGAGCCTGGTTCGATGGGGTGAACCAAGTTATGAGTAGCAGAACCATAATTCGCGGGCAAGGTATATGCTGACATATTTGCCACCATCAGTTTAAGAGGGTTTGACAACATTCCTACAGATTCCGGGGAGCCATATCTCAGGACATCTCTGGGATGGGCGCTGGAGGAGGCTAGCGAAGCCAGAAGAAGAGAAACTATGAGAGTTGTTAAATATGATACACTCTCCATTTTGGCTCAGTCTAAGTCACAGCAGACTTGAAATAGTAGAAATGTATCAGTAGTTTCTGTCTTCTCTGAGATAACTTCAGTAACCGTTCCGCGGATATATAAATGCTTAAATGTGAACAGCAACTAAATCCGAGTGCTCTGATCCATTGCAATTCAGCAATTGCGCCACAGAACGCCTCGAAAGAAACGTTGTATGGATTACAGAATAAGCAGTGTTCGAATTAGAAATTTTAGGATGTCAGCCACAGTGGAAATTAGATGGTTTCATCAAAACGAAAATCACTACTAGGACTATCATTCTTGGTTTACTAGCTAATAATATTCTATCGCCCATTCCGCAATTATCCCACTTTTGCTACACCTTCCTAATTAGGATGACTTTGGTCTGACTTCAGCTTATTCTTCTTGACTGAATGCTGTTATGTAATACAAATAAGTCAGATACTAAGGTATGAGATTTGCCAATAAGCCTGTACTATTTTTGATTATAATACCCTTTACTTATCATCCAACATTTGCAAAGCAAGCTTAAAACAAGCTTATATCTAAGTCTATGCTAAGCTGCACCTCGTTGCATTCTGCCAACAAGTTACGGGGCTATTTCTTAACAAGATTGCGAGAAGGATAATAGTAAGAGTTAAAATCAGTAGACAAGTGGGCAGTGATTAGATCAAGCTTCTCATAGCTTTTCTGATGGAAGTCCGTAAACCAGTGTAAATTACGTAAGGAACCGAGTTCAATCAACTCGGGCTTGCCCTTCAATTCCTTTTGGATCTCTAGCATATTATACCCGCTTCTTCGGACTAAGATACCATATGCTTCATACAAGACTAATGCCGAGGCTTTTCCTTCGGAGGGTAGGAAATGCCTTATGATTATTATTCATACAGGCTTATTAATCCTGCTGGGATGCGAACGTGGGTCCACAACAACCCAGTTTGGCTATGTCGGACTCCGCAAGGAAAGCGAATATTCCGTATTTATGCATAAATACGGCCATACTGGACCACTGTTCAGAAACCAGTTCTGTAGCTAGATTTCACTTCAATTAGATGATCTTGTATTACAACAAGCCATAACTTTCCCAAATCATATTGAGATAGTTAGCTTCATATGTAAGATCAAATATAATATAGTATGAACCAAAAACCAAATTGTAGAGTTTGTCCATTATCCTAAGATAATCTCAGTATGATATGTTGAATTCAAGGTTTCCAATTCTCGTATTATCGAGAGAAGGCTATGCAAGTCAGAATCCACTCAAGATTAAAATAATAAGATTCTCGTACAAGAACAACGGGAACTTTCATTTACAGGGCCGTTCTTAGCCATGATTTTGAATAAGAGATGGTGACTCTTAATAGAACTCGCACACTTAAACCGGTCATATTCTTAAATAGAATATTCGGATTCTAAATCAGCTTATTGTAGCTCTGCTTGGCATTACCTGACGGTAGCGTCTTAAACGCAATAATAAGACTCGCGTTACACTTCACACACATACGTACCAATTAGTATAAGTAGAGGGCTTCATACAGTGTCAAAATCTGTACATAATCAATTACAGAAATTTAGCGTGATGAATAAGCTTAATAGCCAAGCCGCTTCCTCTCTTTGATGTAACTTAAAAAATGGGGAGTTACCACTTAATGACAACTTCTACGTGACAAATTTGTACTTTTACGCTTGGACTAACTACATCAAATTCCTCCCCCACAATAATATTATGCTAGATCCGGTTTTGAGGCAAATATTGGTTCTAATGGCCAATTTGTCGGTCTACTTCAAGAACGTGCCAGTCTTTGCATGAATAATTGAACCCTACCCAGTAAGCCGCGAAGTGCCGATTTCGCTCCTGTTATTGGTCCGTAATCTCTACAACGAGGATATACATGCAGGACTAGGTTATTTATCCATACTACCAGAGAAGAAGTAACTCACACCGACTGATAGGTAAGACTACTTATCGTGAGTCATATGAGATAACGGGCTTTGATAACGGGCTTTGACCTGTTATTTTGCGAATATAATTGATATAAATATATAGCTTTGTACGCGTGGTTAAAGGTTCAATATATGAGTATCAAGCCAATCAACGCCAATACACTCTTCAAACCCGTTCGCTCTACCCATACTTTCTCAAAATGAAGTTTTCACTGTCAGGTGTTATTGCCGCTCTAGGACTATCTGTTAATATCACTGAGATAGAACCCGTCCCTCAGGGGAAATGTGTACCGCCAGTGATATATGAAGGAATACCAGCTGGAAGAAACATAACAGTTAATGGCAGTAAGATGAATTCATTCTTCTTGATATATGTGGAGTAGTCTAACCCTACGTTACCAGCTGTGATGTACGTCTCAGAACCAAAAGGTCATGTAAGGCACGGACATGGGATTTTGTATCTCTCGGATGTACTAGGGCTTGCTCTACCAGAGAACTTACTGTAGGACTTTAACATGCTCCGAGACCAAGACACAGACTTTCTAATCTCTACCAAAGCCTCGCGGATAGTTTTGCCCGTGATGGGTACATTGTCCTTGCTCCTGATCTGTATCAGGGCCATCCGGCTCCTGATGACCATGATCGACCGGATCTTGGTTTCAACGCAACGGAGTTTCTGAACGACCATCCGACCAATATTACCGATCCTATTGTTGAGCTTGCTATAAAGCACCTGCGTAATGAGTTTGGTGTCAAACGGTTAGCGGCTACAGGTTATTGTTTCGGTGGAAGGTATGCCTTCCGTTTTGCAACGGCAGAAAAGATGGCTGCCGGCGTAGGCATTGATGTCATTGCGGCTGCTCACCCTACTTACCTCACCGATGATGAGATTAAAGCCAGAGTAGTCCCCGCTACAATCTCTGCTGGACGTAAGCTGACTCCTTTTCACTAATTGTGATTCGAATTTGAAGCTCTGCTAACAGCAAGCAGAATATGATTTCCTGATGCCTCCGCAGAGAAGATGGGAGATAGAGACAGCTTTACTAGCAACTAACTATGCCTCCTCGCTCGCCGTGTATTCAGATGTTCCGCATGGTTTTGGGATCAGAGTTAATCTCTCTGATCCGGTGGCTACCTTTGTCAAGCAAGCTACTTTTGCCCAGGGGAGCAGTTGGCTAGACCACTGGATGTAAGTAGCCTAATTTATCGCTACTATATGGAACAATGCCGAGTAGTGGAGATAAAGGAATTGAAAGATCATAGCTTGTTTGCTATCATAGTGGTCTCCAAGTAAATCACGCCACACCAAGTAGCAGACACCAAATTTGATTAACAGCTTGGTACTTTCAAAATAACCTCAATATACATAAAGCAACATAGTGATTCATAGGAAAACAGTTTAGTTTACCCGCAGCTCTAAATTCTATTTATACATGATAATAAGCCGCAGAGTAATCGTAATGCTTGTCTACGCCACTTTAACTTCATAGAAAATTGCGATATGCCAGAACCTACTTCTGAGGCACTTTTATAATGCGATCTAGTCTGCGGTTTACATAAAGATGTGAACACCCTCTTTGCCCAGTATCTCATATAGGTTTTCTCCAATAATATCCCAGCCATATAAGACATCGAATAAGAAATTGAGATGTGGCAAGGAATCAGAAACTGAGATCATCAGGCTTCCTACGTACTGTTTTATCATAAGCTGTAATCAACAATTGACCGTGCTACAAAGGATATCACTCGTATTGTACATCCCAACGAACAGATGTGTTGAACGAAACTTCAATATGTCGTTGCTTTTGGTCAAATTAAAAATAGTACCAATCTATTATTGGTGAGCCCTATAAGCTAATTATATAAACCTTTGCATACGGCTCTGTGTATGGACCTATCCAACGCTCAGCCGAAACCAGTCTAAATTAGTTGACGGAAGCTGATGTAACTATATGCATGTACTTACTCATCATAGTAAACAGAAGATCGATCTTACGTTTCAATCAGTATATTAGATAGCGGTCTAGATGCATATATCCCTGGATGAGTTTAAGTCCCGCATTAACACTCAATGCTGTGTTAAACCTTATTAGTCTCACCTGGCTCTTGACACGGTCTCCAGATATATAACAAATAAACCAGTTCATAACTCCGAGAATTAGTTTTGATCATAAAGTGACTGCACTCTTTTCTGTTCTTTTTCGCTGCATCTTTATCGAGGGTGAGCTATACACACACACACACCGCCACCTATGGTTGAGACATAAGACCCTCTTCATAAGAAACTCTCCTCTACATCATGTACTGAGTATGTCATTGTTGGCATCATTAGCTCTATACAGCCTTTGCCCTAGCTCTTTTAAGTTCCTGTGTATGTACCTCCTACTTCCTCGATACTAGTCGTGTCCTCTTCCGTAATAGAGTCGAACCACAAGTCTATTAATGGAGACACAATTGCATTTAACTATGTCTTGGAATTTACTATTCAAGGTAAAATGAAATATTGCTATAGGATTAATTAGAAGATTTTGATAACGTAATTCCTGGTAGGTCGGATCACCCGATTGGTCGGATCACTGAAATTTACCGCAAAATCAAACAAAATTGCCCTTGAATAACTTCACAACCAAGAAGTATTATAGAATAATATTTTGTACAGTAATTAATAGTATTATAAGAATTATATTTATCACCATTTTAGTTATTCAAAGTATTTGTAATATAGTTAGACTTGTTTTAGGACCTTAAATCCTTGTGCATTTTGTTGTACAGCCTTATCTACAAATAGTGATCATACTAAAATTCACAAACTTACTTTATAGTAGTAATATAATAACACCACAAAATCTAGCTACATATAACAAAGTGGTTGTTGAGTTATTTAAGTGTGGTTTTGCTTGATTTTGCGGTAAATTTCAGTGATCCGACCTGTAACCAGGAATTACGTTAGGTTAGTTAACTGAGTTTGATTATGTAAGCACACACGGAACGATTGATAGTTAACTTAGGTTCCGTGGGCTATCAATTTGAAAATTATAGGAGATGTATGAGTAGCAATGCTTGTTGAATTGTTAACGAGATATATCAGTGTTTTTATCTTGCAGAGACTTCTTAACAATAGTACCACTTAAACCTGAAGACAGAACAATCAAGGAGATTCGGAGAAAGTAACCGCATTTGCACCCGGAATGGAACAAATCCCCCATGCCTGCACATCCTGAGACGCAACCAATCATATTTTACTTCTGCGCTCTTTAAGGTACCGTAAAGCCACAAACTACAACCTATGGCCTTGAGGTTACCTTTGGTTACTTTTTCTAGTGGACTCCACACGCAACCAAGTAGGCACATGATAGCAGCCCTTCCTACTCTGGAAGAAACTAGGATTCCCAAGTGGCAGCGCCAGACAGAATGCTACCCACTTCGTGGGGTAAGGAGACGATTGTTTAGCTCTACATGCGGTTATCCGCGACCGGACGGCAATTGGAGCTGATTGACGCGTTCTTGGACAAGCTGCACACTTGTGGTAGTTGAAACGACTGAGAGCTGGGTGAATTGATCGGTCTTAGTTCCTGCGAGTCTAAAATTCCATACTGCGAGACTCGCAGCGCCCAACACAAAAAAGTATAAATACTGCTTCTCGGAGGGGCAATATTAACATGTCTCCTACGGGCCCATTCCGAGGAGCAATTTATAGAGAGGCTCTCCTTTGGAACTCAGTCCATAGTTACTAAACCGGGCGACTGTGAACAGCTAGAAGGCAAACTAGAAAGAAGGCCTCCTGCGTCATCAATTGCAGATAAATGCCTTCAATGGCATTAATTCTGGGCTTCGCTGCTCTCATGGGAGCTCCCGTAAGAGCAGTAAATAATGGACTGGCGAGGACCCCGCCACTGGGATGGGTAAGTGAGAGTGAACCAAAGACCCCGTGAATAGTCTACCAAGCTTAGCTTTATACTAACTATTGCAGAACAATTGGTATTCCACTTACTGTGATGTCTCTGAAAACCTCTTGCTAGACACCTCTCAGCGATTGGTTGATACTGGATTACGAGACGTGGGATACAAATACGTGGTACTCGATGACTGTTGGGCGGAAGAGTATCGCGATAATACAGGCCATTGGCGAGCCGATTCAACTAAATTTCCCAATGGCATGAAATATGTGGCAGATACACTTCATGACAGGGGATTGCTATTCGGAATGTACTCAAGTGCTGGGGAACTGACATGTGCGGGGTATCGTAAGTCCACTATCGCAAAGGTTTACCGTATTGGTCTACCAGTTAGCTAATCATAATACCAGCCGGATCATTGGGACATGAGAAAGAAGATGCTGAAGATCTAGCATCATGGCATGTTGATTACTTTAAATACGATAACTGCTACAACCTGGGACAATCTGGAACAGCTCTAATATCTTATAACCGATACAAAGCTATGGGTGATGCTTTGAACGCGACGGGCCGACCAATGGTTTACAGCCTGTGTAGCTGGGGCGAGGATCAGGTTCATACAGTATGTGATGTGCTATAATTCTTCTTATTTCGCTCTTCTTCATCTTTCTTCTTTTGGTCTTTTCAATACCTTTCTATTCTAATACTAACACCGATATTAGTGGGGAATGTCTGTGGCCAACTCTTGGCGTATGTCTGGAGATATCTACAACTCGTTTACACGACCTGATGCTCTATGTAGCTGTGATGATGAACGAGATCCTCAGTGTATCGCTCCAGGTACTCACTGTTCCCTCCTCTTCGTCCTGAACCACGTTTCTGCCTACGCGGATAAGGCTCGTCCCGGTGGCTGGAATGATCTAGACATCTTGCAAGTTGGAATCGGGGGCATGACAGATGAAGAAGTAGGTTTATACCCATCCAATATATCAGTAAATAACTTCACTAAACAAACCCGCCCTTTTCCCTATAGAACAAAGCGCACTTCGCATTATGGGCAGCTATCAAGTCACCTCTCCTATTAGGCCACGATTTACGAGTGATGGACGCCAAAACAATGACAGTCGTCAACAATCCCGCAATTCTCGCTCTTAACCAAGATCCGCTAGCTAGATCTGCTCTTCGAGTCCAGCGGGACGTGAACGTTCCCAAAGACAAATATGGCGTGGGAGAAACACAAGTCTGGAGCGGATCCCTTATCCACGGTGACCAGGTAGTCATCCTTCTGAATATGGCCAATGAAGCACAGAAAATCAGTGCGTCTCTCGAAGAGATATTTGTGCGAGAGGGTGCCGGTGGTACTGCCCCCCAGAACTATCAAGACTGGGACGTGTACGATTTATGGGCTGGCCGAATGAGTGACGAAGATGCACAGTCTATTTTGAACGCTGCAGACCAGACGGCTCGCGATCAACTACTTAAGCAATTGAACTGGTACAACGCCACTGAAATTCCTTACGCAGAAGGTCTACAGAAGCGTGATCCACGGCTGATGGGCAAGAAAGTGAGCGTGGTGCCTGCTCAAGGTGTCCTCGAGGTCGATGTCCCACGTCACGCCGCCAAAGTCTACCGCTTCCATAACACCGGTGACCCTAATGCGAAGCGCCGATCAGCAATCAAAGATGAACTCTGATAGTCCCTGAGATTTTCATTTTTAGGAAACAATGTAAGCATGGCTATGGATAGGGGAACCTAGGGGTTCAACATGAGTTGAGTACTCTGCAATCTTTTATAAAAAAGATAAATAGAAGTCTTGAATTATTCGTAATTATCCCGCATGCTTGATACTTGACGAGCACCCTTGAAAACTCTCCAAGATTTAGTATCTTGATTCCAGTTCTTATCCCCCTGCCGCGCAGATGATTAGAATAGTACGAAACGAAATAATAGATTGCTTGACCCTCTCAGGGGCAATGGGGCATGAACCCGGCAAGAGCCACCTCCTATTTACAATGTGTATATCAAATGTCTCGAAGAATAGCACTGCAGTATTCGTTCCTGCCGATCATTGCCCAGAGACAGCCATGCTCCTTCACGTCGAACCTCATGCATTCTGTAGATCTTACCCTTGTTACTATCTATGAATAAGTGTACCACTACCATACTACATGCACTTAATATGTGTTTATGAACCTTATACTCCGGAAGCTTACCTCGGCATAACCAAGACGACTACAGGTATGTATGTGCAGTGTTCCACTAACACAATTACTGGAGACCCTGCCTGGTACGCTTGTGGATGCTTGGAAACCCCGATTTACTAACGAATTGTGAGTGCTTCCAGTCCCGAACCCAACTGGGAAGGTGCGCCCAAATTCACACCTCCGAACAATGACAAGCTGGACGAACCCGACTCTTCGGCCCGTCTTATCCTTTGAATAGATTACCAGCTAGGGTAGAATAGCTAAATGGAACATGGGCTCTTAACACTAGGATCTTATTCTTCGCATATAAATGCGCCACCCCGAGATTTCTTCCAGCCTTCCAAAGCCATCGAAGTGCCTCTGCACGTACTACGTCTTTCAAGAGCTCAAAGCAGACCTGGTCATACTACAAGTATGTTTGACTCTCTGTTGCCATTGAAGATATTGACTCCAGACTCAGACCCAGGCCCATATGCGATAGTTAACAGAGAACACTTCACAAAACACGTATCAATAATTTGTCCAACTTCTCAATGGGTTTAAGTGCATACAACACACAAGCCTTCCGCCATATTCCAGTTTACAAGCCAAACTACTAACATGAGCAAATCCTCTGCTCACGACCCTGAACGCCAAGTTTGTCTTCTCGGGCTTACTTGTATTGCATAGGTGGCTTGAGTTGGGTTGTCTTGTCGAAGTATTGACTTGGTCCGTTCAGCTGGCTGGCCCATTGTTATAGACGGTAATCTCCCACCTTTGAGCTCTGTACTTCTCGTCCAGAAGATTAGTTAATTACCTCCGCAGCAATATGTCGGGCCGACATTGCTGGTTTCGGTTCAATGTTGGTTAGTTTATGCGCTGCAACCCTTCGTGACAGGCCCCGTCGAGTTTCAACCAAGCTGGAGGAAATGACCAACTACCCCGGATTTGACCAGGAACAGTGTCGCTGGATTACGCTGATCTCCCCGCATTCACCCAATTTGCCCATGGGGAAGTCGATACTGGCCAGTAAAAGCTAGTCGCGCCGAACCAACAAGATGAGAGCACCACTCGGCTGGGCTGGCCAGGCCTCAGATGGTATTCAAGGATGTATCCTCCCAGAGCTTACTCACTTTGCTATGGAATGCCAATGATGGTGATTTTAGATTAAGGCATTTTTTTCGCCAAACGTGGCTTTTGTGGCTTTTATAGTCTGGGGGGTTAGCAAGCTTATAACGAATTCCGCCAAAAAATGTTCGTACTCCTGGACTGACGATACCTTTTCAAGTCCTAACCTGATGACTGGGAAAACTATATAAAGGCCACGGTTAGACCTTCCAACAGGAGATTCTGTCCGTCGATCGCAGCTCGCCCCGTTACGTCGCGAATAGCCCGACGATTCTGAGACTCTTACTTATTCGTTGTCATCCCTCTTTACGTTCATCGTTAAAGTATCACTCGGAATCCCTACGGAAGATCCGAATTCAACCATGGATGGAGACTCAAAATCCATCCAGCACGCGGACGCGATGCCCGTAGCTGAGATGACTGAACAGATCGATCGTGCTGAGTTGAATCAAAGGGCGAGGCAGGCCGATGAAGCAGACCACCAGGAGAGAATCCTCACCGCGCTTGGGCTCCACTACAAAGCAATCTTCTGGGCTTTCATGGTCTCGATGTGTGTCATCATGGAAGGTTATGACACCAACCTCCTTGGAAACTTCTACGCGTTCCCAGCTTTTGCCAAGAAGTTTGGGAAGTTCGATGAAGGTAGCGGCAAATACCAACTCACGGCGCCATGGCAAGCTGGTCTGGGGAATTCATCCGGTGTAGGTGCGTTCTTTGGAGCCCTCCTAAACGGTTTCTTGGTCGATCGCTTTGGACACAAACGCGTCGTCCTCGGCAGCTTGGTCGCGCTCACTGCTTTTCTCTTCATTGTCTTCTTCGCAAATAAAATCGAGGTTCTATTGGTTGGCGAGATCTTCTGCGGCTTCCCTTGGGGTATCTTCGCAACCATCGCTCCGGCTTACGCATCCGAAATCTTGCCACTATCGTTGAGGGTATACATGACGAGTTGGACGAATATGTGTTTCATTATCGGCCAATTGATCTCGGCTGGAGTAATGGCAGGACTGGTGGACAATAACACTCAGTGGGCTTATAAGATTCCATTTGCTATTCAATGGGTCTGGCCAGTCATTTTGGTTCCGATTCTCTCCTTTGCTCCTCAGTCACCTTGGTATCTTGTCCGCAAGGGGTGCCTAGAGGAAGCGCGACACTCCTTGGTACGCCTGAATCACAAGAGCACAGATGCCGAGGCTATCGATGCGCAACTCGCTCTCATCATTCACACGGATAACCAAGAAAAGGAGCTGCTGCTGGAGGGCAAGACGAGCTACTTGCAGTGCTTCATTGGAGTCGAAGCACGTCGAACGGAGATTGCATGCATGGTTTTTGCTGGAACGATCTTGACTGGACTATGCTTTGCTTATAATACAACCTACTTCTTTTCCTCGATCGGTCTCAGCCCCAACCAGACATATAACCTTAATGTTGGTGGCACTGGCATGGCACTGGGAGCTACTCTGATATCCTGGGTTTTCATTATGCCTTATTTCGGACGCCGCACCATTTATCTATGGGGTACTCTGGGCATGACTGTGATCTTATTCCTGATCGGCATTCTAAATATTCGCACGGATAAGCATTCCTTTGCACTGGCTCAAGCAGTCCTTACCCTAGTCTGGACTTTTGTATTCCAGCTCAGCGTTGGTCAGATGGCATGGGCCCTTCCTGCTGAGATTGGCTCCACTCGTCTCCGACAAAAGACCGTTGTGATAGGCCGTAACGCCTACTACATTGTTTCCGTTATTGCCACCGTACTCGAGCCGTATTTCATCAATCCAACCGCCTGGAACTTGAAGGGCTACACCAGCTTCTTCTGGATGGGCACATCCCTCATCACACTGGTCTGGGTCTTCTTCCGTTTACCTGAGACCAAGGGCCGCTCATATGAGGAAATCAACTTGCTCTTTGCGAAGCGTATCGGCTCTCGTGACTTCAGCAAATACCAGGTGGATGCATTCGAGGAATCAGATGAGAAAGGAGGGGTCATACAAGTTGAAAATGTTAGACGGGTCAGATGAGAAGGCAAGGTTATGAAAATGGAGCATTCTCTGAACTGCTCTTAGACGGCCTACCCAGACCACTTCGAATTGAACCTGGCCCTGAGCATTATCCTCATCTTTATATGTCTATACCTTTTGCCTTTTTTCCATGTAGTTATTCCTTGTGCTGTTGTGTTTAGCCTGTGGACCTTATGTCTCCATCGGGGTATTAAGAGCATTGAGATATGATGGGAAACCAAAAACCTCTGTATTAGGATTAACTACATATAATGAATTATTGATCATACTTTAAAAACCTTTCCCAATCTAGTTATATATTGTGAAATTTTAAATAAATATCTATGTGATACCAGTTAAAGACGAGAGATCTTCGTACTTCGGAGATGCAGTCACGATGGTGCCACCTTATAGATGCATATACCGGAATATTCTCAAAGATCGGAAAGACAGATCAATTCAATGAGGTTATTCCAACTTTCTATTGCCTCGAAACAAGCTTCCGAAGAATAAACTAACACATTAACTATTCCCAAAGAAAACGTGACCTCCCCAATCACAAATTGGAGAATCTGCTCGGTTCGGAAATTTTTGCCAGATTAGAACTGAAAAGGTTCATAATGAGCGAATGGCCATTTGGATAGGCATACCAGATTCAACTCCAAAATGCTTTTACACCACTCAAAGCGCAAACGACCTCCTCAGCAACTGGTAGGACTATATACCTCTGCCCAGTCCTCCAAGGCAACGTAGCCGGCCCCTCGACAACCAAGAAGACACCCATGTCCAAAGAGCAATATCTCGCAGGCCAGCTGGCCATTGTCACCGGCGCTTCTAAGGTGGTCAGCATCGGCTCTTCCACAGCTCTTACCCTTGCTGAGCATGGCGCAAATGTACTGTTATACGCACCTTCCCCTCTCTACCTTGTGATGAGAATTAATAAGTCTCTCAACTGCAGGTCCTGATCCATTATAACTCAACCTCTCACTCGGTAGAAGAAGTTTTGGCAAAGATTAGGAGTTTGGGAGTAAAGGCTGCTGCGGTACAGGCTGATGCCGGCGACCCAAACTTTGGGAAGATCCTCGTTGCAGCGGCGCTGGAAAACTTTCAGACGGATACAATTAATATCATTGTCAATAATGCCGGATTAGGGACATCACATGAAAACATTGCGTCCGTTCCAGTTGAGGAATGGGATTATTTGTTTCACATCAACACCCGTGGACCTTTTCTACTTATCCAAGCTGCTTTACCATACTTGAAACCTGGAGGCCGCATTATCAATGTGTCATCTGTAATGACCAACCTAGGGTCATACCAGATGATAGTTTATAATGCAACGAAAGCCGCGGTAAATTCTATGACACTTAGTGTGTCAGAGGAACTGAGTCCAAAGGGTATTACAGTTAATACGGTATCACCTGGACCAATTGATCTCTCCGGAACAACGGACCTGGATGTAGATCTGGATCAGGTGAAAGGCAATCCAATTTCTTGGAGGGTTCATGCAAATCAACATATAAAGAGGAAAGGAACCCCGCAGGAAGTTGCAAATGCCATATTGTTCCTTGCAAGCCCAATGAGCAGTTATATTACTGGTCAAGTCACGTATGTAGATGGAGGTATTAACCTTCCACTGTAAAGATATGCAGTCTTTAAAATAGGAGAATGTATCAGAGTATTATAGTTAGAAATGATCATTACCATAAGATAGATAAAGATGAAGGAGCGATTTACCTTCAACACCCAACATTTTCTGTGAATGATACCCTTGGTGTTTACCATTTTAACCAGTAAGATGTAACTAGCTTAGTGAAGATTAATGAATGAATGTAAAACTGGCCTATCAGGACTGGAGGTCCTGTAAATACAGGCATTTACAGTTTCTATATGCCTGCCCTGAGCATCTGCTAACCATTGGCGCGCCTGCCCTTCGGCTCCAGCCCCTCGTATAATATAAATTATATGCTCCGGTCTATACGCTAACGGCGCCCATTGGTGCGGCTAGTTGTACGTATATTAGAAGAACTACATATTTACAGATATCGAATTGTTACCTTATCAGGGACTATTCAACGTTCTAATGATAACGAAGGAATTAGGAGTTGTTGATCAATCTTTATGGTCAAATATTGTGATACCAGAGAGCACCAAACAAGTCATAGTAGCTGTAGCTACCAGGGAGGCATCTATGAGTCCAAGGGTTGGGATATCATGCCAGTGTAAAGCTTTATGCAATACTAAAAGGTATCATTGTTTCGAGGAAGGCCTTCGTTGTACAGTATATTATCATAAAGTTGATTATGACTGTGGTTGGTTGTCAGGATTGCGAATTCGTACAGAGAGGGCTCTGATTGATTAAGGATGCTAGAAAAAAGCATGCTATGGCAGATACTATAAGAAATACAATTGATTAGGTTTGATTAAATTGATTATGATTAAATTAAACAATATATTAAGAAATTACGGGGTTATAGGATCATCATATAGGCTCCCATAATAATATCATTACGAGTAGTATTGATAATGCAATTGGTACTGGAGCCAGAACATATAACCAAAGTTGGAAGAGGTTCATTGGTGGAGGAAGCAGGTGAGTGTTTGTCCGGTCTGTGATGCAACTTATTTAAAGCCCCATGTGCCTCTGCCAAAGAAATTATTTAACCATTGAGTTGCGATGCAAATAGTACCCTCTCGTTTCCTGCTGGTTAATTTTCCATATGTGGTCCTAGTTGGTGGAAAGTAAGGATTCCGATAGAGGGATATAGATTAACGCTCTGCGCTCGCACATAATGTATGTATTTACAGTATCTCTTCGTTGATATCTTCACTATATAATGTAGGCACCAAGCTCCTCTTTGTCGTGCATTTCCTCCTTTCGCTATTCTTCTCTCCTCTCCTTGCCGTTGCTTTTGCTACCCAGACGCCTTAACACGATCTCGTAAAATGCATCCTCTTTTACTTACTTTACTCCCCATTGTGGCCGCGTCAGGTGTGCCTCGTCAATACTTCTCATTTGGAAACTACTTCTCTACCGGCCCGACTGATAGTGGTACGTTTATTATAGAGGCAATCACCACGCTCGTTCTGCCAAACCTCCAGAGTCCTCATGACGGAAACCTGGGCCTCTGGCCTGGCATGGGAATGGACGATGGAGATCTAGTACAGGGCCTTGCTATCTCGACCGTTGGCTGGGGGTAAGTTCAGAAAACTTAATAAGTATACCAACTTCGAGCTTACCGTAAATACATGTAGATCTCCATGTGATATGGCCGCGAATGAGGTCAAGTGGTGTGTTACCGCAAGCACGCTAGAAAGTATAGTTACTTAAGCATCCCTTGGGCGCTTCCCTTTCTTACCTATCCCTAGGTAATCAAGAAGACGGTGCAGCTTACCGGGCAAACCCAGGCGATCATGTTACATACCACTGTAAGTTAGAGGCCCAATGGAACGGGGTTCTATCCGGGCGCTGATTCCTCCGCAGATAAGTACAACGACGCCACTGGCAACACCGACCAAACGGTCTCAGTGAACGGCAATGTAGTATCAACCTTGTCTACATGTACGTGTTCTCGCCACGGTTGGCCTGTTCTGTTCATGCTGACCCATTTGTAGCAAGCGGTAGAGGTGGTCTAGGCTGGGGTACTGCTATGGAATGTCAACAGGCTAAGTGTGGAACTGTCCCGACGCACCACTATATTGATACCACGATTACGATGAGCCGCCCTAATCCCAATTACCACAACACTCTAGCGCTTAATGGTGCTTCGGGAAATTTAGTTACTTCGAATGGTGGGAAGACCTGGACTGTTTCTGACATTACAATCAATCAGTATACCTACACTTAGCTGCTCGAGCAAGCATGGAACAGCTTTAGGAAATGCAGGCCTTTTTTTGACCAGATTAATCGTTCTGCACAGCATCGAATGTACATATGATGGCTCGGTTTATACATATAGTTATAACTTAAAGTAAAGAACTGACTGAATTAACTAAATTAATTATTTTATTATATAATTTATAACAGTTAACGTTAATAGATTAATAGATTACAAAGAAAATACATTTATATTAAAAGGGTTTTATTACAGTTTTACCACGGTTTTATATACGTTGTATACTTTACCTAATACAGCTCCGGTTCTAATTGTTACTCTATATACACTGACAAGATTCTTGTTATTCATATCAGTAGAAATAGACTGTAACGAGAGGAGATTGCCTTATCCACCCGCTGAATAATGTAAAAAGATGGTAGTCAGTAAGTAGTATAAAATTAGACTAGAGTATAAAAGTCAAAAAACCGTTTTCAAAAACTTTTATCAATTTAGCTAGTTGCAATAATCGATCTTTAGAATCCCGAGATTCAGAAAATATAATACTGCTGATAATGGTAAGAACTTTTTGATAATTGCGTGGCCGTCGAAGAGCTTCCACAGGACTTCTCTGTGTCTCCTTCCCAGACACAGAACTATGGTACATATTCACATGCGCCAATCCACTCATACAAGCCATCAAAGCTTTGCATTCCACGCTGCACGATCAGCAGATTCCAACGGCTGCTTCCGTCCATCCCAAAATAGTGGACACAATTGGAACCACTTCTCTCGACTAGCAATTGAATGAACTGATCTTTTGTGGCCTAGGTCGACATACTTGCCGATGACAAGACCCTGAGAGTTTTCATAAGACAATATCTTGTCCCCTGTGGCCTTCGGCTCTCCAACAACTTTTGCAGTCCTCGGATCATCCAAAAAGCAATAATGAATGCAACTGGAATACCATGCATTAACCCTTTGCGAGCCCCGAAACGATGTGTCGCCGACAAGAGAGTGGCGTCCTCGATCATAGTCTCCGGCATCGTAATGAGCACCGTAATGATCTTCCTATGGTTTAAATATAAGTATTAGTAAGAATCTACAGAGAAGGCACCATTGAGAGTTAATGCTTACCTTTGCCCAGTACAGCTCGAAATATGCGAAACGGGACCCGTTGAAACGTCCAAACAAACAAAGGACATGGGGATCAAAATGCAGTTTGCGCAAATACTCACGATGCTGCTCCAAAGTCCCAGTCTCATTCCAGCCCTGCGCGACACGTGGGTCGTTTTGCCACTTATTGAAGAGCTTCAAATGCTCCAGATTTTCCCAGTCAACAACCTCAAGTGAGAAGTGGTCATCAAGCTCTGGGATGTAGCGGCTGTAAGCAATTGATCCTGGATGTGGTTTTGGACGGCGGATTGGATGACGAGTATATATAGGCTCCTCTGGAAACTTCATTGTGAAATGATAGTTCTCAGGCATGATCGGGTATTGAGCCAGAGGTTCCCGCATAGGTCCATCTGTACCATTTCCCACTACCCAAATCGGACGAGAGCCCGTTGGAGAGGCTGCCCCTTGCCAGAACGAACTCCGAAGGATCAGTAATTCCTCGGGAAAGGTATTTGGCCCATCCGCAGGACGCCATGGCTTTGGGTGCTCAATTCCTAGACCGGTCGAAAGTAGCTCACTTCGAATTATGTCCTTGCCTGAGCCAAGTAGAGTGAGTCTGAAATACTCGTATGTCGGATGGGCAAGGTATATCGCATGAACCACATTCCAAATCTGCCCTAAAGAAGGTGGTGCAGACTCTGTCCATTGGAATGTGGTCTGAGGACTTCGCCGCGCTCGCGCCCAGGAGCTGTTATTTGAAAGAGGCGGCCATTCAGTCTTCGGTCTGAATGACAGATCAAGCCATGATAGTGAGTCGTGGTGCAGTGGTTGCGGCAAAGGCCTTCCAGTCGAGGGTTGATCATCGAGTGTTAAGGAGAGTCTGACAGGTACTGTCTCGGAAACGGCGCGTACTCGGTATGTTGTTAGAAAGGGGTGTGGTAGCTTTACTGGTGGATATTGGTGTAGTATTGAGTCAGACATTATGTGCAAAATATAATTGTTTACGGTCTGGGCAAAAAGATCTGCTCTCGACTCCACAGATGAGCGCAGATTGTAAACTTTCAGCTTAGGTTGAAGAGCTTCCCAGGGCAAGCAGATCAGTTATGTAAAGCTTAGGAACAAGGTAAACTAAGCGGCCCCTCTTCCTTAGCTAAATGGCACCATAGCAAGGGACCTTTGGCATTGAACCAAGGAGAGCAGCGCTGAATATGCATCAGTACACATGAGAGCAGCTTTAAGCCAACCAACGAAATACAATGTTGAGAAACAGGATAGCCGAGGCAGCGTAAAGACTCCATACCAGCGTAGGTGGATACTGGCGTGTCTGAAGGGATTCAGCCGTCTATGGAGAAATGGCGGGCGAATTGGATCAGTGCGAAGCTCTGGGATAACACACACACACGCCTGTAAACTCTGCGTTTATTTGCCAGCTCAGATAGGGTTCGGGATAACATGGGATCAAGACACCTCTCCGGCCATATTATGATTGATCTAGACCCCAATCGCGAGGGTTTGCAGCCAGTAGTCTGTTGTAGATGGTTTTAGCGTGAGTTATAGTGCTTCAAACCCCGGTCGTCTCCAATCACTTGCAGGAGTCTCATCTTATCAGATCATCAGATTCGTCAAAATTTTCATCTTATCAGATGAAGCGGCGCTGGAATGGGGCCAATACGAGCGCGCACAATCTGCAGGCCAAGCCCACATGCTCCGTTAGGATTGCATTTCTGATCTTGGAGATGGACCTGGGGGAATGATGGCGCTTCCGTTATCGGCGCTGTGTCCTGAGGGAATATTAGTCCGGCTCCGACCTAACATCCGTTAGAGCCACTCATATCGAGCCATAAACACTCGAACATTAGAGAATTCTTTTAGAATTTAACAATATCAAGCAACTATGCTAATCTGAGAATAACGTCTGTATGCAATTGCTCATTTTACGACGTCTATAAGAAATCCATTGTTCGTAACGCATGAAATTGTGCGACCACCGGTCCTCATCATCTCATCTGGCTCTCTCATCTGATGTTAGAGTACCTCAGTTGATATGTACCGCAAGGTTCTATCATCCAACATCTACATATCCTGATGTACCAAAACTATATGTACTGCCCACTTCACGAACGGCTATCGAACGGTTCTCTATAATAAAAACGGCCGCGCGAAGTTATGTGAATGGGAGGTAATTGAGGGAAATTTTCAAAGGGTTAAGTTCAAGTCTAAATATGTCATCGAAGACAACGAGCCATAGTACTCAAACGGCTGTGGGTGATTCCTAGAAAGGACCTTCTCAAGAGAGTTCAGATTCTAGAACAGAATATCTTCGGGGATATACCATGTACACTCCGTCAACCAACCGATATAGAAATATGAGAATATAAGACCCATATTCATCAATATTATATCATTTATTAGGCTGCCCTTGGACAAGCCGTGTCGATTGATCAGTTGTATGGTTTCCCATGGTTTTCCATTTAAATAGTAATCGTACATAGAGCTTGCTTATTCCATAATTTTACAAGGCATACAGAACTTTAACATGATACGTTCGTCGAGGTTGATTAACAGAGAGGGTTTAACAGGCGTTCAACCTACCAGCTCTGTAGATAGCTGAAGGCTGTATGCTTAGGTTATCACTGACGGGGGGACAACATGGTACAAGTTATCGGCAAAGTATATCACATACAAAGCACTGTAAAACAAAATGTGGTATGGTTGAACCATGTTTCTTTTACGCTTAAATACTGTATATATTCCTTGGAACCTTCACTGAGTAGCTAGTTTATACTCTATTCTACGAATGAGTCCACTAGTCAGCATCCAACAGGAGTTTCAGCAAAGCTGGGAAATTTGGAGATCCAAGACCGGTAACTGGGTCCCAGCCCTTCGCAGCAGGGAAACCGGGCGAGCCACATCCGGGGTTGCTACCCTCGGTGACATCGTTGAAAACTTCGGGGTGTTGGTACTGCAAGTTGCCAGAGTTAGTGACTGACTCCGAGTGATGAAAGGATATTCTATTCCTCGTCTGAAGAATGATGTGAGAACTTACCAAAATTGGGTGAATGAATCCAACACTGCTCTTGCCAGCCTCAAGACGCTCCTCGTTCACAAGAGTCAAGACCGCACCCCAGATAGGTGCAGACAGGGAAGTTCCACCAACCAACCACCAAGAGCCGTTAGAGTAAACGACCTGGCGATCTCCAACAGCGCCTACATCAGGGTACGCACGACCGCCATGGTGATATACGCCACCGGTGACGCTGCTGAAGTTACCGTTCTCGACAAAATGGTGGTACCCATCGAAGGGGAGGCTATCCTCGACCTTGTCAAAGTACGCAGAGACAGCGTCACGCTGGTAGCTTGGAATACCGAAGACGTTGGAAAAGCCACCACCGCTGGGGAAACGGGCGGTAGCAACCTCGTGGAGCTTCTGGCCGGGGATCGGGGCAGTTGCATTGTCGAAACGGTCCCACTCTGTGCTGCCGACGGAGAGGACATAGGGGCAGGAGCTTGCAAAGTCAGGGTCGAAGATTAGGCCATCCTCGCCGTTGCACACATCACCGCCTACGCCGGAATCGCCTGAAGACATGACAACGGTTGTACCCTGGAGAGCAAGCTTCATCCATTCATTGCACTGTCGCTTCAGGTAGAAGTCGGGAAGTCCAGCCTCTTCAGCACCATACGAAATGGAGATGACGTTGGTGGGCTCGTAGACGCCACACTGCAGCTGGCCTTTATATCCACCAGGATGGGGATCAGGGTAGGATGGATCGAGACATGCTAGCTCAGTGCAGTCACCGGTCTCACCAAAGGCACTGTAAGTGCAGTAGCTGCCATCGATCGCGTCAAGGAAGGCTTTTCAAAGTTAGCTTAGGTTCCGGTTGCAATTATAGAGACAGACAATGTCTTACTGTTCCAGAAGCCATTGAATTGGCCGGTTGACTCGTACCACTCATCGTCTTCCTGGAAAAGGACGACCTTCTGAGGGTAGATGAGTGGCCACGCAGAATCGAAATCCAAACCAGCTTCAAGATCGATAGGCACGAACTCGTCGGTATCTTCAGTTGCTCCAATGGCACCATCGATCAGACGCTCCTCAGGATAGGTTCCGTTGGGGATAATGCCGCTGGAATAACATTAGAAAACGCCTTATTTAAGATATTTCAGTGTAGGCTTGCTCACGGGTAAAGGGTGCTGAAGAAGATATCAAGATCAGCTCTGCTATAGTGGACATCAAGACT
Organism: Xylogone sp. PMI_703; assembly: GCA_021399445.1. NCBI lineage: Eukaryota > Fungi > Ascomycota > Leotiomycetes > Xylogone > Xylogone sp. PMI_703. The sequence goes on from JAJTUQ010000003.1 coordinate 5,512,961, forward strand.
CTCGAAGATTCCGAGTTCGTTTCCTGGAGTCGCCTTGGTAGCGTTTGGAAGGTTATATTGAACTAGAAGATATCGTCAGATCCCAGGAGTGAAAGCTACATCTTGGAACATGTGAAATTACCTCTCGTGCATTCCGCGTAGACGTAGACATCACAGGTGCTAGCATTAGGATTTGGGAAAGTAGGCAGTTGGGTGATAAATGGCTTTGCGACCACATGATCCCAAATGTCACGCTTAGCCATCTTGGAGCTTCTCGTGCGAAGTCTAGTACCGGGAGTTATGTAGTCAATGTGCTCCTGAACGTGATGTGGCACATGGTACTCTTCGGTGGAAACATCCTGGGCGCCAGAAGCGTGCTCCCAGACATAAAAGTCGGCCACAAAGAGCTCCTCGGCTTCGGCAACAGTTGCATCAAATTGAATCCACTTTGAAGCGCAATTTCGTTAGTTAACATCCACAGAATTGAACCCCAGTATCAAAAGAGGTTTGTTATAGCCAATTGAAGGATTTTCATGTACCTGTTTGTTGCTCGACACGGCAAAGCGATCCTTGGGGATTCCAGACGCGATAAGCCAGTCGATGACCGCATTGGTCGAATCAGGGTGTGGAGCAAAGAAGTCAATAACCTCCTCCGCAGTCATGTGTTTACCGTAACTGCCAGAGCCTGGAGTAGAGCTTTACAAGAGAGATTCATTTCAGCATTCGCCTTTTTCTGTATTTAAATCACCAGCATTCAATGTTTTCAATACTTACATTTCCATCAACTTGTCATGTCCAGCCTCGAGGTTGCACTGCTTCAAGCCAATGCGCATGGGCAAGACTTCATGGTCGGCCAGCTTGGATCTCTTGGTCCACCTTCGCGACCAGTGCGGCGCATGGCGTTCATGAAGCCTATGGGTAGAGGGAACTACGCGCTTTGCTCGAGCTCCATACTCAGCGACGGAAACAGGGCTTGCCACGGCCTGGAGGACGAGGCTGCCGGCCAAAGCTACTACAAGGGAGTTGAACAACATGATGCGTCTCTTTGTTCGCGTTACAGCGGACGAGGGAGCATTGGAGAGCAGCAGCAGAGAACGAAGGGGACGAAGCTCATATATGCATGTCTAACCCCCCCTCTCGATTCCATATCCAGCGATCTCTCTTCCCTTCTCCTCTTCTCCACCTCCCATGTATGCTTGAGGCGATGCATCTGGACGGCATAGAGATAGGCTGCTTTAGGAAGTCAGCAACATGGTGCGCTCGCACCGCAGACCAGTAGTAGTTATCAGTATCACCGGCCGGTTCTGGCCCTGTTCCATGCCCTGAAGGTCAGCCTGCACGTCGGTTCCCTGGGGGCTCGATCTACCCTCTGACCTTCCGCATTGAGGCAGATGGGGAAATATTGACCGTGAATGCCGCCAACGCGTGAATACACGCATCCCCGTGACTAGTGCTGCGACCTTCTTCATCTGGCCTAGAGACCGTACCGTCTTTGTCCCGCCGGCTCTATCACTCCTCGCCGTCTCCTTCAACTTTCACCGCACCTAGGGGCCGATAAAATACTATCAGAAAGCGCGGCGGCAAGCATCGAAGGGCAGTGCTTTGGGCCTCGTATATTGGGGAAATTAAGCATTGTGCCCCTTCTTTACGTGAGAAGTGCCAACTCGCCAAGTAGCCGTGCTTCATTCGACGAGCGCCGCTGCCATCCGATTGGTGTGCCTGAACTTTCGCAAACCAGGAGCGAACCTGGAGGATGGGGTTGGGCTTGAAAGGGCATAATGCATGATAAATTGGATCTCACCTGCCCTGGCGGAAATTGGCCAACAACGCCATCCAAAGCATAAATCACATCTTGCCGTCGATATAAAAAGCAGCTGAGCTTCGGTACTACAAAGATCCTGGCTCCCTAATGAGAGCTTCCTAATCCTCTTGAGGAGTGGGTAAGAGCGCATTGGCGAATGGTAAGCTTGATAACTCTATTCCTTTGTGTTCCCGACATCCGAATGAAGGTGAGATCACGTGCATAGTTATCACAGCTCCACCATCAAGGATCCCCACAGACAAGCATCCAGATCGGAGGTTACCGTAGAAGCTTATTAAAAGCTTAATCGGATTCAGGGCAAGATAAGAATTGTATGGAGTGACTATGTATTTCTTGCACAGCCTAAAAAACGCGAGTATCTTAAACGTGGAACACAGGTTGAAGAGTCCACCGCCACTACCCTCGTACAATCTCACTTTTAGAACCCTTACTAATCGACGATCATATTTCCATTACAAGTAACTAGCCGGTACATAAGCTTATAAGGCTGCCTAGCAGCCTAGGTTATCGGCTCCGAGCATGCAATACAGTACTGTACAAGGCACGCTGGACACGGCCTGGGTTAAATAATCACCGACTTTACTTGATTAAGGCGGGTCAGCTTATGGTACTCAACTATGCCATAATATACATTGATTATTGACGAAGTGTTGCAATTGATCACGCATTAACTCGACCTCGAAATATTTGAGTATCTACGGTACTAATCAAAAAGCTTTATACAACGCTGGCAGTTAACCAGATTCACAAGCAGCTGTTGTTTCCTTGATGAAGTTTATTCATTGTCTTATCATATACACCTTGGAGCTCACACGTTCCGCCATGGCAAGCTGGTCAACCATTAATGTTATCCTTATCGTCAGGATATGTATGATTCTTTATATTTGAGTCTATCTAAAGTGATTAAGGGAAGACACGAACAGAAAAAATAGTCCCAGATATTAATGACCCCAATGTAAGAAAACAGTAGTTAGTTTGGTGAAAGGGTGACCCTAGACCCCTTCTTGAGAGAGCGTCACACATGTCGACATCTTGTCGTGACGTGACGTTTTATCGAAAATCTATCTAGAGAAAATGTGATGGTACACAAGACGAAACCAAAACCCATAGTTTTTAAAATCAGCAGGTGTGAGAAGAGAGTATTATCACACAGAAAAGGTGATGTCTATCATAATCAGTGGTATCAAGAGAGTCGGAAGGAAGTCAAACATAAATGCGTAATCATGCCTCCTTCTCCTTCTTCTTGTTCTTTGGTACACGCGCCACCCAGTACAGGAACACAGCCATGAAAACATTAAAGATGATGTACACCCACAAGAGGCCAAAGTTACGCCATCTGTGACTGTAATCGCTGTTTAGGGTCTTCAGGTACACGTTCGTGTCAGCTACCGTACAGAAGCTACAATCCCGCGTTGCGTTAGGCTCCAAAAGATATCCGCCTGCAAGAGAAATATAATCTGACATATACTGGGCGCAAGTCTGACCGGATGGAGGATCGAAGTGGAGGTATTCGATCGAGGAACAAGTGAGCTTGGTGTTGGCGAGACCGACAGACAATATTCCATCAACGAGATAAGTGAATGGCGAGACACGGTACATGAAGATCCAGAATCCCGGAAGTGTTTGAGGACCGGCAAGGACACCGCAGAAGATGAGAGTGAGGGAGAAGAGCAAATTGGCAAGATTGCCTGCGGTTTCGGCAAATTCGATACCAGCAATTACCATGTCTGTGAACGTGGAAGTGAACATCAGGAAGGCCCAGACAAACAAGAACATAAGACCGCCACGTTCATTTTGTTGATGGGCAGGGATGGCGTTTTTGTACTGTGAGATGTTGTTAGTCGCGATGATACGAACAATAATCTAGAAAAGAACATACCATTCCAATAGGATAATAGACCGTAACGAAGAGAATAACAGCAACCAATGTATTCCAAGGCAGCTCCACAATGATGTTGGTCAGGATGAAAACCTTCCAAGAGTAGGTCTTCGATGGACGTTCTCGAACTTCGTACAGCGCACGTTGGGTGACCTTCACGCATTCGAAGTCAGCACGCTATCTAAAGCAACAAAGATTAATGACTTACAAAGTGAGGCATGATCTGCTGGACCAAATTTCCGAAGATAGTGAACAACATAAAGATGGAGAACATTTGATTCTGAATTCCCTGTAAACTGAGTGGCGACTTCCAGAAACTGAAACCAATGAAGAGACCCTATGATCGCGTGATGTTAGCAACGCCGAAAAGCACCAATCTCAGTCAAGTTAAACTTACAGAACCAACACACAGCAAGACCTTGGAATACAAGTAACTTGGTGTACGCCAATATTGTTGGAAAACACGGATGAGCGCAGTCTGAAGTTGCAGCCAGAAAGGCGCCGCATATTCTCTAAGCGCATCAGGATCATGCTCCTCAGGGTTCAATATGCGTAATTCTTCTTTCATTTCTGCCAGTTGCTTCTTAACTTCAGCCTTCTCGGGACTCTCTCGCCAGATGACAGGCCACTCAATCTCGCTCGTGTTGCCAGTGATCTCAAGCATGTATTCGGCAGGATTCTCTTCATCTCCACAAGGGCGCGCACCGTTACGCTCGAAGTACTCCAAAAGTGTAGATGATTTCTTACCAATTTCGCCGAAGTAGACGGTTCTGCCTCCCTTGGCGAGGAACAGTAATCGGTCGAATTCTTGGAACAGGATGGCTGATGGCTGATGGATTGTGCAGAGGACAGCTTGACCATTGTTTGCAAGTTTTCGGAGAAGAGAGCAGATAGACCAGGCTGTTTGACTGTCAAGACCAGAGGTGGGCTCATCAAGGAAGAGAAGTAGATCAGGTTTAGCTGCCATTTCCACACCAATTGTAAGCCGTTTGCGCTGTTCGACGTTCAGACCTTCTCCTGGCACACCAACCACGGCATCGGCGTAGGATTCCATTTCCAAAACGCTAATAACCTCATCGACATAGGCAAGTTTCTCGGCACGCGGAGTCTTTGTTGGTTGACGGAGAAGAGCACTAAAATTCAAGGCTTCTCGGACAGTAGAAGTGGCAAGGTGGAGATCCTGTTGTTGAACGTAACCCGTTTTACGCTGGAAGCCACTGTCACGTTGACGGCCGTTGACGAGCATTTGGCCTGTAACAACACCCATAGTAACACGGCTTGCCAATACATCCAAAAGAGTAGTTTTACCAGCACCAGAAACACCCATCAACGCTGTCAGGGTACCAGGCTTAACCCATCCGTCGACATCATCGAGCAATCTACGGGGTTCACCCTTGATCTTGATATCGTAATTGACACCCTCCCAGTGGAAGATAGCAGTCTGCTTCTGAATATTGTTCGGGACTTCACTTCGGGTTTTATGAATAACTTCCTTGCTGGTAACTCTTCCATGAGGCACCGTCTCTTCATCATCACGTTGTTGAGGGATTTTTGGAACCTTGCCTCGAGGGAACAGGAGGACTTCACCCTTCGAGCGCTTGGCGGATATGAATTCCGTAGCGAATAGGTAGACGAAGAGACCAAAGAAGATGAGAGCCCAAAGGATACCGAAGTTTCTCCAGAGATGGGAGTGTTCATACTTGAAGTTGACGCGAATGTATGTGTCTCCGTCAACGAAGTTAGCACCTGCAGCTGCACCAGTAGTAGAGCAAATTCTCTGTTCAGGGGAGACGTCCGCATAACCAGGCCCAGTAGGAACGAAGCTTGTACAGGGGATGTGTCGGTTGTGGAATTCGTTAATCATCAACGCCTCAAAAGCATACGCCACAGGATCCAGATAGTTGATCCATCTGAACCACGGATGCATGTCTCTCGTAGGAATGGTGAAACCGGTGTAGATAACCAAAGCAAGAATCAAAACCGCAGCCGGTGCCATAGCTTGTGACAAACTTCTACTCAACGCCGCAATAGAGCGGAAGATCATAGACATAGCTAACACGCACATGAAACTGAACAGGTAGAACGTGAAGAAAGCTCCTGGAGTTCGACGTAGATTAGTCATGAAGTAAAGCACTAGATTGAAGAAGACCGATGTGAGGATTTTATTCGGCAAGTCACAAATCATAGAGGCAACCGCTTCGGCAAATGGATGGTAGAACGCATATTTGGCATGTTTTTCCACGATTGGTCGTTGGGCGTACAGGGTAAGAATCTATAAAATATTAGTTGTGATCACCATATTATCCTCAAAGTATACATACTTCGAGAGCAGAACTAAAGGCATTGAGCAAGATGGCAAAGAACAGCAGGGCACCACGACTGTAGAGGGCTCCTGTATTCTCCGGAAGGTTATAGAAGACACTACCGACAACCAAAGCCATGATTGAGTTGGCTATGATACCGGTCAACATGATACTTGCATCTCCGCGAACACGTTGGTATCCACGATCCATACAGAGCTTGATCTGCATGGGTATGGAGATGGTGTAGGGGGACTTGGCACGTCTGGCAGTCATCAGCAACAGAAACTTTGTACTTGCCCTGAAGATGCTACTTACTGGCTCTTGGCCATTTCAGCCTTTCGAGACTCCCTGAATTTCTCCAATTGCTCGCCACCAACCGGGTACTCTTTCTCAAATTCGTCGATCTCCCTGAGCAACTGAGCGCGGTCCTCACTCTCGAGCCAGGCTTTCTCGAATTCATCAGGAGTCTGAGGCACCCTGTTCTCCCATCCCGACTTGGCAATTCGCTCGGCAGGGCTGGTCAAGGAGGTCAGGAAATCGGCAGTTGTTTGACGTTCAGGGCAGTCGAATCCCATATCGAGGAAGAATTTCTTCGCAGCATGGATGTTACCGAAGTAAATCTGGCGACCTTCGTAGAGAACAGAGACTTTGTCAAAGACCTGGCATAAAATATTAGTGACTGTCATTGGGATGAAAAACCTCATGAATCAAAGGAGCCCAAGACAAAGTGATGGAGAAGAGATGGAATAGCACTCACATCATAGATAGTTTGAGAAGCCTGGTAAATGGCAACCACGGCAGTCGAACCACTCAGTTCGGTGGACAATCTCAGGGTTTTGACGAATTCCAAAGCTGTTGCAGAGTCCAAACCACGAGTACTGTTGTCCCAGCATTGCAGAGGAGAACCACCAAGAGCCGCTTCCGCAATACTGACACGCTTTCTCTCACCACCACTGACACCCTAGAAATACCCAGTCAGCTTGAGAGTTACAAATGAAGGGATGGATCAGTCAGATACTTACTCGAATGAAGTCGTTTCCGACCTTGGTGTTGATGGTGTGAGAAAGACCGAAGACAGCCATGATGACATCCCTCATGTGCTCGGCATACTGCTTTCGGGAAACACCTGGAATACGGTTGGATGGTGCTCGTGCAGCGGCCGCAAAGGCCAGAGTCTGACCGACGGTCAATTGGGGGAAGTGCACGTCGACTTCTGCTTGGTATATGCACTCTCCTCGGAAATCCTTGTGCATGGTCTCCATGGGGATACCTTGGTAGTTGATCACGGAGCCGGAGTCCACGAAGAAACCATGCGTCTCTCCCGCGATGGTCTTGAGAAGCGTCGAACAACCACTATAAACAGTTTTAGTCTCATATCCCATCATCTCCAATGCCATCTTGCGTGAGCCACATACCTGCCAGGACGACCCAAGACAACCAACATCTCACCACTCTTGATCAAGCCATCGAAGTTCCTGAGAATCTGAATCTTGGTCTGGCCCCTTCCCGTTATCTTATTAAACAAGCCTGCAGCTTCTAGCGGATAGTTACCAAAGGTCTTCTGGTAATCGGTGGGCGTGCCAAATCCGTGAACGTTCAGGTTGCGGTAGGAGACACCAGCCGTACGCTTGGGGTACCGATCTGGGTCGCGAGACGTGATGCCAATCAGAGTCTTGATCCACGCTCTCTGGTTGAATCTGCCGGAGCTGGGGTCGAGGAGGGGATCATTGCTGCCCAGGAAGGGATTGATGTAACTGCCGCCGGTGGTCTTGACAGAGTGCTGTGTGATGGTCCTCGCCAGCTTGGTTACTTCCTCGCCATCCCACTCGTCGCCGGTCGAACCTGCCTTCTCCGAGCCAATCTTCTCATCTTCGACATTGGTGACGGTTGACGGCGAGCTGTGATGAGGACGCGAGGCCTCGAGGTTCTGCTCGTCGTACTTTTCGTTGTCGCGAGTGTAGGAGTGAATTGCTTCTGTGACGAAACCTCCAGCCTCGGAAGCCGCTCCCCACGGAGGGCCAGACGCCATGGCGGAACTTGCCGGTGGTTGCTTTTAAGGTTGTGGATGGAGCTGACGCGACTGGTCGATTGGACGACGGTGCAGTGAATATGGGTTTTCGATATTAAAAAGGTATTATGTAGTACGAGAGAAGGACATGAGGTGAGGAAAACGAGCAGCCGCTGAAGGTATATAAAAAGAGAGACGAGTTTGTCTGAGGACAGTCACCTCAGACAGGTGGCAAGGGGGGAGAAGGGCGAGAAAGAAAAAGGGTAGGAAGAGAAAGGGAAGGGGAGAGAGGGAAGGCAAGGGAAGGATTAAAAGAAGGTTTTCTGGCGCTCCAGCAGCGTTCTCGCAGGGCCACACGCTGAACCAGGCCCAGCGCGACCCTGACGCAGCCCCGGCGCAACATCCTTCCGCCGAGATCAATCGAATTCGAGGCAAATTGGGTCGGTTTGGGCGAGCGGTCGAGTTAGGATTGCGCGTGGATGGGCTTGGCTGGCTCGCTGGTGGATTGTCGCCAAAAAAACCGATGTGTGGTGGATTGAGCGACCCCAGCCAGTCTCGCTGCAGCCCGAGCCATGCGGCGCCCATGTCTTCCCGGGTTGCAGGGCTGACGACGCTGAACGACCGCCGAATTCACCCTTATTTGCCCTTACTAGCTCTTAATTATTATCCCTATCAGTCCTTTGCCGCTAAATTACAGTGGGAATCTAATTGCTCTGATTACTCTGATTGCTCTGTAGCGACTGTTTCCTCTGAAACATCATATCGCTGCGGCCGATTCACCGTAGTGTACGGATCCGTACAGTGCTGGGCACCGTTTGGGATGGAGCCGGGCCTGGATCAGCCAAAAAGAAAGCAAGCTCCCGTACAGGTATCGATCCAGCGCCAAACCCGTGTACATGGAATCCACCGGGTGATAGCAACCCCCGATCGATGAGTGGCACCTGTGCACAGGAGGGATTATGACTAAGATGCTAGCACCAGCTGGACAAAGGCACAGACGGATTCAGTCACTGATGGTACTTACAGTATTACAGTAATAATAATAATAAGCTTTCTCTTATTGCGGGTGTAGACGGACAGTAGTCATCCAGACACGGCACATCGATCTCGATATCAAAATCACTACAAAGTACGGTACTGAGGATCATGACATCAACACAGCGAATGCGAACAACATGTACGAGACTCGCCATCACCAATTCACCAGTACCTCCTTTCTCCATTCGCACTCGCATTGAATCATCTCGCACAGGCGTCAAAACTCCCCCTGGGCCCTCATCAACAAACGCCGTATTCGTAAGGAGCACGCGATATCCTGAACCATCCTGAATGCCCCCGCTACGGAGGTTGCGGATGGGCTGAACCTCCGAGGCGCCTGCACGTCCCTCATTCGGTTGTCGGATGCGAGCTCTTCCCGCCAAAACACCCCTCGCCCTCGTGCTGGAGCTGCGTCTACAGGCGCGCCAAAACTTACGAGTGCGAGCCATTGCGAACTTCCAAGAATCTGCTGCATTCGTACAGGAGCCAGTCAGCAGCCTGCAGAATCCGAAAACGAATCCGATCCAGCAAAAAGTTACAATGTGTACATGTTTGCGATGCGATCATACAGAACCAGTACAAGTAGCAAGAGCGCGCCCTCTTACCCTCTTGGGCCCAAAATGCGATAAGGCTTGGCTATCGCAATCGCCTCATTGGCCCAATCGTTTAATTGTGCTTATGTCATCTCTTACGAGCTTAACATGGCGTTCCTTAGATGTCACGTGAACTACACGGTCTTTAGTAAACCCCGAGTCTATCTTCCAGATCTTGCATGTGCTCCACTACTACGGGTAGAAAAATGGCCGCAAAATGGAACCCCATTGATGCTTTTTAGAATGATATGGAATAATAGTCAATCTATCATGTACAGTACGGTATACTCAAACATCGGGTACAACAGGACCCGCACTGCAAAGACGTTCAAAGGGCAAATCATACGCATGTGCTGTGTGCCCCACGTCAGGGGTATAGAAAGGTGCCAAAAAACCTCCGCCGAACCACGGAGGAAACCCATCTCGACGCAATGGATGGATATCGATCTGCGTGCTTCCGTAGGCGACAGACAGCAGTGGATGCGTTCCAGGCGCATAGAAAATATGTCGTATTCCGCATTGAGACAATCCCTATCTACCAGTATCTATCGATAGCTAAAGTAGATCACTTGCAATATTACACCTCCGACCTCCGTTCATAACAGCCAAGAAGAACGTGTAAATGTTTTGAACCCAGTACAATTCCCAGTACCCAATAATCATGCTGTTGATTAGGCAACTCTTCGACGCCAATGCCGAAAAATGAGACATTTTTCACGTATAAAATGCGCCATCGGCATTGGCGTTGATTACGTACAGCATCAACGGTCTTGGACAAATCGATCAAGACGACAAAACACCGTTTATGCATAATACAGATAGACTATTAATTATCCCTCAAACTGCAGATTATGAGAAAGTAAACGTTGTGATTGCTCAGAGGATATGTCATCATAACCTTACCCCTCTATCGTATCAGTACGGAGATACTCCAGGCACAAAAACACACACACACCACAATTCACCCCGCCATCTCCATGAGGTTCCCCCTACCCTTCACGTGATGGCTGCTTGGCTGCTTGGCTGCGCGATGCCAATGCAAGTGCCGTTTAAGGGTGTCAGCATTGGCCGATTTCAACCTGGTCACGTCGTCCATATCGGAGAAATTTATTCAGCAGCTAACGCTTTGATTCTATTCTCTTCCCGCCGTATCACGATGATAAACGTTTAGATCGACTGTCACTTGATCGTTTGTCATCATGCCGTCTCAGTAGTTACGGGAAGCTAACCACTAACCTCTACTGTATCATGCCCTACCATGCTCTTTGTACCTTCATATGGATGGCCGCTTTTCAGCTCCCGGCTCGTGTTAGGCTGCATTATACACCTCAATTGACTCACGGTTACGGAGTTACCAAGCTAAGATGCCAACTGCCTCTGACATTGGCCTGCCCTCCAATTTCTATGCAGGTAAAATTATACATTGTTTGTGATATGCTAGTGTCTTAGCCATTGGCTAGTAGTGTTCGGCTTGATTCAATTTTTATATCAAAATTTGAGTCATCAAACTGGTCATGCTAAATCTTAATAAACTTTTTTTTCAAGTGAGAATTTTATTTTTATTCCTATTATGGTTCAAATGTTGAAATACTTTTCAAGCTTGTCTTCCTTGTAACTCGGACTCTGGTGTCCACCCCAACTCCTTGGCTTCCCAGCTGTCTCCTAGCCCTACACTTCCACACATTAGGATCAAACAAGAGGCTATAAGGAATCTGGCAGCTAGAATTTTTCTTTCGCTCTGATAGCGGATCTTTCCAAGCCATTCAAGCTCTCATGTGGTCTCTTATACAAGCGTGTCTTGATGTACTAAATTTCCTGTAGCTATCACAAAAGTCTTAAAGCTCACTGTTTGAGCAGACGAAGGTAGACTTTACAGAACTATAGTACTACAAATCTTCTCGGTAGGCACGGTATGGCACTAGATTAGTACTAACAGAGCTGTCAATGCCTTTGAATCTGGATAGAATTTAGGAAAATGGTGAGTTGAATGAAGTGTGTGAATTTGTAGGCAGTTTCAATGAGCAAAAATATAATGATTCCTTTCAATAAGGGCACATTAAAAATGGAAGGAATAATTTCTGGGGGTTGGAAATTATGTATTTGACTCTCTAAAAAAGATGTTGAAAGATGAAATCTTTTGGATAGCATTCGAGAGTAAGATGTAGACAAAAGTCCATTATGAATCATTCTTTTAAATAGCCACCCTCGTATCTTATTAAGCAGGCTATAAACGGTACTTCCAAAGCAAATGTGCTCGTTCAGTCATATATATTAAATGAAAGGGGTAACTTTAGGAGATTCACATTCTGTAATATCTGACCACGCGAAACTGTCTCCTACACCCACTTTGACATTTCCAGCATATCCACATATGTTGCAATCACGAGGGGCAAATAAAACAATGTGATAGAGCATCAGGTCGAATCTAGTTTAAGTCAAACATGACAGCTTAGATTAAGGGAAGACATAAGCACGATGCTTGATGAGATCCATCCATCTAAGCTATTCGCACCTAGGCACTTCCTAACATCACAATTATTGACACAAACCATCCAAAAACGAATAATAGATACTCCCTAAGTTACCTTTTGTCAACTTTTAGTGCCTTTCAGCCTAGGGTTGATATACCTACACACTGCAAACGCATGGTCCGCTTAAGGCAGCGCAGATGTAGCTCGCGTAGCTGTTGCATAATATGGTGGCCGTGCTGTGGCGCCGGCAATCACCGAGCCCCTTATCTTACTGTATATATAGAACTCCCATTCGTACACCTCCCAATACACACAGATCACTCAATTATTACTATATACAACCGTAACTTATGCGACAGTTATGAGCCCGGCAAGCACTTACTTGACATAACTTTATTATTGCTGCAAATACTGAAGTTCCATTGCCTTTTACCACTTTGTTACCTCACCGCTACTCCTTCCATCGCGATCGGTAACCGTCCACAATCATTATTATGGAGTCAACTCAGGTCAACAGAGCAATCTTACGCACTCCCCATGACTGGGAGAACTGGTACAGAGACCTGAAAAACGGCATACTCCCAGAAATATGGGAATTAGTGAACCCGGAACCCCGTAGGAGCAAAGCCTTAACACCCTCAACGGATTCCTCTACGTCAGCCTCTGCAACGGCATCTCCTTCAGAGCCTCAAAACTCCCCAAAGAGAAAGCCTATGCCAAAGCCTATTCCTCTTGATTTCTCAGATTACCATGAAGGAGCCACTAAGTTCTCAGCGCTCAACTCCACAGAGCAAAAGGTCTACATAAACGCACAACATATCTACGAAGTACAACTCAAGGAATACAGAACGGAATCGCAGGCTCTCCAAGAGGTTCGACACCGAATACAGTTCACAGTATCGGATACAAAAAAGGCACTACTTTCACCAGAGAAATCAACGAGGAAGTGGCTAAGAATACTCATGGAGGACATTAAACCCTCTCAAGCTCAAGCACAATAGTCGGCAGAACTTCGATATCGGCAGGCTATTAGGCCTTTAAGTACGACAACTCCGAAAGTCATAATCCTATGGATCAACGAATAGGAGACAGTTATGGCTCAGGCGACCAGAGCACGGCTTCTACACGCTACAAATACACAGGCATGGTTGAGGGATTTCTGCTCAGCAATTAGAAGGATAGCTAAATCGGTCGTAACAATATATAAGCTTTAGGCAGACTCGGTGGTTGATTTAGACTTTCAACAGGTCAGAAGGGCGTTTAGAGCTTGGTACCAGAGGCATTACCCAGTGAGTATAACTCAAGAGTTTATTATTCGCGGAGATGCTTTTGGAGCTCAATTCGTGGATGAAAATGCTGATTCAGATAAAAAGGCTGACATTACTGACCTGGAGACTAAAAGTAGAAAGAATAATCAAAAAAGGCCATGAGCTAAGACTTCTACAACTAATGACCGTAAGTCTAAGAGAGCTTAGTATGAAGCCTGTGATAATCTTCATGATTTAGCAAAGTACTAATTAGTTTTTGAAGAATCAAGACCTCCAGGGTGAAAGCTAAGCAAGTGTAAGTTGGAAGACCTGGAAAAGTGTCTCAAGAACAACAAATCCTTAGTCAGTTTAATCGAAAAAGCAAAGATAGAATATGAAGATAAGGTCTAGCAATTACAGGGACAGTGTATAAGACATGTAAACGTCGTCTTTTATGTGTTTAATGTCTTTACCAGTATACCGGAAAACTGTTATACCCTGATTAACTTAGCAATACTTAACTCTGGAATGACCTTACATATATTTAACGATTTGTCACACTTTTATAATATTCGAAAGACTCCTCAATATTAATATATAACAGCAGACAGCTCTTTTGTACCCATTCTGGCATATGGGGACATGAATATCACTGTTCAAGGAATACGAGGCTTTCAACCCTTTTACTTGAAGAATATAATATATTGTAAAGATTTCAAGTACAACTTAGTCTCTTTCGATAAGTTAAGACAAAATGGTTTTTATTGGGACACTCAGAAAGACTTATTAATACGTAATAACAGAACTGTTGTATACAAAATGGAGGTCTTTATCGGTCAACGAATGTTCGAATACAGACTAGTAGACCAGCTATCATATTACTACTCTACGTTCATCACTCTCAAACGATGACGGAGAACCACTCGTGATATTCAGCCTATTTCTACAGCAAGTAAAGAACTCTAGCATAAGAGAATGAGCCATATTAGTCCTTAGCCGCTATATATGCTCGGAAAACAGGTTCTAGGAGCCAAAATTCGAGGTCCTTGTACGACAAAATGTCCTGATTACGTGGAAGGCAAAATTAAGCGACAGATTACGTAAAGACCTCCTGAATGGCTAGTTATTCAGAAACCTTTCTACGAGATTTATATTGATTAAACAGATTTATCGCCAGATTATCAAGGTCATCAAAGAATTATGTTTATTACATACAGGTGAAGCAGTATGATAGTTCCTTATTTCATGAGTACCTATGGCACTGAACGAGAGAACCTGAGGGTTCTCAAAGACTTCGTTCGATGGTGTAGGAACTGGTATAATCTTAAAATCAAGGTAATACGGTCAGACGGCGAACTGAATCGTGGGATTACCAAAAAATGGCTTCAAGAGCAAGGAATTACTTTCGAGCCTTCAGCTCCAGAGACCTATGATCAAAATGGTAAAGCTGAACGTTCAGGGGGCATGATCATGGAGAAAGTACGCTGTATATGAATAGGAGCAAGATTACTACATAATTTATGGCTAGAAATCGTCAATTCAGCCGTATACTTGTTTAACTGTACCCCCAAGCAACGGAATGATGGCCAAACACTGTATGAGCAGTTCTATAGCTATACAGACCGTCAGGAAAGCAGGAAGAGTACAGAAGTCACAGCCAGGAAGCCACGGCTCTTACATCTGAAGGTATATGGCTGTAGAGCATATGCCATGACCAAAGATGTTCAGCTGAAAAAGAACTGATTATTCAAGCTAGATCCGAAAGTGTACATTAGCTATTTGGTCGGTTATGACTTTACTAACATATTTTGAATATAGATTCTTCATTAAGACAAGGTTATTTCAACTAAAGATATAATATTTGACGAAAGCACCTTATTTGACGGCAAGAAAGAAAACATTTCAGATATTCTAATAAAAGAGAAAAACGAGCTTGTAGAACAGGTTCAACTTCAACAACAAGTAGTGACCAATATACAGATTATTCAAGAGGACGACGAAGATACGATCATTGTTGATACAGAAGATTTTGACCTTGACCTTGATTATGACGAGTTCTTATCGGTCAGAGAAGAACTAGACCCTGTAAGCCTCCATGATATAATATACAAGTTTCCACCATGGCCTACATTGCCAGAATCACTAGTATCACTCTCAGTAAGCTTTGTTTGCTTACCTATATACAACAGGGTAAGCCCTGAAGAGGTAGGACAGAATATGAAGTCCCAGGCTCTAGGACGATTTCCAGACAATTTAAGTGACTTCAAGCATTACAAAGTAACACAGAGGTAGGAAGGAGCGTTCAACGTAAACCGTATGTTCAAGGCCAATAAAAAAAACCTTCCCCCAGAACCTAAAAGTGTCCGAGAACTCGAAAATCACCCCTTCAAGGAGTAGTTCAAAGAGGCTTAGCGTTAACATTTAGCTAAACACAAGCAAAAGAGAACCTTTAAGGAAGTTGAATGTTCGAATTCCCGAGGTCTGAAGGTTTTAGACTGTATATAAGTGTTCAAATATAAGCTAGACAAACATGGAAACCTTCAGAAGTACAAAGCAAAGCTCGTAGTATGTAAGAATCAACAAATAACCGGAGAGCTTCCTACGAGGGCTACAACGTTAGTAAGTACAGCTTTCAGAACTCTTATGGCCATGATTATTTATTTTGACTTGGAAACACATCAATTAGATACTGTTAATGTGTTTGTCAACTATGATTTAGATGAAATAATCTATATGTAGTTATCTTCAGATTTCGAAAAACCAGGAAAAGTACTTCTACTCCAAAAGGCTCTGTATGAGCTCAGACGATCTCCATTATTGTGGCAAAAGGCACTTACAGACGTGTTCGTTTGCCTAAGATTCAAGCTAATTCCCCAAGAGTCATACGTGACCGTAAAGGGAGGAGTTATAGTCTTTTATTACGTTGACGATATTGTCTTCACTTTTAGGAAGGAGAGTAAACCTGTGGCAGACCAAGCTATTCAAGACCTCAAGAAACAGTTTGAAATGACAGATTGCGAAGAATTAAAGTGGTTTTTAGGAGTCCATATTATTAAGGACTGAACCAAGAAACAACTATGGCTTTCCCAGACCTCATATATTAAGAAGATTGCTAATCAATCTGGTATTACACTTATTGATAAACCTCCTGACACTTCTCTATTTCCAGGCCACTTAATGCCTTCTACTTCATAAACTACGAACCAATTGATTCACGAGTTTCAGAGCAAAGTCGGCTCAGTGCTGTACGCTGCAATAACTACACGACCAAATATTGCTTTCTCAGCGTGTAAACTAGCTCAGTTCAACTCGAACCTAAGCCAACAACACTATGACGCGATAAACTGAGTAATTTAATACCTTTATCATACACAAAATAAAGCCATCGGTTATGGTTATAAAAGGGAAAGAAGAACACTATGTTTTATGTGCTACAGTAACGTTTTTTTTGCAGACGATTCAACCGATCGCAAGAGCTCACAAGACTATGTCATGATGCTGTTTGGAGGGCCTGTATCGTGGTGTACGAACAAGCAAGATACAGTGACCACATCGAGTACAGAGGCCGAATTGCTGGCTATTTCGCAAACCGCGAAAGAAGCCATATGGCTGGGAAAGCTGTTCAAGGCCATGTTGTTGGAACTGAACGAACCCCTCGAATTACAGTGCGATAATAAGCAAACGATACGGTTGATATGCGAGGAATCAGCTAAGCTATAGACTAAGCTTCGGCACGTCGATATATATAACCACTGGCTTCGACAAGAGTACTTGAATAGGAGAATACAGGTCAACTGGCTGGAAACAAGCAAGATGGTGGCAGACGGGCTGACGAAGGGGCTTCCAAAGCTGAAACACACGCGTTTCGTCGACCAGCTTGGCATACAAGATATAGGGGAGAGAATAGCTATAATCAGGCGTATGGACGAGCTACGGGAGAGGGTGGTGAACCGCGAAGTGGAAATGGAGTGGAAGACTGGTGGGAGAGCGCTTAGTAAGCAATAAAGCCCTAAAGCGTAGCCCTATGAAGGTTTTTGCAGAGTGCCACACCATGGTTCTGGCACTCTGAAGGGGTGTGTTGCATAATATGGTGGCCGTGCTGTGGCGCCGGCAATCACCGAGCCCCTTATCTTACTGTATATATAGAACTCCCATTCGTACACCTCCCAATACACACAGATCACTCAATTATTACTATATACAACCGTAACTTATGCGACAGTAGCTTTCGTTGCCTGGTTATACCTCGAGCGTCACAAGAGCCTATAACTTGAGAATGATTATTGCTTGATCGATGACTCCAAGCGCGATTCCGAAAGCTGTCTTATCATGAGCGCGCAAGGAATTGAAATGCCACCTTATGGAGGCTTTAATGACCTACCCTTGACCGAAGAGCAAAGAGCACATTCGGTATTACGCGTTGAAAATGACATCAGGAAACTGAAGGAAGGAAGTCTACGAGACGTTGAGCCTTGGATAGCATATCCATTAGACAGGAAAGGATATCAGGACCTATTAGATTCTCTTGAAAGAGACCACTCTCTCCGCGATTATGTTAGATATAAACTACGGTATCAGTTCAAAACTATTCAACCTGAAATCCATCAAAGCCCCAATACTAAGGGCAGCGCAGATACGACTACTTCCCTTCTTCCAACCGGTTCATCCTCCGAATGCCTATAGCAGTCCACGAGATGGTCAAAATCAATATCATCGAGGAGCTACAGCGCCAACTTCGCTCCATTGCTGAAGGAGATAACCAATCCGCTGAATTTGCCCGTGCTCTAAGCCTACGCGGTTCAACTACCATTAAATTTAAAGACCCAGAATATGGCGAACACAGTCCTGATTCGCAGTTCCAGCATGCGAAAGAGAGGTATCCTGGGGTTGTGATCGAGGTGTCGTATGCTTCAAAAAGGAAAGATTTATATCGTTTAGCTGATGACTATATTCTCGGATCTGATGGTGATATTCAAGTTGTGGTTGGTATAGATGTCGAATACCGTGGAAGTAAAAAGGCTACATTATCAATTTGGCGTCCACGAGTAGTAAAAGTCGATGACGGAGAATTGGAATTGGTTGCTGCGCAAACAGTGAAAGATGTGGTACGTGAACTGAGGGTTATTGTAAAGGTTGTCATGCTCACTTTAGGCCAGATATTCCGTAATGAGGATGGAGCTCCTAACCTGTCCCCAGAAGCGGGCCTTAGCCTGGAACTTAAAGTCTTTGCATCGGAAGATTTAACAGAATCATATGGATCTTTATCTGATCCGATTCGTATCCCGGCTGATGCTTTGTGGAGATGTCTTAGAAGGCTGAGAAGCAAACATATATGGATGAGGATGAAAGTATTGTGAAGAAGCAAAAGCCATGGGTAAGAAAGCGAGGACGACTAGAAACATCCTCCGGAGAAGCTTGAAGATGAGCGTGAGAGATAACTTTTGGTACAGAGAGGAAAAGTAGAGACGTAGCTAGAGGTGATCCGTAATGTAAAGCCAGCTTGATTTCTTGCGATGGGACTGATTGGATATACCCTTATAGTTAGAGTGAATCATTTGGCAACCGTGGAATCCTTTTATTGGAGGGCTCAAGTCTTAGAAATCTGGCGTATCCAGGCTATATGTTACCAGTCAGAGAAAATCATCCAATATCAACAAGAGAGAGTATTATTAGAGATTATAAATCCTCATATTTATAACTAGGTATATATATAATAAACCGAGCTTCTCTACTGTGCTACTTCCTTATGATGCGCATTCGCAGATATCTTCTCTCCCTCGCCAATCACGTCCTCCTCTCCCTCATTAATAACCTGTTTCTCAAACAAATCATTCCTGACCGCCGTCTTGCCATCGAAGATGATACTCACTTCCTCCAGTGTCCGCTTAGACGTCTCAGGATACGTGAAGTAGACCATCGCAATCTCAAGCACGATAATAACATCGATAATGACGTAGTACTTCCACCCGATGTTCTTCAGCGCAACGGGGTTCAGGTAGTTGAATCCCGTGATGGTTCCCTGCACGAGAAGGTTCTGTGTACAGATCAACTTCGATCTGATCTCGTAGCTCATGCATTCCACGGTGTAGCCCGTCAGGATACCGTTCCAAGTCGAGGCGTAGAAGGCGTTGAAGATGAAGATGAATGCTATGACAGCAATACCGGCTGCGTGAGTACCGTGAATCACGTAGACTGCATTGCAAATGGTCCATGGTAAGAAGCCGCAGAAGAGCATCCCGGTAAGAGAGACAAGCATCATAGGTCGTCGGCCGAACTTATCAATGACTGATGCTCCCCAGAAGGCCCAGCCCATGTTCCACATCGTGAGACAGCCGTTGATAATAGACTGGGTTTGAGGATCGGTAACGCCAACTCCATTAAGGATCACAACAAGGTAGTAACCGATTAAGGTCTGTCCAGAGGCCTGGCTGGCAATGGAGCAGCTGAAGACAATCCAGGTACGGTATCGATTACCTCGTGTGCGGAAGAGATCCAACCATCCCGAGCGATCGCTCTCCCTCTCGAGAGCAAGGGTTTGCTTGATCTCGTTGTATTCGAATGTAGCAAGCGGGTCGCTCTCGTCATCGCCGCAATGATGTTTAAGTAGGATCTTGTATGCTTCTTCGTCCCTGCCCTTGGAGATAAGCCAACGAGGAGATTCTGGCACGAACCAAGTCAGAGTGATGGAGATTAAGGATGGAAACATCTGGATGAGCGAGACACTACGCCAACTCCAGTTGCTCTTGATCGTCAATGTTCCAAGAGTGACCCACGCCGCAATGGTCGCACCGAAGTAGTAGAGGGTATTAAGCAGTGTTGAAAGCTGGGCTCGATGAGTCGGATGACTCAGTTCTGATACCAGCATAGGAGCTGCGGTGTATTCGAAACTGAGTCCCATACCAATGATGGCGCGAGCACTGGCGAACATGGCGATGCCCTTGGCGAAAGACTGCAAGAACACACCGAGAATAATGATCACGGCGCCCATTATGATGGTAAGCTTGCGACCAATCTTCTCCACGAGCCACCAGAGAAAGAACTGGGAAACCACACTGCCCAGACCTTGTGTACCATTAAAAATACCCAGCTGAGAGCCCGTTGGATGGTGAAAGTAGGACTGCCAATAGGTAAGCGTCTGCATACCGTTCATAATACTGCCATCGAGACCATTGGTAGCCTGGACGACCAGAACCACGAGGAGCCAGGCATAGAGATGTCGCAGATGAGGATATTTGTACCAAGGGCGGTCCAGAAGTTTCTGCACATCGATAGTAGTCTCGGCTCCCTTTTGGACGACGATTTGGTTACGGGACGCCATATTGGGATATAGAATTGGGTGGAATCAAGGGAGAGTACTGGATTCCTCTCAGCAGGCGCCTGGAGAGAAAAGGAAAAGGAAAAGGAAAGCTTCAGAGCCTGGGGATATCATGGGTAGTTATCCTGCTGCAGGAACTTGCACAATATCATCAACCATGCAGGGCATTACTACGACGTCTGTATCACGAGCATGGGATGGAATAATGCGGGGAATCTGGGGGCACAAGATGGCTTCCGCCACCAGTTCTTTAGGCTAAAAGGGACAGTGTGAGTGAGGTTGTCCTGGGAGGTAATGAGAGGCTGGAGAGGCAGAGCCATTGGGATGATCTGTGGCTAGCAAGAATGGGGGGAGGTAGCAGTGACATGATTCTTGGAACCACAACGTCGGAAGATTTGTGCCAGTGAGTGGGCCATGGGGTAGAAGCAAGACCTTGGGGTATGACTGGGGTTCTGGAGCAATCCAGGGCAGCTGGCTGGATGCAGGCAGGTTGTTATGCTGCTGGGGATTGACCGAGCGAGATCGACTGGGCATGCTGGGCGATTTGCCCATGAACGTGCTCTTTTGTGTGAGAGACCTTGCTTTCACGCCTCAAAAGCCACGAGGAAACAGAAACAACAGATGCTATTCCGGCTAAATAGACAGGTCTAGAGGCGTTTTAAGTCAGGCGGGAAGAAGAAAACCACGAGCTCAAGTTGCGAGAGTTGCTAGGTTTCAAACGTGTTGTTGTATGCAGTCGCGGGAGCGTGCCGTCTCTGGTAATCAAGCATCGTTTGCTGGATTGGGAAATACAACTACAATCACAATCACAATCACAACCACGACGCACAATAGTTCATCGGATTGATATCATGTGAGGATGCTCTCCAGAGTCACTCGAGGTAAGATGATCGTTGATACCAAAGAGCTGACGATGAGACCATTCTAGAGCACGCGCTGCTAGACCGCAGTAGGGTCGCGGTTGAAGTGCGAACAAGCACTTGGCAACGCATCGTCCCTCGAGTCGGAAAGTTTCCTCGGCACATTGCTCCATCGGTAGTTCCAGCCAAATACAGTAGCGGAAGGGAGCGGGCTGGGGGCGCGGAGGTGTCTCCATACTCACTGCTGTATCCAGTATACAAGGAATGATGTACCAGTGCTGTACTCGTACGCTGCCATGGCACCATCGTCATACCAATGATGTACGTACAGTACGTGTACCCGGATACCGCTCGTCAACATTGCTCCGCGGAGTCGCGGCGTAGAATGCGGTGATCTCTGCGCTTTGTCAACTGAGCGAATGTGAATAGCTGTACTGGGCAGCTAAAAGCTCCAACATTGGGGTCCGTCGCGGGTGCCCATGGGGTAGTGAGTGCGATGGGTCCAATGGAGCGCTGGCGGGAAGCCCGCTCAGGGACGCCGTGGCTTTACTGGTACTGAGTTCAGTGGAATTCTCCCCGGTTTCGGGGAGGTCAGCACCAGCACACTCCATGGGCACGGGGAAGGATGCTGTGTCCTAGCAATTGCTGTAGTGCTGTAAATATTTTGCCACATCTCTATCTCTCTTGGATAAATACAGAATATACAGGATTTGTTATGAGCGCCTCTGACTTCGGTGGTTCTTCAGCTATAAGCCCCTAATCATTATGGCGGTATTCGTGCTCATGCCCGTGCCCGTGCCCGTGCCCGTCTCTGGCAACGGACCTTGAACTAGAACTCATCTCTATTTGACAATAACTTTTATAAATGCATTTGAATACACCAATACGGCGCAAAGATGGAGTTGTACCATACTGGAATTCGGCGTTGTCGGTTCGGCGCTACAACAGATATTCGACACTCAGCATTTTTGAGGATCTAGCCAACTTGAGTACACGTAGCTGTGAGGTGGGAAAGTATCGCGTATTTCAGCCGCATCTCGGCGTCAATTGTTCCTCCATTTTCATCTTTTGTTAGCAGGTTACAGTTACTCATGAAATGAAGGCCAGCCTCTGCACACGCTGCGAGCCAATGTTCTCGACTCTGGCAAACCTGACCAGCTTAATGTCCGATGAAGGCTATCGTCACTATCGTCGTGGTGAACTCGAAGCAAGCGCCTCGGAAGGGTGCAAACTATGCACGATTCTTTGGTCTGAAACGAAAGAGCTCTGGGAAGAAGAAGACCAGTGGGTTGCAATCAAGGCAAAGTTTGAGCAGCAAGTCGAGCTCGAGGTCGGGCATCGCCAGAGTGATCATGATCTGCATCCCTTTCAACAAGCAGCAGATGGTCTCTTCATCTCTATCGCGCTTATGTCTACCAATGGCTGGAATGATATAACTCCAACTACGTTTCTACCCATCACAGCAGCTGGCAAGTTCATCTACACCTCTCGGCCCTAAGTAGTTCTAAGTGTCGATGAAGATGACCATGCGGCAAGATACATCAGAAACAGACCAATTCCGTGTGATCTTTCTCAAGGCCGAAGTGAGGCTCAGATTCGCACCTGGCTTCAAGAATGCCAAAAGTATCACCAGTGTTCTTCAGACAAATCCGTATCACAATTACCCACTAGAGTGATCGATATCTCCGGGGCCCAGCCGCGTCTACATACAAGTGTCAAGGGCGAGCGTTCACATTATGCAGCACTCAGCTACTGTTGGGGTGGACCTCAAAAGGTTCTTACGACAATAGCCAATCTTAAGAGCAACATGCAAGGGATTCCGTTAGACGCGCTACCCAAGACTTTGCAGGATGCCATACATATTACAAAGATACTCGGCTTTCAATTCTTGTGGATTGATGCATTATGTATTATACAAGACAGTCCAGAGGATAAAGCAATCGAGATCAACAAGATGGGGTCTATCTACAGAGATGCCACTGTTACCATCTTCGCCACTAGCGCCTCGAAAGTCGACGAAGGGTTCTTGCAGCATCGTTCTCCTGATGATGGTGTGCTATTGCCCTTTTATGTTTCAGAATACAAGCAAGGAACAGTGACTCTGATACTTAAGGATGACGCCTATACTCCAGAAGAACCATTAGATACTCGCGGCTGGGTGTTACAGGAAACATTGCTATCTCGACGACGACTAGTATTCGGAACGAAGGAGTTGTTGTGGAGATGCAAGAAGGGCAACTACCGGACAGTCACAGCGTCACCACGGTCGTACGCCATGCTGATGGATGGACTTCCCAGCGATATATTCTTTACTCAAGGCTACGACTTGGAAACTCAGAAACAAGCAGATGAGTCTTATGCTAAGTCCTGGAGTGTCATTGTCGAAAATTTTACTGCTCGTGGGATAACAGATAAAGAAGATCGCCTCCCGGCAATTGGAGGTGTGGCTTCGGAGCTACAGAAGCTTTGGAAAGATGACTACGTGGTAGGAACCTGGCGGCGTACCTTGCCCGTACACTTAGCATGGCACCGGCTCAAGTCTCACCCCTCTGCACCACTTCCGAGACCATTGAAATATCGAGCTCCAAGCTGGTCTTGGGCGTCAGTCGATTGTGCAGTGGCTTTTCGCCCAATCGAAATCGTCGAGATTGAAATTATCGATTACGATGTCACGCCTGAATCACCTCTGGTACCTTTCGGCTCTTCAGCAATTGGTGGAAAGCTCGTTGTAAAATCGAAGGTCCTAGCCATGAAAGACATAGAGCCTGAGCTAAGGGCTGCGTGGACGATCACACTAGATGCGGACTCTGAAGTTATGGCGGATACAGACACACACTTTGCCCTTGTGGGCTTCCAGGCTGGCTGGGCTACGATTGGAATTATTCTGAGGCTAAATACTAATGGTGCTTTTGTCCGTATCGGCTCTTTTTTCTATCGAGATGATGTTGATGAAATTTCGATGAGAAGCAAACGGATATGGACAAGGCCTGAAGCAAGCACTCAGGAAATTACAATCTATTAAAGTATGACCAACTATTTTAAAGGCTATTCAAAGAATGAATTTAGCAAGTAGATGAGAAGCTCGCACGTTGCCTCATTATAGTTTTCGGCAATCACTTCTAGTATCACAGCTATGTCATGCAATAATCCCTTTGGAATGCTTGGTAAATCATAAGGTTGGATCTGAGGAGAAACCAATATGCGTATTACCAGGTGTACGGAACGTATTACATCCATTGTCTAATAAGGCAAGGATTATTTGTGCACTATCTTGAGACCAGTCAGCGGCCCGGAAGCTTCTGCAAGGTTTTGTGACCCTGCAGAGATCACAGATATCCGTGTAAAAGGATCAGATAAGCCGCCTTTGACCCTAGTGGAAATTTTATTGAACGGGATATTGGATCCCTGATATCATCATGAACTCGAACAGATAGGAGCTCATATGATCTTCTCGGATCTTTGACCGCAGTCTCTAACAGTTTTGTGACTGCTAAATATTCTCATATCTTAATTAGCATTATCTTGCTATTACATCACTGTCTACTAGAGAAATACTTAGTTTGATTATCTTTCCCCGGAGTAGTGAATCTTGATAAGAGCATAGATAACAGCAATCCAAATCATGGCAGAAGTACCGTACTAACTACATCATATTTTCTTATCCTTCTCCGCATGGTTGATTTAGAACATCACATATGTTGACTGGAACGAACCCGCAAGTTGTGATATGTTCTACCTTGCTATACCCCTGCTCTGAGTCCACTTACGAATCCAAAGGAGGCGTATTACCAAAGAGATAATCCAGGAACCTTTATAAAATGTCAGTCATTTACGCTATTCAATCGTTTCCACAAGTGTACATACTGAGTTGGATATCTCTCTGCCTGGATATCAGCGCTAGCAATTGCTTTCCGTACAGCTTCGTTCTCGGCCGCAGTAACCTTAACATTGACCGCTGCCATGTTTTCTTCGAGATTCTTAATCCGACTCGTCCCCCTATGCACCCCCACCAATTAGAACAGAACTACAATATGCCATCTATTTTCCAGCGAAAAGGGAAAGAAGTATTCTGCTACTTACGGAATAGGAATAATGTCTTCACCCTGGCTCAATAGCCATGCAAGGGCAAGCTGCCCCGGCGTACATGCCTTCTGTTCCGCAATCTTTTGCAGCGTATCTGCCAATTCCAAGTTCTTTGGGAAGTTCTCGGCGGAGTATCTTGGAATGAATCTTCTGAAGTCATCTTTGTCGAAGTCGTCTGGGGATCGATAGGCACCTGTCAGCAGCCCTCGTCCAAGGGGAGAGTAAGCTATGACCGCAACTCCAAGTTCACGGCATGTTCTCAGGAGGTCAATCTCTGGATGTTCAATCTCCATGGCGAAAGGGCTGTACTCGACCTGCACGGCGGCAATAGGATGGACTTTGTGTGCTCGACGAAGAGTTTCTGCGGATATTTCGCTGAGGCCGAGGTGCTTGATCTTTCCTTCACTATTTGTGCTTGGGTTAAACCAGTATACACCATAAAAATAAGAGACTCAGCTAACTTCTTAAGCTCAACCATTGCCTTGATGGTCAGCTCCACTGGCGTGCGTCCATCGACTCGATGAGCGTAGTATAAATCAATCGTATCTACCCCTAGGCGCTTAAGGCTCTTTGCGCACGCCTCCTTGACATATTCGGGATCAGTTCTGAGAGACATCTCCCCTTTCTCGTTTACGACATGTGCGAACTTGGAAGCAAGAAAGATCTGAAGTATCCACGGTCAGTCATATCTTCAATAACCCATCTAATTTTCATCATTCACCTCATTACGTTTTCCCGTACGCTTGAACCATCTCCCGAGAAAGTCTTCGCTATCGTGATAGACATCGGCAGTATCCCAGAATGTGGCACCAATCTCTACTGCTCTATCGAGAACTTTGAATCGAACTTCATCTGGTTGTGGCTGGCCATATGTACCGCTCAATCCCATTAACCCGAATCCAATGGCTGCTACCTCGGGACCGGTTTTGCCCAGCTTACGTGTGGGGTATGAAGCAGGCATTTTTATGTTGTAAGTAAATATTGAAACTCAATATCAAGTGCGAGGGAAATCGATAGAAATGGCGTGCTTGTAGCATCCTGTATTCTTTATTCATGTCAACGATCTCTGAATATATACCGTACACTGTGCCTCATTGTTTTCTCTAAGCGGAAATATTCTCAAGTTTGTTGGTACCATACTACAGAGGAATGCGCACGCCAAGGTATATACCAGTTGATTACATTTTGACTCTCATTGGATGCAGCTATCCTTCATCACGATTTTGTCGTCTTCATACAACCTCATACGCCCGTTGATCCCGAAAGTACCTTAACTCCGTGAACGATCCTTGGTTGCGACGAAAGTCTAGCCAATGAGAGTTAGAGCGTAAGCAGATTGCATACAAAAGGACCAAGCACGCTCTCCAACCACCACTTGCAAAGTAACTCCCGGGAACTGTCGAAAGAGTGTAATTTTTTACGCAAATCGACCCGTATAGGAGAGATCAATTTCAAAGCAGATTTGTAAACACCTTTCAGAGATGGAAGCTGCAGAGATCACTCCAAAGCCGCGAAAATCCCTTAGACGAAAGCGCCCCCTTTATGATGCGGACGATGACTGGAGCGGTGTCACCAATCCCATCGCTCGGCGCAGGGTGCAGAATCGATTGAACCAGAGATTATACAGGGAGAGGAGGAAGAAGTCTGCCGTCGTGCCATCGTCCTGTGAGTGGAATTCCTATTTATTTCCGCAGGGCCAGCTTTGGAATTGACACACTTATCTCCGTTCTCGTGCATCAGCCAACGTCGTAGAACTAGAGAGCGAAATGAAGAAGACAGATGATGATGTTCCAAGTGATATGCTGGTCGTAAGGAGCACTTCAAATACTGGCAAGACTCCGCCACAGCCGAAAATAACCGTGAGGCCCTGGTACACTAGCCAATCCGAAATTGCAGCAAAGTTTCGAAAGCTCGGGCTCTCTCCTTATCTGAGGTCTAATCCCTCTGCTGACCATCTCCTCTCTCTCATACAAGTCAATGTTCTGAGAGGCATCGAGGATGTTGTCTATATCATTGGATTAACTCCAGATGTGTTGATGAGCGATAATACTGAATCTCCTTTCACAGAGCTTGGGAGAGGTCAACATCCAGAGCGTCGTATGATAGAGTCTCCACCGGGCTGTCTACTACCTACAACTCTGCAAAAAATCATTCCTCATCATGTCTGGATCGATGTCCTACCCTTCCCGCGCTTAAGAGATAATATCCTGCTTCTGGAGTCCGGCATCAGCCCACACTCACCTAAGTACGATGACGATGCTCTTTGCCGTTGGATGATTGGAGTTCACCCAGACCAGAAAGAGGGCGGTTTAATTCTCTGGGGCGAACCGTGGGATCCAGCATCGTGGGAGATTACGGAGGATTTTGCACGTCATTGGAGTTGGATGCTGAGTGGGTGCTGGGATCTATTTAAATCAACTAACCGTTGGCGAAGGAAGAGGGGAGAGAAGCCAATATCGTTTGGCTCCCTGGAAGGGGAAAGGCTTGTTCAAATAGACTGACTATCATTTTCCTATGCGAATGGGCGCAGAGTAGTGGTGTCTTCTTAGGGGAAAGTAATACTCCCTCTAGTGTCACTCCAGTGTCAAAACTTTATCCACCCCATGTAGCTCAACTAGCACTAATTCGCACGTCAACTCTGAAGATGTTAATGTCGATCCGATTATGCTACCCACTCTTCACTTCCTATCTTCTATACTAGATTTTTTGATAATTTCCAGTATGCCTAATGTCTAAGATGACAGCGAACCCTAATGAAATTCTACAAAACTAAGAAAAATACACTCAGTAATTTTGGAAAGGCCAAGGCCAGATATAACTATTGAACTGCTAGGTGAGTTTCCAACTATGATAGACTTTATATACAAGAGTCGTCCGATTATATACACTGGTGCATGCTGATAATAACTGTCCTATTAGTTACATGCGGCATACGATGAAGCTTTAGATGGATGCCTTGATTAGACTCCGGCTATGAGCCTATGACAAAGCTGTAGCTTTAGTAGATGCTACTTCGTAGACTTGCATCGTATTGTCACGTGGTTCATAGAGTCTAACATATCACGCAACCAAAACCTACACTACAGAATTTGAATAAACAGTCGTAAGGGATATCAGTAGAATTATCATTCTATCTACGTCCATCCTTCTTAAAGTCATTAAATAATCAGGCCACACTATATTACTCATATATATAGCAGAGCTCTATGAAGAATCATAAACCTGAGCGTCAAAACGTGCCATATCCTCCAAAAGCGAAACTACAGCCTCCCATAGGAGCTGCAGCTCGGGGGTATCAATCAATTTTTTCAGAGAACACTGTGCGCACTGGTTTTTTACTCAGTACGTGTAGTCTCGTGAATCTCATCCCTATTGACTTCATCACTGTCAATGTCCCTCCTAGACTTCTCATTCTCCACCTCCTCAGAGCTGCCATTTTCCTTTCGGAGCTCCCGTTGGCGGTCATTCTCATATAGTCTGGCAATTCTTGTTTCATCGGTCTCCTGAGCGGTATCGAAGTGGTAGAGTGGCTCAAGAACAGCGTCCTTGCGTCGCAAGATCCATCTGTTGATGAAGTATGGGAGCGCCTTGGTCATTTGGTAGCGCATGTGGGTGCGGGTAGGAACGGCGAAAATGTAGTCGAGTTCCTCAAGTGTGCGTTGCTTGGTCTCAGGGACCCAAAGGAAGATCATGACGAGAGCAACAAGATTTGTTCCTGCGTAGAAGCCGAAGACACCCTTTTTATCGCATAAGTTAGCAAAAAAATTATTCTGAGAAGGGGAGGGTGGAGCGAAGATAGAAGAACATACAGTAGTAGTCATTGCCGTCAACATCAATGGCAAGAAGATAGTAAGCACAGCAGCCCAGAACAAGCAGGTGGCCACGGCCCAACCCATTCCAAGTTCACGATGAGACAGTGGGAAGACTTCGGCAGAGTAGGCGAATGGAACGGGACCTTCACCAGGAGAGTAGAACATGGCGAAGATGTAGATGAACATAGCGACTAAAGCCAAGTGAGCCTTTAGATTCACAGAGATCAATGCACACAATCCAGCCGTTAGCAAAGTCCATGCCATGTTGGGGAACGTGAACAACAGAAGTCCTCGTCGTCCGAATGTATCGATGGTCCAGACAGCGGGGAAGGCAAATAAGAAGTTAATAAGACCGAAGCCCCATGAGGCCCAGAGAGCTTGGTAAGCGGAAAAGCCGGATTGAGCAAAGATGGTAGACGAGTAGAAAGCGATAATGTTGATACCGCACATCTGCTGGGCGATCATAACAGTGAAGGAAGCGAGAGTTGCACGGCGAACACGGGGAATGGTGAAGAGCTGGATAAAGCGGGTGACGTAGTTGCTGTCGCCGATGGCAGCCGCCTCAATCTCAAGCTGGGTGTGGATATAATACAGGTCTCGAGTTGCTTGAAGCGGGTTGTTTCGGAGTTTCAATAGGGAGGCAAGAGCCTTGCCATATTTGTTCTTCTCTAGATTCAAGAGTTAGTAATGCCGCTATGCGCTCAATTGAGATCGGGAGAAATTGAAGGGGAGGCATACTCATACACCAACGTGGTGACTCAGGAC
Source organism: Xylogone sp. PMI_703 (assembly GCA_021399445.1). Classification (NCBI taxonomy): domain Eukaryota; kingdom Fungi; phylum Ascomycota; class Leotiomycetes; genus Xylogone; species Xylogone sp. PMI_703. Next base: position 5,543,136 of record JAJTUQ010000003.1, read on the forward strand.
AGAAGTAGATGCCTGCCATCAGAGGAATGGCGGGGATCATGGCAGATCCAAGCTGTAGTCTCCAAGCGTTCTTGCCAGTATGGGCCACAGCCAAGTTGGCACAGTATCCCAGGAAGATACCGAAAGCGGTCCACAGCTGCCAGGTCATGACCAAGGCGCCACGAATGCTGGCAGGGGCGTTCTCTGCGGCAAAGATGGGGACGGTAGAACCTTTAGCACCCATTCCAAATCCCAAGAGAAGACGGCAGACAAAGAGTTGCTTCCAGTTTTGGGTGAAAGCAGAGCCAATGACAGGGAGGAAACAGAAGACAGCAGCCACGAAGATAGCACCACGTCGACCAAGCCAGTAGTTCAGAGGATCGGAGACCCAGCAACCAAAGAAAGCAGAGCCGAGATAAGGAGCAGAGTTGACGAGACCAACAAGCAAAGTATCATGGTCGCTGTTAGACCCGATGCCGAAGACCTGAGGGAAGGACAAGTTGGCTCCATTAGAACCGGTCTGATCCCAACCTTGGACGGCAGCACCAATTGAACAGAGAATGATAGTCAAATACAGTGTTCGCGGGTGGCGCCACTTGTGGAGGACCTCATCGCGCAGGTCTGCGACTTCTTGCTCGCTCAAGGCATACTCGCCAGTGATGTCTTCGTAGTTGTGAGGATCCTGGGCCACGAGGGCGCCCTTCTGCAGCAGAAAAAGATGCTCAGTGAGACCCTTCTCATTGGCGAACCTCTCGACATCAGCGAGAAGTTTGGTACGAGGAATACCCTGGAGAGGATTCTCGATTCTGTAATATCGATGTCAATATACATGTTCTTCACTCACGCGACACGCAGCTAGCTAGCCAGCTAAGCTCTAGAAAGCTGCAAGGAGGGGCAATGTGAAGCATAAGAGGAAAGTTTTCGGGGAACTTACTTTGCTGAAAGGTTGGAGTTTATGTTGACGTGATCCGTAGGGTAACCGCCCTCATTGTGCTCGACGACACTGCCATGGCCAAGTTAGCAATTGTGATGCTGTTGGTAACTGCGCGCACTCTTCGACTAGCGCCCGCGGGGAGAAGCTCTTACCCGCTCGTCGTCTTGACGGGAGCGTCAGTGACTTTTGATTCCTCCATTATCCTTTATCCAAAATGCGCAGAGCAGTACCAACGCAGAAGAGGACCGGCGCACAGGATAGACAACAGATCAGATCAGATCAGCAATCCGAAGGTTTCTTGAGCGAGGAGCTGCCCACTTTAAATGGGTTTCTCCAGCTTTGTCGGTTGCTCTTCCCCAGGACTCGCGCCCTCAATCCCTCAGTGGACTTCTCGCATCTGCTATCCTCCGCATTCTCCAAGTCTCCACCATGGACGGACGAGCAGGATGAGGAACGAGGGCAAGGTAGCCGCGTCTGAGCTGCCGGATGAGGGAAACCGGGTGCACATCGACATGATCTCACGCTCACCGGCGGTCTGCAGAGGGCAACGATCCGCGCAAGATTCGCGGTGGAAGGGGGCAATCTGACACTGGCACGACTGGGCGTGGAAGCTAATGCCTGCCAATGCATTCCAGTGCCCTTGCGACAACATAATGGACGAGCTGGGGAAGATGCTGGGGATCGATGGATCAGGCCAATGACGCGGGCACCGAGCTTGTGAGTATCGAGCCTCTTACGCCTCTCACGCATCCGATCCCCACACTGCTAACCCACCAAGCTAACCTCCAGCTCTCCAGCAGTGACCAGGTAAACCTGCTCCCCCAGACGCTCACTGGCCCTTTACGTACACTCGGGATCGCCGATGGATGGTTGATCGATGTTGCAGTAGAGCAGGCGAAGATCAGGACTCGCTGGGTCGCTTGAGGTTTTTTCTTTCTTCCATGCCGGTATCGTCCCACGGCGTCCACAACAGCACTGTACAAGTACGGCGAGACGGGCATCAACTTCCAGGGCCTATCGCGTGGGAAACTCGGCAACCGAGACCTGGGGTGGATGGATACTACTCCATACACAGCAGAGCACAAGCATATGCTCCATACGGTATCTACTGTGTACTCTCAGCCACTATACAAAATGGTCGGCAGCAACGGCCGTTGCGCAGAGGCTCAAAGCTGTACAATAAGATCACGACTCGCCATCGGGACTACTACTGTAGCGTCCACAAGTGAAGCGCCCAGCAGCAGCACCGTTCGCTCGGTGGCTGTCAGGGAGAAATGTCCGGCGTTTACGAGGACCCCGAAGTCTCCACCCAAATCAAGGTTTGAAGCGTGCATGGACGGGGATTTCCTCAAAGCGATGAAAGCCGGTCTGTATCACGCGTGGAGAAAGACGAGAAAGCCCACAGTACTCCGTACAGTGCCTCCGTAGTGCGCCAATAATGGTCTATTTATTCTTGCGCTGGCGGAACCACACTCAAAGAATAAGGTCGTTCTTGGCTTTGCGGTGGAACCGCCGCAGCAGGTTATCAAGCTTTGGTCCGGCTGCTCGTCTGCAGTTGCTTGGGCGAGCTTGGGGTTGCTTGTCAGGGCTTATGTCAAGAGCGAAACCTGCTGGCTCGCCCAGTCACCCATTTCGCTGAGTTGAAGCAGATATCGGCCTCGACGGTGTACACAGCACAGCAAGACTCGATCAACTCTATTCTCCTCTCATCACCGAAACAGAACTGGTAGGTATGAGAAACTCCGTTCCGATGCTCACGAATCGGGAGGCGCTTTAACCTCACGGTTACATTGCGTACGTGGTGGCACGCTCTAACCAAGCAGAGATACGGTAGTGAACGATAATCACGCACCAGACGCCTCATGGCGCAATGCCCCGTACGTTGCAAGCGATGCGGTGTTTTTAATTCACCAACTATGACCACCAGCAAGCTTTCATTTCTCGCAAATAGATTGTCGCGCTGCAGCTACTCGTGCCACAGTGGCATGAGCCTAAACTGCTTCCACTGCTTGGGCAACATGTCACTGACTCGGGCCCTGCCGCACGAGTCGCTGCCCGCAAAAACGCTGCTAACCTCTGCTCCACTGCAACAGATGCGCCGAAACCCTAAGCTCCACATCTAACCTCAAAGGCGTCTTCTCTATTGCGCTCTGGACTGCTCTATCGATGCTTCAGACTCAATGCTCGAGAGCCGCCAAGGTGCCTGAGCACAATGAACTGAGATCGAGACTCTTTTCGCCTCTCATCTATCCTTTCATCTGCTCTCTCATCGGACCGATCTGGCTGTGGGCCTTGGCCTCACCTGATTAGGGAATCAATGTTTACACGACGATTCCCCATACCAGTGCTACAGTAAGACTCTGCGATCCACCGCACAGGTCAGGTCGTTTTGCGGAGGACAAAGCCTGGAGAGTCGGGGTATCGGGAATGGGGATGGCGCCCCGCTACGATGCGAACCCCCGCAAAGCCCCCAGCACCTGCGGGGAGTGTCGGCAAGAAGGAGAGCCTCGATACAATATACCCTACGACACAGAATACGGTGTGTAGGTATTGTGGGAAGCTTCTTTTTCATATCTTCATGCCAAAGATTGCACCAGGTCGACTACCAATGTGCAACGAAGGATGCTGTACTGTCATTAAGGGGCCCTCCATTGCGATAATTGCATTGTGGAGATCGTGACCCGTATTGCCGACTCACGATACACGACCAGCGGGTGCAGCAAACAACATGGCAACCCGGCCTGCTACCGCAACGCTGGGACGGACTGAACCGTGGTGGCGGGAAGAAGTTGTTGGATTATCATGCTGCAAAAACAGTTGATACCAACAGTATGGTTGTAACTTGCGTGTCACGAGGAGATCATCATGCCTATGAGGATCTGCTCTTCCTAGTCTCCTGTCAATTATGAACCCTGAACCAGCTTTCTCGAAACACGCCCTCGGTTCTCTCTGGATACTTTTGCAGAGTAGCATTCGTACCTTGCGGTGTGCTGCAGGTGCTGTAGGATGTAGGATGTGGCATGTGACAATTTACCTGCTATTCCTGATCGTTCAAGAACGAACCCCTAAAAAAGAAGTACCGCAACCGCATCCGTAATGCCGTCATCTTACATCTCCACACCCTCGTGATACCATAAGCCAAATCCACGGAAGCACCCTTACGCCCCGAACGCTCAAAGTAATTAGCTACGCAACTGACAGCGAATAAAGAAACTTTCCCCGACTCTATCAAGCTAATCAGATTTGAGCGTTAACTCATTTTAGGCACTGTACTTGGTGAGCAACCACGTAGACCTCTCTCCTTTCAGACCCTTTTCTTTCAATGCTAGGGTACTGGACGCACGGTAATACGATCCTACTCTGGGTAATCCTAGAACCGCCCTGGCTTTCTTCTAACGCTTTATTTTCGGTTGATCTCTGCCGAGAGCTGCCTTTTTGGGGATGAGGTCCCCTACTCTGCTTTAGTTTTTGGACCCTAGTTGATCTTCTAATAAGGACTAAGTAAGCAAGGATATACCAGTAGACATACTCAAGAGGACTACTTCTTCTAGGTTGTTATTGTATTCTGGAGCTTGAGCCTATCATGTTTGGTTTTCTTATGCGTAGCATGGCATTCAATATATTGTACTGTATGAAGTTAGAAAATCGCTTGGGCTGCAAATAAAGGATTTTATTTAATCATGTAATTAACGTTCCGAATCAGCGATTGCGCCTCCTAGTCCTTTGATGTACAGGGTCATCATGAGTGACTGCAATTCTTTACCCTTAAATAATCACGAAAAGTTTATTTTAAAGTAGTTCTCCTTCTCCTTCCTCCTCATCTCCACCTTCACTGTCCCACTCAACATCAGCAGCAGCAGCTTCTGCAGCGCGTTGCACCTCCGCAAGTCCACTCAGCTCCGATACATAATCCTTCTCAGATAATGCCCTTTTAACAAACTCCCATCCATCGTGCTTGTAAGCCTCTACAACCTTCGAGGAACATGCCGAGCAGCAATCATAAGCCTTCCCGCTAACCAGGACATTCCTCCAGTTTGATAGGAAACCGCGGATCTGGTGCGGGATCAGCCCAAGGGGATGATCTGGCGGGTCCCGTTCATACTCCACACCGGATGAAGTTTGACTTGACGCCTTGGGGGCCGGGGCCTCGGCTCCTAAGGGGTGCTGCAGTATAGATACTAAGAGTTCAACAAGCAGTGCCGAAGCCATTGGGGCTATTCCCGGACGTGTGACCGTGCATTGCTGGTCGAGTGTTTGATCCTTAACAGACTTGAAGAAGAGTTAATAACTATAGCTTCGCTATGGGGAATGGCCAACTCACGTCTTGAGGAGCAACAACATCGTTGCAAAAGTAGCATCCTAATGATTCATTCCCACTCTCAAAAGAGGCCCCATGTCTCATCACCACGTAAGTATCAAACCCTAAAGCAGCATTCATAACAATCTTTCCGGCTGCCTTTGCCATCACTGTAGGGAGCCACCGACTCTCCCGGGTATCCATCAGTAAGAATATAGCATCGTGAGACTCAATAAGGTGTTGAAGTTGGTCAAAATCTTCTTTAACCTTAGCTTCCTCTATTATAGGATGACCAAGCATTGGCACAGACATGACGTGCCCAGAACTGTCTACCCCAGGGTAGATTTCCTGGAGCGCCTCAGCTGCTCTGTGCGCCTTCTTTGCCCCACCCTCCAAACAATCCTTGAAATCAAATAGTGGTTGTCGTACTGGGTTGGAAAATGAGACGGAAGCGTTGTCAATAAAGGTGATTTTGCGTACACCCCAAGCCATCAGCCCTCGTGACACAAATGTTCCCAAAGTGCCGGCACCTAGTAATAGACACTTGGTATTTTTTATTTTCTCCAAGTTCAAATCTGGAGCTATCCGCCATTTCATCAACTTCAGATTCAGGTCCACTGATTGGTCTGCTAGATGTTGTGGATCCATATACTGAGCCAGATTTGTTACTTTCGGACTTAGTTTGCCTGCACTGTTTCGTTCCCATCCTGTTACTTTAGGCATTTCATCCTTGTCTGCAGAATCCGCCTGGGCCTGAGTCTCTAAGAGCAAGACTTTACTTCGTGCCTCATGCCTCTTAGCTTGAGTATCTCTATAACAGAGAATCTGGACCCTCGTAAGTTTATAACGGCGACGGATTAGAACCAACAAATTCCGTAGCATCCATCCAGGATTTTCAGGATATGTAGATGGATCGACAAATGCAACGTATTGATCCTTTTCAGCAACACCATTAAAGAATCCAGCCTCGAAATCTCTTAGAGATCCTACAGCCCACTTGAAACCTGGATTATCACCGCCTGGCGTAGTTGGACGTTCTAGTTCAAGGTGACGGACTCTCTTCGCTAAGAAGAATCCATGTTCTCTATTGTCCGTAGCATATCTCCAGGTTCCCACAACGTCTGCGAGTGCAGTAGTCTCAGTTCCGGTCAGCTGTTCTGGAGTTGACGATTCCACATGCTTCCAAACCGGGTCAGAATGAAGAGCTGGAAAGGCGAACCAGTACGTGAAAGTATATTTCTTCAAGTTTGCAAAAGACAGGATAGTAAAGGATGATAGCAGCGATGGGATGGAGTAGATTGTCCCATCGTTTATGGCATCCCAGATCTATACGAGTTAGCTAGTACTCGAGCAAAGTCAATAATCATACCTGTCTGGCAGCAGTTTGCAACATCGCAGTCTTATCTATAGACTTGAAGTCCTCAATGGTATTTACATTCTTAATCTTGCCTTCGGCACGAATACACCCAGCAAGGACACTATCAAAAGTATTAGCTTAACCTTGCTCTCTCATATTGTAGCATCAAGTGCATGTGACATACTCTTCGCTCGTTAATGCATTCCCTAGAACTTGCATAGTACAACTCTGATCCGGAGACGCTGTTGGCTTCGGCTCGTACAAGCCAAGGACCCTTCGCGTCGAATCATCAAGCTTATCATGATCTATCTTAGACTGCGAAAGAGCCGTATAAAATGGAAGCTCGATCTCAGATCTAAAAGGCGCAAACTTAAGCGCCATTCTGGATGGATATCCAGATACGCAGCTTTATAAGCAGTCAAGGAGGGGTTGGTATCAAAGCGGACTCGAAGTTTATCTGTTGGCGTTAAGCCTATATAGCGCGGGGTCTCCACCGATCGCGAAAGGAGAAGAGTTCAAGTGAATATATAAAAGGGCTTTGCAACAGTGCTATGGATTAGGCAGCGTCGAGGATAGAACACCAGAGTCATGTGGGATACTTGGAGCGGGTGAGGGGCTCACGTGCTCCACGATGATGGAACCTGGTCGTTAGCGAGTCTTCGATCAAGGACCTGAAGAACGTCACGGGATTCACGTCACGCAAGGCTGCGATGTTTCCCCAGAACAAAATCTTACTTGGCTTATCAAGCTTGTCTCAAGAGCTCTATATAGCTGAACTATTGTAATTATGACACTTTCGTAAGGAGATACTTCCGTATACCATTTATATTCACCAGTAGAAGCATATAGCACTAGTGCACTTTAGGATTAGCCAGATAGAGTAATCGAAATCGTGCATAAATATTAATCCGTTGCCGTCTAGCGCGGGACTCGCGCTTGACTCTAACCTCGGCATCTGATCATGTCGGTCAATCACTTTTGCCCATCGCATCGTCCCATATCATTGACAACACCTCTCCTATCTTGAATAACACCATGCGACGGCGAACTCACAATGTCAACTAATGATTTCGCCCGCGCGCAAGAACGACTTATAGCACGTCGCGCCGCCCGAGAAGCAGAAACGCGCGCTCGCATTACTGCACAACAAGAGGCATCACATGCCTACCAACAATTGAACCGCCTTCCTTCCCCATTGCGCCCACTGGCCCGCAGTGCCCTTTCAACATGGGATGTGATCCGCGGTGTCGATGGGACTCGTCCGGCCTTCCGCGTGGGCCAGGTAGACGCCGAACTGCTCGACGATGAGCTGCTGGATCTGCTGAAGGGCCAAGTGAGCGAGGGTTTGAAATACTTTGGGACACATCTCCAGGACTCATATTCTGCAGAGATTATGCTTGCGCTGAGAGCAGTGCTATTCAAGCTCACGGTCTGGGATCACGATGCTACATACGGCGCGGCGCTACAGAATCTCAAGTTCACGGATGCGAGGAAGACTGGTCCTGTTCTGGCGCCGCCCTCGAAGGTACAAAAGACACTTTATGGTTTATTTACTGTTGGTGGGAGATACGCGTGGACAAAATGGGAGAATTGGTTGCTGGATAACGATGATGGACCCGGCAGTTTGAGTCCGCCTCTGGAGCGGCTGTCGAGATTAACGGACGCACTGTCGACAATGCATTCCACGGCAGCATTTATCTCGTTTCTAGTGTTTTTAGTCAATGGACGATACAGAACACTATTAGATCGATTACTCAGATTGCGGCTAGCTCCACCAACTAGCCAGGTCAGTCGAGAAGTTTCCTTTGAATACTTGAATAGACAACTCGTGTGGCATGCTTTCACAGAATTTCTCCTCTTCGTGCTTCCCCTGGTAGGAATAAGTCGTTGGCGAAGATGGCTCACACGAGCCTGGCGGAAGACAAAGTCTGTCCTGAAGACTACCGATTCTGGAGAAGGAGAAGAGAAAACTCATAATGGCGAACTTGGCTTCCTCCCCGAACGAACGTGTGCTATTTGCTACCAAGATCAAAACTCGGGCACAAATGAGGTAGAGATCCTGGCTGCATCAAGTGGGATTGCAGGATCCGCGCAAACCGATATTACAAATCCATATGAAGCCATTCCGTGCGGATGTGTTTATTGCTTCGTATGTCTTGCTGGTCGATTAGAGGCCGAGGAAGGCGAGGGATGGACATGTTTGAGATGCGGAGAAGAAGTAAAGGAGTGCAAGCCATGGAGTGGAGACGTCGTTGAAGAGCATACCAAGCTAAGTAGTTCAGGGAAGTCGGTAGGGTTCAAAGAGGAGGGGTTGAGGATGGTAGAGCCGATACCCGAAGTTGAGGAGAAGGGCAATACTGTAAAAGAGGATAAGGATGACTCGAGCGAGAGCGCCGGAGGGACGGAGACGTATGAGGAGGATGAAGAAGGAGACATAATTGATGATGATGAGTAGATTTGTCGTCTTTTAGGTACAACAGCGAGAACTGAGCCGGGTTTAAGCTATGATTATTGTTATTATAGGATGCGTGGGTACTTATGACTCTTTCTAATACTTTGTAAATTATACATTAAAGAATTCAAGTTTAGTCGTGTATTGATAACACTACCACTGCTATTTCTCCGTGTAAATATCAATGAATTGCAGTATAAGAATAGTATCAAGTAAACGATTATTGAGGAGTTAACTGATCCGTGCAACACCAAGGAGAATGATGCACATGTTTCAACATTGCTTCGGTAGAAGCCTCAAAAATCTACCTGAGGTGAGTTGTGACATGCTTCGCGTCATAGAGGAGGCGTAGTATATGAGAACGGCATATGGCTTTTCCTCAATTGACATGCCCTGAGATTACATGGATAACTTGTTGTTTTTGGTTAGTATGAGACAACTTCTTAAGTTTGTTGAAAGAATCGTATGGGGTATAAATTGTTCACAGTTAGCTTATTATCTTCACATTTACTATGCCACATACCTGACAAATAGTAGAGAGAAGAGTAAAATTATATTCTAACAGTTAATTCTAAGCTACCTGTATGCAGAACTGTGTTTCTTATATATTAATACATTATTCAAGCCATTACGGGTGCCTGACCCTTCGCCTTCTCTCCCTCCTTCTTAACACTCCTCCATTCAAACAAACAAGCCGCCAAAAACGCTACACCAAAACAACCCACAGTAACACGATAAGTGTTCTTCAAGCCATTCACATATGCCATGATAGCCTGCCTCAACAGATCCTCTTCGCCCATCGCTTTGAGCACACTCCGGATAGCCGTAGCTCCAGTGTTCACCATTACCTTTGGATCTAACTCAGGCGCGTATTTCTTGAGGCCGTCAATTAGGCCATTCTGGAAGACGGACTGAGAAACAGCGATGAAGAGTGCTCCGCCGAGAGATTGGAAGAACATGACGCAGACAGATCCAATTGGGATGTCATCCATGTCAAGCACGGTTTGGACGGCGACGAGCGGTATATTGAAGGCAACACCAGCACCTAGGCCGGTAATGATTTGAAAGCCAAACCATCTACCGAATACCGTGTCGATATCGAAGGTGGTAATGAGGCCAGCACCGACGGTCATAATGGCGCTGCTGACGATAATGAATGGTGTATAAACTCCCACAAGTGTGACGTAGACACCAGCAAGAATGGAAGTTAGCACAGAAGAAAGCATGAGCGGGAGGATTTGGATCCCAGATTTCGTAGGGGAGGAGCCCTTGACTGATTGTAGGTAGAGTGGGAGGTAGTACATTAAGGAGAAAATACCAGCTCCAAAGAAGAAGACAAAGGCGCTTACAGCACCAACTGTGCGCTGTTTCAAGATGCGTGGAGGAAGTGTAGCTTTTTCACCCAGACGAATCTGACTGTAAATGAACAGTATGATGAAAAGGCCGGCTCCAACAAATAGGCCAATAATTCGAGAGTTATTCCATGCATACGTGTTGCCTCCCCACTGGACAGCAAGTAACAAGCAGATGATTCCTGGAATGAGTATTGAGGCACCAATAAGGTCGAGTTCCTTAAGCCGTTCAAGATATGGTTTATTGGAGTCGTTCGGGTCTCGAGGAATACGGAGCACTAGAAAGACCACAGCCATAGAGAAACCTCCAATTGGAAGACTACCTAAGTTAGCTTTGAAGGCTACAACAAAAGGACCTAGAGAGAATATACTTTATGTAGAAGCACCAGCGCCAAGATACTTTGTCTGTGAAGACGCCTCCAAGAAGTGGACCAGCAATTGAAGCCAAGCCCCACATTCCACCAAATGTACCAAAGACCATAGGGCGTTTCTCAAGTGGAACTACGGACAAGTCAGGTATATACCAGAAAGATGAAGTGGAAATGCATACGGGAGTGAGCGATAATGACCAGGGCTCCCGAGAATATACCTCCTACCCCCATCCCAGCAACAGCTCTTCCAACAATGAGAACCGTGCTGGACGGTGCCACAGCACAGATCAAAGACCCTAGTTCAAATACCGCAATTGCAAGTAAGAAGATCAGCTTGATCTATTCATCACAACAGATGTTAGCGCAACACTGGACTCTCTGGCTAAAAACATCCAGGGAGGTAAGACAAACATTGAAGACTTTGTATATACGGCCAAAGGTCGGCTGCAAGGACGTGCTTGTCAAGAAATAAGCACTGCCATACCATCCAATATCGGAAATACTCTTGAAGTGATCCGTGATCTTTGGAATAGCTGTTGCAATGATTGTTTGATCTAGAGCGACTAGGAACACGGCGAAGCACAACGCGAGAATCAGGGTAATAAGCTTGACACCCGTGGGATAATTGGACTCAGGCTCGACATGTTCCTTCTTGACATCCTCTTCGGTGTTTTCAGCGGGTTTCACTGCCATATCCACGTCTGTGATTGAAGTCTCCTTGCTCTTCAGGTCATCATGATCAGGTGATTTCTCCTCCACTGCAGATGAGTCCTGGCCCTGAGCAGCAGAGCCCGCCTTGTTGAAAGTCGTCTCAGCAGTCATTTTAGTACGGGGCGGAGAAGATGAAGTCGATTAGTAGAAGAGAGCGCGAAAAAGTGGAAACATAATCAATGATATAAGTATTTTTCCTTTTGGAGAAAAGCTGCCATCATTGTTTCAGCCCTTGCTCGACTTGTGGCTTTTCTTCAGCGCTGTGGCACAGCTCGGACATTTTAGAGAGTCCGAGTGACGCATTTCTTGGCCCTTGAATTCTCCCGCGTTGAGCTCCCGTGTGCTGAGTGATTGGCCCAGGCAGTGTGTCGCGCTGGTTGCTGACAGTGCTCGGAAGGTTAGTTGCCCCAGTTGTTTACAGTGGAGATTGATTTAAGCTTAACACTGTCAGAATATGGGGAACGGAGTATGGAGTTTTAGGTTCAAGATATGATGGATACTTAGATGGAGAACACGGAACCCGTAGGAAATCCGACATGTAAGGTAACATATGAATATCGCATAACTTCTGATCTGGAACATTATTAATGGAGTTTTGAGTACAATGTATTCAGGTTGCTGCCTAGGCTTTAGGGACACGCCGCATCGTATTTACGGCGTGAGTCCGATCTAATGATGTTTGCCAAGAGACGGGTCCACGTAGGTCGAATCGGAGGACAACCGGGCAGCACTACTGTAAGATTGGTAATGTCAATTGTATAGAATACATTATGTAGACATCTTCGGATTAATAATGGGGTCTGTCGACTGGAAACAAGGCACCGATGGGCTCCTAAACCAGAACCAGAGTTGTAAGGGGCCAAATATAAACATCGGCTGTCTTCCATTACACAATACGATTACAAGAATACTAGCAAGCTCGTTAGCACCTGTTACAGTTATAAAATTTTGCAGAATATAGGTTTGTACTTGCTACTTTACCTCATGAGCTCAAGAGCCAACCACTCTTATTTATGATCTTTAGGTATAAAGTGTAAGTTCTGTTTGATTGGACCGATGTAGTACGAGCTTTTGTAATGTGAATACCTCTTGCTTGTTATAGCTAGCCAGGCGATTGGGAGGCTTTCGGAGAGAATTTTGTTAAGAACTGAGAATACATGATGCACAGGCAAACATTTTTTGACAAGCCTATTTAGAGGCCTGTAGTTAGACTAGATACTGAACCTCTGGTAGTTTACATTGTATTTCACACAGAGAGCTAGAAAGGGCGTTAAAGACCCTTCTGAGCACTTTCAACCTCTCTTAGAGACATTGTCATCTTGGTGTCTCTGCATTGCATTGTTGCAATTCATGAAAAGGCCTCGTTCTGCTCTGCCTGTTGATTAATCGTCAGTACTATCGCCAAATAATCAGTATATATAATTGTTTAGCTACATGCCTAGTCAGTATCTCTTCCATAATTAAACGTAGCTGCTATTTTGATACGTATCATGATTCTTTATCATCCGTTTCATATAGCTAAATCTCTACTAGTTCGTAAATGTGAAGTGTCTCCATTTATTTATAGTAACAGACAGCGTTCTAGCCTTAGGATTTGAAAATAGCTCGAGTACAGCGCTATACCGTTCTGAGTCCTTTTAATTCTACAGCTGGGATATGCCCTTCTCTTAGTACTTCTCTCCGATGATCAATTTGACCGTAACTATTACTCACGAAATCACGATATCTTACTCGCAAAAACTTCTTTCCATTGAGCAAAAGTCAATCATTCTGGGGTCCTATTATGGTACGGGTGTTCCCAGCCCGGCACGGGGATTATTCGGGCGCCAGGCGTGAGATTAGAATAAGGGTTTTTCGCCGCGACTGAGATCCAAATATTGATTTGCTTGCATGATCTGTCTACCACCTAACCTTCTCGTCCTAGACTTGGACCCAACTTTCCAAAGGCTAGCAGACTAAGACGCAATATCCAAACCAGCTTCTGTTTCTAGAGAAAAAATAGCGTCTTGGAGATCCCACACCGGCAACCCCGCCAAAGCAAGGATCCGAAAGCTCCAGAGCCCACTGCTGCAACTGCAACCCCAAAGTTGCATTTTCTGTGGATTATGACGGCGCAAATCTGCGATGCCTGTCGAAGGTTAAACTATTCTACCCCGTATCATTGCTCTGGAATCCTGACTTACAACCCTGCAGATTACGGATCAAATGCGAGTGGAGCGAGAGAGCATCGTTCACACCCTCATGCGATCGCTGTACTACGTACCGGCTCAGCTGTCTGATCGAGTCGGCCACCTGGACATCTCACGCTGTAAAAGCGTACGTGAAGCAGACTCAAGCCCAGGAGCCCGTGACGCGCAGCATCTTCTGGGGGCCCTCTTCCAATGCCGGCGGTCATCCTCTGGACCTGCACAACCCACGAGCTCCTCTAACCGTGCCGGACCCAACGGAGAACCAGGCGACGGAGCAGAAACCAACTCCGTCAGTCCCGGCACCGGCATCTAATCTCACAGCAGCGGTCTCGGTAACGACATCAACAGCCTCAGCCGCTCCCGCACCCTTAACCCCCGTCTCGGGTCCTCTACCAACAGCAGCACCTGGGGGGTCCCTGAGAGCACTAGCCCCGCCACCAACATCCAAGAACCCCCTGAACATCAGCCCTCGAGTCAAAGATCATCTCTACAGTATCTTCTTCGACTACATCCAGCCGGTCTGGCCCGTCGTAACTCGCGAGAGCCTCCAGCGCTATCCACCCACCGTCCTCCTCGAAGCCGCCATCCTGGGAGTCGCTGCCCGCCACCACCTAGCAATTGCATCATGGCGAGACTTCGTCCACATCCGCGAGGTCATAGAGCTGGAATCACGACAGCTATTCGGCTTCCGGCAGCCATATCGACCGACCATCCAGACGCTCCAGGCACTACTCATCATGATCCTCCGAGTAGATCTGTTCACACGGGAGCACTCTGATTTCCAGAAATACTCCATGCGAGTCACCTTTGCTTTTACACTAGCTAGAGATCTAGGACTCCACACTGTCAACCCAGCAGACGACCCCCAAGACGCAGCGCTCAAGCAGTGCATGTGGCTCGCATGTCTGCACCAAGATACCTACGTCGAAGCCGCTTTGGGCCAGCCACTCAACACCACTCGGGCGCAGGATATGGAGTTCGGAGCCGCCGCTATGCAGTTCGATCAGCCCATCCGAGGTCTCGAGGGCCACGCCGTGCACAAGTACTTCATCGGCGCGGCGGTGCTATCGAGCTGCATGCGACAGGTCCTGCGCGTAGCGTACAGGAACGATCCCGCGACGGGGTCGGACGTGTGCACTGATTCGAATATCATCCTCGAGCAGATCCGAGTGCATATGTGGTACCTCGAGTCCAAGAAGCTGGAGTACGACGTGTTCACGTGGCAATCACTGAAAGCCATCTTGAACAATATTCATCTACTCTTCGTACTGGGGCTGAGAACGGTCGTGCCTAACACCCACCCTGCTTTTAATACCCTGCAGCAGATAGTCAGTCAGGAAACCACCTCGATCATCCTCGAGGCGTGCGAGACGTTGGAGTATACGACCCCGGATTTGATGCGCTCAGCGCCGGGCCAGATCGTGACGCCGTGTCTGTACGTCACGGCACGTGCGTCAATGGTGGTGATTGATATCCTGCGGGACTCGCGCACGAACAGGAGCTACAACCCTGCGATACTGGACCGGATCGTCCATGCCGCTACGTGTGCGAAGATGCTGATGGAGTTCCTGCTCGCGGAGAAGGAGTGGGGATTCTTCTGGACGCAGGGCAATACTCTAAAGGCGGTGCTGTCACGTCTGGACCCGGACGTCTTCGAGGCTCTTGGTGCAGCGGGGCCGGAGCAGGTCTATCCGCCGCAGCAGTTTGCTGAGGTGCCGGAGTTTATACCACCTGTGGAGCAACTTTGGGGCCAGGATTTAAACGTCGTACAATTGAGCAACACGGTCTTGAACCCTACGTCCTGGGAGCAGTACTTTGTGGAGCAGGGGTATAATCAAGAATTCGTTGATTGGACACAGGTCCCCTATATGAATTTCCCTAGGACGAACTAAGATGAGAAGAAGAGAAAGAAATGTCCTAAAAGGAGTGAGATTAATATATATGAAAAAGATGCGCGCCCTGCCCTTCCCGAGAACTCCGCCCAAAACCTGATGCTAAACCCCAAAGAAAATTTTTTAAGTGAGACGGTCAATATCCTTTTGTGAAGTCACACGCTCAACACCAATGATCCCAGTGTCCTTTTCGGACTTTTCAGACACATCCGTCCGAGTTGTGTCCTCGGCGCTATTTTTCTGTGCACCTGCACCAGTGGGGAATACATAGTGATTAAATTCCCGGATAGATAATTTCTGTTGGAGAAAAGAAAAGACAAGTTAGCAAATTTTGTTGGGATAAATATGTCCTTGAATGGGGAGAAAAACTTACATTAATAAACATTTCGTCGAGCTGCTCAAGGGACCGGCCCTTGGTCTCTGGGACTACGAAAAGAGCCCAAAGGAAGCCGATCAAGCAGAGGCCTCCGAAGATGAAGCCGACCTGGAGACGCAAATTGTTAGAGAACGATATTCTGAAGAGGAAATCAGCAGATTGAAAACCTACCTTTACGCCAAGATTTGCTTCATCAGTGTTGATTAGGTATGGAAGAATAATGTTAATGAGCATGGTTCCCAACCAGCCCATAGTGGTGGCCAGACTCTGGGTCCGGGATCGAAGCGCCGTGGAAGCGATCTCAGAGATGACAACCCACCCCACCGAACCCCATGACCAGGTGAAGAAGAACCCGTAGAGACAGCAAAAGGCAACAAGCGACTTGCTGGAAGCGCTGCTGTTGGGGTCGGCGGTCCCGACGATGGCTACCATGAACATGCAGATGGTCTGAGCTGCCCCGCCCCAGAGCAGGATGGTTCGTCTACCCAGCCAGCGGAGCGAGGGGAACATGACGATGATGCCGGCCAGTTGGGTTGCCTGAAGGACGATGTTGGCCGTGAAGGCTTCTTTTACGCCGGAGACGCTGAAGAAGTATGTTCCGTATCTAAGGTTGAAGTTAGTCCAGGAAATATATATGAGGGTAGATAGCGAGAAGCAAAATAACGTACATATTGATAAATGAGGGTCCAGATAACACCTGCCATAATGCAACACCGCATGCGATGTGAGTACGTCGACGGTTTGTTCCCTTGAAGATATCTTGGTAGGAGGTAGAGGCCTCCATCTCCCTCTCCAGTGCAATATGTGAGGCAATGTCCTCGATTTCTTTCTGTACCTTCTCCTCCGGATATGCAGGACCTCGTAGACGACGGATAGACTCGGAGGCTTTGTCAGCCCTGTTGACAGTGAGTAACCAGCCTGGACACACAAATATCAGTACAAGTTCTATGCAGTAGTATCATGATCTCAATCCAATCTAATCCACTCACGAGGTGTCTCTGGTAAGAACCAGACGCCGGTGCCAATAACCAGCGGGAAGAACATCTGCGTCAGCAGCGGGATCCGATATGCCCATCGAGTCTTCATAGCATGCGTGCCTTGGTCGATACACGCTCCGACCAGCTGTCCAATATTGATACCCGTCTGATAGAACCCAATCATCATCCCTCTCAGCGCCGCAGGCGAGACCTCCGCATTGTAAACCGTGACGAAGTTCGAGGCATATCCCACACCCCCTCCTAAGAAGATACGTCCGATATAAACCGCCGCGACATGTGTAGAAGCGCACTGCATGATGGCGCCAATCAATGCTGTGAACCCGCCCAAGAACAATCCCACTCGACGACCGAACCGGGAGCCAATCCATCCAGCCGACAGCGAGGAGAGAATGGCGCCGACCAGGACCAGGAGGTTGATAGCCTCCTGGGAGGGCGCACTGATGTTGTATGTCTGGGTTTTCTCATCAAAGTAGCCGTAATCCTTCAGGAACCTATATTACCTCGCAACACTCAAGATATCAGCGAAAACCACATACACATGCACACGACCACACAACAAAAACACGACCAAAAAACCCAAACATGACCAAGCACCATCCCACTTCATTATTCCACATCCCAATTCCCAATCCACAACTGAATTGCCCTTCGCAAATATCGCACCAGGAAAAAAACGTGAGGGCAAAAGCAAAGGGGGGAAAAGCACAGTAGCAGATAGGCATCTCACGGTGTCATGGCCATAAAGCCTCCAATCTCCCCGATATCGATCCCAAAGACCAGCGCGCCGGACATGACGAACATGCAGGTGAAGATCATCCTCGGGATGCTCCCATGGGGCGACGAGTGCCCACTCCAGCGCCCCATCGTGGTGGTTCGTGGTGGGGAAGGAGGAGGGTTGGATGTACCGGTACCGTTGTCACGGTTCAGGGTAGCAGGTGGAGAGAAACGCACATGCGTGCGGTACGAGAGTGTAGAAGAGAGCGAGAGAAGAATGAGAAAGCCGTGAGGTCTATGGAGTAAGGAAAGGTGATATTATCGTGTTCACCGGGATCGTCGCGAGAAAGAGAGGAGAGTTGAGTGCTTAGGTAAGTTCCTGTGTTCCTTTCTTTTTCCTCCTTTGGCCTGCCCTGCCCCCCCTTCGCAGGGAGTCCTCTGGGGTCGAACTTTTGCACAGGAGGGATGGAACAAAAGATCTAGATGATGATGTGATAAGAATTGAACGGGACGGGAACTTGGGCTCGATCGAAATCGATAACGCGCGCAACAACGGGCGCTGGGTCCCGTTTGCTCGAAGCCAATTTAGTTCGCAGAGCGGGTGGAAAGAGACGATGGGGATGGGGATGGAGCATCCGCGGGAACGCCCAGCGCCCCGTAGCGCGGCGATGAAGGGAAGCTGGGAGGTTCTACAGAGTCTGGGTCTTCCCAGGTTGTTCCAAGTCCCAGGTCCATGTCCCAAGGCTGTGACTTTACCGGATTGGGGAGGGCGGCAGAGGGAGATTGGTGATGCCATTGCCGAATCAGCGATGGCGCTGTAGAAGTGGCTTGCTGTCGGTACTTGGGGCAGGTGTGATTGGGTAGTTCCGACACTGTGGCAATGCGCTAGCTGGTTTAGGCGTAGCATAAGGATTCAGCCAATGTTTTCTCTCACTAGTCCAGTTTAGTTCTAGCGTAATTCGGTGCTCAAATGATCGTGTTCCGTCGGACTGAAGTGACTGTGCTCCGATAGCCTGCGGCGGCCGAGGCTGGATTCCGCAACCGGCTGTGGTCATCCATGCACAGTCATACCTTTGCTGATTTGCAGTATACGGTGGCCATAACTACCACATACTGCAATTCCGTTGACCCAGTCACGTGATGAATACGTGATGAGCCTTCACGTGCACGGCGCACCAACGGGAAAGAAAAGGTGCTGACCGCCTTTCAGCTCGGCTATCTGGATCTGGCCACGGGCGCTCAACCAGTCAACCCACCTGCAACTGCAACGCCGGGCGACACATGACCAGCAGGCGGCCACCACCACTCACGGCGCTGCCAATTGCGGTTGCATTCTGTGCTTGAGACTCCAGCGCGACTCCAGCAACTCCAGGTCCCCCGCATTGACGATCCTTTTCTCTCCACACGACTTTCCAAGAACCAGCCAGCCAGCCCGTCAGCCTGTGAAGAGGAGACTCCAGCTGGAAGAAAAGCTGCGACGAGTCAGTTTGGGGATATTCACGCAGAAACAGTACAGCACCTCCACAGCGAATACACAGATTAATACCACGTAAACACAGAATGGACATCTGCAGTCATTACCAGTATGGCCCAACCATCACCTGCAAAATCATGTCACGCTCCCGAGATGGGCCCTGAAAGCGTGACACCACCACTGGAATAATCCCATCATGGGATCGGGGGACAGACTGACTGGCTTTCTGGGCTTCTCCCATTTCGGGACCTTGCATCTCCTTGCGTCAGACGCTGCTTCCCCTTCCCTGCGCTGACGCCCGCCCCGTCTGTCCTATGGGCAAGTCCGCAAGTCCAGAAGCCCCCCGAACCAGCATCCAACCGCCCCAGTAGTCTGCTGCCAGTATTCTTCCAGTATGTTTCCTGCGTACCTTGAACGTGTGTGTGCCAGAAATGTTGTTGTTGTATTGCAACCCTCCTTCTGCCCTGCTATCCCTCCTTCCTGGTTGTTTTCGACGTTGTGTACTGTGTACTGTAAGAGTGAGTGTGTAGGTGTGTACGACTCCCAGGTGATCCCCCTCTCTCGCTAGGGCTGTACCGTCCGACTGTCAGAGCGAGACATCAGTGTCAATCGCGCCCCAATGCGTGCAATCCAGCATGATCGTGATCCAGCGTGGTTCGTGAGCAAGGCCAGAAAAAACCTTGGTTGAGGCAGCTTGGTGGCGCCTGCAAGCACCGAGGAGGAAAGAAGAAGCGCAAGTGTCATGTGGGTAGGCGAAGGCGAACCCGATGTCTGGTGTTTCTCCGTGGTGCACTACTACTGTGCACTCTCTCTCGTTCCTCCTCCACATCGCTCAACAACCCCATACCACTCTCAGTGCCGGTAGTGACACTACTCCTGTACTGTACCAACACCAGTCCCCGTACAGCAGCAGCAGAGTCGCAATTTAACTAGCGAGGCCCATCCATGGCCACTCTCGCTGCTCCGAGCAGGACCCTCTCTCTTCACTGTAATTTTAGTGCCGGCCATGCTCCAAAACCAGGGCACAGCATGGGGTTGGTGGCTGATCGTCTTAACTTGTGTAGCTTGCTCTTGTGACTCGCCGTTTTTCTTGCTACAAGTACCTGCTCTCCCTCTCCTCGCGGCCTCCCTCTTCCAAGAGCGCTTGTATGAAGAGAGCGAGCGAGAGAGAGAGAGAGAGAAAGGAAAAAAAAGGCTTCACCGTAGCGACGTGGAATTATGCATCGCCAGAACGCCTTTGTATTAGAGATCTGTCCTGCTCAGTACGCCTTGCCCTCGTAGCTCGCTAGATCGCCTCGAGAAAACAACGTTGAGAACGTCGTATTAAGGAGGGGCACAAACATTCCTATCGCGGACATCTACTCGAAATGGGCACCGTCTCAATGATCCCGGCGGTTGAGGGCCCCATGGTAAGTCGGAATCCCCAGAAATTCACTTCTCTTTCTTCAATGTCACCACATTCTTCTCCTCCTGTGTCGCACAACAGGAAGCTTCTCACATTCTTTTTCGTCTTTTTCGTCTTTTCTTTGGTGTAGAACTTCACCTAACACACGATGCAGTTGAAGCTGTCACGAGCCATGACACACCCTTCTCACCAACCCAAGGAAGGTGACAAGAAGCGCCGCATCAAGAAAGGCGAGCCCTTCGACCCGGAAGAACTCAGCCGCCGCCTCGAGGCCTACCTCGCCGAGCAGAAGAAACAAGCTGAGCGACGACGACGAGCCCGAGAAGCAGCTGCTGCCAACAATGCAGCGCAGAACCAGAGCAACAAGGGCGCCTACATCCCTCGAGTCGCAGCCGCCGCCTTCGCGCGAACCGCGACTCCAGACGCCATGCGGGCAGTCCACAAGCTTTCCAAACCAGCTCTCCAGCAGCACATGGAAGTGCCGAGCCTGGACGACAACTCTACGCCCAATCACCACCCAGTGACCAACCTCCAGAAAACCCAAGCGCAGGACCAAGCAGCCGTGGAGAAGCAGCTCCTCTCCAACCGCAACCAATTCCAATGGACCCAGGACATGGAGGAAGCCGCCGAGGTGGACGCAGACCGCGATGTGTACAAGCCGCCCCAGCGCACCTTCGAGACTGACTTCTCCTACCTCAAGAGCTTCCAGCGAGCAACGAGTGGTGCGCCGCGACCTTTGAGTACGGGGAACGTGATGTGGGAGGAAGACGCCGACTCTGATAACAGCAAAACCAACAACAACAATAATAACGGCAGCACCAGCTCCAACGGTAAACCCAGACACAAGCACCTCGATATGAAAGACATGAAGGGCCGAAACGACTGGGCGCAGGAAGACGAGCCTAACACCTCTGATTCGAAGCGGACGGTGCGAGCGCTGGTCAGCCCGTTGATTCGGAGAAGGGACTCGATCTGGATCTTGAAGGGCAGGAAGGAGAAGGAGAAGCCTGCGAGGACAACTGTAGAGAAGGAAGAAGCACCGCCCCCACCACCACCACCACAGCAGCAGCAGCAGCAGCAGGATGGCAGCAGCACGAAGCTTGGAAGGGCAGGTCCACTGGGATTCTTCACGCGGTTTAAGCGGCATACCAACTAATTGACGTGTTGATGTGTTTGACGTTGAATGATGTATCTAATTAATGATTCCCCCGTTTGTACGTTATATACCATAATGCAAATCATGAATTCATTTGATATTTGATACTTGGGATTTATTTGTTTCTATTTAATTTGTTATTTTTTCTTTTGCATTTCTTGCTTGGGGGTATTAACAGCTCTCTTGAATATGTGTTTCGCTCGTGTGGTGTTTAAACTCCTTTGTTGAAGAAGTTCGCACCATATGAACACTCCATACTTGGTGTTCTATATGTCTGCTTCCACAACCACACCTTGGCCTGCTAGCACCTTTGTCTCAGCAAACACTCGACTCCAGCTCTACATCTCCCCATTCAACAGCTGCGAAATAATCCTCGCATTCTCCTCCGCCAACTCCTTCTGAATCTGCTCCGCCACATCAACCCCCTCCTCGTCCGAGAGCAGCTTCAGCACCAGCTTCGAATATTCCCTTACCGCCTCACCGTCTTTACCAAACACCTCACGCGCCCTGCACAGCGCCTGGACGCCACACTGTAGACCTATATCTTGGTTCCAGGGTTGATTTTTGCCTCCCCTTCCGGATCGTTTGTTACCACCAGCACCATTGGCAGCCCAATTGCGGAAATTCGATTGAGTGGTTGCATTAAGATTATTATTATTATTGCTGTGATTGTTATTACCACCGTCGGAGGAGGAGGAAGTCGGGGGAAGGGTCGCGGAGTATATGGCTTCGAGTTGGGAGGGGAGGTTGGGGTAGATTCGGAAGAGTTCCTGTAGCTCTTGGGAGTCCTCTAGGGCGGCGAATGGGCCGCGGGGTCGAGCTGGTGGGAGTAGCTGCTCTACGTTCTTGCGCTTCTCGGACTGCGGGCTGAGTAATTGTTCATTGGGAGGCGCAGTTGCTGCTGGGGGTTCGGTGGCGGGGTGTGAAGCTTTGTGAGCAGTCGAGCAGGATAGTGAGCAGCTTTTTTGGGGGACAACATTAGTTTCAGAGTCCCCATTTGAAGAATTGAAATGGGATGATACAAAAAGGAAAGGGAAGATTTAACTTACTATGGCAGTAAGCACCGAGTGCATTTATACTTCGCCTCATTCGCATTGCACACACCACAGAGCTTCTTCGCCCTTGCATCACGCGCCGTGCTCTCGTTCCCGTCCTGCTGCTTCGAATCTCCTCCTTCTCCCGACAGTCCCTGAGGATCTGTCATATTGGTCCGACCGTCATTAGACACATTCACCGTGGCGTAGTCTGCATCGTTACCATCCGCAGGTTGTAGAATCGACATCTACAAAGGCTCACGTCCCCGGGGTTGCTTGATAAATGGGGGGAAAAGATACGTGAGATTTGCCAGAAGCTCTGGTTCGCAAGAAAGAATTATGTGCCAAGCCGCATGCGACCGCGCAATGCCGAAACTTGTGCGGAGAGCCGGGATTGGACGGTCCGGATTAAAGTAATTCCTTGGCGGCTTTTTTGGTGCGTCATCGGGTGTGTTGAACTGAATAGCCGCAGAGGATTCTTGAAAGCTGATATTTTGCTTACAAACGTTTCTCTCCATTGTATACAAACGTATTGCATATTCTCCTCCAACACTTGATATTCACAATTTGTGAAGGTCAATAACAAAATGAAATATGGCGACAAGAAAGGTATCGAGGGTCACAACCCCTCTTTTCGCAAAAGCCAGACTTGCTCGACCGGCGATACGAACATAGATATGATCTGTTTAACAGAGCTCTCGACTACCCCCAATAACTACCTCGAATGCAAGCCGGCGGCCTGTATTACATACTTTACATTAACTTACGACGATGCTAAAGCCTACGGTTTCCAGCGGAGGCTGTATGATCTTTATCCAGACCGAGAACATGCCTAACCCAGATATGCTGAAGTTCCTTCCCCAATCATCTAATCTTGTCACCAGGACTATTTACTCTTTTTATCGAATACCTTAACTCTTGCTCTACGATCTCCCCTTCATATCCTTTGCCTTTGGCAACATAGTTCATGAACATTGATAATATCATGTCAATGTTTTACGACACAGATTTCATCACTATGACTAAGGCCACAGAGGTCAATTAGGCATATATCAAGCCTAAAGTCTTTAGCCTGATCACAAAAGCCGTCACATTAGAGATACAGATTGTTAATGTTTCGGAGAGTAAGTCGACAAAGGTAAGTACGGAAGGTAAAACGATAAATAACTTGAGCTATAATAAAAACGATAACAAGGTTGTCAAGATGATCAAGGAGCTGTTAGAAATACAGATCAGGCTTGTTATTCAGGAAGATAAGGATATTGAGTTCCGAGGCTTCGAGGTTAAGAATATACTTTTAAAGCTTTCACTCCGCAGTAACTATGCATAATCAAGATGAGGTAGAACGGTTGAACCTCGGAGAGAATTCATTTATCGTATTTACCGTAATCTAGGCTATTGGCTCATAGGGTTCTTATGTTCACATTTCTAACACCGCAGCTAACGATTTGGTATCTGGCAGCCTTTTGGATGTTGAATAAAACCGACTGCTAAGTCATGCTCGCATGGCTGTAGTTATATGTTCTATTTCATACACCAGTGGCAATATTGGTGTACGGGCCAGCCCATTGGCGTGTGGAATAAAATATATGCAAACTCCGAATTCCTACAGTTATGAGCTATGACTCCGGCGTAATGGCATAGGCTCAAAACTGCTGAAGCCATGTAGCGTTTCATGCTCAGAGGTTTCCCTGGCAGTAAATGGCTACTTATCAATGAACAGAATCTTGTCAGGCCCTAGATCTGTAACTCCAAGCTTTGAAAAGAGTAAATAATGGCAACACGGATTATCAAAGAGAGTAAAAAAGAGAGGGGTAGCAGTGACAAAAGAGTTCGGGCTATATAGCTGTCGCCCTCGTGTGCGTATGCCTGTATGCGCTACATCTCCCCTAATATCGCAGTGTTCTTTGTGAAGTTCAGTGGCGCCCTTGCTGTTCCTCTGTTGTACTACTCTCCCATTTGGGGTTATATAGAAAGGTTTCGATTGCTCAGACATAGAGATGATTGCAGGAATCTGCAACTTTATTTTGGACTTCCGCGTTCGGTTTGTTTAACTACAGCATTTCGTTGATCTTGTTTTGATGGAGATAGCTGCAGCTCTGGTCGCTCAAATTATGGTGCATCAATAACTGTGATAGCCGTAATAACCAAGCAAGTTTCTTCTCCATCTATTAACATAACATACACTTCCCTATTTCTCTCAAACCACGGAGATTATTTTCTCCAATCGCTCTATTATTTTTGTCCTCTTGCCTGTGGTTTGCCATCATCCTTTACTGCACGTGGCAAGACATTGTCGCTAGCCCGGGGAGATAATTCGGATATTTATTCCGCGCCGCCTCACTTCCGGATGCAAACCGGCACGAGCCCCAAAATTTCCTTATGCCGGGAACAGACTCCGGGATGGTACTAATCTAGTGCTCTCTGGTGTGGAGTCTCGGCATCTGGGGACATGGAGCTTGTCACTCTATTGAATTAAGAATTTCAATAACTTTAGTTTGAAACACTTCAGGGTGAAATATAAGTACATTAGACCCCTCGAAATCTCTAAGAAAAACCCTCAAAGAACCTCTGAGAGCAGGAAGATAATCAGCTAGACCGGCAGACCTAAACGATGAAGCCAAGCGAATTCAGAGTAGCAATTGTCGGGGGCGGAATTGGCGGGCTGTCTTGTGCTCTCTCTCTTGCTCACCACTGCCCTGGATTGAACATCGACGTCTATGAGCAAGCTCCACAGTACTCGGAAATTGGAGCAGGTGTAGGGATTGCAGTCAACGCTGCCAAGATCTTGCATCGCTTGGGTGTTGGAAAAGAGGCCAATGCCATCTCAGGAGAGCGGAATGGCGTGCATCGAACCCTGAAGCGGTGGGACAATGGCGGAGAGATCGTTACTATTGGTGCTGATTTTGAGGAAGGCGAGATCAGACAGCTATCAGTCCACCGGGCTGAACTGTTAGAAGTTCTTTTCAACGCTGTCAAGGAAAGGGGGCTTGCTAACCTTCATGTTAATAAACGATGTGTTGGCGTTAAGGTATGTTGCATGCCAAGTAAACCTAGTTCTAACTTGCAGTAACTTGGCTAACATTAGCAAGGATGCTGGTGACAAAGTCATCATCTCATTTGAGGATGGGACTGAGGCAGATGCCAACTTTGTCGTAGGATGTGATGGTATCCACTCTCGTATCCGAGGACAGTTCATGCCAGACAAACCAAGATATTCTGGACGCATTGTCTATCGTGGCCTCCTACCTCTTGAGAAGGCAAAGGAGTTCTGGCCCTACGAGACTTATGCTGTAAGCTGGCTTGGAAAGGATAAGCACTTCCTTGTGTTCCCTATTAGCCAGAACAAGACCCTGAACGTAGTCGGGTTTATCAGCAAGCCATTAGAAGAACTTGGCGATCTGAGGGAGAGCTGGAGTAGCACAGCACCAAGGGAAGAGATTGAGGCCGAGTACGAAGGCTGGGACCCAACAGTCCTTAAGATTATCAAGTGCATGCAGCCTAGACCAGGAAAATGGCTGCTCAATGACCGAGAGCTTCTTTCCCAGTGGGTATACTTTGATGGAAAGCTAGCCTTATTAGGAGACGCAGCACATGCCATGTTACCACATCAAGGTATGATATCCTGAGCCATTTACCAATCTGAACTCATAATTTTCACAACACTCACAATATACTTCTAGGTTCTGGCGCTGGACATGCTATAGAGGATGGATACATCCTCGGAAAGGCCTTACAGGACTTCTTCAAGGACTCAGAGGCTGGCAAGACGGATCTATCCACCTGGGCACATGTTTATCAAAATGTTCGTCTTCCAAGAGCCCAGAAGGCTCAGATTACATCCCGTCAGGCGGGAGAAGTATATGAAATGCAAGGAGAGCTCTTCAAGGGCCTCACATTTGATGAGTGTCTCCCTATAGTTGCCGAGAAGCTAAAGACTCGCATGAGATGGGTGTGGGGCGCTGATATTGACGCAGAGTATGATGTGGTTGTAAAGCGCGCTGGCTTACGGGGATAAGAGTATTGTTATGAGAATTTAAAGATTCCCCTTTTGTGATTATTAGTACAATTATAGCACTAGAATAGCTAAGAATTATTATGACTTTGATACCTGGATTTATGTTGGCAATGTAGTAGAAGGTTAGCTATGATACACCAATTTGTCTGAAATGGTTCCGATAATTTGAACTGCATGCTTTATGTCATTTGGCTCAACCTTGATACTAGAAGAAAACAATAAGTTGAGGCTTTGTTATTTCAAATTAGACCATATTATTACAAGACACGTTCCATACATAATCGAATTTTTAGCATTAAAAAAGTAAATTCATTTACTTACTATTAGAGAAGAGCGGGGATCAATTGTTATTCTAGTTCAATAGTTGCGGAAATGTATTAGTATATTCTCAGCTGCTTAGCCTTCTATCACTCTATACTACAGAACTCCCTGACATATTGGCCCTCCCTATGAAGGCCCTCAGACGATTTAGAAACAATAAGGCAAATAAATTGTCCTTAGGCCCACTGTCTATGATCATAATAATCTGTGGTTTTATAGAAAATCTCAATTACTGTAATATAAAACCACGGTGGTTGTTTGTAGTTACAGTACTGAAAAAATTGTGATTGTAGGGGTTTACAGGATGTCCAAAATTACATGTTATTTTCAGGGGTCAGATGGCAGCCAGCTAGCATATTTAGATATCCTTTATTTAAGATCAGCCAAATATGTTTGGATCTTATTAGGATATCCGATTTCTATTTTCCAATCCTACCCATTGAGAACTGCATGTCAGACAAGTTGCAAAAATTCGTTGGCTCCTTTCATTTCAGCTGTGATGCCTGCTTAAAAGTTCACCAATACTAAAGCCCAAATGTCCTCAACCCTGCTTAAACGGAGACACCAAAGCCGTTTTTGATAGTAATAAACCTCATGCATACTTTTATACTCGCTTTCGAAACTGTATCATAGGGCCCCGTTTCGCACACACCACGTGGTCAATAAGCTGGAATTCCCTCTTCCTATGTCGTCCATAAGGAGCATCTACAGATCCTTCACCAATTGAGCTCTCCGGTCCTTCAGGCTTCTGGAAATCAAACGCAACCAGAATAGTAGCCATTAAAAACATGACTTCTGCGATGGCTAACGCCTTCCCAATACAGCTTCGCGGCCCGACGCTGAACGGTGTAAAGGCCGAACGAGCTTTTTCAACACTATCTTTCGTGCTGCCGCTAGTAGGATCGACAATCCAACGCTCGGGGATGAATGTGAATGGCTCTGGAACATACGCTCTGTTGTGCTGGATACTGTATATTCCGAGACCGACGTCGTAGCCTGGAGGGATCACGCAGCCATCAATGACAGTACCGGCTGTCGTGACCTCGCGCCACGGGGCACTGGCAACAGCGGGTGACATGCGGAGAGTCTCGTCCAGGCAGGCACGTAGATATGTACAAGAGTTCAAGGCAGGACCTATGGAGACGTCTTCTGGAGAGTTGAAGACACTTCGGACTTCCTTTGCCGCTTTTTCATATGCAGCAGGATATCGGCTGAGATAGAAAAACAGTCCCGCGAGGGTGGTGGAGGAGGTATCAGAGCCTACGTATAACTATTAGGATACTTTTCTCTTTATCCCTATTGCCGAACAAAGATGCAGTCAAACTGGGAAATTTCTGAACATACCAGCTGAGATGAGGTTCGCCGTCTCAGCGCCCAACTCTTCGGGGCTTAATTTCGTCCCTGTGTCCGCATCTTTCAAATGAACCAGCGTCGAGAAAATATCTTCCTTTCGCTCCTTTTCAGTCATCTTCTTGAAGACGGTTTCTTTAATAAACTTGATGAATTTCCCGCGGGCTATAATGGCCTTTGGGAATAGTGTCTTGTCCATTCGCCTGAACTTGATCTCCGCAGCATTTGATAGGACGCCAGCTCGTACGTTTGAATCTTGGATAGCCGTTACGACGTCACGGTTCTTTGGGTTCTCGATACAGTTCCAATCTTGTCCGAATATGAGGTCATTGGCAAGGTCGAAGAAGACGTAATTACCTGTTTGTGGAAAAGTTAGTTGGTTAAAGAACAATCGCCATTAAGGTGGAATAGAGTCTTGCGGCTACTTACACCAATCTGCCATGTTCCGAGATTCTGACCAGCCTCCTTGTTTCTCCTGGTCCGCATCTGGGCTTAATGCAGCGCAAAGTCGTCCTGTAATAATGCGGATTTTCCCTTCATAAGACTTGATTGCTTGGTCAGAAAATCCAGCACCGAGAATCCGGCGCCTGCGAGCGTGTTCCTTGCGATCACGTAAAGTGATTGTATTAGGGACCCGGTGCATCATAGCCTCATAGGCCCTTGATTTGGTTACGTTTTTCTCGCCATTGCTGTAGATGTCTAAAAAGGCATATATTAGCTGTAGGTGATAACCGATAAAGGTACAGGCAATATCTACCTCTCAAAGCAGTCGGGGTGTTAATCAAGAGTCGATTTGGGGAATAACGAACCCGATCACCTGTTCTGGTAGTCAGAAACGAAGAAGCTTATAAGTAACTAACACAGCAGAGACAGGTCATACCATAGTTCTCATGACATCGCCAAATATCAATGTGTAAGTCCCCCTTCCAAGAGTGATAAGCCGCGTAGGCATTGGTGAACTTGGCAAGAAAAGGGCCTGGATATCTTGCGTATGGATGGAGAGTGACTCTGTAGATGCATTTTGCGAGGACCTTCAAGCATAAAGCGAACACCACATGGTTAGCTTGGGCTCAATTGGATTGGCAAACGATAACACACTTCAATGAGTGGTGAAACAAGAAAAGAAGAAGCCTTTCGAGTTTATTAAGCAGAGGTCTTACCCACGAGGCCCCAATCAAGAAAACAACGGCAGCACCGCGCAGCGTGCTCCAGAGCAGCCTCGTCAAATCGAACCCGTCAAACATTCCGATTCAATTGAAGAAGGTAGTTTGGAAAAAGATCCAAAAACAGATCGATCACGATATACACATAGAGAAGTTACGAACTCCTCATGTTTGAGCTCAGCAAGCCCGCGCACAGAGTGCAGGAGGATCTCATGTTATCATGCTTATTCCAAAAAACCCGCCGAATCCATACTCCTCCGATTCACGTAAGCTCCTCCAACGCCCAGCCGCAGGATGACTGCAGCCAACGCCGTACGGTAACGGCACGGCGCAGTATTGCGAACATTGTGATATGGTTACGGTATTCTCGGCTTCATGTTGCAGTATGCGAGTATTGACGATTGAGCTGGGGGTGGTGTCTTGGGACACTTGGCGCTGTAGCGGATTAGATTGAGCTGCGATGGAGGCGGGTTGGTGGTTAGTGTACCTTGGTTTGGGGTGTTGGGTGGGTGCGAAGGCGGGTAGAGAGGGGCATGGAGGGGCCCGAGAGGGATTGCAGCACAGGATTGATAGAGCCCAGCACGGTATTTTTACATAGGACTCATTCAATGATATTGCTGGAAATCGAATGACTTGCTGCTACCTGTGCCACACAGTTTAGCGCTGTCGTAAGCCGCAGCTATGCCACAATCGCACAGTTCAGCAGTGCTCCTCCCTCTCCCTACAGTGATCGCACGTTGTACTGGAGCATGATATAACGAGTTTTATTTACAGTTGACCATTGAAGCGTAATGTTATAGCCATATTAGGCTTTATTAACTGGTCTTGATGACTTTCACATGAGTAGGCGCCATCACAAGGGTCACCTTTGATCTTCAGCTTCACGATATCACAACCCACGTCTTTAAAGAATCACTTTTAAGGAATTGTAGTGCAAGCTAACAATGATTCATTCTATATAGTACATACACTCCATAAGCTGCTAATACTATAGATGCAGATGCGTCCCATCAGAACACCTATCTAGCTAGAATTATGACATCAAAACATATTGCATGAAACTCCAGACATCCAATTTCAATGATTTTATTCCTCGTCCTTCTCTAGAGTGACTTCTTGTCCCTCTACGCTACCAATCACTTGTGCAGCAGCGTATTTTCGGATCACATCCTCTTCGTGCAGCTGTAAGAATGGTTCTGAAGCATCCTTTCCGGCCTGGGAGAGCAAGCTGGGTACTCCACCGGGATGGAGGTGGCTCCAGTTTGTGAGGTCGAGCACGACACCCTTAACGGCAACCCAAAGATCCTCCTTGGTGTTGTGCTTTGCGACTTCTTCCAAGGAGAATTTCTTGTCTGGGATGTTAAGGGTGGCGGGGGTGGACTGTTTTTGTTGGGCCGGGGCGGAAGTGGAGGCGGAGGAGTCGGATGAGGTGGTAGCTGCGGCGGACTGGGAGGAAGAAGAGGACTGTCCGCCCCATTCAACGGAGATCTTGCCTGGCTGGTTAGGGTCAATGTGCAAGGAGATCTGGCCGAGACGAGATGCTGCTCCGCTGCCCTTCAAAGCCTTCTGGAAGAGATAGTTGGAGGCAGAGTCACCGGCAACACGGCCGTAGACGACGCAGCCAAGGAGGGAGGAACCACCGAGACGGTTGGCACCGTGGACACCACCCGCCAATTCACCGCAGGCGAAAAGTCCCTCAAATGGCTTCTGCTCAGAGTTGAGGATTTGGGCCTTGTCGTTGATCTCAATACCACCCATGGTGAAGTGCAGAACAGGCTCCATAAGGGCAACGTGGAAGTCGTCATTAACGTCAAGAGGACCGTTGTGGAAGAATTTCTTGCCCCATGGGTCCTTCTTCTTGCCATCTGCAATATCGTTGTATGTCTTGAAGGTCTGCTGAAGGTGGTCTGGAGTGCAGCCAATCTCCTTGGCCAATTCCTTACCAGTCATCTTCTTCATGAGGCCACGGGCAGAGTAGTGGCGGGTGTGGAAGTCCAAGACGTTGGAAGCCTTGGAGTTCAGGATCAAGCGGATGGGGAACTTGCCCTTGTCCTTCTCCTTCCACATCATGCCAGAGACGTAATCACGGTGGCCGAGTTCGTCACAGAAGCGATCGCCGTCGGCGTTGAGGAGAAGACCACCTTCACCACGGAGAGCTTCGGCAGCCAAAAACTTAATCTTGGATTTAGGATCCTTAGGGTCGACAAGACCAGTGGGGTGGACTTGGACCTTGTCCATATCGATGCCATTGCCGCCAATTGCCATCACCATCTTCTGGCCGTCACCAGTTGCATGGGTACCGTTTGTAGTAGACAGGTCATAGGTATCTGGTCGCCATTTCTTGAGAAGCGAAGTCTCGGTGAAATCAGCGGCGTAACCACCAGTTGCAAGGACGACAGGGCCGTCCAACGAGGCAGACTCTCCATTATGCTCGTAGGTAACGCCGGTGATGAGGTTTCCGTCCTTGTTGAGGCCGGTGACACGAGCGCTCTTGATGATCTGCACACGGTCTGGTTCGGCAACCGCCAATTCCTCCAGGCGCTCCATCAGAGCGTAGGTGATAGCCATACCGGGGAACTTGGCATCGTGACCACGGTGGGTTCTTGGTTGGGAATGGCCACTGCAATAGTTAGCTTCGGGACTGTATTTTGCTTATTTATCTTCCAAAAATATGATGACACAATTTAAATGAAGCCACAAAGATGTAAAGGAACCCTACCCAAGCCGCGAAACCAAGGTCAAATCTAGGTTGAAAACATCTTGTAACCACTCGACAGCAGCGGCAGAATTGTATGTCAGAACCCTGATGAGGTCGGGTCTCGCCTTGTCACGGGCGGACTTCATGGTATCATCATAGAACTGCTTTACGCTGTCCTGGATTTTGGCATCGACTTGAGTGCGGGTAAGGGCACCGTTGATTCCAGATGTCTGAGATGTACGTTGTCAACTTCGTATTCTTGCTTTTGGCCGTCTTTCCTTTTGAAATCCAGCTGGGATGGAGGGGTCTACTTACTGCCTTGGTGGAGTTACCACCGAAGAAGCCCTGCTTATCGAGGACAATGACATTGCCGCCATTAAGATAGATGGTGTGTGCTGCGCTTAAGCCGGACACTGCGAAAAAAGTCAGTTCTGTCAGGATCAAGCGCATTTGAGCGATGAAGACATACAGCCACCACCGACGACAATCACTCTCGAGGCCATTGTGTGTAATGTGGAGAGATAGGACGAGATGGGAGTGGGATTTGTGATGTGGTGATGTGGTAGAAGATCTGAATCAGCTCGTCACGAGATGATTACTCTTCGTGATGTCACAAGCTTAATACAGCAGAGGTGACAATGGATGTTCACGAGGGGTTGACCCGAACAAACAAGGCGCAGTAAGATGGGAGAAGAACAGAGGAAAGGCGCGATAGCGAGGATGAAGAAGGAGAAAGAGAAGCAGGAGTGGATTTTGTGGAGCGAGGGGAGGGACGTATATATTGTGGACTGGTGGTGATGCCAGGGAAAGCAGGGCGGGCTCGGCTTGTGATCAGTTTGAGACGGCGAGCGCAGGGCTCCTCGCTTGTTCGTGTCGTCGCCAGAGCTGATGCCGAGGTCCAATGTCTAGCGCCGCGCGGGTTTTCTGGGGCAGAAGCTCTAACTTCTAAGTATTCCGGCTACACTGCTAATTACTCGCCGCCCATTGGCTCCCCAGTTGCGTCTCCATGGGGAACGTACGAGCTTGGGAGCTTTGAGCTGATGCCGAATACTAATGCTGGGGGCTTTTCATGCGGTAATACGCTGCAATGAATGACTCGAGTAGATTCAAACTGCTAATTACTCCTAATTGCACACATAGCATTGAATCTTTCTCCGAGGACGGAATGCTGGGCCAGCAATATCACAGGTACTTTCCGCCGTCACTCGCCGCAGTCTGTGTACTCAGGTACCTCTCCCTCTCTGCCTCTCTCGCACGAGTCGCGCCTTCATACGCCGACAGTTTCTCCGGAATCTCGGAATTGATACGGAGTACGATAGATGTATAAAATGCGCTCCATTCCATCCATATATTCCACGGTAAATTATTTGAATAGCTCCGCTCCATCCTGTGACCATAAATGTTAGAGTAGTATCATCTTTAGTGCCCGGTCTTTCCTCACATGAAAAACCGAGAGAGGAGAGTGCAGACGTTTGTGCCGTCATGAGCAAGGGTTCCGCATGGTCATTCGCACGAGAGCCAATTCGCATGTGAAAAGGCACTGTCCACGTGACCCTTCCTTCGTCTTACGTGAGCTTGAATTTCTCACGTGAGTAGGATAAGGCGAATAAGGTCACGTGAACAATCCTGAGTCTCATACAGCAGTCTTAACATGATACAAGAGTCCAGTTGGTGCCCTTTCCTGAAGTTTAATTCTGTAACATTATATTTCATATTTATCATGTAGTGTATTTATTTTTTTAAAAAGAAAGAGAGTTAGAAAAATAACCTGACTAGTCCATCTGATAATATTTCCATTTTCATTCGTAGATTTCCTGAACGATTTTCAGTTGTGTCCAGGATTTTCCTATTGAGATTCTGCGTAATTGAGACTTACCGATATTTTCATCTTACAATCCTAAGTGAGGTTTTAAGTATGATTATAATTATTTCATCTGGAAGAGCCCTGCTAAAAGTAAAATTTCCAACTACATGCTGTTCGGTCCGCGGGTGCGGATCCCCTCTATGTCGTCCTCGCGCCCGAACGTTGTCCGAATCATACCAGGAGTAATCCTGTCAATTCTTACATTTCTTTGTTAATGTTGCTAGATGGTAATTAATATGTGACATTTCGGATGCGATCATGGCCAAGCCTCTGGATGTATGGATGCGTTTTGTTGAAGTTGGATTTCGGGCCCGAAGTGTCTCGGGTCCAGGCGGTACACCAGTATCACATAGGGGAGATATAACATCCAGCCAAATAGCGACTGAAAATGGGGAAGAAACATGAACCATTGAAATCTTCAGAGCATTTGAATTGGTTACTTCTGAATCTGCTATCAATAAAAACCCTTTTGGTTTTCACATTTGCTGATCAACATATTTCTATCATGTCTGACCGTCACATTGCAATAATAGGGGCAGGGCCAGGTGGCTTAACTCTAGCTCGCATACTTCAAAACAATGGCATCAAATATACAGTGTTTGAAGCAGATGAGACTAGCACTTCGAGAAACCAAGGGGGTATGCTGGATCTTCATGCTGAAATGGGACAACTTGCACTTCGTGAAGCTGGTCTCTTCGAAGCCTTCCAGAAAGCTTGTCGTCCCTCGGCAGAAGCCATGAAACTGGTAAAGAAGGACGGTACGGTTCCTTGGGACGAGAACAAGATGGAACTACCTGCGGAATTATCAAGGAACAGGCCGGAGATCGACAGGAGGGATTTGAGGGATTTGTTATTAGATGGAATCAACCCTGAGGCAATCCAGTGGAACAAGAAACTGCTTCGCGTGGAGGAATCTAAATCGAGCGTGGGAGAATACAGTCTGCACTTCGGAGATGGCACTGAAGCTGGGCCATATAACGTAGTAGTTGGGGCCGATGGTGCATGGTCTAAAGTACGACCTCTTCTCACAGACGAAAAGCCATTCTACTCAGGCATTACGATTGTCGAACTCCATGCCAAACAGGTGTCGGCAAAATATAAGTGGCTTTCAGATTATGTTGGTGCCGGATCGTGCTTTATGTTTGATGAAGGCAGAGCTCTGATCATGCAACACAATGGCGATGATAGCATCCGCATCTATGCCGGTCTTCGTCAGCCGGAGAACTGGGTGGAGGACTGTGGGATCGACTGGTCGGATGCAACAAAAGCACGACAGCTTCTTACGGAGCGGTATTTTGGTGATTGCCACGATGATCTTAAACGAATAATCACCGAAGCCACAGATGGATTAACGGCGAGACCACTTTACATGCTTCCTGTTGGATTGAGATGGGCTCCTCGCCAAGGTATCACTCTCATCGGCGATGCAGCACATGTCATGACCCCTTTTGCAGGCGTGGGGGTAAATCTTGCACTGACCGATGCTCTTAGCCTCGCGAAAGCATTGCTGAAAGGGAACAATGTGGAAAACTGCATTCAGGAGTATGAGGAAGAGATGTTTGTTCGTGCCAAGAAATATGCCGAGAAGACATCCAAAGGTCTGCGAGGGCATTTCAGCGCGGATGGAATAGATCATCGCGTTGCATTGCTTACTGAGCATGCGAAAAAGTTGGGCTTCTGAGTTTGTACTGGTCGCGCGTTGATGATGTCCATGATGAGAGGAGAGGAGAATGTATTATTGTTCTGGCGGAGTTTATTGCTTCTTGGCAGCTGGGTTTAGCAGTAGTACAGCTAGATACCACAATAATCGGGAATATTTCAATACTACTACAGCAATTAGCTTGATCTATTGTCCACTGGATGTTGATACTTAGAGACCAAATGTTGGTCGTCTTGATCTGTGACCAAAACTTTGATTGCCTGAGGGACAAGGCTACCAAACCTCGTTCAGCTGTTTCAACAAGTTCTCACCACGACCAATTGTAGGTATGTTTCAGCCTTCCTATGAATCCATTGTACTATATACGCAGGCGATACGCGTTTCGGGGTCATCTATAACGTGGCAGGCCAGAAGCCATCGGCCATGGTGACCTTGTATCCTTCGTTGAATACCAGTGACTTGGCTCTTGGGGTATGCTGCGGAGACAACGGGCAAGGCAGAAAAAAAAGCTTGATAGGGTTGCAGTGTCAGCGCACAGTCATCAGCTTATGAGTGAGTAAAGCGCGAATCACCGGACGATTGAAGACGATTTTTGGACGGTCGTGGGTCTAGGTCAGACTCTGTCGTGTCTGTCTCTTCTCGTCCACAGCCGGAGGATTCGGATTTCCGCAAAGATGGACGGTGATTATGACGTCGCCACTGGCTCTCAGCGCGGTTGCTGCGGAAAGATGCTGAATAAGCGGGACTAATGCGCGCAGCTGGAGCTGATTAGCCAAACTCTATCAACGGCCCTTCAACGCTTAGACCAGTTCCGGCCTCTCAAATCTTTTGGTGTCTTTCCTCATTTCCTTTCCTCTACTCTTCTTTCTCTCCTGCTGTTTCGCATCAATCTCTGCTGCGCTCCTTTGCGAGCTCGTCTCTCTCCTCCATCGCAATGCCCGACGTGCCAGAGATTATCGTCGAGGGCCAGGAGCTTCAGCCATGGCCGCAGAATGCTCCTCGCGAGCGCTCTCCACCTCTCCCCACTCCATCGTCTACCGACTATCCCGTAGAGCCATCATGGCAGACCCCCAGCATACGAATTCGACGGGCTTCCTCATCCATCAACACTCGAAATCGCCAATCTCGATCTGACAGCGTGCGCAATGACGGGAGACCGCGCTCTGCGCAATATAGTGAGGATGAAGTTGCTGCTGCAGCGGCCGCGGCTGCTGATGCTACGCCAAATCGACCCCCAATGAGTCGGCATAGCAGTTACGGACGCACTCCACGAACGCGACCAAGAGCAACCACTGGTTCGGGTGGTGCAGGTGTAGGCGGGGATGCTGAGTTTACTGGCCGGAGACGAAGTCATTCTGATCCAACGCGCGCAGGATTGGCAAATATAATACGCGATTCTTCCCAACGCAGGGCATCCAATCTACCAGATGTCCAGGAGTCACCTGGCTCACCACCACCCCTTCAAACACCAGGAGGCCTGGCCGTACCAGGCCAGGGTGATGATGGACAGCCCAAACGACGATCCAGCGTCATGTCCCTAGCCAATTCGATATTGCGTTTCCCCCAATTCTCCAATACTGAAGCTGCTGTGGCCGCTGTTGAGGACCCCGATGAACAATACAATTCTGAAATGGTAGATGTACTGGATACTATAGGTAAGCATTCCCAATTTCTATGAGCTGGGTCATTTTGGCTAATATTTCCCCCAGACCCTGAAGTATCTACACTTGCCACCCTTACCAATGTTCAAAACTCTCTCTTTATTCCGGATCTAGGCCGATATATCAATCGTCGACCGACATATACCATTTCTCAACCGCCGCCACCACCCGAACGCCCGTTACCGCCGATCCCGGCTGAAGACGAAGAAGCACCCGAGGAGCCCGCGCCAATTACCCGGGCTGAGACGCGCGCGTCGTTGACTTCACGGCTTGGGGAAGAACACTATGCCGTTCTGCCTCATGGCGAGAAGCTTCAAGGATGGACCGCCGAGGAGATAGCTGAAGTCGATGACCGAGTTCGACATATGCTGCACTCAAAGAAGGAGAAGTTTAAGAGGGGTTTCCGCGGATTCAAAGCATACGTGAGGAAACGTAGGTCCTATCATAGTTGCTTTTCTGTTCTTTGCTCATCCTCGCTAACACTTGTCATAGCTCTCGGGTTCTTCGTTACGGTTTATGCTACCCTCATTACTCTGTTTGGTCTCGCCTGGGTGCTCTTCCTTATCGGTTGGATAAACGTTGGCGGTCGAAAAGACTACATTGTCAACGTTATTGACAATGTTCTGGTTGCACTCTTCGCCATTATGGGTGATGGCTTGGCCCCATTCCGTGCAGTAGACACTTACCATATGATATATATCGCTCATTATCACCGTCTCTCCTGGCGTCTTCGTCGCGAAAATGCGCTTCCAGACCTACCAAACAAGAACGATCTTCCAACCGCTACCCCTTGTGATCCGGACATCGACCTTGATCCCGAATCGAAGACGCAAATGATGGGCAACTACTCAGTCCTGTCACCCAAACAACAAAAGCGACTCATCCACCACCAAAAGAAGTTCTCTAGATCCCATACCTTTTACAAACCTCACGAGACAGAAACACATTACGCCTTCTCGATCTCGCTTCTCATCGCCATTGTCGTGCTGCTTGACTGCCATTCTTGTCTCCAAATCGCCCTGGGAACCTGTACATGGGCCATCTCATATCATGTTCGTCCATTTGCTCTCACTACTGTTATC
Organism: Xylogone sp. PMI_703; assembly: GCA_021399445.1. Classification (NCBI taxonomy): domain Eukaryota; kingdom Fungi; phylum Ascomycota; class Leotiomycetes; genus Xylogone; species Xylogone sp. PMI_703. The sequence goes on from JAJTUQ010000003.1 coordinate 5,581,644, forward strand.
CTCTGTTGCAGTATCACGTGCAACATTACTGCTGGTGTCCTGATTTCCGTCGGTGATCATAAGACTCGAAAGAAGGATGTTCTGGAGAGGATGTTCAGACAAGATCTGACAGCTGAAGCTATCAGGAAAGTGGAGAAGAAGAAGACTGCGGAAGAATCGAAGAGAAATTCAATGAGCTTGGACAGGCTAGCTACTGGATCTACGGCGCAAGGATCACTCCGCAATGGCAACTCGCCATCAGATTCCAGTCCTGATTTTGCTCGAGGCTCAGTAAAGACTATTGCTGAAGAGGACTTTGCTCACGAAACGAAATGATTTGAATAGGGATTGGGTAGTTATTTGGCTCAAAATGGGGAAGGACATTGAAGCTTTGCCATTAGTGAGCAGGGGAGTTTCCGGCGGTTTACTTACGGTATATTTTATTTTAACTTGAAGCATGATTCATGATACACCTTATGCTGTATGATGCATATAATACTTTTGGCCTAGCCTAGCGAAAACTAGAAGCAAGCGTGGCGTTTTGACCGGCATTAGTTTTTCGTCGGAAAAGGGTGCTTGTTCTGTTGATAGCCATGTCGAGATCAGGGCTCTTTAAATGCTATTAATTGAAATACATTCACAGTACAGGCATTGGATTGCCATCGCAAATGTGACATTCCAAATTAGCATGAAATATGGCCACCGCATAGCAGCTTGAAGCTTAAGGTGGCCCTAAGCCAAGTGAAGAAGCGCATTGGTGAGAACTGAATTCAGCAGAGGTGACCGTTGTGCTTCCCCAAAAATTTGGTTGGTTGTAGGCTCACCTGGTGTGTGGTTAGGGCAGACTTTGTAGGTAAATGCGTCATCTTGTAGTTGTGAGTCTGGCGACGGACTGAGACGCAAAGGTGTTGTGTTTTTCTAGTTGCTAAGATCTCTGTAATAAGCTCCAAGACATCAAGATCTTTGGCTTCCCCTCGCATTGAATGCTTGGGTACTAGACACCTTGCGCCACGCGAAGGCAGATCTCTTGCAAGGCTCCCTGCTCGAAGTTAGCCCGCAACAACCCAAAAGCCCTAGAGTTAGCATGACACCCAAAAAGGAGAGAGAACCTACCCCTTCGCTGGACCACTAACAAGTCAAGCAAAGGCTAGGCGACATGCTGCAACTGCCCTATGAACCATGTGCAGACGAAGGGGTGGCCCTATGCACAACGTGCGGCATCACACACCTTGCCTGTGGCCCAGGATGTCCAGACAACAACAATGTTAGCTAGCTACCCCCCCTAATCCATCTTCCTATCTCTGGGTAAATCGACACAAGGAGCCACCGATGTGTAATAGCCAGGCCGATAGTCGTCCGAAAAAGGAGATTATACAAAACCGTCGATGTGGTCAAAAGAGTCGAAGTCGAAGTCGAAAGGAGGTGAAGAGAGGCAAAACACGGTGGATGACGAAAGACCTTTCCCAAGGGTTTTCTAATGAGCGTAGCGTGTTCAATGAGTGACGATGGTCGGAGTGTCGGAGTGTAGTGAGCGTGGTTCCTGTCCATGGAAGAAGACCTTTGCCAAGGGTCTAACGAGCGTGGTAATTGAGTGTCGAAAAAGAGAGTGTCGTAAATGAGTGTGGTGTAATGAACGTGGGGTAATGAGTGTGGAAGTTTAACGACCGTTTGCCAGACAGTCTGTATTTAGAGACCACTTGCCAGGCAGTCTTAAAGAGCGTCGTGTAAAGAACGGTCATGCAAAGAAGCATGCGGTAGCGAGCGTGAGTAATGAGTGTGGAAGTTTATAGACCGCTTGCCAGGCAGTCTTTCAAGAGAGTGTGAGTTTATAGACCTTGCCCAAGAGTCTGGTAATGAACGTGGTGTAATGAACGTGTTGGATATGGTCCAGGTAAGGAGCGTGGTGGATATCATCCAAATGGTACACCTTGCCGAAGGGTGCCCATAGAGTAGTGACAGTGCGGAAAGACCAAGAATGAGTGATTGGTGCTAACCGAAGATGAGAGAAGAGTAGTGACAGAGAGGTAGCGCCAAGAATGAGTGATTGGTGCTAGCCAGAAGCGAGTGACGAGAGAATGGCCGAAAGAGAGAGAAAGAACTGGCCAGAAAAGAGTGACAAGAGTTGGTTGAGAAATGATCGAAATGAAATGAGAGTGATGTTGACCAAGAAGACTCTTGCCAAAGGAATCCATAACGAGTGTATGGTCGCGAGAGAATGAAACCAGAATCCAAAATCCAAAAAGCAGAATCCAAAAATAAAAATAAAAAAAAAATAAAAATAAAAAAAAAAAAACATTCAAAAATCCAAAACAAAAACAAAAACCACAACCAGTCCCCTACACTTACAACCCCTAGACAACAAACCACAACCTCCACCCCCCACCCTCTAAACCTCCATACATGAATAAAACAAAACAAGACAAAGGAAAGAAAAAGACAGCTACTTACACAGAAAAAGCAAAACAGAAAAGCAAAAGCCACCAACTACTTACATGTAAAAAGCAAAGCAAAAAAAACAAAAAAGCACAACTACTTACATGAATAAAAGACCTACAAGATTGCAATCGCCGGAAACAACGCAAACAATGCAATGCTAACCAAGCGAGTGGTAGCTAGTCACGAGCTAGCAGTCCAAAACGAGCGTAAGCTAGTCACGGGCTAGCATTCCCAAACGAGTGTGTTCAAACGAGTGGCTGAAGAAGGACCCTATGTGCGCCGAACTGACGAGATAAGAGCGGTAATGACTGACATAGATGTTGGACATCTAGAAGAACTCGCAGTCGGGCTCGGAAAGAAGAGCCTCTTCGTATTCACGACAGGCCTGGCACCTGACTTGAACCGGGTCGTCCCCGCAAGTGGGGTGGCCGCCCACATTGGCAAGGTCACGGCACTCCTGGCAGAGCGTATCAAGAACCTGGCTGGTTCTCGATGGCTCTGGGTGGTGTGGAGGTCGGCGCCACTCCATATCAATCCCGAAGCGGACCCTTCGGTGATACACCACGCGGCCGGAGAATGATCCGTTCCGAAGAACGTAACATTCAGCCGGCATAACTGTCGTTGGGGCGTCGACAGTTGAATAAGCCCTGATCTCATGGACGTTGTACCCAGGGATGAGATCGTGATACTTCCAGGCGACCTTCTTGTAGCGGCGGGTCGTGGTATCACGGAGGCAGGACTTAAGCTTGGCTGGAGTGCCTAAAACGAGGGACTGAAGCTGGTGCGTCACTTTGGCGAGATCGGCTTGACCAGCTTCCTTTGCAACTTCCGAAGAAACTTGGCGGGTTTTTCGAGAAGTTATGACGGCACGGCGAGTGGGCCCTGGTGCACCCGTTCCCGCACGTGCCTGCTGAATCTAATATAATGTCAGTATGTATTCCTAGCGCGTCAAGATAGGTGTAGTGAAGTAGTGAAGTAGTGAAGTATGTGTGAAAAGAGGACGAGGATGAGTAGGGTTGATGTGAATGTGTATGATGTATGAGGAAGGGTATGGATGAGGAAGGGTATGGATGAGGAAGGGTATGGATGAGGAAGGGTATGGATGAGGAAGGGTATGGATGAGGAAGGGTATGGATGATGGATGAGGGAGTGTATGTGATGTGAGTCTAGTGTGAGCATGGGTAGGCGGGTAAGGCTGAAGCGATGACGCAAAAGGACTAGTGCGAGTGCCCGTGCTCGCGGTCGCGACCCAGGATGTCAACAAACCAATGAAGAAAGCACAAAATGAAGAAGGAGGAAGAGAAGATGAAATGAAGGAAAACTATGACTTACCCGCTCAACGTGTGCGTCCAAGGACCGCGAGACACGTGAGTTGATGGCCTTTGGCGGAGGTACCATCTTGGATTCAGGCGATTTGGGCCTCTTTGGCAGAAAGGCCGGGTATGAAGCAGAGGCTTCACGGACTGCGCGCAGCTGTAGCTCGGATGGGCTGGTTAGTAATCTTCGACAGCGATGAATGATTATGGCGAAGAAGGATAGTCATAGTGAAGGATGATAGTGAAGGATGATAGTGAAGGATGATAGTGAAGGATGATAGTGAAGGATGATAGTGAAGGATGATAGTGAAGGATGATAGTGAAGGATGATAGTGAAGGATGATAGTGAAGGATGATAGTGAAGGATGATAGTGAAGGATGATAGTGAAGGATGATAGTGAAGGATGATAGTGAAGGATGATGGATGGTAGTGATGATGAAGTATGATGATGGGAATAGGGACGAGGAAGGGGAAGACTTACCCGATCAACATGCTTCTGGATTGAGTCGCGCGCTTTGGACATAAACGCGGAGACCGAAGGAGCGTCGGAGCTACTCGAGCTCGTTGAAGAGGAAGAGACTGACCGCGAACTGAAGGTGCGGGACCCTGTGGATGACGATGAAGTCGATCGCGTTTTGTAGGAGCGAAGCCCTGTGAAGTCAGCCGAGGAGCCGACTGCTGGCTGTGGAAGGAGTGGCCGCGAAGTGTAGGTGCGGCGCCCTGTGGAGGTGGTAGTGGTCGCTGGGATGGCGACAGTTGGAGGTGATGGTGATCGCGATTTGTAGGTGCGAAGCCCTCTGGTAGCCACCGATGGGAGGTCGGATGGCTGTGGAATTCTCGAGGCGCGAGAAGAAGTTGACAGTTGAGACCGACGAAGACTGGCTAGGCCTCCGAAGGCTCGGGCGGAATTGTGCGTTGTACAAGAAGACATTGCAGCAAGACAAAGAGAGAAGAAGAGGAGGGGAGGGAGGAGGCTTAAATAAACGTTGGAGGAGCTAGCATCACTCAGATCACTCACTAGGAGAGAGCAGAACCAAACTTTCATCGCAGTGATCGCAGGACTTCATTGGATCCTGTGGAATGGAAAATGCTCAAATTTGCCTGATTCGTCGATCAGCTAGCTCAGTGATCTCTGATCTCTGATTCTGTGAGCTGGGATGCAGTTGCTCCTTCCTGAGAAGAAGAATCCTGTGTTGCTGCCTTGGGGGGATGGGTGGATGAGCCATGGTTGACGTCGGAATCTTTCTCCTACGACATCCGCGGCCCTACGTGCATTTGGGGGAAAATATGCGCAGAGCAAACGTAGCAAAATACTGAGCCCGAAGGGAGAAGGATGGGTGTATTGATTCTCGAAAACTGGGCTGTCCACGAAAGGCCAATGAAAGAGAGCTGAAGATCTGTCATTAGGAAATAAATAGGTATCAACAGGATAAGTCCAGGAATCTGGCACTGAGTAGACATAGACATAGTCACATAGAAGAAATTTACATGATACTGCATTGTGCATTATGGAGAAAGTGGGTTGGGCAATTAATTGTGCCGCGAGAGTGAATATATTTTCCACCCGAGAAAAAAAATATTCAATGAGAGAAAATAATAATGAAACGGACATAATAAAAATGGGTTCAAGAAATCTATGGCCAAGAACTACGAAAGAAGAGAGCCCAATCCCAATCAATTGCGCTCTCTGTTCAACAAACCCTTGAGCTCCATGCTTCTCTGCTATCCATCCCCATTCCTCGATGCATCCCCAGCCTAAATCAGCCCCTCGACACCCCGAGAGCAGCGCAGCGCACCTGCGGAGGAAGGAGGTGACGTTGAAGTAAACAATGGCAGCTGCAGAGCCCCAGGGTGCACGTGCCAGCGCCAGACCCTTAGTACCAGGAAACTAACTTGGGGCCGAATTCCAGGCACCAGGGGCTAGCCAATCGGGATGTTTGGGCAGGGTGATCACTAATTGTTGACACCCCGGCAACAGGCACAGAGACAGAGGGATACCAGCTAAAAACATGGTTCTCACGCGTAGGACACCTTGTTGGCCTGCAAGGGACTGAGATCCTCGAAGGAGTGGTTGGCTAGTGGTTGGAACCACTGGATGTCCAAATCTGGAGATTCAACACGAGGACCAGGTCAATAGAGCTGTGCGGCTCCGCTGCAGAGGTGTGTCTTCTCTTCTCTTCTTCGCTTTTCTTGGTTGATGTTTGCTATGCGCATTTGCCCAGCTGGGCATGGTCAGGCGTGGGTATCGCGAAGGCACTGCAACCGGGCAACGAATAGTGAACCATGGTTTTTGTATCCTTTCTGTGAGGTGCTTTGTGCTCTACTCTGCGAGCTGAGAAGTTGGCGTTGTGAATCATAGTATTTCCGTGGTTTGTCGGGATGTGGTATCATGCTCGAAAAGTGGTCATTTGACGTTAACGTCCTCCAGCTGTGGATCCTTGGTAGTGCACCTTCCTCTGGACTCTCTGCCCAGTGGGCACCACTGGGATTAGATGGCTGTGCTGTAGATCGAGAAGTTTGCTTGACAAGAAGTTGGAAGGGAGAGCTCGTGTTGAGGAGCCTGAGGCTTAAAACGTTGACAGAAGATGATTTGGATTTGGGTCTGGATTCGGAGGTCAAGGGACTACTAGCAGATCCTATTTTGAAGAAACATACTACAAGTACGCCTGGAATTATTATGTGATTGAAGATGCTATATTATGTCTGCTGTCAAGTATAGGGCATTCATTCTGCCGCTAAGGCACGCTTGGTCGCTATCACGATTCTGGTCCTATGACCTTGTTGCGCCTAGGGCTCCTAACGGATTGCCGAATTTGTTCGAACTCGGTGGTATCCGCGGATTCGAACAAATTCGTTAGGAGCCCCTAGTCACGCTAATACTTGCCAATACTTACGAAGGTCTCTCACAGATGTTTGATAGCAAACACACAATAGAAAAGTATATTCAATGATGTGTACATGTCACAAAGTAGGCTACGATAAGAGCATAACGTAATCAATCATTGGACTTTTGAAACCGAGTTGAACAAAAACTAGAAGATTGCCGTGGCATTTCCATGACTAGCTACACCGGCAGGACAATTATCCGGTGAGCTGGTGACGAAGAAGGTCCATCGGTTCTTCTGTTTACAGGTTGCAGCCAACTTCTCGAGATTGAATAATTCACCAAGGGGCATCCCTATTTTTTAATATAGTCAGTAAACTGAAGTAGATTGTAAGAAAGAAAATAGAGAATCTAAAAAAAAGAGCAGATCTCACCCCATAGAGCCAAAATATACTCGTGCAACATATACTCCTCCTGAGTAGGCCATGCCTCGAAGGACGGTGCATCCCCTGCCACGGTCGCGAAATAGCAATCATGCAACCAGTCTATCATCGCCTCTTCCTGCTTAAGACCTGCCCACCGCTGACCATCATCCTTCCCATGCCGGTGTTCCCTCAAGGCACCCGCAGCTCGTGCCTCGGGTGATTTCGAATGATAAGTCTCCGTGAAGCCCGACCGGACGAAGAGCATGTCTCCGATGCGGATATCTCCGCCCTGAGATGCGGGTCTAATGTCGATGCCTTGGTATTTCCCAGCCTTGACGAGCTCTTCGTAAGAGATCGTATAGTACTCCCACGGATCTAGAGAGAATTAGTGCCTCCCAAAACATAGCATGCGTTGTAGATTGAAGACAGAAGAGAGCTCACCGTATTGGATTCCATGTGCTTTCGCATAACTCCAGTAGTCAATCAATACTCCGCGTCCGGCAATGCCGTGCTCCGCCCAGTAGTGAACCCCATTTTTGTCATTTCTATTTGGCCCCTCAATATCCTCTCCCTTGACACCATTGTAGAATGTTGCCGTTGGAATATGGGCGATATGGCGAAATCCATCCCATTGGGTCCCCGACTGGGTATTGCAGTCGTACTCATCGTCGTAGGCATATCCCGGGGTCAGTGGCTTGATTGTGTGTTTGAACTGGGGACGTGCAAATGCCGGAGTCTCGGGAACGTTGAGGGGGAGATTGAGTGGTACGATCTCTCCGGTTTGGATTTCCTTTGAGGCAGCTGTCACTCGGGTTGGGGTGAGGAGGTTGATTCTCCCAAGCTAGCATGGCATAGGTCAGAGCGAATGCCCTAGTAGTACGTGGAAGAAATGGACAATGGGAACTCACATAGTCGTCTTCTCCCCAAACCCAACATCTGGAGTTTGTCAGTAAAGCCGTCTTTCGTCTTGCTATGACTGAGATACTTACGCTCCTTCAGGTGCTCCTTCTCGTCTCGGGACATTCTTCCGGGTTGGAAACTTGGTGGAATTAGGATCAAACGGCAGAGTCGTAGCTGTTTTGTTCCCTGTCAGGAAGTCGGTGACCTGGGTGAGGCGAGTATTAGCTTTGGACGACGACATTGTTGCGGTTCGCGTGAGACTTCTGTCCGGTAATTGAGATCAGGAAGTGTAAGACGGGATCAGAACGGCCGGAATGTCCCCTCACCCTTCTTTATGGTGTGACCTCCGAGCAATGGGCTGCTAAAAACAGCACGATTCGCATTGGCCTACGCATCGTGGATGCCCGTTCCCCGCACCTGTATCATGATTATTTGTTACATCGCCCAGCGGGGCTTTGCCGCGGCCGAGGTGTTGCGGAAGCGACAATTGATGTCATGGGTGTTAAGTCAGTGCCGTGGGCGGGATGTAGCAATTGTTGATCGTCGGGCTCTAGTTGATTTCCATATCTTAATATGTACCGATATCTTTTATATATATTAAAAGAAAGGTATACGCTGCTGCAAGTACTCGGAGTTCTCAACTGACATCCCTCACGTCCACATCCCGGACAGAGTGAGATCGATCTCCTCCCTGGGCACGGGTCATCGCGGGTGCACGGACCAGGTACCACTTTCAAACGGCACTTCGGGATACGAATCCGGAGAAATCGCCGAGGGCTCTACGCTCTGTTGTTGAGGGCTAGGATTACAGAGCACATAATGCCTTCCTTACCGCAGAATGTTTATTTGTGGAAAGGTAGGCTGTAGGATGACTATCTGGTGTAATTAGTTGAGAATTCCTACGTGCAGTACAAATATTTATCTGCAGAATATTTTGATTTTCAGAATATTTTTCGTGCAGGGGAAATTTTATGATAAAAGGACCATTCACACTTTAACTTGACAACTTCTGCTTCAAACTCTTGAGTGCACAAATAAGATAGGACTATATCATCTTAGCTATCCAGTGTTTTGCAGTTTATAGCTCAGAAAGACGAAAGCTTAATATCCAGTGCTATCAATTCCGGCTGCTATGATTAATCTACGAACTGGAATATTGTTTGATGAATCAGTGAACAAGGCCCCAGTTGGCAAATCAGATCCAACGCAAATCAGTTATTCTTCACGAACTTCAAATACGAGACTGTGAATTTCTTGGTGGCATCAGACAGTACTCTAGTAATTTCTAGCTGTACGGAATGTAGAGCTTTACATATGCTGAAAAATAGATGGGAGCGATTTTTGTTTTCCATTTTTATATTGCAAACTCTATTAGAAACCCCTCTTCAAGACTTTCCTAGGGACCATTACGATTACTTTGAAATGACATCTATCTAGACGAGATAGAGCGAACGTATCAACAATTGCTGTCGTCTTTTAATTTCCATGTCCTCGTACCTGTTGTTAGACACAACGACCAGTTCCTTCCTAGGCCCCGGGCTAGGCATCAGTCTTTGGAAACTGCACGCGATTTGAAAGACCAGTTTTTGAATCAGCAAGCAACACAAGTACACACATACACTAGCAGTTTCGACCTTGCATTCGACTGATAATCATAATCTCTTCTAGCCTTCAGCGCGAAACTCAACAGTCATACCAAATTTCCAAGTCTCCGCCGTCCAGTACAACCTTGTCTTGGAGAATTAATTACGCGTCTCTTACTACGCGTATCTACATTCACGCTCCACGAATCTCTCTGTCGTCGGTGCTATGGATTACTTCAATGTAAGAAAACAAGCTCGCTTGCTTTGATGTTTGGATCTTTGCACTCTCCGCGATTTGCTTATTCTATTTTTATCAGGTCTAATGAGCGCTATTATTGTCGACCAGCGACAAAATCATCTGAAGATCAACCCGATATCCATCAAATACTGGTTCAGCAGTCCACTTACAGAAGGGAAAGGCTTTTACATCTTCAATCGGAGATAAGCGCACCTATAGGACGAGGAGGCTGAGACAACGGAAATATTTCGATTGTCATGATATTGTACCTCTCGAAAATTTTCTTGGATTCGCGATGGATGAAGTGATTCTTGCGACTCCAACTTTCACCAAGCCATGTGTAAGCTATCACGGTTTATATCCTCTTCATTCAGCGCTGTCTTCGGGAAAGTTTTCTCTGATTACAACACTAATTTGTGTTCTTTAGTAAGCAGCTGTCCAGGAAGAGCTTCTTTGCTAACGAATCTTATCCTTTCATTCATCATCCGTTCATCCGATATGTTACTACGACGGAATATTCCCCAACATACAAAATTATTTTTCTTCTATCAGTGCCCAGAGTGGCTTTGTGGCCTGGGATCACTTTATTCACGTCTGCGTAAGTGCTTCTAGAGACATGCCTTTTCTATTGTCTGTCTGATGTCAATAGAATGATTAAATGCCAGTGGATATAACTTTAAGACCAATCAAAACTCAACATGTTCTTAATCATCAAGATCTCCTTGGTCCTAGAATGCTGACCTTAGCTTCCGGCAGAGCAAACACTCGGAGAAGTGCTGACAAACTTCTGAAATGACCTCTTGAGCCTGTTTAGGCCCATAGCTGGCGACACAAGAAACGTTAGTTCGTCCGCATAACACTAAACGGGCATATCTCTCGCGGTTCTCTATATCTACACTTGATGTGATTATACTTGAGCTATTTGAACTTTGGCCTGGAACTCCTGATCGGATACATTCTGGTCTCATAATTATTTCCCTCCGTCTTCGGATTTGGATGATCGTCTCAGACTGCAGATAACACTTACAGAAAGAGGGAATTATGCAACTTTCGAGATACCCCTTAAACCCATTGGCCCTTCTGATTCATGGTTTAGTTCGCTATCGGACCCTTGTACCTCCCGCAAACGGGACAGCTTACGCATTTAGGGATCCTGAGACGCTAGTTACACTTTAGATAGTCGAGCTTCATTCCTGTTGTTCTACCACTTCTCGCCCATGTGATCAGTCTGTGACCTTAATAAATTGCTCCTTCGTGTTTGGTTAGTTGACTTTTGTTTAAACTTACATAGACAAGAAAAGAGTGACGCAAAGTGGGGATCAGGCGAGATGAAGCATGACTTTGGATTCTTGCTAATTGAAACTTAGGAGCGTAGAACTATTGTTTCCGACAACGTATAAGTAGTATCACTCTCCTGTTATAAGATTTTCGCCGCAATATCGTAGTGTCCCATTTGTTACATAGTTCTCAACCATGCGAAATTTCGGGAAGATCAAGGGCCCAGGGATTTTTGTTGCGCAATACCTGTCTGACGAGCCCCCATTCAACAGCCTAGAAGGCGTTGTTAAGTGGGCTGCTGATCTGGGTTTCAAAGGGATCCAACTCCCTGTTGATGACCGCCTGTTGGATATCGAGAGGGCTGCGAATGATACGGCATACTGTACGGCGTTATTGGACACATTAAAACGCTATAACATTCAGTTGACTGAGTTATCTGCCCACCTCCAGGGGCAGTTAATTGCTGTTCACCCGGCTTATGACATTCTCTTTGACGGTTTTGCTCCACAGGAGGTTCGCGGTGATCCCGCGCGCCGCGAAGAGTGGGCTCGAAGAATCCTTTTTCTCGCCGCCAAAGCTTCCAAAAATCTGGGCCTCAAAGCTCACGCAACTTTCAGCGGCTCTCTGTTGTGGCCTTATATGTATCCTTGGCCGCAGCGGCCCGACTTATTAATTGAAAGGGGCTTTAGTGAGTTGGCCGGGCGCTGGAAGCCGATTCTAGATGCATTCGACGAAGCAGGCGTAGACCTTTGCTATGAGATCCATCCTGGAGAGGATCTCCACGACGGAGTATCATTTGACAGATTCCTCGAGGCTGTTGGGGGACACAAACGTGCCTGTATTCTCTACGACCCAAGCCACTTCGTATTACAACAATTAGATTACCTTGGATTCATTGATGTGTATCATGAGCGGATCAAAATCTTCCATGTCAAGGACGCAGAGTTTCTGCCAGACGCTCGTCAAGGAGTGTATGGAGGGTATAGTTCCTGGATGGATAGAGCTGGTCGGTTCAGAGCCCTCGGAGATGGCCAGGTGCAGTTCAAGGGGATTTTCACAAGACTTGTCAAGTATGGATATAATGGATGGGCCATATTGGAGTCCGAGTGCGCGTTCAAGGATAAGATAGCGTGTGCAGCTGAGGGAGTGAAGTTTATCGAGAGCCATATATTTCCCGTTGCAGAGACGAGTTTCGATGATTTTGCTGCTTCGCAGATCAGTAACGATAGCATCGATAAGTTATTGGGAATTCAATAACATGTACTTGCCATAGTGATTGGAGGCAACGGCTATTTCATAGTTCTTTAGGATAATAAAAATGCTCGAAGTAGATCTGGGTATTGCCCTGACTGCGTTTTAAGGAACTAGAACGGACTCGAAGAATTCGAACTTCGAAAATTGGATAACTAGGATGAAATATCATGCGTCAGTTGCGAAAAACTATCCCTGTAACTCATACTTTCAGCTGAAGTTCCATGAGATACCTCACTAAGAATAAAAACCAGGCATTTCAGCAATGGCACCAGGAGGATATGTAGTAGATCCTATTGTAGCCGGCATCGCAAACCCTAAAACTGTTATCTATGCCAAAATCCAGATTAGAAGGACTTACACTAAGTGACTGGTCAAATCACGGACTACTGGGCAGACCAATGACTTGTTGTCTTCTGCATTGCCATAAAAGAATCTAGGAAATCGTTGTATTTTGTGGCACTATTGCAGGTGGATGCTAGGTATGGCATATATCACGTGAATACTGCTAATGTCAATGCGTCACGTGCATAGCTCGTGACACAAGGAAACAAAGTTTGCTTTTGATGGATTGTTTGCTTGGACTTTCAAAGTTAAATAATATAGTACGATCGGAATGTCCCTCAATTTTTTGATGGGTGATTGCCAAAACTGACTTTCTTCGCAACTGATTTTTGAACAGATTCACTTCCGTGTAGATTTATCCACGTGAGAGGGAGTACATCCGTCCTACGGTTGACTGCAACGACCCTCATATCCACTTTGTCTCGCCAATTTGTCACCGCTGCACATCCATACTTTTATCACCACAGGCTTGAGCATGCCAGGCAAGCGGGGCAGACCACAGGCCGTCCGGTTGGATGAGTACAAGGACGAAATTATCCAGCTGTATCGTGTCGATGGAGTCCCAGTCGGCGAAATCGCACAGAGGATCACCGCCAAACATGGAGTTGATGTGAGCACTCGCACCCTCATTAGGAGGCTAGGGCAATGGAGCGTTCCGAACAAGAGGGTCCGGATGGAGGCCCCAGAGGAGTTGGTCGAGAGAATTAGGTTTCATTACAATAGGAACCTGACCGACAAACAAATTGAGCAAGCGCTAGTGGATGAGGGCTTTGAGATCCCGCAAAACCTGCCCCGGTTACGGCAGAGGCTAGGGATGAGAAGGCGGTCTCGATTTGACCAATACAGAGACTATGCGCCAGAAGCAGATCCCAGCCGCCTGAAACCAGTTAGGATCTATAGAAAACAAATGGGACCTCTTCCACCACCAGGAGGATTATCCTCACAAGACTCTGGTGAATCTTCCAGTCTCCAACCTTCAGTCTCTACATCACCGCAGAGAGAAACATCGCCACAGGCTCCATATTCCAATACGGAAGCAGCTGAAGAATATACAGGTGGTATGGATGCATATTCGGATTCCGATGAAGATGAAGGTCCAGCATATTATTCAGCACCTTCCCGATCACCATCTCCCTCTGGATCTAGATCTGCTTCAGCCTCACAAACCGCTGTACCCCAACCGATATCAACAGCCAGGTCTTCAGTATCCCAGGCTGCTCAGTCAGCCTCTGCCTCTCCATCGACGGCAATACCACGTAGGCCAGTGAAGAAGCCAAAAAGGAAACCAAATCCCACCTTGATCATCAAAGTCACTGCCTTCGTCCAGAAATACATGTCGGCATACGACGGTTCACATGACTTCAACCACATTCGGCGAGTAGTTGGTCTGGCTCATGCCATTTACACAGCTGTCATGGAAGAAGCAGAGCGTGAGAATGCACCGCCGGAATTTGACCTCGACTTGCAAGTTATTACTCTTGCTTCATTACTGCACGATGTTGGCGATAAAAAGTATCTGAGACCTGGTGAGGATCCCAATAGCGTTGTTCTAGCCAAACTGCTTGAGCTGGGCGCAGATGAAGACTTGGCTATTAAAGTTCAGCGTATTGTTTCTGGTGTGTCGTATTCGTCTGAGATCAAAGATCCAGATGCTGTGATAACCATGATTGGCAAGTATCCAGAACTTGCGGTAGTTCAGGATGCAGATCGCTTGGATGCTATTGGAGCTGTAGGAATTGGTCGTACGTTTGCATTCGGAGGGGCTAAGGATAGAGGTATGGGGGACACCATTGAGCACTTTGGGGACAAGCTCGTGAAGTTAGAAGGGATGATGAAGACGCGCCCTGGAAAAAGAATGGCTGTTGAGAGGACCAAACGGTTATTGGCATTTAGGGAGTGGTGGGACGAAGAATTACGAGAGGCAGAGGGAGTACTGAAACCATCACAAAGAGAGAGCACGACGGCACCGGTAGAAAACGTTGAAGACGATTAATTTCAGTGGATACCCAGTATCTTTGTCGTTACTTTCTGGAGTGATGTTTTGATAGACTATAGCACAAGCATTTAAACAAAAGATTATACACCCATACCTTCCGACTCGATCACCTCAAAAGAAAAACCTGCTCCGGGGCCTAAGTTGAAGCTGAGATTTTGTAACTTTGCCAAGAGACTGCCGGTGAGCCTTCATCTTGAGGCCAGCATTGAACTGTATTGGTCAAAGAAAATGACTCCCCGTCACCGTTGCATTCCGGTTCTGTGAAGACCGATATATGGATGCCTTGCTTGAAGAAGTTGGAACTCACAGATTGTCTGAAGCTCTGGAATGGCTGAGCTGCATCTTGACAGGCATCAAGACTGGTCAGATTGGCAGTTGTAATGGGCGAGCAGCAGTCGGCATCCGAGTAGAGTGCCAGTGATACAGTATTAGATGCAATTGGAGGGGCATTTGAGTTGCATACTGGCGAAGATGGTTGTGAGGTCACTGGTGGCGGAGGAGATGAAGAGGCCGTGCTATGAGTAACAGAGATGGCAAAGAAGTGAACATCAGATGGAGAGTCTCCCTGGTTGTAATTGCCAACCTTGAAATAGCTGCTTGGTGCATCCAACGAAAACGTATCCAAAACTACGACACCTTGATCATTGACATTAACGGATAGGACGTTGCTCTCATATCGGATCTCATAGGTGAAAGTTTGTCCAGGAGGAATAGTAGCAATTGGTGCAGAGATCTTCTCATTGCCTCCAGATCTGGTCTGCTCCACTCCCATGACGATGACACCAGCAGAACTATAAAACAGCTCACAAACAGGCTTGTTTGAGAGGGTGTCGTTGATGTGGATCTGGCCGATGACCGTACCATGACTGGAATTGTCGGGCTCCGGGACAGCTAATGTCACACGCAATCTATTGACCGCATTATTCGGATCCCAACTCTTTGGGTTTGTCTCTCGCAGTTCTGTTCGACAATGCTCACTGTTCTGGGTTGTGATGCAACCGGTTGACTCTGGTGAGCCGGGGACTTTCATAACGAGAGCTCCATCGCCGCTCTCTGTAAAGAAAAACTGGTGGCCTGCGTCTTGAAATCCTCCACATCCTTGTAGCTGGGAGCTGGAAATCGTCGTAGGGTGTCCCGGACTGCTACCAGTGGGTAATTGGAGCTCCCATAGTGAGAGGTCAAAGTTTCCCCCGGGAGCACATGCTGGATTGAGAGCCCCGATAACACGAGGTGCTAAAATCGCGAGAAAGAAAGGTCGAAGTAGATTGGCAGCCATGGCGGTATCTGCACGGTACGTTAATGACAAAGAGGCTCTTAAGCCTTGAAATAGACGTACTCAATCAAACGATCAGGCCCCCTTTATATAGATGGATGAACGTACCTCAGAACCTGCTGGTGAGAATATATCGGATTGTTGTCACTTCAAAATTTCATTTCATTCTGTTTTTTGGTTTTGAATTAAGCATTGCTCAGCTTGTCGTGTCCCTTAATAATCTGCTAATAATAAGTCTCAGTGGATTTGTTTGATAAGTCATCAATGTCACTCTTCGCACACACCCTAGAACAAGAGCATTCAAAGGATTTTAGTAACAGCAGCAGCCAATTAGAAAAAGAATTGGGTCCCATTACTACTGGAACTAAGACCAAAGGATTTGCAGGGGTATTGCAGCAGCATTCACTTTTAGGGATAACGTCAGATCCGGATACGGAACACGAATGCGAGTCAGGATATATCCATCGAGAACAAGCTCAGCCATCGGAAGCATGATACGTGTTCTGAAGCTTGAATCTGTAGCTGATCCTTCTCGCTTGCAGAGAAAATTTCCCAATACAGTAAGTACTCATTGTATGATTCCTTTTCGAGGTAGATGTGTGCATATGCTAGCCCCTGCTTACCTGACATTAGATGACCCAAGCTAAATGACTACGGAGGTGGGCAACCCATTAGACGGAAAAGATTCTATGCTAATGTGGTAGATCAACAAGCCTAGCCGAGAGAGGATTTATTAGCTCGTTGCCAGATAATATAGATCGTTCAATCACAAAAGCCCTTCAATCTGCTTAATGATATGGGATTCAAATATTCTGGGCAGATTTGGGAAGAGGACTTCTACAGAGCCGGAATCAACAGCCGTGATCCAGCTAACATGAACAACTGTGAACAACCTCTAGAAAATGTGCATATATTATCCCTTTGACCGGTGAGAGTTGCTCACAATTATGCAATGCAATAGCCTTATTGGTGGCATTTAATTGGCCGACACTAGCCTAACCTGACTATACGTTTTTATTATCCCATATCCATCCACAATCCGGAAAATAAATGGTGGACACTTTGTCTTATAACCTTATATGGAATGCATGGGGTAAGATGCTTACACCTAGTCTTGGCTTTCTTTCTGTGTTCTTAAAACGCAAAAAGTTCCGGATATATGCTTCCAAATTAATAGATACCATGTGTGTGCAGTATACAGCATTATTAACTCTGCGGTCAACGTCCTAGTCAGCTCATTCTAGCTCGATTATGTGTATGAGTACGCGTACTACGTTACTATGTATCTGCACGGTACAGTTTCATCTAGTCGAGGAAATAACTCCCAGAAGTGAGGGCATATCTACTGAAAAACCAGCCCTATGTCAAATATTCCTTGCTGAGTTCTAAGCAATTTCCAATAAGGAAGTCCAGTTCCAGAGTAATTGTTGGCTCGCTCAGTTGCGCTGTAACGTTGGTTCGGAGACATGCGTTCCGGTTCGTAGGCCACTGTAGCGAGTGTAGATGCGTCGTTGCGGTACAGCCTAAATAGGGTATCAATTTGAATAAAACTGTTCAACACCATCTTCACATTGAATATTTTACTACATTATTCTATTCAATATGACTACTATTGGGAAATTTATAGCCAGAAGCCAGACTGAAGACGGAAATGAAAACGCGAACGGTGATCTAAAACAGTATTCGGAGTATATTGCCCTTCATATAGATTTATATTCATTTCGTTGTAACTATATAGAGCAGAAAGCATACCTCAGATCTCGACTACATCGTTACAGTACCTCCTTTTCATAAGCTAGAAGGTGCCAAAGAATGAACACCTAGATCCATCTAAAAGATAAAAACGATTGGTGAATCGCGCAAACTTCTTCTTCAGAAGAAAGTTCATCTCAAGGCTCCAAAAACTCCCTTGACCTCCTGCTCCTCAGACATTGAAGAATGCAACACGGTATCCTTACGTGACTAGGAAAGAGGATAATGAAAAAGAAATCATATATCAGCCAAAAAGCCTCCCATTTGAGCAAATCGATTCTGCTGCTCCCTCAGATCCGCCCAACTATTCAACTCCTCCTCATCAACCTCATCTGGATCGCCTTCATGAAACAGGAACTTGGCATCAGTGACGAAAGTGTTGGCATTCGCGTTGTTGGTGTTGGACGCAAGATTAGTCCCTTCAGCAGTACTACCGGCAGTGGACGTTTTTCGGCCCATAGGAGTGACGCGCTCCAGACGCATAAGCACTTCGAGAAAACGACCCAAGTACTCGTCAGCTTTCATAGCAAGAGGACCTTTCCGATTCTGTGGAGTATCGATTAAAGTGCTTGCTATTTGGCGAATTTTGTTAATCTGTAAGATGAGATTAGCAAGGGCTCAGGGAGTAGGCTTGCAGGAATAGAAGTGGTGGGTACACTTACGAAGCTTGCGCCGTTGGGTTCCATGTTCACTTGGCTTATACTTCCCAAAACAGCCAGTAGATCCTTGACGATGTTTTCCCGCTCATTGGTGATCATCGTCTCGATAGCCTCGTAGTTGTCGGAGGCAGACCGTGATGCGAGATCGTCTAAGCTACTGGACATTAGACCTGGAGAAGTCACTTGTCCGTTACTGCCACCAATCCGTCCCCCGTTCATCTCATCCCTTTTGCGTACCTCCAGGAAGTTCCAGTACTTCTCCACGATATAGGACCGGGTTCCTAACTGGCTAGCATATATGTTTGCTTTCTGTATCTCATACTGGATCTTTAGTCTTGATTCCATGGTGTTAGGTATCCATTTTTTGTCATCTCCTGCGCTGAATTCGGGGTATATCCTAGCCCTATCTGATGTTTGTGCGAACTCGCCAGGTTGTGACCCAGGTTGGAGCATCAATTCCTCGGGAATAGCATCCAATGTGCGTTGCACAGCTCGTAGGCAGTCTCCCAAGACGCGCATCTGCCTGTTCCAGTCAAAGACTTCGTCAATCCCGTAAGCCAATTCCATGGTTGCTAGAGGGGTGCAGGTCATGTATATTTGGATGCCGAGATTATAGCCGGTCAGCTTTGATATTAATCCGGGTGGCTGAGGATCAACGTGGTCGACATAAATATACTCATCGTCGACTTCAAGAGGTAGAGGAGGATATGGCTCGTTTGGTGTGGGAGGAGGGATGATGAGTTCCCCAAAGGAAGCGCCAAGTTGTTGCATAGACCTACTCAAGTTAGACACAGATCACAACTGTCAGATTTTCTCCCTAGTATATACCTTATGCCAACAAACATTATCCAAAAGATTCTCCTGCCAATTTCTTGCTTGATAAAATCGATCTGCTCAGGTCTCGCCTCTAACCCTATGCCCGTTATACCAAGAGCAACTTGCATGACGTCTGGATTGAATCCAGGCTCCTTCGTTTTATGTACTCCCAGAATCCTCAGCATGCTCAGCGTTTCTCCAAAATATAGCCGACACGCCCTCCAATTAAACGTATACGCGCCCGCCAGCCCAAGGAAATAACTCGTCGCGGCATCATACACCGACAACTCTTTATCTAGGTATCCAGGCCCTCTAGCCTCTACCGCAACTTTATGACATCGTTCGACCAGACTCATTGAGTTCGGGAAGAGGTCCTGCCTACGCTGAGCCTTCAGATGCTGTCGAGGTTTCCGCGGGAATGAGGCGACCAGGATGCCCACCATGGAGGCCAACAGCGCCAGAAAAGCCGGATTATTCAGGTCCTCTCTATGTTTGAAAGCTGCGCGGAAGGATGGCTCGTGAGGAAATGGCACCAATGGGTGTATGTAGGTGAAGAAGTCGTCGACGAGTAGCTCGAGGATCGGGAAGGGACAGATCGACTCGGCGGAGAGCACCTGGTGCGAGGAGAACGAGGCCAACGTGGCAGCGACATTGTTTGGAGATGTGGGTGAAGAGAACGAATCGCCTGAGGTTTCCTCGAGCCTTCGTTTCTTGATAGCTTCAGCGTGTCGGTTTGGGGGCCCTCGACGGCGACTTGGGCGGTCGAAGGTACATGGGATATCGAGGACAGCGCAGGCGCGACATGGTGGACCAGACTCGTCGCACTATTGTTGAGATAACAAAACGACTTGGTCAGCGATGTTTGCTGTGTTTCAATTGAGCTGTTTTGAGATCTCCAGGAAAGCTTCTTACCTTCACCTTGCGTATGCTACACGAGTCGCAAGCTTTTCGCAAGCGATTGCCCTTCTGGCCCTCACCCTGGGCACCCTGCGCGTGGCTATTGGGCGATGTCTGCCCAGTGCCATTATAGGCTGTCGGAATTGCCTGCTGCTGCTGTTGCTGGAGCTGGGGCGGCGGAGGTGGTGGTTCGTACTGGTAGGCCGGGGCAGGCTGATGCTGTTGATGGGGATCGGAGCTGGCGACTTGCTGGACGCCGGAGACGGGTATCTGGGCCGGCGGGTAGGGAGCATGAGGATAGCTGATCGCCGGAGCCGTGTATCCCGCCATGACTCTCTGGGGGCGCGCGATTACCGGCGAGAAGTCGGGAGAATTCTGGTTGATAAGAGAGGTTCCTGGCGTGCGGAGGGAAAAAGGGTAAATTACGGGTTTCTGAGGGAGCTCCCCGCGGTGTGCCTCTAGCTGGGATGAGGGGGTGGAGACAGAATATCAGCGTCCAAGAGAAGAAAGAGAGGACTGTTCAGCTTGCAAAGGCAGGGAAGGATTAGTTGTGCAGTTATACAACCCCAGACTGGAGGTCTGTACATTTGGAATTGGAATTTACTATCTTCCAAAGCACGTGAGGATAGGACAATGCTGTAGTACAGTCTGAGTAGTAATTTGGTTGGCGGATGGGAGGCTAGGTCTTCACGTGACATATCATCCCACTGGCGCTCTCAACATGACGTGTGATTCCATTCATTCAAGTGTAGGATCAATTATGGAATTATGTTTTTAAATCCTCGAAAGTGTAATGATGCCTGTTCTGTCGGGTAGCTCATTTAATAAATGATTGAGTATGCCCAATATCACTGGCTATAATGCAACAGAAGCTCACAGGATGCTTAGGCACCATAATTACTCTTTAACAATATTCTAAATTCTCGAGAGCTCAACTTTGTATCATGTTCTATATACTTTTGTGATCTCTCAACTCACTAACTAGCTGGCACCCATCTCATAATTGGTCCTAACCAAGATTCATAATCCTCTTGCTTTCCAGATACTCCACCCCACTTCAATATACTGACATACCACCTATAATCCCCCGGTCCCGTCTTATAAGACGTCCCATCGCTCCGCTTCACGGTAGAGTCCTGGCCAGTGGGTCTGTATCCTGTTGGCCACAAGAGTCCTGTCGCATTTATTATGGTACCGAACGACGGATGTCCAAATATACTCTCTTCTGGCGTGGAGACTGAAGGGACATATGGGAAGGTCTCGGAAGTATTGAAGCCGTAGTACGTTGCTGTGATAGTAGTATTCGCGGGCAACACGTCGATGCGGAATTCTGTAGATTGTTGGAATACTCCGAATACGGATCCGAAACCCTGGCCTTCGACGAATTCAGCGAGGCCTCGGTCTACAGTTACGGTGCCGTCGGTGTTGCGGACTTGGACTTGTGGTAGGATCGTGCCGGTCGTGGAGATTTGGAGATATGGTTGGTTATAGAGAGAGTAAGGAGGGCCGATGTATGGGACGTGGAATTTTTCTCCGTCGGAGCTTGCTACGGAGATAAAGCCACCGGCCACCGGGAGGTTAGTGGGAACCACCCCCTGAGGGGGGACAATGGTGAAATGTACTGTCTTGGATTGGCCAGGTAGGACGACAACCGTCTTGGTTGGGAAATCAGCAGTAGCGTAGAGTGGGATCTGATTCAATTCCCTAAACTGTAAAGTGTAGTCCATATAGCCGGCTCCTTGGTGCGAGAAAGAATAGGTTTTGGGGAGAATGGATGGATTTTTGATGGTGATGTTGGCGGCGCCGTAGACTGTTCGCGATTGGTCTCCAAGAATAATCTGTCCCGGGGAGATTATGCTCTGAGAGAAGATAGCGTTGTAAACGTTGACAAGACCAGCCCCCTGTTGGGCAACAGCTGAGAGCATTGTGGTGTTCAGGGCCCATGGCATTGCTGCTGCAGTTGTCTGAAGACGGTTGAGGAGTTGTGTGATACTCTCCTTGGGAAATTTTGACTTTACAAGAGCGTAGCTTGCAGCCAAGTAGGGAGTTGCCATTGACGTACCCTGTAGAACACAGTATCCACCATATTGACCAAGGGGCCAAGTAGATAGGATGTGACCCCCAGGAGCTGATATTTCAGGCTTGAGATCATAAGTAAACCTAACAGGACCGAAATCGGAATAGTATGCGATCATGCCTCCGCTTGCTTGAGCATTGCTGGTGAATTCGGTATTCTTATAGAAGTTAAGCTTGTACTTAGGGAAGCCACCAGCTTTAGCAAAGTTCTGCGTGAGTGTCAGGCCGTCCTGGAAATTGAGATAGCCAAAGTTTGAATTGAAGTATCCAGGACTAGGGACATCGTATTCTGCCAGGTATGGATTTGTCGTATTTGCGTTGAAGGCCAAGATATAAGGCGGATGGATCGCTGAAATACCAGTTGAGCCAGCGTCGAGCGCGGTACAGGAGCTGTCGACCTGGAATGCAAAGACAGTTTCATTTATACTGGTGCCATTCAAATTGGCAAGAGCGTCCTCCCAGTTATTTCCAAAGCATGGATCTTCAACTATGTATACAGATGCCAAGGTAGAAATGTTGAGGGGGTAGTTGGATGCGTAGTGAAGTGTCTTGCTGAACGAATCTTGGGCGGAGTAGACGAGAGGAAACTGCGTGTTGGATACTGCACCTACACCAATTGCATTGGGGTCGCTGCTGGGCCATTCGGCTTCGTAGAGCTCAGCAGCCGCGTTACTCCAAGTGGCATCGTTTGCAACAGCGACGATGACTGCAATACCTGCATCGTGTAGTTTCGCAACAATTGATGCAATTGGATCCGGTGCTCCACTAATGGGTGGAATGCCAAATCCTAGAGACATACTGACTAAGTCCACTTTATCTTCATATGCTTTGGCTAATGCGGCCATAACAACGTCACTGCCACCTCCGGAAGCATCGCAGTCCAGGACTCTGTACATATAGATCTCGGCTTCGGGGGCAACACCCACAACATCAAAGCCACCTTTGACGCTGTCCATGCCAACAATACCTATATTTAATTAGGAACTATTCAATAAACATGCTAGCTTTTTTTGCCGAGTAAGACATACCTGTAACGTGTGTACCATGTCCACCCCCGTTACATGTAATCAGGGGGTCAGGGCTCTCTGCAAGTGTTCCATTATCTGTGATAAAAGAGTAGCCACCAGCAATCTTATGTCCTTTACCGAACCCTCCACCAAGTGCTGGGTGTCGATAGTCAACACCGGTATCGACAATGCCAATTCTGATACCCGCTCCTTTAATTCCCAGATTGTGGAGCTTGTCAACCCCTCCCATCTGAAGTGCTGAAGCTAGGTTCGCGCCTTTTCCAGGCTTAGGTGAACTCAATTGGGGAGGATGAGGTGAGAATGAGCTCGTATCTTGAGTGGTTATGTTCGGTACGGCCACCGTATGGACTGAAGCCACCGAAGTTACGCCTGGGATGGCTAAAAGCTGAGATCGAATCTCGTCATCACTGCCAGGGCTAGTAACTTGGATGGAGAGACCGAGATACAGATCCGGATTGATAAATTTTTGGCGGACCGTATATTGTAGAGAGGAGGCACGCTTGTGGAAAAGATCATGTTGGTCGGCAGATCGGCCGAGGAGTGTGTTACTCTCCTGGCTTAATTGAATTATGTATGTCCTGTCGATAGCAACTGCTGCAACTGATGTCGCCGTAGCGGCAATCAGTCCAAGGACTCTCGAAGAAAAAAGCATTTTGTTCCCCTAGAAGCACTCGAGCTTCAAGATAGCAGGAAATGCTGACTTCTGTAGTCAAGACCGGAGCACTTGGGAAATCCATCTCTTTTTACATAATTTTGAAGCTACATAGAACCATAGCTATGCTGGACACAGCTAAGCTAGCTCTATAGAAGTGAGCTCTTCTTTCGGAAGGAGCTTTATTAGGAAGGAGGATCTCTCTCATCTCAGAGCTATTTTAGGAAGGAGGTTGCACCTGAGAAAGAGTCTCTTTAGGTCGGATCATACATCGGAGGTATTATCGGGCAGAGAGAGTTGTGCAGAGGGGTGGCTCATACTGGAAAAACACGGAGTGTGAATGCTTATTAGAGAGATGTATAATTGTGCGATGTTGAAGCTGATGAAGGTGATTATTTTTCGATGAGTTAATCCTCGTTCTTGCCGCGGCACTTGCTCAGAGGTACTATCAAGTACCGAAAGACAGATCAGGGAAGAATGCGCTTTTTGCGCTACAGCCAAGTTAATATTGTAAACCGCTCCTTTGACAAGGGTAAACTTACCGTCATAGCTTTCAAGAGACCGGTATTTCGCATAATTAAAGCCCTATCTGAGTGTTGTTGGTTGGTGGATCTGAGTTTTCGGTATGTTCCTGAATTCTTCGGACGAAATAACGCAGATAGAGCTCTTTAGCCCCACTGATACGTCCCGTTTGATGGGATATCTTTATCTCTCAACCCACATTGGAGCCTGACGGTCAGGGGTAACAGTTAAGGAAGTGGCCGGGACCCTGTGCGTAGTAGTGGGAGGATCCGAGTCTTGTAGTAATCAATTCTTTTACTCGGGTTTCTTAACGGTCCCTCATTCCCTCATAGAAATAACTGAGCGAGTTTTGTAGCGGATTAGAAATATTCTTTTCGTGAGCTTGCCAAATAGAACCATAATTGCCCTCCATTCGAAGTGTTTTTCTAAGACTTGGAGGAATGTACTGTACGACCCCATTACGCCGAATCACACCCTATTGCGGGGTCTTCAGCATTCAGCGTAAGCACGGGTAACTAGCAGGCCCAGGTACCAAATGCTGGGGACTAGCCCTAGGGTAGAGACGTTATGCTAAGTATCGTACTAGGGCAATGCAGAGTAACTGCGGTACTGTTGTTGTAAAGTAGAAGAGTAGACGAGACCGTAGAAGCCAAAAGGGACCTTCGGCGTGTGGGGGTTGCGAGAAGATGCTTTAGTAGGCGTAATAAGCACTAAGCATAGCTGACTGATTCGGACTGGATGGAGGGCTCTCTGCCTCATTGTGTCTCCTGCGCGTGAGGCGCTGTTGGGAACAGTTATATGTGGAACACGATGCTATGGTGACATGTTCCATGCAGCTTCATGGCAAATTTGCAGCCACAGCAGTTAAATATTGAGCTTGGCACCTATCAAATAGTAAGGGCATTGAGCAATGCGCGGAATAATCTGCACGGAATAACCTGATATCTTGTGATGGACGACCTGCCGTCATAATGTGGGATGCTGATGCACCAACGGTACAGTAGAACTGAGAGAGGAAGGTTGGAAAGAAGGACTGTACTAGTCGGGTGCATAGTGCGGCATTTACACCGCCGGATCTTGCTTCTCTCCTACAGTGCGAGTAAGCTGGAGCTTTTCAGCGGCCTGGCTATTTACAGATTCAGTACTCTCATTGTGTCAAGGCCAGGAATAATGACATACCCTTTGAACTGCCGAAGGACTCGCAAGGATTGGATGTCAAGACCTCGTATTACGATAAGGATAATAGGGGCGAATGCTACCAAACACGTGGGTCCCTAACCAGCTTACAATAATCATACAGAGTAGGCTTCGGTGGTGTAACAACATAAGCTCAAGCACGGCCAGCAACGTGAGGAAATCTGGAAGGCCTCAGACAATTGCGTTTCATTGCATCATATCTCGCATCGATTGTTTAATTGTGCTCAAAGTTGAAAATATAGTTATCATTAGCAACCAGAAGTGGATAGGGGTTTCCGTACCTGTCCGATGGCCGTGTAGAGTCGCATTGCCCGACCTGCCCCTCACCTGCAAGCGCACATACATCAGACGGATATCAGAGCGCTGCTTAGGCGCCTTCTACAACTTCTTAAAGGGGATATGGTATCATATTCTCATCCGGTGGAGAGAGCTGTTGTTGGAAGCTAAAATCCAGCAATTACCGTGCTGGCTCTCTCTTACCCTGTGCTAAAAAGCGGCAGGCCGGTAATTAGAGCCAATTGTCCAGTACTAGAAGCTCGCTCATCTCGGCAGCAACCGGTCCCAGCCTCCACAAGGGGGCCGAAGATAAGAGCTGAGGATGATGATAGAAGCAACAGAAGAAGGAGAGATACCGTCGTCTATGCAATTGATGGCGCCGGTCGTGCAGTAGTCAATGATGAACCTTGCAGAGGTTGCTTAGGCTCGGCTCGTCACTGTGGCCTCAGGTCTGAATAATCTCAGTGATCTCAAACGATCATTGTCCTTCATTCGTCTTGATTGACATCAAATGGCTGTGCATTCGGACCACAGGATCATCAGCATTATTATAAGTAAACGGCTACTGACTTAAGCTAAAATAATAATGAACTCATAAAGAAACAACATTCAATATCCATCTTCTCAGAAATCTTTGCTCGATCATTGTCCTCGTACCTCAAACGCGTCTCCCTACACCACAATGTGCCCTTTACGCAATCAGGCTGAGCAGCAAAGATAATCATATTATCGCTACTTTAGAACATGTGCATCTTCTTGCCTGAGTGGAACATTGATGGCAACATATCCTTGTTATCGTTCAGATGTTCCAACGCAGCTCTCATGTGGGGAGGTGTTTTCTTGAGAACGGAAGCGCTTAAATGCTTCTCCAAGTACTCAGCCCTCATCTCTAAGAACTGGTGAAAGAGAGCTCCTCCCAATTTGTATAACAAATCTTTGCCTTGAGCAAAAAACACATCGAGCTTATCTTCATCATCAGAATCCTCCTCACCGTCGCCGCCTTTTTCGTCTTTGCCTGAAGCATCCTTGTTCGATTTATCCGTGAAAAATGCAGCCGCACCTGCAGCTGCATCTTCTCCCCAGTGTTCTGAGTTTCTTGCATTGAGGTATGTGATAAGGATACCGCTGAGTTTACGCTTCTTTCGCATCATATATTTCTCCCAGGCAGAAGTGAGTCCAAGTTCTGGTGAGGCATTATGGAAGTCGATCTCGTCCGTAGGGATTCGATAACCATAGTAGTCATTCGTGGGGCCAAGCTCCAAGCTACAGAGAAACCATTTGGCAGTCGGGACACCTGAAAACCTCGCAAGCACCCACTCACCAGCGACCTTATTCAAGTCCTGCTCCTGTACAAAGTTGATCATACGGACTACCTTCTCAGATTCTCCCATATCATCCTCTGTCTCTGGGCTGCCATTTTCTTGGGCACCTTCTGGCTTTTCCGGCAACTTTTTTCCAGTTGGGGGTGGAGATCCTGGCAGACCAGTTGCTCTCCTTTGAAGTCGATCATCGTGTTGCTCTTTAAGTACCTTGCTTTCCACAGCACTGACCACATCAAGTTGTCTCTCCAACATGTGTGCCTCGCATGAGAAGCTGACCATAACCACCGCGAACCCTGTGCTAATCATGCACCATCCAGAGATTCTTTGCTGCGGGCTAGCTGCTTCTTTAATTTGGCGATATAGCGAGTCAGGGTCTAACATAGTGATTATGACCCTTTGAATGTCGAAAACTCCCTCAATGCCAGAGTTGTTAACAATAATTGGGTTGGGCGAGATAGTTGTTCCATTATCAAGTTGTGCAGAGGGCTTGACAAATGCCGGTGTTTCGATCAGAGCTAATATACCTTTGAGTTCGTCGGGCAAGTCAAGAACTGGGGCGGGGACTTCTTCGACTGGCTCTACAGGAGCTTCCACTGGAGGCGATACAACTTTTGCCCCATAGCCACCTGTCTGGACTATGAAAGCAGACCTAACGGATTCAACAAGACCAGGCGATAGTTGTCCTTCAGACAATGCCTCGGCCGCCTGTTCCGTTACTGACTTTTTTATGACTTTAGGCAGTGGGATACTTGCGATATATCGCTTTACATGGGAATCTAGGCTGTTGCTTGCGTCTTCTTCTGATTGCGTAGGGTGGGAATCAGGTTTACTCTCACCCGCCGGCTCTTGCTGCGGTGGTTCTGGAACCTCAGCGGTAAGTGTTGGTGCTTGGCTCAATGGTGGTGAAGGCGAACTTGCGGGCTCTGGTTTACTTGAGCCCCTTCCAAATCCAAAACCTTTGCCCATGGGCGATTTGAACCCGCCAAGCCCTTTCATTGAGCCTATACTCTTCGAAGATTCGGGAGTGGCTACCGGTGATTCAGGTTTACTCTTCATGAGAGACATCTTTGGGATAGCAAAGTTCTTAGGATCCAACGGCAAAGATGTCGACAGAGATGATGCAATGTTGAAAGGATTGAAGCCAGTCTCAGACTTCTCAGACTTTTCACTCTTAGCTGCCCGTCGCAAGGCCTCTTCCTCGGCAACCTTCTTTTCCTTAGTATCTGCCTCGTGCTGTAGATATATGAGAATCTTGGCAATGTTCTCAAGATGTGTCTTGAGGACTGAAAATTCTACTTCTTTCACCACGTTCAAAATAGCAAGGACCCAGTCGATACGAATGTAGTTGTGCTTTTTATCTTTGATGTATTTGATTGCTTCCTGGAGCATCATTGCGACCTTCACAAATGTGTCTGACATTTCATGACGCCGTATTTGGAAAGGCTCTGTAAGCTCCTTGAGCTTTTTATTCTTCCGTTCCTCATCGCCTTGGAGTTTGTATGCTTGGAGCTTGCTGGGATATAGCGAACGCCCACGAATAGGACTGCCGAACTCTTTTCCAGTCCAATTGAATACAGAGATGTCATTAGACATTATTATCACTTCGTCAAGTAGTCGAGAGAGAGCTTTTGTTAAGCCTTCAGCATGAAATGTCGGGAATCGAACCCCGAGGATACCCATCAGGGAGTATGCTTGATCTGTCTCGACGGTGCATTGCCTTTCGCATGCTAACGACATTACTTGACGGGTAGAAAACTTGTCTCTGGCAGTACCGTCGACCCATGTGTTTAGTTCCTGAAGTTTGTTGAAATCTGCAATATATTTCCGATCTCGCTGGACAAGGTCCTTGGTTACTCTTACCAAACACTGTAACAGAAGATTGAGCAGATCAACTGCCACGGAGTGAGAGCTTGAAAGAGTCACCTCAGCCTTAATTGCACTGAGGATATTCATCTTTGAATCTTCGCTACAGCCAGCGGCGGCAACACGAATTGTTTCAGTAATGCGAGATTTCGCAGTTTCTTTGTCAATGTCCTTCGAGAGCTGGACTCCAAGGGATTCGAGAAGTACTATTAACTTTTGAGCAACGCTAATGGCGATTATCTCGCTTTTATCGTCATTGGTTCCTTTCTATTCTATGGTTAGCTACAGGCATGCTTCATGATTGGTAATAAAACATACATCCTCTTTGGTACCCTCGCCGTCACTATCGATAATAACATAGCTGTCGTCGATATTACGGTGAGTACCGTTATCTTTGATTTTGATCCCAGTACTTTCAACATAGGCACTCTCAATAAAATCTTCAGCGCTCCCATAAGGAAACTAGACTCAGTCAATACACGAAGGATTGGCGTTCAGGTTAGAAACCATAACATCTTACCTCAACCTTCGCTCTAGAAAATATTCTAGCCAGAGTACTTGGCATTGTGAGATGTCGAATATTCTTCGTACTAGCATCTGGATTTTCCACAACCTTTTTCAGGTACAGGTCAATGAATGGGCAGAAATAGTAGTAAGGCCCAATACTCTCAACTGGCCTAGCTAGGCGATTCCAGGATGAATTAACGTAGAAAGTGGTCTTGCTCAAAACGGCTTCTTGAAGCGTCCACCCGCGAGTTGCCCATTCTGGCTCGCTAGATAGGATTTCCTTGAAGCTTGAAACGTTAGGATTAGGTGCCTTGTAGCTAGAGCCCTCTTCCTTAAACGCCTGCCAAGCCTGTATCCACTCCTCTCCCGATCGCCTGGTATCCAAATGAACCAAACAGCAATCAGCGTTCGCATACCAGTCTCCCATAAGGGAAAGAGATTCGACAAGTTCGCCACTATTAGCTTTATTGATACAGCAGGTGTCGAGCCAGATGTACCGTTTGCCTCCTTGAATGAAGAGTTTCTTATCAAAAACTTCTTTTGCTTGTCTCATGGACTGTTCAATTTTGATCGAAGACCTCCATTGCTGCAGACAGCCCTCCATCGCATCAACAGCCTCTCGAATGCGGCTATGCTTTTGGAAAAATATCACATTGCTTTCAATGTTGTCGTAGTTTTGTTTTGCCTCATCAAAGGCTCTCACGGCTTCTGCCTTTGTTACCTCCGTATCCTTCGTGTTCGGTTCCTCGACGGGGATGTTTTGACCTTCTACCGTCAAGATACCTTCCTTTGGCACGATGCGGCTCACCATATCCTTAATATTGCTTGCTTCCCTGGCTGAATAATCTACTCTCTGCAGTGCAGCCTTCTTCTCTTTCGTTGCCCTTGATAATCTATACTCGGCATCTTTTGCTCTAATTCTCTTTTCAAGTAGAAATCCAACGATATCTGACCTATCCTGGATACCGAGCTCAGAGTCAATGTCAACCGTAAGTGCTTCTATGGTTTCCTTCTGCTCTCTCACATCCTTTTTACATTGTTCTTTGATCATTTGGACATCACTTTTTCGGAGGGAAGTCTGGGCATCACTTGCTGATGTATCACTTTTCGCCTGTTGATCCGTTTTTGCCTTTTTTGCAAGATCAATATCTAACTCTCTTGCCCTCGATATGTAGCTATACGTGACTTCATTGCCTTTCCAACTATGCGAGAGCATGCAATACTGATCCAGGTCCCCAATATCAGGTCGCTCCACAAGATGTCCCGTGTCGATGTCGAACATGCGAACTGGAACGCTTGTCTGTTGTGTAGTCTGACTACTTGGGGGGTCGAGGGCAGCGCTATGGAGGAATTTCTTGGGCTCAGTAAATGTCGGTTGAAAGCCCGGACTGAACAAGACAACCAGAGAGCTTCGTAGTGCATCTGGATTACCGCTCTTGGCGATATTGTATACATTTAGGGATTTTGCCTTAGCATCTAAGGCTCTGTTCATGACATACTCCATTGTTTATGCGAATATGAGACAATGACAATGCAATAGATAATTAATAGTGCGTAAATTCTATTGATGGTAAAGAGCCATCCAGATAAGGAGACTTAGAGCACTACAGAGGAAGTGCAAGTGGTTTAGAATGATTAATATGGACAGTCTCTCGGGGAAGAATTCAAGTGTCGCATAATACTACCTAGGAGAACATCTGAATTTGTCCGACCTGAAAGTGATCTGCAGTTCGTCTGAGAAAAAAAGCCTCACAATGTCTTAACCAATTCCCCTAGTGACGGGCACTATGGACCGTTATGACCCCTCCGTTCCCCTCAGCTCTAGTATGCAGCGGGAGATTAATCACAACTTTTGATTCAATGGGAAACCGTCTTTTCCTAGAGGTTAACCCCAAGGCGGGATGATGTCTCATATTCAGCAGCAAATTGTACCTTGACACATACGGGGTGGCGGCTCTAGAGGGTTGTGAGAGTGACAAATTAGATTGTTCGCGCGGATCAAGACTTCTTTTATGGCGGAGCTTGCGTATATTGTTAGTCGGATGCGGTAGTTTCAGCTGAGTACTAGCAACGCACCGCTCTGCAGGCTTCGCGCCCTAGCAATCGTATTGGTCTATAATATGACAAACAAACGGTTTGCACTTTAGCCCGAGAACGGAGCTTCCGACTCGAGTTAGGGCGCTGAAGTGCAAGTTGCCGTGCAGTTTAAGACATTGAGGGGTTGAAATGGTAAGGCAGGAAGAGAATATGTGCGCAATCTATCAAGTCCAGCTTACACAAAGACGCCTCTCGGATTCATCATTAGACCAACTCAAGGCTATATTTTCAGAATAGATTTGTGGCCTCCAATATCTGATTGCAACAAAGCAATAATTCACAACCATCATGACGTCCTACCATCGGGTTCTACACGTATTTGAGCGATCCGTCGATGACAAATCTATAGAATGTGACTAGTATGTGGTCAACTTGACTTGAAATTTCACGAGAGGAAACGAGCACTCTAACTTAAATGAAAGTGATATCCATCCTTGGGAGATCCTCATCAATGGAGAACGATGGTCCGGAAAAGTGCGTCTTATTGGATTTGTCGATGTCTTCTTCCTTATAAGCTACTCAGCCAATGCTCGATTTGAGCATGGCATCATTATCTACAGTGAGGCTCTAATCATCATTCGCTACATGCTGTGATGGACAAGTCCTAACTGACTTAAATAGAAGAAGATGATGCTATTAGAAGCATCCTAGAGAAAACTCGTATCCAAGCCGAGAAAATCGGGCTGAAGATTATTAACGAAGCAGAAATAAAGAACAAAAGTATGATAATTCCTTTCATATTTATCAATATCTGTTTCATCACGCCCTCTAATAACGAGCTAATTTATTATTATCATATAAGAGCCGGAGAAATACTTTTCCTTTGAAAGTGGCTCTATTGATTACAAGATAGTGAGTCTGGGACACGAAATTGGAATGAAAACAGAATATCCCAAAACATCGTTGAAAAGATATGAAATCAAATTACAAAAGCCTAGTGACAAAATTGCAAAGAGTGAGTCGATCAGAAATTCGTGCAAAATACCCGATGGCTAACCACACAATTTTTTACTTGCTCAGAACGCATCCGGCGAGGTGTTAATCAACACACAATGACACAGCTGATTGAGGATGCCATGCGTTTAGGAATCATTAACCACGCAGAATTTGTCCAACAGTTCCTGGGTCAATATGTCGAGGGTACGGCTATGGATGATACATTTAAGAGGTATATGGCCACGGTTGCTCGCAACGACTCTTCTCTCAGCCTCTCCAACGAAAAAGTATGAGGATGCGCTGGTACTAGGTGTTTGAAGGGGCAAATTAGTATTTTCTCAAGTTAGTACTCCGTTAATATAGAATCTCGTTGTAATTTAATTACTCATGGCAATACTCTTTGCACTTTGCTATGAAATGATTACAAAGTTTTCTCATTTCCAATACTATAAGCTTTTAGTACACCGTCATTAGAGCCAGTCACGCAGCTCATCCAGTGGGCGGTTTAGAGCATCGGATGCCTTTTATGGTGGCAGCTTGGCGGGCGGATCTCACCTAGGCAAAAAGTTTGATGTATATGGATTCAGAGGCGATGAGTTTCACTGGTGATAAACTTTTCTTCTCAGGCAATGCAGCTTGTTTACCATCTAATATTATCGGTGAACGCCACCTATCTATGACTATAAACTCCACGGTATAGGTTGCCATTCAAAAACGGCTCGGCGGCTATTCCTAGTGTTCCTTTCATCTCGTAAAAGTCACATGTACGTACGCTAGATTTTCTCAAGTGAGAGCCGTAACTAAGCCATAAGCCTTACCATATCTCTCCTCTTTATATGGAAGAATAGAGACAACCTTTATATAATACAATTAATACATTCTAAAGATAGTGAAATAGTAGCAATTTCTTATCGAATGGCATCGCAACGGCACGAGCTCTGCGGTAAATGTTTGGCTTTGACGGGCACG
This sequence comes from Xylogone sp. PMI_703, assembly GCA_021399445.1. NCBI lineage: Eukaryota > Fungi > Ascomycota > Leotiomycetes > Xylogone > Xylogone sp. PMI_703. The sequence continues at coordinate 5,615,058 of JAJTUQ010000003.1, forward strand.
CTTGAAGGGCTCGAGGCTGCATATTCTCGAGAAGGCTACGCTTATTGTTCGTCCGCCATGGATTTGGAATTAAGGTCAGAAAGGTGCCCTCTCTGTAAAATTATCTGGGATGCAATGGAGTTTGATCTGAGCAAGGCCAACAACATCTGGGCTCATGCGGTGGGGCCCGCGCCAGAACTCCTGGATAGGAATTCCCCGCTTACTGGTTTTATATTCCGGGAATATAACTCGAAAGGGAACCAGCCGAGAACTATATGTATATTGGATACATTTACAGAAGAGGGCAAGTAAAAAAAAAGAAAGGACATGATATGATCACGGCTAAAAATTTAAACAGATGATCCCGCTTCGAATATAATCACGGGGCGACCAGTACTCACGGATGTTCGTTGTTCGACTGCATTGGAACAAGCATGCCATAACCTTTCAGATTGTCTCAATTCACATACACATTGTGCCGCAAACCGGGAAGAGCCAATGCCTATACGTGTTCTTGATGTAGGTGTAAATAGGACGGCTTTGCATGTCCGTCTATATTCGACAAAGAGTGGTCAAACAGATCCTTATATTGCACTCAGTTACTGTTGGGGCAATCCAAGTCAACAAGAAATGACGACCATAAAGAATCTAACGGACCGAATAAGAAGAATAGACTTAGACACATTGCCTCAGACTCTCCAAGATGCGGTCTACATCACCCGAAGCCTCGGTGTGAGGTATCTATGGATTGATGCATTCTGTATTATTCAAAACGACTCAGAGGATAGAGCCGCTGAAATAAATAAAATGGGGAGAATATATAGAGACGCACTTTTCACTATCTCAGCAACATCCTGTGTAAGCGTTCGCGATGGCTTTTTGCACAAACGATCCGAGCCCGCATCTATAAAGCTTCCATTTCAAGTATCTGCGAATACTTTTGGCTCAGTTAAACTAGCTTCAGCTCTTCGTGGACGTATATTTCATGAGGCCTTGCATCGAAGAGGCTGGACGCTCCAGGAGCATATCCTCTCACGCCGAGTTCTTCTATTCACTGAATATGAAATGCTTTGGCAATGTGCTACAGAGAAGTTAAAACCCGTTAGAAGAACACATATTGTATATCCGGATCGAGAATCACTCCCGGTCCTAGGTTCCGCTCTATCTGCCAATCTGTGGGCAGGATCACCTTTCGAAAAACAAGACGCTTGGTTTCGTATTGTTGAGCTGTATAGCTCCCGAGGACTAAGCCAAGAGCCTGATAAGATCAATGCGTTAGTAGGTATCGCTACGGAACTTTCTAACCTCTGGAAGGACATTTATTTGATGGGATTGTGGTATAAAGACTTTATTCACGGCCTTGCTTGGAGTACTTCATCAAAGCCGAAAGGGCGACTTTCCCACATTCCGACATGGTCATGGTTATCACTTGACCTTCACGCACTGGTTCATTATTTTGAGTTGAACTCTTTTCCAGATTACCACCAGGATGCGCGACTCATTACTCCACCAGAATTGCTTCAACCTATTATAACTAATGAACATTTGGCCGATTTTCAGACAGTCATTCGTATCAGAGCACAGCTTCTACGGGCGGTGGATTTGGAGCAAGAAATTCGTAACAGTGCTCTCAGCGTTCCCATCAGAAGTAAGCCACTTCGGATATTGATGGATCTCGAGCCGAACAATGCTCTTCCAAATGATACATTCATTATGTTACTTGGGTACAGCTTATCTAAAGGATATTCCCATTGTCTAGTTCTAGATCTATCAAGCCTAAAGAATTTAAACGAGTCGGATTCGTGGTTGTGAGGGATTTTAAATGGCGGAACATCACACCCCAAGATTTTAATCTTATTTAAAACTCTTACAAAATAAACACATATATGTATATGTTCTAGCTCATACACTTACAAGTCTATTACAGCTATGAATGGGGTATTCACACAGTCGCTTAGAGAAGAGAGTGACCAGTATATGGAATCTGTAGAATCTTGGCACATTACATATGGACTACTTCTAACAAGCGAAATATGATCACCCCTATTGTTGCAAGGATGGCCCAACGATTGAATCAAGAGAACGGAAATGTTACAACAGTCTTTCTTACGATGTTGGGCTGTTATACTGCCGGATGCGAGTGGAAATAGCTAAGTCGATGTTAAAGACGTTCCATATACATCAATCAACTTTCTAGGCTAGAATCTAGCGTGCCATATCATGTCACTATTTACAACGTTAAAACACCTGACATGAGTTAATTAATTCTAAGTATTATAATTTATAAATCAGTTGTATTTATATAAATACTTTAAGTTGTTTTGATAATATCTTAAATTAACTATTGTCTTGTAACAAAATCCCAAGCTCCACATTTCGATATTCAAAGAGATTAACTTAATAACGTAAAATTCAAATGGTTAAGTTACACAAACCTTAAGCTTCTCGAAACTAGGCACAATATAGGGTATAGAATAATAAGGCATAATATAAAATGATACATTTCAAAGACTGTTGCTCTCCAGTATTCAAAGCCGTTTTATTCTAATGGTCCAAACAGATTGGGGAATTCTTCCTCAAAAAGGGGAATATTCAGCCAGCTAGTGGCATCAAAGCTGTTATGATCATAAGGCTGATTTTCGGCTTGTGGTCGATACTCTAAATCCGACAAATCACTAGTGAAGTTCCAGAAATCACTCACCGGATCGGAGGTCCATCCAGAGGAGAGTAGGGCCTGTGGTAGAGCCCCAACCTTTATCAAGCGACGGCTGAGACTAGCAACATGGTTCCACATATTTTTTGTTGTTTGGTAGGATGCTGTATGTTTACAAAGAAGGTATAGTGCCACTAGAACCGATTGCTGAACCTTTCCAGGTATTGTGGGAGAATGATTCATTGGCTGTTCCAGCAAGTCTGGAGAGTGTGAATCATTTGATTGCGACTGTGTAAGGGTGAGATCGAGGAACAGGACTCCTAATGCTGAGACCAGGAAGTAATTCAGCTGTGCTTGCTGTAGATAGTAGATATTGTACTTATTATTCAAATCACAAAGTATATGAACCATGCTACAGGCAGCTTCTACAGTTGACGTCCAGATATGCCTATACAACATAGTATCGGCACTGCAACGTAACAGAGGGCGCGTGGTTAAGATATGGAGCTGGTTCGAGCGCAAGTGTATTAGTGCCCGGATCAGGCATATCCCTCGATTGTGCTCATCCCCACCATGGAGGAGTTCAAGTTCGGTGGCGACATTCTGTTGCCACTGCCGAAGCCGGAATTGATAGAATTGGAGTGACTCCATCCATTCGTTAACCACCCCTGGTTCTGTAGACTCCTCGCCGTAGAGACAATCGCATGCCTTTGATCCGAGCCGTGCATACTCTATCATTGCTCTTAAGTAAAATGCCCGAGTCTTAATAGATTGACATTAGTGGAACGATATTGAAATCCTATTCACATTCTCACCTCGAGAGGAAATTCCAAATCGAATCGGTTTTGAGTAATAGCAGGCAGGCCTAGGGCATAACTCAACTGTTGGTCCAGAACAAATATAGACCAGACAAGGGTGATGGCAAGAGCATGATCATCATGCCCTGGAAAATATTTGTTAAGCACTTTGGGTTTATTCATTCCCAACTCGAGGATCTTTTGACAGAGATTACACGTCGTCCGCCACGCCGGGCGCCATTCATGCCTGAAGTAGTAATAGACACACTAGATGGTCATATTAGTTGGTTCATCGGCCATCAACAAATCAATAGAGTTGTCTTACAATCAAGAAATCAAATATTAAACCCTTCAGATTATAGTGGGAACTTCGGATCCCATTAGTTGATTCCGGCTGCAAGCTGTTATATAATTCCAGTGACGCCTCATGTTGACCTTCCACCTCCACCTCCCCGAGAAGGGCGATGCACAACTGGATCTTTAAAATATCTACATCTTCTTTGGATATAGATCGAGGTTCAGGACCTGTCGAATCCATTGGATCAGGCGTGAAAGTGGCATCTATTAACTCATATATCTCACGAGCCTTTTGCAACTGCTCTTCCAGAGTTAATACCGGAAACACCGTTCCAACCATATCATCATACAAGCTCAGAAGGCGGGCGACTTCTGGAATGCCGAATTTTCGGAAACCACTCAGAACCACGCTATCAAGGGCGATTCTATGTGTCGACAGGAATTCGGTCTCATTGGTCTCCGTGGGACTGCCAACACTCTCTCCATAAATAAAAGATGACCCAATATCTGAATCCAGGTTCGGCGTATTTGTGGTGTCACCGGTTTGATGTTCTAAACGGCCCAGATTTCTTTCCACCATGAAGATCCCTGACGCCGGACAGCTGGGTCCTTGAAACAATGGTAGGTAGTTTTTAGATGTTGGACTATTGATATAAGATGTAGGAGCTACTACCCCTTGCCGGGTTAGAACGTTGGCAGGAACAAATCCTTTAAAATTATTAGCCGCGAATGTGTCAAGCGAATCAATGCGCTGGAGGACCAGGTCAAGCTTTTGACTCTGATTTTGAATGAGCTTTTGAATACTAGATGATAATATCGGACAGTAAGCACTTAAACATAGACCAATAGTGTGAATAGCACATGTCACCTACGCAAGAAACTCCGTACTGTTAATCTGTTCGGGCCCTGTGGCTCTTGTCCGGTCCGACTTGTACGAACAGGGCTCGCGACTGTGGGATGCACATTGAGAACAGGGACGACGGCCATCGCACCGAACCTTTTGCGCTTTGCATCTGTCACAAGCCATAACAACATAGGGGGCCCGTCTTCCTCGACGTGCTGCTTTCCGAGCGTCTGTGGTCGATCTTTTTGTATCGCCCGAAGTCAACATTGCAGATGACTTTGAAGAGTTTGCTGGAGTTGCGTCCGTCATGATCTTGTTAGGACGAGGCATTCATCACACACATGTTCATGTATTGAGGGACAGAGAAAATGAAGACATGGAGCGTGGATGAGACGTCACACAGTATGACCCCGGATATTTACTGTAGTATCCCGCAACACGGCTTTTTCCCCGCATTTTTTCGTTATTAATTTATTATCAATTAGATACCCTATCACGTTAGCTCTTATTAATGGTAGTAGTATTAGTAACTACTACTTAACTACTGTATGCTACAATTGAATCTACCTTATTCGATTGGCAGATGGTCTGTCTCAGTCGAAGAACAGAGATCTCCCGTCCTCCGAGTCTCCTTTTAATCTTCCACATGTTGTGGTAGGACCAACAGGTGAGTGTGCAACTCTATGTTAGACTATTTTCGTCCAATTTGCCCAACAGGCACTATCTTTCTTGTTTAAATTTTCTTAATACTATTAAAAGTAGCTCAACGTCCTATACTATCAAGAATGGCTAATGAACGGAAAATTCGAGTATATAGCAAAATAAGTTCAATTGGTCTCAAGGTTGTTGAATTTTTACTGTAATATGTTATTAATATTTTGATTCTATGTGATCACTTAATTTGTACGAGGATTAGGGTTGTAATGGCTTATACGTTTTGTGTTTTTAAAGTAACAAGATTAATAGTTACACGACACCGCTTTAATGTCGTAGCATCAGAAACTAGAAACCTTACTTTCACCATTATTTAGACATGAAGACATAATGTCAAGTTGAATGCTGATACTAAAAAAAATCTCAAACCTTGTGTCGCCGAATCTACTCATCGTTTGTATACCCGGATTAGAATCCCTCCCTGCTTGCTGAACCATGCAGTGTGTATTTTCCAGTCTGTCCCTGGTTCAATAAGCTCAAGCCGAAATTGACGAATTAGCTCAGGTACAATCTTGTGTATTTCTGCCAACGAGATCTATATCGAGAGGTTAACAGACGGCAAATAGTCATCTATTTTGACAATGGACTACTCACATTTTTTCCCAAGCATGTTCTGGAGCCCTGTCCAAAGTGCATCATGCAGCGCTCCATGGCCTCTGCATTCGGACGGAACCATCGTTCTGGCACAAACTGATCTGCGTCGTCTCCAAACCCGTCGGTGTCATATTGCACCACAGCCGCGTTGATTCCTACTCGACTGTCTTCCGGGAAAAAGCGACCCGAAAGCATGGCACCGCCTCGGGGAACATATCGGGGCATAGACATGCTTACGGGTGGATGCGTGCGGAAGCCCTCCTTAATACAAGCAACAAGGAAAGGCAGTTTTAATGCTTCGTCATACCGGATCTTTGAAGACAATTTACCAGATGCCGTTGCCTCCATAAGTTCGTCGACCAGTCTATTCATCGCCGGAGGAGTTTTCATCAGGTGATATAAGATAGAGCGGATAGCAATTGCGGTCGTGTCACTGCCAGCTAAACTGCCGCATCTGTTAGCAAAAGCAGCTAGAGGAGATTGTTGAAATTTGGGAATATACAATGCAGAAGTGATTTCACTCTCTGTATCAGGGACACCCCAGCCTTTCTTAGTATCCCGAAGTGTGAAGAGTTTGTTCAAGAAATCATTTCGATCAATGATTTTGCCACTTTCAACTTCGTATTGCCGTTCCTGCACAACCTTTCTACTGGTGGACCTGATTTTTTCAAACCCGACCACAGCAGCTCGAACCGTTGGGCTCAGGGCTGCGGCCAGGGGAACTATAGACCGAAACCATCTGGGAAGCACACCCATTATGGAAATAATGGGAACAGAGTGTCCAATCGCTCAATGGCATTATCCCAGTCATGTTCATCATCAAGGAACCCGAACCGCCTCCCGAAAAACAGCCTCTCCAACTACATCAAATGTATACCTGTGATAGTTAGCAGAAAACACCATTGCGAAAAGTAGACAAATAACGTGTGTGTTTCCTGACCATTGAGACCATTCTCCAAGGTCCACAGCCGTGCCTGTATCAGCGTACTTGTTCATTTTAGACAGAAAGATGTCAGAACAAGAGTCGATATGTCGTTCTGATTCCAGCACGGCTGTCATTGAGTACATGCTATTTACAAATCGTCGACGTTCAGCATGAAGTTTCTCGTTTCTCTGAGAAAAACGGTCACCGTTCACGGACATTCCCGCTTGGAAGGGATCGTAGAAATCGGTCTAAATTCCTTTGAGACTACAATATTCCTCTCTGTATCGTGATGGGATGGACTATCTTGACGTAACCACTCTTTATGCCGTATATGCTCTTAATTGCCTGAGGATCACTAATTGAGACCTCACTGGGTGATATTCGGACGATAGGTCCTTTTATTGGATCAGAGGAATATTAATAAAACGGAGAAATGATGTAAAAGTTACCAAACTTCTTGTGCAGCTGACGTTGGACTGCCTGTATATTGCCGTGCCAGACCTGAACTGCTCCCCAAATCGATAATATTGAGGCCCAGAAAGGACCTGGCACATTAGACAAGTGATGGAAAAATCGACAATATATCACCCACGCACAGCAGGATGCTATGACTCCAGCTACTGCTAACCGCCATAGTGGGAAAGCTATACATGCTTCAACAAACCCCGTAATCGACATAGTAATCCGGTATGTGAGATTAAAATAGAGAGACATAAAAGATACTAGTAATCAGATCAGTTGATATGGTCCTGTTTCTGTTGCTCGCAACGGAGCACTCAAATATATCCATCCTGCTATATGTTATTTATAGCATACATTCCACCACAGCAAATTGGTATCTACAGATCAATCTCATCATACGGTCAATGTTAATGAAATCCCCGCTACGGCAAATATAGTCAATAGTAAATACCTGTTCCCCTAACTCAAATCTATTCCGGAATTATTCCGGGCGGAGGCGTTCTGTTATGTGCGGGGCCCCAGCTGGCCAAGCTTCCATAGGAAGCCATAACAGTTCTCATTGGCCCATTCAAATGTCTGAACCGTCACTATAATAGTGCAACATCGACATAATTCTAAATTGGCTGAAGCATTATAAGAGAGTCTACTAGCGCTACAACTGAGAGATACTTTCTAGAGCAGATACACATATAGACGAACTACTAGTTCCGGATTTGTCATTTTCTGAGACCGGAATCAAAGCGGAAATGCGAGGGGGGGGGGGGGGGGGCGGGGAGGAGGTAATGCCGATATACATGGTTCCGAGTGACTTCTCATGTTTTCTGTTTTGAACTAGTTATTTCTCCCACCAGTTCAATGATCGGATGCTTCATGACTTCTGATTGCCATCCATGTTGATGGCATACATCCGAAATGATATAATGGAAGGAGCAGCCGTATCTTACGAGGCTCAAGAAATTGTTTTACAAATGCTCGCACACCCACCATGGCAAAGACATACCTGATCCTAGACAAGCCCCTTCATGTACAGATAGCTGTAATAGTGGCGGCTGTGACTTCTTATGTAAGTCTACCTTGAAGCTATGAAGAGACAACAAGAGGACTAATCCCTTCAGTTTGCAATAGTTATAATTTATCGTCTTTATTTTCATCCTCTTGCCAAGTACCCAGGCCCGTTTCTAGCCCGGATCACAAACTGGTATGCTGTCTACCATTCGTACGTCGGCGATAAACATCTACAAACGTACTGGGCTCATCAAAGATACGGTCAGTTGATGAACAACGTCTGTAACCTAGACACATAATAATGACAACACAACAGGGAAGTTTGTCCGGGTTGCCCCCAATATCCTCACGATCAACGATCCGGTGGCTATTACAGGTAACTGGACCTCATCCATTAGTTTCATACTCCTGGCTGATCTATTGTAGATATATATGGTGTCAATCAAAATGTTAGAAAGTCCATTTTCTACCAGCCCGCTATAGAGCATTCTGGGGTAGAAAGCACCTTTAATGCCAGAGATAGACAGCTGCATGCTCGTAAGAGACGGATACTTGCTCCAGCTTTTACAGAAGCCTCTCTAGCCTCGATGGAAAAGTATATAATCCCTCATATTGAAGACTTCTTCGCATCAGCAGCTCGCGAATCAAACGCCTTGAACTCTGGTTCAGATCAAGCCTCGCACTCATGGACCGCTGATCTAGGGAAATGGGGAAATTATCTCACTTTCGATGTCATGGGAGATCTGGTTTTTGGCCGGGATTTTGGGATGGTCGCTGGCCAAGAGAGTAGAGAGTTACCAGACATAATCGACGGTGCTACGCATCGTGAACTCATAGTAATGCATTCTTTCAATGGCCACATATAATAAACAGGTAACTAACAGCATTCTTTTATCTAGGCTGGCTGCAGTCCTTTTCTGAACTATTGGGGCCTTGACAAGGTGTTATTCCGCGCAATTGTACGCCGCGGGTCGCAATTGATCAAGTACGCTAAGCAACAATCTGAATTACGTCTTGAGGCGGACCCGAATCGAAAAGATTTCTTCTGGCATCTATCTAATGCTACTGAGCGAGACGGAACCAAGTCCTATACGGACAGGAATGAAGTCTTTTCCGAAGCTCGAACTCTGATCATCGGAGGTAAGAAGATTTATGGGCTTATCATTCCCTTCGAATTTGATTATTTATATGTACTATAGGCTCTGATACCACCGCGACGCAGTTAGCTGCGAATTTTTTTTACTTGACCAATATCCCATCAGCATTAGCGCGTCTGACAGAAGAGGTTCGAACAACTTTTGATTCACTCGAGGAGATACGTTTAGGCAGAAAACTTGACAGTTGCAAGTATCTCCACGCAGTTGTTAATGAAACCATCCGCATCAGTCCCAGCCTTCCAGGAATTCTCCCTAGAGAAGTTTTACCTGGTGGGATTACTGTTGTCGGCGAGTACTTCCCTGCCGGAGTTGAGCTGGCAGTTCCGATCTACACTCTCCATCACAATGACGTCGTCTACCCAGATCCGCACACGTATCGTCCTGAACGATGGCTTCCTGATGAGTCTAGTGTTGAAGCGGTCAAGCGCTGCAATGAAGCCCTTACGCCCTTCTCTTACGGCTCTCGTCAGTGCATTGGGAAGCGGTTGGCCTTTATCGAACTATATCTGACCTTGGCGAGAGCAGTCTGGAGTTATGATCTAAGATATCTTGGTGCTGGAAAGGAAGATAGGCTTCACATTGATGCAGTTGAGTATAAATTGATTGATCATTTGGCCGCGGCACGCGAAGGTCCAATTATCGAATTTACGTCAAGGAAATAACCATCATGAAGATAAGCATGAAAAGGAATTGTTAGTTAAAGTCTTAATTGATAACATCATACCGTAACCAAACAAGATAAATTTTAGAGTATACTAAAAACATCAAATTTAAGCATGGAATGGGATTCACGTAATGCAAATTTGGAGGACCACTCCAACTTACCGTCTTCTTTTGCCTTCATTCACCTAAGCCATGGCCCATGGGCAAGGGGCACTTGAGTGCCAGAATTATTTACAGAACGCATTGTACAACTGGGCCCTTATCACCCATCTCAAAAACCTGTTGAGTAGTGTAGTTCTGCCGCGGGTCAGTGTCTTGCTGCTTATTTTAAGCTCTACAGAGCAAGTAGTATACTGCGACAAGCAGTACTTATCAACACGAGTTAAAGCAATCGAGATGAAGCTGGATAGTCTAACCACGACTTTGAATGCGTAAGTTCCACTTTGGATACTAGGCCTTTCCTCGAATTTTGCGCTACAATGTGCAATCCCGCCAAGAAAATAGGACGACTGCGCCTCTAGCATATAAACTAGCCCCATTTTGAGCCATAGCTTTACTTAAATACTCTTTCAATTACTACCACGGACGCTTCTGAATTAGGGCTTACGTGTGTCAGCCTAGGCAACAAGAAACCATGTTGCTCAAAGACCTCTTTACCGCGATTCTCCTTCACATGTGCAGCTCCTGGGACGGGAAGTTTACAGGCCGCCTCCGTTGACCTTTAATAATATAAGAATTCCTCGATTATTACCGGTATAGGAAAACAAAGAGAGGCAGCTATGGGTTCGAACGATCTTCCGCCACCCCATGTTCCTTCCCACGTGGTACCCGTGGCAACCGTTCTTCTGCAAATCGGCGGTACACTGTGGACGGTCTGCTACATTCTGTATCTACGTGAAGCGTTGAGATCCAAGTCCTATGGAATGCCCATCTTCGCGCTCGCGTTCAACTTTGCGTGGGAAGTGGTTTACGCCATCTACGTCTCCGAAGCTATCATTGAGAAGACCGTCTTCTACGTATGGCTAGTTATTGACTGTGGCTTGATATATAGCGTGATGAAATATGCAAAGTATGAATGGGCTCATGCGCCTGTAGTTGCACGCCACATTGGCTTGGTATTCTCTACCATGGCTGTCGTGTCATTGTTTGCACAATGGACGTTTGCAAAGTGGTGGATTGATAATAATATTGGCCAGAAAGAAGGGAAGATCTTCAGAGGGGTTGTTGGACCTGATACCTCTGAGCTGGGGTACTGGACTGCCGCTGCAAGTCAGATTTATCTTTCAGCAGCAAGTCTTGCGCAGTTAATCATTAGGCAGCATTCAGGAGGCGTAAGTTACGGTATCTGGTATGTTGATGATTTTACACACCACAATTAGTTGCTTACAATGTACAGGGCATCCAGAGCCATTGGGTCTTTAGCCGGTTTACCTTTATGCTACGGATGGGGATGGTACTTCTGGAGGGAAGCACATGAATATTTCATGTCACCATTCAGCATCTTCCTCTGGGTTACTGGATTAACCTGTGACCTCGTCTATCCATTTGTCTTATGGCAGGTGAGAAAATCGGAAAAGGTGCTACCGGATGGACGGAAAGTTAGAGGAGATGCTGTTGACTTCCGGAAGAATTTGTGACATTTCACCTTGATACAGTTAAGCAGTGCCCCTCATTCTGTAAATAGATAACTCCAACCGCTCGTCAGGTGGAAATAGATTAGAAAGTATGAAACTGAGAAAATTGTTCTATCTATTGAAATGCTATAGATATCGTATATATGCTATGAGTATAATACATAAAAGGCAATCAAGGTTTAGTAGTAAGACGTAACCTCTCTGCAACTACGGCTTCCCAAACCTGCGATGCACATTGCTCTAGTGGTGGTGGAAACCATAGATACCGCTCCATAAACATGATCATTTCTTCCAATGACCGGATGCCTACGTAATTTAATAATATGCAAGCCGTATCTGTCACCCAATGTTTGTCGTCCTCTGCAACTCCGGTCCATAAGAATTGGCTAATTTCATATTCGCTGCTGGTGATGTTAATAAGACTAGTCTCACTATAATTGATTGCTAAGGCTACTGTAAATAATATCCAGAGCTGAAGCTCAGTAATACTACGCAGCCGCTCGGATGGGAGACGCCAGAATCCCACATACATTGCCTCGGCAAGAAGAGCCCGTAGGCGGTAGATGATGCTTGATAGTTGTTGATCGCCAGTATTAAGGGAATATTGAGAGAAGATGCATGATAGATAAATCAATAAGGTCAAGGAGATGCATTCATCCACGGGAGATGAACTTGTTGAAAACTGGTTGGGGTCCATCGATAAGATTAACCTTCCTGTTAAGTATTGAGCCGCAGAAGCATTGAAACTTGAAACTGAATATCCCGTGGAGTTTTCTCGTATAATAGAACATAGACTACAAACGTTGTTCAATATCTCGATGGTGTCTTCGCTAAAAAGTGACAGCTGGTCCCAAAAGCCTGGCGCCAAAGATTCAATCAAAGTTGCACACTTTTCTTCCCAAATGAGGGCTGTGGAACGATGTCTCTCTGTATAGGTTGTAGCAGTTGTGAGATTCCTATAGTGCATGAGATATAGATAGCTCACAAACATGAACTAGCAGCAACATACCACTTCACAAGGTGTGCCAAAAGGCCATCGAGACCTAGATTCTTCAAGCCTCCCCTCAACCTAACCATATCTCTAATAGCCTTTGTATGATTCCTCGATGCCTCGATACTTCCGGAGTGGAACTATTTCCAGATCAGTGTTTGTTAAGAGACTATTAAAGTGAACCTCTTGTGACGCAAAACCCACCTCATCACTTGACAGACCCAGTACGCTGATTATCGTAACATCACTAATTTTGCTTGCTTCTGAGGATAAAGCTCCATTGACACACTGAATGCATTTCAACCTATACACCAGCGCCATTTGACGGAACCTTGTGCTCTGGAATAGTACCGCAAGGCTCCGCGCAGCGAGAAGAAAGACGCTGTTGGTAGCACCTATATCCGTTAACGCAGAGGGGAGCCATTTGTGTATCATGTCATGACTGAATGTAGAGTGAGATGGTTCATCGGACCGGAAGATGTTGAATCGCGGAAGGAGGTAGGTGACATCTAGGTACCTTAATTGTCAGCGCCAGCGATTATCTTCAGGGAGGCGCGTCGTAATGGAAATGGGTATATTCCACATACAGTGTTCAATCAAGTACCGCTCAATCGGGGTCCATGCAGTAGCAAAGCAATCAAATGGGTCTGGAGAACTGGCCGAGAGAGGCGTGACAGGAGACGGTAATAGAGACGATGCAACCGTAGGGAATGTCTGAGGATTCACCACAGGAGCTGCAAGGTTCAGCGACATGCTGCCACCCTCCACGCTCTCGCCGCGCATACGCAGTGGCTGCAGTTTCGTTGCATGACGAGTAAAGCGCCTCTGAACCTCCCTGTTCACTGCATGGTTGCGCGATGTGACGTGCGATCTGACCTTTCTCTGAGTGCCCTTCTCAATGCGTGGCCCGGAGAGATTGACGAACTCGAAGGACATCCTGCTGTCCCTTCATAGTAGCATGCTAGGCATCGTGACTCGTCACATAGAGAACTATGAAGAAGATATAATAATAAATGACCTCGGGAGATGGCCGTGTTAGGGCTGACGCCTCTCCTCGTGCTTACCTTACATAAGGTATATTAATCAAGGCTGTTTCAAAAGAAGCTAAAGGTCTTCGCTGTTAGTACTCCTTACGTGCCTAATAATTGGTCCTAATTAGTTTTCCATTTTAACCCCGTGCCAAAACGGACACGGACTCCGTTGCTCTGCGCCTTGGGGCTTACTAGCGAGTAGGTTCTAAGAATTAAATCTACGAATCCTATGACTGAAGAATGGGGGATTCATGAAGCAGTAGGAAGTATCACCACCCGAAGTTAGCCGGATTCAGAACATCCGTAGATCTGATCTTGAGTTGTGTTGCCGGATCGAGGCTGGTCAATAATGGTGTGGAAAGTCTAAAACAAGCTTTGTACTTACTCTTCGCATTCCTAAAGAGGGAACAAATAATAAGCGGGAAAAGATGCACGCGATAAATGTTTCGTGGTCAAATAATATATTTCGCTTGGCAATAAGTAAACTAACTGACAGCCACTTGAACAATATCCTAGCCCATTACTCCCTATATAGTAGGTAAGAGCTTAGAGTTCTGCATTTCCCAGGCGACACGGGTCAACTTCCGGGGTTAGGTCTTATGCACTCTCCACGTGGACGATCTGCTGCTTCTTTTGCTCATCCGGAGAGTTATCCTCGTGATGAATTTGTTTCTCCACGGCAATTGTGGCCTGGTTGGCAAGGGTTTGGTCCTCGAACACTACGTGCCGTATTATTAGCCAATGATAGATCCACATCTGAAACACGGGTTGGAAAAAGTAATATAAGATACTTACAGAAAGTCAATTCTTCCAAGGTCCGGCCTGACGTCTCTGGATACATGAAGTAGACGAATGTAATCTCGAAAACAATCCAACAACAGTAAACAATGAGATACTTCCAGGAGATGGCATCGAGAGCAATAGAGTTGACGTAGGTTGTGAAGAAACCAGCTAGACGACCGAACAATTGCTCAATAGAAATACCGCGTGCTCTTTGGGCAAAGGGGAACAGTTCTACAAGGTAAGCTAGAGAAGCGTTAGCATAAAATATTTTTCAAAGAAGCAGCTGACATACTATATGTAAGAGCGTTATTGCCAATGTTGTATGCAGGTGAATACAAGAATATGAAGAACAACGTAAATCCGGAAGCAACTTTGTTGAGATGTCCATTGTCACTGGACGTAATGCTGCGCTCAAGCGTTATGGTCCACGCAATATATACACACAGCATGCTGATAGTAGACGTCAAAAACATGGTTCTTCGTTTCATTCTTGGTGCAATAAATGCGGCGAGAGTTCCGTTCACAAGGCCCCAGCAGTTGTTTCCAATGTTAATACGATTCTTTCTGTATGAATCCTTGATGCCCAAGAGGTTTAAGATAGGACTCAGATAGTAGCTGATAAGGGTATTTCCAGACCATTGCGTAAAGAGTCCTAGCATAGAGGCGATTAAAGTACGACGACGCATACCGGGTGTAGCAACCATATCCCACCAGGACTGTTTTGATGCTTCGAGTTCAAGAGCGATTGTAGCTTGAATCTGAGCCATTTCGGCCTTTACGAAGAGGGAGTCTCGATCTCCTTCGGCGTGGTACTTAACTAAAACGTCGTATGCTTCTTCGATTCTATCCTTGCTGATAAGGTGACGGGGGCTCTCTGGAAGGAAACTGTCATACATTAGTTACTTTAACGTACCAACAGGGTCCGTTCCAACTTACAAAACGGCTATAATCTGGAGAATGGAAGGAGCCATCTGGAGCAGTGATGGGATCCTCCACGCCCAGTTGTTGGTGAGTTTAGAAGTCCCTAAAGCAATGCCAGACGCAATGATGGAGCCGAAAAAGTAGGAAGAGTTGAACAGGGAGGTGAGAACGGGTCGTTCTTTGGGATATCCCAGCTCTCCGATCATGGCAGAACCTGCAACGATACAGAACACAATACCAAAGCCAAGAAGCATTCTTGCAATGATATACATAGCAACTGATTTGGCCTTTTAGCTAAAAGCGACCTCTCTTTCCTAGAAGTGTACTCACTATGAACCGAAAACCCCTGGATCAATGCACCAGCTACCATAACCCAAGAACCGAACATGATAGACCAACGTCTACCAAATCTCTGGTTGAAAGCGCCAATGAATGGCAGACCAACAATGGCACCTAGAGAGTAACAAGCAGAGACAAGGCCGAGCATCTGAGGGGTGAGAGTGTATCCATTCGCCGGGTTAGGATCAGGACGCCCAAAGTCTATAGGCAACTTGGTCAGTATTTTGATATAGAGACTGATTGCGTGTAAAATACTAACATTTGTTCCAGGGCGGGATAAACTGCAAAGAGTTGATCATCTGGGAATCAAATCCAGATGTCATCTCAATACCCATACACGCAGGGAAGAGCAAGAAGTAGAGACGTCGTAGATTGGGTTTCTTGTACCATGGCACTTTATCTTCAGCTACCATACGAGAGATGATAGGGTCTGAAAGTCCAGTAACACCCGTGGTCTTCTTCCCTTCTTCCGGAACCGGTGAAGCTGGTCTGTCCGCCATGGTGAAGCCGTAAAATCTAATGTTCTTCGCGAGAAAATAATTGGTATCACCTCAGCTGTAGAACTTAGGTAGGCTCAACGCCAACTCGACTGGGCTGCTTCAGGAACAAGAGCTGCTCAAGGGGCAGACCATGGGCAATATATGTCGACCCCAGTTTTACCCCCAGATCCCCCCATATGAGGCATATACCAAAGCAACTCCTGCCCAGGACGTGGGATGATGGGTCTTATTCCGCTTCGAGATGGTTAGGATAGTTGAATTATCACCGCTTTCAAGTTGCCGTCGCTTCTTACTGGATGGAGTGAGCAGGACGTTGATTACTTCCAAGGCCCCAACCCCGCGTTAAAGAGATTAGCCTGAGCATCAGCGACTCATCATCTGCGCATCCCTGGCCAAGGCAGTCCGCCCAGCCGGTAAAAAGGGACGACAATCCACAACTCCGCTAACACCAGAGTGTGGATGTACCGAAGTTAACGCGGGGATACCAATGACATGGCGAGCGGATGTAGCCTTTCATGCCAACTGGGGGAATATCGGGGACAGACTGTGGGGATCGCACCGAGCCAAACACTTGGGCCGCATCTGAGCCCATCTTCTGCGAGATCATTCCTCTGTTTCGTCGCACAATATCAGCTGCCAAGCACGTGGAGGCGGATCGCGACCTTCCGTAGAGGGAATAGGTGAGCACACGAGGTTGCACTCTGGCTCGTATGTCCTCTTCCCGGCTGGTGTTTTTGCGCTTATGCGTCTACTCTCTTGGTAGGCATGGGAAGTTCCTGATTTCCTCTGCATGCAAAGCACTTCTGGTAGTCTTCCAACTTACTGGTGCCAATACTGCTGAGACTGAGATGTCACATATTGACGGTTGAGTCGGCAGCCTCAATGGCGCTCAGTAACGGTTTCGGTGATCAATCTCCTCCCTTCACCTCCTTCACCTCCTTCTCCCACGCCGAGCGCCAGACCAGTACGAGGTTAAGCTTATTTTTGCTTTAATATACACGAGCAGTTGAAGAGATGCGGCCCGAAAAGCCGAAATCCAGCTGCCAAGCTGTCTCCACTCCCACTCCGTGAGGAGTGAATTGCTGCTCCCTTCCCCACACCTCGTAAGAGTGAAGCAGTCAACAAAGAGGATAATTACTCATGGTTGCCACAACTGGGTCTCAGGTCCACGATGTCTTGTTTTGTGTCTCCTTGGACGCCCGCAAAGAAGTCCCCAACAACATAATTTTGAGTCAGCTGTGGAACTCTTATTACTGTACAGCGAGCTGCTGCCAAGGCCGCTGTGGAGTCCGACTGAAGATGGAATATGCCGTGGACAAAAGTTGAGCAACAAAACACTCTTCAAAATGATGTGAAAAGTAACGACTTATCCGGGCTCAGAAGAGTAGGAACTTTGCCGCCGCGATACAGTCTTTTTTTCAAAGAAAGGAGGGTGGTAATAAGTCGTATGGATAAATCTAAAAGCCAATCGCAATGTTACAAGACACTTCGTACAAAGAGCCTGAATCAGGCTACCAAGGAATATAACATTACTGTTAGATTCCCTCAACAACAAGGAGAGCTCCAAGTGGTCTCTGTAGGCCCGAATTTGTTTGATCGACCTCTAGATAACCACGAAACTCTCGTCTCTTTTACGACATGTGTGCACAAAAATGAGCGGACTTAGTCCTAGATAACCATGGCCAAGAAAGGATGTGCAAGCCACTCCAGTACTGGAGCCGCAAGAATGCGAGGATTATGTGTACCATGATACTGGTATGGTCCCGTTGGTAACTTGCCAAGCACTATAGCGGTGGAGGTGCCACACTCACGGATTCTCTGCAATAAATGAAGACTAGGTATCCGTCCCTTCTCTGATTCTTCATCCTTCTAATTCTTGACAGCAGCTACGCTAGAAAGTTAGAGTCTGTTCATGTCCTACTGAATGCATTAATCAATGATTGAAAGGAAGGCTTTAAGCGTAATTTTTTTAAAAAAAAATATATTATTTCAAAGGTAAGAATATTCACGCTCCGAAATTCAACAGTAAACGTATCTATCAGGGATTTAAAATGAGAAAATCGTTTTTGAAAATCTCAAATGGCTCCCTCGGTACCCGACTTCCATTGGAAGTCGAAAACGGATAATTGAGATACCGCCAGCTGTTACGAGATAATGCTTTCTTTTAGGATATCTATCGGGAATGTGTCCACATTGAATAACGTAAACACAGCCCCCAACTATTCTAGAATAATTCGAATAGTCACATATAGTCAACTTCCATCTTATATCAACACATTGAAAGAGTGGTGCCTAATTTTTCGATGAAGCTACCGTTGTTCTCCCAACTTGCTGTCGGAAGCCCGTGCTCTCCGCAAATAAGATCTTCGGAAAGTGTGTTCTAAATCTCAAGCATGCCTAGCTCTCTTTGAAGGCGTGCTGAGTAAGCATCCTGCTGGATCCGCAGGTCGATTTGGGAGGGAACTGTAGACAATAATGTAGCCTTTGGACTACCTAATTAGGCCCCAACTAAATCGACACTGAGATTATCTAAATCGACACGCAACAACCGATACCGGCACCACCTCAGGCATCAATACAACTGTCGGCCACATACAAAGACTTTGACTACAGTAGATTACCTTCAAATCGTTGATACTAACCTTCTTCTCATAATATTTACGCATATTGTGACGAAATAATGAATTGCACGATTTTTAAAATTTAAGTAGTAGATTTAGTTACAGGCTACAGGCCCTACAGTGGCTCCGCTTACAGGAGCCAACGGCCGTAGGGCGTTGGCGATACAGTGCAGCCCATACTGTACAGTATACGGGTACTGTATGGTGCATTACATTGGAGGGCCCAGAGTGCCTTACTAATTTGGGTGTAGTCGCATGGTCCGTGAATGCCGGTATCGGTTGTTGCGTGTCGATTTAGATAATCTCAGTGTCGATTTAGTTGGGGCCCTAATGTAACGGGCCTGGTTAGCCACTTGTGGCGATGCAATTGGAATGAGTGGACAGAAACCCTCCTGGACCAGCAAGTGCGGCTAGGGCCGAAGCCGTTACTCGCTAGGCAAATCAGCCCATCCGTTTTAGTATGCTTTCCCTACAATAGATCTCCATGGTACTTATTCTAATTATCATGAGAAGGTGTGAAAAAGATATATGTTCCAAATCCAGACAATCCGCGAGTGCAAAGAAAGAGAAGTTCGGAGGGTTGGATTACTTATTTACGCTATTAGTTGTGTAAGGGCTCATCAATTTTGTTTTTGTCCTATAGAGTATAGACTAGCAATAAATTCAACGTGCATGTACTCTATAATCCGCCCTGCGAAGATAAATTTAGATGGATACATTTGAGGTTGTGGTGATCATTTAAATTTACTTCACACCGGGTGTTTGGAGGGATGGGATGTATGCTGTGGCATGACAATTCTACGTACCACAGCAATATGTACGTTTTCATCTAGAGTAATTAGAACTTATCCGTATAGTCATCCCGGATGTGGCAAAGTTAATTAACCTATGAACTTACAACCAGACTGTTCATCTTGTCATCAAAAGATAGTTGCACAACAAGCTAAAATCAAAGGTATACTGCACACTTGTATATTGTTCTAAAACTTCTAATTCCAAAGATACACCATCAAAAGAACTTGATTTTACACGAATGCTAACTCATCGCCGAGTGTCCAGGCTTTTTTGTGAGAAAATGCCAGCTTAATCCCGCAACTGATTTACAATAAAGCCGCCATGCCTAATAATGCGACTCCAAAGGGTAAGAGAGTTGCTGTCGGCCGGGCAGCATCACCGCCATGATGAGTAGAAGTTGGGCTTGGAGCTGCAGTTTGTGATGGGATAGGCCCGAGGTCTGTTGAATTGGTGGTGAATTGACCCTGGATATCGCCATCTGCTGTGGACGCGGTGCTGTTAACTATTTTCTGCCCTTTGATCCATGGTGCCGCCGCAAAGATGAATGCTCCTTCCAGCGATGAGTCGGAGCAATCACTCAATTGGCCAATGGAAGTCTTCATGTATGGTTGGAAAAGAAGACTTGTGTTTGTGTTCGCTGGAGCTACCAACAACGAATCGGGATATTGAGTTTCGTTCGTCGTGTCTTTGGTACCATCGAAAGTCACCCAAGCGGCCTGCTGAGTCTGCTCATTGAACTCAGTATATGAGCGGCCGACGAGGTCGAAAATGGCGTCGGTATCATTAGAGCTGGTGCTGATGTTCAAAAATCGGGGGACCGTAAGACCGAATGGACCTCGCAAGAAATTGCACGGTAGTTGACCAGGACAGTTGGCATCTTCGTAGAAAGCATCAAATTGCGAAGAAGATTTCTGAGAAACACTGTCGAGGTTGTTTGATATTTTTCTATAGCTTGTGCATACTGAGGCAACCTCTTGTATGTTTACGGCAAGCAATATGGCCAATGAATGAGATAATAAATTGGAATACATGATGAACAGCAGTTCCCGAGATGAGTCTATCGAAAGTAATGAGTGAAGTAGAAGTATACGGATTATAACCTTGGAAATCACAGAATGAGCATCTCTCTTATATATCTCATCATGATCCACACTCAGTGTTCCGGTAAAGCTTGTGCTAGTTACGAGTTGTTTCAAACACGAATTTTAGCCTTCTCATGCTGGTAAACAACATCGCAACGCATAAGTGCTTACAGTCTATATAGTTAATACTTTCTCAGCTCTGATCTCGAAGCATATTAAGGTGACATTGTAATGCCCAATTCAGCAATGGTTCTATATTAGGAGCATCTCGTAATGACTTAAAAATCTCCTCGGTCTTTGAAATATTGCAATCTCTTTTTCCTATCTTGGAGCTAATACGAATGTGCCACTAAACATACAGTGCTATAGCGGCCGTACGGCTGAAATTTTCTTCTATTCTGACAACGAACCTTGATGCGCTATCCAAATATAGGATGGAAGGATCGATCCGCCCAAGTAATTGAATCCACTGGAAGATGAAGCAAGAATTAGCGGTGAAAAGGGGTTGGAAGATTCCAAACACAAGAATTATGCTCTATTATACCACTGTTCTGTAGCTGTATCGCTGCTAAATCAACGACACCATTCTTTCTCTCAGCCCTAACAATCACATATACAGTAGTACCATCCTCAGAGGCCCCTCAGAGATTGACCTGAACATCTAAATTGCATTATTAGTTCGACCTTACATTTTCTCCATATGATTTCATTACAAAAGATATCAAACTGTTGCAAGTACTTTGAGGCCAATATCCTCATTTCACCTTCACCGATTGTATGGAACGGCTGATAATCACCAATAGTTACCAGGTAAGGTAAGTAGATGCGATTGTACCTTGTAATAAATCTCTTGAAACACTAGGATGTCGTGATCAAGCTTAATATTACACGTATTTTAGTTGCTATCCTCGCCTTCTAAGTTACAGCTATTAGTGGGTACATACCCTGGACCATATTGCCATGTTATTATTGGCTGCCCTAGAACGAAAGGAGAACTCCAGTTGAACTGGCTGCTTGTGCCGCCTGTATCTGTGTTCTGACAGGCTGACACTCATTACATAAGACCGACTTTGACACGAAGCTTAGTAAGATTTACTGAAGCTGGCAGATACCTTCCTCTTTTCGCCCGAGGTTGTTAGTATAGCGAGGTCGCTTTAACTTGCCTAATAAAGCGCCTGGTAAAGAGCTAATCATAGCAAGACAGTGGCTCCTAATTCCTGTACTTAATAGTACAACAGCTTGAAACGTGCTAGTTCATGATATGACTGGTATATAGCTGCTTTCCCATCTGAATCTCGCCTTTTAATAAAGCAAGGTGAGATTTGATGAGATTATGTTAGATATTTCAGATGCTGTAAGAAATTGTGCACTCTAGACCGTATGATGGCGTTTTCCCTTGCGTATTGAGTGACCGGTAGACAGTTATGGGATGGTGTGTTAGGTTAATGAATACCTAACATTAAACTTGCAGCTGTTCCCATAATACACTATCATATATACACTATCATATAGAGTATGATGGTGTGAAAAGTCTATCACGGTAATATATTATTAGACGTTGCCTAAGATTGCTACACATGCTAATATCAACACTTTGTTTAGTATTAATCCGTTGCTCTCCCGCCTATTGATATATCACCCGCTTCAATTGCATACAATCACGTTACATTGGTGCATGAATGTGACATGAAAAATGCTTAGGCTATGAGTAGTGGCGGAGTGTGGTACAACATCCAAACAACATACGGTAGCATACATAAGCATATAGCTCAGTCCTGCAATGCTCGCAGGCTACGCGCTAAGCGACCACATCCTAAATCACCATGTATTGTGGATTATTCCTCGGATATCGACTCTCGAGCTACGAGAGCCACAATAAATAAATAGTAAAACCAATTCATATTGTGTCAATTGGGATCCCACGTGTTGAACAAAGTCGCAGTTAGTCACTTGCCGGAATAAATGATCTTCAATTGTCTAGCTGCTTCCACCCTTTTAAATTGTTCTCACATATAATATTTTATAAAGCTCTATTTCAGCTATAATATATTGTGCTACCAAATCTTTGATATGGTATCTCAAAGCAGCGTTTCTCTTTTCCTTAGGCACGTAACGCTATAATATGGCGTCGTGGTATACGTTTAGATACATTTGTACTCATCCGGGAAGGCGAAATTTCCATGTCAGACATGAAGTAACTAGACTCCTTCATCGATGCTATGTAAAGAGAGCTCGAAAGGGTGCCGCTACATAATTACTAGTCTATAAGGTGGTGGCAACGGGAGTCCCAAAGTTATAAGGCATACTCATGACCTAAAAATTAGCCATGGTATACGCTCTCACTATATAGAATAGCTATCTATGCGCTTAGCAGTGCACCCAAACCGTGGTTTAAATGGTATAATACGTCTGCTTTCGCTGGCAGTCCGGGCTCCTGTTATGTGTAACATCGATGACAGTCAATTTGCTATGACTACACAATAACCTATGCAACTAACACCAAACTATAATGGGTAGAATGGTAAAGCGTGTTACTGGCAGATATTTAGATCTTTGTAATGGATTTTAGTTGAATTTCACATGATCTTGAGCCTACAACTGAGAATTGATCTGGTCTTGGCCCAGGGTATGAGTGCATGAGCGGGGGCAATAAACCTTAATAGTGAACACCCCGCACAACAAGATGTTTAAATATTTAGGTGATAATCTCTCAATTCATACATCAGTCATACTAAGATATTTTAGTTGCCCAATGCAGTAAATGAAAACCCTGATGTCCAAACTTACACTTGAACTAGTACGACAACAGTCAAGTTGAAGCTTGATAAGTGGGATGCATATGCGACTCTTTCCACCAACTCAAAGAGGTGGTCGGAAACTTCTCCAATCTATTTACTGTCCCATTAGTATATGCTTCCCGGCAATAGATTTCCGACCAGCCAATGTTGGTTCAGGACAAAACGGGTGGCCTGTGATGGCTGTTAAGCTTGTCTTCAATAGCATGATCCTCACTATCAATGGGCGGGGCCCCTGGGGGCCCAAAAGGCTTAAATCAAGATTAGGGTCAGTCTCTAATGCCGGTTAATATGCTCCGGCACCTCTTTTATGGGGACCCCGCATCCCACTATCTAGGGTTTTCTGGATGGAGGCCGATGCACGGAGTATGTTTGTGGAGAAGGATTACGGTAGATCGTCCATCCTTGGTCTATCACTACTACTACGTAGATGTCAACCTGACCATGCTTGAGCGTCATATCACTTCTATTTCAAGGTTAATAGCTTATTGAAACATCAAGAGATGTTACATAGAGAAGGAAGAATGGGCATCCGCGGGATAGTGCAGATTAGCTTTCCCTCATTCTGCTGTATTTGTGCCAATATAGATGCCTTTTCACTTATATAGAGGGATGAGTCCGCTTTTCTCCAGAGCTTAGTTTGATTGTTTTATTTCTCTTCACCATATATGATCATCTCATTCAATTTTGTTTGTTAAATTGTAACAAAAATGGATCCCATGGTACCTAGCACAATTCCGGCCCTCACTGTCTCAGAGGTTCTGGGACAGCAGGACAAGAGTGGGCTCGGCCTCACACCCGCCTTAATCAAGCTGTACCTTGTACTCACACCAGCTACTCTCGTTGTCTGTGCTACCAATGGCTATGATGGTTCAGTGCTCACAGGCCTTCAAGGCATTGATGAATGGAAGAACCAGTTTGGGAATCCCAATGGCGCCCTACTTGGGATAACCAGTGCAGCATATGCACTGGGAGCCATTGCATCGACATTCTTCTCATCTGTGATATCTGACAGTGTTGGACGGCGATGGCCTATTTTCATCGGCAGCATAATAATGATGGTCGGTGTCGTTATGCAGTGCGTCAGCAAAAGCATTGGTTTGTTCATTGGAGGCAGAATCGTCGTTGGTTTCGGCATCAGTCTTGCTCTAGCTGCGGCACCCGTGCTAATCTCAGAGCTGGCCCATCCTCGTCACAGAGTATTTTTCACTGCCATGTACAACTGTAGCTTCAGTCTTGGTTCTGTCCTTGCGGCGTGGGTTGCCTATGGTGCTGTCCACATCCCAAATTCCTGGGCATGGCGGCTTCCAACGCTGCTACAGGCAGCACCTGCGTTAATCCAGACAAGTGCTATCTGGTTCTTGGATGAATCCCCCCGTTGGCTGTGCTATAAAGACCGTGGCGATGAGGCTTTCGCAATTTTGGTAAAGCACCATGGTGATGGTGACCCAAATCATCCTATGCCAATAGCAGAGTACCATGAAATGTGCGTGGCTCTGCTCCGGGAGAAGGAGATGAGACATAAAGGACTACGCCTTTTCCTCCAAACACCAGCGAACAGAAAACGACTCTTCATTCTTGTCACTCTTGCAGTCTTTGGTCAATGGAGCGGCCTTGGCCTGATATCCTACTATCTCACGAAGATCTTGAGCAGCATCGGGATTGAGGGACAGCAGGAGCAGACTCGTCTCAATGGCATAGTCACCACTGTCAGCTATGCGACTTCTGTCATGGCCGTCATCTTGGCAACAAAAGTCGGGCGCCGAGTCTTGTTCGTGGGCGGTGGTATCTTCATGTGGTTGTCACTAGTGGGATTCACAATCGCCATTGCAGTTTACAATGAAAAGGGGACTGTTGGGTCAAGTAGAGCATCACTGGGTCTTATATTCATCTTCAATTCCGCTTACAACTTCTGTTTGATCCCCATGATATATCTCTACTCCACCGAGATTCTACCTTATAGGCTGCGAGCTATGGGTCTGAGTATCTCAGTCTTTTCTACGAAGGCGTCATTATTTTTCAATCAGTTCGTCAACCCCATTGGTTTGGGTTCTCTTGGCTGGAAGTACTATCTCGTGTACGTCGTCTGGGTTGCTATTGAGGTTCTTACGATGTATCTGGTTTATCCTGAAACGAGAGGCCACTCGCTTGAGACAATGCCTGAAGTATTTGGGGAGCATGTTTTGGATGGAATGGAGGATAAGATTCTGGGAAATAATGACGCGGACCTAGTCGAGGTAGGTGGCGTTGATGCCAAAGGCGTAAATAAGACTGTTAGCACAAATGTCGAGCAGGTGGAGGATATTGATTCCCGGGCCACAGGGCAATGAGAGAGCAACTGTCATCTAGTGAATTATGGTTGGATGTTATATCCTCAATTCATAGTAATTGATTGAATGCTACCACTGATATGTTAAAGTATAACCGTCCATTATTGTACTCCAATCCTAACGTAAAAGTCTCTATCTTCATTTAGAAAGGTGACAAGATCTGCTTCTCTGGTAGCTTCACTCAGTGAGACGTTTTAGTCACCAGCTTCGCTCATCTTCACTGTACCCAGTATCTCGCTTGTCCAATGTCTGGTGAATTGTTATTCACCTCGTTTCCATAATCAATCAATCATTATATTGCAATAACATATCATGAGTGAATTAATCAGACTGGCTACTTAGTCTCATAATTTTCTTGAACGACATTTTATTTCTTGGTTCACGTCAACATTTGCAACTCACTATAATATCTTCTCTATTCTTCGGCGACTATAACGGCTCTACACCTTTCCGTCAACCAGATAGATATACAGATCTTCAGCGACTACGGCAGCTAGTAGCAATTCATTTCAACAAAGTGCATCCTGGAGATCCTGTAGAGGAATATTTCTCCATTTTAGGAGATTCTGCCAGAGTATTTGATGCAATGAAAACCCATCGTCGCCATTTAGACGCGACAGTTCACCTACTGTGCTGATATCAACACCCTTATATAAAGGTCGTGGTCGAACCGCACGAATCAGCCCACCGGTAGACTAGAGCAGCTATAAACATCAAGGCATCGCAAATGAGCATCTCCCGCTCCGAGTTCATAGTAGGGCAAAAAACCATTTACAAAACATGATCGAGCAATCCGTGTTAACCCGGGAGATTGGCCGAGTATTGTAATAGAGGCTGGATATTCGGAGTCGCTCCCATGCCTAAGAAATCATATGAAATGGTGGATTGATAGATCTGGAGGAGAGGTCCGCTTTGTTCTGCTGATCAAATTATCGCCCATTACGACGAATATGGCCATCGAGAAGTGGATTCCATGCCTGCAACTTAGACAAGAGAGTGTACATGCTCAGCAATCAAACATAACGAGTTCAACTGATCCACTCACAGTTACTGGAGCTCCTCTTATTCTGGAATTTGATGAAATATCTCTACGTCCTTCAAATTCTCCACACGAGGAAAGTGTCGAATTTACACACAAATGAACAGTATCGTCCCTAGTATGGGACAGCATTTGACTACTTGTCAACTTCGGACTCTCAACTCCGCTGTGGTCATTAAATATAATGAATGGGACAAATATGTGATTTGGTGATATCTTATTGTGGCTATTTGCTATATGTAGTGCCGGTGCATGTCTTTGACGGATAGATTTTGCGTTCATTCAATTGGGAACAGCCAAGTATTTAAGTCTAACTGTCAGAGCAAAAGGAGAACTCCAGTTGCCTGGCCGCTTATATTACCATATATCTGCGTTCCGACACCAATCTTCTCATTGACTTGACTTCTTTCTCTACATCGTTACAGCAAGACTATAAGTGTGTGCGTTTTACTCTTCCATTCAACAGTAACGATACCGAGTACTGTTATATATTTACAATTTTTAAGCTTGATAAGGCGTAATAGACATAATATCATGATCTACATACATACATACCAAATGGCATAATATTCCATTAATCCCAAAGCAAAGAAAATTTGAGTGCAGTCTCCGAAGAAAATGGGTGTATGATACAGATAAAAAGAATAGCAGAACTTTTTTTTCACGTATAACGTGCATCCCGCGGATTATCGGCCACTTTGGAAAGTAAGAACGGGATTTATTTCTGAATCCCACTCCTGCAGCTAGGCACCGGATAAATCACTTGCTGCAGACGCCCACTTTCTCGGTCTAGTCGTTTACAGCACTGATTCTCTCGAAATAACCGACTAGCACTCAACCAGAGTTGAATCAGTCGATGCCCTCGGAACCTTGCCGATTAACCGTGTGGTCATTCAACTCGTGACACCTTTTCACTGGACGAAGTATACCGATTTGGCAGCTTTAAGTTTGTTGTCAGGGAAAACGTGGCGACACTCTACTGAGGATGCTCGACCATGTCGGGGTGCCTATCGGAGATGTGCCGATGTGGGATTCACGGTACTTGTAGTACCCCGATTACTCTTCCTTGTCTACCCCAATATCTGTGAACTAGACCGCCAATGCGTCATTCTCTCCGCCCCCAGAGATGCAAAAAGTCTTGTCTTTAGCCCCGGGACCGGGGAGTGGGGCAGGAAATCACTGAGCATAGTATATTTACTAGCCATGGCCTTGGCTCTGGCTTTGGGTGTGGAGAACTTCCGTCACATCATATTTCATAAGGCTGAACCCGCAAGGCCACCCCGAATTGTATACTCCTAAAAGCGTTATTATATAATACTCAGTACGAAGTGTTGAGGCTTGATTGAAAGGTTATAGATAATGGCTCCGAAAACATCGCATGATCAATACCCACCTTTCGCAGAAGGTATCACCACAGCACCGTTAGTCTCAATCTCACTATCAAAGCTAGAAGAATATGATGCTGGCGAATCGCAGGCCTTCTTTAAGGCATCAAAGGAGCTTGGCTTCTTCTACTTGAATATGGAGGGCTCGACTCTGGGCGAGAAGATTGTGTCTGGGGCAGAAGAGCTTCACCGCGTTCAACAGCAATTCCACGCGCTCCCTAATGAAGAAAAGGAGGAGTTTCTCAGACAGAAGCTTGATCCCTTTTTCGGATATCGTATTCTTCATGAGGGAAAGGATGAGAGTGGAGTGACAATACGAGATGAAAACTACAACGTCAGTTGAACCTACCAGACGTTTCATCGCTCTAGCTTCCTTTTCTCCCTCTTCAAGTCGCTGATGGAGTCTATAGATGCGCAAAGATGACATCGTAGGCAACTGCAAGCCCCTTCCATGTCCAGATCTGATCACCAAGAACTGGAGCTTGTTGCAAGAGTATACCCGTAACTGTCGCGCCGCCATCGACCTCATGTTCGCTCACCTCGAAAAGAATCTTCACTTACCTCCCGATACCCTCGCCAACCTCCACCGCATCAACGAGCGCTCAGGCGACCATGTGCGGTTCAACAAGAAGGCACCAAGCACATACTCAGAGGAGAGAGCTAAAATGGGCGAGCACACTGACTTTGGATCGCTGACGATCCTGTTCAACTGGCTCGGTGGGCTACAAATCCGCCTTCCTGACTCGGGAGAATGGGTCTACGTACGGCCCGTCCCGGGCTCAGCTGTGGTCAACTTGGGAGACGCCTTGGTCAAGTTCACGGCGGGTCTACTGCGCTCTAATGTCCATCGCGTGGTGCCGCCGCTGCCCCCGCAGGACGGACTGGACCGATACAGTCTGGTGTATTTCTCACGACCTGAAGATGCGGTGGTGTTAAGACGACTCAAGGGCGGGTTAATTGATGCGCAACCGCCGACAGAGAGGGAGGAGGTGGAGATGACGAGTGAGGAGTGGATCCTGAGAAGGTCGGTGGGAGATTTAAGAGGGGTGTATACGCACAAAGGTGGATTGGAACTGCGACCTCCTTTGATTTCGGGGCAGGTGTGAAGATTGGTAGCTGTAGATTGTAGTAATGGTTGTAGCTGTCGTTCTTTCGACAATGGTGAAGAGAGAGTGAAAAGCGCATGTGCTCAGTTATCCCACGCGACCATGGCCGTAATTAAGTGCTTCCACTAAGTAGCGTATCTCCCAATAAATGCGATGGATATGTCTCTAATCATTTGTCCACGAGCCCCTCCTGGGAGAGATGAAACATCAGCTACCTGCCTATTCCATCAACTCTCCATGACCACGGCGGTCTTATCGGAGGTCTTTATCGGATATAATGTCCTTGTACTATTCCATCCCGGGATATAATAATTAGTACAGTACCTGCAATTACACAGAGTGAAGAGTAGAGCCAGTACAGTACCGTACGTGTCCTGATTGCCATCCCGATAACGCCAGACGTTGCAACCTCAGCGGGCACCGACGGTTGTAGCCAAGGAAGCCAAGTCAACGTTGCAAGGATTGCGAGCATGGCGATTGGAAGAGTAACCAAAGCCCAGAGCAGTGGTCATTCGACGACCATTGGCGCCCTCTGGATTGCGCGTTGCGTGAGCTTAATTAATTTTCCTGGGTTGCATGCCGTTTTCGGTAATCGGGCCCCCCTTAGTATGGGATCGGACGAAAGGTACAATACTGGACTATTGGATGGAGTAGTGTATATCACACGTTCTCCTTTTGTGTGGGTAGTTCATGATGGTTACGGGCGGGACGTTAGCAGTCCCGATTACGGCTAAACCGTAGAGATGCAGGTGGTTATTGATGCTGCTCTGATAGTGTACATTATTCCTAGGGCTTCGATAATGTAGGATGACGCGCACAGCGCTGTGGTACGGTGGTACCGTGAAGAATGGGGCTTGATACAGGGGCAGGGGTGGCCAGCGGTGGCACCGTCCAGGCACGAGGGCTAAGGTTAGTGAGGTACCATACAGTGGAAGTACCGTGGAGGCACTTGTACAGTGGTAATTACCCTACGGCGCTTAACTAATTATTATTCCTCACCATCCAGAAACACGCACACAGGGAGGCTCCTGGAAACGTCGCATCTGGACCACCCCAACGATGCTCGATTCCTAACTGTCTTCGGCTTCAATTACCGGCGCTGTGCTACACGTGCCCGGTGTCCATGTAACGTCTCCCTCGAAGCTCTTCATGTCCTATTCTCTGCAAGTGGCATTGTACAGGAACGAGAGTTTGCGAGTGTAGCGCTGTGATTTGGTGGTTTGACTGGACAAGTTCGAGATGAAGTCTCCTTCGATGGACCACCTAAATTTCTCAGGGGACGCAGAAGTATATATTCATCATGTTGTGCTTCATTCTGGTGTTCTCCTTCCCCCTTTCCTCACCACGAGCAGAGTCTCCTTGCTATCACATTCCTTGAGATCCTTGACGGATCGTTCCTCTCCTTCCAGCCAGTTTTACCCCTTCTTGTACATACGTATTTTCACTTGCACATATTTATAAGGACCGATATCTGATCCAAAAATGCATTTCTCCACCATCCTTACCGGGCTGGGCCTCTTGGCCGCTACAGCATCTGCAGCCCCCCGCGGCCTTGTGTCCCGTCAGGCCAGTGGCCAGAACGTCGTCTACTGGGGGCAGAACGGCGGCGGCACCATCGAGAACAATGACTTGTCTTCATACTGCACGCCGACGTCTGGCATTGATATCATTGTCCTAGCTTTCCTGTACTCATTTGGGAATGGTAATAACATCCCATCCGGCACCGTTGGCCAGTCATGTTTCATCAGCAACTCCGGTCAAGGGCAGAATTGTGACGCTCTAACTCAAGCAATTGCCAAATGCCAGGCTGCGGGTGTCAAGATCATCCTCTCTCTCGGTGGTGCTTCTGGGTCTTACTCGCTACAATCACAGTCGCAGGCAGAGGCTATCGGCCAGTACGTCTGGGACGCATATGCCAACTCCGGCAACACCACGGTGCAGCGGCCCTTTGGCAACACCTTTGTCAATGGGTTTGACTTTGACATCGAGGTCAACTCGGGAAGCCAGTACTACCCATACATGATCTCCC
The DNA here is from genome assembly GCA_021399445.1 of Xylogone sp. PMI_703. Lineage (NCBI taxonomy): Eukaryota > Fungi > Ascomycota > Leotiomycetes > Xylogone > Xylogone sp. PMI_703. The sequence goes on from JAJTUQ010000003.1 coordinate 5,646,529, forward strand.
AGATCCGCTCCAACTTTGCCTCGGATCCAGGACATACCTACTATATCACCGGCGCTCCCCAGTGTCCCATTCCGGAGCCTAACATGGGTGTCATTATCAGTAATGCTCAATTCGACTATCTCTGGGTGCAGTTCTATAACAACAACAACTACACCCATCCTTGCTCTCTAGGCTTCGACGGTAATGCACCCTTCAACTACGACCAGTGGGTATCAACTATTGCCGGCACTCCGTCTGCCAATGCCAAGCTCTTCATTGGTGTCCCTGCCGCACCTCTTGCCGCGAATGGTGCTCCCAGCGGCGAGACATACTACATCACTCCTCAACAGCTTGCAACTCTAGTTAGTGAGTACAGGAGCAATCCCTCCTTTGGAGGAATTATGATGTGGAGCGCTGGATTCTCGGACACGAATGTAAACAATGGATGTAATTACGCCCAGGAGGCACACAGTATCTTGTTGACCGGCGCTCCCTGTGGTGGTGGACCTGTTCCTCCAACCAGCACTACTACTACGCGCGGTACCGCTACTCCTACATCGACTACCACGAGGACTACCTCCGCGACAGCCACTCCGACAGGTACAGTGCCTCAATGGGGACAGGTCAGTTCTCACTTTTTTGTCTTTTAAGCTTCCACATGTATCATGAAAAACAAGTTTAATACCATGTACTAACATATCCCTAGTGCGGAGGAGAAGGCTACACCGGCCCAACGACCTGCCAGTCCCCATACACATGTGTGTCCACATCCATCTGGTGGGCCCAATGTCAATAAGAAAAAACAGTTCTTTTATTCAAACTTCTACGCTCCTTTTTTATGAATCAATTATCTGACGGTCCCTTATTGAAGAAATGAAAGGAATTGGAATGGAATTGCGATGTAGAAGAGCTGCTGACGTTTCATACGATTTGTGGTTACTTAATTACTTAACCCCGGAAAACTATGAGTCTATCTCTTCTTGTAGTTAAACTGCATTATAACATGACTTGAAATATAAATCTCGTATTATTCAAATCAAGTATGAGAATCTCTAGAAAGAAAGAAAGAACTACCTGATATTCATTCGCCCTCTGATCATGCACCTCTCTTTATGGTACCCTACCCTACAAGCCTATGTCCTTAAATTCCAGCATTTTCCCCCAATCACTATTATGCTCGGAAAAATCCATGAGATAAAAAGAACATACTTACTGCCCTCGTCAGCTAATTACTCTGAACTATTATTAAACTAGGTGACTGCTCTGCCCTCAGTCTCGAGTGTCAGAGCCCCCCGTAAGGTGGGTTGGTAGGAGATGAAATACGAGGCGGTTTAAAGTTTAGCTTGGGACGACTTACAGTGTTAAACCAAGAACAGCGATTTTCGAGGCAAAGTCCCAATTGAAGGGAAGAAGAGTAACTGCTTTTGTCAATTATCCTCAAGAATTGCCATCCCGCGAGAAATCGAGTTGCTGGGGCTTCTCCACGTCAGGAAGTTGCCCAAAAACCAGAGCATGGCTAAGTACCGATTGGCAGCGCCGAGGTTCCCACTGGGGTCGAATAAGGTTTGTCAGATATCAACAATTTTCTTGCGACATGCAACAAAACTCGTGGCCACGAGCTGCTTTGTGCTGCTGGTTGGGCCGCTTGCCAGCAAGGCCGGATGACGTGTGGGTCGTGGAGAAGGGCAGCAGAGGCAGAGTTGCGGTGGCCACGCTGCGACCCGTTGGAGCCAGCAAAGGCCTCCTTCAATTTGATCGTGGTCGGTGTCGCCGATGAACTGATGTGTTGGCAGCGGTTCGTGCCCGAAGAGCCGGCAGCGTTGTGTCTGTTGCGAATTGGCTGGGCTGCAATCGCTGCCCTGGCATGCCCCTGAGCTAGAGCACGTTGGGATAGTGGTCAGCACCTGGTACGTTTTAATAACTTCTTTTGTTATGGCTCACAGACATCTAAAAGTAAAGCGGCTCCGATATTAATTGGCGTGTTAGCATAATAAATGAATATTATAGTTATCATATCTATTCCTCACTCATCATGGCAGAATAATAGATTAGATTTGTCTGTTGTATTGTACAGTGAATAACGTAACAAGATAGTATTCGAGAACGAGTTCTACAGCCTAAAATAAGCAACCCCAGAATCACGGCTCGCGGATGTCGATGGTCCATTACCTGCCGAAATAGGGCTTGGCCGGGGTAAAGAGCCCTTTCTTACGCTGACCGCATTTTAATTCAAGGTGGGATAAATTCGCATGACAGTACGTGTCGCGGATTATATCTAAGTGGAGCAATGGGAATCAATAATAGGGAAGATAAGAATACTTCCTGCTAATTAGTAACTTATTAATTCGTGAAAAATATATCGTTGAGTTCTGTATTCATGTCTACACTGGCAACCAGTAGATGCTAACAAGCTCTGTATCAACGCAATCAATTTGCCTCAGCCTGCTGTGTCTGCCATGCGGCAATGCTGCCCATCGCCCTGGGAAAGTGTGCATGTCCATTTGCACGAGACCTTCCATTGACTCCTCCGTTACTATTCGTCCCGGGAACACCCCATCCGCCTCCTCCGGGAGTGAATATGATACAGCGGTCTCCCGCCTGCATGCTAACCATGTTCTTAGGACCCATATTTATCCATCGTTCTTCGAATCCTTCACCGTCTTCCTTCTTTACCTTTCGAACCCAGTAGTTGACACCTTTCCCTCCTGGATCTCCTCCTGCCATCCCATATGGAGCGATAGCTCGTCGTTCAGTTATGACGCTAAAGCGTAACGGACCGCGGCATTCCATATCGCGGATTGCCCCTTCACCTCCTTTATGGAAGCCCGCACCTCCACTATTAGAGCGAATGGAGAACTCACGCAGAATCACAGGATACCTTCGTTCTAGAGTTTCTGGATCCGTTATTCTGGTGTTGGTCATGTGTGTGTGAACTGCATCTGCGCCATTGGCATTCGACGTTGCACCTGAGCCTCCGCAGATAGTCTCCCCGAATGCAAATGAGTGATCGGGCCCGCCAGCAGGATTAGCCACTTCTCCAAAAAACCCAAGACAGTTCATACAGCCTTGGGATCCGGCTGCTGCACCAAATGTCTTCAGGATGACATCGCAGACTCTCTGAGAAGTCTGCGTGTTTCCCGCACAGACTGCCGCCCCGGCGGAGGGATTGAGAAAGGAGCCTTTGGGAAGAATAACCGTTATTGGAGCCAGACAACCTTGGTTCATTGGTATATCGACACCAATGAGAAGTCTGAGTGTGTATATGATAGCTGAGTAAGTGATTGATGGTGGCGCATTCATGTTGGAGTACATCTCGGGCGCCGTGCCAGTGAAATCGAAGATTGCCGAGCCGTTCTCCTTGATTGATATAGAGAGTTTCATTTCGGATCCATTATCCATTTGATCCAAGGCTGAGAACTTTGGACCTCTTGTCTTGAGAGTGTCTTTGAGAAAGCGTCGTACTGCGATTTCGGCGTTCTCTTGAATCGCACTCATATAGAGCTGGACGATGGGTTGGGAATATTCTTCCATCAATGCCTGAATTAAGACCATTCCTTTCTTATTCGCCGCAACCTGGGCTTTGAGATCGGAGAGGTTGTCATCAAGGCGTCGACTACCAACGCATCCTGGATAATTACCCGGCTCGAGGAAGATCTTCTTGATACCATCTTCGTCGAATTGCCCGTTTCGAATTAGCAAGAATGATTTGATTGCAGCACCTTCTTGCCACAGCTCAGTCGAATTGGGCGGCATGGAAGTTCCACCCAGTCCTCCAATGTCTGTATGATGGCCTCTTGATGCAACATAAAAAGCGATCTCTTTCCCAGATGACTCAAACACTGGCGTTATGACGGTCACATCGGGAAGATGGGCTCCTCCGGCTTCTGGATGATTCGAGACAAGTACATCTCCAGGAAGTAGTTTATCTTTTAAGAGATCATGTTGGTACTTAACCGCGTATCTAAACAAGTGTTAGAAGAGTAAAGAAAGTTTTTCAAAGTTGCTAATACGTACGACATAGATCCTAAGTGAACCGGTACATGAGGTGCATTGGCAACAAGGCCTGCATCGGGGCCAAAGATCGCACAAGAAAAATCAAGCCTCTCTTTAATATTAAGAGACATTGACGTCTTTTGCAAGATTCGGCCCATCTGCTCCGCGATGCTCATAAATCGATGCGCAAAGACAGAAAGTTGAATTGGATCCACCGTTGTTGATAGATTTAGAGCGTGTGAGACTCGCTGGATATCAATGACAACATGTGCTGATAATATTTTTGCTTCTGCCTCGGGAACTACGAGAATACTTTGCGTATCATCTAGAATCATCGCAGGACCTTTTATTTTGGTTCCCGGAGTGAGATTCTTCAGGAGATACACTGGGGTGGGGACAGTGCCAATATTCTTGAAGTACGTCTTGATCTGCGAAACAATGTTATAAAAGCGTTATTTAAAGATGGAACTGCAACATACTGTTCGTTCAGCGGCTTTTGCTGGTGCTTCAGAAAAGTTCAATGTTTTCAGCTCTGAAGCTAGCTTATCAGCATCTGAATCGACTGACCCACTTCCACCGATGCCACGAACACGCACATCGTCGATAAGAATGGGGCGGCTATCTGGAAATATGAAGTTAAATTCCCGAAGATGTTGCTCCAGGAAAGCCTCTTTGAAATCTCCACCTTCAGGGCGTAAGATCATCATGCCAGTCTCAGTACCTTGATATCGCATATTGAGATAATCTTCGTATACAATATCTTTAGGCTGGATCCCCTGTTCAACAAGAGATTTCCGGACATCAGACCGTAATATTTTGAGTCTTGATTCGATGTCAGCGATGGCAGAACCGGCGTATGTGACGTTAACTGGCTGTTGAGCTTCCTGTACGACATCTGCTAGAGCCATGCCTGAAAATACATTAGTATTAGATATAGTCTGAAGGAGTTAATAAATAACATACCGTATGCTGAAAGTATGCTAGAGTATTTATGGATGATTGCGGTTGAGATTCCCAGCTTCGAGGCAATCTCACAGGCGTGTTGTCCTCCTGCACCTCCAAACACAGCGAGATTATGTTTCCCTAAAATCATCATCAGCATCCCAGCTTAGAATATAAAGTATACCCGCGCATCACCTACCGATTTCGTAACCTTTGGCTTCTGTCAGAGCCCTGATTGGGCGGCACATAGCCTCATTAGCAACATCCAGGAAACCATATGCGACTTCCTCTGGTGTCATCGACTTGCCCGTCTCAGCATTGATTGTTTTAGTTAATTCAGCAAACTTTTCTTTGACAACTCCAACATCTAGGGGCTCATTTTCATTTGGGCCAAAAATCTTCGGAAAGAAATCTGGCACTAAACGTCCGAGAAGGAGGTTGGCGTCAGTCACAGCTAGGGGACCGCCTTTACGGTAGCAAGCTGGGCCAGGATGTGACGAAGCACTTTCCGGTCCAACTGTCAGAAGACCATTCCTCCAAGCTAGAATTGAGCCGCCTCCGGCTGCTACGGTGTTGATATCGAGTTGTGGGCTCTGAATAGTCACGCCTGCAGTTGTTGTCTCGAAGACATGTTCGAAAACGCCTCCATAGCGAGAAACATCCGTCGAAGTACCGCCCATATCAAAGCCCACAATAGGAACTTTAGTCTCAGAAATATACGATGTCCTTGAAAACCCCACAACTCCTCCGGCAGGGCCAGAAAGGATGCCTTTTAGACCTGAAAACCCTCTATGATCCACCAAGCCCCCGTCAGATTGCATGAAGTCAACATGTGCATCGTCTAGATGCCCGTCCTTAAAGCCTCCCACAAAGTCTTGTAGATATTTCTTGATTTCAGGAGTAAGGTACGCATCGGCAGAAGCTGAGCTTCCTCTTGGTACCATTTTTATCATATTTGCCGCTACCGAGGATGATAGAGAGATGTGAGAGAATCCTTCCTCAACTGCGAGTTGCCCAACGCGAGCTTCATGATCGGGAAAGATATAAGAGTGTGCAAAGCATATAGCTATGGTATCTACTCCTTGTTGACGCAGCTCCTTCAAAGCTGCTCGAACTGATTCTTCGTCAAGAGGTTTCAAGATTCGGATCATATCTCCGCTTGAACTCCGTACAAGAACTCCGGGAATTTCCTCAGATGGTCTATGAGTGCCGAATACATCTTCATCAAAGCATTCAACTGTGACTCGTTCGTCTATTTCCCTTACATCCGAATACAGCACTTCTGGCTTGACGATATCCAAATCAAATAGCCGTGGCCGACTTTGGTACCCAATTTTGAGTAGATCTCGTAAGCCTTTGGTAACCAAAAATGCATGCCTAGAGCCTTTTCTTTCCAAGAGTGCATTCGTAGCTACCGTTGTACCCATGCGGACGAATTCTAGGTCCTCCTTGGGTAGCGGAGTGCCCCGTGGAATTTCCTCCCCTCTGATGATAGAGAGAACGCGCCGTATACCTTCCGTAGGAGCATCGTCATAGTTCGAAGGATCAACCGATAGCAGCTTGAGTACGATATCTGGTCGGCCATCTTGACGAGCCCAGATATCTGTAAACGTACCCCCACGGTCTATAAGCTAGTCAGAGATGCACCTTCAAAATTCCCGTTACACATACCTATTGCTATCTTGACCCGTTTGCTGGGAACTACAGTATCAATCGCCATGTTCATGGACTACAGTCTATCAAAAGTAAATACAAAGAATTGAAGAGAAGCAGATATACGGTTTAATGCTATGGATACTTCCAAGTAACCTGCTCTTATACCTCGTGAGCCTCGTGAGAATTATGCAAGCCTATCCGATGATCCGTACCAAATAATCAACTACCAATTGAAATGACAAGCTGTTCAATGCATGTGCCTACAGAGCCCCATAGAAGATGGATCTAAATGTCACATAAGCTGCTCTTTCGATTCTTTGACACATAGAAACAGATTGCTCCCGTCTTTCTGATATATGAAAGATGAGAAGGAAGGTCGATTCCATCTCCTCCACATTGAAGAACATGAGGGGCTAACAATACAGAAGTATAGTGTACAGACCCCATCATTGGCATTGCGATCCGATCCCCTCTTCCGCCGCCCCCAACCAGACCTTCGGTATTGCTTGGGGGTGGGTGGACGGGTCAGGAAGGTCGTTACGACGAGCAGCCATCGGAAATATCCTTAGACGTCTGCTCTAGAGTCGCAGTAGCGTCGTAGAGCTCTGGGACTGTCTGTTCAAGCCCTCCACCTCAGCGTTGCCACTTCGGGCGGCGACAAGCCCAAAAGGGGCGTAGTGCAACATTGTCGTCGTAACGACCATCCTCTTCAGTCACTAACCCTCTACCGGCGCCCCGGTTTACGCTTTGTTTCGACCATCTTCTTGGATATCATGGGGAAAGAGGCTGGTTCCAACACTCTGCTATGATTATTACTGTATGAGTGTTATCACTCCATGATTCTGGCTGGTTTCCCCTCTTTCCTTGACTACATGGCTCTCCGCGCTTGCGTTACATTTTCTCCTCGATAAGCCCCCTGTTGTTCTCGGGATCTCGCAGGCTAATCCGCGGAATATCAAAATCGATATGTCAAATCTAACATATCACTTCTTCAAACCTATATAAGTCCCTCATTTCACCCTCTTAAGCAACTCATCCCTAACCTTATTATACAATCAAATTCATTCAAGAGAGACATTGTTGTGTCTATCCAAAATTCCACAACTACGATGTCTGTTAATGAGAAGAGCATTGATGTGGACATTGAGCCTCGTGTCAGCCTCGGCGACAAAACAAGTGAGAGGATCTATGACCATGCAGCTAGATTTCTAGCCAACGTGGATGAGTATCCTCCGCTCTCTCCTGAAGCGGAGAAGAGGTTGCTCCGTAAAGTTGACTGGATAATGATCCCGGTGCTCTTTATCACTGCAACGTTTGGTGCCGTTGATAAAGTAGCTCTAGGAACTGCAGCCATCTACGGCCTACAGACTGATGCGCATCTCCACGGCCAACAGTATTCCTGGTTGGGTTCTATTCTATCTCTCGGTGTATGCATAAATCCGCTCTTTGTCTACCCTAGCGTATCAAATTCTAATCATATAACTTTGTAGGCACTGTCGGGCATGTTTCCTTCGTCGTACCTAATCCATAGACTACCTTCTGCCAAGTATCTATGCACCTGTAGTCTGGGCTGGTCTGCTATGGCTTTGCTTATGCCCGCCTGCAAAAATTGGAGTTCAATGATGGCAGTGAGGTTTTTCATGGGTTCGTGTGGCTTTGAATATCCTCGCTAGATCAAATTTGACACCTGAGATAGGCTGCTTTGAAGCGATCATCGTTCCTGGAATTTCACTCATCATTGCAGCTTTCTATAAAAAAGACGAACAACCGCCGCGAAATGCACTTGTCTTTGCTGCTGCTAGCTCGGTCATCAACGGATTTCTGTCTTGGGCCGTAGGCCATATCCATGCCAAGTTGGCTATCTGGCAGTATCTATACTTGATAATAGGCTCTATAACTTTTGCCTGGTCAATTCTTGTCTTCATCTGGCTGCCAGCCACTCCGATGGAAGCATTCTTTCTCACAAAAGAGGAGAAGTATCATATGATACGTCGTGTTGCAGATAATAAAACCGGCATTGAGAATAAGGTCTGGAAATGGTATCAATTCAGAGAAGCTTTGATTGATCCGAAAACGTGGCTTCTTTTTTTCTTCAATGTAAGCTACGGCTTTAAATACTATATTACTGATAGAAGCTAACTATGCTTAGATTGCTATTAATATCCCTAATGGTGGCCTCACGACTTTCAATGGTATCATCATCAAGAACCTTGGCTTTTCTAGTGTTGATGCGTCCCTCCTCGCTATGCCAACCGGAGTCATGTCTACAATAGCAGCCTTCGTTTTTTCATACGCAGGTGTAAAGTGGTCAAACCGTCGCTGTCTTGTTACCGTTGCAGCCTGCATTGTTCCAATTATTGGCACTATCGTGGTCTACTGTGTAGATCGTAAAAACGTAGCAGGGCAGATGGTCGGATTGTATCTTGTAAGTGCTTTGACCATCGTGATTTTCTGAACGCCTGACTAACATTCTCAAAGTTATATACCTACTTCGGTCCTTACGTCGTCGGTATTGGTCTGGGTCAAGCGAACACGTCAGGTCACACCAAGAAGACCGTTGTGTTTGCTATTCTGTACATTGGATATGCTGTTGGTAACTTGATTGGTCCTCAAACATTTCGTGCAAGTCAAGCGCCGGCTTACACTGGTGGGACTATTGCCATGATTGTATGCTATGCCGTCTGTGCTGCACTCATCTGTCTCTACTGGCTGTTTTGTGTCGTCCAAAATAGAAAGCGTGGAGGCGGTTTCTCACATGCTCGGAACAACCAGGAAGCAATTGAGGAGCTGCAGGACAAAACTGACTTTGAACAAGAGGGATTTCTGTACACCACATGAATGGATGGTTCTAGATGCATGAAAGCAGGACATATTAAGGAATTTCACTCCTATATTGAGGGTATATTGGTATTCTACTTTACGATGATATCGGGAAGAAAGTTCTAGTCGATTAATGCAGGATTTATAATTAGTTAATTCCAATACTTCAAAATGCTTATCCCATGCTAACCTACTGCTTCTGTGCCCCAAAGATACCTTAGTTCTATCATTCTAAGGATACCACGTAGCTTTCAATACGATCCCACGCTAAAGGCCCAGGACCATGGACATGGGACCCCATAAAAGCAATGATCTTTTACTGCTGCATGAGTAGATGTGCATTTGCCAAGCTCAGGGTGCACTAGTGGATAGGCATCATGTAGGCCTAGGATGTAGGGATGAGTACTGCTGTCATCGGTATAATAGCCCATCTTACATCGCCCATGCACCCACCTAATATATGGCATACTTGTCACAGCATATTTATTATTTCCCTTGAGGGCTATGGTTCTTGTAGCTTGGTAGGATAGAAAAGGCTGGAAGCACTGCCCGGAGTTTTACCGGGTAAGGGAAATGCATTTGAACTTGAATAAAAAATACCAGTTGTTCAGTCCATCCTACTTCTAGTAACCCTCATAATGCCACGATTCTGTAGTAATCTTTTCTCGCGCCAGTTCCGTTTTAGTTTCCAGATGTGAGTAGTAGTTACACCTCAGATCGAGATTGTGGGACGTTCGTTGTATTCTCCCAAAGGTTTATACTAGAGTCAAACTTCAAACCATAATTTCTAACCGTAGTGGACGAAGATTCTAAAACAAGATTACTCGTTATACAATAATTTAGTGCTTTCGTGTCTTATTTATATACTTGTTTTTTATAAGAAAATTCAATAGTTGCAAAGTATAATAACCTTATTAATGAATTTTCTTAATATGCTAGTAGAAATAAAGGATAACTATCCACCCCTTGTTGACAGCGAAAATTCCACATCCATTCTAGTACCCACCAATTATCTCCGTGTTAGTCTCCTTACTGTCCTCGGATAAGCGAGAATCTTACATCAGAGAAGCTTTCTCAGTGTCCAACGTTTGAGATCTCACCATTTGGAAGCTCAAGTTCAATATTTGAATCTGCACTTTCCCGATCTATTATAGCTTTTTGCGCTTGCTCTGAAAAGTTTGACGGATACCAGATGCCGAAAATAACCATCACTCCCGCCATCGGTACTGCATCAAATATATAAAGATAGACCTCGTGCAGTATGATTGTTCCCTCAAAGCCTTCAACGAACTCTACCACGCGCACAACTGATCTGATCATGATAAAGGCGCAAGTGATGTATAGCAGGTACAGAAACTTCTCCCAAGGCATAGAAGGGTTGCGGCATCGACTAGTTGGCGTAGTGCGCAATCGAAGATGAAAGAGTAGTGCTACGAAAATGAAGAAGCCGAAGATTATGATCTGAATCAATAGTCCTGCTAACACGATATGGGAGCCTAGCTTTGCTTGTGATGCGTGACTGCTTGCCATCAGTCCACCACCTATACAAAGTCAGGAAAGTTCTATTACAGCTTCAATCTAGTTTCCATACATACCACCAAGCTGAACAAAAAAAGAAATCACATCGCTTGTCACGAAAACCTTTGTTAACCATCTTTTCTTAATCGGGCTGAGAGACTCGCCATCTACACTGACGATAATCCGACCCAGGATCATGTAGATGCTAGCCGCAAAGAGTGCTGGAGCAAGGAGCAGCAGAAGAGTTTGGATAACATAAGGAGCTAGAGTCGGATTTGGCGCTTGTTTGTTCGATGCTCCACGAGCTGCATACCCAACGAGTTCAACTACAAATCTTGATATTAGCAATTGCAGAACAAATGATATAAATATAGAAATAGTGTAAAGCAAAGAGAGTGCATACAAATTCCACCGATGACCAAGGGAATAAAGTACCAGGTCCTACGCTTGGCGACTAAGATCGAATGCCAGATAGTCAATGCCCCGAATAGCACCGCCATAATACAAGCACCGGCAAAAGAAGGATCATAGTGATAGAATTTGAAGTGTCGCTCGTTGTCGGAGTCGGGTGAGGAAGACATTTTGATAACAGTACTTGGTTGTTTTGGGAGGTTCGAAGTAATTATCTTGAATCTCACAAAAATAAACCAGAGGATCCCAATATTGATAGTAGCACAGTGAGGATGATAGAACACCAGATAAGAGGGAGAAAGGGAGGAGTTCAGCCATATAAGTACTCCAACCTACTCCGTAGAAGCACCACCACCAGACCGTGTTGAGCAGTATCAAACATCTCATAAACTAGATTGCACCACCCCATTATTTCAAACCCCTACTCCTAGTTAGCCTATGCGAGGAAAAAATAAGCATAAAGAGCTTCTAAGTTGATGCCTAGGACAGAATACAACGACGTTCTATGGCTACAAGTTCTAGCGAGGCTGACTCGCAGCATGGCACTCATTGCGGTTAGGGCAGCCCGATTTATGACCCTCTACCCTCAGCGTATATTTCCAGTCATCAACAACTCTGAGACCGTGCTGGTGGCGCCTATATTTAAGCTTGCGTAATGCTATCATCGACGCAGGGCGTACAACATTAAATACGGGGATTAATTTCACAGTGCACTTCCCTACAGTCAAATCGGTGTAATTTAGTATCTTAAATAATCAAAACAAGTCTCTAACTCGGCCTCCTCAACATCCGTATGACGTGGACTCCCTAATGGGCTCGCCATATCATTCATTTTCTCCAGAATCCATTCCTTCTGCTGCGCGTCCGGAACGAGATATGCGACCCGGAATGCAAAATCCATGGCCAAGCTTCCTACTGGCGCGCAGCTCTTGCTATACTCGTAGGACTGGCATATCTGCTTTGCCAGCATAAGATTCTCGAGCCGATAGGTAGGTGTCTTGGAATCAGAGAGTACGAGGAGCGCGGAGTTTAGCAGGAGCATCATTGCCGCATAGGTACAGAGCAGATATACAGCGTTTTTACATGTATAGATGAGACTGGTTTCAAAGAATTCTCCTGAGGGACATGTGGTTGTGTGGAATAATTCGACATACGCTGGCGCGCACCTCCACGTCTGGAGGTCGTGGCGGAGGGTAACAATTTGTTCATAAAGGAACGACTGCGCAAGTAAATCTTTCGTAGATACAGACCCAAGCTCTCGCAATATGCAGAGAATATTTGGGAGTCGCGAGAGGCGGGAAAACAAGGCGTTAAAAGGAGATTGGATACGTTGGCAAACCTTACGCCATAGCGGCGCATCTAGGAAACACCTTCGTCGATAGAGTATACATTCCACGACCTAACACGCATGAGCATGGAAAGATGGTTAGGGTAGCATGGATTAGGCCTACAATTGCCCCTTGAAGAGTGTGAAGCATTCTATATGCAAAAGGCTCCATGAAATGGCGAGGACCGCTTGCCTCGATCAATCGAGCAGCTCCACCAGCATGCCGAATCGACGCACTGAAATCTGCGCAAAGTAGCTGCTACGCAAGCATCAGGGCTGAGTAAAGTTCTTATGAAGGGGCTGACGAACCTCGAACAAGCTAAGTAGCATCGCGGCACATAATGTCCCCGTGGTCCTCGCCCGCTTCGGGTCTGCAATGCAGAGCTGAAGCTCGACCAGAGCTCGACTATACTGTATGCGGCTCTGAACGAGTCTGCGGCTGTCCGGATTTAGCAATGTATCATGAGCCAAGCAAAGAGCTTTCATGGAGAGATCGCAGGCCAGACTTAGCCCCACGTGACGTGGTAATTCAGTCACGAAAGAACCCTTACTCAGCGAGGCCACACTCTTCGCTGCTGGGAGATCTGGCCGAAAGGTCTGGTAGAGCTCGAGTGAGAGACTCTCGGACGGGGAAGTAGACAAGCTGGGAGGAAGGCTTTGCTCCAGAGATGGCTGTGGCGTACTGCGTTTCCTTGCGAATCTTGGGCCCTCATCGACGAACTTCAGTCGAGCGGGATAGCCGGGGCATGATAGGTTGCCATTCGTACATCGAAGGCATGCTGGCCTCCTCTCATCACACTTGGATAGTCAGTCAGTCAGTTAATCAGGGGAATATCCACAAAACTCCAGGCTCCGACGAACCTTGACTTTCCGTCGTCGGCACGTCTGGCAACCACGACTCAAAGGAATGCCAACCATCACAATGACCGTAGGGAAGGCATGCAGTGGAGCCCAAGAATTTGTCACGTTATGAGAAGAGCACCTTTCTAGGACTTTATGAAGTTAGATTCAATTGTCTTTTACTTTTGCGTTAACAACTTTTTTTATCCCTGGTCGACCTGATGTGTCTAGAGGGACTAGGCGACATGATTGCCGACGTGAGTGTGTACCAACACCTCGAGTTAGGCTCCGAAAGAAACGGCCAATTAGATAAACGGGGTCCAATAAACTTCTTGCAGGGGACCTTAATGCGGTGAGTACACAGGAAGGTACGAATGCTTGGTACTGCCCGGGCCATCGTTGAGGAACAACATCAAAAAACCTGCCTTGAAATAAGTTCATCTATAGAGTTACGATACGCTGGTTAAGCAGAAATAGCCAAACTCAATTTATCAGGTATCCTTCTTTTTTTTATCTTTCTGAGTTCAATAATAGACAATTTTATGTTAAACCCGAAATGGTAACTGCTCACGTGACCGCAACATAACACCAATTGTGGTTAGCGCCATTTGCCAGGTACTTACGTACTTTACGTACCAGCTATTTTCGAGGCCAGGTAGCGGTGGTATGTGAATTCCGTATTGCCCAAAATCAGGTAAAGGCCGCCCTTGAAACAGAGAAGGATTCAGTGGAATTGGTGACGCGTCTAGATTGTCAGAGACAAGCAAATTGTTAAAGGGGGTTGGTTTTGTTTCTTGTATTTTTGTATATAAAAAAGGGGATGCCTCCGTGTAATGATATTTATTCTCCCATTGTCTGCAGTTTTATTTGTTATCAATAACTTCATTGTGTTGTAGTCATTCTTTTATACCTTAGCAATTGTTTGGAATTCATAGTGCCAACAAGATGAGATGGCTTGCCCCTACATTGGCGGCAACCATCTCTCAAGCAATGCTTCTATCAGCGGCAGTTATCAACACAAGCTCGTCAGATGTCGCCAAGCCCGGCACTCTAGCGGAGAGTTATTTCAGAGAAGACACTACATCTAATCTCCTCTATACACATATTTTATTTATGCTCCTGAGCTGGGTTGGCGCTTTGCCAATTTGTCTGTCACAACTCATCTATCCTTATATGAGCCTGAAAGCTGACCTTTGTGGCAAGATATGATGCTTCATATCGCGGGTTCTAATCTGCAGTATCCTTTGCATATTGCTTTCTTGGGACTTCATTCTGTTGGGATGATTCTCTCCCAAGCATATCAATCCAAGACGCCGGATCTGTATCCCGGAAATTCTCATAGCAAACTTGGATGGGTATTAACGTTCTTGATATGGGCACAATTTATAGTCGGGATTGTGCAGTCCTTTAGTAAGCGCAATAAACCTGATAGAGGACGTGATACAGGACACGAGCTTACACCATTTCTTTCGTCGGAAACCCAACCCGATCACCGTAACCAGAGCTCGTCGCCAAGTGAACTAGCCTCATACTCCTCACGATCAGGCCATCCAACAGAGGAATCACGCTCTGAAACATTATTCGATGCTCACTTACCCTACAATTCAACCTTAGAACACACCTTCGATGAACCAATGTCACGGAATCGACATTGGCGGAGTGTCTCTCAGCTATATTTCTCTATCCGGCTTCTAGATATTGGCTGTGACTTTGTTCTTTATCTCTTTCCTATTCTTGGATTTGTTGCTATCTGTACTGGAATCGTTACCCTCACAGGAGTCTTTGTACGTTATCGAGCCTTGCTGTCTATTAATCTTTTCTGAGTGAAAACAGCAAGACAATCACATTTTCAACGGCCTAGCACACTTTATAAAGGGCGGTGTTTTCTTTTGGCTCGGCATCTTTACTCTCAGTCGCTGGTCAGGCTGTTTCTCCACCCAGGGATGGGCCTGGAATTTGCCCCCAGGACCAAAACACTACTCCATCTCTATGGAAGCGATCGAGTGCTCTCTCCTCTTGATTTATGGGGTCACGAATGTCTTCCTAGAGCACTTGTCTGCCTGGGGGGAGACATGGTCCCCGATGGATATCGAGCACGTTGCAATTTCATTGCTGTTTATCGGAGGTGGGCTCGTAAGTGAAACTAATTTAAGTAGTCAGGACTTTCTCTGATATAAAGACAGTGTGGACTGATGGTGGAATCAAAAATACTTCGTACCATCATCGTGCCCGATACTGGAGACATGCGCCTCCACGATGATAGCTTTTCGAAGTCCGTAGATGTTCAATCTCACGTCCCGATTAATCCCATACCTGCTATGACCATATTTCTGCTTGGATTCACTCTTTCAGGGCACCATCAGTCGAACATGGAATCTACTGTAATGCATAATCAGGTATTTCCCACTCTCAGGGTCACTTTTATACATTGTTGATGAGATTAGGTTGGTAATCTTCTTGCCGGAGCCTCTGCGGCCCGCTGTATCACCTACCTCTTCCTCCACATCTCCCCCTCCATGTCGGTGTATCCATCGCGACCGCCTTCTGAACTAATCTGCTCCTTTTCTCTGATGTGTGGAGGCATCATGCTTATGGCGAGTGTATGTTTGCATTCTCAATATATTCTCTCGTGTTCAATTCTGACAGGGAGCCACAGAACAAAGATACAATTCAAGCGATGACTGACAACCACGTCCCTGCTATCTCTGTGGCTATAGTAACCATGAGTGTGACTGCCGTGCTAATGGCGTGGATTATGTTTGCCATTAGCGTGAAGACGAGGGCTGTTGTGCGGGAGGAGAGACGGAAAAGTAAACCGTCACAGGCCTGAATGTAACAAGCACTTACTTCTTGAATTCCTACAGTTATTGCTTCCACACTTTCGGCATATGATTAAATTAGGTAGACTGGTTAGAAACATAGCATTAACTGGCGATCTAACTTGATTAACCCCTTTCAGGTGCAATATATACAGTATTATATGTAAGCTCCCACCATAAATGCCACCAATAGAAGCCAGTCAATACGGTCTCCTCCATAATTATATAAACTAGATAAAAATGAAACCAGAGATTTAGTTGATGAATCGACTTGTAGAATCTCTGTTACGACCTTTCGATAATGCTTTTATGTTCTAGAACACTTTCAAGTCGCCATAATTATATCTTACTTGCACTTAAACTTACACTCAAGCGACCGCATTGAAATAAAATATTAATTGCGAATATCAACACCCGATATATTCCGGTGAGTAGGTTAATTTGACCTGTTAGATAATTGACTGCAAGAGGTAAAGACGAATAGAAGCACTTTATGAATCATTTAGACCGGAATACACAACCATCCGATCCTGATCTGTGGTTTTACTTGCATAGAAACAAATGATAGAGCACCACAATATACGGATTTTGAAAACGAAGCTCTTTCTCGCCAGATAAAGTTTAATAAATCAGGAGATATATTTCTGGATCGGGCTGTAGCTCAATAATATTTAAAACTGTGAAATGGCTAATCTAGATACAATACAGACCAATTACAGTTTCCTGATGATAGAAACATAATGTATTGTCTTAATGACCAACAACGGACGAGAAACACCCATTACATCTCTTTGCTGTGACAATATTTAAGAGGCTATTCAAGGTATTCAGAGCAATACCAGGTATTAGCGCCTGAGCAAGAGTGGCATGCTTACTAGCTGAATCTGATCATAAAAGAGAAGGAATTACTTGAAAATACCCCATTATTGACCGATCTTCCCCAAATCTACAAACATAGTCACGCCCTTGAACCCCACCAAATTCAATAATAAACCGGATTCCCCACTTGTGGACCATCTGTTTTGTTTTATGCCCTTTTTTAATCACATCAATCTCTCTAAACAAATCATAAAATGGCGACTATCACACCAAAATTTGAGGAGCTCCCTCTCAACAAGGACGGCCCATTTGGTAACGCATGGGGACGATTCGGCAGTCGTGACCAACTGGGGATGCTCAACCTCCTCACCCCAGAAAATACTACCGAAGCAGCGAAAGAGATCAAATCTGGCGTCCGTGTTTCATTGGATTGGCATCTTAGCAAACCATCACATCCGTTCTATGGACGGCAGATTTTCTACCATCATATCCATAATAAGTCGCCGAGGACTGTGAACGACGATATCATTCTTTTCAACACCCAGTGTAGCACCCAGTGGGATGGATTCAGACACTTTGGTATTATATTATCATTTTGTATCATGTCGGATTGATGTTTAGCTGACGATGTGTTTAGGATACCAAGAAGCAAAGAGGTTTTACAATGGTATTAGCCAGAGTGATATCCAGAGCAGCGATGCTCTAGGAATAAACAGTGAGCCTCAACGCCTCTATAAAATAATGGAAATATTAATATTTATCACCTCGTAGTCTGGGTCGAGAATGGTGGCATTGTTGGCCGTGGCATTCTCCTGGACTATGCCAGCTGGGCCGAAAAGGCAGGAATTAAAGTCGACCCTCTCACAAGGTATGGTATCCCAGTTGCACATTTGAAGCAACTCATGAACGATGAAAACATCAAAACACGCCCTGGAGATATTCTTTTCATTCGTTCTGGATTTACCAAAGCCTACGAGGCGCTTACCTACACTGAGCAATCTGGGTCACCGCAGCTTAAGGAAGGCACCTTCATCGGCGTTGAATCCACGTTGGAGATGGCTAGATGGATCTGGGAGAATCAATTTGCTGCCGTCGCTGGAGATATGCCTGGGTTTGAACAGAGCCCAATCTGGGACTCTGAGGTCCAACTCCACCAGTGGCTTCTGGCGGGGTGGGGTTGCCCCATTGGCGAGATGTTTTATCTTGAGGACTTGGCAAAGGAGTGCAAGAGACTGGGAAGAAACACCTTTTTTATGAGTAGCATGCCACTAAAGGTGAGTTGCCTATAGTGATTTGAGAAAGCTGCTGGGAACTTGAAAGCTAATACAACTTGTCTAGGTTATTGGCGGCGTTGCAAGCCCGCCCAATGCAGTTGGTATTTTGTAATAGATATATTTCTTTCTTTCCATGAGAATAACAAATTATTTCTTGCGCTAGAAACCACGTTCCGATGCCTTATCTTAAACTTCCTAGTAGGTATCTGATTCATCGATATTAGAACAGAGTTGAGTTGAGTCCTAAGTAGAATTAGCAATTTGCAGAAAATTTGTTCTGTAACTCGTATTCCCAGGGCACTACTTAAGACTCTCTATAATGGAGGGTTACTCTTTTTGACAATCCTTGCGAGACCTCAAATAGAACAGCATCATATATAGTAGAGTTTCTTTTTCTTATCGTTCAACCCGGCGGTATTTACCGCTTCTACTATTGACCGTTTGACGATACATCGGGCCCATTTTCAGAAGTGATATGCAAGAATGTTTTGCAGAAAGATTAGGTATACTTGCATAGTGTATTCCGCCTCAATAGTGATGTACTCTGCAAGCTGTTGCTCTCTTATCCTCGTCTCCAAGCATGGTGTGATTTCCATTTCCTGTCGGCCTTCGGGCAATCAAAATTATTCCCTCCCCAGGTTGCGCTGTCTATTGGTGCAATTACAGATGCATGCTCATCAACACCAACATTGATTGCATAATTCTTCACATAAGTGTTACAGAATCCTGTAAAAGCCGCTAGAACTGGCAACATCGCCGAGGTTGCGTGGTATTTTCCCTTCTTCCCCCGCGGAACCCGGGGCCTCATTCCGCGATTTCTGGCCAAGCCCAACAAAGTCAAGCAGCCCAAACAAATGCCCGATAGGCAAGGTTGATCCCTTATCAATGCAGAAAAAGCCCACAATTAAGTGACCAGGCCCTCGGCTGCTCCAAACTCACGAAAACTAATTACTCAGAATATCCTGATCTCTCCATATCAAAGTCTAAAGCCCCTCTGGTGAGGCCTCTCGGGAAGCTATTGAACCAGTCTTACATCAGGGAGGGACAGATACACTGCGATGTCGCGTCGACATCGGGTCACCAACGGTGAGTCCAGGGGCCGCGCGGGCTGCTGGACTTGCAAAGAGAAGCACGTGCGATGCACCGGAGAGCAGCCATCTTGCGCGCGGTGCCAGAGACTCAAGCTGAGTTGCTCCTACGAGTTGAAGCTGCTCTGGCAGGAAGATGCTGTTCAGCGCGGCATCTGTCTCGGACGCGAGGGACGATGGT
Source organism: Xylogone sp. PMI_703 (assembly GCA_021399445.1). NCBI lineage: Eukaryota > Fungi > Ascomycota > Leotiomycetes > Xylogone > Xylogone sp. PMI_703. Next base: position 5,666,196 of record JAJTUQ010000003.1, read on the forward strand.
CGAAGCACGGCAAGGCTAAGAAGGAAAGCGTCAAGAACTGCTCGGATATCTTCTTTTTCTCTCCAAACGTTGAGCCGATATTTCTCAATACAACCTATCATTCTTTTAAGCGTCGTACGAATGATGATAATAGCGATGATCCCGTCGACTCCGAGACCGAGTCTCTGCCGGCAACGACTCCAAGATCTCCAATACCGTCGACCTTTGAACTTGCTTTCAGACCTCAGACTGATAAAGCTAAGCAAGCAAGTCTATCAATACATCCTTCTGCACCTTCATCTCTATCTCTTTCTTCTTTGCCTTTAACTCTTCCCCCACGCGAAGCGTATCTGTTTAATTATTTTGTTTCGGCAATATGCCCTTCCTGTTCTCTTAGTCCCTCTCATAACCCCTACCTGTACTACATCACCCCTATGAGTTTTTCGTATACACCACTTCGAAATGCCATTATCTCTGTCTCGGCAAACGAACTGAGGTTAACTAACGATCGTCGATTCGAGCGTGAAGCCTGGTGGTATAAATCCCAGGCTCTCAAGGGACTACGAACGAGTATCTCGTCTGGAGAGATTGGCTGGCCGTTCATTGCCACTATCTTGATGTTATGCTTCTATGACATCTCGGATGGTTGCAATGAATCCTGGATGACACATCTGCGAAGTGGAATGGGCGTTATGCACCAACTGGACTCCAATTTCACGGAGAGTCAGTCGCTTCGCAAGTTTTGCTTGATGTACTTCGCTGCTCATCACATAATGGGCCATACAACAACTGTTCTCAACGAAACTGATGGCCAGTACAGCTGGCTAGAAGATGATTGTATCGAGGAAATTGATCCTTTAATGGGCTGCTCGCGTGGGTTATTGGACATAATCAACCAGATATCGAGGGTTACTTCCGATATTACAGAAATACTCAGCAAACGCCCTCTTACGGGTCCCGAAATCGTTTCTTTTACCTCCACTCGTAATGAAATCGAACGCTCACTACACACAGTGCACCAGATACCTCCTGTTGATTCAGATGGCAAGGTTTCGGACAGCACGTATCTCTCCCAAATCGCTGAAGTAAAAAGGATTACTGCCTTGCTCTATCTTCATGAGCGAATCACTACCATCCTCCCACCAGCATCACGTTCATCAGCTGCTATAGCATCATACAAAGCCGGTCTAATAGACTCACTGATTGAGCAGATTACCCCGTTGAGGAACTCTCCAACGTTGCTGTGGCCGCTATTTGTGTTAGGCAACGCAAGTCCAGAGGATGAAGAGCATAGGCGGTTCGTGCTGGAACGACTCGATGCTATGAGAAGATCAAGAAACCTTGGGAGCATCAGGCTGGCGAGGCAGTTAATCGAAGATAAGTATCGCACGTGGGATTTGGAATTGGAAGGGGAGATGAGGCCAAAGGGCAAATGGATTAGCTTGGCATAGGAGGAAATAATTTTCTCTTTTTGTGTTTTCTTATTGATAATCTCCCTCTCTCTGGTTGTCAAGTATTCTGGTTATCGGCTGTGACTTGGTTCCGGCTTGAAGGTATTGTAGGGGAGGATTTGGCTATGGTGTTGTCTCTGGATGGATACGTGGTGTTTTTGTATTTCAAAAGTTGAGGTTAAAAGAACTTTAAACGTTCAATATTCTAATCTGCTTACCGCTAAAGATTCCGCATGTATTCATTGCACTACTAGTGGCTACCAGAGTTAGAAGTATAATCATCAACATTATCAAAGGGATGTTGCAGAGAATAAGACCACATGCTTTCAGGCTTCGTTGAAGGTACTTTTGAAGCTTTCAAACTGCCCTTTGCATAATAGTTACATATCCTGACACTTGACACTTCGCGGTGTACAGCACAATACAGCGACATGCCATACATGAATTGACCTAGTAGGTGTATCTGAAGCCCGGCTGGCCCTCGATGACAATTTCACCTCGGTCTGCACGCCTGTTTTGAACATAAAAGATTACAAAGTTCTTTGCAACAAGCACAAAGTATACTATCTACAAATTTGTTAGCCAAGCTCTATAAATAAAGGAATTGTTTTATTTTAACCTACCTGGAACCCAATACAGATCCAGAGCCCTGAACGGTAGTTTGGTGCGTCCTTCGACTGGAAGACATTTCCAGAAATGATGCCACCGAAGGCACCACCCATGATCATACAGGCTATGGTGAGCGCTTTCTTGCTCTGCCCAACCATATTGTTGTGTTGATATGCCCACTGGGTAGGAATATTACCAGTGATACCCATGACACCAAGGAAGACTCCACCGTAACGGGCGTGAACGTTGGAGGCAAACCCGGCTAAGGAGACACCTACGATATACATCATCGTGTTGAAGATTAGAATTGGTCCTCTAAGTCTGAAGTAATCGGCTACATAAGAGCAGCCCATGATCCAGACCGCAGCTGCAGCGTAAGGTGGAAAGCTCAATAGCTGAGCTCTGCCGGTAGAGTAACCGAACCCGCCTTGCAAGATGGTTGGAAGAAAATAAGAAAATGCGTAGACACCTGTGTTGTTAAGAAGGAGATAGAGAGAGAATTCCCAGAGTTTCCAATCTCTAATGTGTTGCATTGCACGGCTAAACGTGAGCTTGTCTTCGACAGCATCACCACGGTCATGTTCAATACGAACTAGGACAATGGCTGCTTCTTCTGGTGTTAGAAACCCCGGCAGGCCAAGGGAGTTTTTGACACAAGCTTTTTCAGGAAAGTCAGCAACAATAAAGAAGACGCTTATTCCAACAGCTGTGCTGACGATGCCTTCCTATACCCAAACAGTTAGATGTATCTCGAGGCAAAAGTGTTATGGTAATAAGTTACAATAATGAAGATCCAGCTCCACCCATTCAATCCACGGTCACCTGCCATCTGCTCAATTCCATATGCAAGAAGTCCGGCAAGGCCACTAGACGCATTTCCAATCACATAAAACCCAGCAATCCGCACCTGGATCTCAAAGCGGGTATACCAAACTGATAGAAGGAACATGGCGGCAGGCACTAGACCACCCTCAAGGAAGCCTAGCAAAGCACGACATAAGGCCAGCTCGCCCCATGTTTTGACAAAGCCTTGACAAATGGTGATTATGCCCCATATGGTACCGATGGTCCCAAGCCATAACGCAGGACCAATTCTGCGGACGACAAATGCGGCCGGAATATCGACAAGACAGTAACCGACAAAGAAAATCATAGCAAGGACAGAGTAACGATTTCCAATCCCGGTGTTGAGATCATCTTTGAGCCCAGCAATATTTGCCTGGGTAATAGTCAGCGTGATGTAGTACAAGGAATTAACTGGATCGATCACGCACATTGCCCAGGTTCGATCTGTCAATGAAGGCCCACATATAAAGGAGAGAGAGGATCGGAACGAGACGCATATCGACCTTGCGCATGATCTTTTTGACAGTCTCAGGATCGGCGTCCAGACGAGACTCCAACACATCCTTCACAGGCAAGTTATATTCCACCTGAAGCTCTCTTTCCCGTTGAAAAATACCACCTTCATCAACTGAGGCCGCCCTATTACGAGCATCCTCGACGAACTCTACACCTGTACTTTTGTCCTCGGTGTTAACAGACATACCGAAGGAGGTTATGATAAACAACTCTGAGATGGAGGTGATGCAGGGTGAATGGAAGGCGAGTTACAGAAGCATATTGCCCAGGGCTTTAAAGGGCCTACGGATGAGCAGGGGACGGGAGTGATATTACCATACGTTATCCAGTGTGCCGGAAGTGACAGTGAACAATATTATGATTGATTACGTGTATATTACGTCCAGCATGAGGAGACTCATTGCCCGCATGTGAATGTATACTTCTAAACTACATTTGAAAATGCCTGCATGGGTGGAGATGGCGGAATGGCTCCCCCCGCGACACACAGACCGCGGAGACTAGCTTTCCTGTAGTACAATTGCTACGCTACAATCGTTTGGAAAGAAGGAAGTCTATCAATACTGGGCTCAAGGGGAAGACTTAAAGACGAATAACCGCGATTCTTTTGGAAGCTCCACAAAGCTAGCTTCCACGCTTCATACTCGTCTTTTGATTGCATCAAATATCCCTATTCAATAAGAGTACCTTCTCTTGAATGAAGTTACTTTTGTTGATATCCATAACTTAGGCGAATCATACGTACCAAATCTGGTAGTATTGTCCCTAGTAGCCTGCAAGTACCGTGTCATTTGAAATCAGCACCAATTTCCGACCCCACAGAACGAGCCGCTGCTGGGCGTGAAGGGCCAAGCTTGCCAAGGTGCTGTTAGGAATACTACTTAACAAACGGCAGTTGTTTGTCAAGCTTCTGTAAGGAAGTTTTACGATTCAGTGGGTGTGTCCGTATCTCGATCGGATGAGCAGTTGCGAATGGCTTTCGATAATATATGGTTTTGGAATATAATAAGATCCGAGTACATAATAATTGCAATTCATGAACACTACTTAGACCATTCTTTTGTCCTTCGCAATCACTCAGTTGGAGAAAGTTCGGACACACTTCTTCCTGGTACCCGGCAAGTAAGGCTCCGGCATCATACACAGCGGCAACATTCAGCCCGAGAATAAAAGGCCCAATTATAAGGAGTGACAGCCCCCGGTAGTTGCGGAATGTCACCTTTCTCTGATATTCAGGCTGTTTCATTAGATAGGTCAAGGTCATACAGGCATAATCCATCGCATTATAAGGAACACGGAGACTTACAACCATCTCTCCAATTTTCCCCGCACTTAAGTAACATTCCGCCCCAAAGGACAATGTACAGTTGACCTCGTAGGTACAAAGCCAACAGTCAATAAATACTGCTATATAAGTTATAAAAGTTAAATGTGAAGTGATAGTTCCGTAATCCCGCAAGTATCAATAAAATTGTTTCGAGACCATCGCCAGAATGCAGACCACAAGCGAATTATACGAGAAGGGCAAAGAGGTCCGCATCGCCGTGCTGGGAGAGGAACATGTTAAAAGGTCACTGGCTGCGAGACAAAGTGAATATGCTCAACCACTGCAATTCTTCACCACCGAGTATGCATGGGGAAGAGTCTGGTCACGACCAGAGCTTGATCGTAGATCCCGTAGTCTGTGCAGTATGTACGACCTCCTTGTAGAGTATGATTGGGTTCTAACAGAGAGAATTCAAGATCTCGCATTCCTCACAGCACTTCACAGCTGGAATGAACTGGCAATTCATACCAAGGGAGCCATCCGCAATGGGCTTACTGAGGTGGAAATCAGGGAGGTGGTTCTTCAGGCAATGGTTTACTGCGGTGTTCCGGCTGGTGTGCAGGCATTGAAGATTACGGAAGCGGCGATAAATGAGATGATTGCTAACGGAGAACATGAGAGACAGTTAAAGGAGAAGGTATAAATGGACCATGCTTGATTGTTAATTGTGCCCTGCCGGTGGTTTGCTATTCTAGGATACGTTGAATGAAAGGGGCTGGGGATAGATTAGACAAGTTCTTATATACATGGAAATCAGGAGAGAACTATGTGGATATAAGAGCGATTCGGTGCTCCGAGTCCTTACTCCCAGGATTAGATTAACGTTCATCCAAAATGAAACTGATTCACCAAAATAAGAGGGGGAAAAATTGGATGTTTTCCTAGTAACCTAAGTTCCTTAGTTTCCTTGCCACCAACAAGCAGCACATCTGGACTGTTCGTGTCTAAATACAGCACAATAACGAATCCACGAGCCAGAGCAACAATAGGAGAGCCTTCAATGAAGGACCCATGCTTACAGTTTCAGTCGATCTGGCAAAGGTATGCCTGTTTATGTCTCTGAAAAACCGATATGAAGTCCGCCATGACCATCGTTCGCTTCCTATTTCACTCTTACTCTACCCTACTCCAGTGCATCTGCAGAGATAGGATATTGCGTTCTGGTTGGATAGTTTGATCACAGTGATTCGCGAAGGTAACTGCTGGCATAAGCAAAAGCAGCTAGCAGTTTACATAAGCAGATCAAGCCTCTTTATATGCTCTAATATTCGGATTCCGAAAATTCCTCATTGGATATCCGGTTTCGAGTGAAAATGCGATTCTGTGGCAATTCGCTTCGAGGCCAGTCTCCTGGTAAATTGGGTCTTCTGCTACAACTTCAATGCTCTCTAAGCAGTTACAAAGCAAACTAACTTTAGCAACTCCATGAGAACCCAATAGATAGTCACCCTTGTGACTGCTATCCTTCATCTTGTTGATTTGAGGCAGTAATCACGTAAACAGTATTGCTCTCGAATTGACCAATCAAGAATTTAGCGAATATTTCCGTCGGAGTCGTTGACGTGGTAATAGTACTGTAGTTTGGTATCGCAGTGGTCCATTGACGACGGCACTTTGGAATCAACTTGCTAAAATATGCCCTTTGATGCTTAAGTGAATGCGTAGCATGTTCTCGGGCTCCATCCACTTCCATATCTAGTTAATAGTCAACATTGCGCTGAAAGTGTGCCGTTTCAGTTGGTCGGAATATATTTCCATTTCGTCTCAACGCTACGGAAAAAGATTCGATCAAAGGAGAGAAACTTGATAGCTCAAAGGAAAATCGGAGGATACTGTAGCAATAATGATGACTTCATAAGATTGTAACACATATAAATACATCCAAGATCCAGTGTCACCAACGCTTCTCAACCTAAAATTTGTCTCATTGTCAAGAGAAACTGTTTCCAAATACAATACTCCCATTTACAATTCAAAGAACTGTACAATAAGAGCACAATGCATCACACAATCTCACCAGCTATCCTATACTTTGGAACTCCTGTGGTCCTTGTCACGACCCAGAACGATGACGGAACTCCGAATATCTCGCCAATATCATCAGCGTGGTGGCTTGGTCACCGTGCTGTCATAGGGCTGGATGCAAATTCTCAATGCACATATAATCTGACACGGCGTAGATACTGTGTCCTTAACCTCCCGAGTGATGAAATGGCCGATTCTATCAACCGCATCGCTCGGACAACCGGATCCAATCCTGTTCCACCGTGGAAAGCTAGCGTGGGATACGAACACGTAAAGGACAAATTTCAGCGGGCAGGGTTGACAGAGCAAGCCTCAGATCTGGTGCCTGTACCACGAATTAGGGAATGCCCTGTTCAAATGGAAGCTGAGATGATGGAAACACATGAGATGATGAAAGACCTCCCAGATAGGAAAGGTCTAGTATTCTCAATGGAGCTAAAGATCCTCAGAGTCCACATTGAGGATAATCTAAGATTGCCGGGTTACGCAAACCGGGTTGATGCTGATAAATGGAACCCTATGATTATGTGTTTTCAGGATTTTTACAGCAAGGGTCAAAAGAAACTAGCTGTTTCTAACCTGGCAAAGGTCACTGAGGGAAACTATAGAGCTCTTACGAGGAGCGATGTTGTCAAACAGGGTGCTGATACAGATGCACTTGGTACAGATGCGGATGAGGAGCTAAACCGTGATGTTAATTAGATTTCCTGAGATACTCTTACTATTTAGAATTTAGAATGTTAGATATAGGAAGCTCCAATTCCAAAATAACCGTTTCTAAAGCAACTCAATCTAAACATTAATAACATTCACAGCCATTGGAAGTAGAAATAATCGCTTTTCTAGGCTCTTGACATATTTCTCATTTAAGCTCAGGAGATAGGAAACTTCGTGACCTATTCTATCCATATTTGATTGCCGGTGATAGCCGCTTGCTGTGTTTGTCTTATCACCAGTGTGAAGATGGTGTCGAATAACATCCCATTACCTGAAGACATCCGTAATGTCGTCGTTCAGATCTATCGTAGAGATGAAGGCGTTGATGAAGGAATCTCCAAAGTAGCTGGCGGTGGTACAAAACTTTATTAGAAATCGATACCCACAGGTCCTAAAATAGATTCAGAATCGTTTTCTATTGCAGGATTATATAACAGCTCTAAAATGCCCTAAAAATTAGATTTATACTGTATACGGCAACTTCTTTCAATGGATACCTTCCGTCTATCTTTACATAAAATACTGCATTATTCTACAGCAATTACTTCTCGTGCCAGTTCCGTTTTGGTTCCCAGAGGTGAGTAGTAGCGACTTTAGCCTGTGTCGAGGGTGAGCTGATCCTGAACAAACCTGAGCACACCTTGAGCACACCCGAGTAGATCCTGGGTAGAGCCGCCCACTATAGTACGGGTCCCATTTTGGCGCCCTACACCTCGGATGAAAATTGTGGGCGTTTCTTGTGTTCTCCTAAGATTCACGCCAAAGTCAACTTTGAATTATAACACGGTTGACTGAATCACCACTGGCTCGGAAACCATTAATCTTTAATCTTTATGTAATTACTGAATTTTCAAGCGAGAAAACTTATCCATTTGCTCAAGGAAAATCTTACTATAAAGAACTATAAACCGTCTTAACTGCTTTATAAACAAATATCTAGACACATATTTCCAGAGCACAGCATTTTCGGTATACCTTTGGCAGTGTGGAAAGTGAAATGGGCTTCAATCCAAGCGTATTCTCCATGTCGTGAGATTCGTGCTGTATTCGATATGATGTTGAACTCTGTTGCATCTTTTATGGACACAGTCTTGTCTCAGGCCTTCGTGATACGGCCTCTGCTAAAAAGTTCGAAAATTTCCTGTCAAGGCAAAAGAGCCGCGCCATAAAGCATCCTCAACCAGGTCCTCTGGACGTATTATCGGTAGTTGATGGATTAACTCCTCCAGAATCTCGCGGGGCTGGATATCATCTGAGATTGTCGCCTTGGGCAACGCACCTGGTAATTTTGAGATGCTGAATTTCATTTCGTTCTAGTTAAGGAATGTCAAGAAATAGCGTTTCCAAGTCCAATACGTTTGATATCTAGTTGTCGCTCATTTTCAAGCAATGCTAGATTAGACCGTTTTGTACAATAGAGCACAAACCAAAATACCTTCATTACGCACTTTCGAAAACTCTTATGGCACAGCTAGTTCAATTTATTTTGCAAGTTGTAACTACTTACGACATCTGTACACTCTTAGCAATAGTTATTCAGTCGCTCAAATCAAAAGTTACCCAAATCAGAGGTTATAACTATCGGCATTATCACCGTGAGAATTGAACAGGGAGAGCTCGCAAGTTCGCTTTCTATTTCTATTGGATTGTTTATTCGGACAGACCGTGCATTTACGTACTGTCGTGCAACTTTGCCTTTCTAGGGCTGAACAACACCAGTCCACCGACTTCAGACGCTTTCAACGTCATATTAATTTCTGGTGACAGGATCATATTTGACGTGAAGCCGTTCTATGAACCAATAGTCTACATCCCGTCATGTGACTGGGAATTATCCTGTGCAGACCGGATCCATAATAATAACGGAACACTTATAGGAGCCCACCTCCCCTCTCTCGCATGCTCGTACAGTCGTATATTCGTTATCTCGCAATCTCGGAAGGACGAATTGCTTCTTAGCCTAAGAAATACCACTTAAGTCTGAAGTCGTGTAACTAAAGAGTCAAGTGGGTTCTGTGGATTCTTCCGAAAGATCCAATGGTGACGAAGCCTGTCCTCAGAAAGTCCAGAACCGGATGCACCACATGCCGGGACCGTAAAGTAAAGGTCTGTTAACATCTGTTACAAGACATCAACATTATTATTGATGCATTTGGACTTAGTGTGATGAAGTCCGGCCAATATGTGGAAACTGTACCAGGCGATACGTCAGCCCACAGCACTGCTCCTACACAACAGGCCGACAGGCTAAGCAAAAAGGCAGATCAAGGAAACTGGGTCAGGAGCTGATACCTCAGTCATCACATTTGTCAATCCTTGGCCAGCAAATATCAAGTCTTTCCTCGTATCTATCAGGTAATCGCCATGCCAAGAGCGATAGACTATTGGAAATGCGACTCATACACCACTACACGACAGCTATCTGCCATTTGATGAATCATGGTGGAGATGAGCGGTTAGTTTATTTGTGGAGATGCGCAATCCCTGCCCTTGCGTCTCAGCATGAGGTTGTCTTGGACTCCATGCTGGCGATTGCAGCCATACATTTACATTCACAAGCTGTGGATGATTCTCGATTACCAATAACTATCCCGAAATACCTCGATCGGGTTCTTATCAATCACCGGCGTAATCTTTTAGAGCCAGATGGCGAAACAGCGGAGCCTATATTTCTTACATCAGCACTGCTCTCCAAAATTATGTGGTTGGTTTGCCACCTTTCAAGTCCCGATGAAAGCTACAAGCTTCCTCTAGCGGCTTATTATGTTATGCGAGGTGCAAATGCTGTATTTTCTCAGAGAAGGGATCTTCTCAAGGACTTAGGTTATATCTGGCTGGCAGATGAGGATCTGCTTCCAATTACTCAAGAGATCACGGTCAAACGACAATCCCAACTCGACGACATTGAAGAAGAAATGAGAAGTCTATTCATCTCATTCAACGTCTCTAGTTTACCTTCCTTAGACCAGACAGCTTATCACGAAGCATCACGACATGTTTTGCAGCTATACAAGGCTTATTTTGGTGGAGTTAGCTCAGATCATCTTCAGCGACTCATCGTATTGACACCTCTTAAAGTGCACTTGACCTTTTTCACTCTGCTCGAGAGGAATGATGCTCTCGCCATGGCCCTATTTGCCAGGGCTTTAGTCTTGTCATCAAAGGTAGGTGGCACATGGTGGCTTCGAGGCAGCGGTAAATACGAGGTGGTCGCGAAAGACTTGGTCGGGATGCACACATTAATGCCGCCGCAATACGATTTTGCATTGGACTGGCCGCGGAAAGTACTCTCTGGGGAGATTGTTTTATAGCTAGCCTGAGAATAGTTTTATGAAAGGCTGAGGGCAACAGCGTGGTTAAACCCAAACGCTTCATTGAGGATTATGTCAAAGCTCCACTGTTCAATACCAAGTTATTTTTCTATACACCGATATAGGTCTCATCATACATAAGCGCATATAACCATTGCTGAAAATCACAAATATCATAACAATCCTTTACACCTAAATCTCAAACACCAAATCCTCCTCCCCCCTTCTTCGTCTCCAATAACTGGTCGCCTCCAAAAGATCACTACACCCCTTTAACGTCCAAGCCCACTTCCTAGCAAATTCCTCTGAGACTTCCCAGTTGCGCACATCCGACGGTTCTCCCCATACCAGCAATCCCGAAACCTCAGAGCAACCTTTTAACTCACCCCCGCATTTGATCATAGTTCCAATGGTGTCATTCCATAGCTCCAAGTCGTCGAAATTATTATCTGCACGAAGCAGATTGTCGCGGACTGTTGAAGAGGGTAAGAGATCGATGTATGGATGATGCTGCTGATACACTTGTAGTTGCGTTGGCTGCAGGTTTGGTGGAAGGTTATTGTAGACAGGGGAGTATGATGGTGAACAGAAAGGTGAGAGGATCTCATCGCATATTAGATCTGGTTCTATACCAAGGCACAGCGTGTTGGAGACAAATGCGCGTACGACATTGTAGTACACCAAGGTGAGGAGGTGGTCTGCTGAGAGAGGACAGGGGTTCGAAGAAGGCTCCACAGGAGGTGTGGCTTCCAGATCTAGAAGTATCTGTTGGGTCGTGTGGTCAATGGGTAACCTGCGGAGAATTCGATGGGACATCCAGCTGCTGACTTGTGATTCGACATCTGGAGGACTCGTTACACTTTCTGGAAAACTTGCTTCACTGGCAGTTGCATCTGCTTGGCCGATGGGGTATTCCACAAGTAAGTAAGGAGCTTGGGTGAATGTTTTTGGCAAGACGGAGGGAGCTTCCAGAGACCGGTGTGATTGTAAAGCAGCCCGTTGCCCTACATAAAGCAATTCATATGATCAGTCAATACGTCATTCAAGTAAGGAGTACTTTGGCATTTTACTGCGTGCTCTTTGGTTAAGTCGATTCTGTATCTTGCGTCTTGTGGTTATCTCTTTACGGCCACTCCAATCATCAACATGGACATAGATCCCAGATGGGCGCTTCGCCGGTAGTATAGATTTGGAGGAAAGCTTCGCCATATCCATTGCTTAGAGTGACTGTACTGCACCGTACCATATAACGCTAGTTAGACCTGCTGTAGATGGAAATGTAGGGAGCTGACTGCACATATGGATACTAGAGCTTATATTATACCCCAACAATGGATGGTTGTAGTCTCTGCCGTCTATTTATCTCGGTCCCCTTTAGTCCCTGCATTACAGAGTCTCGCTAATGTCAGCTAGTTGCAGCATCCACCTGCTAAGATCGACCGCCTTCCCGCTCTGGGTTTAGACCTTACATGTGCTGCTCATCTAATTGTCACGTCTTATTACCGGTAGGATCTTGAGCTATCAATCTGATGGCCAGATTTTAGTTGAGGTTGTGAACCAATTGATTCAATAAGTAATCAATGGTATAATTATGTCCTCCCGCTCTTTTGAAACGACTTAGCTGCAAGCAACCTTCGCTGAAGCAACCCCCTCCTGACTTCTAATAAATATAACATACACGCAATTCTTAAAGCTAGGATATTCTGTTGTCCACTGTACCAAAGCATCCATAATTTGTCGCCCATAACCCGCAAATCGCTTCAATTTGCTGGTCATTAATAGTCAAGCATCCTAATGCGTTCCAACAGGTCACAGGGTAACTCCTCCGGCTTTACAATGCCCATATGGACTACATCCCCCCAGAAAAACATGGCTCGATCTTGTGCGTAGGCTAGGTAGTCAAATTCATCCGCCTCCTCGGCGGTCTCAATCTCACCATCCGTCTGGTTATTGATCTGATCAGCGGCTGGATCACTTGCTCCACCGGAAAGAGGAATGGTAATTGGTGACGTAACAGTACTGGCAGTATCAGAGGCAATATCACTTTTGATATCTTCGAGATCCGGTACTTTGGCCTGCACAATTCCCCAAGCCACCCACTGTGCACTATTTGCAACTCTCCAGATCCTCACCTCTTTCAGTAACTCCTCGACTTGTCTTTCGAGCTCCTTTTCACGCCTAGCTTCTTCTTCTGCGTAAGTATTGCCCGCTCCAAGAGCAAACCCAGACCCTGCACCGCCTGGAGTTCGCGAGTCCAACATGAACGCACTGATACTACCAGCAGGTGGAAGGGAAGAACTGCTATCAGAGGAGACGAGCTTCGGCGTGGAAGATGCGCGCGGGTTAAATTGCGGACGATGGTTAACGTAAGACCTAATGAATCGACGTTGTTCTTCGATATTGGGATAGAGTTCTGTGTTGCAAGCCCATGGACGGGCCGCATCATGATAGTTATAACACCATTCTGTGAAGTGATTTGCGAATTCTAAACCTGGAGTATTGGCGGATGCGTATTCGAAATCTATGACCACAAGTTGCTTGTGGGTATTGGCAGGTAGGAGGAGAGGAGAAGGAGCCGCTCCTGGGACACGCTCGGGGACTATACGAAGAATATTGCCATATTGAGTCTATATATTGTTAGTGATAAGCAAACGATTCTGCTCAATCTGAAATCAAGCACCAGCTCCGAAAGTGACAAACGAGCAACGCAACATACATCATTGTGAGCAAATACCAATCTGTTCCGGATCTCCTCTTTCCCTCCATAGTATTTGTCTAACCACTTCCGATATCTTTCGACGGCGTGCCTAAATATGGGCCATGGAACACCACAAACGAATCCTCTTTTCATCCACAAATCGCTTTTGTTGGTGATCTCCTCTCCCTCGTGTGCTGCAATCTGCTTGTCGAGGTACTCAATAATCTCTTGGCACCGGTCAACCCATTTATCCCAATTGCGCCATACAAATGGACCGTCATCTTTCTCCTTCTCGAGCAGCTCAATTCCGTCATGCAACTCTCTCATCCGCTTCGCAATCTGCTTACTTGTATCTGGCATCCGCAGTTCGGCACATGTAAGGGGTTGGGCATTGAAATATTCTTCAAATCGTCCATTCTTGAAAGTACCTAGTAGTCTTGGCCCAATTTTCTTGCGTGCCAATCGACGGAGAACGCTGAGTTCGTTCTCTCGGTCAATGAGGTGCTCTACTTGAGGACCGTAGATACGAAGAAGCAATTTTTGAGGTGGCTTATATGTTTTGGTTTGTACAGTGTGGCCAAGAGTAGAAGGCTCATCTACTGAAGACGATGGAGGGGGAGGAAGGGTTTGGGGTGGTGAAACCACATATACTGCATTGGTTAGTGCACCACTTAGCCTGACTACTTCAATATCTCCTCCCCTGTCCAAAGGGACTCTTCTCCAGCCCTTTAAGCGAAGAGTGTGTGCCAATCTCACAATCTCATTTTTGAAAGATAGCCACGCCTTTCTTTCCTTTTCAGCACGTTTACTGAGATTACTGGAGGATAAAGAAGGGTCATCAGCGGCACCACCTGTGTATGCCAGCGTTTTGGAGTTGTCGAGCATGACGTCACAAGATGGAACGACCACATCTCCATCTTGGTATTCCGTATCCGAAGATGCGTACGCGCGAAGATTGCGACTGGACGAGTATCGGCGAGCCAGCCCTCCTGGAGTGTGAGAAGATCGTCGAGGGCCGAGAGATGGCGAGCTACCGGATTTTGGTTGTCCAAATGAAGGTTTATTATCTTCCAGAATCTTCTGCAACTTTTCTAGTGAAAGATCGCTAGCGCTTGAATTCTGTGATGCTGTGCGTGTCCTTGAAGTCGAGAGTAGAGACTCTTCTGAAGGAAGACTTGGAATCACTTCCGTGGAGTTGCGTTTCTTTGCCTTTCGGGCGGCGCGCTTCGCCTTCTCGTTTTGTAGCCATTCTGTAACTTGCGCCAGAAGCTTATCCTGGGTATCTTGGTGGTTGTGGTGGTGATGACCGAAATAGCTATGATGATGTTTTTTGTCTTTGTGCGATGAGGTTCCTGGAGACTCGGATAATGGATCAAGGTCTTCAGTAGCACTTTGGCTCACGGATGAGAGCCTGGATGAGCTGTTAGACGGGGGAATAGACCGACCCGTCATCCTCTTACCAACACCTGCCGTGAATTGTTTTACTCGCGGACCGTCCTCCAGAGCAGGAGTGGGAAGAGGAGACAGAGTTTCCGGCTCCTCCAAGATTGAGACAACTACAGTAATATTAGCTTCGTTTTTCTCCTCTTATGCCTTTATTTCTTATTTGCTTTTTCGGCTCATGTCAAAATCCCCCACGAAGATGAGCACGTGGCGCTAGGTTTGGTGCCTACATTTTGCTGGCCCACTCTTAGGGCTTGCAGTCTCGTCTGTATCACTCCTTAAGGCCGGCCTGAGCGGCAATGATTGATCGCTTTCTGAAGGCGTCGGCATCGTGGAGAAAGTTTTAAGAGGGGCTCTGTTCTTGGATCTGGTATGGCGAAGGTCGGCCTAATTGCATCTCGCGTTAGAATTGGATATGATTTCCAAACAAGTACCGAAGGACCCATTTCAGGAGTTGTAATAAAACAATAATAAGTAGAACTTTCTCCCTTGGTGATTGTGGAATGTTGATATGAAAACTCAACCTACCTCGGTCTAGATCCCTTGTGGATGCCAATCTCTTTTTGTCGGGTTGTAGCTTCGTCGTCTGAGTGGCTGAGAAACCCTTGACGTAACAGCAACACTAGATAGGCAGGAGATCTGGTGCAGAGTCGAGAGCGGGTAGATTGGTGCCGTGCTATCAATCACCGGTTGCTGAGACGCAAGGAAGCTTCGATCAAGGCGAATCCTCGCGACCAAGAGGGGTAATAAGTCAATGTTGGAGGTCTTGGGCAAAGAAAAGTCGCACAGATTTATGATGGATCGTGGGGCACGAATCTTGTGATTGATTCCAAGGAAGGAAGGCGGTGAGCACGGGCCACGTGCTGCTTCTCTCATCCGCCAGACGCTATCTTCTCTCTAGACACTTTTAAAATCCTGTAAGCTCCTGAAACAATCCAAGTACATTAATACATACATGGTTCTAGTGCTCTTTTGGGTCTGGGTGAGTCGAATAGACTTTTGATCATCAGCCATCTGACGTCAACTACAGCCACCGGGTACAATTTTGACTAGTGCTCTGTGCGCCGTGCGTATTGCTTAAAAGATCGTGTTTCATGTTCCGTAACCTCGGTGCCAAGCAAGACCAACAAGTCTACAAAACAGGGAACAGCGTGCAGGCTCATCTCACATGTGCTGTCTTACCCTCTCCGTACAGTCGACTTTAATGTACTGATAGAATGTTTGGGAGTGATCATATTCCTATTTAATGCACTCAAAATATCGAACTGTAATATACCGTCCGTAACAGACAGCTCCACATTATCATCGGGTATCTGCTAGCCCGCTCAATGGGACGTATAAAATGCTATCAGGGACGGATAGTCATGCTATCATGTCCCGAGGTTCTATAATACATGCCTTTGTGTACGGCTATTATGCGGAGTTCTTAGCTCCATCCGCATCCTTGAACTTTACTTTTCCATCAGTCTCAACGCTTGCAACGTGGAATCCAGTGGGTGCCTGAGAAGCTTGCTTCACTTGTGAAGATACATCCGCCATTGGCTTGTTCGCTAGCGCCACAGCAGACTGCACAGCACCGGCTGGAGAATCAGCAATCTCGTTGACATCTCTGGATGTCAAGACGTCACTGATCCGGGAAGCCCTTGAGGACATCAGGATGGTCGTTGGTCCCTGGAACTGAAGGAAGAGCCTGTCTCCCCAAATCGTCCTTCTCGCGGACGTTCTCAAGTGAAACAGCAGGTTTGTCATCGCTCTCCATGTCGCGGTTTCTCTCATGACCCGGAAGAACTTGATGTTCAAGAGAAAGTGGCTTAGGCCTAGATCTGGAATCTGAAACCGCGGGCTCGATGACTTAAATCTGTACGGCTGTGGTTGCTTCTGTGAAATGGTATATGCAACGACATTTCCAGGATGAGCAACAAACTCTTCGCCTGGCTTCAGTCTAACTTCGTAGATCTGACCTGGTCCGGCCAAAGCGACAAGCCCCCTTCCAGTGATCTCCGTATTTCCCCAGTAAGCAAGGCTCATTTTTGCGTTGATGGTTGGAGTAACAGATAATGTGTGCCCGGTCCATGCTACCAAAGCCTTTCGTTGAGCCACCATCCAATCAACGGTCCCATCGAGATGTAACACAGTGAAGGAGGTAAATGGAGATTTTGTCGAGATCAACGCTGTTATGGGGCTTGTTGACGAGATTCTTTGATATAGAAAAGGAATGCCGAGAGGTGCGCGGCGGAACGGCTCGAGGATGGAAAGTGTCGATTGAGCCTAATCCAAGTATTAGTGGATGTCTCGCCATTGTCGTTTGAATATTGCTTTTGAACTGACATTTTCAGCCTTTCCGGTAGCTCCAACCAATGTTCCTCTCCTCGTATATAACCTCTGAGACGCCGACAAGGAAACTGATAACAGAGAATATGGTGCGCCTAAAACTTCGAACCTAGCGTCTAAGAACCGCACCATATTAGCAATTGACCTCAAGAAACGCAGAATTTTTGCAAATATGCGTACCTGGAGACTCTGCAGAGCCATCAATTGGGCTACCAAAGGGGTCGCCTCGGGTCAGAGGTGATTCGACTGTAGGAGTGGAGTTGATCTGAATACTCCGACAGCCATAGATCCGAGCATGACAAGGCCGAGGAAGCTGCCATCTGCTTCTAACAGCACCTTGCAGCGGCAATCGACCGCGCATAGTCGCTCCAGGTACTAAGTCGGAGGTAGGAATATAAAGCTCGCAGATTGGAATGTCGTCAACAGTGCCATTCCACCCCACAGGCTTTTTGCTTGGAGCCTCAGGCCTCCATAGCTGAGCTTCCGACAACAGAAACGCAACTTTGGGTGCGAATTACGTAGTCAAGCGAGCGCTGGTACTTTGCGCTTTGAAAGCACTACGCATATTTTTGACTGAGCTCAAGCTCCGAATCAAAACTTCTCAAACACACCACGCCATTGCAAATATTTTGTTGGATGAGCACCGGCCTTTCCAAGTCTGTATAATTACGGTTGTTCTTTCCCGCGCATGACACCAGACATTACTACTTGAACCTGATTCATAACCCCTCCAGGTTCATCTTTCCAGTCAGCCATGTGGAGCTTCATAATTGAGCTTTTACGGTGACAGTTGGCCAAATCTAAGTGAAGATGATGCCACGAGGCTTGCAGCGAGCTTCCTGCCTAGCCGCAAGGGCTCCATTACGAGCATCTCAGCCATGGATAACGAGGCCAGGAGTCCGGATATTTGCAAGCTCCACGCGAGCCTTCAAAGATGCCCCTATGCAGACCATGAGTGCTCATGCTCCATCTGAGGGACAAGTGAAAGCGACGGGCAAAACCCTAGAAAAGAAAGCGGAGCAGACAGTAAAAGCACCTTCAAAAATAACTGCGAAAGATCCACTAGCATTGGCCGACAAGACCAACCAAGAGCAGCGCAAAGCAGACTGGGCAATCATAAAGCAGATGGCAAAATACTTGTGGCCAAAAGATGATATGGGGACCAAAGTACGAGTTGGTTTGTCAGTAGCTTTACTGGTTGGGGCCAAGCTACTGAATGTGCAAGTGCCGTTCTACTTCAAGAGTATAGTTGATTCCATGAACGTCGATTTTGCTGCAATAGGAGGCACTGCTACTACAGTAGCGGGTTCAATGATATTAGCATATGGTCTGGCAAGAATTGGGTCCACAGTATTCCAGGAATTGCGTAATGCTGTATTTGCCAGTGTTGCGCAGAAGGCTATTAGGAATGTCGCTCGTAGCGTTTTCGACCACCTGTTGAGGCTTGACCTGAATTTTCACCTAACAAAACAGACTGGTGGCCTTACCAGAGCTATTGATCGTGGTACAAAGGGTATTAGTTTCCTACTCACTTCCATGGTTTTCCATATCCTGCCAACAGCTTTGGAGATATCTATGGTATGTGGAATATTGACGTACCAATATGGGCTCAAGTTTGCTGCCATTACTGCACTTACTATGGTCGGTTATACGGCGTTTACGATCTGGACAACAGCTTGGAGAACTAAGTTTAGAAGACAAGCCAACGCCGCAGATAACAAAGGTTCTACTGTCGCTGTTGATTCATTGATCAACTATGAAGCCGTCAAGTATTTCAACAATGAGAAATTTGAGGTCGGCAGATATGACAAAGCTCTACTGCAATACGAGAAATCGTCTATCAAGGTCGCTACATCCCTTGCATTCCTGAATTCTGGGCAAAACCTGATATTCTCAAGCGCTCTCACGGCAATGATGTACCTTGCCGCAGAAGGGGTTGCAGCAGGGACATTGACAGTTGGAGATCTGGTTATGGTAAACCAATTGGTATTTCAACTTTCAGTACCACTGAATTTCCTGGGTTCCGTTTACCGAGAGCTTCGACAGTCGCTTCTTGATATGGAAACGCTGTTCAACCTACAAAAGGTCAACGTTGCCATTAAGGAAGCCCCTAATGCCAAACCTTTGGTACTCACTAAAGGTGGTGAGATTAAGTTCGAGAACGTGACCTTTGGATATCACCCTGACCGACCCATCCTAAAGAACTTAACCTTAACGATTCCAGCGGGACAAAAAATTGCTGTTGTAGGACCTAGCGGCTGTGGCAAATCAACGATCCTGAAACTACTCTTCCGATTCTACGACGTCCAAGAAGGAAGAATTCTCATCGATGACCAGGACATCCGAGAAGTTAACCTCGAATCATTAAGAAAGGCGATTGGAGTTGTCCCACAAGATACACCATTGTTCAATAACACTATCATGCATAATATTCAATACGGAGATATGTCAGCTTCTCAAGAGCGAGTGTTGGCAGCAGCAAAGAGGGCCAAAATCCATAATATCATTGAGACAATGCCAGATGGCTATAATACCATGGTTGGTGAGCGTGGCATGATGATCTCTGGAGGCGAAAAACAGCGTCTAGCTGTATCACGCTTGATCTTGAAAGACCCTCCTTTGCTATTCTTCGACGAGGCTACTTCCGCACTTGATACTCATACTGAACAAGCACTCATGCAAGAGATTGATAATATCCTGAAGGAGAAGAAGAGGACGAGTGTGTTTGTTGCTCACCGACTCCGGACTATCTATGATAGTGATAGGATCATTGTACTGAAAGAGGGTCGCGTCGCTGAGAGTGGAACACATCGAGAGTTAATTGACACCGGCGGACTATATTCGGAACTGTGGAGTGGTAAGTTGTCAGCTATTTCAATCAGATAAATATGTTATTGACTTAGAATGTGTAGTGCAAGAGACGCTGTTCGACGAGAGTGGTGAAGAGCGTGAAATCGAGATCGACGATATTCCGGTTGATGAGCAGAAGGAGAATACAGCGCAGAATCAACAAAAAGCGCCTTAATGAGGAACTACTGAAACTTAAGAGGCAAATAAGGGCCTTACCCAAGCCAAGTTATTTGATGAGATGGATGTGAGGTGATGGGGAGCATCGCTAATCAGGGACTTCCACCTTATCACTGTATCAAATAGGGCTACGCATGAGATCATGTACAGTGAGATATGTTCGAAGTTATACTCGCCAATCAACATAGTTGTGTATAAGTACAAAATACTCCAGCTTCACGAACGGCTTTTGGCATCCATTCATCGTAGATTCTATTTAACTTTCTCGGGTACAGTATATAAAGTGACAGTATATTACTCTATTTTCTGTCTCTCTAAATGTATCATTTCATAATTTGATAGCTATTCTTGTGGAAGTCTTCTTCTCTTAGTATAATTGAAGGAAAGGAGAGCGAACGATGAATCAGATGCCCGCTCTCTTTCGTCTCGAATGCCTGTAACTACATAGCAGCTCTCTCAGTACGTATCGAATGGTATCTTTTGTATAATCTAACTGTTATCCCATATTCAAGACGTCTTCTCGAACAATTTAGGTTTCCTCGCGACGCCTCCAGGTTTCGGCGAAGAGAGGGAGAAGAGAAACACATGTCGTGCGTGCTCGTCTTTCGAATCTTTTCTTTCTTCATTCTTCTTGGCCTCTCCTGATACGGGCACCACGGTGTCTGATCCCCGTATCCTCTCTTTGGCGGGTTTCTCTCCACCATTACCTCCCTCTCCGTTTTCCTCTAGGCTACCGTCTTCAGTATAATTCCACATTAAACCCACTTCGCCCCTTACTAATGCTGTACCCCACACTGCTATTAGTACTCCTGGAACCAGATAAAGTAACGCAGGCTGAGCATGGTTATAGATGTTTAGCACTACGAGTGTGGCAATAATACCGACAAAGTATCCCACTAATGAAGCATTGAAATAAGTCTTCCTAAAGTGACCTCCTAAAGCGGCACGCGGTTTATCAGCATCTCTGACTTTTCGAGTCCAGAAGCGCTCTCCCCAGTTTCCAGTTGCTTCGATATATGGCGCTTTTACTACGGTCTGGTTGGATGGCAAAGTAACCGTATCTGACGTAGTTATAACTGAAGATTGCTGAGACTTCGTAGATTGTTTTCGAACGTAGTGAAGATATAGATCAAATCGAAGAGCAAGCGCTATCATAATGCCAGGCAGGACAATATCTCCGAGACCGAGCATACTACCGCGTTTAGGACCAGGAAATACTAATTTAATAGGAACATCAAGAGATGTAGCTACTGTCACCATAAGTGGGCTAATAATATTAGCGTACTGTTCAGTAGTGCAATGTTATGGGCAGCTCACGTATAGAACACCATTGTAATGTCATAAACAAATAATCCAGAGAGCAGGAGAGATCCAGTCCAAAATGTCGTTGGAGAGAGAAGTTGAAGTGAGCCATATGCAAAACCAAAACCCATGAGATTTGTAAGCCACCAGTACTTTCCGCCGGTATTGTATATAATCATAGCTATGATGCCAAATATAAGGCCAAGTATGTCGTTCATCTTTACCTTGTTTTTTGTCTTCAAAATACCGTGGATATAGCCCTGGAATATCCAGTTGTTTTTGAACAACGCTCTCAAGGACCATAGCCTCTGAGTGGCAGGCTTTGAAAGTTTAATATTTGATAAGAAACCAGGTAAAGGAGTAGGCTTATTCTCCAAGAACTTTCGGTGTAACTGAGTCGGTCCATGCCTTGCAACCTGTGTGAATTGTCGAGAGAGAATCTGGTCTACATAATAGACCTCATTACCCGATGCCCAGACTGACGGGAAGACAAATGTAGTCATAACATCAAGCGCATCGGCAACAAGTTTTCCAACTCCAACGACGCCGAGAGCTGAGAAATACCAACCGAGGATCTTATTGAGAATAGCTGGATCCTTCAGCCATTTAATGATTAAATACAGACTCCCCAACGTGATGCCGGCTAATATGGGAAACATGATTGCGTCAGATGGGCTGAGTCCCTCAACTACCGGTTCAACTTCGATCTCATCATCATCATCATCAGGTACACCAGGCGGCTTCTCCGGTTTCGCTGCGGAAGGAGGGCGATGCAAAGCGGCATGTGCACCTATATATATTGGAAAGAAAGCCGCTAGAACCAGATGTGTATACATCTGTAGAGTCTCCCTTTCTTGATAGACTGTGCGACCCCATTGTTCGAGGGTGTCTCGAAGAGTACCATTGTTTTGGAATTGACTAATGAAGGTATCCATGTTCGAACATATGACAGATAATACCCGGACCCAGTCGACAGGAAGAAGAGGGAGGATGGCGTGATTCTGGAAAGTAAAATTAATAAGAGAACCAAAAGCGACCACTCTAATATTTAAAATCTTCTAAGTTTCTTCAAACGGAGTAAGGAGTGGAAGGATGAAGCCATACAGCACAGGTAATAGAGGAAAGAGACGAAATATGTGAAATGGAAGCTGTCCAAAGCAAGGATACTAAACGAGTATGGAGTGCGTCCGCTTAACGTAATTACCAGAGTTTGGACCAATTAGTGCAGTTGAATCTTGAATGTTGCACGTGACCAGTACCTACACAACTGTGATGATATTTCTTCGCGCCCACTGGCTCATGCCTGAAATCGACCGGTTGGTGGCTTCCTTTGATATGGGTACATGCTATGTTTAGGATAGATTATAACAAACGCGCCATTCATACGAAGATCTACAGGTCCTTCATCTCATAGTATAATAATGCTAAAGTATAAAATTTCTTTGAAGTCTCGGGTGAAGCCTTGTAGCTTTTTGGCTCTTGACATTAATGCCAACTCAACATCAAATTCCTTAACTAAACAATAGTTTTGCTTAAATCTGCTACTGATGATTAGCATCATAACACGTGAGTGAAGTACAGAAAAAAATATCAAAATGAACGTTCTATGTCACAGAATATGTCCATGGACATAGCACTACATCTGCGTTTATTGCGTGAGTAATGGATGGTGAAATGTTATCTCAATCCCAGCTTTCTAGAATCCTCAGAATATACTTACTTGGTAACTTCCACCGCATGTAGTGTTTTGAGTTTCGAACCCAAAAAAAAATATGTTCATGGTCACTACGAGGGTCTGCTTCGATGTTAGAAGAGGAATAAGTGCAACATGAGCGTTGTAACATACCGAACTCGCGACCTTGGCGTAATCGTTTAGGATATTAGCACCACTGATTGACAAGTTAGTATGTTTATTTGTGGGCTTCCTATAGGCAAGTCTTACCGCTCTAACCAACTGAGCTAAGCGACCGGTTTTTGTGGCAGTATTTAGATGAGATGATATGAGAGCAGATGATTTGTCAACCGTTAATACTTCAGCTTTCACACAGTATAATGAGTTCCTGTACCTGACGGATTATCTAATTAGTAAAGCTATTGATCTATAGGTGAAGTGTATTGGAAGGCCTCGGTACATAAAGTAAGAGCCGGTGTTGCTCCCTACTAATAAAGGACAAAAGAGTTTTGGCCTCGATAGCACGACTAGAAAAAATTGCGAGAGGCATTTTCGTATTTCCCGAGTCCTCACACAAACTACCAGGTTTCTGAACTTCGCCATAGAAGCTATGGCATCGTACAGCGAAGCAACAATTGTATCCCTGATGACTGAAATATACACTATCCTTCTAAAACTACGTTACATAGAGACCTCCGACATCATCTATCCGCCCACGGATGGTCATGTCCTAGATGAAGCTCTCTGCGCTTCCCTAAATCTTGCTCCAGCCGTTATATCTCTAATTCGGAAGCTCCCATGTCCCGTAGACGTAGAAACTGCTAGAACTTTCGACTTCCTGTTGGAAACACGCACCATCGTCTACACCGATCGTAGAGATCTCTGGGCGTCACGCGATCCTGACCATTCGGGGACATTCGATGATTTAATCAGACCAGACTATCTACTCCCGTCGGATATTGCGTTGACGGTTGGGAGATTGTATGGTTTATCTTTGGTGCTAGATACAGATTCTAGTTCGTAATAGGTTCTACCTCCTCCTCTTCCTTTTCCTCAGAAAAAGGAATAATATCCATCTAGATTCACCTTTGATTTGTTCCAAAATCTATTTTGAAGGAAGAAAAATGCTAAATAATTATTATTATTACTAGATACGATCAGAACCGTTACCGCTCATAAAGGACCGCCAACTGACCCAAGTGAAACTATAATTGAAAGACCGGAAGATCTCGATCATTATCGAAATTACCCTGCTGAGCCAGCGGACGAAGTACTTAGGGAGTATATTAATAAATTCAAAACATTAGAGTGGATTCCTGAACGTGAAGCTTATGCATTTTTGTAAGTACGATCCTATCCTTTTTCTTTCTCATCCTACCATTGATACCTATTGTTTTTGTTCTAAAAATGTCGCTGAGAACTTCACCATTATGATCCGTTACTTATCTACCAACACAAACAAACAGGATGGAGAAAAGTATGAAGACATCAAAAGAATCCTTGTGGAAGAATTTGGCTGGCCCGTTTCGAGAAGATGAGTGGGCAAGAGATCATGAAAGGATATGGTATGAGGTTGATCATCGGTTTCAACCAGTTTGAATGGTTAGTTATTATGTTTGCAGATATTGAATGGAATAGCTCAAGGTTGCAAGTTTGTATCCTCCATATTTTGAAAAACTTGCCACCACTTAATCATAGTGACATTAGAAACCCAGTGTAAGCTAACTAAATGTAAAGATATTTCTTGTCAATCGTAAACTGTGAAACCCAATAACTTAAACAGGCCCGTTCTCTAGTACCATTACGCAGAATCACTTAAATTATACGACGGTGGGTGTCACGGGTTTGTTATTCCAAGAAACAGCTCTTCTTATCGTCAGGAAAAGATGTAACGGAAACAATCGCATGATTAGTGCATTGGTCCCTGCTAAGTTTTGGTAATGGTGTTATTACTATAGAGAAGCTATAGTATTGTGCCTTTTTCGATCCTATAGCACCTACAGCATGTTCAGAATTATAGGAAATTAAGCCTCCATGGCTGTTCTAGAGAGCAGATAATTACCTAAAATGACTGGCCGTTAACGAATGAGTCACCTATAATACAGCATTAGAAGTAAGGAATACGAGTCGTAGCCGCCCACATTCCTTGGTGCAGGATTCAGAGCTACATCCTGATACAATTAGGATAGCTTATGCGAAGAATGAATATTGTAGCAAGGCTAGGCTAAAGCGCCCAATAGCTTGAGTAACTCAATTGTATACAGATCAGTATTTAAAGTAGTTTCAACAAGATTAAGAGAGGGCTAATATACGGGTATAAGATAAACAGTCTAGAACTATAACGTTCTTCGATGGTTGCGGACAGTCGGATCCCGCGCGCCCGCTTATTATCATAGGGTCAATTCCGTTGGAGAACATGGGCGTGATACAATGGTATTTATCTACAGGCGACTATTTTACTCAAAATGTTGACTCTAAGATTACTAACATTAAGGTATTGCTGAATCGATTTCCCGGGCTGCATTTTAGCGCTCTCCTAAAATGGCAACTGCATCGAGCTGGAAGATGGTGCAGGAGAACAAGGTCCAGCTTTCTATCCCTGAAGCCCGAAAGCTCGCTCAATCTGCTCTGCTCGCGGTTGGCTACAACGATGAAGATGCCGATACTATTAGTTATCATCTCATGGATGCTCAATTGAGAGGGTACGGTCCTACCGGTCTTGCCCGAGCAGTCACTATTGCCCAGCGCGTTGGGCAAAATCCAGTTGGTAAAGTGGATATGGTTATAACGCGGGAAACTGCTTCATCTGCGCAATTGGATGCCAAAGGTGCTATAGGTTATTTGTCTGCGTATCATGCCACGGAACTAGCTATTAAGAAGGCCAAAGCTGGAGGAATAGGAATTGTTGGAGTGAGCGATACCTTCTATGCCGGAATGCTGTCGTATTACGCAGAGATGTGTACAAGGCAGGATCTGGTTGTCATGATAGCTGCCAGTGCCGGACCCTGGGTTGCACCGCATGGAAGCTATACACCTCGATTTGGAACCAATCCCTTTTGTATGGCATTTCCGTCTAGAGGTGAGCAGCCCATCATTTGGGATATAGGGACGTCGAAGATCATCCACGCCCAGGTGAAACTTGCGCAGTTGATGGGAGAGGAATTACCAGAGGACACGGCCTATGATGAGGAGGGTGCGATGACGAGGGATCCATTCAAAGCAATGCAGGGGGCAATGGCTGTCTGGGGAGGTCATAAGGGAAGTGGATTAGCAGTAGCAATTCAGTTGCTAGGTGCGCTTGCAGGTGCTCCAGCACATACAGGCGACATTGATGGTTGGGGATTACTTGTTATTGCGATGGATCCTGAGATGTTCAGGCCGGTTGACGAGTTTAAGAAGGAGGTTGATAGTTATTCGCAAACGATTAGAAGTAGCAAACCACTTAAAGGGAATGGGCCCATTAGAATGCCGTTTGATCGGAGCTGGGAAATCCGGGAGCAGACAAGGGAAAGCGGCTTCGTGGAGGTGGAAGCATCCGTTATGGATAGTCTAAATAAGCTTATTGCCGGAAATAAGTAAATCTGCTCTTTGGTCCAAGAAGTAATAGACTGGAGAGAGCTCTATATGTAAAAGATCAATTATTTCTCGCTGGCTTTGTGTAGGAAGAATTATGTTTCGATGTAAATGTTTTAAAGGCTAAAGGAAGTTAATAATAGACCAAATGGCCTATTAATCATCTTATTGCTAGATTCGAATCATTCTACTCTGCATGTTTTAGGTCCACAAATTTCACATATCGGAAAATTATCTATATTCTACGAGAAGGTCAATCGTCTCACAGTAGCCAGTCTAGTAAGAGCTATAAATTATATCTATTTCGTACGGATTATAATGTCAAATTGATTAAACTTTGGATATATTTACTCAGGAAACTTGCTTCTCCAGTCTTCGTCTCCTCCAATATACCGATATATCACCTTGGAGTCTAATCCAGCACATCTAGGATCCTTTCCAGCCTCTACATACGTATTCCAGGTCTGCGGGCCAACAAATAACTTTGCCCCAACTCTTTCGCAAGCATCAATTGTTAAACCAATATCCTTTTTCACATACTCAATCTTGAATCCAGGCTTGTACTGCCTTGAAGAAGGAGCCTCTGGGCTCAAACCGGGGACAGGATTTGCTCGCTCTTGGTTCCGATTGCAGCCTGTTGATACTGCAAGAATCTTTTGCAGAGTTCGTGGATCCATACCTGACTTGATTGCAAAGTTGAACATTTCTGCATTCAGGAGGGTAATTGAGGAACTGAGGTAGTTATTACAGAACTTAGCCGTTAGGCCAAGAGATCTGCCTCCACATGTGAATATATTTCCACCCATAAGGGACATCAGTGCCTTTAGCGTTGGTAAGTTAGGATCTGTTTCCACAGAGCCAATCATGAATGTGATCGTTCCCCGCGCGGCACCTGCAGTTCCGCCAGAGACTGGCGCATCATAGAAAAATGTATTGGGATGGCGGGCCTTTGTTTGATCACCGACCTCAATTGAGGTTGCAGTATCGATAGTGCTGCTGTCGATGAGGATTTTGCCGTTCAGGTCGGCGGCAGAGAGTACGCCGGTTTCGGGAGTGAGGTAGACAGCACGAACGTGCTTGCCTTCAGGAACCATTGAAATGATCATATCCTACTCATTAATCTCGAATTAGCGGCTAGATTTACTTCAAAGATTAATTCTCTAGGGTATCAAAGGGTATAACTCACGCTCCTTTCAGCCACCTCTCGCGAGTTGCCACAGGGGTCAAGCTTAGCCACAGCGCCCGATTCTTTCAAACCTCTCTCCATCGACCCTGGTAAGACATCATAGAAGTGCACGGTATATGTCTCAGGAAGTTTGCTCACAAGGTTAGAGAACATAGGAAGACCCATATTCCCCAAACCAATAAAGCCAAGATTCAAGGGTAATTGAACGTCAGAGGAACCCATATCGAAACACTATTGCCGTGACTACGTTTGTGTCAGCAATAAAAGTCAGGGCGAAGTATTTCACAGTAGTAAAAACACGAGAAATATTAAATATGAGAACCCCTCGCAACGTTATTATTGTTGTTGCAACTCGTGACGTATTACTATCCGGGGAGCTGGGTATTCTGTGGCTTCGGACAATCAGGCTCCGTATAGCACTACAGCTGCGAATTGGGGTTCGGAGACTTGGGGTTTTCCAGATCCAGAGAGAGTATTAGATCCCTCCAACTATCAGGCCCAACTACGGGTCTTCTTAGGCCGAGGCAGACCTCAGAATAAAGCAGGTGTCGGGGTCCTTAGAATTTGGCCTCATGCGTTTGCCTGGTCGTTATGTAATGTACTACCACACCTTTTCTAAGATAGCTCTGTGATCTTACTATCTCTCCGAAACCTCCGGCAAGTCAATCGGTTTCAAATAGCTAGTAATACTTTTCAAAACCATAGGGCAGATTTGACAATACCAAGTAGAGCTCGACTATCTTAGCATTTTAGCTATGGCAGGCTTACAACGAACCGACGGCGACACCCCGCGCTTACCACCTCCTTCCCCTAATCAAGTTTATGTAAAAGTATCAGCATTAAATGGAGGGTTTGTTACCCTTCCTGAACGAAATTTCGTGACAGATGCGGATCCGGAGAAGGGAACGACAGTACCCTCATTATGTTTCTTAATTGAGCACGTTACGCCAGGCGCAGCCAAGCCAGAACGAATTGTGTTCGATTTAGGAATCAAGAGAGACTTGACCAAATATATTCCAGCAACACGGAAACATATTACTGGACGACAACCTGTCTATTCTACGCCTGACGCAAGATCCAGTCTTTTAACCGGAGGGTTAGATCCCAAAAAGGATATTGACTATGTGATTCTAAGTCATGTTCATTGGGACCACATTGGCGAGCCATCAGACTATCCTAATTCCAAGTTTATTGTCGGTTCAGGCACTCGATATATCCTTGAGAATGGGGCACCCAATTACCCACCTGATAGGATAATAGAGAAGGGCGTTCTACCAGAGGGTCGCACTATTGAGTTACCTCCCACACCGGGTTCTGACAGAGTATATATGGCCGCGGCGGAGAAAACGCAACATCAGTGGCAGTCCATCTCTGCACTTCCCAATGTCGTTGATTATTTTGGTGACGGGAGCTTATGGATTGTGGATAGTCCAGGCCATATACACGGTCATGTAAACGCCCTACTTCGCGTTAGACCAGACAAATGGCTGTACCTAGGCGGAGACTGTTGTCATGATCGACGGATTTTGACGGGCGAGAGAGGCATTGCAGAGTACGATGACGGACATGGAAAGATTAAAAGCGCACACAGCGAGTTGTCAAAAGCGAAGCAAACAATTCAGAACATCCAGAACCTCATTGCGGTGAATGGTGATATAGTTGAGTGGGTAGTTGCACATGACTGGAAATGGGCGACTGAGAATCAGCACCGGTTCTTGCCAGGTTCGATGTACTGATCAATCTCTTCATAGAATAACCAAATATAGAGTATTGAGCGTGAAAATGATGGTATATTTCTCGAATTAACGCAATATTGTTTTAGGACTCTTACAGAAGATGCCACCCGTGGGTCCTAAGTATGGCTGCTATCCAGTCGTTAAGCTTAACATCCCACGGCAGACTCTCCTATACCAAGATGACTAAGCTTTGTTCATAGATGTAGCAGAAGGGGCCATCAATTGTACTTCTAAGCTCCCTAATTGACTTCACTCATCCATTATATCCTAAGCCCATGGCTGCGTCTAAAGTTTCGTTACTGTAGGGCTCGGGGGGCTGCCATGTTAGTCAGGATCTTCAGAGATATTTCTCTTTGAAAGCCAGAATTTGAATAATTATACTTACTGTTTCTAATAATTAAAGTTTTCGCCGCCGCATAAGTACGAGTCGCAAGGTCTTTGCCTGATATACGGTCTAAATATGGTTGATCAAAGTGTGGTCGACATTCTCTCCCTAGCTTGGAGGTATTATAGAGACAGGCAACTCTCCCGAAAGGCTCATTTTCTCACTTGCCACTTTCAAACTCAGTTGCCATCTAAGCAGGTGATTATGTCTGATGTTATAAGTGACAAAGCTGGGATACACTTGGTCTACGAATCTTGCTAGAGGTTTACCTCTAGTACTTGCGTGAAGAGGATTTAGAGACAGGCCCAGAAGGTCACCAACATCAAGGGCCTGGACATTTGAACCTGATGGAATTATTACAGGACCCTGAGCGATGCGGTTGAGATCTATTCCTCTGATCCCAAAATCGAATTTTTGTGTCGCATTTGCAGAGTGAGTGCTGAAGAGACCCTTGCAAATCACTGATGTAGATGCCACGAGTTCTATTTCTAGGGAACTAAGCATAACATTCTGCGGAACATCCGCGATGATGCCGCTTGTCCGTTTGGGATCGGGTATGATGCGGATTTTGAATGGAATTGGAACAGGACTCTGCAGCTGAATCACCGCTGGGCAGCCTACCTGAATGGAGAAGGAGAATTGAGGGACTTTGGATGAGCCGAATAATTTCTGTGTCTTTTGGCGGAATGATAGCTCTGCATCTCCCATACCGGGGACGAGCCGTTGCGTTTTAATGATACCAGGATATGTGCGGCTTTTTAAATCAAAGTCCATAAGCGGGTAAGCAGTCGAAACTGGTCGTATGAAAATCGGAAGAGTTGCTATTGATGCGCTGGACTTGTTTTCTAGCCAGAGTTGCGCTTCAAGATGATACTCGACATACCCGTGAAACTGATGTCCCCAGTTATGATTCTCGAATCCGAAGGAAAATGGCAGAAAGCTTGCCCCAATAGCCTCTTCAGTTAATGGCAGATAACTATTGTCTTGGTCGTTCTCTTCTCTTACAGAGCGAAAAGAGGGCCTCATCGGGATGGCCAGAGCGAAAGCCCATACCTGTGGATCACCGTTAGGTGGGATATGGACAGGACCGTCAAAGAGTTTCTGACATGTCTCGTTGGGACCAAAGAAATTGAAGCGTCCACGGTAATGATTTGTAGAAGACGCATTTCCTCTCCTTCGATGGACTATCATCTTCGTCTTTGCCCTTCCACGCAACCTAACAGTAACCCAAGCTCTAGGGCTAACTGTATGCACTTTTCGGACGACATTCCCGATGATAGTGTCTCCGGGGCCAAAGACTCTCTGGTCCTGGCTAAGTTGGATCGCGAGCTCTGGGCTGGCTAGGAGATCGGTTCGAGGCATATGGACTATTAAATAGACGTCTAAAGAGCTCTTGGTTACGATAAACGAAGACGCGTACGCGATAGGCTCCTTCGATCTAGTCAATTCTTCCCAACCTAGGATTAGCAAGCCGTTTCTGCGATTGCCCACAGGCGAGGTTACGGTCTCTGTGATACTGAATGACAATTTCGAGATTGCTGGGTTCGTCTGTCTGCGGATTCACTTATAACAACCAGACGGCTATGCCGGTTTAATGCTAGCTGTTGACATGAAACACGATAATGGAGCGATACTTAGGGCTTATATGCT
Organism: Xylogone sp. PMI_703; assembly: GCA_021399445.1. Lineage (NCBI taxonomy): Eukaryota > Fungi > Ascomycota > Leotiomycetes > Xylogone > Xylogone sp. PMI_703. The sequence goes on from JAJTUQ010000003.1 coordinate 5,697,980, forward strand.
TGGGTCCCTTCCTTTGATCAATGCCGTAAAATCCTATGATTAGAGGGAGTGCATGCGCCTCATCCCAGCCACATTCTCCAGGAAGCCGATCGTGATCAGGTTCTTTACATGGTTTAGCTGAACGAAGATCTCAAGCGCCACATTTCCAAAATGTGTGTCAAGTGAGAAACCGGTTCCTTGGTTCAGACGGAGGTGGCATTGATGGCTGCACAGCCATTCCAAATGCAGGGTTGATGCGCCGCTACAGGGACATCTACCAGTCTCCAGGTAAAAACAAGTATTCGCGGTGCTCGTCCAAAGCTGTACAATAAACTCTATTCTCTATCATGTAGCCAAGATTCTATGAGAATCGTAATGAGCGACTAATATACAGCGAATTCTGTATAGAGGTAGCTAGAAATAATATCCGGGTTTTAAAAATCGACGGTCCACAGCCTCACTTTGGTTGCGCTCATGCTCAGTGCTAAATTTTAAGCTAGAGCAGTAAACTGCTCAAGCCCAACGTTTGAAATATTATGACTCTGTTGACATTTCGAATGAGCTTGCATATGGTACAGTTTGCAATATATACAGATAATAGAATAATTTAGGTTTTACTAGAGAAATTACTGCGCGGATTATTGTCGCGGTATAGATAAAATTGTGATTAGTTAAAGAATTAGGGGTGACCTTAAATCAACCCAAGATTACGGACAACTAGTGTAAGTAGCATTCATGTATATTCAACCAAGAACACGTATGTTGATACGAAGAATATGTCTGTGATCAGAACCTGAAGGGATAAGATAAGCCTCCGTTTTTACGTGCTTACTTTGCAATAGGCAGCAGTTGTCAGCAGCAAACACTAATTAGCTTGCACTCCCGGCTTTCAAGATACCTTGGTGCACGTTCATTTCATATCAGTATTTTCAATATGAACGAAGCACTATGCTCTATTCTCTCTGGAGAGGACGAATGGTGCTTTCATACAGAAGGAAGATACATTAAGTTCAACAGGGACGGTACTGGCGAGGTATGCAGGTCGTTGACCACATTCCCCAAGCTAATTATTGACTCCCTGAAAGTTATGGTGCCGACTCGAATTTGTGTATTTTATCGCCGTAGAGATTAAGTGGAAAAGTATTAAGCCACCCGATCCCGTTAAACCACCTAGCCAGATTGTGGAGCCCTCCAACGCCGGGCAGAACAAAGGCCCAAAGCTTCTTGGGCAACTTGACCTCGAAATAACGCTCGTGAAACAGCTGCCACAATGGGCACGAGACTCTAATTTGTCAAAAAGTACTATTCTTAATGAGCTGAGTCTCACAGAGGATGCATTTCAGCCTAAACTATACACCATTAGAATCGAGAAAGGCAACTTCACGGAACCTTGTTATGTTGGATATCAAGGTTCATACAAGCCAAGGTTCGCACTTCGCATCGTGTTCGAAAAGTCACCATATCCTCCAAGAGCTGAATGGAAGAAGCCGGAGGGCGGTCCAGATGCAAATCAATTCTGGGACCACACTGAATTCGTTAGTCGGAGATCTCCGGAGCTAGATAAACAAGGGAGAGCCATGAATGATATACCTTCGGCAAGCTGGAACAGTTGCGCAATCTCATAATTCTAGTCTATATATCTATCTAGCCCGTTTGTAACTCATGGAGCTTTCTGCTTATTCCGCTACACCGAAACAGATTAAGGAATAGCTTCCTTGTAACCTGCGATATTTTCCATAGAGCTATTGGTATGGATACACATTAGCATATATTCACTCCATCTGTAGTGGTTGTTCTCCTATCCAACCGTATGGTTGACAAGGCAAATTAACTAAATAAGCTGATATTCACTTGGATATAGCAATTAATTCTTTCTATTTCGTGGAGATAAAAGTTTTGCGCTTTCTCTCTCAAGTGCTATAGTCTATATTGAAACATTGTACTAAGACCTAAGGGAAGAAGTGAATCAGTTCTCGAGGTGAATCTAGCTCTGTAGACATCATTACATTAACTTTTTTCTTCCTGTCGTGTTGTTAAGACCGATATCTCTGAACCCACAGATGAGGATAGGAAAGCATTCAGGACACTCCAAAACATCTTGTCCAAGCCTACCTATCTAATCCATCCTAATCCTAACAGTCGATTATGCATTGATCTTGAAGCTTCCAAAGAACACGGAGTAGCGAGTAAATCCTCTATACTTCTGATTAAACAGCTACGTCCCCTAACTGGGTCCTAGAGATTCGTATCAAGTGATCTGGACTCTGCCCTTATTGTCTCCCACCCTGCAGGGAACCGCGAACCCGTCGACAGAAACAGCCAATAGTCCAACAAATGCCACGATCCTAACACATAATATCCACACTGAATTTAGCAAGCTCAATCTTGCTCTGGAACCTACCGTAAGTATCTCTCTAGGTCTTGTATGCTATATACTTAACCCAGTCAGAGTACCGAGAACACATATAAGATACGTACATATCCACGCATGATCAGAGGGCTCCTGCGTGAGATACCAGCGGCTGACCAGTGGGGGGAGCGCACTTTGGTATTGACGCAGCATTCAGAAGACGAAATGCCCCACCCGGCGTTACTAGGTACGCACGCTGCAGTTGCCAGGATTCTTCATGCTTCCGGCTAGGCGGAACGGATTGAGAGGATAATGGAAGATAACGAGGAGTTTGGGTGTTTAGCAGCGGATGGGAGTACCAATGTAGAACAGCTTCTGGCTGCGTCCTATCATTCATCTCTGCCAAGATCACATCGTGGGCTACGGACCATATTTAATACATCATGCTAGTTAGGATTTGAAAGGTTATGTTCTATTACAGAAGGAAGCAAGATGTGGCCGTATTGATGGACTGCAGAGAGAGCTGAGGCTGCATGAAGGAGCTATATACACAGGACAAATGGATAGGCTGGAGCTAGGGTCGCATGACCCTACAACATGTTCATTCAATACCACACTACGCAGGCACACCTTGAAACTTCGTTAATCGTGTCGTTCTTATAAATATATAAAGATAAATCGTAAATGGGAATGATTCATCAGTCTAATCTACATTCCTCCAAGTAAGGTACGCGACAATGTACTTTTAAAGTTGAAGTCGATATGTAGCAACTTCGAACGGTCTTAGGACAATCTTTGCCTTGCCACCCTCAACTGGGATTTCTTCCAAGTCATCCTCGAGAACGTTTGTCTTCCAGATTTTCTTCACATCAAGCGTAGTTTCAATAGTGCCTTTACCCTTACCACCCAAACTTTCATAGATACGCAAAATCACACTCCTCCCCTTTCTCTTTGCGAATTCGCCCCTGCTAACGTCTTCGTCATCTTCGCCCCTCTTGATCGTTTCCAGGACCAACGAGGAGTCTCCACTGAGTTTGATAGGGTTCTCAAACGCGTATTCTTCAAGACTTTGGGGCATTTGAGCTAATCTTAATGGATTATTGAAGTTGAATGCAGCTCGAACTGTGGTAGAGCTCAGACCACCTTGATGAGGGAGTATGGCCCAGCGAATGTGATGGCGACCCATATCCGCGCGTGCATCTGGAGCCTTTGGAGCACGGAGAAGAGATAGTCGCATGACATTGCCAACTGTAGCAAAACCATATTTGCTATCGTTCAAAATGGAAACACCATAGCCATGTTCCGAAAGATCGGCAAATTTGTGGGAGCAGACTTCAAACTTAGCCATATCCCAACTGTATAAAGTTAGTAGTGATCATGCGCAATGTGGTATCCAAGCTTACGATGTATTATAGTGTGTGGGGCGCTTGATAATTCCGAATTGAGTCTCATAAGATGCCTCAGTATTTCGAATGTCTACTGGGAATTCCACCTTCAAGAATTTCATCGTCTCTCTCCATTCGACCTCACTTGACATCTCGACATAAGACTGCTGACCTTCAAAGGCGGCTGTGAGACTAATGTATGTCTTCACCCAACTCTTATCGCTGATCTTAGTCTCAGTCACCACACTAACTCTATGTGCGTCGTTTTGAACAATCTTAGTTTGTCCGGAGGCCAACTCCTTGCGAGAGTCCAGATGGAATACTTCAACATCCCAAGCCTGCCAATACAGTGGCTTGTCATCAAATATGACCATCTGATTGGCCTTGCCACCATTTGGAACGACTTCTCTACCTGCCTTAATATCATAGAGTGAAGTAATGACACCGCCATCAACTTTCACCTTCAGCTGGTCGTTCTGCAAAAGGAAAACACCTGCGTCAATTTCTTTGACACTAACAGCTGGTGTTTCAGATATTTTGAATGTCCTGAGATTCAAGAGATGCCCATCTCCACAGGCAACAACCGGCTTGTCTTTCACCATCACAATCTCCTTACGATGCCAAGGCAAGGTATTTAGTGCAACAACATTACCTGATGATGTGTCTGCAAGATCTTCAAGTCCAAGTGCTTTATAAGCGTCCTTTAGGACTTTCTCGCCCGTCTTGAACTGCTTCGCATATAACTAGAAGTGGGTTAGTGCTTTGACTTTTCGAACATATGACCATGAAATATTAAAATCTAACCTCATCACTATCTCGATAACACATTTCGATAGAACTACCGGGGAGACAATCATGGAACTGGCACAACAGCGTTCCCTCCCATATGTCGTCGATATCCTCCTTGGGATATTGATATCCTGACTTCCCCTTCAGCGTAGCGAGAGTAGCAAAATATTCTATATCTCGAAGCAGGAATTCTGATTTCCTATTGTTGCGCTTGTTGTTTGCTTGACTGGTGTATGTACCGCGGTGTAACTCAAAGTACAGCTCACCATACCAAGTCACTAACTTTAATCCGTCCGAGACCTTCTTTTCGATTTTATCAAAGAAATCTTCAACCGAGTCACCGACATGAACTCGAGGGAGAAGACCAACAGTGTCACTCATACCACGGCATCTTCGAAGTTTCTCTAACATCATCCAAGTAGGTCCACCACCGCCATCACCCTTTCCAAAAGGAAGCAGCGAGGTATTATCTTGATCCATTGATTTATGTTGAGTGACCGATCTTTTCACATCTCCAAAGTTGGCTTCTGCGGTATAAGTTTCACATGGAGCCATGTGGCAGATGACCTGACTCCCGTCCAGAGCTACCCAGTTAAAAGTAGTATGGGGGAACTTATTAATATTGTTCCAGCTCAGCTTCTGTGTAAAAAACCGATCCATACCGGCTAGACGGCAAATCTGAGGAAGCTGACTAGAGTACCCGAATGTATCAGGTAGCCAAAATGTGCGGCATCTCTCCCCAAAGTTGCTTTCAAAAAATCGCTGCCCGTACACAAATTGTCGGATAAGCGATTCACCGGAAGGAAGATTGGTATCATGCTCGACCCAACTTCCTCCAACGGGTTGGAAACTTCCTTTCTTTACCTTGTCCTTAACGCGGTTGAATACATATGGATAAAGCTGCTTTAACCATTTGTATTGTTGAGCCTGCGAAACTGCAAACCGATGTTCGGGGTACCTGTCCATTAGGTCACACTGATTGGACCATGATCTTGCCACCTTTCTCTTCGTCTCTGCCCAGGGCCAAAGCCAGCACGTATCGATATGGCACTGGCCGACGGCATAGACAATATGTTCCTTGTCATTTTCATACACTTTCGAGGAGTTTATGTTCGCACCCAGATATTCCTGGGCGATCTTGCGTCCCTTGATGATCGACTCTTGATTTCCAACCTCGAAAGCGTTGATAATGTCATTACACACCGTCAAAGCTTTATGCTGTTCCCAGGAGTCTGTGGGAAACTCTCGAGCTGCATCCCCGATAACCCAGATATCAATCCATAGTTGCCGTGCTTCGACATTCACTGCCACAATGTCGGCTTTGCTGAGCTGGAAGTATTTGTTTTCGTCTGGCGGCTGAATGCTGTCGCCCCCCGGTGCATTTCCAAACATGCCATTGCAAGCCATCTCGATGTAGATTGTGTGCTCCTTACCATCCCTAAAGCTCTTTGGTAAGACCCATTCGATTCTATCGCCTCCCCCTGTCAATCCCTGTAGAGGGTTGCCATCCTCAGTCCAGACCATCCCTTCGTTGTTTGCATCCCAGTGCAGTTCTAGGAGATCCTTCTTAAGAAGTTCACTAGGGACTGTGAGCTGCACCTTGAACCAATGTGTCGTCCATGATGGGCCAAATGATTCGCCGACGTGTGTTGGTCTGAATTCGTGGCTTGTGGCTTCCTTGAATGTCGGTCGCGACTGACCTGGGGCGTCCCAAACGGAGAGCTTGACATGAGGCGCTCCTGAGACAACACCCTCGTACATCATACTAGTCGACGGTTAGCTAAAGCTCCAATATTGCAATTAAATGCCAATTAGGATGCCTACGTACGCCCGCAAGTTCTGGCCCTCATACTGGCCACCGCTATAGAACTGAGCGATACGCTCTCGATAAATGGAGGAAATCAGCTGGCCGACCGGCCCTTCAGCGAGCTTTGGGTACGTAGTTTTAGGCTGAGCCATCTCGAAGGTCTGGCCGCCCATAGCTGACACTGTTGGAGAGGAATTGAAATGATTGCAGCGTTGTTGTTGTGGAAAGAGAGAAAGGTGGTTGGGAGGCGGTTAAAGATGCGGAGGTGTGCACAAGCATGGGGCAGCTCGGTGTCAGCTGTTCCAGGTACGGAAGCTACCTGCCGCGTTGTGCCTTACGGCTGCCAAGTCTGGGGAAGCAACAACGTTAGGTAATAGAGGGGCCGCACCACCACATTCCTGGGCAAGGCACACCGCCGCCTCCTTCCGGCCTCCAAGCTCTTTCTCCAGAGTCTACAACATTGTACGGAATACGTCAGTAACAAATTGTTATTCATTCATAATTGCTATGATATTTTTATTTCACCCCCTAGATGCTATTACTTTGCGGTTTCCTTTGCATCCTGTAGGTAATGAAGCCGCAACATAAAATGATCTATGCACTTTGAAGCTCATCAGCTGAAGTCAAGGTCTAATTTCTTTTGATTTCTATAGGTCTTTAGATGGTCTGCAGCAGTTTCTTGACCTCTTCTACCAAATCCTCCTTGGTTACCAACGAGCCCTCCTTATCGGGGTGTCCTTCAGGTAGTCCGAGGATCTTCAGCCTGACTTTGCCCGATGCCAGCTCGTCTTCACCAAGAATCACTGCAAGCGGGACGCCTCCAGCCTCAGCCGTCTTGAACTGTTGAGGTAGCTTTGGTTTGACTTTGGCGGCAAACTCGGCTTTGATGCCCGCATTCCATAGCTGAGTAGCTATAGACATTCGCTCCAAAAGGAAACCGTTGAATGTCTTTCCCCCAAACGCCATAATATATACATCAACTTCGCTTGGTCGCGTAGCAAACTTGCTGTCCTTCTCCATTCGTGCTTTCATGATCGCAAAAATTCGATCGACTCCAAAGGATACACCAACACACGGGATCTGACGTTTCGGTGCAAACATATTTACCAGGTTGTCGTAACGCCCGCCAGCTGCAATGCTACCGACTCCAACCGCAGGGTCATCTGATCGGTCTTCATCATCTCCCTTCTTCTTGGGTTTGTTGCGTGGTTTATCAACAGCAGCTCCGGCGGAAAGTGGGTTGACAACTTCGAAGATCAACCCAGAATAATAATCAAGGCCCCGAGCAAGGGACATACAAAATGATACCTTGTGTGTTACCTCGAGTGCGTCTAAGTAGTTGAAAAGAAGATCTAGATCGTCGAGACCTTGCTTCACGTCCGCATTCGCACTCAGTTGCGCATCGGACCGCAGAGTTTCCACGAGCTCTCGACCACCTTCAAATTTTACATACTCGCCAATCTTGTCGGCAACTTCAGATGCGAGGCCCTTCTCCTCCATCTCAGCTTTGACTTCACTCCATGGCGACTAGATTCGCACTGTTAGTCTCGTGGAATGGTGTAGACATATTCGCAGAATCGTACCTTATCTAGTTTATCAACTGCAGAGCTGATGGATCGTATCTTATCAGCAGGAACACCGGCTACTGTGAAGAGACCGTCAAGAATTTTTCGGTGATTTATCTTGATTGTGATATCCTGGTGAATTCCAAGAGCCTCGAATACCTCCATTCTGTGAGACTGACATCAGCACATGTTTATAATTAGTAAAGTCGGTGGAAAATTGACTGACATTATTCGGAGAATCTCAGCATCTGGAATCATGGGATCATAAACGCCTGCAATATCAAAGTCACACTGCAGCAATTAGCCTCTGAATATTTATAGTGATATTTAAACAAACCTGGTTGAATTCTCGTAATCTTCCTTTAGCCAGTGCCTTGTCTCAATTAGTCTTCCATTGAAGCAAAAAGAGCAGGGAGTATATCTCACAGGTTGGTCTCGTCGATAGACTTTGGCAAGATGATATCTCTTGACGTGTTGAATCGAAGAATTCATAGCCAACCATCTCGCAAACGGCACAGTTAAATCATATCGCAGGGCGCAGAGTTCTCCTCCTTGGTCCGCAAGGTCATAAATAAGTTTTGAGTCCTCGCCATATTTGCCAGCCAATATTTCTTTGAGTTCGAAGACAGGGGTATCTAGAGAGGTTCCACCATGACGCTTAAAAACTTGTATAATCGCCTCGAAGATTCGGTCACTGGGTAGGCATCAATGAGAAAACTCGTTGTGTATGTATCAGTCGTAGTCATTACCGTAGCATTATATCCGTGCCCATCCCTGTTGAAAAGTTAGCTAAGAAAACAAGGAACAAAGATGGTTGCCATTGTTGGAATTTGGCCAAATATAGCGTTGTTCCATATATCAGATTCCAATGGAGGGTCAAGGATGTCCCACATACAATCTCGAGTGCCTTTCGGCGTCTTTAGGCTGATCTTGCCAGCATTCTCCTTTGTCGCCATATCTAGACCTTCACTCTGATTATGAAAGTGACGGCTGCTTATAACGGGGAAAGCGCGACGGTTCAAGATACGGAGTGGAATGATTGGAGCGGTCCGAAAACACCGCATCAAGGGAGCCAGAGGGGAAGAAGAGCGTGCAGAAAAAGTTACGCGACGTCAGGATGTGAGTCAAGATGCTAGCGCGGGGTATCAATCGATTAGCGAGCGATGTTCGGCGAAACGTATTTCCGTCACGTACGTTTTCAACACTCATTGGTGTCCAAGTACTTCAAATCTGATTCCGTTTTTCATTTGCATGGTGATAGAGAATTAAAAGATAAGAAGTCTATACTCGTCCGATGTTAATTATCGTTTGTATAGAAGAGTGCTGAGAAAATAGCGGGGCTGCTATCAATTCCCTATGGGAAAACACAATAAACTGACACCAAACTAAGCACCAGCAGAACCCTGTAGCTTCAGCGGTTAAGCCCCGTAACTTCAGCGCATCTCAAGGTAATGCACCCTACAACTATTGTTTTAGATACTTGCTATCAATGTACTAACAACCAATCCCGACGAACCTTAAGCCAGCTAACACTGAGCTAGCCATCAACACTTTAGTCGCAATCATAGTATTAATTGCGATTGCTGTTAAGTCGAGTGGTTGTTGCCTGTACTGCCAGTGTTCAAGAACATCTAGCTCATTAGATATATTTTAGATTGGAAGTAACTTTAGCTTTAACCAATTTGTATCCAAGCCATAGTGGGCACCGGAAACTTTTCAATTTGTAGCTTGTGATCCCGCCAAAAAAAAAAGTTTTTAAGCTCGTGACTTGATAAAAATTTTAATACGATCAATAAATTAAGCAGTATTTTTAAATTTAAACGGTTTGTTAGTAGTCTGTAGAGTAGGTGAAATACATTATCATATAATCCTAATGCAAAATCATCTCGCTCGTTCTTATTGAAGATAGAGTTGCAGGCTTATCCTACACAAAACCAAAATAACTTCACATATTGTATAGAATTCTAACGACCTATTGGTGTTGTCTGTCTAGGCATTTAAGTACTGCATGAAAGCGCATACCAAGAATAATTAGTGGGACGTTTGGTGAAAAGCGTGAACCCGCGTTGATTAATAACGATCTTACATCTACTAGCTCCCGACTGAGTATTGACTGTACTTAATTAGGAGAAACTGTTTGCTTACTTGCATATTACTTGCCCGCAATCGTACGACTCTCCACATGACTAAGACCCTGTCAAACATTCTCCTCAAGATCCTCTTCAGATCTCAAAATCGGCTGGGTGCTAGATGGAGTCACCAAATTCTAAGTACCGTGGCACAGTATCCACTCCCCTCTTGAAATGCACACGATGGCCAATTTGATATCAGTATTCCAAGCTTTCAATCTATAGATCTAGCCACATTAATAACAAATCATTATCGTAAGTTGCCTGAATATGTAAACATTGGAACGTGTCCTACGTTTTTATCATTGTACCATTTGCAATACCTGGATATTTCACAAACCTTAAATATGGCCTTTCAATTCTCAATCCGTCGTACACTTTGCGGGCCTCTTCATTTGTGATGCTGTGATGAACAATAACGTCATCCCCCATCCTCCAGTCTGCCGGTGTTTCCACGCGGTACCTATCATAGGTTTGAAGAGAGTCAATGATACGGAGAAGTTCCTGAGTAGACCGTCCTGTGGATGCAGGATAGCACTGAATAGCACGTATTGTTTTTGTTGGATCAATTATAAATACGGAGCGGATCGTGAAGGCCATGCCATGAGAGTCAACATTTGTCCCATCTTGATGGTCGAGCCTAGAAAAATGGGCGATGAGATCAGCATTCAGCCAGCTATTTGAGATTGGAAGCAAAATCCATTTCACTTACATATCGTACAAGTAAGCAATCTTTCGATCACTATCTCCAATAATTGGATATGTCACCCTGCTTCCAAAGATGTCGTTGATGTCTAAAATCCAACCGCCATGGGAATCAATTGTATTTGCACTTAAACCAATCAATTTCACATTTCGTTTTGCAAACTCTGGCTCCAGCTTCGCAAGAGCTGCGAGCTCAGTGGTACAGACAGGCGTATAATCTTCAGGGTGAGAGAAGAAAAGCGTCCAAGACGAGCCCATCCACCTGTGAAAGTCAATGGTGCCTTCGGTTGTCTCAGCGGTGAAATTGGGAGCGAGGGAACCAAGTCGCAGTCTGGCATTCAAGAGGTTGTTAGCTTATGCCTTGCGATACATGTCTTAAGACCGCAAAGGGAATGAGATGGTACTCACGCAGGTGCCCTTAGATCTCCGCTAGCGTTAACAGACATGATGTTATTGAGGCGTTACTGCTCTCTCAGGTAAATCTTTTGTGGTGGTATCTTATCGCAATGATCAGCAGTGTAGGTTAACAAAACACACTGTTAGGACGTGTGTAAGCCTCTCAATAGGACGGCAGTCGGAGTTAGTCTGATTGCTTCAGTGCCAGGATAGCGGCAGCGTCCTGAATTCAGGATTATCTGCATATGTTAGTAATATGTGTGGCCTTCCGCGTCTGACTCTAACATCAAAAGATTGACGAATGCGAATGAGACCCTGTGTTCTGGAAGGATGCCCCATCTTATTAGGTAAATGCCTAGACTGGCTAAGTTAACAAAGATCCGAGGAAGGCTGGAAAATGCCGCACCGATATGGAAGCATTGAAGCGACCTGCAGCTCCAGGGTCCTTTTAGTGCCTCCGAGATGTAGCGAGTATAGTTGCAGCTAGGCATGAGTTGCGGTTAAACATCGCACCGGAGCCTGCCAGAGCAGGGGCAAAGAGGCCCCCTTTCAAGTGCGTATTCCTCAAGATTGTGATTTCATTTTGAATATCACCAAAGCTATATGAGACATATCGTACATTGACGGCACAAATTCCAGAACGATATAAAGTGGTCTATTGGATACATATGGAACAGCGATTGATTAACAAAGTTACCGGAAGTATAATAATATATAGAAACCCAATCCAATCTAATCAAATATATAACTTAGAAACTGAAAGGCGCACTGCCTCGAGAATTTCAATACGTATATGTATGCTACGGCGCGTGAATAGCCTATGCCGAGCTGAGGGCTCGATTTAAGATGTCTTTTCGAAATTCCTTCAACCCAGTCATTTTTCTCATCAAAGGATCCTATTAAAGCAATACTTAGTCCCACGAAGTATACTGAGAGAACGCAGAGGGAAATTTTGGAACAGAGGTGACTTACATAGGCCCATTTAGGACCAAATGTTGCGAAAATCCAATTTATCGTGGCTATATTTCCCCTATATATCCAGGAACTGGATGAACTTGAAAGGATTTGTGCAACCACATTTTTAGCAAATATTTCTGGTTTTTGCATTGACTCTGAACAGAAGTCCGTTAGTTTGCCTTGTATGAACTAGACAGAGTCAAGATGGGGGCCTTTAATACCTGCTTCTTTTGCTCTCGCTTGCAAAGCAGGTTCAAGCGACTTATAAATGGAGTTCTCATTCAAGGTTGGAACACTGATCAATTTTGTGCTTACCCTGCCAGTGACTAACTCTATAACCTTCACATTTAGGGGCTCGAGTTCCAATCTTAATGTGTTTGAGTACTGAGACAGCGCTGCTTTCGAGGCGTTATATGCCGCTGTCATAGGATGTGGCATGTCCTTGGTCATACCTACATATGCCGGAGTTTATTAAATCGTTTTATAGAGGGGTTTACACGTGTGGACAGATACTAACTGGTATGATTGACGATAGTTCCTCTTGTGGCTATTAGGAGTTTGCTAAATTGCTTTACCATCTCCATGGCTCCGAAGACATTAATATCGAACATAGCCTTTATTGAAGACAGATCTGTCTCAATTGCGGGAGATTCGAGCCCTGCGTAGTAATACCTGATTAGTGGCTTTTCAAACAAATTCCGCCATTAGGTAAAGTTACACTGTCCCCTATGCGATGGTTTGATTAGCTTAATTTGTTCAAATGCCGGATGTATAAAATCGCTCCTACTAACGCATTGTTCACCAGTATATCAAGTTTCCCGCCTGTCCGTTTGGCAATATCATCTTTTGCTTGAGAAATGGATCCAGGATTGGTGACATCCAGTTGAATAAGCTCGATACCCTTTTCCGCCAGTGCGTTCATGGAGTTGATGGATCGGGATGAGGCAAATACTCGGAGACCTGGGACACTTAGTACATCTTCATCGGACGTTAAAAGCGTAAGAAGAAGAAACCTCGTGAATGGAACTCGACAGCAAGGGCATGTCCAATTCCAGAGGAGCAACTGCACATTTATCAGCATTCATTGTGTTGATCGAAGAGTTGCATGTGTATCTCACCCCGTGATTAGAACAGATTTGGTATTGGAACTCATTGTAAATCTGAAAGGGAAGAATTTTCCTATGGATATTGCGCAATCAAAAGAGCAGCAACAGGAATATATGAAACTAATGAATTGATAAATCTGCTTTATTGCGCAAATCTATATCAGGATAGATGATTATATAGGGAATACAGATTTACAGAAATGTAGTATTATTTATGAAGAGAAATAAGATAATCTGAGCTGCTTACCTGACGAAACATCATAATTTCATATGATGACACTTGCTAAATATTCTATCAATTTGAGTTAGGTCATAGAGTGTATTATAATATGGGCGATAGTGCTAGCTGGACGTAAACTTTCTGGAGATAGCGGAGTGTTGGTAAGGGGCTTCTACAGTTCGCGTAATCAGTAGTTAGTGAAAGGCGGGTTGATGAGGTGATCAATACCGAAGCTAATAGCCTAGCACGCGCTTTCCATTCCCCGAGTCACTGGAAAGATAGACCTTAAAAATCTTTTTTAATGTTAGAGTTATCACGATTACCTCTATCACCTACTTTAAGTGGCTCCTGTGGAAACAATGTCGGTTCACTTGAGGGATTCGGAGGGATTTGAGCCTCTACAATGGGATTCGTTTCCAAGCCCCCTCTATCAGTCCAATGAGAATATTGATATTTCAGGCCTTGAGTTCCCAGGTCTAGATTTATCTGAATTTATTGAAGTCTCCACACAAGAATTATCTACTAGTACTACCAGTGCCCCCTCATCTTTAGACACAGAATTGCGCAGTACACATGATTCTCGTCATAAGGGTCAAAAGACTAAAAGAAAAGGACGTCCGAGATCTAGCTTGGCGAGCGGCAATGAGTCTGCAATTGACGTGAGGACATGCTTCAGTCATTTGTTCTATCATCCTAGTCTAACCACTAATATGTGAGATACAGCGGAGAAGAAGTCAAGTGCGACTGGCACAGCAAGCATATCGGCATCGGAAAGAGGAACGGGTAGCATCAATGAAGAGAGATTTCGACGACCTCAAAAAACGACTGATAGGAATGGAACGGATATCGGACCAACTATTCGAAATTGCTTCGCTCCCAAGCATTCCAAAGTCGGCAAGGGATGCAGTTGAAAGTCTGAATAAAGCTGTCCAGCAATACCGACTACCGCCAGAGATGCGTGATACGCTTGAGTCAACACCACAGAAGGCAACATTCCCTACTACCTTTGCGATAATGTCAAATACTTCTGAGGTCAATTTCAACAGCAGCTGCGTAGACTCTTCTGATGCGCAGCTAGGAGACACCCAAAGCCCAGCTCAATCATCTAAAGCTATTCGGACTACGGATAACTCTCCAAGCAATGTATCTCAGAACTCACCAATATCTCTGGAAAGTTTACAGCTTTCCATTTGGCATCTAGCAGAATTTGCCAAATCGTCACTGAATTTTGCGGCAAGGCTAAGATACGAGGCCTTAAAGGGAGCTTACGAGCAGATAAGCGAGAAAGAGACCCCATACGCGTTGCTTTGCAGGTCATTCCGCTATTGCATCTTCTCAAGTACAAGAGAACAGATAAAAGTGCACATATATCGTTTGGTACACAGCTCTATAAAGATGACGGATGAAGCAGCTCAGACGTTTGAATTAGCTAAGGATATACCATCAACCAGAACTCTACCTCTCCCTGCGAGTCATGAATTGACTGAACCGGGAATTTCTGACCCTGGAGAACCATACATAAGCCCAGAAGGAGTTGATCAGTATCTTTCTGAGAAGGGCTTAATGATCGACCCTAACTTGCCTTTTGCCGAGTTTAAGGTGACGCCAAGGGTAGCAGGTACTCTTTTTGAAGAAATGTGTCGGCAAGAGGGAATAAAAATCAATGTGAGCAAACTATTATATGGTAGGAATAACCTATGACTACATAGTTTAGATTTACCAGCTAATCAACTCATAGAACTACTAAAGCGTATGGTATGTTTGGTAGTTGGGCCAGGTATCCGTGCATCAGAAATTGATGAATCTCTTCGATTGACGATATTGGCGGAGGTATAGACGTACCGGTGATATAAATTAATAATAAAGACTTTTTCTTGTGGTTGATTACTCTCTAGGATAGTAATATTGGAGAGAGCCGATAAAGGCATCATCTGTGAGCTGTCTAGGCAGTACTAGGTATAATTAAATCAAAGGCTCGGTTGAACTATTGTTGCATTCTACATACTTGATCCTATAGACATGTAGATAAGTGATTGAATGATTATTACACATCAATCCTGACATGAAGAAATCTGCTTTCTGCGGAAAGGTGAGCAGAGCTGCTTTACAAGCAGTTATGGATGATTCAAGGTACTGAGAGTGAGTTGAAAGTGGGAGCCATAGTATAACAGAGGGGACCCATACTCTGCCTATATTAATCTATTCAGACATAACCTTCGATTATTGCCGCTTCTGCGTTCATGATAGATGCACCAGCTGCACCAAGAATGGTGTTATGACTTAATACAACAAACATGTAATCAAACACTCCGCTTGGATCAGGCCTGATTCTTCCAACACTGACTGCATAGCCTGCTTCAACATTGCGATCTAAGCGTGGTTGTGGACGATCAAGTTCATCATAAACAACAATAGAACGCTTAGGAGCGGAAAAGCAGCTCAGAGTTTGAGCATCAGACACGTACTCTTTCAAAGCCGCCCTAACTTGATCCAACTTTGGTGGAGGCCGTTGAGTAAAACGGAATGAAATGCATAAAAGATGGCCATCAAGTACCGGTACACGATTGCATGCGACAGAAATTGGTATAGACTGGTTGACAATGCTGGTTGTTGGATCCTTTTGAAGATTTCCTAGAATCTTGCAGGCTTCAGCCTGGATCTTGTCCTCCTCTCCTTTAATGTAAGGAATGACATTATCGAGTATATCCATACCTTGATGCTATTAACATTCTGCTAGCTTAAACCAAAACAGCTGCAATATATAAAGACTTACTTGGAGTACCTGGATACCCGCTGCCTGATATGGCTTGCATCGAAACAACACTGGCATGATCGATAGAGCTTAATTTCTGAAGGGCTGCAAATGCCACCACAATGCCGACAACTAGTACAGTTAGAGTAATGGCCATTTATATTAAAGAATACATACCGGCACAATTGCTGTTGCATACTAGAAAGCCTTTCTGTAGTTTATAATGCTGACGTTGCACAGGAATCATTTGGAGGTGTTTTAAATTGACAGTTGGAACTACCAACGGTATGAATTGAGCCAACCGATGATTTCCAGCATTTGAGAAAATAGCAAAATCAGCTTGGAGGAATGCCATTTCAATCTCGCCAGCCACAGACGAGTCCAGGCCAGAAAAGATGACTTCACAGTCTGAATAGTGTGATGGCGTGCATGGCCGTACTATCATATCTGCGATCCTGGGAGGAACTGGTGTGGGATGCTTCCAATGACAAACACTAGCATACTGCTGTCCCACAGACTTTTCAGATGCTCCCACTGCTACCAGTTCAAGAGTAGGGTGGTTTTCCAATAATTGCACAAATCGAGTTCCAACTGCACCAGTGGCGCCAAGAATGGCTAATCTTGGTCAATGCTTGCCAATGGGTTTGGGAAACAGCTCTCATACCGCATTTTTTCTTTTCATGGCCTGGGGTTCCCATTTTTGTGTCTATGGATGAGATAGTGTCACTAGAATAAGTATTATTCCTGGGTGGGCAATGTAGAGAAGAGAAGGTTGAAGGTTGGTGGATTTTCGACCCGGAGCCGCTGAGAAGTTTTTCCGCGCGGAGCAGCTGGTTTGGCCTTGATGGTGACTCAGATCTGGGCCCCATAAATCAACATACGCAGCAGCCGATACCGGTACCACCTCAGGTATCAGTACGAATCTTGGCCACATACACAGACTTTGACTACAGTAAATCACCTCTAAACTGCTGTTACTAGCCTTTTCCTATAATGTCTATGCACATTTTGACGAAAGAATAAGCTGTGCGATTTTCAACCATCAATATTACTATTCCCCTGTAAAATGTCAAGTAATGATTATGGGCCCTCCAGGGCTTCGCTTACGGGGCCTTAGGCCTGTAAGCATGCTAAAGAGAGCCAACGGCCGTAGTGCAGGCTTTTATGATGTTATTCTGCGTTGTTGAACTTTAATATTACAATAAAATCACATCCTACCATGCAAAACAACTTTACTCGTCACCTATGGGCGCCGAGTTTACGGTCCTACGATCTACAGGCACCCAACAAAGAATTATCTCTTCATTCTACCCTAAAACTCATGTAATTTCTACGCTTATGGCCATTGTTCATTCTGCAGGTTTAACACAAAGCCGTCAATCTCTGAAATTGTGGGCGGGCTATTTGCAGTTTCTAATCTTCATTTCCCTCAAAAATTCAATCTAAGTATTCACCCAGGGTTGATTTCAATTCTACAAGTCTTTACGTCTTAAAGTTGTCTAGTTTTTATAGAACGAGAACAAATGTTCGCATTTGGCACATCATCATTCTGAACATAAAAATGGCACGTAAGCAAGAAACCAACTCTGAAGGGGTAAAGAATGTCCTCTCAATGGAAGTTGATGGCGACACAGAGAGTGAATATAGGATCCAGGTCAACGACCAAGTAAAATATGTTGTAGTTCAACCAGGTGTTTATGACTTCGATGAAATTCTCTCCTTTCCGCCTGCTTTACTCGAAAATTTGCCGGTCTTCCCACCCGGCGACTGGACGTCAATGAACGTCGTGCGTGGCGCAGATGGCACTTTAACCTGCTCCGTTTCTTCGAAGCCCTTGAAAGCTGTAACTAGGATCTGGCATCCTAAAATGATTGACGTCCTTTGGCTCAAGGAGACAGGTCGTTTTGGGGCACGGGTTCGCTTTGTTGAATGGGAGGGGAGAGAGGTAGTTGCAAAAATTGCGCGCTTTGACTTCGAGATTCACTTAGTGGAAAACGAAACCCGTGTATACGAGAAGCTTGAGAAAGACAAAATCAAACATCCGAACCTTGCAGCAATATCCCCTGCCTTTCTTGGACATCTCACTGAGGATGGACGAGTCATGGGCATGCTTATTGAGAAGTTAGAAGGAAGAAGAGCGTGTGTAGAAGACATCTCGGCATGTGAAGATATTGTTAGACGGGTACATACTCTGGGAATTGTCCATGGCGATCTCAATAGGTATAATTTTATAGTAAACGAAGAGAAGAGAGCTGTGCATCTTATTGACTTTGAAAACGCAAAGGCTTATTCGGACATTAAGGCGAAGGAGGAAATAGATTCGTTGAAGGATCAACTTGTTGAAGACACGGGAAGAGGCGGTCCAGGTGAATTCTGGGAGTAAGAATTATTTATCTTCTGAGCCAATTAGACATTTTAGCATACTCCAAGCAAAAGCAGTTGGGGTTGTAGCACCTAAAACTTATCTACTCTCGTCTTTGAGCATGAATAAAGAACATGCGTTCTGTATTACGCCAAGATAGGACTTGACCTGTAGCCAGGGATACGGAGTTTACGGTTACTCGGGGCAGTAGTGATTTGCCCAGCGCTCTATTTCGGATATCGGGCTAACAATGGTGGGTGGCGAACGCGGGAAGCTTTTTATATCGCTGATTTGGGTTAGAACTCCAATAATGAGAAGAGAGCCTCGCCGGATGAGTCGGTGAGGGTAAAGAGAAGCCGGGGTGAATAAAACAGGGGGATGCTTCGTGTGGTATGGCTCAATGTAGCACTTATGTACGTAACTGCTTAATTCACATCCGATTTGAATCTCCGAAGGCCGATTTAAAGAGTCATTTTGGACAATAACTCCGAGATCCCGTTAATGACTTAATATTTACAAACGACCCACATGTCTTACGCTATGGTAACCTTTTTTATTAGTTATTTCTATTTCTGGTCCTAAGATGACAAGAGTATGATCACACGCTCCAATGAGCCAATGATATTAAATTTCAATATTCATAATGGAGTTGATAGCTAATATTATAACACATCTTTCACCTCGATATTTCCCTATGTCACAAAAACAGAAATCTAAATACCATCATCTTCCTTTGGTATAGGCGATGCGGCTGTCCAGCTTTCCCATGCTGCGCATGTATCACTTAGAGAGGTATAATCAATTAGCTCTCGTGCTTCATCCCTTCGCTCCAAGAACTGAATAGCAAATCCCTCATCAGTATGCCACCCGATGTGACAATGCATAAGCCAAATTCCTGGGTTGTCCGTCTCGAATGCAATCACAAGGTATCCTTGCGCCGGGAGCATGGCAGTATCACGACGTGGTGGATTACTGAGGTTTAGTGCCACATCACTTGAATAGGTCCCCGACCCCTGGGCTAGGACGAAAAAGTCGTGACCGTGGAGATGGATAGGATGAGTAACGCCAAGGGTGGTAGATATTACCACATAAGCCCAGTCATTTGCACTGTTAAGTTCAACTACCGCGCTTGAAGCAGCAAATGTCGTGGCATTCTGGTACACCTGTAGTAGGGTTGGGTCTTCCCATGCCACATTCATGGTTGTACCGTTTAAATACCACCAGATTAAGTTGGCGTCCGTTGGCGCAGCTCCTACTGATACTGGCTCATCTACCACCCAGGATGTAGTCGAGGACACATCTTTGGAGACGTATGGTACAAGGAGGTCGAGTGAGGTATCATCGCATCCATCGTCAAAGCTATAGCCACTTGTCTCAGGGGTTGAGGGGCTATCGGAATAGTAGACAATCCCCATTATGTTATCCTCCATGTCGTTAGTTGAGCAGGCTACTTGGGGAATAGCACGCATCCAGAAGCTATCTGCAATGGATGACTGATCAGCATATACGATCACGTCGTATCGTTGAGCTTAATATTCAGTTAGCCAATTTTGTCTTTACTGAGAACAAGCACCCAACCCACTCACCAATACCGATACTGAGAACTGTTGTATTGAATGGCTCAATGGGAACCAAATCACTAGCAATGACTTGTAGTGTGTGGTTATCGATAGAGAACTTGTAAAATGTATCAATGGCGCTATTAACAAGACGAAGCCGGTATGACGTTCCTTCTTCAAATGACACTTGGAATCTTGAACCGACGGTAGTGTCACCGTCGACATATATGTTAGTTCCATTGATTAAACCATTATTTTGAGGCGGAGCTCCACCCTCTTGAGCAGTACGGAATAACTCGTCCGCAGTTTCGTGTGTCCAGTCACTAAGAAGGAGTATTCCAAGATCCTCATCATAATTAGCTGTGGCAGGACCGTTAATAACAATACCACCAAACACACCATTGTAAGCCTGCAAGCCGTAGTGCGAATGGTACCAGGTCGACCCATACTGCGTAGCTTTCCATGTATATGTGGTTGATGACCCAGGAGGCACAGGACACTGCGTGATACTAACAACACCATCATTAGGGTTTGTATAGTTCTGGCGGATGCCGTGGAAGTGGATACTAGTCCCATTGGTGCTTGTAGAAAGAGAATTTGTAACGTGGACTACGACCTCATCTCCCCAGTCGGCAAAGATTGTGGGCCCCGGAATGCTACCGTTGATTGCCATTACAGGACGGGAGACACCATCCGGTGCATCAGTGAAGTCTGTTAGCTCAAGCCAGTATTCGCGTGTTACTCCAGTAGTAGGACCATCAGTGTAATAGTCCGTTGAGATACCGTAGTCACACCATTCAGAACGGGTTGTAGCCGTATTTCCTGCGCAACTGTCTCGTTGCTGGAGCCCCTTCAACACAGAAGCGCTTGCTAGACTTTGCAAAAGCAAAGTTGCTAAAATGAAAGGCCTGGGCATGTTGAGATTGCCAGGAAAATGGAAGGACTAGGTGAAGAGAAGGCAAAATGCTTGAAGTATAAAATTGGTTTAGTGATACTGATTAACCGGTCCTGGACAGGACTTCTGATGAAAATGCTGATGATAACATGACATTGGTGGATATCGAGGCCATATTTGTATTCTACTCGAGGATAACAAAACGATTGTAAGTTGCTAAGCCGTGATTCTTTCTTTTTTCCTCCATCTTTCGTATCTCTCTTGTCTGCCCTGTCTATCTGCGCCGTTTGATCTATCTCCGTCGCTTCGCTGTCTCCACCTTTGACATACATCGGAGAGGACAACGTAAGACGCACTATTGAATTGACCGTATACAGCGACAGCGAAGGGAATCTCCGTATCTTAGGCTTTTTACTGTGGTCAAATTGTCTCATTATCACCGACAGCCTCTTGGTTACATCTCCTACCCTGCATGAGACACGAGGGATATTGAGTCATGGGAACTAACAGGGCGCGCTCGGTAGTAGTGGAATGAACCATAGGAGACGCAGTACTATGCTCCAAATTTAGCTATCTGTGTTTGTGCTCAAACAAGGGAGTATGCGATGTTTTATTCCCCCTCCCAACTAACTGGTACATATGTAGACTTATGCAAGTATAATGCACCATTATACAATCTCAAAGATCACAATATGCTTAATCCATCTGATAATAACCAGCCATATAGACGTGTTCATCTACGTAAGCAGTCTGTTCGTATTAAGATCCTTTTAAGACATTCTCCTCCCCAGCCACAAGCCGCGCATGCCGTCTTTGGTCTGAAACCGGAGACTCTCTTGCAGGAATAAGCGCCGGCGGATCTTGCCGTAGCTCTTACTCTACAAGGGACCATCCCTTAAGCATATCTACGGTAGTCAAGTAATATGATAGCATAGTGGAGTAATATTGGTTTTGGCTGTGGGTCCCCGCCATGACTTCTCGGAAACAAGCCGTGAAGCCCTAAAACGACCCGCCTATTGTCAAACCTGCCTGCTTGTCTGTCAAAAGCATGGCTCACCCAGGGATCTGGATAATGAATTACGTACTATGGGCCGATAGATGCATTAGTGGTCACGTAAACACGTAGTTGGGGTACGCATGCAGCCACTTAGTCTGTGAAAATACGAAATGAAAAGACTCTCCTACAGCGCTCCTAGGAGATAAAAATACTTAGGGGTAGTATCTCTCACGATACTCCTGTAAAGAGATACTTGATACTCCTAAATCTCTAGTTCCGTTGCCTCATCTACTTGCTTAGTGTTTAAGTTTCTGTTATCCACATTAAGATAGAGCTATCTTAAACGTCGTCTATTACTGCTATTAAAACACAGTCTACTTCAACATGGTTCGTTTTCCTGCCAGCTTGGCACTTCTAATCGACTTGGCACTATGTGCTCCATCCGTAGTCCAGCCTCGTGTGGATGATAATACCTTTGGGTTGTATGCCTACGGCCCAAATATCGGTGGATTCCCTGTGTTCAGTTTAGACGGTAACCAGATACCCTTCCTCCATGGCCAAAATACGAACATGGACTATGTAGCTAATAACTTGGACTTGGAAACTAGATCATGCTTACGTTGGGGTGCCTGATTTTGCTACTTCGTCCAATAATGAGACTGGCCAGCATCTATACTGTAAGGCTTCTATGATGATGGAACATACAGGAGAATTTTTAACTAAAAGTCAACGCTGCTAGTTACGTTATCTGATTCAACTCTCACAGCGTATCCAAATACTACAACCAATGATTCATCCAGTATCAGTAGCTCGGGTGCCACTCTTATTGTTGAATCCTCGTCGGGCTCTCAGTTCAGGTTCAACTCTAATGATACGAATCCGTCCGGTGCTATCGCCTCTGGCTGGAAACTCTATGGGGGTATCATTCTTCTCAATATCAACGATACATTCGTCGATCCCATCTATGCTGTCGCGACTTCTACGGCCGGTGTGTGGACGCTGAATTGGAACGTCTCTGAGGACGCGTCAGCCATCCCTGTGTCGATCAAGAACTCGCCTCCCTCAGCACCGCCTTCAGTAAACTGAGAGAGGCTATAAGAACCACCAAGGTAGAAGATAATCTATGTGTGTCTCTTGTTGCAAAGAGCGAGCGGGATAAGGTGGTCTATTCTAAGTTCTCGAGTTACACGTTCAATCGTTAACAATGGTGCATTATGCATTGAATGCGATCTAAACACATACTTATTCATCAGCAGCTGCCCTAGAATTATTGAACATTAATCATCTCACCAATTTTGATCATTATCATTTTAGAAAACTAGATATACCAGTCTTTACCCAATATCGTATGCGATTGTTGATTCCCTATTGACTTCATCGCTATATAGAATAGATGCTCTCCCGCTGGATACACACAGGGAAGTACCACTAAAGTATATATTGGCCATATATGCAAAAACCAATGCAAAGCCCTAACACTAGCACTGGAACAATCAAAATTATCGATTAAACCTCTTAAGACTGCCTTGATTCGTGTATAGTATTGTGGGACCCGAAACTTTGAAACTGACACTGGAAGTGAACGTAAGATCCCATTGGCTCTACATTCGTTGTGTGGTATCGGATCCGCTGTACGGGACGGGAAGAACCGTACAAGTACGATCTACTGCAACCTTAACCACCTGACCGCTATTGTACGCGTAACGTAACAGTTCCACGCTCATGGACATACGCTTGCCCAATTTTAGACCTCATACTAGACCTCACGCCCCAGTACTTACCGAGTTATCCGTGATCCGTTTATTAGGACGCCTTATAGCCCTAATATATAGGCTTAGTCTGGTACAATGAATGTCGAACAGGAGTACAGCGGCAAAAGCTGTACTCGAAGGCTGCAAGGATCAAGCTTCGTACTGACTTTATTTCATTAGTATAATAATACCTTCTGGTTTGCTTAATAATTTTAATTGGAATACTTAGCATAGCCCGAGCCCATGGACGTTGAGATAATAAACGGGCTTCAGTTACTATCCAGATCAAGATAAAGCTTCTCCTGTACAAATTGAGTAGAATTCGTATGAAATGCCAGATTTGTTGCGTATTTTCGTTGTGATTTCTACTGTTCGCAACATCCAGAACAAGCTAGCTTAAGACATACGAATTAATTTATTAAGATTAGTTGATATAAGTAGAATTTGAAATGTATATTAGTAAAAGTACTACTTCAGGCGAGCTAATTGCTTGAACTTGATCATGATCCTGTCCCAGTTATACCGATAATCATAACATGTGTTGGAGCCACTCAGTTATATAAGAGTATGAACACCACAATTACTTCATTTGTGAGTGAATTACTTATAAATATTTTGACTTATGAGAGTTTAACAATATTTAAGT
The DNA here is from genome assembly GCA_021399445.1 of Xylogone sp. PMI_703. Classification (NCBI taxonomy): domain Eukaryota; kingdom Fungi; phylum Ascomycota; class Leotiomycetes; genus Xylogone; species Xylogone sp. PMI_703. The sequence continues at coordinate 5,722,330 of JAJTUQ010000003.1, forward strand.
CTTGAGATGGTATAAAACTGAGCATAATATATAATTCTTTTATATATAATAAATCACCCTAAGTATTCTTACGCAGATGAGCACTAGATCGTGATAAAATTATATAATAAGAGGAATGGTGATCAAATTGGTAAACATTTATAGTATATAATTCGAATACGACATCAGCCAATTAAGAAACAACAACAACTGTCTGAGTGTAAGATTAAGTACTCACTATATATAATTCCCCAGAAGCTGCGGTCTCTGTTTTAGCAAAGCTAGATGTTACGGTGATTTCCGATTTGTAACTCCATGAAACAATTAGACCCCGATGTTTTACTCTCAGTATAGAACTTGCTTACTCAGTTTTATCAATGTGCAAAACAACAAGGATGAAGCAGAGGCAGAAATACTGGCAAGGACTGATGAATAATGCACTCTATGTATTGGATGGCTAATTGCTCCGTGTTCTTGCAGATTTTGAAAATCTACAGTTTCCAAATACATCATATGCGTCTCTAGAGGAGAGTTACAGATCGTTATATTGTAGGTACCAACACTGTCGTCTTACTTGCCATGCGAAGCGGGATGGTAAGAGCGAGATAAGAAGAGGATCTAGGTCGCGTAGTGCGCAACCATTGACGATGCTATTTCAATATTCATTCAAAAAAATAATGTTGAACAAAATTTTATCACTGTACTTCTGTTCCAGACCCTAATCCTTGTCAATAAAGTAGGGATCAGACAATAATTGATTTAATCGTCATTAACTGTAAGCGGCATCTAAGAACGCATGCACTGTAACTGTTACTTCCGTCCTACTGCGGTACATATCATACACCTAAGACAGGCAAAGCTTCTATGCAAGGTTATTGATGGATAGTACCGATACGCACTCTTAACCCGGCCGTTCCCTCTGATTTAACCTGATCAAGGTTAAACGGATCCCAGATAATTGCTACAATGATTCGTAATCAGCTAGACTGCAATGTCAATCTTTCTTGTTATGGATTAAGCCCCGTACTTCGTACAACGCATGGGTCGCCCGAATACGAAGAGCCCAAGACCTAAAATATTATCAATAATCAGACGATACTATCACTATATATACAAGTGAAGGTTTGGCATTTCACGCCTTGATATCGAACCTATATCACGACTCACCTCCGTCCAACACCTCTTTAGTCATGCGTTTCTCAGCATTTGCACTTTTCGCCAGCGGATGCGCCGCTCAGTTCAGCGGAATGCGGGTGTTGTCCTATAATGCAACCGCCTCAAACCTTGATATCAACGATTTGGGGGGCAGTACGCTCGTGTCGTATGCGTACGGTATGGGCTCCTCTTCAAATGTGGACCAATATGTTTTCATGATTTCTAACCTTATCAGACTCTCTTATGATTGGTAGCATCAAACAGACCCTCGCAGCAGAGCCGTTCTTGTTCTTCCTGCCGCCGGGTGCGCAGTCTCCAAATCTCCAGTTCGAGTCATACCATGTATGGGATTTCAATAGTGCAGTACGAGCCGTCGTCGACGTCGGCGAGTCGAAGCCGGTGCGGTTTATCAATCTGGATAGCGACCCATTCCCCTCGCCAGAATCATCAACCTTCGCCCAAGATGAGAATGGCTACTTGATTCAGAGTGGAGAGAACAAGTTCTTCGGCTGTAGGAACGAGACTACTTACGAGAATAGCTATGTGATATTCTGGTTGGACAATGGGATCCCGGAGGGTTACAATTGCACCGAGCAACTTTATCTGACCACCGCCAACGGCTGTAGCACTATTGGATAAACTTAGTTATCTGTTACTATTACTTCAGCTTTGGTAAACATCTGATGTCATTTTTCCTTAGCGCTATTATGCAATAACATATTTATCCTGCAGTTGGCCCGCAACTAGAATATCCACTGTTACCGCCCCAGTAGTAAGAGCGCCGATGTCCACAGTACCTTTAGACAAATCATATTCCCCTGTAGACCCTGACTTTTCCATTGACACCGTCCATTTATGTATCTTCGGTGCCAGAGTACCTTGCTGTGGTACTGGAGCTGCGACTATTACCTCGAGGGGAGATACGTTGTTTCGTTTAGCAGATTTCAATGCTGCAGCTCCAACGTTAACCACTTTGGTAGAAGCGTTCTGGCTAGAATATGTCATGGATGGGACTATTATTGTGTTTGCTTGTGTTGTGAATTTCTGACTTTCAATCCCAGAACCTGATATAGTGAAGCTATTGAAAGATTTAGGTTCCTGTATAGGTATATTGAAAGTGTAAAAGCTCATGTTTCCAAAGACTGAGGTTCCCGTTTCGGTGCTCGGCGTGAGTGTAACCGATTTGACAGATCCAGAGTGGCTCCAATAAAGTGTTTTAGGAGGGCTAGCAGTTGTCGAATGGAGGACCTAGATGATATTTAGAGACTGAAATTTTGGTAGCTTTACGATTACTTACACGTATTACGCCAGAAAACTGTAAATTCCCATGAGAGTCGAGGTCCAGAGTTGAATTAATAGGTTTGATGCTTAGTGGCTTGATCACTTCGGAAAGTGTGACACCCTTTGGCACAGTCTCAATCATCCTTTGTAATAACCCAACACATGTATCCACAAATCCGGCTTTTTGGGAGGCCAGTTCGAGCATGGTTGCATTAGCATCGCTCTCATACAGTCGCAGATCACTCCTGCTGGAGACGTTGAAGCTTGTGACTAAAGGACCACCCATCTGCCCAGTCCAAGAAACATATTCTTGAACTACATTATCATCAAAAGCATCGGGGGTCGTATCAAGGTGCACACCACCACCGGTATTGTTTGGCGTGACGGCTGATTCACCTACGACTGTGGGGAAGCCAGTATGATGTACGTTGCCCATTGTATGGCCACATGCAGTAAGTCTAATCGCGTCGGCTTGGTTGAAACCTGATCTTGCAAAATAGAGAAGAGTTGTTGAAAGGTCTGTATCTGGAGCCGGGACACCCGAAGTACCTGGACCTGTAGCATCTATGCGACCACCTCTAGCTGGAATCTGCGGGCCTTGGCAGTTGCCAACGGATATCACCACAGACATAGCAACCAGATCAGCCACTGGGAGGTAGATAAGTCAGAATGGAAAGTTGAATTTAGTCCAATCTATATCATCCATACTGACTGGAAATCTGCGCATTAACGTATGGAGCAAAGAATGCGAATGAATCATTGAAAGCAGACCCTGAGTTCTCCTCTCTCAGAGTCTCAAAGCCAATGCTGGCATCAATGCCGCCAGTACCAGCGGTCACATTCGCCGTGACATAATCATGAAAAGCCACTCTTAGCCACTGAGCTGCAGTCTCCCGACCAAGCGTCTGGCTCCCGGAGACGTAATTAGAACAAGGAGTAATGGCGTTAACGAACCCAGAAGCAAAAGCGCCATGCGTCTGAACAAGAATAGTCTCAAGGGACGAATAAAGCGGATTTGGATACCAAAAGGCCGAATAGACCGTTTGCCACCAAAGTAGCAAAGCAAATGGACCAAAGACTGATGATAACCTCATTACGTTGAGAGACCGAAGACGCAGGATGAAAAACAAAGCGGTCCAACTGCGAAATCAATGAAGCGATAAGGGGAACACACGTTTTTTATATTCTGCTGCATGACAATCTAAACTATTGCTTGTCCAATAAGCTGAGAATTTAAGAATCAGGGTCTATAGTATACATCAGCCGTTTTCGGCGGGTTACTTGCATATACGTAAAGTGCATGTTTGGGATTCGGATGTGTATCTTTATCAGGCAGGTCCAGGATACAAAATATCCAAAGGGGTAACCCTCGTGTTAATGCCTGTTGATAGCTGAATAACTTCTAAACTACTGTGTGTTTATTAGTTGGAGAGATATGATTTACAGCATGCCATCCGTTGCCTTTCTAGGTATAATTGGCCAAAACCGTAGGTCTGCAGCTACGCCTCGCAATATTACCACTTTAGGAAAAGGGTTAGCATAAAGTGGCAATTGCACTCTAACGGCGCGCCTGCCATTGGAGGAAGACGTTATCTGACTGCATGGTGCATAACTTGCATAACCATGCTCGCCATAGTTTCGTGCGACCCTCTTGAGGGACGGTCTCGAGTATCTCTCTACAAATGTGTTTGACGAGAATGGGCAACAGATACTGGTGCAAATTAAAGTTAAAGTTCTAAGTAAGCAGGGTGTATGCTCATAAACTTTAGCTAGCTTTAAACCCTACTTAGCGAGTACTTAAGCTTGAACCCGACCTGCGGCAGCCTTAAATCATCTTCATGCTTACAGAGTTCCATGTCAAGGCTTATCTGATCACCTTTTTCTATAAGCAATGTAGTGTATTTGTGTATCGTATTATCTTTTTTATACATGCTCCGTAGTTTGACTGTTTTCTGAATGCTAACAGAAATCGTACAAAGTAATACTGACCTTACTACCTTCGTAGCATCCAGTGTGGGGAATAGTGTAGCCGTATACAATACAGGCTCTGTAATACAATACAGATACAGTTTATTACAATACAGTGGCTGTATTCCGTGCGTGGTTAGAAAAAAATACAATACAGTATAATACAGCAGTGTAAGCGTAATACAGTCTGTATACGCCTGTATTTGCAGGGGTGCTGCTCAGCCTCAATCCCGACTCAATTCAGCCACAGCACCCTTTGATTTCTTGGGTTCGCTTAAGCCATTCCTGGGGTAATGCATATGATAGACGTCCATAGCTTCTTCCCTAACGACACTACAATAGTATGGACGGCCTTAACCTAATAAAGCTCCAGGCTAAGGTAAGGCTGTCAAATAAATCCAATTTTGATACTTTTTAGACTGCTGTGTTAACTAGTTTTAAGGTTTTCTAAAATGTGACTTCTTTTAATGATTTTGAAGTTGGGAATAGCTTCAGAATATATGTACTGGGGCTCCATTTTTCCTTTTACACACGCTACAAGTTTACAGCACCAGAACGCAAGTAAACCTCGCCGGAGTAGGCTTATTCGATAGCTCTAACATATTTGTTTCCAATTAATTTCTTATTTGGATGGTAACTTACCTTGTAGTCAAGATATAAGCTCCGAAAGTATTCTTGATTCGGCTTAGGTTCTGTTTTGAAAACGCGAAAACAAATCACCGACATCCTTGTAGAGTGATCTTTCTACCTATATAAGGGCGCGTCCTCCTACTTACTCCTACCTACCCTCCTATGGCTCAATCACTCAGCCACTCAAGCACTCAACTAAGTTATGGCCTTAGTCGACAACAGTACGCAACGATGCTCTAGCCCTCCCTCGCTTCAATGTGACGAGCTCGAGGTCCCTTTCCTTCCATACGAATACGACCCTTTTCAACTGTCAATATCTGATGTCTCTACTCCGCAATCGTCCTCTGCTCCATCCTCTCTCGACCCAGATTGCCACACACCTACGATATCCCGCAATCGAACTTCCTGGGTATATAAACACATGCCGGACGTAGATACGAGTACTCAATACTTTAATGCCGCAAACAAGTTAGAGTGGAGGTGTAAATACTGCTCTAAGAGATACCTCCTGAACGGGGGTACGCGACTGATCAAGGTCCACTTACAGGTCAATCATAACATTAGTGAGCTATCGCTCCGTCAAGAGAGAGCAAGGAAAAGGCAGATGTCAATAGAAGGTTCTCTTATAACTGCAACTGCTAACCCTCAAAAACGCCGTTGTTTTAGAGAGAGTTTGGAAGGCAGTTTCGGGAGCAGTCTTAGTAGTGACGACTATATTGACCAAGCAGATGTCAACCCCGACCAGCTAGAGGTCTTGATTACTACTTTTATTACAGAATGTAATCTTCCACTACGCTTAGTCGAGTGCTCGTCTTTCAGGAATCTCCTAGTATACCTCAACCGTCAGATTGAACCGTGGCTCCCGGAAGATCATCATACGATACGGTCTTGGATAATACGTCAATTCGACTTCTACAAACAGCAAGTCAAAGAGCAGCTCCAAGCCTCTCGTTCCTGTATCCATATTTCCACTGACCTCTGGACGTCCGGGAATGATCTAGCTCTGTTAGGTGCCATCGCACACTTTGTCAACTCCCAAGGTGACCTAGAAGAGGCCTTGATATGCTTAAAAGAGGTTGATGGGCCGCATACGGGCGAGAACTTGAGTCTACACATCCGACGGGCCATCGACGATTTTGACATAACTCCCCGACTTGGCTATTTCCAGATGGATAACGCACCCAATAACGACGCGATGCTAAGAGAAGTGTCAATCGGTATGTAGCCACTTGTTGTAGTGGAGCTCCCATCTAATTGCGCATAGCAATCCCACAAGAGTACCAGCCTCGCCATCATCGTATACGTTGCCAGGGTCATATTCTAAACCTTGCAACTCATGCCTTCCTCTCTGTTAGTGAACATGATCAAATCGATGATAGCGATACAAGTACGCAGCAGTTAAAGGACTGGAAGAAAGCAGGACCTCTAGGAAAGCTTCACAACTTATGTGCTAAGATACACGCATCACCTCAACTTCTCGCCAAGTTTAAAACCCTTAGTAAAGGCCTCACGTTACCACAAGATAACGCGACACGCTGGGGCTCTTGGTTTAAGCTAATTGAACGTGGACTGCACCTCCAAAAAGCAGTCAATCAATTCTATGACATTTGGTTAGAGGGTGATGACGAGGGTAAGTTGTCGCAAGAGGATTGGGAGACGCTCGAAAAGGCATGCTACACTAGTCCTGGACCTTCTCCCTGGCCACCTACCACTAACATGTCCACAAATACAGATCTGCGACTTTCTCAGAGAGCTACACGAGACTCTTCTTTCGCTCGAGTCCTCGATGTCCACACTTGACGACGTCCTGCCTGCCATGGACTACATATTAGAGCTTTTTGAAACCAAGAAGGTGGAGTTTAAAGACGACCCGGTTCTCGGGCCTTGCATCAACGCCGGCTGGTCAAAGCTGGTCAAATACTACGAGAAGACCTCTGATTCGCCAGCCTACGTTGCAGCTCTTGTACTGAACCCCGCTTATAAGTGGGAGTATATTGACAAGAACTGGGAGCAAACTTGGATACAAGGGGCGAGGGAATCAGTTGCTGGCCTATGGAAGACAAAATATCGACCCAGTACCACACTCGTTAATCAAATCGACACTCCAAGTAGTGCTAAGGTCAGCAACTTCAACCAGTGGAAGCAGGGGAAACATGCATCAAGGTATGTCCTCACGCAAGCTCCCAAGGTCTCTCTCACGTGTGCCTAGAGTATCAACGCCAAACGGAGACGAGTACGCTCGCTATATACGCATACCTCCGCATCATGACTTTGACGACGTGCGTACATGGTGGCTCTTACCAGAGCAACAACGAGACTATCCAAACCTTTCCAAAATGGCGCTTGATATACTCTCGATTCCTGCAATGTCAGCATCAGTGGAACGTCTGTTTTCGTCTTCAAACATTACCGTCTCTGATAGACGAAATCGTCTCAAAGCAGATACGATAGAGATGATTGAGAGCCTCAAGTCCTGGCAGAAGATTAAGGGCCTGAGCGTATATACAGAGGAGTCAAGAGGTTGTGCAGGTTTAAGTGGCCCCACTTTAATACGCTTGTAATACGGCCAAACGGGTGTATTGTACTGTATTGTATTCCGTGTGTATGTCTAAAAAATACAGTGTATTGGAATACAGGCTGTCTGTATTTATGTCTCAAATACAGAGGCGTATTACGGCCGTGACACTATTCCCCACACTGGTAGCATCCATCCAGCTTTTCCGCAGATTTAGCGTAAGCACCAAAGAAGACACTAAAATGCTTGGTACACGTGTAAGTAGAAGTTGGCTTGTGTCGCGATTATACAACCCACAGGGCCTTTTAATTGTTAAATGTGAGGTGATGGTGCCGTGACTCCCAAGGATAGTCAAACCAATCACCTATCCAAAACTCGTGTTTTACTGCCCTTTCGAGTTAAATACTGGCCAGTGCCCATTAACAATTAAAAGGGCCTGTACGTAGTAATCCTGTCAAATTTTGGCGACTATTTCTTGGAGGCTAAAGGGGTTATAGCTTCTAAGGTCTCGAATAAATCTTCCATTAAAATAGATTGGACTTAGGCTATGAGTATGAGGTAATGGAATGTAGCAAGTAATAAATACATTGAAATATGTGGGCAGCTTGTGTGATCTCAACGGGTGCGCCGGTATCTTTCCAGGTCTTACACCGTTCGCTGAATGCACCAACAACTTCCTAGGTTGCGAATGCTCAGCCCCAGATAATACTTGCGGTCCACACCAGAGCTGTGATCTTAATGGCTATGAAGGGAAATTTTTGGGTTCTGTACCATATGCTCAGTGCACCAACAACTTTGCAGGTTGTGAGTGTACAGCAACAGCTAATACTTGCGGTCCACGATAGAGTTGTGATTTGAATGGCTGCGATAGTGCTTTTTGGGGTTCTAACCCGTTCCCTCAGTGTACCAACAATTTCTATGGATGTGAATGCGAACCAACGCTCAATACGTGCGGAGCTCCTCAAAGTTGCGATCTTAATGGCTGCGCTGGGAAGTTCGATTTGACAAATGGCCTTGCTTTCTGTTCCACCAACTTTGTAGGATGCCAATGTCAACCGACAGCTAACACCTGTGGAAGGCCACAGAGCTGTGATATGAACAATTGTAAGGGCCAGTTTTCTGGATTGGAGGTGGCTCCGAAGTGTACTGGCTTCTTCGAAGGCTGCCAGTGTACTCCTACCACAACAACATGTGGACCTCATCAAAGCTGCGATCTCAATGGTTGTGCTGGTACCTTTGACGCAAACGGTGTTGCACACTGTCAGGGGAACTTTAAGGGGTGCGAGTGTACCCCAACCGCTGTGAGTTCTTCCCTCCTAAAACAAAACACGGTCACCGACTGATGCTAGCAGAAAACATGCGGTGTCATACAGAATTGCGACCTCAATGGCTGTAATGGTGCCTTTTTGACCTCTCAGGGCCTTCCGACCTGCACCGGAAAGTTTCCAGGCTGTCCCTGCCTCGCAGTCGCAGTAAGTTGATATCGATGCTATTTCCTCCGCTCGTTTCCCTGATTCCGCTGGACTTTGGTGTAGTGTTGGGTTATATGCTGACCATAGGTGATCATAGTCAACATGTGGAGCAAAGGGAAGCTGTTCTGCAAATGGTTGTAATGGAGGACTGACTCCTGATGGAAAGGCGATATGCATGCACAATTTCTTCGGATGCCCATGCACCTTGGACGCACCACCGCCTTCAGCATCGCCACCACCGCCGCCACCACCACCATCGCAACCACCATCTGGCCCAAGTCAACTCTGTGTTGTTGCACACTGCTTGTATGTTCTGCGTTGCTTTATATTCCATGGATTGGACAGCCTAAAGAATTGATTTGTTCTTATAGTGCCAGTAATAGCATAATCGATGGAGATTTTGTGACAGTACAGTTCTATTCAGCGTAAGTTTAACTACATATCTCTCTGGAGGTCAGGGAAAACTTAACACTTCAAGGTCCCAATACCTTTTCCTGCTCAAAGATGGCACGAGATGGGTATCTTCGGATAATTCTGCTTGGATCTGGAACAACATTGTTGATCCCAACGGTAACACGTGGAGCATTCATGGTAGGATCCATTCATTGAACCACAATCACACAGAGGAGCAAGAGAGATTCTATGCTAATATGTGCTGTTAGTCAACGGCAACTGCGGTAAGATGTCCTATCAGAGCAGTTTACAAAGTACTCAAGGTTTTGTTACCATGAGTCTCGGCGATAGAAACCAAATCATCGACGGGTGTGGTAATATTGGAGAGGGGACGTCCCGTTGCATATACGTAGAATCTAGTCACCGCGACAGTACATGCCCTTCCGGATCCGAACCACCCTTTTGCGACTACATAGAGACGTGTTCACCAATCCATAGTGGAACTCCAACTTATGTACCAGGTGGAAACTAATTTTGTTAGTGAGTTATATATGTCATGATTCATGGCATCATGCTTAGCTAGGCCTAGAAAATGAATAGAAGGGTTGTTGATTAAAAAAATCGATACATTTTCCACTTGTAGATAGGATAATAGGCTGTGCTTGTGAGCCGGTAGGTCGAGCCTCCGCACAACATTGAAGTCCATAATCTTAGAATGGTTCTTTCCTTAGCACAAAATCCAGATATTTACCTGTATGATAATTAATAAAGTCGTACTAATTGTCGCAAAAAACAGGAGTAGTTGGGATATGACAGTAGGAGGGGTCGTGGGGCCTAACGGACCTATGCACAGTACTGTACCTGCGCTATTCCCCCATCGGCATAAAATGTGAGAGCACGAGAGGTCATAAATTCTTAATGCCAATCACTCCACTTTGCACATTCGATAAGACGGTTTGACCGTCGTCCTGTGAAGATTAGATAAGGTAACTACGCTGTGATAAATAAGAGAGGCGACAAAAGGATTGAGAGGATTCATTTATTTCTTCATCGGGCCCAACCACTACTTATTCCTTCAACCATAGTATCTCAAGAAGGTTAAATGAGACTGCCGAGTAAAAAAGCTCATGATGACCGCACCTATGCCTACTTTACCTATTCCCGATCCTGAGCCGATAGACCCTTCCTACAAGCCAAAGACCTCTATCACAACAGTCCCAGCCAACGCGCCGATTGATTACATACTCGCTATTATCGAGCGTGACGGTGGAGTAATCTTGAAGGACCTCGTTACTAGTGACGAGCTAGCTACTGTTGAAGAGGAGCTGAAGCCCTGGAGCGGCAAACAGCGTCAACACGCAGTCAATGGGGATGGAGTCAATGGGAAGGCAGTTAATGGCGATGCGTTCTTTATAATCCCTTCTCAGACAATTCTCGTCCCTGGTCTTGTCGGCAAATCCAAAAAGATCGCTGAGATCTGCGAACGACCCGTTCTCGAAGAACTAAGACAGCGGATTCTCCTGGAGAAATACAATGTTCATCGTGAGGACTGGACAGAGCCAAATACAGTCTCCCCGCTACTCAGTTTGAGTTTGTCTATGAATATCGGATACGGTGCCCCTCGACAGCGTCTCCACCGCGATGACAACATCCACGGCATCCGACATCCCAAAAATCAAGAATGGAGCTTCAAGCGGGCGAGTCAGTTCGGATGCTTGATAGCTGGATGTGAAGTCACTCGTGAAAAGGGAGCAACAATGTTCGTACCAGGGAGTCATAAGTGGGATGATGATCGATATGCCACTAAAGACGAAGTTTGCTTCGCAGGTGAGATTCGGGATTAGCAGCTTATGTTGTGCATTTTAAGGGCTAATTCAATTTGAAATAGAAATGGCCCCAGGATCAGCTTTGATTTTCCTTGCCTCGTGTTATCATGGCGGCGGTGCCAATACTATTCCCAACTCTATACGCACCATGTACAGCCTATTCTTCATCCGAGGTACTCTTCGCACTGAAGAGAATCAATTTCTTGCCATTCCGCGCAGTAAGGTACTTCAAATGAGTCCCAAGATGCTGGAGCTTCTGGGTTATACGAAGCCCACGACGGCATTAGGCATCGTGGAGAATATTAGTCCCCATGAGGATTTAGAGGGAATTTGGGAGAAGGCAATGCAGTAATCGCCGAACCACAACAGATAGGATAAATAGTATCATAATAAAATTTTCATGTGCCAAACATTCAACAAACGTTACTTTCTATAGTTGAGAGGATGAACTTTGATATCATGCCTAAATACGTAACTTTTCTAGAAATTGTATCTATATTCCACTATTTCCAACTCTAATGACCGATGGTATTATGCCTTCACCTCATAGCTTTGTTTCAACATCTATGACCGCTTGTAACTTGTCCAACGCCTTAACACTGAGGACACCCTCATCAACAGTTACGAAAGGCGTTCTAGTTCTAGGATTGCCATATCCAAAATACTTTTGAATTGCTACCTTAGTTCCGGATATTCCAAGAGTTTTCAAAGTCCAGTCGGCGTGAGCCAGTTTAGCCTGGATATCTTGTGCCTCTTTTATTTGGCCAGCCTTGTAAAGACGGATCACCTCTAGGAGGGCCTTTGGGACCACATTTGCCAACACAGCAATAGCTCCACTTGAGCCAGCAAAGAGTCCAGGAAGGAGGAAATCCGCTCTACCTCCAAAAACTGCAAATCTGCTGGAATCAAAAGTTGAGGAAAGCCGTTGTGCTTTGCCGATGTCGCCACAGCTTAACTTAACTCCAACAATGTTGGAGGAAGAGCTGGCAATATCAGCAATTTGATCGGAATCCAAGTCAATTCCTGCGGTGACGGTTGGGAAATTGTAGATTATAATAGGTAGTACAGATTTGGCTGCGACCTAAAAGCACTTATTTAGTAAAAGGAAAGAAACTTAAGAGGGTGACTTCTCACATCGGTGTAGAAAGATTTTATAACAGGCTTGCTCATAACCGCTGGCCAGAAACTCGGTGGAAGTACCAAAGCATAATCAGCTCCAGCTTGCTTAGCCTCCTCAATGAAGATTAACGTTTCTCGAACACTAGGTGCACTGCATCCGGCTATAATAGGGATGGATTTGCCCTCTTGCTGAGCAATCTTTCGTGCCACGGCAATAATCTCAGCTCGCTCATCGTGTAACAGATGCGAAGATTCACCGTTGCTCCCATGGATGACCAGACCAGTAACTCCGCTTTTGATGAGTCTCTCTAGATGCTTTGAAGCAGCTGGATAATCGACAGTCTCATCTTCCTTGAAAAATGTGACTACGGGGGGATAGACACCGAAAGTGGGAGGGGAAGGCATCTTGGCCTTTTCTTTGTACGAAATATGGAGGTGGCTCAAGTGTGAACTATCGTGTGAGTGTAATAATTATCGAGGTTAATCGTAAGGCCTATAACCAGGGAAACCTTATATATGTATATACACTGCTTTATATGCATTCGTAGTCTATGATGTTCTGTGCAGCGTCTGATCAAGTTTTTGACCCAATGGATCTCCACCCGTCGATAAGCGACTGAGGTGTTCCGATTAACGGAAAATCTGCTAACAGTGGGATGCAAAATGTTACACCTTCTGCTTCTAGCAGAATGAGGACTTTGCACTTACCTAATGAAATGATTACCTTTCTAACTTTATCTACATCATCTTTTCAACATCTAATCCTAAGACTAGGCCCCGTTCATTGCCTTTGACAGAGACTAGGTTACGCAGACAAATTGGCGGTTCGCAAATCGAACTCTCAAATGGATATTATTTATTTAAGTAAACCATAACTAGCATAAGAACACAGAATCATGACTGTTGGCCTTCCTCTTACTCAGTAAATACTTCTCCTTTTTCAATGACCTCAAACGCTCTCAAAGTATGATCCCAGATCTTTTTCCTCATCTCATCCTTATTTATCTTCGCATAAGCCTTCGTAGGCAAGTTATCCTCTCCGTTCCAAGTGAGCGAGTAAACGCCACTTCCAGGTTTGCCATTTGTCCCTAAAACGACATCCTTTTTATCACCAGACTCATCAAGTGATTGGGGAGGGTATCGAGGTGATGCCAGTGACAGCATTCTGTTACCGCAATCATCTGGTTTGACAGTCACAAATCGACCGAAGATAGGGACGAATATATAATTCCATATCACTCTAAACCAAGCAGGTAGTTCGGGGTTTTTGAAACCGGGACCCAGAACAATACCGGGGAAAATATGCACGAAGGCGAGTTTCCCCTGATTTTGCTCAGCTACAGTCTCCATGAAAAGTGTGTGCATATAAGCCATATGAGATCTGGCTTGTGTATAGCTGTAATTCTTGAGATCGCGAAGCGATAAGTCTTCGGGGAAGAGCTTGGCTTCTGTTCCGGCAGCGTAGACAGAGACGACTATTGGGGGGAGGGTAGACTTGAGAAGCAAAGGAAGGAGCTTCATGATAATTCGCATTCGTGAATAGTACATCAATGACATGGTAATGTCTAGTCCTTCCTTAGTATCTGTTGAATTGTTAGAAGTCAATTGTTTACATCTGGTGATTTGGATATACCCTTTCGTGGAAGGAAAATAGAGCCTCCCTGAGACATCATCAAATAGTCAATTCGAGGATTATCACTTTGTTTTTCTTCCAACTCAATGATTTCCGCGCATGCTTGATCAACAAGATTAATGAGGGAGAGGTCATCAATCTGGACAAACTTATACTCTCCCTCTGGATATATCTTGCGGCATTCCGCAAAGATCGCCTCGGCGGCCTTGGGCTTTCTTCCGACAATATATGCGCGGAACCCCTTTCCTCCATTCTTTGCTGAGGCGGTAGCCAGTGCTCGAAGAGTATAATGTCCAATGCCACCGGTACCTCCAAAAAATACAGCAACCAGTGGTTGGCTTTGAACCAAACTGGTATTTAAGGAATGGACAACGTTCATCTTAGCCACTGCGAAAAAGGTGTTGTGCAGTTTAGGGCGAGAAAAGACCTGGGCAAGTCTCGCCCTCCATGGGATCCTTATATACTCATTAGGGATATATGATCTGCTACTATATTATCGATCGATAATTGGCAATTGGGACATGTTCTGTATGTAAAGTCTTTCTACCAATAGAAGATGGAGAGCACTAACCATAATTCGTATCCTGCCCATCGTATAGCGTAAAACAGCACCACTTTCGGCCTAGCGTGTTTGGGCTTACTATGTTTCTGTTTCTCCGCTCCAACCACAACCAATGGACTTTTCTCTGGAGTTAATTGTAATTCTCCGAGCTGACCAGTCCAATGGTTACTTTCATGCAAGTCCGATTAAACCCCTATTTGACATCTGCGCTCATCCGTGGAGTAGTACGTACGGATGCCTCTTCAGTTGATAGTGCACAGATTCAGAATGGCTTTAACGCATATCTCCGTAGCCTTAAGATAGCTAGCAGCGGTACCTGCATTTCCACGTCACTAATAAGATGAATCCTTGCTTACTGTATAATAAGTTGTGCTTCCTGAAAGGCGGCTTATATTCATACCCCAGTAAAGAACCTCACCTAACATCACAGAAACGGACACATGCGAGGTGTCACTGTGGGTTATTTACATGATGTTGAAAGGTGAACGCGTCTCTATATTTGATCGTGGATATTTCCATTAGCTATTCTAGTATTATTTACTGTATATATGAAGTTAAAAGAGAATTCCAGTGGCCTGGCTGCTTATACCACCATATGTCCGCATTCTGGCAATATGACAGTATCATGTTCATATATAAGTTCGTACCATGAAATATGTGACGCTTCCGCCTCTATCTACACAACCAACCTGCTTTCACGATTGATTAAGAATATGCAGTAATAATGCCAAACATATCTACACAGAATATTCCTTATATTATCTACGGTCTACCATCTAAACCTATGCTTCAACATCAAACACCTTCCTCCCCTCAAACCAAGTCTGACACACCCTTCCCTGCAACAACCTCTCCGGACTCCACTCCAAATCCAGCACCACAAAATCCGCCTTCAACCCCTTCTCCAATCTCCCCGTCCACTGGTCCGCAAAGCAAGAATACGCCGCTCCATGCGTAGCCGCCGACACCGCGGCCGCAAGACTCAACGCCGCTTCCGGATTGACTGTGACCGTCTCCTGAGGCTGCCTCGCCGACCTGCGAGTCGTAGCGGTATACATATTCACCAAGGGCGCGAACGGTGCCGTGGGGGAATCAGATCCTAATGCCAGCACCGCACCGCATTGCAAGAATTCCTTATACGGGAAAGCGCGACTGCTTCGCTGCTCTCCGAGAAGTTTCGGCCAAGCGCGCAGGATGGCTGGGTCAGCATGGACGGGCTGGATTGATGCCGTGATCTGGAGTTCACCTAGTCTTTTGGCTTCTGCGGGGGCAGCGAGCTCGAGATGCTCAATGCGGTGCCTACGGCCTTTTTGGCAGTTCTGTAATGCGTCGACGGCGAGTTTTATAGCTCCGTCTCCAATTGCGTGGAGAGCGATCTGGAGTCCGGCTTCGTCTGCTCGTTTTACAACTGGAGCGAGCATTTCTTTCGTCCAGAGCGAATCTGGGTTCGTGCCGTTAGAGGAATATGGCTCGAGTAAGGCCGCGGTACAGGCGTCTATGACTCCGTCGCATATCACCTTGATTCCGGCAATGCGGAATGAAGGGGATGTCTCTGCGTTGAATTGTTTATGCAACTCGATAGCACGGTCGACTTGGGCGATATTGGTACTCTCATCTTTTGAAGGAGTGATAATCCAATGTGCTGCCAATCGAATGGGTAAATCCTTTTCTTTCTCTTTCAAGACTTGGAATGCTTCCCAGCAGTTCTCATCCATCGCCATGTCAATCATGCCTGTGTATCCTACGCTGGTATAGGCCGCAATTGCTTGTCGAATAGCGTCTACTTTGTCCTCCATTGGAGCCAGCTTGGCGACATGTGGCCATACCAGGATCTGTGTAGCAGCTTCACTTATAAGACCCGATGGTTTGCCATCCTTGTCCCTGTGAATCTTTCCTCCTTCCGGATCAGGGAGAGACTCACAGTTCAGTTCTTTCAGAGCAGCGGTATTACACCATGCGGAATGAAGATCCTTGGCATTGATAAATATGGGACGGGGATCTAAGTCGTCAATCATGCTAGCTAGAGCAACGCCATCTGTCATGGGATGCATCCATCCTCTGCAGAGAATGCGTGGTATTGAGGGGTTGGCGACAGCGTAATTCTTTATCGTTGTACGAATGTCATCAAGGTTCTTACAAGCTTCTAGACTCAAAGTGTTGAGGGATTGTCCGAGAAGGAGGAGATGCATATGGCCATCTATGAAACCGGGAAGAACTGTGCGTCCTTTCATATCCACAACTGGCGCTTTATTCTCTCTGGCAAGAGTGACTGGAGCATCTGTTGGTGAACCTACATGTGCAATAACACCATTCTCTACGACCATGGCAGAAGTAAAAGTTCCATCTGAAGTTCTGAAAAATTTTCCATTCTCATAAATGGTAGCCATGGTTGTTATCTCCAATCAGACCTGGATGGACGTTAGTCCTAGTTCTTTGTCTGTGTAGTTTTATGCCGTTGAGCACTTACAACACCTTCTGATACAAAGTGTGGGGATGGTTATATAGACTGCGGTACTAGTGTTAGAATAATACAGCTATTAGTTTTGCTTAATTGCTATCTCATCTAAAATATGCTATCGGTATCCACTATTTAGACTAGTTTTGTAAGCCGATTCTATGCGGCCCCCACTAATAGTGAGTTTTTGATCTAAACTGACGATATGCATATACTCCACATGGAAGGGCGTAGTTTCTCCTTTACTCCGAATATTGACTAATTGTAGACTTAGGTCAAGAATAGGTAGAGATACAAATGCTGTAACCGGCTCATCGTGTTCATTTTCCGTAATACAGCATACGGTACGTATGGTACAATCGTTTGTAAGATAGATTATGGTGCAGATATAACATTGGATTACTCTTGAATGTTCTATCTGTTAATATTATTTAATAGTCTGGGGTACAGTAAATGCATAATCCATGAGAGTAGTTACTACAATGTACGTGAAAATTGACAGCAGCAGAAGGATAATGGCATGCGGGGGTTTCAAGCAAGGATAGGGAATAGTGAAGATAGAAGATTAATTTTGAGATTGCATGTAAACATCAAGTCATTTATATATGAAAATTGCAAGTCGGTAGAGCAGGTGAGACTTCATCCAAACGTAATATCCTATCAAAACTGTTACTGCCTCAAGATATTTGCACATGAATTCCTTTCTCTCATGGCAGGTCCAAAAAAGAGATATTTCCCAAAACATTTCTCCCAAAACCGAGGGATATGGGGCCCGGGACCAGTACTTTTACCAGGATTAACAAAAAAAATTTAACCAGGAACCCCCTAACCCCAATCCCTTACCATTAATATATACCAAGAAAAAAAACCTGATTCCCAGTGACATCCACCATCTTCTCAGTGAATTCACTTCTTCAAAGGATAAAAGTATGAGCGTGACTCTCCTTACCTCGGCGCTCTGCCGTAGACGAAGTAGCTTTGCGAAAGATTAGAAGCCGTCCGTAATAGAACTTCGTAATATGATTTTCAAAGAGACTTACAGCTTATACATGCAATGAACATTCGGATCCGTCATTTCCCTCCTTACACCAGCCAAAAATGCTTCAACTCGAGCCGAGCTCCATCCCGCAACGCGAGTTAACAGTCCATAAGCGATACCATGGATGCCTTCCACCATCTGAAACTGTTGGAACAGGCCAACCTCGCGCATTCTCCGATCATGGGACATCCAACCGCCAAGAGGAAGATCATAGACTTGCTCGGTGACTTCTTCATAGCCGGCAGTTTCCAGCATTGACTTGAATTTCTGGGCGACGGCAAGATTGATACCGACCTTTTCGCCAATCTCAGCGAGGACATCGTAAAACGCGCGGATTTGAGAGGGTTCAGGGAGAGAATTGTCGTAGGAAGATGGAATAACATGCATTTCTACGATTTCAATCCAGCCGCCAGGTTTCAAGGTACTACAATCATCGCAGAGACGTTAACCAGGTGACTTTTAACAAGATATCGAGGGTCAAAAACTTGAGTTGAGAGTGCCATACCGCATTGCTTGTTGAAACAGTTTTGGCCAGTTACGAATACCATGAAAAAGATATCGACAATGAATAAAATCAGTCTGATGTGGTGTGTAGAGCCACTCGTCCTCTGCGTCATCTATTTCAAAGATCAGATTTGGTGGTACCCTGTGATATGTTAGCTAAGTGATCATGCACCGAGCTAGCTCTACTTTGCACTTGTGCAACAGCGATGGTAGCAGTAAGGGTCTACATGCCATGCAGGTTGTATAGGACTCAAATCTGTTCCAATGACCTATCACGTGTTAATTGGGGGCAATTCCCATGGTTTTAATATTGAGGCCATACCTGTGCGGATGGATAAGCATCCGCTACGCGAATTAGTTAACTGACACTGAGAAGCCGTCTGGGTTGATTCTTACCCATATCGATTGCCCAGATACCTAAGAAAAGCTTTAGTACAAAGGTCTAGTTGAAATAAGCCATAGCATGAAACCTACCCGTTCCTGTACCTATATCCAAAATCTTTTGTGGCCGGTCATCGATAGGAGCAAGGTGTAAGCGACCCTCAGTGAGTAGAATAGAGATATGGTGTTTCATGTCCTCACGGTCCATCTCAGACTAAGAGTTGACGCGTAATGTCAGTATCCGTGGCCCTTTAAATAGGTAGGCACTCTACCTACTTCATCGTTTGGTAGCATGTACCTCCCAGCCTTGTAACCATGATACCTACGCCCATTCTCAAAAATATATTCCCCAGTTTCTGGAGGAAGTGAAGCATATTCAGTAGCTCTGTTGATATAGCCAGGTTAGATAGTGTTCTCTCCATCGTCTCAATAGTCGTATCGAATAATCATGCTGCAGGAGGGTTGACCGCGAAGAAGAGTTCATATAACTCACGTATCATCTCCACCAAAAGCCGAATCGCCATCACCATCACCAAACTCAGCCAGGGACTAATCAAAGGAAAAGCGATCAGTGCGTGCCAAGAGTGAGAATATAGACACGGGAAGGGGGTGAAACGCAGGGGGGAAGCAGTTGACGGGAATAATCAATTGGCCAAACGAACCTCATCATGCTCAGGAAGTGCGCCGCTCTCCAGTGGATGTGTGGCCTGATGCGCAGCTTGCCCTTCTGTCCACGGACCTCCTGAAGAAATAATTCCAGCGTTATTATTGCTGTCGTCGACAGTATTTAATGTGGGAGCTGTCCCCGTCGCGGTCAAGCTCGAAGTCGCTGCTGTTGCGGAGGTCCCAGCGGGGTCGAAACCGGGAATGACAGGTCCAGGTGCATGTGCAGCCGACACTCGTTGGTTCTCCGCAGCAGCAGGAGTAAGAACAGCGGCGACGTCACCGGGGTGTGCTGGAGGAGGTGAAGTCATGCTGGCGCTGTTCCATCACCGCGCTGCAGTTGAGCTTGAGGGATTTACAATCGCTCGCACTGGGCGAGATGGACTCGAGCGGGAGAGGAGAGGAAAGGGTAGATAGAGGCTAGGAGGAGGGAGTTCTTAGGGCGCCTTCTGGTCGCCAGCTGGTTTGGGCTTGGTGCTTGCTTGCTTTTCCACTACGTGCCAGGTCAGGTGATCTGCACGTCGGCGGCAGAGAATGAGCAGTTGATGCCTGAATGTTCCCGCTCAATCCGAAGGCCGCCAGGCTCGAACTCCGTGACCCAGTCGTCGCTCGCTCTCGGTCCCGAAAGGGCAAATGAGTAAGCATGGAGCAACTTCCTCAAGAAAGTCTACAGTATTACATCTGTCAGCTTCTCCAAATATGGCAAACCTATTGGTTTTCAACGCCCATAGTTGCTAATAGCATTGAAGGAGAAACGGTGTATTTGATCCCCTGTGCCCAGGAATTGCTGTTGGCTCCGTATTAGGAAATACCGTGTGCTGTGACTCAGTCACGTGCTCTTTCCGATCCAATTACCCAGCCCAAACACCGAAGGGGCGAGAGGGCGTACACCAACAGCAACCAACACTGCTCTACTTTCTTTCTTTCTTCCACCTTGTGGCAGCTTGGCAGAAAACTACACTGTTTGGATTTTGCAGCGCACAATGCTTCGTCTCTATCTTCATCTCCATTGATCCTCGCGCAGTCCATCCCGTAGAAGTGTATGAGATAGATACCACGTCTCGCTCATCCAGCAGAGAAAGCGCACGCTCCTCAGGGTCTCATCGGGGTTTCCTCAGCGCGCCAGAACCCCGTTGCTGGTAACCACTCGCTGCCACTCACCCCTCGCCCCTCGCTGTTTCTGTCTTCTCGCGGTACCACCATGTCAGCAGCCACCCAGCCGAACGGGCATGCTGCTCCTCATGTCATTATCGTCGGAGCTGGTGAGTTAAGGTTCAGTCAATCAATCAATCAATAAATGAACCGGTTCATGCAGATGCAATATGCGATGGAGTTTTCGCTGGAATTTGAGTGCCATGTGTAACAGGCTAATCGTGTCATTCTCTTAGGTGTCACTGGGCTGCTCATTGCACAAGGACTGAAGAAGGTACGAACACGCGGGGTCATTCCATCGCTACTGAAAGGAAAATTACACAACGAAAACAATAAGAAACGAATATATACACCGCATGCAAATTCCGCGGTTGCATCGTCCATAAATAATATAACTAATACTGATTTCTGGCCTAATCTCACAGGCCGGCATTCCCTTCTCCGTGTTCGAATCTGATGCTACCAGCACCCGTCCGCGCGCGCGAGAATGGGGCATGTCCATCCACTGGTCGCGCCCGCTGCTCGCGGATCTGCTCCCTACAGCGCTGCTCGACAGGGTACGCCAGGCGCAGGTTGATCCTAGCTACGATCCCGCCCAGCATCCCAGTGGTTATGTGGTGCCTTTCTACAATGCGAAAACGGGCAAGCACATTGTTGACATTCCCATGAAAGATGCCGTTCGCGTGTCTAGGAAGAAGATGAGGGCGCTATGCGCCGAGGGAATTGATATTCAGGTCAGTACATCCATACTGTCTTGCTTTCCATCTGTGCGCGAGAGGAAAAGCCAAAGATGTGGAGAAGAATCAAGAGATAAACGTAAAAATAAGTTTAAGAAAAATAAGACACGGTACTTAATTGCTTACTACTTTAATACCCTCAGTATGGCAAAAAGCTCGTCAGTCTCACTCCATCTCTGTCCGGCATCACTGCAACATTCCAAGACAACTCTACGGCTACGGGATCAATTTGCATTGGTGCAGACGGTGCGCAATCTACCGTACGCCAGATCGCTCTCGGGGATTCTGGCCTTGCTAAACCTATGGATGTTGTTTTGTACAATGTCAATGTCTGCTACGGTGACGCCGAGAAAGCGAGACAAGTCCGCCAGGTGCATTTCATGAACTCGGTAGCACTGCAGCCTGAACAGAATATGTCGGTGTGGACTTCAAGTAAGTGGTATCCTTTCTAGTCTCTCCTCGCCCCTCCTCGTCTTGATGTCACATCTCGATGTGCATCTTGAGTAGATGTTTATTATTGCAACTAGTCCAGGATGTTCCCGACCCAGATCATCCAGAAACCTGGCAATTCCAGATAATGCCCACTTGGCTTGCGGACAACAATACTACTGTGCAGTCCAGCGGCTCTGCTGCTCTCGCCGAGCTAAAATCGAAGGCTCTCTCACTTGCGGATCCCTGGAAATCCTCCATTCTCTGGATCCCCGATGACACCCCTGTCTCGTGCAACAGAGTCTCCTACTGGCCAACCATCCCCTGGGATTCTCAGCATGGAACCATAACTCTCGCTGGTGACTCGGCTCATCCAGTCCCTCCACATCGAGGGCAGGGTCTGAATCATGGTATTGCCGATGCGACTAATTTCGTCAAAGCAGTTATTGAAATCAGAGACGGGAATAAGAGCAGAGAAGAGGCGATTATGGGGTACAATGAAGAGCTTGTAAGGAGGGGAGCAGATGAGGTGGAGACAAGCAGGAGGAATGCCTTGCTTGTCCATGACTTCGAAAAATTCATGGACAGCCCGGTCCTGAAACAGGGGTATACTAAGTCGAAGGTGCCGTCCAATTAGGCATTTGGGACTTCTAACCCGGCCTATCACTCATAAGAACAAGAGATATTACTTGGTGGATATCTCCTGTCATAATCGACAGACTTGTGTGTATTTTGTCATTATTGGCGAGAATACGGAGCATCCAAACTCTATCTACTTAATTCTCTTTATATGTGCTTATAAGTATATGAATGAGGTTACCAGCATAGTGGCTTTAATTCAATTTAGCCTAATCTCAAAAATAATCAGTGCGAAGATATAGGCATATCTTGACAACTAGACAATTATTCGATATATATATTATTTGAAGAGGTCTGGGATATAATTTCCTCTACTATCAAGAGGAAAACTAAAAGAGGATGTGTCTATATTTAAAACCCAATATATCTGAAGCCACTTGTATTTTTAGACCATGTGCTCGCTTGCTGCATGTTGGTTGGATTTCTATCTCCCAACACCCAACCTCAACTACGATTCAATTCCTTAACTTCTTATCCTCGACTTTCTAGCATTATTAGCAGGAGCAGTAAAGCCTTAAGAAACCCGGCACAAAGGCAGCAAAATATTTCAGATCTTCCTCAATCTTGCGAAGCCCCGCTACGAGAGACAACCCTGCTATCTTATCTCCATCCTCAGCCCCTCCAATCCACCTCAACTCTTCCTTTCCTACCTCATCACCATGGCCACTCTCAATAAATCTTGGCGCTACCTCCCCCCTCTCCTAATGGCAACAGGCCAAGCCCTGGGCGGCCTTACCCCCTTCTGGAACCCAACCAACGCCGTCCGCGCATTCGGGCTACCCGACCGAATCGCGACATCTCGCGCCGCGCACCTGGGCTTCATGGTCTACGGCGCGCGCGCGACCATCATCGGGGTGGCGATGTGGATTTCGTTCTTCAGAGGGGAGTACGGCGTGGTGGATACGTTGATGGCGCTGAATCTTTATGGGTGCGCCGTGGATGCTTATGTTAGTTGGGTGGAAGGGCAGAATGAGAAGGCGTGGTTTCGGGGACTGCTGGGTGTTTTTGTGGGTGGTTGGGGGTTGTTGGGGCTTACTGCTGGTGGGGAGTTGTGAGGTTGATGCTGTGTTTGTGTTTGGAGGGTGGTTATTCATTTTCTGCATTTCTTTTACCTTTGGGTGGATGCTATTTCGATATCTAGAGTTGAGTATCTCAGCGACTTGCTTCAATTAGAATAGAAAGGCACGGTGTGTTTAGTAGATGTTAGCCTGCGTCATCCTCCTCTTATTGGTACATTATATTTGCAATAAAGCTGGCTATTTTGCGCATGCTTTAACTAGTCTTCAGTATACATGATTGTGGCTATCTTCAATGCTTGTGTTGTATAGATCGCCAATGATATGCGTCGCCCATATATGTGCATCTGCGCCGTATTATCTCGCAATACTACATATAATCGCGTGCTTCCTCATCTGCAGGTATCTTTATTTGAACTTTATACATACTTCACTACACGTTTATACTGCGGATATCTCCATTTAAACAAATCTGCCTTCATCTTTATTTCCTCCCAATACATATCAAAAAGGGAAATGTCATCTTGGGACTCACTCCTGCTATGATCCCCTTCCCGGGAGCTTCCTCTACCATCTTCTCCAGCTCAAACGCCGTTGAGACTTCCACATCTTCAAATCCAGCGTTTTTAATCATCTCCTCCATATCCTTCCTTCGAATTCCATGTCTCTCTACACCATCCATCCGAGATTCAGGATGAAACCTCTTGGCTTCTGGGCCAAAATCCTCAAAATCTGTGAGGGCAATGTGGCCTCCTGGCTTCAAACATCCATGCATGACCGATAGGATTTGAGGAAGCGAAGGGATGTGATGCAGCACCAAGTGGCTTATAATAAGATCAAATTTCCGTGGCGGCAGTTCCTTTTCTTTGCCCTGTTGCTCTGGAGCTAATGGATCCGCACGGATTCGCTCATCATTTGCATCCTCCAGCATTGCATATACTGGAAGAAGATTGTTGATGTCGGGTCGTTGCCCGAGCTTAAGCTTGAACGCCTCGATCATACCCTCGGCTGTGTCCACGGCGGTTAAGGAGCGCACGTAGGGGGCCATCATAAATGAGAGAAGGCCAGTCCCGCAGCCTACTTCCAGGACATCAAGTCCAGCTTCTTGATCCGGATTATCATGACGTTTCTGCAGTCTGGGAAATCGAGTGACTAGGGTTTGTAAGGCCGTAGCTGATGCGTGGTTTACGAAGGGATTGGAGTCCCATTCCGCGGCCATGGCGTTGAAGCGTTCATTGCCTTTCGACATATTGGATGGAGATTATTAATGTATGAATATGTTAAATGGAAATAGAATGTTACTATCACAATTGATATATCTGGAGGTATATGTATGATACTGTGAAGGAGGGTTCCAGATTGAGTCGGCGACCATCGGAGTTTACCCCGCTGTAGGCATGAATCTTGGTGGTTTTGCACTCATGACACATTAGTGGGATTGTAGACGCTAAGACACTAGACAGTGTCTATATATTACTATTGGATTAAACTACAGCTAATTCTTATTATGTTAGTTTGAGTTAGTGGTATCTTGCTATGGTGCGTAAACCAATTGGAACTGCCGGAGGTTGATTTATTGCCGTTTGACCACATACCGAGCGGCATGCAGGGGCAAGTGGCCTTCCTCTTGTGGAAAAAAGCTTCTAATTCTTAAACAACATGTTAAACAACGTTAATTCAATGTTTTCCTTCTCGGAATCACCAGGTATAATTAATTATTTTATTTACTGACTGATTTAAGACTCATAGAGAGACTCTTCCAGCATGCTGCAATCTGTCCACATTAGAGCGGCGGCGAAAACCCGGGATCACGGGATATGAAAATAGCCTGTCTTAAAATTTGAAGCCCTAAGTATGACTACATCATCCTCTCTTGCCAACTGTCATTTTCACATCAATTTTACCAGAATCCAAAATATTCTCTGTACCCAATTCAACAATGGCGACCGAGAAAGAAGACTTCATTTTGACAATCTCCTGCCCCGATCAACCTGGAATTGTCCACTCCGTAACCGGCTTCCTGGTCGAGCGAAATTTCAACATCGTTGACTCATCCCAATTCGGAGACCCAACCACCAATGCCTTCTTCATGAGAGTCCACTTTGGACCGGCACAGAGTGCATCATCAGAAACGACATCCAAGGTGGATGTAGAATCTCTCCGGGCAGACTTCGAGGCCAAAATTGCCGCCTCCAAGTCTATGAAATTTGAAATCCATCCAACCAGCCAGAAACCCCGTGTCCTCATCATGGTCTCTAAGATCGGTCACTGTTTGAACGATCTATTGTTCCGGCAATCGACCGGTCAACTCAAGATCGAGATCCCTCTTATTATCTCCAACCATCCAGACTTTGAAGCCCTCGCCACCTCTTACAAGGTCCCCTTCATCCATCTCCCCGTGACCGCAGATACCAAAGCCGCCCAAGAGACCCGCATTCTAGAGCTGGTGAAAGAACATAACATCGATCTGATCGTTCTTGCAAGATACATGCAGGTTCTCTCGCCGCTGTTATGTAACGCTATGTCCGGCAAAATCATCAACATCCACCACTCTTTCTTGCCTAGCTTCAAAGGTGCAAAGCCCTACCACCAGGCATATGATCGCGGTGTGAAGATCATTGGTGCGACAGCACACTTCGTTACTAGTGATTTGGACGAGGGACCGATTATCGAGCAGAATGTTGTGAGGGTAAATCATGCGTTGAGTCCAAAAGAATTGACGAGCGAGGGCAGTAACGTCGAGAGTATTGTGCTTGCCACGGCAGTGAAGCTGGTTGCTCAGAGAAAAGTTTTGCTTAATGGATCGAAGACGGTCGTTTTCTAGGTCAGATCAATCAGTTGGAGTAGGTGTGTAGGTGTACGTGTAGATCTTGAAGTGTGGTATTTGTACATAGTCAACTAGCACGGTAGCCACGAAAAGTATCGAGATTTAAAAGTCCTACTAGGTAAAATATATGAGCAGTTAAATTTGAAAGTATTTGCACAAATTGAATCATTATTTTGATATGGTTTCGGAGAAGAGAATATTTATTTTTTCATATTTTCATAATTATGTGAGTCCATTTTGTATTAAATAACAAGCCCATCAGATGTTTGACTTTTATGTGTGGGTAATATCCTTTTCATTATTGTACTTTTGAAAGTTAGCTTAATAAGAAGTTCATGACTGGCCCCAGTTCAAAATGTCTATATAGGTACACATTGGAAAGACTAGAAGTTTGTTAACAATTCTATTGTGCTGACTAACAATACTTATTCATGCACGGATGCTAGACAGCGTCTCGGGAAAAGCAGTGCCGGACCCCTCGACCCCACACTCTCTTATCACGCCTATCAAGTGACCTCGGAGCTACTGATTACTCATTTGGCGATATTTGAAATGGAGTTACGCCATAAGCTCCGAAACCCAACGTCAACCTTTTCGCCAACCTGCAATATCGCAGCTATCATCGTTACGTCTCTGCTAACGCGGATCAGAGTAAAGAGAGGCAGTACCTACTCCAATGGCATCACATACCGGCGACCAGCAGCAATCTCCTCTAGATGATAACGACAATGAGGACGTGGATATCCAGCCGGATAACGAATCGGATAATGAAGAGATGGCACCTCGAGCATTCCTAGAACACTTAATAAGGGCTCTCGACCAGAATGATGATGGATTCATGGAAGGTAGATGGAAGCATTTCGAATATCCCGAGCCGAGCTGACATATTGTAAGATATTGAAGTATCCTTCGATCGAAACGGACATGATCATGGAGAAGACGACGAAGATGATGATGAAGACAATGGCGGAGGCAACGATGATGATGAGGATGAAGATGAGGATGATGACGACGACGGCGAATATGTGGATAATGAAGATGGTGAGCAGGATGAAGACCTCGAATCTGGACCCGCACAAGCTCGAGGCCAGCGGTCTCGGGTACTTCATATTGGCATTGAAATGCCAAATAGAGGTGGCAGTGTCGAGCCTGGACAAGGTAATATTTCCCGTGCTATTGTTGTAATTATTCCACAAAATTGGGATGCTAATAACTTAGGTGCTCTCCGATCGTTCCTGCGCTTGCTACGTTACTCTCAGAATGGGAGAAGAATGGTAATTCCAATTGATGATGACGAAGAAGGCGATGAAGATGAAGCCATTTCTCACCTATTTCGACGGCGACGGAGAGAGAGGCGTGATCCGGGTCGCTTCCCAAAAGTTCCCAGCGATGAAGGAGCGGAGCTCATGAGATCCGGAACGTTTGGCGTTAATGTAGCAGAACCCCAAAGACAATCAGATTCTACAATTTCGAGAAAGAAACGGCTTGCAAGGATGATTCTGGATAGAGAGCTAGCTAGCTATGAACCACCAAGGCAAAGAGTTAATAATAGGGTTATGTCTCAAGTATTAATCACTTCTTGCTCATTGGAGATCTTTGCTAATACTCCTAAGGGCTTGCTACCTTCATCCAAGGCAGATATGATAATTCATTTTAATGAGCCGGTATATAGCGGCCAATTCTCAGAAGATGGCACTTTCTTCTTCTCAGCCAATAAAGATTTCAAGGTCCGCATGTACGACACATCAAACCCTTACGAATGGAGATACTACAAGACCGTGAATTATCCCTTTGGACAGTGGACTCTTACAGATGCATCCCTTAGTCCGGATAATAGATACCTTGCATATACCTCTATTCGAAGCCTTGTTTGTTTAGCTCCTACAAACCCGAACGACATGGGAGATCCATATGTGCTTAATTTGGCTGATTTTGGATCTGACCCGGCCGACCGCAGCAACTACTTATCGGCTGATGCAAGATCTTTCGCGATTTGGTCTATTCGATTCTCGGGTGATGGGCGCGAGCTGGTTGCGGGTACAACCGGAGGCTCGATTGTCGTATACGATATTGAGTCTCGTCGTTCACTTCACCGAATATTTGGTCACGAAGATGATGTGAACGCGGTTTGCTTTGCTGACTCGTCGTCTCCGCATATTCTTTACTCGGGCTCAGACGATAAAACTATTAAGGTCTGGGACACTCGAAGCTTGAGAGATAGGCGGGAGGCAGGAGCGTTTGTTGGCCATATCGAAGGCATTACATATATCGATAGTAAAGGGGATGGCCGTAAGTACTAGAAGAATATATTCTAGGTTATTATGACTAACTGTCACGCCATAGGCTATGTTCTTAGCAATGGGAAGGAACAGAGCATGAAATTGTGGGATTTGCGTATGGTTATGTCGCCAAAGGATTTTGGAGCTATCAAGTCGAAGGTTCAGGCAAATCCAGACGAGGACCGATTCGATTATCGATGGGGAGCCTATGATGAGGATGACTGGTATCGTCACCCGAATGATAATTCTCTTGTTACGTTCAGAGGTCATAGTGTTTTAAGAACGCTTATTCGATGCCACTTTTCTCCGCCAGGCAGTTCAGACTCAAGATATGTCTATTCAGGAAGCGAGGATGGAAAAGTCTACATATGGAATCTAGATGCGACACTAGCAGGAACGATTGACGTGTCGAAAGAGACTAGAACTCCCGGAGCACGTGTAAGGCGTTATCATGGGGACTTCTTCAACTCGGAATGGAGGACTTGTGTTCGAGATGCAAGTTGGCATCCAAATGTGCCCATGATTGTTGGTATGTGGCACTAGAATTCCCAACCTTTTAGATATTTACTGATGATTACAGCATCTGCTTGGGCTGGTTACGGCATGTCGTCTGGGACATGTAGCGTCCACTCTTGGAACGATGAAACTTCTGATGATGAAGGCGAGCCAAAAATGGGCTATCATGTTAACCAAATCCTGCAACGCGATCACTCCCTGTAGGAGGTTCCACCATTCAAAAGTGGTGAGTGGTAGACAGAATATTGGTGGATTAGCCTATGGATGAGAACATATGCATATATAGAAGTTTAACCGTAAAAGTTAGAGGGTACATTTGAGTCTGTTGTCTAGTTATGTCTACTTAAACACGACTACAGTGAGGGGAAATTGAAGATAAAAGAGGTACTATTCTGAATATTATTGCAACAGTTGCTTTTGTTCGCGATAGTTGGTTTAAACTTGTCAGGATGAACTAAATCCTGTTATCAAGCATACACAGTTAAAAGCCGTATCAAAACTTGTCTAGATCTGCGATAGCTAGCTGCAATGAATGTCGTGTCTAATATAATTCAGCTTACTGATGATGAGAATGGTCTGAATGGCACATATGGCTTTATTAGGATTTAGTATTTCCGCTCATCGCAGCATTGGCATCACCATTGGCCAAATATTTAAAGAGATTTGATTACGGGTTAACGTCTCGTAAAAAATATCATTATATGGCATAGAAACATGCACCCGCGGTGGCAATTATAGTCATTACACGTTGTTCATTATCCCTTGATTCAAGCCCAAGAAGCGACTATCCCGAACGCCTTTTCCATATATACCAGCCCCGCATCTTCACTCCCTTTCTCTTTTTTTCATCTTCCCTACCTAATATCTCCGTAGAAGAGGGTATGATCTTGATTATCCAAAAGCCATTCAAAGAGGTGCGCAGAACGAAGCCTAAAATCGAGCAAAAGACAAAAGATCATCGTGATTCCAACATATCCGCATAAACTTCCAAACTCCGCCCAATAACATCAACAATTTCCCAAATATCGTCACTCCTGAACAGCCGCGCCCAAACCCTGACTACCACGGCGCTTAACCTTCTCTCATCCCTCAGCAACTCCTCCTCAGGCGCGGCCCACTCTGTCTCAGCGACCATTTCTACTACGAACCCCAATAACCTTCTTTCAGCCTCACTCAAACCACCATCTTCGTATCTCATTCCAGCAAGAGGGACGACACGTTCCAGCCACTTCGTTAACAGCAATGCGCATTCTAGACTACATAGCGCATGCTGGATACTCCAGAAGAGCCTAGTGTGAGCGATGCTATTGATACCGAGTTTAATCGGAATACTTAGGGCATGGGCGCAATGAAGCGCTGCGCGCGTCATCCGCTTACTTCGTGTCACTGGCGGAGCAGCTATGATGGAAGCGGCAATCTGAGCTGGGTTGCACGAACCTAAGGATCGAACGGGACTGGTATCTATGTTGATTCGGATATAAGCTAGTCGTAGGAGAGCAGTGGAGTTGAATGAAAGAGGGCCGTGGGGAGAAAGAGGGTCGACGGAGGATTCGGGATTGTGTTCCCAACCGTGTTGCCAGCTTTTAAGGGCTCCTTCAAGAGCTGTTACGGAGGAGGTGAGGAGGTGGCCTGTTTCGGCGTTACCTTCTGGTTGCGGTTGGCTACGGTGAAGCTCCTGCGTGAGCCATATGTGTTGGATTAGAGCGTGAATAAGGATATAGCTTCCTAGACTGCTATATCTTGGTCTCTCATCTGGGGATCCAGCATCACGGCCCTTGAAAAGGCTCTGGAATGTAGGTAGGAATAGCGGTTCTAGCCGTCTATTTCGTCGCGCCTCTCTCCAGATTGCTTCATTGGGCGCTTTCCACTCCATTTCCATACAAGGTAGCTCCATATCGATCTTGCCTGAAAGGATCATAGGTGGGATATCGAAGACGATGCTATGTAAGTTGAAGAAGCAATATATTATAAGCTTTGTGCGTTTAGCTCCTTCGTGGCGGATCCAGTCCGGCCAGGATATTGTCTCAGGTGGAGGAGATGACTTGAATCCTTCGTCTCGCATCAGAGTTTCCAGTAATGATCTAATGGCAGGAGCTTCCCGTGCTGGAGGTCTGCGTTCGAACCAGGTAGCCATAGCCATGAGAACCAATAATGCTTGCGCTGTCTCGATCGGATTATAGCCAGAAGTATCATCTAGATCAGTACTTTGATCTTGGCCAGCTATTCTGGTGTTGGCTAAAATGTTACCTGTGGGATCATGCATCTGTATCGAAGCCTTCTCATCTCTACGTCTAATTCTCTCAACACAAACTGCTTTCGCCACGTTGAAGATTTCAAGACCTTTATCCGGTTCACGACAATACTGTGCTCCGATGGCTGACAGCGCAAGTACTAATTCAAGCGAAGCTGTGGCTACGGACATGGTGGGAAGGTGGAGGAATGGCAAGTGCTCGTGAAATCCGGATATGAAGCCAGTTATGTACCGTGAAAGCGCATGTCGAGAAACAATTGTGAATCCCGGTGGAACAACATCTCTGAAAGATTCTAATTTCTCTACCACACTTGCTCTGTCATCAATACTCACGTTTGTTAACTTGAGAGGACGGCGATATAGACTCGTCATGGCGGTAGTTGGAGCATCTTTCTTCTGCGCGGCTGTATGGCTTCCCAGGTGATCTTCTGGCTGTAAACTAGGAAGGCGGCTCCCAAATTGTGTGAATGAATCACGTACATCCGATGCCTCCGTGCCGACTACTATTGTAGACTGCTGTTGCTGGTTGGCGCCATGACTCTCGGGGCCGGCAATGGGCGTATCTGGAAGTGGATCCGGGGAGAAATACGGTAGTGGCTGTTCAAACTGAAAGTAGTTACCGAACTGGTGGGATGGAAGTGATATGCTATCAAGAAACGACGAGAAATCTCCACTGGTAGCTTCCATATGAGACGGAAACCAGGGATCGGTGATAGGGGCACCGACTAGCATTGCTGAGTTGGGCATTGGGGCATTTGTCTCGTTTGCAGGATTGGAAAGGGGTGTTGGTTGCCACTGGGCCTGTTGTGGTGTTTGGTCATCCATCTGAATGTCTATCTGAGGGCCAGGGCCTGCGTCAGGGATTGGGTATGATGGACGGCGTGGCCCATTGTTCTCTGCGTAGATCTGAGGCGCGATAATTGTTGCGCAATTATGGCTCGTCGCAACATCGCGATCATGTCGCTGGAGATCCGGGATAAAGGTCGCTGAAGACTGAGACGGCGATGGGGATAATACTTGCACTTCAGACTCGGGCGTGGTATGATTCAGTCGGTTATGCCTGGCCAGGAGATCACTGTGAAAGCTGTGAGATGAAGTATAGCGCGGGAGATGGGACCCAACGTAGTAGAGCTAGGACTCACCGACGAGTGAAGGCTTGTGAGCATATGGTGCAGCCAAATGGTTTTTCTTTTGTATCTACATGCGTCAAGTTAGGGGAGAGAAGTTGTGGGGAGGGCGATGATGGTGAGGTCCTTACGAGAACGCTCATGGCGCTGCAGATGCTCTCTCCTGCTAAACCGCCTTTCACAGCGCCGGCACTCATACTTCTTCAGCGCACCCGAGCTGGTGGTAATCATGGCTATATCTGTCGAGAGCATATTGTGATGTCTAGATAAACATTGTTGCTGGCTAGCTCATTACGGTGGGCTGGGGTGGGAGAAACTCTGGGGTAATCTGGGGGAAGGTTTAAAGGAAACAGGCCCAGGTCTGAAGGCAAGTCTGGTTGGGTGCTGGTGCCTCTCTGCAGTCCATGCAGAGCCCTCAGAGTCTCATTTTCTCCGCAGGGTCTCACTCTACGGCTTCTACTCAGCTGGCTGGAGCGGTGGAGACTTGGCCGCCACTGGTTCTTTAATAGCTGCTTGGACGGCAGAGGTGCCTTGCGCAACCGCCTCCACTTTTAAGGAGTCTTGGTTTCTCTTTTACGTTAGTTCTTGAGTCATGTGAAGCGCTCAATCTCTGGAAAATGGAAGCCGTAAGCATCAAATCGCATTGTGGAATCCGATTCAGTCATGAGTCACGGCACGTTGTTTCATAAAGTTGAAAAGCCCTCAACATGAGCACAATATTTGTGCAGGTGATCACAACCTTCTCGGCGTGTGAAACTTCATGCTTGTTTATAGTCTTTTTCTATAATTCATACCTTCTTATATACAGATGAATACCATTTTTCAAAACCCGTACTTAATTTGTGAGAGATCTCGCTCCGCTACGACCTCTTGTACTCCCCCTTTTCAATCATATCCTCAATCACTCTCTCGGCAATCTTAAACCCTTCCAAACCAGCAGGCTAATCCAGATTAATTTACGTCAACCAAATTTGAATGCGATATCGTATTGAAACTCATAATGAATTGAAAAGGGAAGGCTTACCATGCCGCAGTAGACGCTAACTTGTAAAATGGCCTCTCGAATCTCAAGCTCGGTCAAACCGTTTCGAATAGCTCCCCGAATGTGATTGCCCAGCTCTGGTCCACGGTTTAATGCGCATAACATGCCAATGTTAATGAGACTTCGCTGCTTGCGCTCTAGTCCAGGTCGTGTCCATACAGATCCCCAGCAGAACTCAGTCACCAGCTGTTGCATGGGCTGTGCAAACTCGCTGCTCCCGCCAGCAAGAGCTCTGTCGACGTAGGCATCTCCTACAACCTTGCGGCGCTCAGCAATTCCAACCTCGAAAAGGGTCTTGTGGATCTTGGCGAGCTCGTCGGCGGACATTTTGGTTGAGGAGATCCTAAAGTTTTGATGTTTTCTGAAGTGAATTCGATCGAATGGCAACTTTTTAAAAATATCACGAAGCCAGCGGTCCTATCTTCTTAAAATAATAAAGCTTCTGAGCTTCTCCTCATCTTCCTGTACCTTCGCACGGGGCTTGTAATAATTATTGTAGCCAAAGAAAGCAGCTTCAATGCACCTCCTTCTCCAAAATGGGGACCTTGCGATACTCCAACTGCGGGGAGTTATGTGGGGATATCTGGGGATATCGCCTTCAGCAACAGAAGCTTCACCCCTGTTACCCCAATTTGGGGCAGCTCCTCACAAACAGCTCTGGTATTATGTGGGATATACAGTAAAATCTCGTGACATGCTACCTCTTTGTCCGATCTGCTAGCTCTTTATATCCGGCATAGGAATATGGAGTTTACCCGGTTTACTACTTCCTTCCCGCAATATCATCAACTGTACGTTTCGTTTGTGAAGATTGAATATGGGCTCAATCATGGCTGAAAATGAGGTTCCAGTGGCCGTCTATGGCTTCATCGGTGCGCAAATCGTTCTTTATCTGCCTCTTCTGTATCTCTTCCTCAAGTACCTTCGAAGGATAGAGAAGAGAGTCGCGAGCAATGCTAACACCATGTTACCCTTGTAGGCCTCGGAAACATGGGTTTCCCAATGGCTGGGAATATGCTCAAGAAGCTTCCTGCTGGCGCAAAGCTTATTGTATGCGAAATTGTCGAATCTACGCTGAAAAGGTTCCTGGCAGAAAATCCAGGAGTGGAGAGCGCTGCGAACCCAAAAGAAATCGCTGAGAAATGCGTAAGAAATCCCTTTCGCCTATCAAAGATGTAACACGGAAGCCTGACTTTCAGATGTCAGGATATCATCATTACAATGGTCCCTGTCGGCAAGCACGTCAAGCAAGTCTTCTGCGACGAGAGCACTGGTCTTCTCACTATTCCCAAGGGAGGAAAGGAGAAGCTCTTTATAGAATGCAGCACTATTGATGTACCTACATCTCTCGAGGTTGGAAAAGCGGTAGCAGCGTCCGGTCTCGGGAAATTCGCAGATTGCCCAGTATCCGGTGGACCAACTGGAGCTGCGGCAGCAACTTTAACTTTCATGTGCGGTGGTGATGATACCGTTTTAGAGAAAATTAGACCAATTGTCATGACAATGGGCAAGACTTTCTTTAATTGTGGTGGACCAGGTGCTGGACTTGCAACCAAGCAAATCAACAACTATCTATCTGGAATATGCATGCTCGGTA
Organism: Xylogone sp. PMI_703; assembly: GCA_021399445.1. Taxonomy (NCBI): domain Eukaryota; kingdom Fungi; phylum Ascomycota; class Leotiomycetes; genus Xylogone; species Xylogone sp. PMI_703. Next base: position 5,757,517 of record JAJTUQ010000003.1, read on the forward strand.
CTGCCGAGGCGATGAATTTGGGTATTCGATATGGTTTGGACCCAAAGACCTTGGCTGGCGTCATCAACACGAGTACTGGACGATCATACAATAGCATTGAGCAGAACCCTGTCAAGGGAATTAGTCCTAATTCAAGCGCTAATAGAGATTTCGAGGGTGGCTTCGATATTGGGCTATGCGTTGGAGTGTTACGGATGGCAAAGGGGTTAGGAGATCTGACCGGTGCAAATCTCCCGCTTGCTGATGGTTTAATAAACACGTATGCGGCGGCAAACGAAGATCCAAGATGTAAAGGCAAGGATTGTAGAAGTGTATACAAGTTTGTGGCGGATATTCCTTGAAGTAGCAATATTACTAGATATAATCAATTCATAAACATGTGTTTTTTGGCGTTGGTGTATTGTGAATTTGTCACCATGTAATTTGATAGCACAAGCTTTCTATCTGCATAGACTTTATAGCACTTGTTTGCTCAATAGCGCCCCATCCAGTGTTGATAAACACTTTGGGATATTACCACACTCTAAAACCTCTATTATAATTATGAACTTATTCAATTGAATATATATTTCTATTAGCTCATGTACAACTACTACTTAAAGCGTCCCTGGCCAGAATCGTTTCTTGTTCTCTTCCCTGGCTAACCACTCCACGTCGTGGGCTAATACAACCTCCACCTTGTATTGACCACCATTCATCCTCTCCAAGGTGCCAATCCTATCAATTGTCTCTTCAGCCTTTGCCTTATCAATATGTATACAGCATAACTGTCCATCAGCTCCTTTCCATTCTGCGATACCAGCTTCCTTCCGTAACAGCCTTCTATCGTGGCACGCGTCTCCACCAAGATAAACCCATGAATTCTCCCCCAGACGAGCCAAGAGATTTACATGTCCTTGTAAATGTCCAGGCGCATTGATAATGTAAACGCTGCCATCACCGAATAAATCGATTGCTGCCGGGAAGTGTGCTAATGGCGCCCACTTGGTGTTCGGCAGCTTTTTCACAGAGCCACCACCAGTAACAGTGCCGCTCACTCCTTCCTGATCTGGTGAAGGAAGTTCCGTTGTTCGCCCTTCTGGGAGCAAATCAGCCTCAAAATGGGAGTGTCCTCCTGTCTTGTGAGGATCACCACCCGACTTCAATACATGTATTGCGCCATGTCCTACAACGAAATGACTAGTCGGAAAATCCGAAGGCGTTCCCACATGATCCCAATGCACATGAGACAAGAAAATAAAATCAATATCCTGTGGCTTCAAGCCGCCGAGCTCAAGACTGTCCTTGACATCTGGTTCCGAAGAGAGCGGCTGTCGGGACTTGAGATGCGATTGTAGAGATGGCGGGTATTTCTCGAGGTTCTTGCGGATGCCCATATCGAAAACGATACGGGTGAGTTGGCCGGTGGCATCGCGGTGCTGGATTAGGAATGAAATCGATGGCACCGTTTTCCTGTCTCCTTCTCTTGCTCCCTCAACGAAGAGGTGCTCTGGTAGGGTTAGGAATCCAGATGACAGAGCATGTACCGTCACGTAGTTCTGGTTGTCTCGCGCTTTTGGTAGGGCTGCCATTGCTTCTTCTTTTCCCTCCTTTCCTAAATGCTTCAGTCCTTCCCTTTTCCTTTCCTGGGATCCTACTATTTACAATAGAAATGAAATTTTGCGCAAGTATATAGGTACAAAAATGCGGCTACTTTACTTTTATTTCTTTCCTATGAATACTCCCTGAAGATGTGGATAATGTGGATTTAAGGTTGGAGAATTGCTCCACATACTTCAGGCTCCCTCACTCTCTCCACAGCTCCGCATTCCGTCGTAGCTCTCGTTCGCAAACCCCTCCTTTTCTTTACTCCAAATGAGGGGTCCAAGGAGCTTCCCCAATTACAAGCTTGATCCCTAACTGTTCGCAATTCCACTTATGCAAATGCATAACTTCTGCACTCAAGCCTCTAGCCACTGCAAGTGCTGGCTCCATCGGAGACTGCTCCGTAGCTGTTCATATTTGAAATTGAAGTGGTTGGCAATCCACTTGTTTAAGCTTAACCACAACTATGGTATTCCTAAATGTTACTCTTCCTGATTTCTATAAACTTATTTCAATTGCTCAAAGTCAGCGAGTGGCCGAACTGGAGGCAGTGTGCCTCCTTACACCACGCAAAGGTTAGACTGTAGTTATGCATTGCATAAATCATGCCATTTCCATCAAAAGAGGGATTCATCCCATTCTTCGTTCCCCTCAATGCGGCATACTTCTGACTAACTACGACAATGATTAGTTTCAAAGAAACCTGCGCATGATGACTGGATTATTTCCGATCACTATTTCCATATTCACCTGTAGAAACATTTAGGTCAATTAAATCGAATAATGCCTGTATCCACTTGTTAAAGCGAAAATGGACTCCTATTGAAGTGTCTAGACAAGGTGATAGCGGATTTATCAATTCAGGGGTTAGAGTAGGCAAACTGTCTCATTAATTCTGCACCTTATGCCTCGTGGCAACCCGGCACTCATGTATACTTTTCAAATCCCGCTCTTCGACTTCCACTCTTGAGTTTTAATCTCCACACGTGGCTTCTTCCGGCATTACTGCGCTTTCGCAGATGACCGTAGTTTCCTTCGCCTCAACGGTGTTCTCCAGGAAAATCTGGGGCCCCGGATCTCCTTTCTGTAACTGCAATTACGGCAAGGGTCACGCCAAGTATCAGATAATATGTGATCATGCCTATCTATATTTGAAATCCCCGATTCGGGGGGTATATATTTGCATGATATATTCTTACTTCTAGAAAATTTCAGAGCATGAACTCTCAGTTTGGTGATATAGGATTGTACCTATATCGAGGATTTTAGAATACGGACGCCAGTTTTGTTTAATTGTTGTTCGACTTCACAATGGGCAAAAAGAATAGACAGACGAGCTATATCACTGCTTTTGTAGCTATCGGATCGATTGGCTATGGTAATACACAAACCATTTTCATATAGAGAACACCCAGTTTAGCTAATTGAATCATCTGCAAAGGATATGCCGCTAGTATCATCGGCCAGGTCCTTGGACAGCCCGAGTTCTTTGAGTATTTCCACTTGGATCAAACCGGCCCTAGCGTTTCTCGCACAAATGAGATTGTAGGCGCAATGAACGGTCTATTCTTCGCAGGTACCGCACTTGGATGCATCTTTTCTGCCTGGACAGGAACCGTGCTTGGTCGTTTGAAGACTATTCAGCTTGCTTGTATTGTCTGTGTTATAGGTGGTGCGATAATGGCTGGATCAGTAAATGTCGGCATGTATCTTGCTTCCAGATTTATCATGGGATGGGGTGTTGGAATGATGGTCTGTGGAGGTGGGTATCACTATTCCTCTGATAGAAGCATTACTTATTATGAGAAGTGCCCCTATATCAAGCAGAACTGTCACCCCCCGAGAGCAGGGGGTTCCACGTTGGCTTACACGGTACTGGTCTTGGAACTGGTTACTCGCTATCCGGATTCACTGGGTTTGGCTGCTACTATGCACAAAAGAGCTCTTTCCAATGGAGATATCCATTCGCTCAACAACTTGTATTTGTGCTGATTCTCCTCGCTGGAAGCTTTTTCTTACCTGAAAGCCCGCGTTGGTGTATGCATCCGATCCCACCCGCCGCTCATCTCACTTCATCTTTTCTAACCGGTCCTAGTAATCTCTCAAGATCGCAACGAGGAAGCCTGGAAAGTCATCCATCGTCTTCATTCCGATCCCCAAGATCCTACAGATAGCTTTGCTAAATCTGAAATGCTTCAGATTACGGAGCAGTTCGCACTTGATAATAGACGAATGGAGGCTTTAGGCATTAAAAGATGGTGGAATTACTTTCAACAACCTAGTTACAGGAGACGTCTTGGTGTTGGGGTTCTCGCTACTTTGACAGTTGGCTGTTCCATGAATTTGGTTATGAATAGTAAGTGATTTGCTCCCGTTTTGTCACTTTGGTCTAATCAATAACACTGTCCAGATTACCAAATCACAATATACAATCAGCTCGGAGTAAACGGCGGTATACCAATTTTACTTCTTGCTATCTGGAACGTATTTGGTATGCTTGGGAATTTAACTGGTGCCCTCTTCCTTATGGATAGATTTGGGCGGAAGAAGATTTTCATGCTCGGTGTTGCTACCACAGCAGCTTGTCTTGCAGCCGAAGCAGCTCTGACAAAATATTTCGTTCAAACTAACTCCACCAATAGAACTGGCCTGGGCTTTGGTGTCTTCTTTATCTTCTTTTACGTGGTATTCTTTGCCTCTTGTATGGACCCTCAGCAGTATGTTATTGCATCCGAAACATTCCCCATGGAATTTAGAAGCATTGGCGTTGCTATATCTTTAGCTGCCCAATATTGCGCCGCAGCTTTGTTTGTTGGAGTTGCTCCTATTAGTAGGTAACCCTTTTTAGCTAGCGATTGGTTTGTCTGCTAAGATATTATAGGTTTCTCCAATATTGGTTACAAGTTCTATATTGTGTTTATATGCCTTGACTGTTTAACGTTTTTCTTAGTCTGGAAGTTTATTCCCGAGGTATGTAATATGGCCTATTGATGCGAGAATTTTACTGACATCACAAAGATGAAAGGATTAACTCTAGAGGAGATCAATGAGCTCTTTGGTGACCCCGTTGCTGTACATATTACTCATCATGATAAGGCGGATGGTGAAGACCTTGAAAAACGGCTGGAAGAGTATGATCTCAATGGAATTATCAGGAAAGCTGAAGAGGAAAAGAATGTGCATGTTGAGAACCTGGGCGTCTCTGAAGAGAAATAAAGTAACCTCATATGAGATTCTGAATAGGTAAATCCTAACAAGTTAGATTCTGCTGTCATATATATCTTGTTGGTTTTATTATACCAATAAACAGCACTAGCCCTCAAGAGAAAACCATGATATAATAATACTCTTTTCTCAACTTGTACGCATTCTTTATAATTTTTACAGTAGTGAGTTATTAAATATGCCGTTATATGTAGTCTATAAGTACATAGTAGTTTTATTTAAGTTTCATATCAACAACTAATTTCCCTCCATTCATTTTCTTATATTCTTCCACCAAATCATTTAATGCAGTCAGCGAAAATGTTTTCTTAACGGCTTTCACATCGTGCTCCGCTGCAAAAGTTAACATCTCTCTTAGCACCTTATTCGGTCCTATTAGACTGCCCACGACTTGGATATGTCGGAAAACTAAGTCTTCAGCAGATACTCGGAAGCCAGCTTTTGGGAAGGATACGACCACGCAGAGTCCGTGATTCTTCAACAACTTCATTCCGTAATCGAAACCAGCCTGGTTCTCTGGTAATATTAAGACAGCATCCAACCCTCCTTCTCCTTTCTCTTTTCCTCCTTCGCCGATCTCATTCAGCAATGACTCTGCAGGTGTCTTTCGCGCATCGAATATCTTCGCGCCAGTGTTCAAGCCTGTGGCCAGCTCCAATGCTTTATCTGATGCGTCAACTCCAATCACATCATATCCTTTCTTCATAGCAAACTGTAGACCCAGGTGACCTAACCCTCCACCGGCCCCAATAATGCCTACTTTCTTCCCCCGATCCCCCTTTCCGAGCTCGCATTTCAATAGTGCAGCATAGATTGTAAGTCCCGCGCACATCAATGGTGCCGCATCAACATCTGAGAGTTGATCCGGTAGAACGGCGACCTGGCGCGCATCAACAACTGCATATTCACAAAACCCTCCATCGCGAGTGATCCCGTTATTTTTTGAGTTTGAGCAGTACACTGAATAGCCCCGAGGATCACCATTATTATGCGTGCATTCCCAACATTTCCCGCACGGTTGAAAACTCCTACCGGGAATTCCAACTCGTGCTCCAACTTTGAGCGGCGGGGATACTGAAGATAAAGCTAAGTCTCCTGCGCCAACGATGGTTCCCGCGAATTCGTGACAAGGAATGAGAGGCAAAGGTGCTGATTGAGACATTTCACCTGAAGCATAGACAAGATCGGTATGACAGTATGAGGCGGCACCTACTCGAACCAGAATCTGGTATCCAGTAGGAGTAGGAGTTGGGATTTCATCTAGTGAATATGGAGTATGGAAGGCATGCAGGCGCTGGGCCTTCATTGTAGGTGGAATTGGGTCCATGGTTGCCATAATTGTCAACTAGAAGAAGTTAAAAACCTGTATACACAATATATCAGGGCTTCAGGGTGATGTTGTCTATGTTTCAAATTGTCATATCTAGTGTTGTTACGGAATCCAATATTGTGTTATGCTACTCAAATGTCTACGTTCCCCGCATGTAGAGCTATGGGAGCTATCAATATGAGGGGAAAGCTCTCCAATTCGGAGAATCAAAGAATAGTTGGCGGGGTATAATCCGATAGTCCGCTCAATTCGAGGCACTTTGAGAAAGCAAGTGAGGGGTAAACTACATGACCCCTAATTGAAGAACAGGAGCTGGTCGAATGTACCTGTGGAAGGGTCCTACCAATCTTCTGCATGCATAAACATAAGGCTAGAGTTCATCTACCTGGTCTAGTATTCTTAAGTCAGATTGCTTCTGCAAGGAACACTCACTAGGGGTAGCTGTAATGCCAATTAATACTTCCGTAAATTTCTTTTCTTCTAATCGTGAGCTGCAAGATGATATCACATCCGTTATTAACCACTAATAATAGATACCGCTTGCAGTTAATTATTCCCATCAGGGTGCCGTGTAATTGTTTCTTCCGTGTACCTTAGCCTGCTGCAATGCTGTACGTGTACCCGAGCTCTGAGACTAACTCAACCTCCGCAAATCTCACCAGAGAGCCCACCACAACGGTAGGGTCGGTCAGGCTCAGTTGCGCTGTAAGATATGTATCCTTGAATATTTATGTGCCCAGTAACCTTCTTAACTTGTAACTGGAATCGATCACTATATCCTTTATGCGCCTAGAGGTGGTACCGATTTGTTGGATAATCATATCTTACGCCTAGAGCTACATCGCTGTGTACCAAGTGGATTCAAAGCCAGATAATTTTCATTACGTTAACTGCGCTTTTGCTACATTAGATTTAGGGAGATTTAAGTGGATTGGGCCAGATGATCGTGCTGATCGTGCCATGCTCATGCATTCAGAGATATCTTATCCTCTAAAATGCATGAAAGTTATCACCATTATCTTGCGATTGGTAAGTGAGCTCGCAAAATTTGTACTCCCGTATGTAGAGACAGCTGTACACTACAACACAATATAGCTAAAAACCTTAGCCTGGGGGCACCCGTCAGCGGTTATTTTATCCACAGCCGATAAATTATATCGGACCTTGCTTACATGGAATAGCCCGTCTCACAAATGTGGTTGTGAATATCGTCCGAAGTGGGATCACTTTGGCGTCATTACTTTATACTTTATGGACTATCATTGAGAGCTTAATGTAAAAGAAAGAATCTAAATGGGCCACGTCCTTAGCAATCAACCGCGTGCTCACTCAGCGTTACGCAACCAGGGATCGGGATTTACTTAATTGAGTTTGGATGAATACCAAATTTATTAAACTCCGATCCCTGCAACCAACCCAAGTATGACGAGAATAACTCCGCTGGCATTGTTGTCCCTCAAATCAAATGTAGGCACGTTCGAGGAATCAAAAGGTTTTATTGAATACTAATCACCGCTACTTAGGACGGGCTATTGTCTCGCAGATACTGCACATATCTTATTTTAGCGCTGACGTCGAGTTGAACGATACTCGTTTGGCGTGCGATGGAGCACTCGGTCCAATTCGGTCCAAGACAGCGCGTCCGTTGATATAGAAGAGATGAACAGAAAGTCGAAATCGTTTCTTGATCGATAGCAGTTACACGATTATAACTAAACACATCAATTTGACACCATATATAACAATGCCGTTCAAGGTAGGCTCATTTGAGGTTCTGCAGCACCCAGCGACTCCCGTCGACGCTCCAGGCTCCAGGTATGCTGGTTTACATCCGTCAACTACTATCCTTCCAAAGGGCCACAAGAAGGCTCCAGATAATCGACCCCTAAGTGCCAATACCATATGGGATCGAGATATCCAACTCCGGCTGCGTGATGGTATTCAGTTACGGGCCGATGTTTTCCGACCTGAAGGCAATGAAAGGGTGCCTGCGCTGATCCCCTGGAGCCCATATGGGAAGAGCGGCACGGGATTCCTAGATTTACATGTAGTACCAGGTCGAGTCGGCATCCCTCAGAGCATGCTCTCGGGCTATGAAAAATTCGAAGCCCCAGATCCTGCAGAGTGGGTTGGAAGAGGATATGCGATTGTGAACATCGACGCCAGGGGTGTGTTCGATTCTGAGTCTGATATCCGGTAAGTCACAGTTGAAGCTATGAATAGAGAAATACTAATACAGGTTCTTAGATGGTTAGGTACAGCTGAAGGCCAGGATGGATATGATGCTATTGAGGAAGTAGCGAAACTTCCTTGGTGTAATGGTAAAGTTGCTCTCGTGGGCAACTCATGGCTTGCTATGGCTACATGGCATATTGCAGCAGAAAGGCCACCGCATTTGGCATGCATCGCTCCATTTGAAGGAGTCAGTGACTTATACCGGGAATCACTGTGCAGAGGTGGCGTGCCCTACACACCATTCTGGGGTTTCTTAAGCACTAAACTGTTCGGTGAGTTTATTATGGCCATCTTGGCTACTTGAAGAGAGGCCTTACATGGAAAACAGGCAGGAACAAACAAGAAAGCGTCATACCAATGTTGGAGAAATATCCATATATGAACGAGTATTGGGAAGATAAACGAGCTAAGATAGAGGATATTGATGTCCCTGCCTATGTCTTAGCAAGCTACTCCACCGGCCTGCACACAATTGGCTCGTTCCGAGGGTTTACAGATATCCAGCATAAGAACAAATGGTTTGTGAAATTTCAAAGCGGAGCTTGAATAGAACTAATCTTAACCTTCAGGTTAAGAGTCCATGGAACACAAGAATGGCACGATCTGTACCAGAAAGAGTCTATTGACGATCTTCAACTATTTCTCGACCGTTACACTAAGGGTGTGGATAACGGATGGGAAAAGACACCGTCCGTTAGAGTTTCGATGCTTCAGTTCAACAAGGTAAGTCAAAAGATATATCAGTCTTTGAGTTTGAGAATTGAAACGTATAGGACCCAATACCTAATCAGGTCTTCCCTGATTGGCCAGTTCCAAATACAAAATATACTACATTCTACCTCGACTCTTCTAACACGCTATCTGAGGCTAAACCAGAAAGTGAATCCACACTCTCTTACCAATCAGATGCGCCTGCCCTTCAAGTTGACGCCGATGGTGAAGAGCTGAAATTCTCATATACCTTCACCAAGAAATCTTACCTCGTCGGGTATCCAAAGGCAATCCTCTCAATGTCCACCCCAGACCACAATGACCTAGATGTATTCGTACAGCTACGTAAGGCATCACCCACGGGTGAGATCTTGCGGAACTGCAACATACCTCTCAAGGACCTTGGAGTCTCCTCCGCAGAAGAGGTAACTCCTGTGAACACAAACTTCTATCTTGGACCAAATGGAGTACTAAGAGCTAGTCGTCGCGCTATTGACGAAGAAAGATCCAAGCCATATTGGGCATTGCACAAACATACCAAGGAAACTGAAGCGTTGGTGTCTCCTGGGGAAGTAGTAGAGATGGATATTGGTATGTGGCCGTCCGCCATCGTCTTTGAACCTGGAGAGAAGTTAGTCTTGAAAGTAGCAGGACACTCAATGGTACTTGCCGAATTTGAGCCACTGAGAGGGAGGTTTGTGACTGGAAACAAAGGTAGACATACATTACATATGGGTGGCCGGTTTGAAAGTCGGGTTGTCATTCCGCTTGTGGAATTGTGAGATTCTAGTTCAACTATACCTTCATTTGATGAGATATACGCATTTTTCTACAAGACAATTTGGATACTGAACTGCAAGTATCAGAAAGATTTTTTTTGTCCTTGGGTGCTTTTTATGACGCTCGCAATGGTAGCCAAATGAATAAAATATTGAATATAAGGCATGTGGCCGGTATCGGCCAATTTGGTAAGTAATAATTCAAGCCTGATTTATACTAGCTGGCGAGTCTCTTGTGGATGTATGTAATGCTTGTTATTCTATGGATCAGTTCGAATAAACAATCACGTAGTTGACCGTGTTCACTACCGCACATTACAGTGGTCCTTTATCGTGCCTGGCGGTAAGATTCTCGGCGGAGGAGGGGCACGCGGGGCAAAACCCGGATAATCAATCATCCCTGGACCTCTACAGAAGAGAAGACATCAGTTTGGATGTAAAGGCCCAGGATGCTTCATGTAAAATAGTGCAGCAGCTCCTTGCATGCCAAATACACTTGCGGCAAGATTTTCGATGAACCGCCGCTAGAGGAGTTTGAACTAGTGATTAAGAGATAGACCCTTCCTGCGCTGCTTATCCCTGGCGGAAGCTTAACTGTATAAAATACACATAGCTCCTAGAGCTTCGAAAGCTTAAAAGGTAATTCATTCCTTACCTAGACAATTGGTCTCCGCTAGATATTTGCAGAGCCGCTGTCGCTGCCATGGCCCAGACACTGTGGTACGATTCTCCGGCAACAAAATGGCAGCAGGGCCTCCCTTTTGGTAATGGCAGGATTGGAGCTGTTGTGCTTTCTGATACCAATTCCGAGTCATGGAGCTTCAATGAGATCACCTTCTGGTCTGGTCGACCCGAAGAATCCCCCAAGGTCTATGGGGGCAAGTCCGCCATACATGATATGCAGGCGCATTATCACCGAGGAGATTATGTAGGGGGCAAAGCATTGGCCGAGAAGTTCCTCGAACCGCCAAAGCATAATTTCGGCACAAATCTCACAGTTGCAAACATCTCACTTATTTTTGATGAACAAACCGAAGCTAAACCAGACAGCTTCAGGAGAGAACTGAATTTAGACGATGCGATCTCAACAGCCCAATATACGTTTGCGGGGCACACCTACAGTCGAGAGACCTTCGTATCTCATCCACAACAGGTTCTAGTCTCAAAGATAACCACTGACGCCCCTCAAGGGCTATCATTCGCATTGTCCATCTCCAGTGATAATCCAGACTTTAAGGTGAACACGGTCGACGGGGCCATTGAATTTGAGGCACATGCCTTGGAAAGTATTCATAGCGACGGAACATGTGGAGTGGAGGGAAGAGGAACCATTAAGATTAGCACGTCAGGAGGTTCACTACAGAGCAACAATGGAAAGCTAGAAGTCAAGAATGCTTCGTCTGTGCTTATATTCGTGGCTTTTAATACCAATTTTAGACAATCTGATGATTCCTGGGCCACGCTGTCTACCAAGCAGATCAGAGACGCAGAATCGCTCTCTTACCAGCAACTGAAAGAAGCTCACATAAAAGACTATCAAGCTCTATATCGCCGCGTGAGCATTGACCTTGGAAGAAGTAGTAACGAAGGATTACCGGTAGATCAGAGGCAAGCTAAATTCAACAAAGCATCAAATTTTAATGACCCTGGCCTTTTTGCGTTATACTTTCAGTATGCACGATATCTCACCATCGCAGGCACACGATCCGACTCTCCATTACCTCTCCATCTTCAAGGCCTCTGGAACGACGGTGAAGCAAATAGGATGAACTGGAGTTGTGATTATCACCTGGATATCAATACCCAGATGAACTATTGGCCAACAGAAATATCCAACCTGTTAGAATGTAATATTCCCCTTATGGAATATACTGCAAGGCTCTCCAACGCTGGACAAACGACAGCCAAAGAGTTTTATGGTAGCCCCGGTTGGGTTGCACATGTCTTCTCTAATGTTTGGGGCTTTACTGATCCTGGATGGGAGACATCTTGGGGTCTCAACGTCACTGGCGGATTGTGGATCGCAACACACATGATGCAACATTACGAGTACACACTAGATCAAAAGTTCTTGAATGAGCAAGCGATTCCTGTGCTGAAATCTTGTGCAGAGTTTTTCCTAGATTACATGACAATCCAGGCTGACACAGGTTATCTCGTTACCGGACCATCCGTATCGCCCGAGAACAGTTTCTTTACAGGAAATCCAAAGGATGGCGAGCAACAACTCTCTCTCGGACCCACATTAGACATCATCCTGATTCGTGACCTATTCGACTTCCTAGTTAAGACAGCAAGTCAATCAAATCTAGATTCCGAGTTAACAACGCGAATTAAAGATGCGTTACCGAAGCTCCCGCCTCTGAAAATCGGGAAAAGGGGTCAACTGCAAGAATGGCTGCTGGACTACGAAGAAGCCCAACCCGACCATCGCCATCTCTCTCACACAATGGCTCTCTGTAGAAGTACCCAGATCTCAGCTCGTCATACCCCCGCGCTCGCTGAAGCAGTCCGTGTCACGCTCGCCAACCGTCAAGCACGAGCAGACCTCGAGGACATCGAGTTCACTGCTGCGCTCTTCGGCGCTAACTTCGCGAGGCTGAATGATGCTGAATCCGCGTTCAAGCAGATCGGCCACTTGATTGGAGAACTGTCTTTTGAGAATCTCCTCAGTTACTCCAAACCAGGGATCGCGGGTGCAGAGACTAACATCTTTGTCATTGATGGAAATTTCGGCGGCGCAGGAGTTATTGGTGAGATGTTGCTCAGGAGTGCTGGCGAGGGGGAGATTGATTTGCTTCCTGCTTTGCCGAAGCAGTGGGGCACTGGCTCTGTTGCCGGATTGAGAGCAAGAGGCAACTTGGAGGTTGATGTGGAGTGGAAGGATGGAGGATTGACCGGGGCGAAATTAAAGGCATTTTCGCCGGGCAGTGTTACACTGTATTACAATGAACTTAAGGCGGATGTATCCTTCAAGGCCGGTGATATATGGAAGTTTAATGGTTTGCTGGAGATAGTTTAGAAGATAGGGCTTAAAATAGAATTGATATGCCTCTAAATCTGGTTGGGATATAACCTTTCCTGTTCTGCGTGTGGTCACCAAGTTTCGACACGATACAGACTAAGGTATGATAACTTATGAGAGTCACTATCAGAGGAGCCATCATATTGCTATAAAGACATTATTTTTATTTCATAAACCATAAGCTATCTAAAGCTACTCCTCTACCGTGCGTGGAACTGCAAGAACTGAGACTCATTCTCGTCGAGGTACGCAGTGTACGAATCAGTCACCATAGTCTTGTTTCCATTCCAGACGTCCGTGACACTCCATTTCTTTCCAGCAATCCCCAAGTCGGCCAAAGAAACAGTAACAGCCTGGGTGCCATTCAATGCAGTATTAAAGCCGCCTTGTCCCTGGTCAGGTCCAAGATTGGTGATCAGGACATACGCTTCGCCCTGAGGGCTAGGTCCAGCGATCCATGCCTGTAGCTGCTTGGCCAAATTGTTTCCTGTGCCGGGGTTTCTTGGTTGCATAGGATACTGGGCAGTGAATCGAGAAGCAGCGGAGGATGAATCACTAGTGAGAAGCTTAAGTCCAAGGTCATCGACATTGGTCATATCACCTCCGAGGATGAGGTTGGCAGCGGCACCAATCCAGTGGCTCATGATTGTGACTCGGGATTTATCATCAACACCAGTTTGATTCTGAGCATTGGCGACGAAAAGACCATCCATGTCAGGGTAGATGGTAATGGCGGTTTTCCTTTGCTTCTGTAGAAGGATGTATTGTCGGTAGTTCTCGATAGCGCGTTGGACTTGCTGCCATGCAACAAATGTGTTTCCACCGTAATTGTCGATATCCTGGTCCGTACGCATAGACTCGGCGAGGCCACTCCAGAAAGGAAGAGTGGTCTCATTGCGGCAGAGCTTCCAGGATAGATCCAATCGAATTTGCTTGCCTGACTTCTCAATGGCATTATGGAAGGCTGTGACGGCAGCGCTGTTGTCGCAGAGCAAGTTTGCGCCGTTCTGAGGACTACCTGGGGTAATAAAGTCGAGTTTGATCATGGAAATACCCCAAGAGCTCCACAGCTCAATGAGGGAATCATGCCATTGCTGAACACCATCCTTGCTGAAGTCCCAGTCGCAGTAACCAATAGCATCATTGTTTCCAATAAGAACATCACCAATCTTGATATTTGTGCCTTTAATAGTCTTGTTCGCTGCATTGCATGGGAGACCGGGGATGATATAAACACCAGTCTTGACGCCGAGGTGACGGAGGTCTTCCGCAAGCCCCGGAAGATCAAATAGGGAAGTATTATATGTAATTCGTCCGTACTCGTCTGTGTCACCGGACGACCATCCGGCATCGAGACTGCAGATATCATATTGCCTTCCTCTGAATGCAGGTTCACCAAGCACTGAGCATTGCTTGTAGACAAAGTCTTGGTTAAAGACCGTGTAGCTAGGGTTTGCAGGAGGAGTAGATTGTGTTCCCCAAGAGTTCCACCCTTTGCCCGGGCCCTTAAATCCATTCGCAGTCTCGGCAGTGTATAGAACTTGCAATGGTCCTCCAGTATCCTCCTCTGGCTGAGGATAGCAGCTTGGGAGAATATCGTCGCGATTCTGAACGCAGAATCCCGGACCAGTTGTTGGAATTGTGGCATTGGAAGAGTAGCATCCATCCTCTGCTGCTATCCAGTACCACTGGTTGCTTGAGAACCAAGTTCCAGTAGTCCAGCCGTCGAGAACGCAAAAATCGAGAATATCAGTGAAACCAGTTTGGTATGCGTTGTTATTCCCATTGTCAGGTTGTTGTTCCATGTAGAGGTTTCCAGGCCCATCTTGGCAGTAGATTTGGCTAGCATTGGCGCCGAATTGGGCAATGCAGTCCTGGACTGTCTGATAACATTCATCAGTAAAGAACCGGGAGCCTGGAGTGTATTGGGTTCCGTCGCAGTCGACCTGAGCGGCGACTAGGGAAGCGCCTACCAACAAGGCAGCGAGGAGAGCTGAAGCCATTGTCGTTTAGGTTTGCGGAGCTGCTTGGAGTCCATGTCGAGACGACGATCACCTTTTTATAATAAAATCTACTGATCCACTGCCGATGGCATGCTCGGCGAGACTTTCGGGTCCCATGTCAATAGTCTTGAAGGTTACTGCTGGAGAGAGATGCGGATACTGCAGCAAGAATCCTGGGAGCTGGTGCCCCTGGTAAAAGGCGGAGTCGTGGTGTTATCCACCGAGAGAACAATCGGACGCATCTTGATTACAAGACAGCGCAAAACATTTTAGAAGTGATACTGCTTGATTCGCGCGTTATTTTCTATCTGCGAATATATTAAGATAATTGAAGAATGCTTCTGTATCTCTTCTTTTATTTTACATACTTTGTACTAGAGTAACAGAGAATTTTCTTTTCCCCCTCTCATTGTACCTGGAGCTACCACCAAGCACAGTGACGTGTGAAAGCTTCCCCTGTGCTGTTCCTGGCCAACCCCGCCCCAATACCACTCCGGGGTAAAAGCTAGAGGACTCTTCTCCATACAATTCACAGACACCGGCAATATACGACAAGTGTAATTAGAGATGAAAGCGCTGGAGTCGCGGGGTTCGGGTGGATTCTCGGTCTGGCTATTGATCTCCTGGAGTCAGTAAAAACGCACGAATCCCGCCTGTTCTAGCGGCTTCTTGTCCGCTAATAAGGCCAAATGTTACCTACTACATACGGTCCGAGCCCATTTTTGCCAAAACTTAGGCTGATGCCCGCATCGATACGATGAATGTTTAATTAGTGCTTACCCCAGATCACACAGCTCGTCAAGATACGCTGCATTGTATTATTATTCCCAGCCTTGCACAATTATGACAGCAGATGCCTACATGCTCCACTCCAAGGGAATTCGGTCTTGGTGACCATGTTATTGCTTAAAGCCCATACCTCAGATCCGCGATTACTAAACTCGTTATCAGTTATTCCTTCATATAGCTTTTCCAGATGAATGCCATTGACTTCAATACATATACCTGATCCTCACTCTAGATTTTGTCTACGCTCACATATGATCTGTGCCGTTATATCAAATGTGACAGTCTTTAACGAATTCATCTGTCTTTCAGTTACTCCTAAGTCTAAAATCCTTGTATTGAAAGGTAGCATCATAAGCGTAACTGCGAAATACCACGTACCTATTCGTTACGATAGTTATGACGGGAATCATAGTCAAAATAGCTCTAAGTACTACTAGTCTAAATTTTGCAAAATCGAACACTAGCTCTCTATTCTCTTTATACCTAAAGTAAGTAGTAAATATATCTGCTTCCAACGCCTATCCAACACTTCTTTTTGACTATCAAGCCCGTATTGAACGTCTCCAATATGTTTGATCTTCTCATCCACTATATCTAAGTAAGCTTTCAGGGCCTTGAGCAAAATTTCATTAACAGCAGCCTGATGTTCATCACTATCGGCTAGACCAAGCGTGACCAAACGCTGCCATTTGTTGGAAGACATGCAAAGCAATCTCAGTGCCACCTGTGTTCGATAACACACAGTCT
Source organism: Xylogone sp. PMI_703 (assembly GCA_021399445.1). NCBI lineage: Eukaryota > Fungi > Ascomycota > Leotiomycetes > Xylogone > Xylogone sp. PMI_703. The sequence goes on from JAJTUQ010000003.1 coordinate 5,773,945, forward strand.
CTTTACTCAAGACGTATTTCCCCAAGAAGTTGGCCTGTTTTAGATCTAGCTTCTGCTCTTCAGAAAAGAGAGGTAGAATGACCTCATCCAAGTGAATCTCATCCCATTTATTCTCTTCGAGAATGAAACCATACTCTGCGAGTAAAAAGTCATTACTATGATTTCCATAACTTATGAAAACTTCTTCTCCTTTTTTAATATTCCTCTCCGCGCAGATTTGATACCCAGAAGGTGAGTAAGTGACCTCGCAGCCGACGTCTGCATGGTTGAAATTATCTGCGAGGGGAATGAGAGCCAGGCAGTCATCATGCGTGAGTTTTCTTTTGGTCTTTATTTTCGGCGAGGTGAAGTAGAATGTTCGAGTGCCAACTAAGAAATAGTTGTAAAGATAACGGTCATACAGGAGATCAGGAAAGGATTTAGAAATGGAGGGCCAGTCAGCGGATAGCTTTCTCTTTTGATTTTCTACTAGAGATAAAGCTTCCGGAGGAAGCAGCGCCTGGAGAGACTCATGCCACATGTATGGAATTGACTCTTCGATATCGGCCCTCGATGGCAAAACTGCACGCCATAAAGCATGGGCGTCAGATTCATCCATTGCTAGTTCGGTGGCGAGGAGGCCATGAACACTGATATTCCCAAGAGGCTTGGAAATATTCTTTGGGACAGTTAAGATTGTTCGGAGTACTGAGACAGGGGCTGTTAACAACGTATCTCCGACCTCGTCAACTGTTAGAACGAGCAGGTATATGCATAGGTCCAATACAATGAGTGTAATCTCAGCTTAACATTGATTATACAACACAGGTACAATAAGTTATTGAAAGTTTGTCTCACATACATTAAGATCCCTTTCTGCGATGATGCCAAGTCCTCTACCAGGAAACTTATGTACCGTAATGCCCTCGATCTCGAGCCCCTGGCTGAGAACCCATTTCACAAACTCCTTATGAGTCTCCATTTCACACGCTGCGGACCAAATGTGAATTATCCATGATTCTGTGCCCAGAAAGCAAGATGCATGCGAGCTGAAGGAAAGAAAATTTTGTTGTCCAGGAACAAAATGCCGACATATTGACCCGCAGTTAATCCGAGAGCCTTCAATGGAGCTGATTCATCAGGCTTCCCCACAATTAGCTTATATAATAAATTACAGGTGCCTCTTAAAACCCAGGGAACATCCATAGGTTGATCTACATCACGTTTTTGGTCAAACCTCGCAGGTAGTTTGTGCTCATATCGAATTCTAATGTGTAATATTCATGTCTTATATTACCACTGAAGTTGTTGTATTGGAATCTATTAACCCATTTTAGTAAAAGTTACGCCGATCACTAATAATTAAGATCCCGCGCCCCATGATTACTTTGTAACCATAGACAATTATGACAAGTCTATTAAAGATATGGAGTCAGTTACTAACGATGTATCCAGGTAGACGATATACGGAGGGACACCGGTATTCAGATGCTTAGTGGTAATTGCTTCGCCATATTATCTCGTGTCTACTTGTGTGTCGATGTATAGGTAGAACGATATGGTTTGATTCATGGAGTACTGGGCAGCCGAATATCACATTACAAAGGAATGTATTGTCGTATTATAATATCAATATTAGAGGAATTGTTGTTCATCTGGAGGTTGCTAAAGAGTGACTGTCTTTTTCTTATGTGATTACCCTGGCTCATTTCGTTTCTTTCAGACACGCCTTACGTTTAGTTGCGAACACGCATCGTATAGTACGCATCGTATAGTTCGCACTGCTGCGACACGTATGCACTTGATGCTGCAGTAACAAGTTGCATGACGAGTCGAAGGATCTGTTGTAAGACCAATTGGCGGGGCCCTCTAGTAGGCCTTCATATATTGCTTATGACGTCGATATAGAGCCATTGCTTTGTAATGGCTCTAGATTGTTAAAGTTTAAGGTCGTAACGAAAACGACATAACTTCGGCTTTATCCGTGGAGTCGTTGGTACCGCCGTGCTTTACCCCGATCTACGCCCCTCGGCCCCCTTTCATGCAAAGCGTTGTTCCCGTTATGTTGGTAGTAGCCGAGAACTTCTTATTGGATCTTAATCGCCACATTAAGCTCTTTGTGTGTTTAAGCCCAAACCACTCCCTCCAAGCCAAGGAACGAACCCATGAGACGGTCATAGGAGATAGGGTGCTAAAAAGCAGAAGGATTATTGATGAAAATCGCATCGGCACTTGCCCTTAAGCAATGGGTAAAGTGATAGTCTATTTTTGTCACTTTTAGGGCAAGAGACTATTCTGTTATAACTGAACAGAGATTGACCACTGTAGTTGCTAGCAATAGTAGCACCCTGGTGACCGCTGCAGATCGCATCCTTCTTGAAGGTTTGTGGGCGCAGTCTACCAATACATCGTATCTCATAGCGCGGGATTCAGCGAAACTATCCATACTGCAACCAGCAGATGCTTTGTTTTCAGGATGTCAGCAGAGGTGTATTTGCTCGGTACCGCTCTTTCCAGCACAAAGAATCACTGCCATAACTGCCTGCAGGTGCTCGAGGACGCCAACTCAGCTGGCTTGGCTCTTGGACAAAGAATATCCCTTGGGCACATCGCAGCAACTGCATTGGTGAACTAAAGCTTAGGAATGTGTTCATGCCGTAGTCTCCGTGAGCCGTGATCCCCGTAGACATCCGCAAAAAGCAATTCGCCGTGCTTAATCTGGAGCACGAGAGCTCCAGAGAGCAGCCGTGAGCCTCTTTTGGCTATTAGTGGCCGGTCGTAGACGCCAGCAAGGCAAGCAGAGTTCCAGCTTCAGATGCAGGAGGTGTAGAAACTACCGCAGCGAGGTTACGCAGGAGCGAGCGTGATTGGACGTCTCGTGTATGCTTCCGCGCTGGTGGCCTGCTGGTTGCCGCTTTCCCCAATCGGGCACAGCCGCCTTTGACGAGCACTCCATGGTAATCCCGAGGTCATCGCCCCTGGTGGGGCCCAGAGTAAGACCTCCGTATGGTGGTGACCAAGCTATGATGGACTTCTCGAATCTTGCCATTGGCTCTTTCTTCCTATATAACTTGATCTGTGACCCAGCTGGACCATTCTCCTTACAATTGCTTCCCGCCTGCCTACCGAGCTATTCCCAAGTTCACGTTTCTCGAAACCCAGCCTGTCTAGTGCAATCTCTTTCGTGAATCCACTCAGCTTTGAGCTAGAATCATGTCGAACCACGCTGTCGTCATCGTCGATAAGGGCAAAGCTGAGATTCAAGAGGTCCCACCGCCAACACTCGGCGACGAGTTCATCCTAGTCAAGACACACGCCGTAGCCCTCAATCCTACTGACTGGAAGCATATCGACCGTCTTCCCTCTCCAGGCGCACGAGTGGGATGCGACTATGCCGGTACAGTGCTTGAGGTTGGTTCAAAGGTCACCAAGGACTTCAAAAAGGGCGACCGTGTGGCTGGTGTCACACATGGTTCTAACGCAGTAGGTCACGAAGATGGTGAGTAAAGCCTCTGAAAATCCAAACGCATAGCTGGCTGCAGCAAAAATGTGTTGCAGCGCTGACATAGATAATCTAGGCTGCTTCCAAGAAATCATTAGGGCCCGAGGAGATCTGCAGATCAAGATTCCAGATAACTTGTCTTTCGAAGAAGCTTCGACATTGGTTCGTGAGCACATACCTTTATGTCATATTATGCCGTCAGGTTATCTGTTATCGGGCATGGCAGCTGACAATTCTCTGGTGTAGGGCGTCGGAATTACTACCGTCGGTCAATCTCTATACCAATCTCTAGAACTCCCTCTCCCCGGCTCCGGCACGACCAAAGATGACTATCTCCTGATCTACGGCGGTAGCACGGCAACCGGTGCTCTTGCTATCCAGTTCGCCAAGCTCTCTGGCTTGCACGTCATTGTAACTTGCTCCGCGCATAACTTCGATTATGTCAAATCCGTCGGAGCCGATGCCGCATTCGACTACAAGTCTCCAACTTGCTCCAAAGACATCAAGGATTATACAAAGGACAGTCTGAAATATGCGTTAGATTGTATCTCAGAGGGAGACAGCACCCAGATAACTGTTGAGGCCATGTCCTCTTCCGGTGGGGTCTACACCAACCTCTTATCTGTTGCCGACGAGCAGGTACACAGTGTCAATCCCAAAGTCCAGAAGAAGGGTACACTAGCATATACCATGTTTGGACAGCCATTCAAAATGGGAGACAGTGAAATACCAACCGTACCGGGGCACTGGGAGTTTGGTGTCATGTTTTGGGAACTGAGCCGGAAGTTGCTAGCTGGTGGAAAGGTCAAGGTCCACAAACCCACAGTCAACAAAGGCGGAAGTGGACTCGAAGGTGTGATGGCAGGTTTGGATCTCTTGAGAAATGGTAAGGTTAGCGGTGAAAAATTGGTATATACCCTGTAGGGAGACGACTATGGAAAAGGGAAAGATATGTAATGAAATAATGACCGCTGTATGAACACCTACCATTTGGCCTCGCCTCTCATGGCGGTAATAGCCACAGCATGGGCGAATGTAGGAAATGACGCCTTCTTGAAACGAAAACTCAAAAACATACAGTTCCTCTGCTCATACCTTCAAGTATATATGCATGAATGAAGTAATATCATTGCAAACCACTGTGCTTTCACAGCAGGTTCAAGCTCTGAAGCGATGACGAAATTGCATATTCCGAAAACTGAGAATGTAGAAAGATCATGTATCGCTGGTAACTCTCATAAGATCACTCAAAAAGAGATTATTGAAGACGAGCTTCACGTTGGATTAAACTAATCCTCGTGTTGGATGTTGATGCAAGGGGTGATGTTCCCAACTGCAACCGGGTAAATAATAGCGCAATGTCACCTTCCATATACATACTCTTTGGCAGCCTCGTCTACATAGATTTCGCGTATGCACGGAAGAAATGCAGAGCAGATACCCATGGAATTATGTTTGATCATGTCGACATTCAGTAGATATCTATCAAGTTGGAATAAATTGAGTATCTCGAGTAGCCTGTTAACCCTGCTAATTAACATCGCCTGATATTATCAAGATCAAGAGAAGTTACTCAATGGAGGATACGAGAAAAGCGGGGCAGAGCTCCGAATCCGGCCAGTAACTTGAGGTGTTGCATTAATTAGTCATCCCGTTCGCACTTACTTTTTGTTATATCCAGGTACTTTCGTAACATTGTGTTATGAGTATGAGAATTACTTTTTGTTATATATTGTTATGGGGTGATGACATTGTCGCGCTTGTGCACATTTGCATTGGCTTTGCTAATGGACTTATGTTAGGTTTCTTACCGCCAGAAACACTAATCAGAAGGATATTCAATCACAAGATGCAAAGCGCACGGAGGTAAACTAAGACAAGTGCTTTAACATTCTTATTTATATCCAATCCTATAAAGCATCATAATGTAGTTTCCCAGTTTCAAGTATTTAAAGCAAAATCTTCTTCCAGATCGCTTCAACATCAGCTTCAGACTTGCCGGTCAAGCCTAGGAGGTCATTGTCAAGCTTCTGGAAATGAGAACCGTATCCCTCTCCAAAGATTCCTACAAGTATGTAGCCCACCATCACTGCCTCAGAAACTTCTCCTCTTGCTAGCTTTTCGTCGCTGTCCTTCTTGATATCGGCTACCTTCACATGTACCGGCTCCCATTTCTTCTCAGGTGCGGCCTTCTTAGCAAGTTCGAGTAGACGGTTCTGAGAGAGTGCGATGTCTTGGATGTAGACTGATCTGTTCTTGGTCTCTTCGTAGTGAGTCAGAATGCCTACAACAGACTTCGCAACCGACTCCAGCGTTGTCATACTGAAAAGTTGGTCGCCACTGTCATAGATTGAAGGCTTGCCCTCCTTCCAGTTTAGCAAGAATCCATGGCCAAGACCCCAGTCAAGAAATCCACCGTTATGGACATACGTGTAAGTGATGTCAGAACCTGCTTTGATCTTGTCCTCGATATATTTGCGAATAGCCACTTTGTGGCCAAAGACGGGTAATTTACTTGTCAGGGGGTTGTTTAAATCAGATCCAAACTCTGATGGAAGGATGCGCTTCACACCAGCTGCGACAGCAGCATCCACAATAACTGTCTGGCCAGCGAGAGCGTGGGATCCAACCGCGGATACAACAGCATCCTGGCCCTGGAAAGCGGCAGTAAGAGAATCAGCAGAGTTAAAATCCGCTCGAACAACCTTCACGGACGAAGGGAAGGCTGCCTTTGAGTCCTCGCGAGATACCACGGTGACGTTGAATTTCCCGGAGCTGAGGAGAGCAGAAAGGATAGGAGCACCAATAGCTCCAGATCCCTAAGGTATGTTAATTACGAAAGGCCAAATTGGTGAGTTGATAGGAAGCGCTTACTCCGACAAGTGCGACGTTCTTGATGGTAACCATTTTGCAAGGTAATTCTTGAAATCTAGTAAAATTCAATGCAAATATTATTTGAAAAACAGTGCTTTTTGTTATCTAGGCTGAGACCGCTGAAAATGGTTTGTGTGGCTAGAGATGCTCATCCTGCGAAGAAGAGGACATCTTCTATATAGTGGGTGGTGACGCATCGTTAGGAGGAGCAGTCGTAGCAGATGAGACAATTTCCAATCAAAGTTGCACCAAGCAGGACTGCTACGGCCGTTATTACACAGCAACTCCTCGCAAAATCTTTCCAAACCGTTCTGTTCTCTGTTATTATATAAATGATTACGGAAGAGAGACACCCTCGCCATACTTCTTAGCTGTAGCAGGATTGTGGGAGCCGACGCAAGGACAAGGGCAGATACGGAGAGTGGTAGTAACTGTAGGCTTGTATATACCATTTGCGCAGTTCTTCATTGGGTTTCTGGGCGAGCTAGGGTCACTTGCTGGTTGGCTATGGAGGAGTAAACGGACCGCCGTAGCTGTGGGATCCGACTGCTCCAGAGCAGCCTTTGCTTACGGCATTGCCTCCTCGATCTCTCTGTGGTGGGATCCGCCCAATAAAGAGGCAGGACCCGGATCCCACCAAGCACGATGCCATTTACCACGGCTCCCTCTTTGTGGCTCCTTGGAGCCCATCTAGTGATTTTTTGATCAGTAATACTGTGTTGTGGGTCTATAGCATGGAGAATCACCGATACACTTGCGGCTTTCCTGGCTGTGCGAGATCTTTCACACGCAAGGAGCACTTGAATCGTCACCAGAATGGGCATGATCCCGCTAATATACTCAGGTGCACGGTGTGCATGAGAGAGTTTAACAGAAAGTCTGGTATTGCCCTGCTACTTTAGTCTTATGCTTAGTTACCACTTCAATCTAGGCCTAGGCTGATTTTACATGCCTCGGCCCAATTGACCAAGTGGTTAGTTCTCTATGACCAGCAAAATCCTACTCATATAATGAGATATTATATCTTTATGTAATCATACTAACCTTCATGTAGTGATAGCCTCCAACGTCATATGAGCAAGCATGGAGCGAACTTTACACCAAATCCGGCGAGAAGTAAGAGAGCTTGTCTTGCTTGTCGTACGGGAAAAGTAAAATGTGATGGAAATGATACCTGCATGCGATGCATCAAGAAGGGTATAGAGTGCAAATATCAAGGAGCTACTGATGCTCATTCCTCATCTAACGAGGCTGAAAGTCCGGAAGGATCCCCTGTACCCGTGTGGGAGGACCCGGTCACCACAGAACAAGCTTCTCAAGACAACGGAATGTCAAGCAAGCCAATCTTAGAGCCGGCCACATTCAACGACGCCTTGATGCCAGGCACTTTGGGTGAGGACCTCCACGCTGGCTTTTTTGCTGGATCACCACCCTCTATCGAACTACCTACAGACCTAGCTATAGATCCTACACTTCACTTATCCTCAACTAGTCCAGTGCATGGCAAAGTCATCAATCTAAAGACAATTAGGCTACTTCCAGATGGTGTCCAGCCAACAGCCGAGAGTAGCATTGAAGGACCTACTAGCTATGAGACAGCTTGCCAGGAACTTTTCGACTCTTACTTCGATTTATTCCACGCACATTGGCCGATTATTCATCGCCCATCGTGGGAACATTCGAAAAACTCAACTGCTGAGAAAACCTTGCTGGAATCCGTGAAAATGATTGGGGCGTGGATGATTGGAACAAACGAGTTAAAGCAGTATGCAATATACACGCATAATATGCTAACAGGTGAATTGCTATCACGACTGGTAAGCAGTCATCTGGAGACATCTTTATTTTTCCATCCACTAATCAATTTACTATGTAGGGCCGGATCTCTTCTCATGATAAATTCCAGCAATCACTACCAGCAAGCTTGTGCCAAGCCGCGCTCCTCAACATCATATTTGGGCTATACTATGGAGTAGGTATGAAAGTTGATTCAAATCACGAACATCGTTAACACACTTTATAGAATGCCCAGGCTATCTCCCGAGTGATAATGCTTCGAAACATTCTGGTAGCCGCTTTACGTGAGGTTGGATTCTTCCGCTCATATACCGTCTGGCCCGATGAGAAACCCGGATTCTTTCTCCCAATGCGCCTGGGAATGCTAGGAGAGCGACAGAGGTAAGCATCCTCTATATCTAAGTGATCCAAATACTGACTTCTCAGACTTGCTGCATATCTATTCAATGTGGATACTTATCTGAGCATCCTCCGGGACCAGGCATCTCTGATCATGCTCGAAGATCTCCATTACCCGCTTCAGAGCACCTTTGCACTTTATAACGCCGATGGACTTCATGTCTGGGCAGAACGTCACGCTACCGAGCCTTTCAGTCGCAGTTCAGTTTCACTTCGCGATATAATCAAAGGGGATGCTCGCACACTAGGAGTCAGCCCACAACATCCTGTTCTAATTGAGGATATCCACTCCTGTCTATGTGGATTGCAGTTGAGTGTATCGAAGATCACTAGCCCAAGAGAAGGAGCGATGGATGAGCCCAGTCTTCAAAAAGATCTTTTGAGGACGCAGCTGGGTGCTCTAAAACTACGACTCGATCACATAGCAAACCAAAATACGGAATTTATTGACTTTGGACATGAGAATTATTTGCCAATGCGATACTATTTCGGGTTTGAAGATCAATCTCACCAAGGATGGCAAAATACTGTGACTGCTCGAGTGGAAAGTCTGCTGTTTGATACCACAATGCTTTATTACCTCATGAGCCTCAATCTTTCCGCTGATATTGCAAAGCTTACCCAAACGGCAAAATATTTGCAAATGGAAGCAACAGAAGAGCTGTCTGAAGTTCGGAAGCAAGCACTAGAGAAACGAAGAAGCTCCATCATAAACTGGGTTCCTACATCAGAGGCCAGGCTAGCGGTGTGTCAGGCCGTAGATATCCTTGTTGCTCATCGAAATATGAAGCAACTAATAGAGTCAAATCAATTGAGTCATAGAGCCATACACCCAGTGAGTTATATTGCGCTTTGCGCAAGTGCTCTAGTTGTTTGGGCATATTGCAATTTCCGCGATTGTAGGTGTGAGGGCTTCCCCATGGATGCTGTGTCATTTGTCGAGCTCACCACTTGGGCTCTACCGGGGACTGAGTTCAAGAGAGACAGGGAGCAGTGGATTGAGGAACATGGAGACATCCTCTTTCAGATTCTCGGCGTACCATTGTGCCAATGTAATGTCGACTTTTTGATGGTCTCTTTCCAAGGATGTCTCCCCAACGACTGGAGTATCCCCGATATGATAGCTCCCGGTATCTTCATCAGCTAAAGGGATTATCCACAACATTCTTGTTTGTATGACGGTATACTGTAGTATTGGTTAAAGCTAGAGATGTTCTTTAGAACCAATTCGCTAATCTGTCTTAGAAGCAGCCATTGAATATTATGATAGCATTTGTATAGGCTAGGGTTTACTGGGAAAGGTAGAATTAGCGGCAATACCAAGCTTTTTTTCAAAGGATTACAAGTAGTGGCATTATGTAAAGTAAATACAATACGATTTCATGTTACATCATGTGGACCAGGTACGATATTTCTCATCACAACTCCCATTGGATCGCCCCGCACATTCTAGAAGTCATACAGCTATATTTTCATAGATATTTACTCTAGTATTACATTCAGGCGATATGTCCGATCATTTTCGGGGGGGTGAATAGAACTTTATGACCATCTTCGCACCGAAGGTTTCGGATGGATACCGAAATTCTACGGATCTTCCGACTAGCCGCGGAAAGACAAATAGGAGACTAAACAAACGATACCATACAAGACCCTGTCAAAACATAGCACTCGCACAGTGGAGAGTCATAAATGAAGTAGACTGGAATCAGTAAATTAGTACAGCCAATTACAGGATCCAAAGGTAGTTCCTTGGAACCAGTTCTATGAGGCTATTCTAGCTGCACGGAGAAACGCCCAGTAACGGTGTTAAGGTAGTGAGACGATATCACCGACCATGATATCACAATCTCGTCTTGAATCTCTTATTAAAGGAATGCCTCGACGCTTGATTCAATTCAATTCACCCTTCATCTCCATACTGTAAGTAGTATAGCTTTGCAGCACTTCCTTGAATCGTCAGATATGTCTTTCTTCCCCCTAGTTCCAACCCCCAAGAATGGCCTTGGATATCATAGACTGCTGTCTCCCACTGCTGCTGTCAAAGTTTCACCTCTATGCCTTGGAGCAATGAACTTTGGTGATGCCTGGTACGTCAACATAATATATCCCATCTCAAGCGCCAATTACCACATCGAAGATCCTTACTAATACATCTGCCACTCAGGTCAAGTTTTATGGGAGAATGTAACAAGTCTACTGTCTTTGAGATCCTGGACTATTTTCACTCCCAAGGAGGGAACTTCATCGATACCGCTAGCAACTACCAAGATGAGCAGTCCGAGAAGTGGGTTGGTGAATGGATGAAAGAGCGTGGCGTCCGTGACGAGATGGTTCTGGCTGGCAAAGTAAGTTAATATAATATTCCATTTACTATTGAATGTTAAGATTTCCCCTCTATGTAGTATACTATGGGGTACCGCTACCACGAGCAAAGAGACCCTCCAATAATCCAGGCCAATTTTGGAGGAAATAACAAGAAGAATATGAGAATTTCAGTGGACAGAACTCTAGCGAAGTTACAGACTGACTACCTGGACATTCTCTACGTTCATTGGTGGGACTATACTACCAGTATCCCAGAACTAATGCAATCACTCAACGATCTTGTGAAAGCCGGTAAAGTACTCTACCTCGGCATCAGTGACACGCCTGCTTGGATTGTCTCCAAAGCAAACGAGTATGCCAGAAATCATGGTCTTCAACAGTTTGTCGTGTACCAAGGACGTTGGTCTGCTGCGGATCGCGATTTTGAACGGGAGATACTTCCAATGTGCCAACATGAAGGAATGGCCCTCGCTCCCTGGGGAGCATTAGGAGGTGGCCATTTCAAGGCTGCCGCTGACCAAGATAAGGCACGAGGTTATGGAGGTACGGAAGAAGAGAAGAAAGTCTCCGCTGCGTTGGAGAAAATTGCAATTAGGAAGAACACGCAGATCACCAGTGTCGCTATGGCCTATATCACACATAATTCTCCCTACGTATTTCCGATTATCGGTGGAAGAAAGCTTGAGCACCTCAAGGGCAACATCAAAGCACTCGAAGTAGAACTCTCTGCTGAAGATATTACTGAGATCGAGAGCGCGGTGCCTTTCGATCTTGGCTTTCCGCATAGTTTTCTGTGCCCTGGTCAACCTGTTCCTCATAATGCTAAGGATGTTGGCATGTCAAAGATATATTGCCAGATTGATTGCGTGGAGTATCCCAAGGTATGTCATTCCCCCAGTTTACGCTATTCGCATCCGATAATAACATGTATGCAGCCTATCCCACCTCACAAATTTGATTAGACAGGCATTGTTAGGCAATAATGCACAGGATTGCTCTAGCTTGAAACGCAGCTGGTAAGACTAGTACTTGTCTCGTTAATGTATTATCTAGTGGAGCGCTCTTATAAACTGGGTGTTGCTATGCCATCGGATGGAACTCGCTCAGTTTTAGAGGTAACGGTCATAGACTAGACATTAGATATATGAATTATAAGGGGTTTTCTATCCAACCTTGCTTGTGTGAGAAGTGTAGAGACACTGAGTTTATTTACTACAAAGGTTTCTATGCTCGAGATTACAAGAGGGATCGTTGGCGAGTAGCCAGTTATCCTCACTAACAGAAGGTAACAAGGCATGTCAACCGAAACTTTCCTCGGGGCTTGAGTTCACGCAACGTTCACTTAGCCTAGAGAAGACTCCATTTCACAAATCGCAGAATTTTGCTCACCCTCGCCGCTTGCTTTTGAATAACTTTGGTGCTGGGGGAGGAAATACAGCTCTGACTCTTGAACACTACGGCTGAACTTAGGCAGCCACACCCGTATATTAGTTCGTAATTCGTTCGACTTTTCTTGCTACCATATTATTGAGGCTAATCAAGTCGTCAACTCCCATCTGATCGTTATAACAATTATGACGTAAACCAAGATTCTCACTCTTTTCGCAGTGCTTGCTTATCTCAAACTTTCTCACCTTTCTGCCAAATGCGGAACCCTCTGGCTGCAGCTGCGGTTCTCGCTGCACTGGCAATCTTCTTCTCACCAACCTTACTCTCTCGCGAGTAGACGACCTTACTACGGCTTCTCCTTTCGAGAATCACCCGGAGAACACTAGGCGGACCAGCAGCTCTTCAATGCAATATACCACCGTCCGAGCGAATCCCAAATACATACGTCGTTAGCCTGGCCAACTCTTATTCGTTGGAGCAGCATAAGCAAAAGACTGGCCGCGCCGTTGATCTTGAGCATGCGATCCTCGATGTTGACGAAGTGCATGATGTTCTGTTTGGAGGCATAACCGTCTACGAAGCTAAATCTGACGATGCATCGCTGGTAAATGCTATTCGCGCGGATCTTGGGGTTCTATTTGTTGAATGCAAAGGGCGGATACATCTTCGTACGCAGCTGACACCTTTAGACCAGACGGTATTCGAGGAAATGAAATAGCATAAGCTTGTACGCTAGTTACTTGGTCTAATGCGAGGGCGATATCTATATATAACGGTTGGGGTACTATACAAGAAGTTATCAAGTTGATTTACTCGCATATCTTTAGCTGTGTAGGTGAGAATACAGGTGACCTTGCTGGATTCCTGCCTCATTTTATATTTGCGATGTTCAAGTTTTCTTTAAATACATCGGACTCTCCAGCTTGAGACAACAGAAAAGACGTCTACCGTTCACTCAGCTTTTCTCCCCTATATACTACCATACTACTCTTTCATACCCATTCAACATAGGCAAATTACAGTTACAAATCTTAATATTTAATATTTATTTCTTTCATGCCTTACTTTATACTTTCTTACCATAAATATAATCATAGATATACTGTAACATAAATAATTTAATTCATCTTCATGCTTTATAGTTAAGTTCTTATAATGAAATAGCCTATCTCGCCTTATAAATTCGATTAGATTCAGATTGTCAAGTAATAAATACATAAGATTACTTAAGCTTAGAATGCTACCAGTAAAACAAGTACTTATCTTAATACATTTATTTGTTAAACGTTCTTATGAATTAGATTTTGTTATATCATTAGATAGAACTATTTTACTTTTAAAGATGATGGTTGTAGACTAAATAATAAATATATATATTCCATAGGACTTTCTAACTAAACTTTGCTTATATAAAGAGTATTAAGAGACTCAGAGTTTAAATACCCTAAAGTTTCCATTCCTGTGATCCAAAGAAGGACTATTCATGAGCAGCCAATTAAGCCTCCCAGGCCAACAGTTAGCTCAATGGATTTATCAGCAATAGATGCCCAGTATTGATACCACTCTAGATTGTCAATGTATCTCTGTGAGTTCCAACAACGCAGCAAAGATATCTACTAGGTACGTGTAAATCTATTTATTACCTCACGAGAACGAGGTAGAAGCCATGAAGTGGAGGCCATCTCTCATGTAGTATTCGGCGACTTTCGCCACCAGCTGACAAGATAGCCTATACGGGTATACTACTGGCCAGTTGACAGGGACTTCACTTTATTTTCCAATCCAGCCAATGCCCAAAAAGCTCGATGGGCTGACCAAGTAGAGACTGTGCCACACGCCCTTCCCGGAACATGTACACCAGTAGATCAACCCGTTACTTTAAATTGACGTGCTCCTTCAATCTCACCAGAACGTAATCTCCTACTCGGCCTGACGTATTGTCTTCTTTTTCACATCTCCTTCCAGATCTTTTAACGCATTGCGAAATATATATTTCAATAATATAACTCTAGTTCTTCAATAACAATTCTATTAGAAATGTGATCATAGTTTCAATCTCGATCAATACGAGGCTGGGTAAGTGGTTTCTCAATTCTGCCGGTTATAGGTTGGGCCGTCTTACGATCGCTTAAAGTTATGATTCGGTATGAATCAGACGGCAACTCAGCTTAATTTTTCATTCGTAATCGACATAAATAGGGGGGCTCCCAAACCTCTTTTACAAACGATGCTCGGTTTTCACTAATCATCATATCCTAATCATTTATACTAATCAATTAACACCAGGTCACATCGAATCCTCTGATATATTAAGTTAACGCGAGAACTATCAGAATCTAACTACTCAGACAAAATATATAGAGTCGGTCCAGAATTCCAGCCAAGCGAAACTAGCCACCAGCGTCCAATAATCATTGTCACGTGTCACATACACAGCACCTATCGATCACCATGAAGATATCTTAACGAAAAGCAATCGCATCTAACAAGTTAATCCTCATCAAGATGGGCAGAAATCATAGTTGCCCTTGTCGCCGTTGTTGCCCCACCACCAGGGGAAGGGAACAGGTTTACCACCGGCACCAAAGACTGCAAAGGATAGGATAAAGAGTACTGTGAGACTGGCACCGTCAAAAGCACCAGTGACCAAGTAGGAATAATCCTTGAAAATGCGTGGGCGGTAATTTCGGAGGTAGAACTGAGTGAAGAATCCGGCTGCAATCTGGCTCCAAATGACACAAGTCTGAGACTGGTTGTAAGGAATATAGCCAGCATACTGGATGAACTGAGGCAAATTGATCTCCGAGAGCGAGAAGTTTCGAATCTTGGGGACAAACTAATGATATCCAGAGTCAGCGAGACAACGAGACAAAGCATGGTACTGTCAATGCAGTAAGAAAAGATGCACTTACTTGTACAATGAGACGATGGATGAGAACAGCACCAGCACCAATGGCAAGACCAAGGGGTACCATCGCATACCTAGAGCCACTTTGGTAAAGGTATTTAGCCAGTGCCCAAGAGGTTGCGTTAGTGTTGTATGACTGGATGGTGGCACCACTCCAAGAAGAGTCGCCGTTGCCGTCAACAAGGAGCTCCCGGTTGCCAGTGATAATACCGATCATGACACCATAATTAATAAAACCACCCAATATAGTACCATAGATTTGGGTAAGGAACATAACTCGAGGAGGGATCTTGACTATATTTATAAGTCAGCAACAACACTCGTCAATATCAACGAACAAATAATACATACGATATTCACCCATCTTCAAATCATTAGACAAATTGACGGCGTTCGAGATGACATTATGCGACCAAGCAGCGAAATACATATTACCAACAGGTCGGCCAGGAAGCATGAGACCTGCCATCATCTTTGATAGGTTGTTTGTGGCAATACCATTACCGTAGCGTGCGTAGAGAATGGTACTCTGCAATATTGTCAATAATGCTCTACATAAAGTATCGCATATGGGCTACTCACGAATGGCGCAATTATTATACCTAGGATCAGCGAGACGATGTATGCCCAGACAGGAAGAGTAATGTTCTCTTTGATAATGACGACGAGGCCAAGAACAAAACTGAACACAAGTATGAAGATATACCACCACCATGGTGTTTCTTTATAATGCTTAGCCATGTGCACATGGTGCCTATCGTCAAAGTTTCCTTGTCTTGCGCTCTTGTATGCCTTGGCAATGTCTTTGCCCCAGAAGACGAAGCAATGGGCTATTAAGGCACCGATCTAGGCGACGTTTAGTCTGTGGCTAGACGATTGATCAACGTCTACTAGGTTTGGAGACTTACAGCAGCGTTTGCCATGAACATTGAGTATGCGAATGAACCAGTGAGTCTAGGGATACCAAACTTGGACAGAGCGTCCTTGTCGAGTACACCACCAGTGAAAACTTTAGAGATAGGGTAACTGGTGCCATCTTCTGACAAGAGTCGAGTCGACATGAATGGAAGCTTTCTTGAGTCCCAACCATTGCCGTAGTAGATGGCAATCATCGCAACGTAGCAGAAAAGGAATCCCGCAGCAGCATTGGCTTGGAGCTTGAGAGGGAGAGAAGTCTGGAAGGAAGTAATCTAGAAGAGAGCCGCTCAGTTAATCTCATCACACCAATGTGGGACACACGGTCTTACATATTGCCAGTCAAAGGAGAAGTTGAACAGCCCCAGCCCCTCGTTGTTGATAGAGCCACCGAAGATGGTTGTGAGAATTTGAGCCTTGCTACCGGTAGCATGCATCGCAGCGAGACATGGAATGGAGATCGAGTTGAGGAATGGGAAGATATAAGCTGGGAAGAACTCATAAATAAACATTCCCACAAAGGAGTACCAAAAGACTCGAAGAGGCTTAGAGTTCTTGAGGTTCTGCCAGTGAAGGCCTTGGAGGGTCTTGACAGTCGGAAGGGTGCTCCAGTAGACCGAATCAACATGCCAGACAGCAATGGGACGCATGACACCGGCAATGCCGTAGCCAAACAGTCCGATCGAGATGGTACTCAGGACGACGGTGGTTGCGCTCAGGGGCAGATTGTAGAAAAGGTCTTGTGCCGCAAACACTTGAGAACTAGCAGCTGCATTAGAGGCCCCTGTTGCCGTGATGGAACATACTGCGTGCTCCTTCAAACTCCAGGGTCCATAGTTAAAGAAGGAGACAATTTGGATCAACCGAGGAGGTTTGCCCACACCACCCTTTTCTCTCCACCGAGCCTCCATACGATCACCACGGGGCAGGAATGCGGCCCATGCGTTACCTAGGAAGTAAGCAATAAGGACGATAAAGGTTCCTTGGATGGTAACGAGAGTTGGTTTGAACTAGCTGGAGGCTCAGCATATATCGAGGTAGGCATGCAAGTTATTTGAAGCCCACAATATTAACTCACCTGGTAGATCTGGTACATGACAGCCTGGAAAGCCGCCAGCCCAGTGGCTAAGAAGATACTTCGGAAGGTTAGAGCAGACTCATGATCATCCCGCAGCGGCAACAGGTGAGCTGCTGCATCAGCACCGGTGATGATGATAGCGTCCTCACTACCATCTTCCTTCTGATGCTCATCGCTGTCGTATAGGGGCGGAAGAGCAGTGATTTCAGTATCAGCTACCTTCTCACCTCCTTTGGTATATCCAGCTTCGTCAGCCTTACCCTCGACCGAGTCGAGGGCCGTGACAGAAACAACGTCGGCAACAGGGGCTGACATGTTGCGTAGGGGCAGTAGCGATTGTCGGGGGTCCTGGAGGAGCAATGCAAACACCCTCGTCGCCGCAGCGGCATGCTCCCCTTTATATGAATCTTCATGCTCAATAATGCCAGCAGCTTGCTATCTCAATCTCACGTCTGCTCACGTCTTTCGTGGCCAATATTCGCAATCTTTGCACGGTGTTCCATCGCAAGACTGTGCAGGCCCAGGTCTCGGTTGACACCTGAATCGGGAAGGTGTGATGCTTCTGGACCCGAGCATATGGATCACCTTCTTAATCCAGCCTTTATCTCGTGCGGCAAAGGGCATCTGAGCGCAGATGGATGGCAACGGTTTTCACCCAGGTGGCGGATGGCCTCGAGATTTTATATTATACGATGCTCGCTCTCTATATGTACAGGATCAACCGCCAGTACAGCAAGTTTTTTGTTGTATTGTCTCGATGGATATGGACATATCGGTAGAAAGAGGGAGCAGCACTAATCCCGAAGAAGCAACCGAGTTCTCATCTCATACGAAAGTAAGACGGTAGAGCCTTAGGATCGCCGCGGGTTCTAGATGGCCCGACAGCATGAAAGAAGGGCCTCGTCTCGTGTTGGGCATCTCGGCGAAATCTGGGCAGATTCTGTAAAGGGAAGCTAGCTATGCGGGTTGCTTCTATCGGATTATCCAGCAGCGGTTTGAATGGCCGAGACATTGAAAAATAACAATACCAAGTGAGTTTTTCGTAAATATATAGAGAGATAGATAATGATATATCCGTATAGTGAAAGAAACGACCTGACCAATCAAGTATCCCTCTGCTCTATGTTACTGTCGGCTCTCAAATAATGTACCTACCATACGCCAACGATAGTTGAAGTCAGGCGATGAGCTGCTATTTCTGGGATGCTGATGGCAGACATACCCATCGTGTGCAAGTCGGTATCATTTCCAATATATATAAAACCCTGCGATAATTACCTTTGTTAGACACAATTTCGCTCAACGACCTCAAAAGCTCGTCACGCAATTTCGTTTACAAGCGTTTCATCCTGTGTGATGTTACACGCCACAGTTGACTGGCCAGCCACTGCATCCCAAGTGGTTGGTTTTTCCATATCTAGAGTTATGGTGCAAGTGGCACGCAAGAAAGCATAATCGCCCCGGCTGTATCGTGTGCAACTGATACAGAACAAAGAGCAGTATCTGACAGTAATGCCGGTGGAAGCCGGAGAATAGGGGTACCGGTAGCATAAGCATAACAGCCTAAATAGTGTTTAATGGCAAATCTAACGAAGCATGATTTTGGTTAGGCCTAAATTACTAAGCAGTCCCTGATTTTGATTATGGCCCCTCTATCACGTGTGCGGGGCATGTTTCTGCCTCAGGCACTAACTCAGCAACACAAATTTCTGATTTGAGGTCTTGCTTCCGCTTTCCAACTTCGCACAAGGCTGATGGAGGATCGATGACACCCACAATATCATATTATGAGATCCTTGGCATCCCGCAAGCTCTTTATGGTGATTCAAATGTGTCGGTGAAGACGATACGCAGCGCCTATCGAAGAGCGCTTCTGCACAACCATCCGGACAAGGCCCAGGTTTCCCAGCGACCAACTGCCACGTCAAGAAATGTAGCTCGCTATTCCATCGACCAGATATCGCAAGCATACACTACCCTATCGAACCCCAAACTTCGAGCAGAATATGACACGCAGCTTAAATTACAGACTGCTACATCGCACATCGGAGAGAAGTATCACACTGGCGTGGAAGTTGCAGATCTGGACGACTTGGAGGTGGACGAGGCAAATGGGACTTGGTATAGAAGTTGTAGGTGTGGGGATGACCGAGGCTACTTGATTACGGAGCAAGACCTGGAAGAAGCGGCTGCAGATGGAGAACTGGATGTTGGATGCAACCGATGCAGTCTCTGGCTGAAGGTTCTGTTTGGTGTGATTGAAGAGGATGGTGAGGAGGAGGAATCAAAGAAGGAATGATGTCCGTATATCCAGATAATTCCTCGAATGGTTCCGCACTCGCGTGCAGCATGGTCGCTGGACGGGAGGTCCATGGAATCACATTTGACATTCAAGAGCGCAACAGAGATCCGGGACAGCATACACTATCAAAACGCTAGAGATGCCCGATCCAAGGTTGATATAAAGTGTTCCAGATCCCGCCTCCGCGGTGCATGACGGTGATGAACGAATAGAATGTGCCGACTTCCTATGACTTCCAATCAGAGCTCAAGAAGAGCATCTTGGTCGCCTCAAACTTGCGGTGAATCTTTGCTCTCGCAACAACTGAGTGCTATTCCGCCTCAGTGAACGCCAACCCAATCATGGACCAGAGGTCGACGTGGGTTGGGAGGACTGTTACGTTGCGTGAAGAAGAAAGAAAGAAGAAGAGCTGTGCCGGCCGCGACAACAGATGCATTAATTCCTCGCTTGCTGGGGTCAGCATTGTTCAACCCTCAGGCATTTCGGACCTGCTCATGTGACCTGGCAGCCAAAGCCCAATAAGGTTGACGCTTTGACCTCGGAGGTAAGATTTTGGCAGGGCAACATCTGGTCCATTCACTGCATCACTACTGCCCGCCGCCTTTCTTTCAAGCAGTCACGCACGTACTAGCTGCTACCCCACCTTCTCTTTTCCTGCAACTCTTCTTTCCTCCATTTCAACCTCTTCTGGAGTCGATGCGTGTGATCAAAAGCGTGGTCGATTCCGCGATCACTTCTCCGGGTCTCGTCCGCCCTACTGCTCGCGCTTTTGCTTCGACAACCCAGCGAGGATTGTTCACGAACAGATTTCCTGCGCTTGCTACTGTTTCTTCTCAGACTTCACCGTAAGTCTACCAACACCTTCCAAGATGACACTACTCGAATGCCTTGATAGCGGGGTCATGGGTGTTTGATGACACTCTCTTACTGCCTAGATAGGCAGGCAGCTTATTTGGTACCATTGGCACTGCGTATGCTAACCTGTCATTTCAGATACCAGAACCTTTCAAAACGGCCCCAGGTCCCGAATTTCTTCAGACACACACTCTCTTCGACTTCAACTATCAGACATTGCTCTTATAGACGCCACGAAATGTGCAAACTACATGGAGGGCAGGATGGTGCTAGTGGTGGGGTGAATGTGACGCATGGTCGAGAGATACTGCCTGCCAATGTCATTCCAAAGCATTACGACCTTATTCTAGAGCCCGATTTCCAGAACTTCACATTCAATGGCAAGGTCACTGTGGATTTAGATGTCGTGGAAGATACCACCTCGATATCTCTCAATACACTGGAGATTGATATTCACAGCACCAAAATTCTCTCGGGATCCGAGACCATTAGGTCAGTAAACAGCTGGTGGCCCAGACACTGGTGATGGCTATATCCTGGTCTGACTCGTGATAGCACGGCCCCTTCGCTCTCCTACAATGACAATACACAGACTACCAAGGTTACCTTCCCTAAGACCATCCCCAAGGGGTCAAAGGCTCAGCTGGAGATGCACTTCACAGGTCAACTCAACGACAAAATGGCTGGTTTTTACCGGTCGACGTATAAGAACGCAGACGGAACTGAGGGTATCCTGGCCACAACCCAGATGGAGCCAACTGATGCTCGGCGGGCTTTCCCCTGCTTTGATGAACCAGCTCTGAAGTCTGAATTCACGATTACCTTGGTTGCTGACAAGAACTTAACCTGCTTAAGCAATATGGATGTTGCTTCTGAGACAGAGGTTCGCTCAGAAGTCAGTGGCACAACCAAAAAGGCGGTGAAGTTTCACAAGACTCCCAAGATGTCTACATATCTCCTTGCTTTTATCATTGGTGAGCTTAATTACATAGAGACGAAAAACTTCCGTGTCCCTGTACGAGTTTATGCCCCACCAAGCCAGGACATCGAACATGGCCGATTTTCTCTGGAGCTTGCCGCTCGGACCCTGGAGTTCTATGAGAAGACTTTCGACAGCAAGTTCCCCTTACCAAAGATGGATATGGTGGCCATTCCAGACTTCTCAGCCGGCGCCATGGAGAATTGGGGTTTAATTACTTATCGCGTGGTGGATCTACTCTTTGACGAGAAAACGAGTGGTGCCTCCACCAAGGAACGGGTTGCAGAGGTTGTCCAGCATGAGCTTGCTCATCAATGGTTCGGCAACCTTGTTACCATGGATTTCTGGGATGGTCTATGGCTCAACGAGGGCTTTGCTACATGGATGTCATGGTACTCTTGCAACGTTTTCTATCCAGAATGGAAGGTATGGCAAACCTATGTCACCGACAACTTGCAAAGCGCGCTTTCTCTCGACTCCTTGAGAAGCAGCCATCCCATTGAAGTCCCTGTCAAGAGAGCAGACGAAGTCAACCAGATCTTCGATGCCATCTCGTACTCTAAGGGATCTTGTGTGCTTCGCATGATCTCCAAGTATCTTGGAGAGGACATCTTCATGGAGGGTATTCGACAGTACTTGAAGAAGCACGCCTATGGCAACACTCAAACTGGGGACCTTTGGGCTGCTCTCAGCGCGGCCAGTGGAAAAGATGTCTCCAAAGTTATGGATATCTGGACGAAGCATGTCGGATATCCCGTGGTTACTGTTACTGAAGGCAGTGGAGAAATCAAGGTAAAGCAGAATCGTCTGTTGCGAACCGCCGATGTCAAGCCCGAGGAAGATAAGGTTCTTTACCCTGTCTTCCTTGGTCTTCGAACCAAGAAGGGCATTGACGAGTCACTCGTCCTCTCAGAACGGGAAGGTACATTCAAGCTCGAAGATACGGATTTCTTCAAGTTGAACGCAGATCACACAAGCATCTACCGAACTTCCTACACTCCTGAACGGCTGGAGAAGCTGGGCAAGGCTGCTAGAGATGGGCTTTTGAGTGTTGAAGACCGGGCAGGGATGATTGCAGATGCCGGAGCACTCGCGGCCTCAGGTTATCAAAAGACTTCGGGTGTTTTAAGTCTACTCAAAGGCTTTGATAGCGAGACAGAGTTTGTCGTATGGAATGAGATCATCGCCCGTCTCTCTGCTATTCAGGGCGCTTGGGTCTTCGAAGACAAGAGTGTTCGTGACGGTCTCGAATCTTTCCAGAGAGATCTGGTTAGCGAGAAGGCCCACAAGGTTGGATGGGAGTTTAAGGACACCGACGAACATATTCAACAGCAATTCAAGGCCATGCTTTTTGGCAGTGCTGGATTGGCCGGAGATCAGACCATCGTCAAGGCTGCTCGCGAAATGTTTGCCAAGTTTGCTAAGGGAGATAAATCTGCAATTGATCCCAATATTCGAGGAAGCGTTTTCGGCATCGTCCTGAAATATGGCGGCAAGGAAGAGGTAAGATCACAACCAGCACGTTGAATGAACTAAACTAACAGTATTTTCAGTATGATGTTGTACTAGATACCTACCGCAAATCCACCAACAGTGATGAGCGCAACACTGCCCTTCGCGCCCTAGGTAGAGCTAAGGCTCCAGAACTTATTCAGCGGACTCTCACCCTTCCATTCGGTGGCGAAGTGAAGGAACAGGATATCTACCTCCCACTCGGCGGTCTCCGAACTCATGCTGAAGGTATTGAGGCGTTGTTCGGCTGGATGACTGACAATTGGGATGAGCTCACTCGTCGACTGCCTGCTGGTCTCTCCATGCTTGGAACGATGGTATCCATTTGCACGTCCAGCTTCACCAGCAAAGAGGGTCTAGACCGCGTACAGAAATTCTTCAGTACAAGAAGCACTAAAGGTTTTGACCAGGGCCTTGCACAGAGCTGCGATGCCATTCGCGCCAAGGATGCCTGGATTGCTAGGGACAGAGATGATGTGAAGCAGTGGGTTGAGGCGTACAAGCCAAAGACTATCAAGAGTGAGCTGTAAAGGATTGGTTGGTTCTCGTTTGTTTTAATAGTATTGCATTGCATTGCGTTACATCGCCATCGTGATGGGATCGATGGACTCGGCTGGGGTATCCGAGAGGCTTAACGGCATAACACTGGCGTTTTTGGCCTTTTCTAGAGGTCCATAGCCGTAGAGCAGTTCCTCTGTTACGATGTATCTGCATAAACCAACGGAGTGGAGACGAGACTCCTCCTGGTTACATGTCTTGACTATGTTACATATATATACGGCTTGTAAGGCCGTTGGCTCTTCCTGCAGAGAGGCAGTGCGCACATGAGCGATTGAATAAATACACTTCTCTCCGCATAATACTTCGTTGTATAAGTAGATTTTTGTAATAGCCGTTCCATGTGTATCATTAAGGAGTGGCAAGTTACGTTAGGAGAGAAACAGAAACGCAAAGATCATATCTCCCAATAGCAGTGACTACGTTTTAAATCCTGTTAAATACTCTTACCTTTCTGCAATGGTATCCACACAAAGACAAAAGAGAATATGAATGGATTCACTGTACTAACTCAACTTAATTCTCATACCATGGCAAAGCTAATTTATATACATACATGAAAAGCATGACATCCCTGAAAAGGGGTAGTAAAGTTTCGGATTCAGGTCACGTTTCTCCCCATTCCTCTTTGCAGCGTTCAGTAAGAAACAAAAAAACAAGCCTGGAAAGCACCCCCACAGACAAGAATCGACAAAAGATAAAAATGGTAAGGGATTGGTATAATGAGGTTCTCTATTCATTAAGATATAAGGATTAAGCGGACATATAAGTAAGCTAAATGGGCCGGTACATAAAAGGTAGCACCGCTCCAGCACGAGAATCAAGAAGAATCGGGACAGGTCGTCATGGAAATCCTGGTCCTCTTTTTCTCTCTCTTGTTTTCTCTATTTTTCTCTTTTTACGCCAGGAAGTAAGCTGCGAAGACGGCACTGAGCAACGCAACTAGCGAGCTTGATACCTTCAACGAGCTGGCGCCATTAGGAGTGACGGTTGGGAGGCTGGGTGCGGTGGTGACCGGGATAGCTGGTGTTGACACTGCAGCGGTATGTGTAGGGATGACCGAGCCCGTGGGTGTGACTGTTGGTGGGAGCACGGTTGCTGGGATGCTGGATGGGATGCTCGAGGGGAAGCTGGCGAAGGAGCTGCCGCCGATGGTTCGTACCTGTATACCGGCAACACCGCCAGCAATATCACGAGCGTGGAGTGGACCAGATCCGGAATTACCAGAGCAGAGTGCGTCGTAGTAGCTTGGGAGACCGAGATTGGTGCCGGTGATGCTGTTGTAGCCCAGGCGGATCAGAGTGGGCTTGGAAGGGTCGTAGATGGGCCAGCCGCCAGCGTAACTGGTGAGGCCAGTCTCGGGGGACTTTGCGAATGCAGCCCAGGCACCACGGATGTAGTTGGCGATGGAGACCTCGGCGGCCGAGGGAGCTGGGTTCTGGATCATGTTGTTGAAGAGAAGGCTGAGCTCGCTGGAGTGGTAGGCACCAGAATCATGGTAGATCTCGGTGTTGGGGAAAGCACCGAACCATCTGTATCTCCAGGTTGGAATGCTGTTTGCAACGGAGGCATTGGCACGGTAGCTGGCTGGGCAATCGAAGCCCTTGGTGTTGAATTCGGACCAGTAGGGGCTTTGATGGAAGACGCCCTGGAGAGCGGAGGCAGCGACGAAGAGTCCGGCTTCATTGTCAGTGTTTCCAACGAGCAATGGGGCCTTGATGAGCTGGCCACTGGCAGCGCGCGTGGCATAGTTGTTGAAGACGACCTTGTTGTCAATGGTTGGACCGAAATCACCAATGCGTCCGCTGGCAGTGTGAGCAGGAACAGCCTTGAGGATCTGGTGAGCGTCTTTGGTGCGCATGCATGCCAGCACCGCCACAGGGTCGGTGGACAAGCCACAGTCGACTGCTCCAGCCACGGTGATCCAGGCGCCCTCGCTCTTGGCTGGCGTGCTGGGAAGTCCAAAGCTGAACGCGGTGCCTGATGCTGCAATCAATCCAGACACGATCGGATCCTCCGTCCAGGCAAAGGCGTAGTAGTCGACTGATGCAGCGCCTGCAGACTGGCCGAAGATAGTGATCCGGCTGGCATCACCACCGAAGGCGTCGATGTTCTCTCGCACCCATTCGAGAGCGAGACGTTGGTCCAAGAGTCCCAGGTTGTTGCGGGTCTCGGGGCTGCCTGGGAATCCAAAGATGCCCAATCGGTAGCTGGAAGGGTTCAAAGGGTCAGCATGAGAGGAAGAATTGAGAGAAGAAAGAATACAATCGGTTCCTTACTTGAATGATACCAGGACGACATCCTCCTGGTCGGCGAAGTGCTGTCCATTGTATGTTGGGTTGGAGGAAGAGCCCTCAGCGAAACTGTCGCCCTGAATCCAGACCAAAACTGCCTTCTTCGCTTCTCCCGTCTGGGGCTTCGTCCACACATTCAACGTCAAACAATCCTCACTGGCGATGTTCTTATCAGCCTCGAGCACCTGAACTCCGACTGGCGTGATACCAGCAGCGCCTTGGTTGGCCGCACTGACGGGCGCACGAGGTGAAGCCAGGCACGAGAATCCCTACAACCACATAACACGTCAGTCTTTCCGTAACCCCAAGCAATCGAGCCATGCCATCCATCCATCAACCAAGCAATCTACTCCTATCACAACAATCCAGGGTGTGACGACTCACGAAATCGGATCCATTGATGGCCGCGCTCCCAACGAACTTCTCGGGCGGCGCAAATCGCAGGTCCCCAACGGGAGGTTGCGCATAGGGGATGCCCAGGTACTCGGATACTTGTGTCGCAGCATGGGCAGCGTGACCCTCGACTGGACCACTGGAGGTCTGGACGACCTGGCCAATGGTCCAGCTGTTACTCGATCCCTCCTCCTGGATGGGTACCTCGAAGGCGTTTTGGTCGAAAGCAGAGGCCGCAGCGCAGCATGCTAAGAGGACAGAGACGGTGGTCCTCATTGTGGGGATAGGAATACGGGTTTGAAACGAGTGGAATGGGTGGGAAAGAAAGGAAAGAGAAAAAGAGCGTGTTTGGAGGAGGGGATTGGTGAGTAGAAAAAAGAGAGGGAAGGGAAGAATCAGAAGCAAGGACGAGCAATTGGATACAAAGATACCGTAGGGAGATTCGCAGCGGGCCTGGCTCCACGGGATGGGCAAGCTTTCCCACTCTGATCGCTCTGCCACTCACCTGGTTTTCCGACCAAGGGGAGCAGACAATCTCGGGACCCTGGCAGACGACATTTCTGTAAGCCTGCAAGCTGCAGCGTACAGTTCCTGTCTGGGAGGTTAGTTTAGGTCTAGCAAAACATCGTACCTTACGTACTGGCAGTACAACGAGGTACCTCACCATAGAGGTGCATAGGGAAGAGTACCTTGAGGGACATGAGGGAGATGGAGGGATAAGACAACCCCGGCGAGGGGCTAGGATGAAGCCCATCTTGGTCGTTCTCTCGTCCCAGGATCCGTGCATGGGACCCGCCACACAAGCGTACAAACGTGCAAGCATCGCGATGCTGCCCTGGGCATCTCTCGACCAAGCTCGGCCATGGCGAGATTTGGATTCTCCAAGCGGATTGGGAGTGGAGCAAGGAGTGAAGCAACAAGAGATTTGGTCGAGCCATCTGTATGATGCTACTTGGTATCCTTACATCAAGCAGGCCACAATTACCCTTCCAAAGCGTCCAACTTAGGTACCCATCCTGCCACTGTTGTTGGAGAGTTTGTACTGTACTGTACCGTACCGTACTGTGGTAGCCTGTGAGGCCGGTGTTTTGTTCAGATGAAGGGGCACGATGGCACGGACGGATAACAATGGGACTGGGGGTGCCTGGCGCTCCAGAGCTTTCAAGTGGCCCGGTGCTCCCCCTCCTGGCACCAGCCCAGAAAGGGGCGCTGGGGCCGAGAGTAGCGAGAGGATTGACATGATTCACCACCCGCAACGGCAACCAACGTCCGGCCCCAGAGCCACCAGGAGGAGCCACGGATCCAGGGGCCGTTGTCCATCGTCATCACGGCTTACCATTATCACCCATTGTACCCTCCATGCTGGGCCCGTCACATTGCTGATTGCTTTGATTACGCTCATCTCTCTGGACGGTCCGCCCTCAATTGTCTGTGCCATGGCGAAGCGGCACTTGGGACCCTTAAACAATCGTTGCGACACCAAGGCGACGGACTCCAATTGAAGACAATAAGGGATCCTCCCCATATATCTCGTGTTTTATGCGGGGAAGAAAGAGACACCCAGCATGGTGGGGAAAGAAGGAAAGATACAATGGAACAATACCCGTAAGGCGGCGATGCCGTTCTTCTCTACAGGATCCAGCGAAAGAAAAGACAGGAAAGCCGTTACTTGACAGTACCGTAACTCCGTGGTGCGGCAAACCCGCAGAACCCGTTCCCCAGCCCTTTCCCAGCCACGGAGCCACAGCTCACCACTCATCACTTTCTTACCACCTGTCGCCCACTGAGCTGCTTGCGCCCGAAAACAAGGTTCGCACCTAACGCAAGCCAATGCCCACCACCACCACCACCACCACCACAACGCGCAACGCAACAGGCGCATTGCCATCCTTCCTTCCATCCACACAGGACAGAAGCCGAA
This sequence comes from Xylogone sp. PMI_703, assembly GCA_021399445.1. Lineage (NCBI taxonomy): Eukaryota > Fungi > Ascomycota > Leotiomycetes > Xylogone > Xylogone sp. PMI_703. Next base: position 5,801,928 of record JAJTUQ010000003.1, read on the forward strand.
AAAGCCTCTCTCAGAAAAGTAAATTCTCACATGTCATGATTCTGCGGGAGACTCATCATCGCGGGGCCGAGACCGAGGCTAGAACTCCTCCGCCCTCGTATTTGTTCAATCCCCACGATTCCCGTACCAATGGCACAAGAGGGAAGGCTAGAAACAACATGTGCTTTTTGGTTCCCCGCCAATGTCTCCCCTCAATTCTACCCCCTCTTGACCTATGGGGTTGAAAGGAAGTCTTTCGTCATAGTTTGCGTGGATTTCTTTCTTTCGTTTCAATTGTGTTGGCGTCGTGTTGTCTCGGGCATCCCTCCAGAACAAGTAGTAGTCCGATAGAAAATTTGTCAGAATAATCGTGATCCGGAGATGCCCGGATAGTTGTCGTATGTCTAATAATTGTGCCTAGGATAACACCCAGCCCAGAGTGCGAGGTCGAAAATGACAATATTATTAGTGCAAATCTTCTAATAATAGCTTTCTCTTGAATATGAAGTACTTTTATTAATCAAGATACCGAAGATTGGAAACACTCAGTCCCGTTGGCAATTTACGACCTTCCCAACTTTAGATAATCCCACACATTATATTCGTTCTAGCCCACACGTAAATGAGATTCATTTTAACCACTTTTTTAATATCACAACAACAAACATTATAGTTCTATCGAATTTCTATAATCATAAGCTTCAAAATGATATACAATTTTAAATATAGTTGTGTGTATGTCAGAAATTACACACACGTTTTGTATATCTATTAGCCGAATATTAAAAATAACCATCCACATTTTTTTGTACCATTTTAAAGCTTACAATATAGGGAATACACTAATATAGTCTTGAAGAAGAAAAATTGTTGTTGTTATGATATTGAAAAAGTGGTTCAAAGGAGTGCCATTTACGTATGGGCTAGAAACATATGCATCTAAATGTCAGGACGATATAAGAGGTATAAGTAGCTGGAATATTTAGCATCGGGGTGCCAGTGCGGTATTGTATCAATATTGCCCACGATTAACAATAATAATCAATCAACTTGTGACATAAAGATCCATCTACGATCAGAAGAGTCGAATACTTTTCCTTTGCGTACCCCCTGACAACTCCTTTGCCATGTGCACATTAGCCGTCCAGAAATATCCCGTCCTTTCGTAGCCATCTTCCTCGTCGGGCTTTGCGCGCAAGGCTATTCCGTGAGCCTGCCGCGGCCTCTTTTGAGGACGGAGATCGGTGTTTGTGAATGAGAGGATGGGCAAGCACAAGAGCCCTGTAGTCGTCGTCGTCGTCGCCCCGCCGTCGTCGAGATCAGGGAGGTAGTCTACTTTGAAGCGATTGAAATCATAAAGGCAGCCCTCTAGCGTCAGGGTTGCATTCTCAATTAAAGAGTTGCTTGGTCGTTTAGCATTGATTGCCTTGGACTTGAGTTCGCGGATCAACCACTGTACGTCCCGCCATTTAGAGGATGTTTCTTCTCGTGCGCGGCCTCGTGTATCGTTAGTTGCATAGATAGAGCTGTCCGAGTAATTAGGGGGTTGTAGTCGACTCGTGATTCTGCCGTTAATCGAACCCCAGGACCAAGTTGGCACTGAAAGAAGGATTCGGTCTTTCTGAGGATGCGTACATGCCCAGAGCAGATTGACCTGGAGCATCCTATTGTGCTCCTGCTCGTGACTCCATAGCCCGGCAACGTACTCAAGGCGGGTATTTTCCTGGATGAAATACGCAACTCCCGCCAAAGCCTTCATTTTGTCCGCATCATAAGTCAATTTGCGAATCGAGTATTTCTCCACCATCTCGTACCATCTGTTATGGAACTCAATGATGCCATCATCAGTTGTTCCCGAAAACCGCGCCAGATATTCGAAGGCTCCACGCATACCCGTTCGAGCTGATGTTCGGGTTATCTTGGCTTCCCACTCAAGAACGGCTTGACGCTGTTGTCTACGCTCGGCAGCTACAGCTTCCCGTTCAGCTTCCTCGGCTCTCCTCCTGCGTTCAACCTGCGCGTAGTATCTTGGGTTGGACACTGACCGGTATTTTGTAACGAGTTTCCCTTTGCGAGCAGGACGAGAAATCGGGTGGAGGGGCGAAGCAACTGAACCACCTTGCCTGACTTGGTACTTTTCTCTGACTGTTTGGGAGGCAGTTACCTCCGGTATAGGGATCTTTACGCGCTTCGGTATTGCTGGAATCGGTGAATGGGGTGTTCCATCAGCACGAATGAATGTTCTGCTCCGATATGGCATATCGCCGTGCTGCTGGGACGAAAGATGTGTGTTGCATTCGAAGATAACAAGCCCATCGCAAAAATGTAGCACACGACTGGCAAGGAACCTTTCCTGAAAAGCCCAAGCCCTCGTGTTTAAGGGTGCTGCCTCCACCTTTTTGTCAATCAATGAGAACAAAGATGACTCCGCCTTGTAGGTCCCAGATTGAACGATATACGATAGACCGTTCGGAGTAGACAGAGCACAATCTCCAGCAAAGGAGTCTTCCCACACGAAGCAGCCGCCATTTGAGTTCTCAGATGCGGTGGCAGATATTATGCATTTTGCGTTTGCGTATATAAGACCCATATTACCGGATTCCGCTTCCCATTCTTCCATCGAGTCTTGTTGGATGCAGAGAGAGTCAATCCATAAGTACCGAATATTAATTTGCCGGGCGATAGTCACTGCATCTAAAAAGTTTCTGGGCAAATCTCCAATCTCAATTGACCGCAGTGTCTCGCGATTCTTCTCTAAGAGCATCATGCTGATCATTCCGCCCCAGCAATGGCTCAGAGCAACATAGTCCAGCGAGCCTATTCCTAGTTCAGAGGTTTCAATAAGAAGTATGTTGCTACTGTTAGCCTCTTGGACATCTAGAAGCCGTTTGGGACGGTAACTAGTTGAACCTTCTGGAACAAACTTCGTCTGACAGTAGCTGTGGCTTTTGCAGCAAGTATCGATCTGATTTTCGGCCCATCTCATGGTGGCGGCTGAGTTCACAGTGTCTAATAAGCTGCAATCACCCTCGTGAGCGTGTGAATATGGTAATTTTTCGATTTTGAGTGGGCGGGACTCGGGAATATCATATTGAGCAAATTGCATCCACAAGGTGGGACTTTGCGTTGACCATTCTTCCCACTCTTCCCACAGCTTAAGCTGGAAATATCTATCGGCCGGGCGGAAAGTGCCGTATCCATTTTGGTCGTTGGTCGACGTGTTATTGATGCACTCAGGCGGCGGAAGTGATTTGGATGTAGATGAAAACTGCAGCAGGTGCTCGAATGCACGATCGCGTCGACGTCGTTTAAGAGACAACCAAAGAAGTTGGCACAAATGGCAGGTTTGAGCAGATTTGTAGAGACTCCTTATGGTAAGGTGGTCATACCTTTCGACGCCGTCTGTCGAAAAACCGTACCGTGATGAAATGCCAGCGAGCAGGCGGGACCGGCTTACAATGGAGCTACACGACTGGCAAAGTCTACATGATGGTGGTCTTGAATCCACACCCAGCCAGTCCAATATCTGCTGAGGCGAGAAAACATGATCTTGCTCTACCGGTCCTGGTTCTTCATCGTCATGAAAGCAATACCAAAATGGAAGTATGATCAAGATGAAAGGTGCCGCAAGAACCCATAGAATCCATCGCAAGTAGCGCGACTGTACGATTTTCCCAAGCACCCATAGAAGGAACCGTGGAAACGTGCGAATTGCTCCATCCAAGAAACCCCAAGTAGTCACGAAAGATATGAAAAGAAGGATAATAAAGATGCAGACGCCAACCACTGATGAGGAAGCGTCTGGCCACCACTTCAAGCAGACAAAGCAAGATCCACCTGCTATGGGAGCCAAAAGAATGGTGCCCACAAAAAGCTCCTCGTCGAAATTAACAAGATCATCCCAAGTGGCCTGAGTGATGAAGGGCATGTCACCAAATGTCGCAGTAGCCTTCTGTCTCCACCATGATGAAGCGTGGTTGTTAGTTGGACTATGTATTATTACGGTAACACGCCCTCTCTCAGCCCTTGTCCTCAGCTCTGGTGCAAGCGCTGAAAGCCCACAGAGAAGACCTGCCACGTGGTGCCTCTTGCATTGTTGTCCATCAGCCTCCGGAGAGAAGTTGGCGACCTGAACGGCGAGGCTGGAATGAGGCGTTTTGCTCAAGCCTACCAGACAACACAGCCCCGGAGTAGTTCTTATTGGTTCGCGCTACAGCGTGTAGACTCAGGGATGGGATGCAAGCAATAGAATACCCTATGCTGTGACTACAATAGTAAGGGTAATAATTCGTATCATAATTTGAGAACAAGGCTCTTATTTACTGTATTGGTTACGTTTATATAATGCGTGTAGTCCTTGGGTCATCGGGTGTTGTCCAAGATCCATTACATGATTCCAGTCTTTGCTTGAAACCCTGTACTCCTACCTCGCAATGAAGTTTGGTCTATAAGAAAGAAGGTTTACCAGCATTCTCGAAAGTCTAGATAAATTTGTATATTTCTACTTACTCGGTAGTTAGAAACTATCTCTTCAACAATCTCATTGTGAACCTCTTACTAGCCTACTGTTGCGGTCCAGCTAGGATCATGTAAGGCTTGAGGCTCGATGTTAGAAAGGGACCTCGGCTTTGGATGTTGATCTCTCTGATATAACGTAAGGACATTGTTTCGGCCTTCTCTCCTTGTTGTAACTCGTGACTATTACAGAGTACATATTCGAACAAGATTGGCTGTTGCTAAGTTTCACTGCTATAACTCTTATGTAAGGATGAACGGCCAAAGATGGAATATGTATAGCCTATTAGAAAGCTAGTCAAGAGTAGCCTGAGATTGCAATATAGCTTTCTAATAATATGGCGTAGCCGTTTATAGGTAATAATAAGAGCTACTTTTCAAAAGAGACAGACGTGGTGATTAGAGAGATATTTGTTGGTAAGGGAGGAGCCTGGCCGGAAGTTGTCAGCTGCGATTACTCCAGACGTTGAATTGTAGTATACAAACTTTTTGTTTTGGCATGGTGTTCTGTGTAGTACCTATAACTGGAAAGTCAGCTTTACAAATGATTAAGAGGATGGGAAGATGTAACCGTTGTTACAGTATCTACCAATTTACAGAAGCTTAGCTTGAAGCAATAACACGGGCAGATTTGACTCACAGTAAAACAAAGGTCGTAATATTAGTTCTACGCCGAGACTAGCGACGCAAAGGAAGGTCCGCCTTATCATGAGGCACTACCGCAGAAGTACTCATAGCGTCATGCACCATCACACTTTTTCTTCCTTCTAATCAACAAAAATCTTACACTATTAAGACAACAATGCAATCTTCATCGTCAAAGACTCTGAATGATCAAAGTGGCAGAGTGAGTAATACCCAACAATTTTGTGCTTAATACCTCGCAAAAATTTGAAAACTGAAAAGGAACAAGTTGGAAATAAGTTTATTGCCTTGCTCAAGTCTAAGCTTCTACCATCTATTCTTTTAGAACTGTCTAAATATTTGGCATTTCCTCAAATCATCAGCTCACCTTTGCATTTCTTTTATCCAGAAAGATGGTGCATACTTATCCTCATATCCTATTTAGGACCTACAACTTATCGAAGAGATGCAGAGCTCTCAAGGTTTAGGGGCAAAGAAGCCTGTCGAGCTAACAAAGGAGACATTACTGGCGATGGTAGAGCACATGGAACCTGCCGAACGTTTTGAGCATGTGAAGAAGTTGATACAACAAAGTGCAACAGCCGATGAAGCTAGAGAGACTGCTGGGATGGTCTTTGAATTGCTGAGTGAAAAACGTTGGCACGTTGAATGTGGAATAAGTGACGCCGAATTTAAGACTATGTTCCAGGGCCTGATGGAATCAACCTCAAAGCACCGCAACATAAAGAGAGACAAAATCGAAGAGGCAAAGAACCAGACCATGAAAGGATGGGAGAATAATAAACTCGCTTTGGAGTGGTGGAATCGGCTGGAGTACGTGACAAGTGAAGCTGCGAATCCACTGCGAGGCATGGTGGGCACACTAGGATTCTCTCTTGAGCAAATAGCTATAAGAGCAAACAGGGCAGCAGTGGATAGGATATTATCTCGGCTTCCAATCAATGGCAAGAAAGCAATGGGCCCCATCACTAAACGGAAGGTCACCGGCGCAGACTTTACGAAGGCATGCGCAATGGAGGAGGAGCCTGTACCTGTAACAGATGAAGAGGCTGAAGCTTTAGGCATGGGATTCGATAAATATGGGATTCTTACAGACAATTCTAGAGAGTTCGTTTCGAGAACAATTCGACAGGAGGTTCCTAGGATCTCACAAGATCTTACCGAGGAAACTCCAGAACCAGACAGCGACAGAGGAGAACCAAGAAAAAAAAGAACACGCCACCATCGCAGTAGAATCACTAGGGATAGCTTCTGCTCAGAAGGTATCGCTGAAGTCCAGAACGTCATACGAGATGAGGAATCTCGGGACAAAGTCAAGCATACAAGCGAGGAGTCAAGCGACGCAAAGTTGTCTACGTTCAAGCCAAAAACTTTGAAGGCGAGAGTCTTGACTTTAGTGGATAAAGAGAAACTCCTCCGAGAACTTGGACTGAATGATCACGAATGGGAAACGCAAGGAATACAGAAAGTAAACCTGTTTGGCTGGTGGGAGGACCTCATCCCTGGCGCTGAATTGACTACAATGAAAGACATTGCAGATTCCGAACTTCGAATGTATAAGTGCCATTCAAAGCTATCACTAAGAAACAGATGGATGGGTTAGTCTTATGAACTACTCTCTGATTCAGCAAGTAGTGCGACAAGATCCTTTACTCTATTTGGTCCGTGTAGCTCTGAGGAAAGACAATGAGACGAATCTGGTATCACGACCATTTTGTGCGAGAGTAATAGAGCCACAGATGAAGAATGAAGAGATCAGATCTTCGAGAAGGGTAGATTCCGGCATTAACAGAGCAGAAGACAGCTTGCAGAGAAGTTGCGCATCTAATGAAGTCAACTGTTCTGCCAACCTCTTTGACCAGGAGAAATTAGAGCACAATATGGTAATTGAAGGAAACTGCGAACATGAAGATGCTTTGGCAGATCACGCTATGAAAAACAAGGACAAAACAATCACGAGAGATACTGTTAAAGCATCCTTGAGGGAAATCTGCGAGCAATTGGGTCCTCAGTTAGGAACAGGTGATGCATTTTTCATAAGAGAACAAAATACATTCATCGAACCAGCGCAGACTGCCGTGACCGGAGTTTACCTACGTGCGTGGTTTACTAATGTGGACAGTCACCACCAGTATCTAGGTGGAAACCAGGAGGGCCCTCAGTGGAGGGAATTAGCCAGGTGTCATGATGAGTTGGTGGTTGGAGCATTCAGACACCCTATGATGCCTGCATCTGTGCCATTGCCATCTAAGAAAGTTCCTTTTGACATCCACTTGGGCTATATCAGTGCGCTATCCAGAGCTCTGGTGGGACAGCAGAGATGGGACGACCCAGAAGTGGTGACTGAGAAGGAGATTTTGCTATTTGGAACGAATGAAGAAAGGGCAGAGTATATCATGCGGTGGAGGGCGAAGGCCGCTGTTGCAGTATATGAAGCATACGAGCGAAAAATTGCCCTGGAAGCCAGACTATATGGGGAACACTCTTTTGCGGCTGTCGATTTGGTTGAGGACGAGATTAAAATGGAAACATAGATGAGACTCGGCTTCCTTTTATTGACCTTGACTGAAGTCTTTGGAGTCTTTAAATCCGAGTTGATCAAGGAAGGGGGGCATGTTAGTTGTGACTAACGAAGTTATGACCAAAGCATAAAGAAATTGGGGGAAGGAGATAGAGAGCCACGGCACAAGATTGATAATTCCATTCCAGGACATGTACAAGTAGTTTGTGCGAGCCTTTAACAGAAGAAATTCAGATACTTTCCCAAATGGGAGTAGTTGTGGCTGTGATTGTGATTGTAACGAGATTCACTCATGACTTGCTACACAAGTACAAAAAGCGCTCTGCTTGAATTAGTAAGATACCGCGTTAGGAAATTGGATGCACCAAATGTTCCCAATGAAGATATTGCATTAGGAAATTGGATTCACAGTGTCTTCAATACCAATATCGGATAATGATGATGTTGTCTACAATCCGTTTGTGCTGCGCTACGTCAGACCCGGAGCGTCTCCGATTTCGCAGTGCGGGGCAGAGGAGCCGTGATTCGCCAATCCGCATCCCACTTACGCCCTGTCGTGATTGACAAGAGCCGCTGAATAATCACCTTCACTTTCTATCAACCGTGTTAAGCCGCTCCAATTCAGTTACTTCTTTGTATTAAATCAATATATTTATATATAAGATAAAAAGCATTCTGTGAATCCATTGCAGCTTCAACACAAAATTGGTTGTGTTGATCCCGTTGCTGCAAAGAGGTGTTACTGAGATTTGATGTCGGCGAGGCTTACCACTCTTCTCCACAGCGTCACTAGACCTAGCTTTAGAGCTCCTTCTCTCACTTCACTTACTTCCACGTTGAATACAGGAGCAGCAGCAGCCCCAGCATCACCTACTTTACGCCTCTCACAGCTTACCTCGCATTTACAGCCTTTCGCTCGGCGCACGATGGCTACGGTTGAGCTTCCCAAGACTATGAAGGGTGTGGTGATCGAGAAGACAGGCGGGGTTGAGGTGCTCCAGTACAAGACCGATCTCCCGGTCCCAACACCTGGTGAGGGACAGGTCTTGGTGAAGAATGACTTTATTGGTATTAATTACATTGATACGTGAGTCTTTGTCCTACCCACTACCCTCTGTTTTGCCTCTCTTGCCCATCTCTTCAAAAGTCAGAAATGAACCCTACCACCATATCATGAGAGAGAAGTAAGAAAGATATCTGACAACCCTCTGAATAGCTACTTCCGCTCCGGCCTCTATCCCGCCCCTCAACTCCCCCTCATCCTAGGCCGCGAAGCAGAAGGTCATGTCGCGGCTCTCGGTCCCACCAAAACCGACCTCGTCGTCTCCGACCGCGTTGTCTACCTCCCTCCTAACACCGCCTACGCAGAGTATACCCTAGCCCCGCTCATCCACACAGCCCGCGTCCCAGAGGGTGTCCCGCCCGGAATCGCCGCTGCTTCGCTCCTCCAGGGTCTCACGGCCCTGACTCTCATCCGCGAATCCTACCCAGTTAAGAAGGGGGACTGGATCCTGGTGCACGCAGCTGCTGGGGGAGTAGGGCTCTGGCTGTGCCAGCTGCTGAAGGCTGTTGGCGCGAGGACCATTGGAACGGCGAGTACGCCTGAGAAGATCCAGCTTGCGAAGGATAATGGGGCGGAGTTCATGATTAATTACCGGCTTGAGGGGGAGGAGGGCGATGTGGTTAAGAAGGTTAATGAGTTGACGGGTGGGGCAGGAGTTGCTGCTGTGTTTGATGGTGTTGGGAAGGATACGTTCGAGATTGATTTGCAGGTTGTGGCTCGGAAGGGAACTTTGGTTAGCTTTGGTAATGCGGTATGTGGATCCCAGATGCTTTGTTTGTTCGTCTATCTGTATTCAGTGATCCTAACCAGTGTATTCAGTCGGGCACCGTCCCCCCCTTTACCATCAACCGCCTCTCACCTAAGAACATCAAGCTTCTCCGCCCAATGCTCTTCCCTTATATCACTTTGCGTGAGGAGTTCGACCAGTATACGACTGATCTTTTCCGTTTCATTACCGAGGGTAAGATCAAGGTGCATGTGCATGAGACGTATCCTCTAGAGGAGGTTGGACGTGCACACACTGATTTGGAGGGAAGAAAGACGACAGGAAAGCTATTGTTGAAACCGTAAATGTGTTATTGTACATATCAAAATGGAGAGGGAATTTCAGCTATAATCGAATGTTCTGTGTGACTGGATATAGTTGAACTTGCATACCAAATGCTTAAGTATTCTAAACCCTTTGATAATACGTTGTACAGGGAATTCACACCCCTTTCATATGCAAAGAACCAAAAGAGTTCGATTAAAATTCGTATTATCTATTCCAAAAAAAGGGGAAGGAGGAGTCAATCCTTCCATTCCATCTCTCCGTTCATCCGAACGAAAATAAAAATCATCATAAACGTTAAACAGCATGCTTATATACATGCGCACCAAGAATCGTCCAAGTCTTTTCCCTGGACAAGAGATCAAATAAAACGCCTTGACACAATGCACCCATGAACCTTCTTTTTTCATGTCCCCAAAAATACCCCCTGGACTGATGTCGACGGGGAAGATACCTACAATGAGTCGTCTCTGTGTATGATACAAAATAAAGCCAACAGAAATCTACAAATTGCACAGAGTATCTTTTATTACACCGAGCCTTCTATAGACATGAACAGGCCGCCGCCAATCACGCTTGCTACGAGAGCAACGGTCATGAACCCGGCTCCAACTTTATCCTTGGTGGTGATGGTTACTGTTGGGTCGGTATAGGTACTGCTGGTAACACTGCTCCCAGTACCTGCCGAGCTGTCGCCGATACTTGTTCCGCCCGTGCTGTTAGTGAGAGGTGCTTGAACCGGCTGAATTGAGACAAGAGCGCTGTGGATGGCTCCCAAGGCGCTCATCTGTTGGCCAAGACCGGTGTTGCCGTCGAAGGCGGCACCAAGGGTCCATTGAAAACCGCACTGGGTACCGGTGGCGCCACCGGAGCACTGTAATGCGGCGTTCTTTGCACTGGTGCTGAGAAGAGGTGTAATCTGTGGGTAGGTGAAAGAGGCTAGAACGGCGGTTGAGGCTAGCCAGCCGCTGAAGTAGGCTTTGAAGGAAAGTTGGTCAGTGTCGCAGGTATGGATTTTTTCACAGGCTTGCTCGGTCATGATTTGGTTGACGAAAAAGACGCTGGTGGATGTGTTCAGGATTCCGGAGACTCGTTCTTCCCATATGGGATCACCTTCGGTCTGTGAAGTGTTAGGAGGCATATGATGAGGGAAGAGCAAGTAGGGGACTGGCTGCACTTACAAAGTTGTACATGTTAGCAGCACCGTGCAAATAGATCCCAGCGTTATATGTCCATTGCAGCTTATCAATGCCCGTACAATTCTCCGTATCAGATGCTCCGTCGTAGATGTGATATGTGTCGTCGATCAGGTGAACAATAGAGTTCTCCCAGTTCCAGATGGTGTCAGCCCAGTCGGCGTATGTTTGATTCCCCGTGTATCGTGCCAGCCGAGCGGCGAGATTGAAGAAGCAGCCATTTGCAATGCTGTTCTTGTACGTGAACCCGCTGTTGAACTGGAAGATCTGCCATCGTAGTCCTCCACCACAGGTCGAATTATCCCAGCGTGAAACCATCTCATTGAACACAGCTTGAGCCAGTGCCAGCCACTGCGGCTGCTCTGGCGGCGGATTCGGGAAGTTTGTTTCTGCTGCTAGCATGGCCGCCATTGCCCAAAATCCTTGATCATCGTTTCCTTCGTCCTTCGTCTGATTCGGGGGCATGAAGTCGCGGTTGGGGCCGACCTGGAAAAGTAGGGCCTGTGAGATGACGTCGTTATATGAGGTGTCGCCCGTGTAGCGCCAGTAGTCTATCAATGTCATGAACATGCCTCCTCCTTCCCACCAGAACATCGGCGGCGGTAATAATCCTGGTACTTGCCCCTATGCGCAGCAGTTAGTTGGAATGACAGGGGAGATGGAGTGAGGAAACTGATACATACGGTCTGGTTTCCTGTATAGTAGGACATCATATCGAAGGCAACTGTGCTTGCTGCACTCTTGATAGAATCTGTAGTTAGGACTCATTAGTATAGCTGACACATATAGGTCCTTGGCACATGGAAGACAATGCATACCAGCAGAGGTGACATCGATTTGTAACCCACATACTACCCGGATCAAGATGGCCGGCCATAATAGTTGAAAGAGCTGCATGTTTGTGTTTGTTTATGAATTTTGATTTCTAGTAACGAGCGACAAGTCTGAAGAATCGTTTCCGAGTGACGTTCAAACCTGGAGAAGAAAGGAAAAAAGAGGGAATAGACACTCCCAAAAGATAAAAAAAGAATGCCCTGTCAAAGGTGCCACTAAATAATTGAATAACCAGTATTACGAATAGAAGAGAACAATAAGGTGATGACGAAAAGAAAGGAAGGAAAGAAAAGAGCTAGCAGGCAAATGATTGCTAGCCGGTAGCTCTCGAAATGCGCAGCAGCAGAAGAAAAAAGGGAAGGGTAGTAAGTGGAAGAGAAAGGAAGTGTGAGTGAAGCTGAGGAGCGTCAGCAGAAAGAGAGAGAAAGCAACGCAACGCTCGATTACGCAGCATGGCTCACCTGGCCGTCTGGCCCCTCCCATCAGCCACGCGTAAAGCATCTGGAACTCCAGTTTCCGGCTCTGACAACTGCGGACAAGCTCATTCTGGGAGATCGATGGAAACCAATGAAATAGTCGTGCGATCGAGCGAACGGACGCTGGGATCCAGTCAAAGGGGCAGCGATGGCAGTCTGGAGTCGCGATGAAACCGAGGAGGTGTCACTGGGGCCCTAGTCGAGACAAGACGTTGCCCCAAGCGAGGGCGCCAACGGGGTGCAACAAGCACTGCCACCAAGACTGGACCATGTGTATTCAGAAGAACCATAAGGGATAATTAGATCCTATTGATTATTCGATTGAATACATATTATGTTCTTCAAGCATCAAGAAATGCTTGTCGAGCTTGTTTCTGCAGAGGCGCGCTCATTTCGCTTCAAGCTTCGTCCAGGGGCAGCACAGTCTTGGCGGCGGGACTAGAAAAGCTTGTCTTTCGCCGGCCTGGGGTCCCTTCAAAGATCTGCTCTTCTATTACCATACGGAGTACTTCGGTGACAACCTCGTATCTGCACCGATTCATGTCAATCTCAACTTCAACTTCTCTGTGAGAAACAACACTGCTGCAAAATTGCGTAGTTCAAAGACATTTTCGCCTTGGTGACCAATGGATGCATCTAGCATCTTCTCTCCCCTCACATCTGGCTTACGCACTCAGCTGCTCTGCTGCCCAGAACGCGTAATGGCCTTCGTACTCGGTGGATACCGGATACTGGCAACGCCCTGATTCGAGCTTCCATCATGGAATTAGATCTTCCAGTCTAACGCATGCTGGTGCCTCTCGCCCAATAATCTGCCAGCGGAATGTGCTCATATTCACTCGTCAACTGGCAAGGGCCGGATCAGCTGGCCGCAATGAGACCATTCCCATTTCTTTTGATGTCGATGATATTTCTGTGAGTGAGCCGTTTTCCCGACCAGCAGCTTGATTGATCTGTTTGTGTTCCAAATGGCACTCCATTATTTGACTCCTCCACTCTCAAATTTCTTTCCACCATTTGCCGAATATCCGATCTTAGAAGCTTTTCATATATCACATATTCATGGCTCTTCTTGGTGTATGTGCTCAAAAACGCCAGTAATGCCTTATCGAAGTATACTCTCATTACTCAGTGATCACATATTCGCTAGTTATTGAGAAATTCCTACGCGTGAGAATACCTCACGAATATGTAGCACCATGTGGCCGTCTAGCTTTTGCTTACTGTTCACTCTTCACAGATTCAACATTTTCTAGATCACTGCGAATACAGCAAATTCCAAGAACAGGACACTATGTGCGACTCTAAATTAACATTGGTATGGAAACCTTGCTACTTACTCCTACTGTTATACATCTTATTTCAACAAAAGCTTCTACATATTCTGTCAATTACTCCTTCAGGTTTCCTAGCCCAAATAAACATAGCCTTGGTATAGATCTTCCCCACCCCAAGCTCCTTATTAGCCTCTTCTACGATCTTGGTGATTTCTGGAATCTCCATGCCCAGGTGAGTGAGCAAGTCCCCTGGCGTAACGGTCTTACCATGAACAATCTGCAACAATTTCAGCCACGTCCTGCCAACGTCCTTCATCTTCTCATCTTCCATCCACGGTCCAACGGGGAACTTGAGCTCTTGCACTTGCACATCTACAAATCCGGCTTTCGATAGGAGCCCTGGCAAAAGACCAGCGAGATTCTGGTCAATCCCAATCTTGGCTGCCCCCTCTACCCGGAGTTTAGTCCACGATATGAGCTTGGATGCATGCTCCGGGGCCCCAGGCGGCTCATCCGTTCGAAGCGGAGGCCAGACCTCGTGCATCTCAATGTACCCGCCGGGCCTGAGATGCTCGTAGCATCGACGAAGCACGCCTGGGACCTCTTTGATGTGAAAGGGCACCAGTCGCGTATGCATGAGGTCGAACGTAGCACCGTCCCCAATCTTCTCCCAGTCCTTCTCCTTCTCCGCATCCATCACGATAAACCTGCAGTTACTCGGCGCGGCGATCTGCGGCTGCGGATAGCTGTCGATCCCGATGACTTCAGCCGCTGGATGCTCCGCAGCTACTTCCGCCGCCCATATTCCTGATCCGGTGCCTATGTCGAGCACGCGGCCGAGGGGTTTTGCTATGGGAGCACTGAACAGTCGGCCGTCGAGCGATTTGATAAAGACTTCATGTTGGAGGACCAGGGTATAGTTAACTGCTTTCTTTGCTGCCGAGATAGAGTACTCGGAAGCGTTCATTGCCCTAGTAATGAACGAGCAGGAAAGTATCAGTATCGAATTATAACTGTAGCGTACGGAGTGAATCCGTATGGTGGGGAGATTTTAAATCCACGGTGCTCGAGCTCGTTTCCTAATCTGTCAGGTACTACTTGCCCAATATTTATCAGCACCGGCGCTTACACAATCATTTGCAATTGGTTGGTGCAGCATCCGATAGCAACCGTAACTAGACGAATACTCAGTGTTTTCCTTTGTTACAACACCAAGTCGGCGAGTCTATATAACTCCAAACAGCGGTGAGTCTCACGATATCGGCGCTGTAGTTACGAGTTGTGGGCCATTTACCCAGCCTTTGATATTCAACATCGGATCATTATCACTCAAGTGCACTGCCCTTGCAACGCCTGGTACTTGAACGGGTTGTCTTTGCTAGTCTATGCTCTATTTCCATAACTCCTCAATAATCTTCCTTTCATGTTTAGTAACAAATAGATTATCATTATGGGGTCATTCATAATAGCTTTATAAGTTAGATAAGCTCCCTCGTACCGTCTGACTCTAACTCGTTATATCTACTAAGCGACTCCAAAGGTCAAATTGTGCCTTATCTGATAGCACCTATCTTTTGGGCCCGAGCCAAAGGCACTCTGGCCAACTGTAATTCTGAATGTAACAAAATTAAGTACAGGTTTATACACCTTGGCACTGTGGTAATCTTAGAATTATTTTGTTCCTCTCATTTCACTGCGCGTAGAGCCAGCAGGAGTCAATAGACTTGGTTTGATCACCAAGCCCGTCTCCAGAGTCGATTTACGTCAGTGCTTGAATTTTCTCGATAGCAAGTTCAAATTCGCAAAGAAGCGTAATTTCCCCACATCATTTGCGAGAGTCACTAATAATCTGCTGTTTAAACTCTTAATATAAGCTATTCTCTAGTTTAAACGTGGGATAGTATATTTAGCTTCATTCTTCAAGCTCTACCGAATGCGACATGTCAGGCCAATAATCGGACAGTCTCTTTTAGATAAATGTGATCTTGATGTATTTATATATCTATCTACACAAAAGGATATCTTAATCTGTCAGAGAGGTCCAAATATCAAAATAGCAGCTTAATTGATCTAGATCATAGTAAATGAGAGGCTAGAAATGGAGAAAGTAGGAGGATAAGTGTTATTATTCGTTGTTTTTGATAACTAATTTCCACAGGCACATGGTATCTAACCTGGGGCAATGAAGGGGAATAATGTATGGGGTTGCACATTTAGGTAAGGACGGAGTCTCCTAGCCCACTTTCGCTTCTTGCGGCCTTCTTTCGATGGCAACTTATAATAATTCGGTTCTCCAATTACAGCCACTGCAAGTCTCCCTGAAAAGCTGGTTCATCGGAAACAGGGAAGCAGAATACTATCCGAGACGCAAGCAAATATGAATCGCAAACGGGGACGCACCGGCTGCTTGACCTGCCGAGCTCGCAAGATCAAGTGTGACGAGTCAGTGGGCATCTGCAACAACTGCTCACGGGTGAATGTGGAGTGCGTTCAATCAAGCAATGAAAGTCTTCCTCAGTCTGCTCGATTTGAACTAGCCACTCATGCACAGCAAAGTCAGAGATTTACGCAGGCAGGTCTGGAACGACGTCGGATTAAACGCTCTTGCATTACTTGTAAGCTGGTCAAGAAACGATGTGGTGGAGAACGACCCCGGTGCGCCCGCTGTCTCCAGAGAGGCCTAGATTGTGTCTACACGGAAGAGCTTGAAAGAGAGGCAGTTCCTAAATCTGCTGCAGTGGCAATACCAATTGACGGGGTCCTGACAAATAAGACTGTTGTGCGAGAACTGTGCAATGCATTCTTCGAGGAAATTTCACCCTTACGCTGCTTTGGCTTCCTTCACAGACCTACATTTATTCAGCACGTTGAGGATAATTTTGAAAGTAACGATCCCCTTCTAATCTCTATCTGCGCGCTAGCAACCAAAACAATTCAAAAGCGTGAGCTTTGGGATATTGGATGTGAATGGGCCCAAGATGCCCAAAAGCTACTCTTTGAGAGAATTGACGACATTAGCGTAAGGATGCTCATGTGCATAGTGCTCCTGCATGAGCACTCTGCACGAATTGGCCAATTACGACTTTGCTTCATGTTGTCTAGCATGGCATCGCGGTACACGCAGGCACTGAGCTTGAACCTAGAGCATGACCACGACATCTTATGCATCAATTCTCTCATGTCGCCAGTGGAAAAAGAATCGCGGAGGCGGTTGATGTGGGCTTGCTACATCTTGGACACGCTGCAAGCTTGCGGATTGAATCACCTACAGATGCTCCATACGTCCAACATCCGAATCCAGCTTCCCTGTGAAGACCGAAAATTTCTGTACAAGGTCGCCTGTCACACTGCAACTGTCCCAGCATCTTCCGGCTCACTTGAGAACAGAGGGGCAAAAATGCCGAGTGAAAATCAGGGTTTACAGGCATTTTCAGTCCGCCTCTATCTAATACGAGAGCAGCTTCTACAATATATCAACAGCCATACCGATGAGGAAGACCCTTGGCGGATTACCTCCTTATTAGCCGATTTAGAGCATTGGAAAGATGCACTACCTCCTGACCTTATATTCAATTCGGATGTTGTTGCCATCCGCAAGGAAGAGTCATTACTTTCCGCTCTGGTCTCACTCCATATTCTCTACCACCAGGTCAATTGCTTAGCTTATCGATGCACCATTCCAAGCATGTGGTTTCCGGCTCGAGCACAAACAAGACTCTCAATGAAAGCTTCGGCCGACTTTCTATCGGAGAGTCGTAGGGGATGGTTTGACCATGCCTGCGCCATGACCACCATATTTGAGGTCGCGCTTGAACACAGGCCGGTATCCATGACCGATCCAGCCGTGGCGACGTCCGCGTATAACGCCATCGTTATTAAGTGGCTCTATCTCACGAATTTTGTTCCTCCTGAAGAGAGGCTGTTGAAGATGGAGGAAATACTACCGTTGGTTAACATAGACTTGCAATTTCTCGAAGAATTACACGGGTTTCACCCACCTTCCGTCCACACTACTTATTCAGCTGCTAAGAGATTAGTTGACGAGGCCAAGATACTCCTTGTGCAAAATCCCACGATAACACTGTCGGAATCCGATCATCTTAATCTGGACTTGGGATTTCCCACAGATTGCATATCGCCAGATTATAATACGAATCCATTATCAACATTCTCTCAGATGCGAAAGGAGCTCCGGGACCGACATGCCCCTGACTGGGGTGGGATTCCCATGGATAATGAGGAATCACTGGTTAATAGAACGGAAGGATTATGGGTGTGGAAATAATATCCGTTGGAAATTCCGGGAATAGTGTTTTGCACATATGCATGAGTATACCTATTCAATTGGTTATGAAGACAAGGGGAAGAGAGAACAACAGGTCACTCGAATTTAGAATTTCTAAAACCGTTTCTATTTATTTCCAGGATTAAGTGCATCAAAATCCCAGCGCTCAGGCATCTTCAGGCCAGCATCGATATGGTTGTAGATGACTCTCGTCGAGATTCCATCTCGGAAATACCAAGGATCTTTAGTCTCGAGTTGCCATTTCTCGAGCGCATTTCGGCACTTTACAAGCTGTTCCTGATACTTAGGATCCTTGGCTAAGTTCTTGACTTCTTCAGGATCTGCCTCGAGATCGAAAAGCTCTTCAGGCCCTCTCTTAATATAGTTTGCAATCGGCCGCTTCCCAATCATGTGAGGCTCAGCATTCCGCATACCCTCCCAAGACAAAGCGCCGTAGAGGTCTCCAGCAAAGGGGAAGTCTAGCTGCCAGGCAACGTTACGATGGTATTTGAATCGTTTTGTGCGCATGTATCGAGTGGGATAGTAGGCAGTAAGTTCGTGAAACGTGTGCGAACCAAATACATGACTCCAATCATCTAGTTCCTTCGTCTCGCTCAAAATTGGTAGGACTGAGCGTCCTTGGCGGTCACCCTTCCTGTCCCCGTGACCGGCCCAGTCTAGAAATGTAGGAAGGATGTCGATGAAAGATATCAGGTTTGGATTGACAATATTGGGAGTGCCACCTGGAATTCTAACAATCATGGGTAGGCGTACCCCAGCGTCATATAATGTGCTCTTCGAATTGACAAAGGGTGGCCCATTATCGCTCACAAACATCACCAAAGTGTTGTCCTCAAATCCAGCTTTTGACAGTTCTTTCAAAAGCATACCAACACCTTGGTCAAGCCGGTAGATAGCACTATAGTACTGAGCCAGTTCTTCCCGTACCTCAGGCACATCACTTAGGAAAAACGGGATTGTGACGTCCGCCGGGTCGTATTTGAGATGATTGACGCCCTTATAGTCTTGGCTGTTGCCAAACCCGCCACGAGTCAAGTCCCGATGGGGGTCAATATACCCGACTGTTAAGAAAAACGGCTGTTCTTTACTTTTCGCCAGCTCAAAAAAGGCTGCCGACCGTTCTGCCGTCCAGGCTACCTCGCGAGTTGCACTCTCCTCCCGAACTTGCCATGGGTAGACCTCATCTGGTCCAACATGAACTTTATTGATAATGCCAGTTAGATATCCAATATCATTGAAACACTTAGGCGATGTCTCAACGTGGTCGAATGTCGTGAAGTAGTGCAATCCATTGAAGCCACGCAGCAACCCCAACTGGCCTGTTTCATGAGTGTGGAGGCCCGAATGCATCACAGACCGGCTTCCACTGCATGAGGCGGTGCTGGCAAAAGCCATGTCGAAGTATGTTCCCTCTGCAGCTAGCTTGTCAAGGTTTGGGGTCTTCACCTTGGACTCTCCGCAGAGGCCAAGGTTACGACCTAGGTCGTCGGCAACGATGAGCAGGATATTCTTCGCCATGAGTAATAAAATTTGCGTGCTTGTCAAAGCTCAATTGAGGTTACCCGTTCAAATCTCCCCACGGGTTTGAGGTATTTAAACAGCCCGAGCGGATGCCGCTACGAATATGGGAGGGTTGAACCATGGCGGGATCCGACGAGTTTACAGCACCGATCAGAAGAGAATAGTGGAGAATGGAGTGGTGTAATATCGTTGGGATGGGGAATATAGAGATGGAAACTCTCTGGGTGCCAAGATACTGTGCAGCAGTTTCCGTTTGCAGACGATATCGCAGCGGGATCCGCATGGAGGGAAGAGCGGAGCGGCATCCGCCCTTAATTATAGTGAAATATTGTTACCGTATGGCGAAGTGTAAGGAGTAATGGGTGGAATAATTTGTGTAAAAGGAGGATTAAGCTCAAAATCAATGTTTCCTGTAACAAAATCTGTCCCTAATGGTACGATAATCAGTAATATCTTAGAAGTGTGGATGATTGAAGTAGATTTGACCCACTTCTCACTACGAAACAATGATATTGGGCCCAATATCATATTATTCATTATAAATAATACCTTGAAATATAAATGAAATTGTAATTGAATATTAGTATGATATAGCTCGAGTTCTCAGATATAATCTGAGCAGCTCATGCGCGTTGTTATGGAGACAAGGTCAACTACTACTTGCCATTTTACTTTCTTTCCAGAGCAGCCTCCCCGAGCGCTCTGACGCCAATTAGTGCTGACTATGTTGCTTCACATTGCTTCACCGAACTATGGGGTTGCGGGGTCCCCAGAAAGTGGTAGAAAGCGAGCAACTACGGCGGAGCGAGATCCGCTGCTATTTTTTACAGGCTGTCTATATCATTCCCCAGAATGCACCCCAGAATGGGAGGATCCCAGCAGGCAAGTGTGCTCAATTCCATAGTACGGATACACTACTACTAGATAATTCCACTCAAGTCCCCACCTCCTGCATCCCGACTCAACAGGTGCAGTCAAGATGGTCGACGATGTCGAAGGCCAGCAGCGCAAAATCCAGGACGAGCAATGGGTTGAGAACACTGACTCTACCAATGCCACCACATTGGCCACCGATGCTCAGATTGCTGCTGATGCAGAACGCCAGATGGGTCTATGGCAGGGCATCAAGAAATACCGTAAAGCCGTGGCCTGGTCCATCTTGATTTCTGCTTCGACCACCATGGACGGATACGATACAGGCTTCCTGACCAGTCTGTTCGGTTTGGTAGGTGTATTTTCCGTTGAAAACATCCTGATAATGAATAATTCTTCAAACTAACGGTCTCTCTGAATAGCCGGCGTTTCGCAAGGATTTTGGGTACCCTCGAAATGGCGGTTACGAGATTCCGGCTTCCTGGCAGTCTGCCATTGGGAATTCCAGCAACATTGGAATATTCATCGGAGTGCTGATTAACGGATGGTTGACTGAACATATCGGCCATCGCAAGATTCTCATGGGTTCTTACATTCTCATCACGGCTCTCATCTTCATCCCATTTTTTGCGCCCTCGTTAGCTGTGCTCTTGACGGGTGAGATTCTCTGCGGCTTAGTCTGGGGCCAGTTCAGTATAACCGGTGCGACATATGCGTCAGAAGTCTGTCCTCTGGCTCTCCGGGCTTACTTAACTTCGTACATCAACATCACTTGGATCATAGGACAGCTCATCGCGGCGTGTGTCATGCGTGGAGTTTCTGGTTTGAGTAGCCATTGGGCTTATAAGATTCCCTTTGCCGTGCAGTGGGTATGGCCTCTTCCTCTGCTTGTTGGTGTCTACTTTGCCCCTGAATCACCGTGGTGGCTTGTTCGCAAGGGCCGTTTGGATGAAGCGGATGGCGCTTTGAAGAGACTCACGAAAGATGTCGATACTAGAAAGACGCTTGCGATGATGGTCCACACAGACCGATTGGAACAAACGTACGAAAGTGGAACGACTTACTTTGATTGCTTCAAAGGTGTCGACCGAAGACGCACAGAAATTGCTTGTATGGCTTGGGCAGTTCAGGTACTTTTTGGTCTACCAATGGTAAGTAGGGTTTCATCTCTACTCTGATGTATTAAGTAATGGAATATGAAAATTGTTGTACTGACTGAAATAGAATGCTTACGATACTTACTTTTTCGAACAAGCTGGACTATCCACAAGCCAGGCCTTTGATCTAAATGTCGGTGATCGTCTCATAGCGGTAACTGGAACCGCGTTATCATGGGTTATGCTCACCTATTTTGATCGTCGTCATATCTACATGATCGGCCTCTCCATCAACATAACTTTGCTCATATGCATCGGGTTCTCTGCTCTGAGCTCTACAACCGGAAGTTCTTGGGCGCAGTCCATATTATTGATGTTTTGGCCATTCCTCACTAGTCTCACCATCGGATCCACGGCGTTCTCTATCGTCAGTGAAGTCTCTTCCACTCGACTTAGATCCAAGACGATTGCTCTAGCAAGAAACACGTTCAACCTTCTCAACGTGATCTTCGGCGCAGTTATGCCATATTTGTTCAACCCAGATGAGGCCAATCTAAAGGGCAAGGCTGCATTTATATTTGTATTTCTTGGGCTTTGCTGCTTTGTTTATGTGTTCTTCAGATTACCTGAACTGAAGAATCGAACATATGAAGAGCTGGATATCCTATTCATGACAAAAGTCAAAGCGAGGGACTTTAAGAAGACGGAGGTTAGGGCTTATCAAGAAGATGTTGAGATGAAGGACGTTGTTACTGTCAGAGGGAACTGAGAAATAAATTTAGTTAAAACCAATCAATTCGAGGCATGCTCCTAGGTTGATTTAATTATCAATACCAATCTTTCTGAGCTGTAACGTTTATTTTATCTTGAACTGTTTAGATTGTATAGGTAGCCCAGATGTGACTATCGCTGTTCTATAGTGCTGCCTATAGCCCTGGAATATTCGTCTCGCTGTTTTCAGTATTAGACGAGACGAGTGCTAGCATACTTGTTCGAATATGGAATCCACTCTAAGAATTACTTAGTGTTTTTGATTACATTACGCTAAAAACACATAAGATTCTTAGCTAGATTAAGCTCTGCATGCGAGTATGTCTAAAGCAATAACTATATTTTATGCAACATTCTACGGTGGAATTAATTTGTACACCGTTTACAGCTGATATCTAAGCATTGTATATGAGCACTTCTTTAAGATGACTGTCTTTGAAGATGATAAATCCGATCGAAAAGGGATAACTTTATCCTTGTGTTCGAAAGAGTTCTCATCACCCGGCTCACCATAGACCTCAATCTTCTCGACGCCTCGCTTGATTTCACAATCAATTTGTAACTCCACCTCCACATCCTCTAGTTTTCCATTAACAATAGCAATTGTGAGTATATTGTTATCATTGACTGTTGAAGCAACGTCGAGATGCTTTAACTCCAGTAACATCCCCACAAATTTTTCCAACTGTCCTGTAAGCTCTCCCTTCCATGTCGAACAATTGACATGTGTGGCAACAGAATGCCCATGCATATTTTGGGCTGTCAAAAGATAAGGCCACCAAGTAGTCTGCTTCATTAAGTCTCCTTCCTTGGTGTAAATCGGAGCGATAACATTCACGCTCTGAGCAAGACAAGCAATCTCAACGATGTCAGCATGTCGTAGATATATGTTCAACCATACTGCCACGCCGAGCATATCAGACACGTTGTAAATTTCTTCGTGGCCCTCCGTACCGGGATATCTTTGTGGGTTCCATACGTTCCATTCATCAAAACATATTTTGACAGGCTTGCTAACTTTCTTACTGAATCGGGCTTTATCGATCATGGATTGAGTCCAGATGATGCTTCTCTCGGCGATCTTGGGAGCATGCACTGCCATTTCGTGGGACTTCTGTTCACTGTAGAGGTGGATAGAATGATAATCTACCCATTCAATGCATTGATTGAGCACATATTCGTCCCAGTCATTGTATCCGTGTTGGCCGCAAAGAACAAGTTTAACGGTCGGATCCAATAGTCGGATAGCCTTAGCCCATTGGACGGCTTTTGCAGCATAGCTCTCTTTGGAATCTTGCGCGACTTGCCAATCGCCATATACTTCGTTTCCTAGACACCAGTATTTGACATTGTGAGGCTTTTCATAGCCATGGCTTCTTCGAAGATTTGCATAGTACGAGTTGGTATCGTTGTTGCAATACTCGACCCACGCCAGGGCTTCACGAAGATCCCCGGTTCCCATGTTCAAGCAGAAGAATGGCTCCACTTCAGCCTCCCTGCACCATTCAATAAACTCATTGGTCCCAAAAGTATTTGGTTCAGTCTTGAGCCATGCCAACTCGACTCGAGGCTTTCGTGTCGGACCAACTCCATCCATCCAGTTGAAATTCGCCGTATAGTTACCTCCAGGGTAACGAATCAATGGGGGCTTAACTTCCTTCATGGTTTCGATGACATCTTTCCGGAAGTTCTGCTTGGTGCATTCGTCCTTGGTAGATTTCTCCGGGTATGTTGATGGAACTAAACCACCATAGACACATCGTCCCATGTGCTCGACGAAGCCTGAGTAGATTTTTCGATCCACCGGTGCAATCGTATGCTGGGTGGTAATACTGACTATTGCGCGCTCCATAATGCAGACTAGAGGTCAATTGGTATCAGTCGTTGTAGGGGAAATCAAGTGAAGTATTGTTGTCGATAGAGCAAAGACGGATATACTTTATAAATATTATCCAGACAGTTGATTGAGATTATCTTCAAAAAGTATATCGGTCACGACTGCACTTGCATCCCCATGCTCAATTTCATCATCCAAGTGGAACCGGACTGGTGATTGGCCACTGCCATTTTCAAGCGATATCCGATCAGTCACGACACATTAAGCGGCTGCCGACGCTAAGGCGCCACGTGCGCCCCACGAGTTAGGCCAAGCTCTAGCCAATCAATAGTCCTATTAACAAATTGATCAGTATATTAACATCTCTCTACTTCATTTATTTACATGGGAAGGCGGCGATTAATTCAAGTAAAATTTAAATTACACTCTTCAAAAAATCCAAATATAATTCTAAACAGGCGAAATTTTTAATTTTTAGATAGTTCATTGATAGTTTCAAATTACGGTTTCTTGACTTTTTTAAATAAAAAATTTCTACTGTAAAAGTATAATCTCTTTTAAATAGCTCACAAGGAGAAGACACATATTGTTGGATATTTAGTAACCCGGAATTTCATAATCTGCTTTCCGTATTGTGCAATAATAGCTTATCCTCTTCGGACTCCTATAATGGTTCCCTATAGCATTAACGAAGCGATTTCCGCTCCATGTACAATTCCTATTTTGGAGAGGTTACAATGGTATTCTGCAGCAATAGCGGAGCGATTTCCGCCTTGTTCAGAGTATGGGATAGCTTGACGGCGGTAACTGTAAAGTATAAATTGCCTTCTAAAACTGCCATTTACAGTATGCGTCTCATGAATTTTGACAGCTCATTTATGGTGCTGAGAAGCAATGGTAAAACTTGTCAATCTAGCGTATAGCGTTATTTGCTGGATAGGTGTCATCTCACCGGTGTTTGCCGATTCATGGGGATCCTATCTTTGGGACCCTCCTGTGGACAATGAAGCCAATGTTTATGCCCGTGTTATTGAACTGAAACATGCTGGGAGCATGAACGGCAAGCTGCTAGCTACCTGGGAACACTGGTACACCTTAGACTCCACGAGCATGCTACCAAATGGAACAGAAGGCAATTTTATCATTCGCGAGAGTGATGATGCCGGTAACTCATGGAATACTCTTACGACTGTCCGTGATACGCAAACCGGTCCTGGACATCCATGTGCTCGGTTCTGGCAGCCTTTCTTCTTCGAATTTCCCCGTCGGCTAGGAAAGTATCCAGAAGGCACCTTGCTCCTCGTCGGTAACCTGGTACCGACAAATAAAACATTCACGGAGTTCTTCACCTGGCGTTCCATGGATCATGGGCGGACATGGGATCCTGTCGGTGCATGGCAACATGGTGGCACAACTGGTGTGGGAATTTGGGAGCCTTTTCTTTACTTGGATAATAGGGGAAGACTGGTAGCTATTTTTTCGGATGAACGGGATACTGAAAATCACAGTCAAATGTTGGTTCATGTTGTATCTGAGGATGGTGGAGACAGTTGGGGTGAAGTAGTTCGCGATGTGGCAAGTACTGCGCAGACTGATCGACCCGGAATGGCTACAGTAGCACTGATGGACAACGGGGATTATATTATGAGCTATGAAATCTGTGGACGTCCTAATTGCCCTGTTCATGTGAAGACGTCGAAAGATGGCGTCACGTGGAATGCCGGTGATGTAGGGAGCAGTGTGATAACGGACGGTGGCATTTACCCCGGATCAAGTCCTTACACGATTTGGGACCCGTCGACCAAGCAAGTGGTGCTTGCAAGCCATGCAATATGGTCTATTTCTACAGACACACAGGCTCCAGAATTCCATCGTGCCGTATTCATCAATAAGAATCACGGCAAAGGTGCCTGGTTTTGGTCTCCATCTCCTTGGTATGTCTACAACGGCTCAGGGCTCTGTAATTCTAACTATAGTCCTAACTTGCTTCCGCTTTCGAAGGGCATTATCCGATACACGGCTCCGGCTAGTGAAGGAACATCAGGTCTTTGCTCAGAGCGAACTGGGGAAGCACCCATTGGCATGTTACCGTACTACGCAAACTTTTCTGCGAATGGTCAATCGGGCTGGATAAATTTTGGAGGAAACTGGACTGTCATGGAGGATGGGTACAGTGTCGCATCAGTTGGCAATATTGATACAAGAGCCATAACAGGTTCATCCGGATGGACAGATTATGAAATCAGCGCCGATATCATGATCTTAGGAGATTCTGGAGTGGTTGGCCTTACTGCACGAGTATCTGCTCCCATGGATGGTCTTAATTCGTTTAAAGGGTATACGGCGGCTATCAATAGTTTCACCGGAAATCTAACTGTCTCTCGAGAAGCTCATGCCATGGTAATTCTAAATTCATCTACTCACCCTGGAGGTATCCAGGGGAACAAGTGGTACCGCCTTTCTCTGGCTGTTAAGTCCTTTCGACACACAGCAACGCTTAGTGGAGATCAAGGTACCTCAAGCGTTACGGTCGCAGGTATTGATAATAGCTTCCCTAGAGGCATGGCGGGCTTATTAGCAAATGATGGTGGTGGGAGTTTTAAGAATGTTCAAATCAAACAAATATGATCTTGAATGTGTTAAATAGCCCTGTCGGAGCCTTTTTTTTTTCTGTATGTGTGTTAGTAGTTGGGGACCGCTTTTATGAAATTCTTTTTTATCAATTGTTCATAAGATCTTTCGTTGCTGCTTATTACTCAAGTGATCCCACTATTCTCTTCCTAGCAGTGGTGTACTCACTAACATGGAGCATTACGCCTGTAGTTGCAGTGATGAGGGACAAGCGTGAATACCTTAACAATAGCAACAGTATTATATAATTTGCAGCTTAGAGATACAGAGAGAGATAGTGTTTCGAATTACGAGGTAATATAACTTTGAAGCAGCCCTATATAGAACCGGCTCACGCCTGACAGTTAGCCATTCTGAGTTTGTTGTTGGCGGTACTCGTATAGAAGACTAGCGAAATAATGATTGGCTTTTCGTTTCCTCGGATATCCGAATGCCACGGTGTTGTTTTGATTGGCCGCTACAAAGGACATTCGACATGCTGAATAATCTTAACCTCGGTCTCTAGCTTGGACCAGGACCAGCAATCCCAGGACATCTCATATTGCTAGGTCCAGATCATAAATTACCCCAAGATGTGGTTTTGACCCTTTGAAAAATACTTTAAGTGAAAGAAAGTAGCTGCGCTTGTACATTTAATCATTTGGTGTAGTAGGGAGTTGCCAGATATATTCTTAGAAGTTGTACTTGTCTCTGATGACGGGCAGACCTAAATCCACTTGCCGATGTCACTCGCGCACATAACACCATGTTACAAACTTTGACCAAGCCTCGGTTTACTTCTGTTTGGAAGTTTTAAAGCTTGAGTGCTACAATAACACAAAAGCTGATTAAATATTTTAAATATGGGTGGTGAATGTTGACTGACTGTATAACTTTTATAGGTACTTTTAGCATACCACCAGTTGATTAGTAAGACTACGGCCTGAGGTTTCGACGATTCAACTACCGAATTTAAGTGGATTTAGGTCTGGCCCTGATTATTATATGCATTTTGACAGGCTATTTGTACTTCTTGATTCATAAATTTCTACAGCTAAAAGAATATACATCTAGTAAAGGAAAGAATTGTCTATAGTTATTTCCAAAGAGTAATTTTGTTTTCCATATTCAGTGAAGGATCTGGGTTAACTGTTGTATTATCCCTCGGATATTAGAATTAGTCGGACGTGTTCGGAAAAAGAATTCAACATCCGGAGAGGTACTTCTGCACAACTGTTACTACTACATATACGTATATCTTCGAAAATATCCGGTGGCCAGCGGAAATATGGGCAATGAGTTAACTTGTAAGATAGACAGATGTACTTGAATATCACCAAGAAATCGTAATCATCTATTCTACTGAATACTGTAAAACTGGTTTCACTAAGGACGGAAGCCGGTTTTCCTTGTAGCTTGATAAAATGGTTGTTTGACACATATTTCAGCTAGGCCATACTCGTGATAAATATTAAGTCTAAGATGATCTTAGAGCAAGGTTCTACTACGCTACTTCGAATTGAACCAGTCTAGACACGATCACAGCAATGCCTGCGTTGATACTAGTAAGAAAGAAGCTATAACGCATAATAAAATTAGCCGTAAGTATTTTCGCAGAGGCTTTAATGTCAATTATCCAAAAAGAGCTCCCCCGAGGCGGATTTGGACGCTCTTTGTTTGTAGATAATTTTGTAGTGCCGTTTCTCCAAGCTCACGACCAAATCCAGATTGTTTGTATCCTCCAAATGGGAGTTGCTGATGAAGCGTGTTGTAACTGTTAACCCACACAGTTCCAGCTTCAAGAGCATTTGCAACTCGGATTGCCCTCTGCAAGTTTTCGGTGTGAACACCAGATGCCAGACCGTAGAAGGATTTATTGGCTTTTTCGATTATCTCTTCTTCAGTTTTAAACTTAGCTACGGCAGCAACTGGTCCGAAAATTTCTTCTTTCATAATTGTCATGTCCTCTGTGACATTTGAGAAAATAGTAGGGTTGATAAAGAATCCCGTGCTGAAAGGTATGTTGCCTCCAGTCTCAAGCGTGGCGCCTTCTTTCTTTCCTAGTTCAATGTAACTAGAAGTGTTTGTTAGCATGATATCTAGAATATCAAAGAGATTTATTTACTTCTTAACCCGGTTAAATTGATCAAGTGAGACTTGAGGACCTTGGAAAGTCTCTGCGGCAAATGGATCGCCCACAACCACCTTCTCTGCTCGCTCACGCATTCTCTTGATAAACTTATCGTAGATACCCTCTTGAACGTAGATACGGGATCCTGCACAACAAGTTTGACCTTGATTGAAAAATATTCCAAAATTAACCCATGAAATAGCGTTGTCAATGTCGGCATCATCAAATACAATGTTCGGTGATTTGCCGCCTAGCTCAAGAGTAACCTTTTTGAGGTTAGATTTGGCAGCGGATTGCATTACGAGCCTCCCAACTGCCGTAGAGCCAGTGAAAGCTACTTTGTCAATGTCCATGTGCGTAGTTATTGCTGCGCCAGCAATCTTGCCGAAACCGGAAATGATATTGATGACACCAGGGGGAAAGCCTGCCTCCTTTATAAACCGAGCTACAAGGAGTCCTGATAGTGGGGTTTGCTCAGCTGTTTTAAGAACAACAGTATTTCCTGTTGCCACAGCAGGTCCAATCTTCCAGGACCACATCAGAAGGGGAAAATTCCATGGGATAATCTGGCCACAAACGCCAAGCTAGAAATGCTATGAGTAAATATTCTCTGCAAAAGTTGTAAGGTATTTAACAAACAGGCTCTTGCTTAGCATAATTGAACGTAGATGGATCAATATCAATGACTTGTCCAGAAATCTTATCTGCCCAACCCCCATAGTATCTCAATACACTAGCTGCGAAGCCGACTTCAAACTTGGCCATTGAGAGTGCTTTACCACCATCGAGAGCTTCTACAGACGAAATTAAATCAATATTTTGTTCTATGAGATCTGCAAGTTTTGCCAAGCATCTTCCTCTAGCTTCTGGCGTTGTCAATTTCCATGCTCCTTTGAATGCTTTCCGAGCCGCTGCTACAGCAATATCAACATCTTCCGCCGTTGCCTCATGGACGGATGTGATGGGTTTCTCAGTGACGGGATTGATTGTTACAAACGTCTGGCCTTTTAATCCTGAAATAAACTCATTGTTGATGAATCTGATAAGTCCGTCCAGTTAGCTTAATAGCGTTCTGGTTAGCATGGCTTTACTTAAGCAAGCACTCACAGTCCAACAGGTTGATCATATAGGCCTGTAGCCGGAGTGGAAAGCTGGACCGTTGGGACAAATGTCATGATTAGTTGATGTAATTTAGAAGATAATGATGAGTTGTAGTAGGTGGCCTTAGTGAATAATAGCGATTCCTGTGCAGATACTATACTATATCAACCTAGCAATCCATAACACCTCGGAAATCAGGTCAGACCCCGAGGTGTTTGAATCTCAGGATAGAGGGGTCTAGATGCTTTTGAGTCGGACAAGATTTATAATAAATTTCATCATGTCTTACTCATGGAGGAAGATGTGGGGTCTCTATTTGCTATTGATCTTCGGCATTTAGATTGCTCTTCTATCAACTCCGAACAGCTTATTTGCAATGGACAGCATCTGGAGATCAGCAATTCTCACTAACCTCTCACGACCGGTCCTAGTTGCATTCCATTTGCTTATCCGAGGCAGTCTAATCCCTCATTCTGCTCCTAAATTGACCATTAGTACGTACGGGGATTTAAGGTTCGCGGACTGAAACGGAGCGTTGATCATTAGATGGAATAGTTTTACCATTCCGAGAGGGCATTATATTACTCAATGTAACAACTTTTTGCTTGAAGACTGTCTATTTCAAAGAAGTCTTGTAAACGTAAACCTTTAGATGTTAAAATTGAATCTCTACTTTCTGGTAGAGCCTACCTATAATTTTATATAAGAGAAAAGAGGCTGGGTTCTAAATTTCCATTCCGTATAGAATCTCGTAGTACGTGTATGTATACCTGCCAATGAAATAACTAACTGGAAAAGAAAACTTTTTACTATAATAAATATAACTGAGAAGGCCGTATTAGAGCGCATCCGAGTGCCAAAAAGCTCATAAGGATGATTAGTCTATTATTTGTAGTGGACTACTCAGAAGTATTACCTTTCATTTCATTTAATTTTGTGACATCAACTGTTAACTCTTAGAGCCACTGGAGCTACTTACTAATTTATCTTTGGAGTACTTTATATGATATTAAAAAGAGGTAAGACAATTGGCGAACGGTGTAGTAAAATGTAACAAGCTAGTGAAACCTAGCTAGCCGTAGTAAGAATATTGCCTTATCTCTTCATTCAGTTTAGAATCACTCTTTGGTATTTAGTTGCTTCAAAAATTGAAATGTATGAAGTACATTTGACCTAGTTTCATTTCCGACACATACTATTTGTCTCTTGCCTATCATCATTTATATCCTATTAAACGTCATTCCGTCGTATCTAAAAAGCGTTCCCCGGAATGATAAATGGAGCTCGAAAATAAACTTCGTATAATTAGGTCATCACTTGAGAGGTATATTGCCGAGGAAATGCATGGAGGAGGGACGGAAATATCATCTACCAAGGAGATACCAGTTTGTGGAAGAGGCGCTGACCACACTGTCGTCTAGATTAGGGCAGTGCGGGGTCTTTCCCCATGGGGTAACGTTATGGCTATCATAAAAGGATGGATTTATCTCATATTTCCGAGTATTACTGTATGAACAGTTGAAATAGATTGTCAGATCCATTAATCTATTAGGCCATTTAAGGGTGTGATTTCTATCAACATTAGGCCAAAATATCAATTTATATCTGACAATGTGTGAACCTGGCCAAGAAGTCGACATTATCATTGCTGGCGGTACATTTGAACATACACCCTAAAAGTCATGTTTTCCCTTTCAAAATGCTGACATATATGGTACTAAAGGCGGAACTGCATCTTGCGTTATCGCTAGCCGTCTATCCTCTGCGGACCCATCTCTTTCAATCCTCATTATAGAGCAAGGCAGGGACAACTTCAATGATCCGGCGGTCATAGTCCCTGCTGCATACCCATCTCATATCGCACCAGGTTCTGAAACAGTTACATTTTACCAGTCAAAGCCGAGTAAACATCTAGCTGGTCGCGAGGTTATTGTTCCAGCAGGACGAATACTTGGTGGCGGCAGTTCCGTCAATTTTACTATATACACAAGGGCGCAGGGTATTGACTATGATAGCTGGAATACAGAAGGATGGGGACAGAAAGATTTACTGCCTCTTTTAAAGAAGGTCCGAACGATCTATCCTTTTTCCTTCTAACGAGACTCATAATTCTGCCCATTAGACCGAGACATATCACATCTCCGGTCCCGGCATCAATCAAGATGTACATGGATATAATGGGCCAATTCATATTACCCGAGCCGGCTACACAGTACCAAGTACAGCAAATGAATTTTTTACTGTTGCGGCCGCTATGGGTGACAGGGAAGTTCCAGATCAGCAGGATCTCAAGCACTGTGGCGGATTTTCTGTGAGTAAAGCGATGTACCATCGTTCTTTAAATCCTTAATAACCCATAATTATATAGCGCTGGGCGCGTTTTGTGTCCCCCGAGGGGAAGCGTCAAGATGCAGCACACTGCTTCATCCACCCACTGTTGATGGATGGAAAGCACCCAAATCTGCATCTTCTACTGAAAACTAAAGTGGTTCGGATCCTTTTCAACGAAGAAAAGCGCGCAGTAGGGCTAGAGTACATTCCTAATGCAGACCTCCAACGCGTCAATGGATCTCATAGCAGTTCTATATACACTGTAAAAGCTAGGAAATTGGTTATTATTGCTTCCGGGGGTCTTGGAACGCCACAGATCCTAGAGAGGTCAGGGATTGGAGAAAGATCACTTCTCGAGAAGCTGGGCATTCCGGTCATCTCCGATCTTCCCGGGGTCGGCGAGAACTATCAAGACCACCACCTTCTTTACCATCCTTACAGAAGTACTCTAAAGCCCCAAGAAACGTTTGATTGCGTAATGAGCGGCAGGCTCAACCTGGCAAAGGCTCTGAAGGACAAAAATCCCATTTCTGTGTGGAATGGGTTTGATCTGAATGGGAAAGTCAGGCCTACGGAAGCGGAAGTTGAAGAGTTGGGTGGTGACTTCAAAACTCTTTGGGATAGAGACTTTAAAGAACAAAAAGAACGACCTTTAACAGTCTCCGGCTTAATATCAAGGTATGAATATTCTATTCGTCTACATGTACTACTTCTGAAAAAAATACGGAACATCTGACATAAGTGGGATTTAGCTTTCTAGGTGATCCTACCACGGTACCAGAAGGGCAATACTTCAGCATGGCTGCCTTCACTGCCTATCCATACTCACGGGGGTCTATTCATATAACTGAGCAGGATCCACTCTCGTGTCCCGACTTTGATGCTGGATTTTTGAATCATCCGGTTGACGTCCAAGCGCAAGTCTGGGCATATAAGAGGACTCGTGAAATTGCTCGGCGTCTTAGCTTCTACCTAGGAGAGCTGGCTGTAGGTCACCCAAAATTCCCAGAGGGAAGCAAGGCTGCAGTTGGATACCCTTGTGCAAATCATAGTCGATTGGATTTCAATAAAAGGTTTGCGCTTCCCAATATTGAATATACTAAGGAAGATGACCGCGCCATTGAACAGTGGGTTAGAGAAAATATCAATACCACGTGGCACAGCCTGGGGACGTGTGCTATGAAGCCAAGGGAGCGGAGCGGAGTTGTTGACAAGAATTTAAATGTTTACGGGGTCAAAGGCTTAAAGATTGCCGGTATGTTGACTCCTAGTCTTTGTAAGCTAAAATTCAAGAGATGTTCTAACTAACGTCTACATCACATAGACATATCTATTGCACCGGAGAATGTAGCAGCAAATACTAATTCCACTGCTCTTGTAATTGGCGAGAAAGCGGCCCAGATAATTGCGAAGGAATTAGGGCTCGTGGATTTCTAAAGGCCTAATATTCAAACTACAAGGCCTTCATAGAGGGTCTGAAAATTTGTATATATTGTTATGAATATCCAATATCATCATTTCAATTGCCTATTTAATTGTAGCTTCTTAGGTTCTAATGTTACTTGTATCGACTGATTTATACTATTTCTTTGCGTTATAGCTAAGACAAGTTTACTGTAATGTGACGATAGTAGGGTAGATTCCGCCTCGAGCCTTTCTTTCATAAGCCAAAGTTAGCTCTAGATTGAAGTATTTCTTAGACTTAGCCCAGGAAACCTGAGGCAATTAGAACAACTTCATCGGACTCAGACGATATGTCTTTTGGAATGGATGTGAGTTTCTGCTTCGTAAAGCAAGGCCAAAACGCGGCTTGTGGCCAGGGTATTCCACTTCCTTAGTTCTATTAAGCATTTTATAGTGGTTGAATTTACTAACTGTAATAGACTATAATGATTTAGAATAGAGTGCAAACTCTAGCTGTTACTCATAGGAGGCGATCAGGATGCCACGTTATGACATAGCAACTTTTAAACAACAACTAATATTCAGAGCAGCTAGCAGACCTCCGGGGAAGCAGCCTTCTATCCTTAGGTCATAGAAAAAATGCCAATACGGCCCCTTTCAAAGAAGTCAACTTAGTCTGGCCATGGAATTAATTGAAAATCAACTAAATAAAACCGTTCTAGACTAATTTATGAAATTTTTATATAACTTGACTTAATTATTTCTTATAAACATGGGAATACTTTGAGCTTTATAGTAGAATAGTATAATTAATAAAAACAAATTGAAGATTCTTAGCATCTAATATGAAATAGCTAAGATATAACAACTCTCGTGATATAATAAAGAGATCTATATACCACATTCTCAAATTAATATTGGTTACTATTCTGCACATGCTGTAGATATATGGTTTTTGGTAAATCTATTGACTTATGATCATCTATCAGTATGCTTCCCCATAGAGACGTTGCTCAGTACTGAGCTTGATATATCCGTAATGTTCTAGCTTATCGCCATCGGCCATCATGTCCTCCATCCATTTATCCAAATCTTTTAGATAATCTTGTACAGCTCTATCATCACTTGCATTGAACGGTTCTTGACCCTTTCCGATTTGTGTCATCTGCGTACCAGCCACTCTCAGCCCGCTACCAATATCTTCGACTGGTTTTGACGGCATAATAGCACTAGCAATTCGTCCTTCGAGGATATCGTTCGCAATGCGTGGCTCTTGAGCAGAGGGTCTTGCCAGTCCTACGCCGTCCATGATATCCAGTACTTTGACCATTGCCGCAACGGGTCTCAGCCCACCAGTGATATACGCCTTCGTTTTTCTCGGAGCAGGCCCAAACCCCGGCATTATTAGATCTGCAAACTCGATAAAGAAAGCTTCTCGTTTTTTGGTGCTCTCGCGCTCCCATGCCATCCCAAATAACTCCCAATCTCCGCCGGTCAATTCAATCATATCGAATTCAACTTCATCCTGCAGTATCTGGCATAGTTCACGCGCGTCTTCGGGTGAAAATCCACCTTGTTGAAACTCTACACTATTTATTTTCGCTGCTAGCATGAAATCTTCTGGAACACGTTCACTAGCTCGAATACCTTCTGCAATTTCAGCAATAATTCGCATACGATTACGCAAAGAGCCACCGTATGCATCTGTGCGCTTATTTGAGACGGGAGAGAGGAATTGAGCAAGGAGATATCCATGTGCTGCATGTAGTTCCATACCATCAAAACCAGCCGCACTAAGATACTCAGCCGCGTGAACGAAGCTGGCGATAACATGGTTAATATCTTCCTAAGTAGCCGCTCGAGGAGTGGCATAGCTCCTAAGCCCAAATGGGCCTGCATTGGGGGCCAAAATAATATTACTTATGAACTAGTGTATCTAATACCAGATCCATATTTGCATACCTAGCCGAATGTCACTGGCAGAAATGGTATCTTTGCGAATATATTCAAACAATTGCCGTCCAGGATGTGAAACTTGACCGAGAAAGAGTGAGCCATTGCTTTTGCCGGCAGCAGCCAATTTCTTAAAGGCTTCAAATCGAGGACCGGAGAATGAGTCTTGGAGAGTAATAATCATATCACCAACAGCGTCAAGCTGATCGTATTCAACATCTATGTTTCCGGTAACAATCAAACCAAAGGAGTTAGCACCTTCTCCCCATCTACATGCCGTATACAAATCAGTCTCTACTTGAGAGTAGATTCTCAAAGTCACCTACCGTCGATAGAGCTCAATGGTTTCTTTAGTTGGAACGCCCCGTTTTTGGATGTCTTTTCCATTCCAAGTTGCCAGGCCTTCCGTCATGGCACTCTTCATGAGGCGATTCTTGGCAACTTTTTTTGAAGGCTCAAATATGATTGGTTGAGCCAGAGGTGTGGCGTCAACCGGTTCAGATGGGAAACGCTGGACAGGCATGTTGAAAGTAGTGATAACTATTATTGATCTCAGTTTGAGTTGGTTTAAGATATGAATCTCACAATGATATCTTGAACGGCTTTTATAGTTTCTGGTCTTCAATTGCGGGAAATATTATCAATCTGAATTTGTCAGTTGTGGATTTATTGACAACAGTTTGTCCGAATCGTCTCCAACTTGGTATCATTTTGCTGGAGTTATATGGATATCAATTAAGATAAGACTGGAACTATTAAATTGCGGCATTAACATATGGACAAACATTACAGTCGGTATGCAATGATTTGTGATTTGCTGGCTTGTACACATTACCACGTGCTCCACCATGTAACTTTAGAAGTTGAAACTAATCACTTCAGTCGGCTTATTTCTGCAGATGGGTTCAGTTATTCTAATCAACACTCCAAAAATTGGTTGTGGCCAGTTGCTATGGTAGTCCCATTTATTATTGGATATTTACACAGCTCTTGGATCCCTTGCCATCTTGGCACCCGATTCCAATATTAATCAAAGGTTGTTGATCTATAATGCATCAGGAGGAGATGGAAGATTAGGAAACAGATACATACGCATATACATCTTGTTGATTAGTCATTATTAAATCTATAGTTGATGAGGTAACAATAGCACAGCTTTCTACTTGGCATTTCGGAAACTGATTAAAAAGCTAACCCAAACAGGAAATTTGAATCCAACGAGAATTCACCTTTTCAGAACTTTAGCATGATCCAGACTATGTATGATAACGACATAAAATGTTACTTGCTCATGCCATAAATGCAACATCAGATCTCAGCTCAGGCAAAGATTAATCAACCCTACTGAAGCAAATTTTGCATCCTAGATTCAGTTCTCCCAAAAATGGCCCCTCAGCCGCATATTAAACTCTATACAGACTCAACTCCAAATGGGTTAAAGATTAGTATGGCATTGGAAGAACTCGGGCTCCCTTATGAGTTTGAGCGTGTGGATATTAGTACCCTTAGGCAAAAAGAGCCTTGGTATCTAGAGATCAATCCGAACGGGCGCATTCCAGCTATTGTTGACACCTTTGACGATGACCAGCCAATCAGAGTATTCGAAGGAGGAAGTATTTTACAGTATCTGACAGAACGCTATGATCCTGACCACAAGTTATCATTCCCTAAGGGGAGCAGGGAGTATTGGGAGTGCAATAGCTGGCTTTTTTTTCAGCATGGGGGTAAGACGAAACATTGTCAATAAATATTCGATTCCTAATACTATCCAATCTTCTAGGAATTGGCCCAATGCAGGGTCAAGCATCTCATTTCTTAATATATGCGCCCACAAAAATTCAATATGGTATTGATCGATATGTCAACGAGACGCGCCGTCTCTATAGTGTGCTTGATACTCAACTCTCCAAATCAAAATCAGGATTCTTAGTTGGAGATCATATATCTATTGCAGACGTCGCTGCCCTTTCTTGGGTGATCTATGCCACCTATACTAGTATTGACATGACTGAATTTCCTTCTCTGAAACAATGGGAGGAGAGAATGAGCGCCAGGCCAGGTATCAGCAGAGGATTCCACGTTCCAATAAGGTTAAAATTCAAAGACGATCCAACTGACACAAAATTCTTGGAAGAATATGCAACGAGGCATAAGGCATGGATTTCGAAGGATATGGAGGATAATAAAACAACAATCTAAATTGCAGCTATCGCATAGATAGGATGTATTATTTATTACCCTCAGATATTCGATCTATCCACAATTACAAGACGTTGTAGTTGCTTGGACCTCGAACTAAGTGCAGAATCATATCCTTGTGAGAACAATGCAGACCGTGTGTGTATGTGAATGTGAATATACTAGCATACACCTCAAGATGCCTAAACGGAGTAGTTAAGAAATTTTAGTCTGTAGGCATGATCTACCTTATTGTATAATCGTTGGCTACTCCCACTATGACTAGTACGGCTAACTTTTAAACCGTGGCCCCATTGTAGTTAATAAAGACAACTGACATAGAAGTAAATGACACAATTTTTTATACAATTCACATGCCAAATCCAAATATCTTCATTACTTTAGTGTTGTAACAATATTTATGATTCTATTATGAGGTTTTAACTTCTTGAAGTTCATATCTTTGAAGTTAAATAACAATTTTTCTTGGCTAGGGAGCTTCTTAGGAGCAGAACTCGGGCGCCGTGATGGAATATAGACTCCGGACTTAGCACAATCCAATCTTATATACCCATTACTTATCTACCCTCGTCCCGGAGTGTCTTTCTAATACGTCGTTTAGATCGGTGGTACCAGAGTAACGCGATTCTTCAGAGTTGACAGATCTACGTTCTTTAATTCTTTGATATACGGATCAAAAAATTTGTTCAAGCGCTGTTCAAGCCACTGAGGATTCTCATCGGCAGGAAAATGACCAGCCTGCGGGACGATATCTAACACGGTGTGACGCCCTATAGGGCCCCATACGGAATTCAGAACAGATGCAAGACTAGCCTCGCCAGCCATCGCGAGGAACGGCAAGGTGAGAGGCTTTTGATTCAGTGCATCGAAAAATGCAGCGTCTAGACCCATGGTCCTTGCCGCGAAATCGCCAAACATAGCTCTGAGGCCACCGGGCTTCCGTAAACTGTCAACCACGCGGTCTATCGCGTCTGCCGGAAATCCTGATAGCCCGGTATACGAAGCATGGAAGAAGAATGAGAGTACAACCTCACGTTCACGGCCGCTCATGAAGCGCTCGGCTTCATCTGGCACAGCCCAGGCAGCAAGCGGCCATAACCCATATGTATCCCACGTATAAGCAGGCGTCCATGCTTGCTCGTAACCGTGACCCGGAAGCCCATACTCGACAACGCCTAGCGCAGCAACCAAAGAAGGTCTCTTCATGGCAAGCGCTACTGCGGCGCCACTTCCCTTGTCATGCGCGAACACATTGGCTTTAGTGATGTTGAGGTAATCGAGTAACCCTGCGAGATCAGAGGCCATAGCCTCTGATGTGTAGTTATCGTCAGGCGGGATCGTGCTGTCGCCCATGCCACGGTTATCCGGTGCGATCACCGTATATTTCTCAGCCATCATCGGGCCTAATAGACGCCAGGTTATCTTATGAGGTTAGTTAGTTGCCATTGTAAATATTATGAGTAGAGGGTCATACGCTGTGTTGAGGGTTGCCGTGTACAAGCAACAGTGGTGGCCCTCTTCCGGCGTAGCGGTAGTGCATGGTAATATTGTTGACTACTACTCGGCCGTGCTCCCAGTCGTCCCAGTTTGAAGCTGTTGCCGCTACTGAGCTGGCAAGTAAGAGAGTTACGAGTGAACTAATCCGAGGATAGAACATTGCGGTGGTATTGCACTATGTTGTTTGTCTGATGTCTATTGAAAAGAATAAGGAAAACCTGCGGCTCCCAGCTTTATATTAACCACTTCATGACCTACGGTAAGCGGCGGGCAGCTCATGTCCGCAGTTCTACACTCAGTTGCGACGTTTTGTATTCTTGATCTACCATTTTCGGACAGAGCATTTCCGCAAGAGGCATATACTGATGTAGAATTAACACCACAATCGATATATCGCCGCTACATCGAGACCCCTTGCTAAAGGAAGTCGAGAAATCGGTCATCAAAATGCCCTTACAGGATAGGAGGAACGTCGTTAATAGAATGGCATCATTCATTTTCATAAGCAGTCCTTATCACCGCTTTTACACGCGATTTCATATTTTCTTGGCATGCGGTTTTATATGGGGATGAGTGCTTACGTGTTGACACGCTTACAGTAGTAGTATTTCAGTGAAATTTCACCGGATTTCACGGACCTATGACAACGAGCTGGCTACACTTAGCTTCGTGATGATAGATTTAGTATACAAAGTTAAATTTATCTTTTACATAAGAATGCCATGAATTTAAGTCGATTCAGCAATTCCATGCAACTAACATGTCTAAAATGAATAACTAGATAGATCCTGTAAGATCTCACATCTACCAGAGTTAGCCTAGCTGAGTCCATATTAGATTTCTCTAATTACACAAGGATCTTGAATTCCTTTGCATGGGTGGCTGATGACATAAGGTCCGTCCCACCCCTGATGGTCTAACTCTGGTAAATTTGAGTGACCACGGTAGACTTAGACCAAGACCTAGATAAATAACAAGATTATTGATGACCGGGAGTTTGCATTGCAAAAAGATCCCGTGGTTGTAGCCAAACTAGCTCTCAAGTCAGAAGAATTCGCCGCTCGCCCGAAATCGAGTCGGTTTTTGGCATTGGTGAGCAAGGAGGTCTAAGCGCGAGCTGAAAAAGCATAAAAGGGCGTCAAGTCCCCCTCTATGCTCTCCAAGCTCTTCAGGCCTTTCGCACCTGAAAGAATTGCGACCTTTTTCACCCACCCTCCCCCTTCCCTGTTTGTTAGTATGCCTTGCATGTAGATAGATCGCACAACTGTACAGTCCGCTATGGTCACCCACGCAGTGGGGTCCTAGGACAGTCACAGGCTCCCTAGTTAGCTGTAGTTAGGAGGTCTTTGGTTTCGGTTCAGCGCTTGATCGCCTTCTGCGCTCCCCTGGAGCAAGATCAAACACTGGGAGCCTGGTGCCCGCTAAAATGAAATATATGGAAAAAGCTCGTAATTCTCTCAGGTGCGAAGAAAGTGAGACGCTTAGACCCTTAGAGACCTAGCCTTGTTGGTACTCAAACATCAATCTGTAAGATTACCTATGCAGTTGACGTGTTACATGCGATTAGGGTAATCTTCTTCGCAAGATACAGCAATAAAAACCATTACCTAGGTCATAAAGTCTTTCACCCTATCTGGAGAGAGCTACATTGCAGGAAAGCCGTTATTCAGGTCCACCCAGCTCACACATCTGACACAAATTCGATCAATAGCCACCAGCTACAACCGATGTTCGACTACACCGACGAGACTGGCCGTGCAGCTATGAACCTTATTCTGTCAAATATTCTACGTTCCGTCCCGCGGTGCAAGATCGTTTTGTCACACGCTGGAGAACACCGTCGTATCTGATCTATCGCCTTGCCAGCATGCCACCCCATTCACAGTAGGTAGATCAACGGAGTGGCTCCTAGAAAAGGTGTAAGGGTTTCAGCACCGCGATATCTGTAGACCCGTTGACCCTAGGCTTGCTCACAAAGTTTGCGAGGCCAGGGTACGTTTTCTTTGGAAGAATTTTCCCAAACGCTCCTAGGGAAGGGATAAATTATTTTACCAGAAATTTAGGGGATTATGAGCTGACCGATGATACATGGAGGCAGATCGAGTATGATTCGGCGCTATGGTTGTTTCTTCGTCTAAAGAAGATTCATCAAAGAAAACATGAACCCCAAAGTAGGTAGGTTAATCACTTACTTCATAAGTTACGGATAGCTCCGTTTTTGTCAGATGTCTGCTATGAGGCTACTTACAATGGAAATCATGCAGAGAACGAAGGTTGAACTGGTTGGAAATGCCGTGTAGATCTGGCCTTTGCCTTTCTTTGTAAAGCGCTCTATTTTGTTAAATTAAGTCAGTGTCTAATAAAAGTCGATAAATAGTAGAATTGTTCTCTGAAGCAAGTCAGTCGGATTCTAAGATGCATAAACGTTGGAGCGAAGGTCACCTTAGGTTTCAAAGTCGATGCACGCAGCAACCGTAGAACAGAGCAAGATCCACACATCATCTCCCAGATCATTTCTTTAAATATTGACAGTGAATGATGTTACTTGGCGAACTAAGCACAGGATGCACTTTTCCTCGGAGTTAAGAAGTATGTGTTCGCATGACACGTCAACCCCAAACGGAGCCTTCAACGTGAAAGCTAGTATAGCACAAAGAAAACTTCTCTACAGGTTGCTAAAGTAATATGAGTTGGCTTTGTTTGAAATTCGAAATAGTTGAAACAAGTGCGAAAAGTATCAAAAATTGATCAGTGCCTGGGAGGGGTTAGCGCAAGCCATAGAGATACGCCACTCTGATGGGAGCACGCTTAGGAGTAATAACATAGCAAAGGCAAAGGTGAAAGAAGATAAAGAAGCAACTAGTTCCAGGTCAAACAGTTTTTAAGTTTTAAGTACACTTGCGGCTTGTTAAGGTATCCAAACTAATGCCAAGAGTTCAGCATCATGGACTCGAGAGATGCCATTTTCCCGTTACAACCAGCTAGCCTTCCTGCAGCTCTACGGCATACAATTCGTGCGAGAAAGAAACGACGAAAGACAAAGTTTGAATGCTGGTAATCAACCATCATTGGAACTTACAGTTAGGGGGGAACATATGTCTAGTAAATTATCATTTTTCAAATTGTAGTAACAGTCATGATAAAAGCCTTGAGTTTTTAGTTTCTTCCCCTGAAAAGTATGATTGTGATGATTAACTTACAAGCACATGGATTGACTGTCTACATATAACTATATCCTTAGTTCCCTCTTATGATCCACCCATTCTTTAGTCCTCGTATTATTAGTATTGGTGGGAATAGGTATGAGCAAAGATGGAAAGTGTAGACGACCGTATAAAATGGATAGAGCCGCTCATGCGTGTGGATGGAATAAACATGCGCCAGCTAATGCCTTTACAGAAGCCAAGACGTGGGATTGTTTTGCTTGATTTTGCAAATCTCTTCCACTGGTACGGTACGGGAGGATATCAGCATAATTGGTAAGGGAGGGCTCTGCTGTTACACCGTTGTTCTAATCTGGGATTAATCACTACACAACCTACTGCTTACAATATTTGCATCCAAAACCACAGCGCTGATTATTCCCAGTGTTCCTCGGAATAATTGCCATTTCTTCTGCCTTGATACCTTATACCCTTATTATCTTAATATCCCCCACCTACTTAGGTGCCCGTCTGAAGTAAGCTTACTCGCATTAAGCCAATCGCTTGCCACGCCGTTTCTGAATAAGCTTCGCCTGGCTCGCCTGGCAGCCTGGAGACCCTTCGTTGTGACAACTCTACTGCGCGCTCTAATATTCGGTCCTTAACTGATCGGATGTAAATACGCTTATTTAGCCAAAATGCTAGTCCGCTATTGGATATAGACAAGGATTCTCGTGTAGTACCGTGTATAGTTCTCCCTTGCTAGTGCCATATGAAATATTGCCCCAGTACTTACCGGATCGTGCGGATATAGAACTGCGGTTCGTCTAATAAACCTTAGGTGCCCCATAATGTGTAACTGTAAGGACCTCTAGGGATACGCCTATCGGTAAGACATTTGTAACTTAGGCTTAATCGGCACTTCGGTGGCTGTACATGTGCCTGCATTGATTTCATACGACGAAAAGAGAGCTATTGGTTAACATATGTTCATGCTGATAGCTCTAAAGATGTGTCAGAATTTAGTATCGAGATGGGATGATAAAGTGCTTCCTAACCAGGCGCAGCTATTAGAGTATTTATGTCCACTCCCGATTACTGCAACGATCACCGAATAACGCAATGCGCATTGCCATGCCCAATCCTCTCACGGAGCGAGATTCTTTTCCAAGGCTGCAAGATGATCAAGCCGAGTTAGATGCAAAGGAGCGAAAGCGGTATCAGAACCGCCTTGCACAGAGAAACTACCGTGAGCACGCCATCTATTGCTCATGGAGGTAATCCGATTTTAAGAGATGCTGACGTTGATTGAGACAGGGCGAAACCAGAAGCAGCGCTTGCGAGCTCTCGAAGCTGTAGTCGAACAACGTACTGCTAGCGCTATGTCTTTCTTAATGACGGCTGATGGCGGGGTGTGCGGGCCAGGGAGCGACCAAGTATGGAATTTACAGATGAATGACAACCTGCCACCTATGATCAGCTACTCTAATTTGACTTCACCCAGTTCCAGGGTGAGCAACCCAACAGATAAGGTAACCCAAACACCACTTGCAGCATTGAAGACGAAGTTATAGCTTGGCACGGAGCTCTGATCCCGCCAGGTCTGCGTCCTACATTTCGACAACGTACCTTCCAATGCAACATGAAGTCTAATCTAACGTTCGCTGGCAGCAGCAGGCAACTCCATACACACCGGAAGACACCTCCCTCACAGCAGCATACACCCAGACAGATTCAGGCCGGACAGCCCTTCATCGTGCCATCTGTAATGGGAACGAATCCCTAACGCAAATACTTTTGGCGCAGGGAGCCAATATTCATAAACAAGATATCAACGGCTTCACAGCTTTACACCTTGCCGTGGAAAGTGGAAACGAGAACCTAGTTAAGCTCCTACTAGAAAATGGCATCGATCTAAACACGAAAGATACGAGAGGCCGAACTGCACTGTTCAACGCTGTGCAAAACGAAAACGAGATTATGACGAGAATGCTTTTAGAAGCTTGTATAGATGTGAATTGTAGAGATGCGGCTGGCGAAGTAGCTCTACATCTAGCAACTGAACGTGGTCTCGAGCGTTTGGTTTTGTTGCTTCTCAAATACGGTGCACACGTGGATGCGTGATTAGAATACATGATCTACGGCATGGTGTCATGACTTTGATGGATCAGCGGACCGGAAAACGTTGATATTCTCTGTAATGAAAAAGTTTCCAGTGTATATATAGCTACAGTTAGATGAGCATGTCATATAGTTACATGTATATGAGTAGGGTCGCAAGTGGGTTACTGAATAGTCTCAGTCAAATTATGGGATGATTGTATCCTCGGAAAAGACAAATCTCTAGTTGGCAACACACGGAATTCTGATTGTAGAATTTTAGTATTGTTTGTAAACTGGTATGAACTAATACCTACGATACCCTCTTCATTGTCTCCTTATTTCGGACTGACTGTCGAGCTGGAGGGGTCACAATATATTAAATTACGGTGACATCCATATCGCTTAGATCGGACCATCCGGGCCACCGCAAATGAAGCTACCCATAGCACTCCCCCAGTTATTACCCAGACTGTCCA
Organism: Xylogone sp. PMI_703; assembly: GCA_021399445.1. Classification (NCBI taxonomy): domain Eukaryota; kingdom Fungi; phylum Ascomycota; class Leotiomycetes; genus Xylogone; species Xylogone sp. PMI_703. Next base: position 5,846,838 of record JAJTUQ010000003.1, read on the forward strand.
TATCAGCAACTCCCGGATAGCCAATATCCTCAGGAAGGAATACATTCTGTTCTGATTTGGAGCAAATTATCAAAGTTCATTGATGGCTTTGGCTGTGTCAATCGTGCAAAGGAAACGGACTCTCCAAAATCAATTCATTGATTCATTATATAGGCAAACAGTTTACAATAATGACAACATCCATGAGTATATTCGGTGTAAATACTCCACATCCGATTCAGCTATCATCGACAATTATTACTGTTGCAGTGTTTCTTAGATCACGTTTACGTTATAGTTACACTTTCTGTACATCAAGTTCTTCATGTCAAGCTGTTTTTTGCATTCCTCTGGTGATGGAGTAGCTGCATCTCACATTTCTCAGGGGGAGCTTACGTGTGCTAGTTGCATATGTTTTGGCCCCGTAGGCCGGAACACTAACACTTATTGTCTACGGAGGTACAGCAGTGAAGTATTCGTATAGCGCTAGCAAGGTAGACGGTTAAGCGAGGAGCTTGCCTTTATCAAGCACTAATCTTACATTTTTAATACCGGAATACTGTAGTAGTACCTCATACTTCATATGGGCAGGACTCTCGCGTGTTCTCGCGTATTCTCGCGTATATGCCGCCCCTTGCTAGCGCTATACGAATACTTAACCGCTGTACCTCCGTAAAACGTCCGAGAATAATGGTGAGATAAGCGTAGCATTGTTTTCCCTATACCAGTGAGGCAAATGCAGGCTCAGTAAGCTAGCCGTGAAAATCTTAGTATTCTACTATCCTGTGGTGTTATATTTGTAGTACTATTGCCCCCCAATACTTATTACCTCGGCCGAAACCCTTTGTTCTAATGATTAATTTGCTCTGATCCTGGTAGACATTGCAGGTTCACAGTTGAGCTTATAAGCTCTTACATTCCTTGTCTAATCCTGGACAGGGAAATTGCAAAAATAGTGTCAAGGTTTGTGATAACCCCAGTTTTTACCCTAGAGTTGACAAAAGTTCATGGGAATAATAGGTGCGGAATAGTAATCTTCTAGGTCCACTAGTTACGTACTAATAACAGTGATAGCGACTATTGTATCTCAGGTTTTCGTTTCTCAACTGGTAATGCGAGATTAAAACTCTCAGTAAACAATCGTATTCATCGTAATTCTCACGTCACCGAACACTTTATATTGATATGAGTAAATGCTGACAGGTTCGTGAGTATGCCTTTCACATATACTCCACTTGCTTGAAATTACTGAGATTGCATCAGATCTATTGTTGCACATGTAGTCATTTTGTCAAATATCCTGCATCATCTCAATTGAGATCAATACTTCTCCTGTATATAAGTATCAGTTGGATACCCAGATCACCTCTTCTATTATATCCAACAAGTCATCTAATATTAAAGAAACCTGCCTAATCTTGGTTAATGTAGGCATACACCTCAACCTTTTAAGTTCGAACGTCTCATACTAATACATCCTTCGATATAGCCCGTCTTCACACCCAACCAACAGTCAGAATGCAGTTCCAAGCAGTAGTCATTGGCCTCTTCGCCCTCGTGGCAGCAGTTGCCGCAGCACCACAAAACTCATGCTGCCAGAACTGCTTCAACACCACCCCCGAAGGTAGCTTCGACCAGGATATCTGCCTTGCTGGATGCGGAAGCTGCTAAATGCGCAAAGCTGGCGAAGGGGGTGAGCTATGCAAACGGAACTAGTCAAAGGCTAAAAGTATCTTGCGCTAACGATTCTTTTACAGTAGTAGACGTTACATGCTGAGAAAAAGACCGAAGTGGTTCCGTAGTTGTCAATAGATAGCTCATCAGATAATGATATGGAATCATTGACTCAAGAAAACATCCCACTGTAATGGTGATTACGCAACCTACTGCATTGCTGTGGGCTCCGTTTATGTGTTGCACTCTTAATCCCGGCATATTAGATTACCAGCAGCTAGTGTACCAGCTCGTTGATACATACTATTTGCAGACTGGGACGAGGATCGTTGCTGTCTGGTGCAGAAGTGATCCATACCGTATGTTGGGAACGGAATCCGCAATGGGGTTCTATGGCCTATATATATGGCCATACTTGCCACCATACAGTTAGTTCAGTAGTTCAATTCAGTTACCTTTCAGCTATTCAGTATATTCTATGCTATATTGCTACCACATAACCAACACCATATACCCCGGCCGACGCGGTACCCCGGCCGATGCGGCCGATAACAAGAGAATATGTCCGTCTAACTCAGCTGAGCCTCTCGTGCTTATATAATCCTTCCGTACTTTCCGTAGTTGACAGGATATAATCACTAGGATTAATATCCTTGGTTGAGGGAAAATGACCCTCTGACGTGAGATGGAACGAGCTGACGAGAGGTTGTACAAAAGAGTTACATCGTTGTGCTCGCAAAAACCTTGTAAAGTATGGTTAAATAACTAGCTCACATATCTTATTGTTTGACTATTCATTCGTACGTAAAGCAGAATTGGTGGAAAGGAACTTTCCCCCTATTATTCCAGAAATAGAACATAAATTTTACGCTTTGGATAAGGCCATACTTATTAGATCCGCTCGCCAATTGTTGCTTTCTGCACACTATGAGCTTCAGTTAATATTTAGCGCAATTCAAGGTGTTAGTGTTTATATATAATCTCGAAGATCCATCACTTCGCCTAGCAAGCCATGAGCCGACTTTGCATACATAACGTTAACCACTGGCACCTAAGTTTGCTACTAAAATTTAGTAGGGTGCGAATATCATAATATTAATCTATTCTAGTAATAGCTGGAAGAAGCAAGCTGGAGTGACGGGATAGTAGGACCATTTTTCTGACACGGCGATGCAAAAATGCACAAAATGCGCAATTAGATGCCTTATCGGGCGAAGAGATTGCTTAAGCCGTTCAAGCTTTTTATTGTCAAGTACAGGTGGAGCAAGTGTCATGGGTCGGAAATATCCACAAACTTGTAACAATTGCTTATATTTTTGGGCAGGTAATTTGCAAATAAATGAAACATATCTCTTGCAGCAAGCCCAAATATGCAGCAATATTCAGCCATGGATGGGTCTGCTTTTAGTGCTTACCGTAGGCAAGAGCTAGTTACGGGCCGTTTTCTTGCGGCAAATGTTGCTTGATTTATTTGTCAGGCAGCAAAGGCAGAAGCATATCTCTCACGTGATATGAACAATTAGCCACGTGAAGGAAGTCCACGTGATATAGATATTAGGCACGTGACTGGGAACGCATTTTCTTATCTCCGATACAAACTGCCGAGGTGAAGTGCACACCGCCCTGAGCTCCCTGACTGCCCAGCCGCACCTCGAAAAACACCCAGGGTGCAAGTAGCCGGCGCCCAAGAAGGAAGGTGCAGTGACAAGAACCGGCGTCACACGACCGTTGGCGCCAGCCGGTCTGGGAATAGCGGCGGCGGTTTTTGCGGTCTTGGGACTCGTTTCCCGCCACTTTGTGGCTCCTCGGTGTTGTTGACCTGAGTTGAGTTGGATTTTCCTGTCCTGCTTTGGTGGGCTTGTTGGTTGAGGAGGAGAACTGGCAAGAGACGACGAAAGGATACCAGTATCTTTAATTATTACTGTTGTGGAATACTCTGCTTCTTGAGTCTGTATCGGTAACTGTCGGCCCTGAGCGAGAGCCTGAGGTTGTGGAGATGCAAGTCATGATTCAAGTGCGTTGAAGCGTGGCTACTGTACGGTAAGCAAGAACATAGATACCTTGGGACTGGAAGTTGTGATCCGCCAATCAACGTTGCCAATTCGCTACTCTCCTTACCAACTCAAGGATAGTCAGGGAGCATTAACATGGATCGGTGAACCCGTCGCCACAGCTCATCAAAGTACCCTCAGGTACCACAAGAATTGTTGTTTATGGTAACTTTTGCGCTGGTCGTTGGTGTTGCTATGTTCTCAAGATATCAAGACATTCTATCTCATGCTCAAGCTCAATTCAATTGATGACCATTAGCCCCTTTTTCCTTACCGCAAGTCTCCCTATATTTTGCTGGAGACAATTGCCCCGTGATTTGTAAACTTGACAAGAGAAAAGATCTGAGGAAAAAAAAATCCCATCTCCCTGCTCTTCCCCGCACTGGACCCATCACCAACCTGGAATGATTGGCGCTCTCTCACCTTGGCCCTCTTTTCCATGGACTATCGCCAGCAGAAACTTTCCCATGCGGCCTTTTTGACCCTTTCTGGATCTTGCTAGCTTGTCGGGCTCTCCCTAGACCTCCCATCTCTCGTGCTCTTTCACCTCTTTCTCTCTCGCTGCTCTGCTCCAGTTCCAGCGCTCCTTCAAAGGCCGTCAGATACCATTGCCCCAGGATCCTCTCTCCACGATCTGTGTGTGGCCTTGCAAGTGCTTGCCCCCCCCCGCATTCTGTGCCTCTCGAAAAACCTGGAGTAAAATCCCGGTCTGGCTGTTGTGCAGCGCTGGGTTGTGGTTGCTAGCTCTTCTGTTGGTTCTTCCTGACGGAATACACCAGGAACCAGCCCTTTCCCCGGTCCGTTCTGGCAGCTTCGACTGTAACCCCGTGCGCGTAGTGCTTCGAGCAGCTGACTACAAATATCTCTCCTGGTCTCGGCCATTGAGATACTCCACACCTGTCTGCTCCCTATTCTCTCCGCGTTCGTAGAGGGTTGTAAGGTTGTAACGTGCTTTCCCGAGTGCTGTTGGGAGTCGGCCAGGTACTAGCTACTCGGCCTCGCGTATTGATTGAGGTACAGCGCGGAGGTACAGGGTACACATACTCCTCGTGTTTGCAATTAGCTTCCTCCAACCACAGACTGCGCAGCCACACAGGACGACCAGAACTCTACAATCATGTCGTCCAAGGAAGACGAGGTCATTGCCTCCCATCCCGTCAACAACCCACGCTCTCGAGACGACGACATTGCCGATGCCAAGACCAAGCTCGAATTTACCAACAATGCCAGAGCTGCTACCGACAAAGAGCACAGCATGACCCTGTGGCAGGGCATCAAGCTCTACCCCAAGGCCGTCGGTTGGAGTATCCTAATCTCGACCTGTATTGCCATGGAAGGTTACGATGTCTGCCTGCTGAGCAACTTCTGTACGTATTATCAGGCGCGAGCATATCGCAGGGTTTAACTTAGTATGACTAACTACCAACTAGACGCCTTCAAACAGTTCAACAAGAAATACGGAGAGTTACAGTCGGATGGCACCTATCAAATTTCCGCTCCCTGGCAGTCTGGTCTCAGCAATGGTGCCAATGTCGGAGAAATTATTGGCCTCTTCCTGAACGGCATAGTCTCTGAACGTTTTGGTTACCGCTACACGGTTATGGCTTGTCTGACGCTAATCATTGCTTTCACGGCGGTCTTCTTTACGGCGCAGAATATCGAGACCCTGCAAGTCGCCGAGATTCTGTGCGGTATCGTAAGTACATGTTTTTTTACCCACTGTCATTTCTTCAACCATGATGGTCAAAATTTATAACACATTGGAACCATTGCTAACTCAAATATTTGTTTAGCCATGGGGTGTCTTCCAAACTCGTGAGTCTCTTTCTAAAGCTAGAAGGTTTCGTTCCAGGGCATGAGCTAATGGATTATCTTAGTTACCATCACTTATGCCTCTGAAGTCTGCCCCGTGGCTTTGCGTGGGTATCTCACAACATACGTGAATTTCTGCTGGGGATTAGGTCAGGTGATTGGAATTGGAGTTATCAAGTCTCAGCTCGGAAGATCTGATCAATGGGCGTAAGTCATCTTTATTTGTGTACCTATTCGAACCTCGGAAACATTCTTCAGGTTTAATATGGGGAACACAACCATTGGATGTCGAAGATCAAAACGACTAACTTGAAACCAGTTACCGAATTCCCTACGCTCTTCAGTGGATGTGGCCAGTCCCTCTCATGATTGGCGTCTTTCTAGCACCTGAGTCTCCCTGGTGGCTAGTTCGGAAAGGCCGCATTGACGACGCAAAGAGAGCTCTCTTACGTCTCACCTCCCTCAACCGCGAAACTGAATTTGATGCCGACGAGACCATCGCTATGATGGTTTATACCACCTCGCTCGAAGATAAGATTACCGCAGGTGCTTCCTACTGGGATTGCTTCAAGGGCACGGACCTCCGCCGCACCGAAATTGTTTGCATGGTCTGGGCCATCCAGAATCTTAGTGGTAACTCTTTCTCTGGTTACTCCACTTATTTCCTCGAACAGGCTGGTCTTGAGGATTACAAGGCGTACGATTTTGCTCTCGGACAGTACTCGATCAACATGGCCGGTGTATTCGGTGCTTGGTTCCTGATGTCCCGGGGAATTGGGCGGCGAACGCTCTATCTCGGTGGTCTTTGCGGTCTCTGTACTATGCTTTTCATCCTTGGGTTCCTAGGTCTCGTGCCGGATTCTCATAGAAAGGAAGCTAGTCTTGCCACTGGAGCCATTATGTTGGTGTGGGCATTATTCTATCAGCTCTCCGTCGGCACAGTCTGCTACTCTCTCGTCGCCGAAATCTCCACCCGTCGTCTGCAGATTAAGACCGTTGTACTCGGACGTAACTTATACAACGTCGTCGCTATTGTGTGCTCCGTTCTCACTCCTTATATGATCAACCCTACTGCATGGAATTGGAGGAACTACGCTGGGTTCTTTTGGGGCGGCATCTGCTTCTTGTGTATCATATACACGTATTTCCGGGTGCCAGAGCCTGCTGGGAAGAGTTTTGCCGAACTGGATTTGTTGTTCGAGAAAGGTGTTAGTGCAAGGAAGTTTGCTTCTACCGACGTTGATGTCTTCAGTGAAGATGTCCAGGCGGGGGTTCTAGCGGATTATGGCGAGAAGATAGATGTTAAACATCATGAGAAGGTCTGAACGGAGTTATATAGAAGATAAAACGTTTCTTCTTCCCATTTGACTCTTTCGGCGAAATAATTCTCTTACTTTCCGTCGGCACTGGGAATGAGATCTGATGATTAATTACTAAATGTTTGAATGTAGCCGGTTTCCGAGCTTGTCTTCCAATGATAAACCCGTAATCCGCTTCAGGCGGTTCTTTGATAGCGACGGAGATTTGCCATGACTTTAAAATTATGGGCCCTTGTTTGCGCATCTGCGAGTGGATTTTTATTAGATGTGTGCTACACTATGGCACCCCTATCTTTTAGTTATACCTTGGCATTCAGTTGTTCGGTATAATTGGGAGCTTGGAGTAGAATTACTATAATAAACCTAATGAAACTATAAGCATGAACTATATCTATTTCCATTCCAAAATAAACATGTGACCTGAATATTTCGAGTTCGAAGTTTGAATGATATTATGGAAGCTGCGGTCCTTCGCCATAGATGGGGAAGCTTGTTCTCCGGATTCCGTGAAGGTGAATCTAACCCCCATTTTTCCTGTACCCCCATCTTTACGATAATGAGGAAACTTTACCTACTTCAAAAGACCACAAATAGCTTTCCGATTTGTCTCTAATCTTTTCAACCACCAATATTCGCTCGTTATCGTCATTTCATTCCCAGTGAAAGCTACTATTTATTCGTAGAAATTGTATCAACATGACCGAGCCGTATCGCATAACCGCAAGCGAAGCCTCGAAATTGATCAGGGATGGGAAACTGAGCGTAGAAGACTATGCCAAATCACTTCTCAGCCGTATAAAGGAGCGTGATCATGTGGTTAAAGCATGGGCTTACTTGAATCCGGACCTAGTACTCGCCGAGGCAAGGAAGTTGGACCAGATCCCTCCAGCCAATAGAGGACCATTGCATGGAATACCTGTTGGAATCAAGGACGTGTTTTTGACGAAAGGTATCCTAATAAGTAGTGACTTAGACAAGCTCTTGCTACCTACTAATTTAACCGGGAATAGACATGCCAACGGAATGTAACTCGGCGATATATAAAGGTGCATCGCCATCAGGAGTCGATGCCTCGGCCATCATTACTCTCCGAGCAGCTGGAGCTCTCATTTTTGGCAAGACGACTACCACAGAATTCGCCGCTGTCACGGATGGAGGTCCATGTACCAACCCACATGACTCAAATCGGACTCCTGGTGGCTCCTCGTCAGGCTCGGCCGCTGCTGTTGGCGATTTCCAGCTTCCTGTTGCGCTGGGTACCCAGACTGGAGGAAGCACTGTTCGGCCAGGCTCATTCAACGGTGTATATGCGTTCAAGGTATGTGTTACTCATCATGTTTAACCAGCTTGGAATCCCTCTACAATGCGGCTAATATGTACTACTACTCCGCTCTTTAGCCAACCTGGGGTGCCATTTCTCGTGAAGGTTTTGCACAATATTCCATAACCTGTGATACTATTGGGTTTTTTGGACGATGTGTTGAGGATTTGGAGCTCTTTGCCAATGTCTATCAGCTACAGGATGACGCAGCTGTACCTCCTCGGCCATTTTCCGTCAAGGGAGCCAGAATTGCATTCTGCAAGACGCCGATATGGCATAAAGCTGGACCCGGGACTAGAGCAGCATTCTTAAAGGCGCAAGAGTTACTCAAAAGTGCAGGAGCAAATGTAGAAGAACTGGAGTTACCAGATGATTTCTCCAAGATATCGGGTTGGCATACTAGTGTGCTTGCTGGAGAGGGACGAGCCTCATTCTTGGGCAGTAAGTTTTGATTAAAATTTTCTCTCAGTAATGCATGGATTCTATAATGACGGTACTGATTTAAACTTGCAGATTACCTCCTTGCTAAGGATAAGTTGAATGGGTTTCTACACGGCCATGCTGAAAACAGGACAAAGTTGACCCGGAAGGCACAACTTGAGGCCTACGACGGCTGTGCGCGGCTGCGTCCAGTATGGGACAGTATTGCAAGTCAATACGACGCCGTTATTGTCCCAAGTGTTGTTGATGAGGCACCTGTGGGAATTGGAAATACTGGAGATGCAGTAAGTAATTTTAAGCTTGGCCATGATTTTATACGTCGTTGAGTGGTAGCATCATATCTGCAATTTTTGTACTGACGGAAGTGTAGTCATTCTGCTCTATATGGACGATTCTTCACGCCCCAGTCATTAATATACCAGGATTCGCGGGTGAGAATGATTTACCAATCGGTTTAACTGTTGTGGGGGCTCGGTATAATGACTTGCATGTCTTGCATGCGGGAAAAGGTATTGGGGAGGTTTTTGAAGCTCAGGGAGGCTTCCGTCATAAACTTTTCTAGATTTTGAATATTTGAGGCAACCATATGTGAGAATCAGGTCTATTCTTGGGAAATGAAGTTCATTATAATACTGTATCAAATATTGCAGCCTTCAAAGAATGCCTAGTAATAGTCCCTTCATCTTTTTATGTGTTCTGAAGACATTTGACCTCTTGGATACATGCCCGTGCATTGATGCTTTGTTAAAGATATATCAATCATGGCTCACAGTACATGAGGTACTATGTATATACAAGCATGAATAAAGTGTCAATTACTTAGACCTATTATGGGTTCTCGAAGGAAACTATGAATCAAAGAAAACTCTTGAAAGTCATTTTCTGCATCCGCCAACAGCAAGTTTAACAATAATATGGGACTCTAGAGTTTTCATTTGAACCTTGCACTTCTGATTGACTTGATAGTTGTGTTAAGACCGCTCTGAATGACGAAAAATGTTGCATTTCCTTCTAACTCCTGCGATGGATCCTTAAGTGCAATGTCGTATTCTCGCAGCAAACGTGGAAGCAGCTTATTCATCTCAAGAAGAGCAAGATTGCGTCCAATGCAGACATGGCTGCCGCCGCCAAATTGAAACATATATCGCTCCATATGTTTGGCTGCATCAATATCCTGCAGCCATCTTTCAGGTCTGAACTCGTCTGCATCCTCACCAAATATTTGAGTATCACGGTGTGTTACCCATGCATTCACTGCTACCGAGACACCAGCAGGTAGCGCAACTCCTTGGATTTCTGCACCTTCAGGGGGTACTCTGCGGCTTATGTTAAGTCCAACGGCAGGACGTAGACGCATGGCTTCCTTGAGGCAACCTTGGAAATATGGGAGTTGCTGTGCTTCTGACCATTGGACATTATGAGATATGATGCCTGCTTTAGAGGCTGAACGGATCTCTTCTACTAGAGTAGTGAGGACACGTTGGTCTCGAAGGATATACCAGAAAAACGACTGCATGGTTGATGCTGTTGAGTCCGAACCTGCAAAACTATAAATTCATATTAGTCAACTTGGAGGATACAGCCACGGAGATGGCAAAACGAGAGGTAATTCTTACATAGCTCCATGAGCTACCGCAAAAAGGTCACCCGCTGCAAATTTTTCAGAATCCTTGAGATGAGCCTCAATTAAACTTTGCAGTAAGTCTCTGCGGTCGGTTACCCCTGTTTTCCCAAATGGAGTCCGTTCAGCAATCGCTTTGAGAGTTATCCGAGTGATAAGAGCATTCCCGGTTCTCAGAACGGGAACATATTTCCATAGAGGATTTCGTCGCAAAAGAAGATCAAATTCAGGAACCTGACCAACAATACCATTGTACCGTTGTGACTGGTTAATAGCGTGGATTGCACCTTCAACATCTGTGCCAGACTGTAAAAAGCCAAAGGGTCGTGAGAAAGCGATCTCTCCTAGAACATCGAAGGAGAAGTAGTGCAACCAGTCTCCCAGATTTACTTGACCTGATCCATCTGCGTGCTGATTCAACTTGCTTAGGAGACTATCGATTGTCTTGTCGATGTACAGGGCAAGTTGCTGCATACTTGCCATACTGTACTGCACAGCAACTGCGCGTTTCTTTTGAGCATGAACGGCCTCGCGAGTTTCTGTAAATATATCCGGATTCTCGGGAGGAGGGAACACACCGTAGAATGGCGTCTTGTGAAACCCTTTGCCAGCGCTGAGCAGCTGTCGGGCAGCCTCAGGCGACGAAAAAGACAGTTCATCAGGTGCAATTCGAACAACAGGTCCATAGCGTTGATGAAGCGCTATCATGTGTAGATGATACTTGCCTGAAGCAACGTATACGGCTCGATAAATTCGGGAGCCAGAGGCAAGAAATGGTCCTGGGTATTCTCGGAGAGCGGAGAGATAACGACGACTGAGGAAGCGCAAAAACAGGAAAAGTGCGATAGCTAAGGGCAGGAGCATCGGGTGTAAGACGCTGTCATGACTGAAATTGATGACACCCATTGTGTCACTGGGAAGGGTAGATATATTAGACGTTTATGAATCTTCTTTCCTGATCTTGAGCAGCTTCTGTCAGAGGGAGAATTAAGAATGGACTAGTAAGAGAAAGAGACAAGATGAAGAAAGGGGTGTCAAACAACATGAAAGTCATATATATAAAGTTCGTCTCAGATAATGGAGGCTATATTAGCCAATCTACGGTTTCTAAGGAGTGAAAGCAAGATGGGGAAACAAAAACCAGGATCATTACAACAATAATGTGTATGAGCACTTTACAAGACATGACTGAATTTTGCAGATCCACACGAAGTACAAAGTCCGAAGTAATTAAGTTCCATCTCGTTAAATTTAGCTACTGGTGGACAATCTTCGGTCGTATTTGCTTGTCGGTCATTCCCTCTCTCTTTGGCTTAAAGAGCCGTAACTAGTGATTAATTAACTCTAGGGCATTTAGAGGCATCGACTATCCATTACGTTCAACAGAGTTCCACGCTATGAGGAATCTCATAATAGGATCACCATTACGGTATGAACTACAAGGGCCTGACATATCTCAAAAATATGAGAACAAAATCTATTAGAACGTAGAAGATATGAATTGGATAAGATCAACAGCAATCCAATGACGGATATCAGGAACAGTTTTTGGCCCCGGGGGGGGGGGGGGGGGGGGGGGGGGTGGGGTCATAGAACTCGCCGGGAAGAACACTCGGCACGCAGCTATAAAAACGTCATCTCTACTGGTATCCATTGCGGGGCCCCGGGTTCAGGCTCGTTCTTTTGATTATCATACATCGCGAGGAAACGTATATCATTAGTCAGCTTGAGGAATAGATCCGTAGCTCGTGCCTGTGTCTAGCCGGCGGTGTTATTTCGCGTAATTTTCTGATAGGTACGGCGCTGTGGTTTGTCTTGCGGACTTGAAACTACCAACCGTGCTTTGCCTAAAGCCGACACCCTGCAATGTGGAGAGAGATTCATAGCTCTGCCCGCTTAGATTGGTTTCTCTACTGCCAATCATGCCTATGCAGTAATGACTTAGCAACTGCTGACCGTGCAGGCTCTTAAGAGTCCTGCTCTAGTGGATTGTTTTTCCACAGATACATTCTGAAAGGCAACGAAGGAAAGCTTGAAGGTAATGACAACAGAAATCTCCTTCTCTTTCACTCTTCTCTATTGTGTTGGGCACGGAAGTATGTTTGGCAACATTCAGTCACAAACAGATGTATCTCGACAAACGCCCAGCGGGCGACTACGAGACCCGATGTCCAAGATATCATGCAGTAGCTGCAGAAAGAGAAAAGTACGTTGTACCAAAGAGCGACCCGCTTGCCTGGTTTGTGTATCTACGTCTCAGACCTGCTCATATCCAACGCTGCTACGGAAACGCGGACCTAAGATCGGAAGCCGTCACTCCAAGCTACGCAATAAAGGGGATCTCCAACGCAGCCACAGAAATGACCCGAATAAAGATGCTGGAAGACGCTCCTGGAGTAATAATGTTCATTTGTCTGACGATGTAATGCCTGAGCCTGAGAATGTAGTTTCCGCAGCGGCGTCGTTGCCGTCTTCGCGGGCGAAGGACGACATCTTAGCTCTCTCATATATCCTTCATCCTACTCTTGAGAATTTATTTCCTGAGTGCCAACAGCAGCAGGCCTCTGAGAAGACTCCAGCAGAAGTTATGATGGGGAGTATTTTTGATTCGACATGTTGGCATCTCGGATTAACACCCGAGCTTCTTCTCCGCTTGTAAGTAAGCTCGAGGGATTTGAATTGCAACAACTTATATATTAATAGCATTGATTGGATAGGATTTCTGAATATTTCAAGAGTTTTACATCCTTTCGGCTATTTCGCAAGTCTGATTTCTACGTCACAATGCAGAAGATGGAGTCAGAGACACAGCGCACAGCGCTCTTAGCGGCCATGCTCGCTTTTGCTGTACGAACTTTGGACATGGAGACAGCCGCAGAGCTTAATGCTGCCAATACATGTTCGCTAGAAGATAACAGCGGTTCATATTTTATCAACCAGGCGATCAGCGCTCTGGATGAGGCCATTCAAGAGTGTGGCGATAGTCCAGTGCCATTGTCACTCCTGCAGGCACTGATCCTGGTTACTCATTGGCTGCTGATTCGCAACGCGCGGGGAAGATCGTGTAGATACTTAGGGACATGCGTTAGTATTGCGTATGAATTGAATCTCCACTTGGTGGATGCCGAAGATGAAGTGAGCGAGCCCGATAGTAGTTCCTGGTGCGCGGATGAGGAGAGGAGAAGAGCTTGGTGGGCTGTATGGGAGATGGATGTATTCGCGAGCATCGTCCGACGATGCCCGACGATTATTGACTGGTCCCAGATGAAGACATGTTTACCAGCGCAAGATGACCGGTGGTTTCAAGGACAGCCTCAGCGAAGTTGTCTTTTTTATCCGTCTGTCGCCGACCGCATTTCGGCGCTGAAGCTATCAGGCAATGAATCACCAGTATCATGGTATATTGTAATAAACTCACTGGTGAAAGAAGCTCAAGATATCTCGAGTCCTCCAAGGCTTCCACGCAGAGCTATCTCTACTGAAGGCTGGAAATTTTCTCTACCTGGCGGATCTCAAGACAAGGACGGTTATCGTTTACTAGACAGAACTAGCCACGCAGAGGCATCCCAGAAGCTCTCGATGATAACTAATGCATTGAAGTGTTTCACGATGGGCCTACCAAGACCATTGAGATATCATGGTCAGAGACTTAGTTTCGATGGGTCTCTATCAGATCCGACTGAAGGGATGAACTTGAGGCATTTCCACAGTGCATTATACAGTATTCATATGATGACACAACTTGCCCGGTTTATGATCTGTAAGTATTACATCTTTCATGGCAATAACCATACAGATCCTCTCGTCATTGAGCGGAAGCATCTTTTACGCATGTTGGATCCTGAAAACGACAATACAGATCAGTATTTTCAGGCTGCCAGAAATGTAACGGTCCTAATCCAGCGAAGCAGTGAGGATCACCTTCGATTTGTCAATCCTTGCTTTGCAAATACACTGTGGTTAGCTGCAGCGGTGCAATTGCTTCGTCGTGAGGCTACCGTAGCCGATAGTATGGCTAGGGATCAAATAAATTCCGACTTCCAGTTGTTACGTTTCTCATGTGATCAGTTTGTCGAATATTGGGGAATCTCGAATGTCCTGGATGCAAATCTTGCTACGCTTGAACGGCGGCTATTGTCTTTCCGACGGCCTTGTCATCCGCCGCGTCGAGAAGATACAATAGTCCAGCCAGTCAACCGTGATAAACACCTTGTCCCCAATGAAGGAACAGCCGGTCAAACTACCAATAATGGTAAGATAGAAGACAAGTTATTAGCATCATACCTAATTTTTCTTTCTTTTTCTTAGAAAATTCATCACTTTATCTTTGGGTCACTATTTCAGACAGCTTCTAATTGTTTCTGACAGGGGCTGTTCCACCATGGATTTTAAGGCCTCAATATGTAGCTACCAACACCTTAGAAGAAGGAGGTTATCCTTTCACACAAGTATCCATGCCGAACACCGCGAGACCTATGAAGGCCAACCAGCACGAACAATCTCCACTGGAGTCGTCAGCAACATACCTGCGACCATTACCCAACGAACGGAGCCTTGATGCTACTTACAATGAGACTGATGCTACTGACGGGATACCATCATGCGAATTAACTCTCCTTGTACCCTCTTCATCACTGCAACAAGGCAAGAATTGTGCTTCCACCGACTCTCCCATTTGGACGGTGCAAGCGGATAAAGGTGCTCTGTTAAACACCGGCCATGCATCTGAGACTGATCTTAATCTCCAATTCAATGGGCATGAATATTCTCTGGAAAATTTTGACAATCTCCTTTGGCAACTGTATGGCTGACCCTGAATCGTCACTTCCGCGAAGCGACCTGCAGTAGATGATGGTAATCGGGAGGTTCCGAGTCGGAAGGGTGTAACAGTTACTGGACGTTTTTAAATGCTACTAAATTGAAACGACTGGCCTAGTGAACTTTCTAGATCAAGAGGGGTTGAGTAGCGGGTATAAGTCCTTAGTCTCTGAGTTCATATTCGCAGGAGGCTCTTAGTGAATGAGCGACATCAACGTAATAACGTCAAATTATGGCTTGACAACTACTAAACTACCTCCATCTTTGTGAGGCTGGAATTCCACCAACAGATCGCGAGCTTTATCTTCCATGGCATCTTGGCTTTCGCGAGCGTGCCGGTTAGGGGGTCGTCCATCGAGGCCGTGGAAGAAATACGCGAGAATGTTGTTAGTCCATGGCACCAGACCTTTTTTCCTTGTTTCCAGGATGACCGCTATAAAGAACACAAGGCTTGCAACGAGCTCGAAAATAGGTAAAATAAGCCATGGCCATGTTACTACGGCATGACTGGTAGAACTGAAGGCTTTACCAAGGACAGGGGAAGGTTGATATGATAGCTCTCGAAGACTGAGACTCAAGCGATTTGCAAGGTTATCCATAAGATCAGGAAATGCTGTTTCCGAACTGTTCATCGCTAGATAGAATGCTTGCATTAAGTCTGAAGAGTAGCCGAGCGCTTCGATATTCCACCCAGTAGGGCTGTGAGAATTTGTTGCATTACCGATCAGGAGCTGAAATAACCAGTTCCTGGTTCCATAAAGAGCATCGCCAGTAGCAACAAACGCGGTTGGAGAACCAGGTGGTTGAAGGGTGATGTCCGGGTCGTTGCCTAATAAGTCGGGTGGAGGTTGGCTTTGATCAGTCCAATTTGAAACTTCAGTTTCGAATAATGTGCCGTTCACAAATTCTGCTTGCATGCTACGAACACAGAATTGCAATAGGCACTCGAAAGCAATAGGTAAGGCGAATGGACTTCCAGTCATGGACCCGGCAGTGTAATTTGAATCTGGTTGAGCGGGAATAGTGCCTGGAGATGCACCAACCGCAAACACACTCATAAGCTTCGAGCCATTAAATGATTGGCGAAAGCAATGGAGTCCCAGACTCCGGACGAGCCGGTGCTATGGATAGGAGAATAGGTTGTTGTGGTATTCAGCATTGCATTGCTGGTAAAGAACTCGAACGCGGTGTCAAGTTGCCCAGGTTGTATTCCAGTCAGACCAAACCCGTTTGGAAGTGTATAGTAGTCTGTATTGTAGGAAGTATTCACAGCATTGTCAGTAACGATGTGCACCTTGGTCATCTTCAGTTTGGAGGTCAAGTTCTCGCAGGTGTTGCAGATGCTCAATGTCTGATATGAGTCCCAAGTGCAGTTTCCAGTGCCACAGCGTGTTGTAGCAGCTGCCGTAAACGGGGTATGAGGAGGGCTGAAGAGTGCAATATATGGGGCCGCTGGCAGTGTTGTATCAACGCCGCCGACGCTCCCGCGATTTCCAATTGATGCAGTTCCAGTACCATTCATATACTGTGCGATGGGTATCGAAGCATCGTCAGAATACGGATAAACAATGCCATAATTTAAGGCCTGTTGGAAAAAGGTGTTAAAGCCCAGCGCTACTATGGTAACAAAGGCGCCGAATGATCCAATGAGCCTAGTAAGAAGTCAGCAGAAGCAGCTAAACGGGTTACCCCCTCGTCATTCATGTAGAACCTAATCCAAAAAAAAAAAGATCTTGGCTTGTTAAAAGAATTTCTTTTTGAGGGTAGAAGATAAAGAAGTAAAGTGACAGATCGAGCGTACCCTCCCTTTTGATGTACGAGAAGTAAGAAGCTCCCCCATGGTCCACGACTACTTTCATCAATAATTCGGAAATTGTCCATCGGCTTCTTCGGATACGCTTGAAGCCATTTGATCTGCCCTATTGCAGAACTGACGGGTACTAACAAAAATGCTTGCGCAAAAGTAGCTAACAATCCAACGATCGCGTTGGGAGTTATGCCAAACCGTAAATCTGGAAGCGGACGGTGATCGAGAACCCGCAAGACGATAACAGCAGCAATGAAAAAGCAGAGGCCGCATATCCAACAAATGACCTCGTGCATCCATGGTATCGGTTTCCATGGTAGTAGCGAGCGTTTTCGTGGCATTGTCTTATCTGAGGAATTCGAGAGCAGGTTAGATTGAGGAAGAAGAGATTGGTGGTGATCCACCGATTTCCTAATATCTCCGAGTTCCTCTGGAGCAGATTGCATGCCTGATGAAGTGGACGCGATGTCCGTAGATGTCAACACAAATCACAATCCTTGGGATACAGTAACATGACGAAGAGAGTAAGATGTCTGTGAATGACTGTAGAAATAGGATCTATCCCTCGTTATCAGTCTTAGCTTTGAGTCTCGACCACGGAACGCCGCAGATCTGCTGTCACACAAGGTCTCTTGGCATTTCTACAATCTTGAGTGAAGTCTTGGCAGTAGTCTTGTGATGGCACGCATGATTAACTATTGGAGACAGTACTTTCAGCTGTGAGGCTTATCTGTAACGTTAGCTACATCCTGCACCAACCAACGCGCTCGAAATATATTGTTACGCGCCAGGGGGAAGTTCAACGTGCCTGATACATGGGCTTCTCTCGAAACCAGTGAGGCACGGCCCGGCACGGTTGTGGCACAGCTGCCAATAGAATTGCAGACTTGGCAGCCTTACCAACGGCATAGTGGCGCAGTGAGGGTAATACGGTACAAGGATTGATTACATCTCGTTCCCTGCTTAGGAATATGCATATTTTAATATTTTGAACATAGTCAAAGGATATGATACCTTGATTTTGTGGAAATTGCCAGCTACTGCCATGACTTAGCTCGGAAGCAAGGGGGTTTTGTCCAAGGGCCCTCAACATTTACTTTATGCTACAGAAGTTGATCGTCGAGCAAAAAGAGAAGTTCTAATTTACACTCATAGGACCTGGTATTCAAGAGATATTATGGAGGCTAGCACACCTCTCATTTTAAATTTGAATTACTGGAACCAAGGCAGCAATTATAGGACATCTTTATCGACATGATGAGCGTATAATAATAACTTGGGAATTATATCTTGATCAGTATTAAGTAACTAACCCTCCATACAGCCATGTCAAAGTAAATTTCATGATAACTTCAAGCAACCCAAGCATAATTTCTTCGTATACTCATGTAACTGCGTGGTTCTATGCAGATTTGTGTCCATATCTTCTTTTTGAGTCTCTCAGATCGGCAGCCATTCGAGCACATGCATTCAACGTCAAATTCGAGGTATAGTCATTCATTCCCCCCCCCAGAATTCCACAAACTTTAAAGGGGCATTTTTTACGAAAAAGTGAAAGTTCAGCATAACCATTAGAACGAGTATGTTAATTTTGATCTCTATTATCTTCATACCTACATGTTTAGCGTTACTTTATAGTAATTACTCTTCTGCAAGGAGGGCTTGTATAGCTACTCTATCTCGTACTCTAGAAACTCTAAGCAAGGGAGCTGATCCTTCCTTAGCAGTCATTGCGTACGCTAATTATGGTGTCCCTCTATTGTACGTAACTTTAGCAGGCCAGGTGAACGATTCCTCCCTCACTTCGGATGCTCGGAAATAGCTTTGAGGCGTTTTCATCCAGAGAGGAGCAACTCGGCTAGTCACGTATGTACTTCAAAGTAACTATAAAAGGGTCGTATACTAGGCACATGGATTGCAGGCCCTTAAACTCTAAGCATTCTGCCATTCTTTATGACTATTTCTTAAATTTGGATCTTTATTTATTTCCAATATGAAACAAAGTATCATACTCGTGATGCTTTTTTCACTGGCTCTAGGGGTCCCCGTGACAGAGGTAAACCACTTGGCGATCGACAAAACGGAGTGTTACCTTATAAGCGTAATTCCAGGAGAGGTAATTAAGGGCTTTGAATACATTAAACTATCCTAACATTGATATGTAGTGCGTCGTGCCATCCTGTTCCGGCAATCAAATATTCTGCAACGCAAGCGACATCTGCAACTTAAGCTACTGTTGCTCATGAGGGATCATTATGGCTGTTGTATGAAACAAGTTACTTCTTGGGTGGAATTAGCCATCTATCAGTGGCATCAATCACTCTATCTTAACGTTTCCTAGCGATTAACCAGGGTGACTCAATTACTGGTATCTAAGCCATACATGACTACATGGATTTTCAGACTAGGCAGCTTTGCTCCAAGCTTATCTATTGTTTGCTTCTTTCTTATACTACGGATGGTCATTCATTACTCCATATTCATCTCCGTTAGCTCAATATTATTCACCCATTAGTCATATATAGGTGTATGCCCTTTTTTGAAACCCTAGAGCCTAAAATTTGACATATTTACCCTATTTCTCTTGAGTGGCTCATCTATCTTGCGGCTACGCTTTAAAGACTGGATAATGCAACAGTACTGCTATTATACCTTGTATGGCGCTGTACTTTCCCCATTTGCATAAAAGTTATAGAGTCACATTTTAGCACTATATACCGGCCCTGGCCATACATCATCGCTCGAATTTGTTAAGAGTTCTGTTGTACTAAAGATTTCCACTGCAGCTAGTTTTATATCCGACTTAGCCACGCGTTTACATAATTAATGCAGGCAAGAAGACACAAGGCGAGTAGAACAGCACGCAAATTTTTTGTCAATATGCGAATCAATACTTCTTGAATTTAGGTTGTCAATTTGTATTGTTTCTTAAGCACCCTGGACAAAGATAACCTTCTCTTTCCGTAAACTTTCTTTCTTTGGGTGCTTCGAATTAAAGATACCTTCAATCTCTTCCAAACTCCAGCCACGCGTTTCAACAAACGTGAAATACACTACGATAGCGCCAAAAGCATCAAAAAGAATATAGAATATGTAGAAGCGCCATGAAACAGATGCGATGGCAATAGGTGGCACGTATGTGTTGATCACGAGAACAATGTTGCGTGTTAGGTTGTAGAAAGCGAGTCCCTTGCCGCGAGAATTGAAGGCAAGAATTTCCGATGGATATAAAGCTTGGTTTGGGACCTGTATGATCCTTATTAGTCATGATATTATGGAAGTATACACTCACAACATACCCAGCAGACAGCAAAGGAAACCAGGAAAAGGTAAAGGAAAGCAATTCCAACACCGCTCACTACCGGCTTTCCCGCATGTTGTGCAGTGCATGCTGTGATGATCGACAAGCAGATGCTCATGAGGATACTACCAGTGATAAGAAATTTCCGCCTCCCCCATTTGTCTATAAGACATAATCCGCATATCGATGCTATCATCATGATGGGTGTTTGTAGGGCATTAAGCAATAACTTGGTATGCACATCAGTAATACCAATAGTCTCAGCTAGATTCTGGTTAGCAATCAATGCTGGCTGATATCTAATTGTAACGTACCCATAAGTGGTAAGTAATAACTTGTTGGAGGGAGCTCAATTTCGGAAAACCATGCCACTGCAATGACCAGAAATGTTCGATATCTTGCACCTTTCGTGTTGAATAGATCGCGGAAATCCCACCATCTTTTATCCGAACCAGTACTAGAGACCACCTCCATCATTTCTTCCATCTCAAGTCGCACAATAGGGGAATCCGGATTACCATCGCCGTGATATTTGACCAGAATTTCTCTAGCTTTATCGTGGTTGTCCTGAGCCATCCACCTATGATACAGTTAGTTCTAATTTTCCCGCTTGATCTAGGGAGTAGACTCTTACCAACGAGGAGTCTCAGGAATGAAATATACAGCACATAACAGAATCAATGATGGCACAGCTTGCATTGCCAGAGGGAGACGCCAAGCAACCACAGAATCTGATGGGAGATAGCTGAGTCCGAATTCGAGCCACGACGTACTAATGGTACCACAAAAGAAGAATGCCTGGTAGAGGCCTGTCAAGAAACCACGGTATTTTGGATATGCCATCTCAACAACATATGCGGGCCCTGAAGAATTGGCAATAACAGCTCCTAATCCAAGAACAAATCTTCCAGCCATGAGATCTTTTCTATTACGAGAGGACGCTTGGACAACAGCTCCTATAATGCAAATCAGGGAACCCGCAGCCATGCCAACTCGACGACCAAAGTGGTCAGCGAATGGACCTGCAAAAAGACAGCCTGTGATTTGCCCAACAACATAGAGAGCAACCACAGCACCATTGTTCGCAGGTGTCAAGTCAAAATATTTAGCAAAGTTTGGTTCTGCTGATAGGCCACCTAGAGTTGTTAGGTATCTTTTGAGGCTAAATTAGAATAGTTGTCTTACCAAAGGTATTGGCGTCAAAACCGTTGGTTGTAGAACACATATATGCCACTGCCAAGCAGAGATAGAGCTTAAGGAAGCTCTTTCTAAACGGACGAGGGTTCTCCTGAGCCAAAGCGGCGGCAAATGCCTTACTTCTAACTTCAGCTGTTACTACGGCCCCATCTCCTTCATCTTCTGTTTCCCTATGATCGACATATATTTTGATAATATCCGGTTGATTATTTGATTCGGCCATAACTAATTGTCAAATGACTACCGAATATCGAAATATTCATTCAGTTTGCTTTGCTCCTGTCCCCAGTACACTCGCTCCACTTATGTACTCCACAAAACGCTAGTATCCCCGGTGCGGGGAACTTCTGCCCATCCTTGATCAATCGTATTTGATAACTTGGTTTGTATACCATAGGGCTATCCCCTGACCAAGAAAAGAAGTAGCTTTTTAATAGAGTTGATAGCTCATTTTCTAACCTCGAATTAAATTAATACAAGACAAAAAATGCCTTTCAGCTTCATTATTAATTATCTATATAGTTATATTATTCAGGAAACCGCTTGCTGGAACTGGTGATTTCAGTCCTCAGCTTTCACTCTCGCTACTGTATTCAACCATCATTAGTGGGATGTTTACGCTTTGGTATTGGAAAATGAAGATGATTGGCTTGGTTAAATACAGAAAAATAAGCTTTAACTCACATTGCTTAGCTCGAGGCAGGAGGCGTGTGCCTTGCTTATAGGAAGTCGACTAAGTCTTCGAAACAAGACGTTGTGACAATTTAGCCGGCCGAGCCACCGATGGAACTATGGTCCTTGGAATAACTGAGTGTCATCCTATGCATGGTGTAATGAAGCCTGTAAGGTCGTATAGAATGATAGGGACTGGGACACGTGCTCTGCTAAACCATACTGTATTACCTTATAGTCTGATATTTTTCTAACTATCCATCTTATCCCCTGAATCTTGAAAGTTAAACCTCTACCACCAAATTTCAGCCGGTAATTGTGCTGTAGAAGCATATTCGATGATACAATATCTTTGGTAAAAGAAAGCAGGTGTCCCTTCTTTTGAAAACCAGCTTAAGACCCTAAAAAACCACTCGAGTTGAATAAATAACGGATCGCTAGTTTACTGATCGATGAGAGATCATGGCCCTGCCATCTCCAACAGTTATACGTTTTAAACACCCACAATAATGGACAAGATGGTGCCATGTGGTCCTGTATTCATTAATACAAGGTTATTGAAACTATAGATTCTAACAACCTCCAAAACCAGCACCATTTAATTGTATAATTAGGGGATCATTATTTGATACTGATACGCGTCTACGTGTCTTATGGTGTGTACTGACATTCTGTGAAACCATCCGGCGAGCAAATATCATGAGAATCATAAACAAGTACCATCTGATAGTGTTTCTTCTGAGATTTTACAAGCATGGGCTAACTCTCAAGGCAGTCGAGTGATTGTTGTAGTTCGTAGGATGGACCGGATACGAGTAGCTTCAATGGAGACAGTTGTTTAAGTATGCATATGAATGAGGCGTGACAGGGATTCGGATACCGACATCATGCCTACTCTAAATATCGCAAAGCTGTCTCTCAATTCGTTGTCTTGAGGCTGTTCACATTTTATATCTCTCCCGATGCTTACTTATCAAGCGAGGCATTGCTCTAACCTCACTCATCCACCAATAGCTTCGGCAAGTCTCCTACCCACTTCTCCCACACAGGCAACTGCGCGTGCTGCTTGACTAGTCCACTTCTTTATCAGTCATTATCACCACGGTAGATTATCGGCTTCGATAATGCAGTCTCGACATCAATCCAGAGCTTCCAGCAACGAGATCTCTGCAATCCCAGTAATGCGAGTGTAAAGGTTGCCCGGTACAGAGACCATGTCCACAACTGCTGCTCTTTCTGTTGCTCGGGCGGAGAACTCCTGCCGTCGATGTCATCAGCGGAAGAAGAAATGCGATCGGCTTCTACCTCAATGCGAGGCGTGTAAGAAGGCCCGCATATCCTGTAGTTTCCTCGACCAAGGAGATCATGTCGGCTCGTTTCCCATCGTGTAGGTCGAAAGCCTCTATTACGATCCCAAAAGCTTGAGAGAGATGTGTGCTCACGACTGCTTTCTCCTAGGTATGTCCGGGGCTTGGAACGTCGAGTTAAAGAATTAGAGAAGCAGCTGGCGATGTTTGAGATATCATCTCCCAAAGCCACTCAATCTGTCTATCCTATCGATCAGAATAATATGGCGGAATCCGAGTTTGGAATTTTTACCCAGGACCATGGTCTTAATCTCTCATCTTTAATGCCTATAGACCTAGAAACTGACCAAGCTTCTCCATCCACCTCTGCCAATGGCCCCAAAGATAAAACTGTCTCTTTGGCCGAGGAGCTGGAACTTCTTTCACTGGAGGCAACAGCAGAACGCCATCTTGGATCATCATCCGGTGTCTCATTTGCTAAGCTTACTCAAGCGGTTCTCCGAAGACTCAGCCCCGATAAGTCGTCATTTGTATTTGAGGATGATACCGAACCTGAACCAGGACTGGAAACAAATTTCATGCCTTTTTCACCTCTAGACTCGGCCGGAACCAATGATCTCAGCTTTCTATCCTTGTCCCCCCAACAAGCAGATAGCGCCTTCCCACTATGGGAGCAACTAGGAGAACCAGAGAGCCCAGAATTAGCTGCACTCCCTCCAAAGGCAGATGCGACTCGTCTTACTGACTTTTATTGGGCACATAGCCACACTTTGTATCCCATTATCTACAAGAATGAGTTCATGAAAGTGCTTTGGCGGATATATGAGGATCCTCAAGATCCTCATGCGCAGTCGCCACTATGGTTATTTAGAATATGGATGATATTCGCAATAGGATCAACAGCGTACTCCTCTGTGTCATTGGTGGACGAATCAGAATCTGTTATATTCTTCAACAGAGCTATGACTTACTTTGAGGGTGCTCTTGGATGTGGAGATATGGTAAGTAGTTTCATTCTGACTCCTAGGTCATTCGTTTAGTAGCACGCGGGCTAAATCGCCGATGAAAAATTGCAGGCTGCCTTAGAGGCTTTGATGCTACAAGTATCATATTCATTCTTTAATCGGATTGGACCGAGTATGCTTCTCTTCTTATGGTTCCAATATTTTAATTAACGCGCCTAGACACCTGGTTTTTAGTTGGTGTAGCTGCACGTATGGCTATCGGAATGGGATTACATGCTGCAAGCACGTACCAGAATCTCCCGGTCAATGTTAGTGAACACAGAAAGAGATTGTTTTTCTCTCTGTATATGATGGATCGGTAAGCTATCCTTCATCATTAATGAGTGTTAACGCTAACAGCGTCATAAGGGTCGTGTCATTAGCATTAGGGCGCCCTTTTGCTATGCGAGATGATGACATTGACGTTGAGGTATCCTATGAACATGAACCAATATACTACTATCCCACGCTGACTTCATGAAGCCATTTGCAGATGCCGATGATGAGAACATAAAGCCTGACAAAATTATTCCCCAAGATCCTCTCCAACCATCGAGTATATCAGTTCCTCTCCACATACTTGCACTAAGAAAGATAGCGAGTGAAATAGGAGAGAGGGTTTACTCGACTAACAAAACTCGGAATTTATTACCCGAACAACGGGATCAAATAATACAGGATATACATAAAAAGCTCATTGAATGGCGCCGGAATATGCCTTTTCCTTTACCAGATTCTCAATCTCGCGTACCTCATATGATCACTTCATGGTTTGATCTAAATTACTACACTCATGTTACCATGCTTTACCGGCCTTCGCCGCTCTTTCCAACTCTAGATATAATGAAAGTGAAAATCCTTGCTGAAGCATCAGCGATGTCAATCCGACAAGCAACCAACATGCATCACCAGCAACGTTTCGCATACAACTGGCTAAATCTTTTTGGGGTGTTCACATCATCTCTAGCTTTAATGTATGCTATCACCGCCCAGCCAGACTTAATGTCTGTCCTAAACCAGACAGATGCACTTCGTGATCTTGAATTGGCTATGGAGCTCTTGGGGACGTTTGGGAAGAAGTTTGCTTCGGCAAGAAAGTGCCAGAGCATGGTACGTGAGGTGCTGTGTCAATTGAGAACACATGCAGCTCCAAAATGATGAACACTTTTGGAATATATAAAGTCGCATGTAAATATAGCCATGATTTTTGCAAAATGTATATTACAAGGTTGTGATAAAAAATAAATATGAAATTTGTGACTGCTGATCGTTAAAATTTGTATTGTAAAGAGAGACTATGCTATTGATTGGGACTGGAAGCAAGTGACTTTGTTGCATAAGTTACGGTCATATAAAGTAATAATTAAGTAATATATGTATTAGCAGAGGTGTAAACGTAGGTAGTCTATATATACAGCAAAGTAAGGAGTTCAGTGATTGTTGGCGTTACTTATATAATTATCATATTATACAACATACCCCTTCAGAGTAACAAAACCAGGGATCCTTTCTATATTCAATTTATAATTTCTAGAGTCTAATAAGGAATAGCATTAAAATAAAATACTCTTTTTACCTAATGAAGACCAAGCTGCAAATAAAGATACAAAGCCATGCAATTAAGCAACCTACACCCATTTTAGCTTGCGTGCAACATACCCAGTGCCTCCAAGTAGATTAGTAAAACACGCAAATAAGATAAGCCAGCCATATTTACTTCCATACCCAAACGTAAAATCGTGGGTTAAGGGAGGTGCTTTCAAAAAGCGAGTGCTGAGTGGTCCCGAGAGCACACTCCCTATACCACGGCCTGCGACAAGTAATGCATATATCAGTCCCGACTCAGCAGAAGGGTCCCGTTTGACTGTCTCGACTACCACGCCTGGCCAAGTAGAACTAAAGCTACCGCCAAAGAATCCATAAAATAGTGCAAAGATGCAGAAAATTGCGGCTGAGTTAGAGAATCCCCAAAGAAAGGCGACCGATAATGTCGCACCAACCGTGCAGAGAAGAATAACGCTGGTGACATGCCAGCGGTCAACAAGGAATCCTATCACGAGGCAACCGAAAAAATTACCAGTATTAATCAGGAAGACACCAACAGTGGCGATAGTAGTGCTAAGACCCAGTGATCGGGCATATGATGGTAAGAAGATCCCAGGAAGGAAATATCCTAAACCTTGTAGTAGGCTACCAACTTGAAGTGGTAAAAACGGCATTGACGTAGTAAAACCAAGGTTAATCCTTCGAAAGCGAGTCCCTGTAGATATAGGTTCCCGCGGTTTTATAAACGGAATCAGGGGAATAGCTAAGATAACAGTAACTAGTACCCATATGCGTAAGGTGGTACGAAAGGAGAAATTATTGAGAGACCAGGTTATGAAAAAGGGGACGCCCATCCCCGAAAAGCTAGTGCTGCCCCATAAAATGCCAAAAGCCAGCCCTTTCCTTCGTACGAACCACTGGTCAAGAAAGATCATAGTTGGATAAGACATCATACCCGAGCCGACAGCATTTAGAAGTCCCTGGGTGAGAATAAGCTGCCATACGCTTGTTGCAAAAGAAGCGGCGGTAAGAGATAGCGTTGAGATCAGTAATCCACCGACGATGAACTTTCGACTATGCTGTGGCCATCGTCGATGTAAGAGGAGGTTCAGCGGAGAACCAAGGTACATGACTCCAAGGGCGATAGTTCCAATAATAGTAATACTTGATCGATTGCCTTTTAACTCAACAATCTTAGTGTAATAGTCTTGAAAGACTCCAAAACTAAAAGGAAGCGACCAAACGAGTCCATCTAGGACGCAACAACCGGCAAGCATAAGCCATGCATCTTTCCCTCCATCTGTTGGTGGTAAAGAGAATTCTTGTTGTATGTGAGGACTGTCCTCATCGGATCGCATTGGATTATCCGCTAGGACAATCTGAACTTCCTGCTCAATATCGCTCATCGTGATAAGGGCCACACAGACTGTTAGTTGTGAAAACTGGGCGAGAATTAAGACTACTTAGACATATAAATAGTATTTAACCGCGGGGTCTTGATCAAAAGATAATTCAAATCCCGCTGCGAGAAACCATCTTGCATATTGGCATCGTTGGCAAATCGATCCTGGTGGGTTTGCGCATGGGACAGTGACGTTCCCATGACTGAGCGGTCAATTGATATGCCTATTAGTAACATTCTTTCAAGGTACGGAACTTTTTACCAAACAGTTTCGATACTCTCCACTTTACATTGACCAATAAGCTGTATAAACTTGGCACCGTGCAAGGTAGAATAGAGAGCTAACAACCTATCAATAAATATTTTCCGGTACGTATATAAATAAAGGATCTCCACAAGACGGTCAAATGTCCTTCCTTTCTCTATAAATATCCCTCTAGAATTATCTCATTAGTCTAGAACATTAAGCTGCACATAATGTTACACTTGCTGGCCAACGCTATCCAGTTTTGCAATAGTCTTTGAGTACCAGGAATTCTATTCCAGATTAGGAAAAAAAATTACTTCTCTCTAGCTTGCGCTCTAGAACAGTGAAAAACCGGGGCATACATTTTATATAAGCTTATTTAATAAGCTATACCGTATGTGGTATCTATGACGGAAATTCTCTCGTGTTGAACAACGGAATGTGTCCCCGTTCAATGCTTCTATACTTTGTATGGTAAAAACAATTGATTGATCCCATATTTATTAATTCCTGCCATCGTTATCATATATATGAATACGCTACTAAGATTGTATAAAACAATTATTTGCTTAGCTTACTTTTACTATATAGAGCCGACACTTGAAGATTATTCGTTATATTCCGCTGATAATTGGTTTTCTTTAAAGTCTCTATCTATGCATTCGCGTTCAACGATGTATAACTGCTCCACTGTTCTACCATAAAACCTATGGTGGAATTGCAGAGGGTTGTTGGTATCACGGAGTTTATCCGATATGTACGAAATACAGAAAATTAGTGATATATCTGTAACAAATCAGGCCGCAGAAGCGGCTAAAGCATTTCTTTTGACTGAGTATAACTATATGTATAATTATTATTTATATGATCAATAATAGCTAGTCCACAATCAGAATTCTTGGGTCTCTCGCCAATCAAAATGCTAGAAGGCTGAGATCTTTGCTGAGCTGAATGCTCGCTACGAAGACTTCAACTCGATGTATACAATTTATTTAATCAAATTTATCTAATTGAAATCGCATAAACTGAGAAAGGATTGGGTCATCTTCCTGAGCTAGTGTTTGATGTTGTTCCATAATCCTAGTAAAAAACTTCTCGAATTATAACAACAAATCGAGTATCTGATCTGTATGTCTACTGATTAGTGTTATTATGTTCTGATAACATGCAGTATGGCTGTAAAACTTTAGTTATGGTATACTAATTGTGTTGTATGAGAGTTGATTCTTTTATTTTTACGTACAGTGGTAAGAGATATAATAGAGCTTACGGCTCGGCTATGGCTTTTACCTAATTAGGTCTAACGTATATGTGATATTCATGTGATGGGATAAACTAACAAGGCCTGAATATGCAAGTTATATTCGGACAAGCCTGTAAAGTGCTTCTACAAAATTGTATGTGAAGTACTGAATAGGATATTCAATTCAATTCGAAAATTGCATCGTCACACATATGACGTGTTAGATATTTTCTGGACATCTCAATCGTTAAAATTTTAAGGTCAGTTGACAACTTCTACAAATTATCTGGAGGCCGTATGGGATTTTCAACCTTCCTGCTATGATGACTTTTGAATTTATCTAATAGTTATTACAGACACGTATCATCGCCATGTCTGTATATCTGTGAGACGATAACACCGCCTAAGACAAATAAAAGATAGACCAGCTTCTATTTTACTTAGAAATACATATTTATACATCCCATAATGAATAACCTAAAGCGATATCGTACATTTTTCTTCAAAATGTCCCCTTCGGATTGTAGTTACACTTTATAGAGCAACAATACGACAAGTGATTTGAGACCCTCTGTCTTTTCAAAGATAGGGATAGACAGCACGGCTGCCTACCTCTCTGTGAGTTTATAATGGGTCCCACCCTTATGCTTCTTAGAAAATTCGATCCACTAGACACTTATCAGAAATGCTCTCAACTAATGCAATGATATGCAGCTTACCTCCTTTCTCCAGTCCCATCGGTGCCACTGGTTTTCTACCTGCTCGCGTCGTTTCTTGTCTCTTGCCCTGAAGATTTCGACGGAAAGTTCACCCCAGATGTCATGCTTTTTATAGTCACGATCTGGCTTCTAGTCCTTCTGCTGTGCAGCTTTCTCATATAGACCAGCTTCCTCTTTCTTGGCAACCTCAGTGCGAATCTCTCCCAACAATTTTGCATCCACAGTTTTGAGTTCCTTAGTGATAGGAACATCGATGCCTGCTTTATCAAGAGCTCGAACGACTGGCAACTTTCAGTCAGTGTCACCATTGCCAACAGGCGGCCAAGGTCCGGCGGTGAAGTGCAAGAATAGGGCGGAGACGAGGCCAATATTCTTAATGGGAGATTCTTTGATTAAGAGACCATCCTTCTTGAGGAGTTCAAAACAGGTCAACAGCATAATCCCAAACACAGCAACAATTTCAGCATGAGCGTTTGAATCATCAGAGTGACGGAGAGGGCGTATATCAGATGCCATTCAAGACCCATCATAAACCCTCCGCAAACTCCCACATCTTCGCTGAAGACACATCTTTTTTTGCAAAGGCTTGATTAAATGCTTTAAGCTATAGTAGATGTCAGGGTAGGCTATCCCACTACTGTGCATGCCAAAAGAAGTTGTACCTACATAATTGTCAAACGCCTCAGCTGCGCCATAACTACTGAAGTATTTATACACATAGGAGAAATTGGCATCTTGGTCACGGATCCTTTTCTCCTTTAAAAGCTTCTCCATGCGAGCGATCCCTCCCTCAGATAGGAAGAATGGCCATTCTGGCGTGTTTGAAAGCGGCTTCTTACACTTGCAGTTCTTATGAATAACTTTTCTCGGGTCTTCTCCATTTATTGTTTCGTAGTCTATTAGAGGCCAGCATAACGTCAAGTACTTTGGGCTTCGTGGATCGACAGGCTAAATTAATAATCAATACAATACTTAAGTAACACCGTTAATAGATATCAAAAATACCGTATTTGCTTGTAGGTCTTCTTTATTTCCCGCATTAGTAACCTCGGCGGCCCCGGGTGCAGTTTTCTCCAGCGCTGCTAGAGCCTTGGACGCGCTTCTGGTGACGCGTTTCGTCCTCGTGTTGGTGTCAACCTCTGCGAGGGGTCTCTTCGCCCGAGGCATTTTGAACAGGCGTTTATATCACAGAATAATCCTGCACAGTAAATATGAATGATACCCACTCGAAAAAGATGATTTACTGCTGACAAAATTTATGCGTAGAATATGTTTTTGGCGGGTTGCAGTTCAACGCGGGTAGAAAGCATGGCATAGTATCACCTGATCGGGGGGAGAGAAAACTAAGCTCAGCAGGGGTAGAGATAATTCATCCGGTATACTAAGCTTAAGCAAAGCATATGCTATAGGCTGTGCTGTACTGTAGTTATAGGCTGTGCCAACGACCTGCGGTTGTTGGCCCTAGCCTGGGTTCGAAGCCTGTAGGGCCTGTATAAGATTTACGCGCAATTCACAACTTTGGATAACTACTAGACTAATACTATAACTAGAGCACTACTTAAATCAATTTAATCGTATTGTATAATTGAATATCCATAATATTTGAAGTTTTGATGGGAGACACTGGTCTGTGTAAGAACCGAAGTCGGCGATTTGAGTACAAATCCGGATAAGTGTTTTCTTTCCGACTAGAACTTTGTTTTAATGAAGTAACATCGCTCATGTGTTGATACCAGATACATTTTCTCCCGAACCATTCTTAGTCCACCTTAGGCCATGTTTGATTCCAGACCAAATCCGGATAATCTTATTTTCTTTGTGGGCAATCACCGGTTGGAGAAGCGGAGAGTTGTGGCACGGTGCCTGTAAGTCGATAAAGGTAGAAAATGTCAGCCGTCTAACTTCCTCATCCTCAATAACACCCAAACTAACGTGGAAAAGGTGTGCTTCGTTGTCATCTTTAGGCGGATGGCACACTGCACTAATAGCTGCACTATTGACTGCCATGGATGGAAACCCACGGGGAGCATTTGGATATTTTCTTACGAAAGAGTTGATAATAAGTAATAAGATGAGAACTCCTGCCAAAGTTATCGAAAGGGCGATCCCTAAGGTGGAATAACCAATATGAGACGTATCATACTTGGGTATGCGAACTGCATTTGCACCAGGGCCAAACACAATAGTCTGGACAACAAACACGCTTTGCGAAATAAGCCAGTGGATTAGAATGAATAATACTAAAAGAGGGACCGAATAGGTTAATGGGAGTGACAAAGTATAAGAAGACCGTTGAAGTCCAACAGGACTGGACACACGAAGCGGCTTTTTATGTTGTTTCTCCTTGTTTTTTTAGTCCCATTGGCTGGGATATATCTTAACCACTCGTCCGCAACGAGCTGCCGCGTCAAGATGTTGTTATAAAAGATGTATATGAAGCTCAACAAAAGTTGCCAGCTGTTTGCAAACAAAATATTTCGTAATGGTGCAAGATTCGTATTATTTTCAGTCCATTTGCCACCCATTATCGAGGGCGCATGAACCTGGAAGCCTTGTCGCCATAAACCAAGGAAGCTCATGTCTATACCCAAAGAGTCAAGGTGCTCGATAGCATCCCCAAGAAAGTAAGATGGTGCCGCAAGGCCAATGGCAAACCTGCAATTGCTTGATTAGACTACGCATGATTCTTAATGGATTTTGGATAGGTATTAGGCTTTGGGACACTTACGCGACAAGAGACACAATCCAAACTTTACCTGCAACAGCTGCGAACCAGGAGCGACGGCAATTAATAGGCCATTCCCTAGCTTTAAGCCGAATATTACCAATCTTTGCTTCAGCTTCGGTACCACCTGTGCTTGACATGTTTTCAGTGAAAGGATCTGGGTCCTCAAGAAAATTGGCGATGGCATCGTCTATTGTCACCATTGTGGTTTTTCGGTTTGTCAGCTCCTTTGCATCCATTGTGCTTTGTTGGCCGGTCGTCTTCTTTGCATGCTCTGTGGGTTGATTATCTGTTATCTCCTTCAGATATAATCGCCGGACACACCAGATCAGGATGCTTTCTACAGCTGTGCAAAAACACACTATTATGAAGATGTACACACTGTAGTGAAGCCCACACCTATCGTCGTTGTTGCCCTGATCACCTACTAGACAATGATCTACAAGTACGGGTGGAGATTGCCGACCATGCCTAGACAGCAGCCAGTGATCAGCAAAGGTACTCGCCCAGTCGAGCGAGCAATATCTGTTCCAACGGGGTTGGTAGGCATCACATATCCACATTATAGAATCCCGCCACCAAGTTGAGTCGAAGCCGCCTCCAACCCAAGCGTCTGCAAGTGATGATCCATTGTTATCAGCTGCTGTGTAATTTGATGCGATCTTGATCAGAGTGCTA
Source organism: Xylogone sp. PMI_703 (assembly GCA_021399445.1). Lineage (NCBI taxonomy): Eukaryota > Fungi > Ascomycota > Leotiomycetes > Xylogone > Xylogone sp. PMI_703. Next base: position 5,879,721 of record JAJTUQ010000003.1, read on the forward strand.
GTCGCTTTTAAAGGGTCGATGTACCGCTCAACACAAGACCTCATGTCCAAGCGTGTCATATTGGTTGACACCTTCTGCAAATCATAGACAGAGGTGTAATTCATGCCATCGCCTCACCAGGGATAAGACACAGTCCAATTATCACCAGCTTCCATGAAATCATTAGTGACCAGGGCACGAGGGTATGCTACCATTACGATGGAGGAAAATATAGCCGAGTTCCAACTAAATAGATATCAGAACATGGATTACCTCATATAGTAACAAATATTAACCTACAAGAGATGTAGGACTGTTGCAACAATCATCAGAGCAATCCAGATTATGGCTCTTCTCCGCTCTATATACCACAGGTTGTGTGCACTGGGGACTCCTATATCCATTACAACCCTTTTGGAATGGCAGTTATATACCTCTTCACGAGAGGGAGCTGCAAGGATCTGCATGCAGTAATTACCAGCACCGAGAAAAAGTGATGAGAGAATGTTCAGAGTGATGTGCAAAGTACTATTAATCCAGCCCATCTTCGAACAGCTGCCAATCGATATTGTTCCAACTCCCCGTTTGTCTGGTGGGTGGGTTACCATATCCCATGCTGCAAAGCAAATATTGATGATGTTGATTGTTATAGCCAGTCCGAGCTGAGCCTTCAGCATTGTTGACCTCTTTGACATGCGTACCCTCATTGTCTTTGCTCTTACATGATTAGGATCGGCTTCCGGGATATATCTAGAAAGCCATTCTATTCTAGCATATGGAAATTGCCTTTGAGCGTATTAGCACCACAAGCCTAAATTTGTAATCTCTGTAGGAGGATCTCACTGCTTTGGGATGTCAGGAAAGCTTCTATGGAGCTCATAGCTTTCCATATATCCGTCGTAGGATTGGTTTGTACGAGGCTCTACTAAAGGAGAACTCTGTCCCGACAGCAAGTAGTCCATCTCAATAGATACGGGCGTCTGGTCTAGGGATAGATCATAGTCCTCAGGTATTGGGACTCTCATATATTCTGACATTATATTCAAAATAACAGAGATATACCAAGACAACGAAACATTCTGATATATTGTGCTAAGATAGAGTGAAAGACACCATTAGCATCTCTTGATTTATGTATGTATACAATCTCCGAGGCTCTGTGTTACACAAGGCTAATTGGCTGTAGCCGCCCGTCAGACACACCTCTACCATGTCTTACCCCAGCTCAAAGGAGCGTCTCAGCGCCCCAAACTGCAGGCTGAGACAGCTATAAGAGCCTATTTTACGTAGGATGGTTGTGAACAAAAATAGTCTTAGCGACTCAGCCATTCAGAACACTATGAAAAAGATGGGCTTTCGGATTAGCGCCTAAATTAGCTAACGGTCCGACCCGGCATAAGCCAGAAGGTTTGTTCGTTCGCAACGTGTGGAAGAGATTTCTCGGTATCAGTCTTGATCTTTATTTTGGGCGGCTACGCTCTATTATAAGTTCTACAGCCGTCTTGAACCGTGACACCAAGTAAGTGGGCGTCCCTATCGAGCTACGTGTTGCATTTTACAGGACGGCCTATTTCCTTCGAGCTACATGTGTTGAGACCTTAATGTAGACCAGCCTGCTCTTTCTGCCTGTACAGCCTTTTCTAGTAGCAACACCTTCGCCTTGGACACTCATTTCCTTTTTATCGCCGGTGTATCAGATAAATTTAGACCAAAGGCAGATCATTCAAGTAAAAATACATTTTGATAGTTATAATCTGTAGACTGCCCGGTTCTAGACCCGATAGCAGCACATCAAGGTCTCTTCTCATAACAATATCCAGGTGATCTATCCCCCGGAGGCCTAAGAACTTTTAAGGCATTAATGTCAGAGTATGAGTACGAACACGAGCGGAAATCGGTTTTGCCGGCAAAGCCACAAGCCGTATTAGGTAAGGTATGAAGCGTAGTAAAACCGGTGGTAAAGCAGGTGGTGAAACTCCTTCAATGTAGGGGTATTTTCCTGGTAATCCGGTAATGCACTAGCCACTATAAATTGTATGGTAATTGCACCGTAGGATAGTGAATTCAGTCAATTCTTTGCTTCTAGCCACGTTCGGAACGTACAAGGTTCCGACAATTAATCTTCTTATAGGGATTAGAGAAATCCAACTTACTCTAAATCAGCGATAAAACATTAGAAATGACTCATATTTAAGAAATAATCCTAAATTAAAGTAACTGAAATATTGTTAGGGGACTAGTGAATAGAGGACGTTACGCCTACGAAAGGGGAATGTAGCCCTTGGCGAAGGAATTTCACTTAAAACATCCACGTGATTACCTTAAGGTATAAAGTAAAGGCTAAGGTAAAGAATAAAAAGGACAGGATTTAATTTATAGAATACATAAAATATATCTATATACACTCATCGTTTCGACTATGATTCGTTGTTTATTAACGTCACAATTATATGAAATAAGTTATAAATCTTTGCCTTATTCTAGTTACTATTCTGTAATGCTTGCGTTAAAGCTACACTTCCCATACCTCGCCAATGAGAAGCTTTTTCTACCATTTGTCCATTTACAATAGAATTAGTAGTATTGTTCGTATCGGACGGGTGACCCCAACCGCCGCCTCCAGGTGTCATGATTACCATTCTATCTCCTAGCTTTGCTTGGATAGAGTTCTTTGGACCAAGGTTGATTACTCGGTCCTCGCCATTATCCATTTTCTTAATAAATAAGTTACGACCAACAGCTCCAGGACTCCCGCCCTCCAAACCGTATGGAGCATGGACGCGTCGGTCCGAGAGAATTGCGGCTGAAACAGCATCACGGAACTCAATATCTCTGATGCATCCTTCTCCACCTTTATACAGACCCTTTCCTCCGCTGTTCTCGCGGAGACTGAATTCTCGGACAAGACACGGATATCGGCGCTCGAATACCTCACAGTCCGTTATCCGAGTATTTGTCATGTGCACATGGACGCCATCTGTACCATGCCACCAAGGGCCTGCACCGGCACCACCCGCGATTGTTTCGTAATACCCATAACCTGGAGTATATGTGCCGTCTGGATCTAATCGACTGCTTTTACCAAACGTTAAGTTGTTTAGACAGCCTTGGCTAGCAGCACATGCATTGAAACAGCGGAGAATAACATCTGTCACACGCTGGGAAGTTACACAGTTGCCTCCAACAACTGCCGCCTCTGCACTTGGCGAGAGAAGTGTCCGTTGAGGCATAATGACGTTGATTGGTGTCAAACAGCCTTGGTTTAAAGGGATATCCTCCTTGATTAAGCATCGAAGAACGTAAATGATTGCGGAGTAAGTTACAGAAGTGGGAGCGTTTGTGCTTCCTATAACGCTATTAGCAAACAAAACGTAATAAGGCGTTTCGGGGTTATCTTCACCATATACTTCTGGACCTGTTCCAGTGAAGTCGAAGTCTGCCACACCATTCACGGGATCAATAGTAATCTTGAGTTGAATGGGACTGCCATCGTCCATATAGTCAATCGCCTCTAACGGTTGGCCACCCACCTTTTCATATGTCTCTCTCAGTAGCCTTCGTACTGCAATCTCGGCATTCTCTTGGATGGCCTTCATGTAGAACTAGAAGAAGATGAGCACGAGTGATTATATTGTCAAGACCATTCATACATACTAGGACAGTTTCTAAACCATATTCTTCAACTAATTGACCAATGAGATTGATACCCTTCTGATTAGCACCTGTTTGCGCACGAAGGTCAGCAAGATTATCTGACAAGTTCCTTGCACCACTACATCCAGGGTATTTGGCTGGCTGCTCTAGAAGATGCTCCCTCATTGCTTCTTCATCGAATTTGCCATTTTGTACTAGTTTCACAGCTTTGATTGCTGCACCTTCTTGCCACAGTTCGGTAGAGTTCGGTGGAAGCGATCCGGCTGAGATACCACCGATGTCTGCGTGATGGCCTCGGGAGGCAACATAGAATAATATCTTTCCGTTTTGGAAAAATGGCGTGATAACAGTGATATCCGGAAGATGGGTTCCACCACAGACTGAAAATATCTCTAATTAGACTTATCAAATTTAAAGTTTTGGATATGTAATTTACCTGGATGGTTGGATACCAAGACATCGCCTGGATTCAGCTTTCCTTTCCAATACTCATGCTGCCATAATACAGCATATTGCATACTTCCTAGATGAACAGGCACGTGAGGAGCTGTTATGATAATCAGCAAAGACTTACACAAGAGTTCTTAATTTTCATACCATTGGCTACCAGGGTCCCATCCGCAGAAAAGAGTGCGCAGGAGAAGTCCAATCTCTCCTTAATGTTAGTGCTCACGCTTGTCTTTTGCAAAGTTCTGCCCATCTGCTCTGCAATCCCCATGAAGCGATGCCCAAAGACTGAGAGCTGGATAGGATCTACAGTGTTAGTTATTCTCTTAGTGTTAGGACTGTTGGCAGAGATGTCTATCACAACGTGTTTCTTGAGTGCTGTGGCCTTCGCATTAGGTGTAATAAGAATTGTCTGTGTCTCGTCTATAATTATAGCTGGGCCGCTCACTTCATCTCCTGCGGATAATGAACCAAGCAAGTATACTGGAGTTTCCTGCCAACCCAGATTCTCAAAATATACCTTACTAATTCTTTCTATGGTACTGGTTGGTGCTGAACGGCGAGATAAAGTGTTCAACTCTCCTGCCGGTGATGACACTGAGGCAGTTGCGTTACTTCTGCCAGTCGCGCGGACTCGCACATCACCCACAAAGACTAGGCGTGGCATAGTAAACCCGAATTCCAGACGATGGCGTTCAATGAATTTTGAAGCAAAGTCCCAACCACTCTCTGGCTCTGGAATCATAATCAGAGTATCTGAGCCCTCATAATGCATGTGGAGATATACCTCGAACTCGCTCCCGGCTTGGTCTTCTAATCCCTGGTTGCGAAGTGATACTTCTGCCTTAGCCCTGAGCTCCTGCACAACTTGTTTAATTTGCGCTATATTATTATCATTGAATTGACATGCCAGAGGAGCTTGAAGATCGCAAACAATCTCGGCAAGGGCTAGGCCGTATGCGGACAGGATTGAACTATATCGGTGCAGAACCACCCTCTCAATACCTAAAGCTAGCGCAATGGAACAAGCATGTTGTCCACCAGCACCACCAAACACAGCTAGGTCATGGTTCGCTGTATCATGCCCACGAGCTTCAGTTAGGGTTCGGATTGGACGGCACATACTTTCATTCGCGACACGTAAGAAGCCAAGAGCAACCTCTTCGGGTGTTAGGCAACTTGATAAACCAAGTCCGGCATTTACCTCCATGCACAAGCTTTCAAAGAGCTTCTTTGAGGCAGAGATGTCAAGTGGTTCATTCTCATTCTCTCCGAAAATATGCGGGAAAAATTCAGGTACTAGACGTCCAAGGAAGAGATTTGCGTCGGTAACAGTAAGGGGGCCTCCTTTCCTGTAACAAGCAGGACCTGGGTGTGCACCTGCGCTTTCGGGTCCTACTTTGAACAGACCATTTGACCAGAAAAGCCTAGATCCTCCACCGGCAGCAACTGTATTAATGTCGAGTTGGGGTGTTTGTAAAGCTATACCAGCTGTGGTCGTTTCAAATATGTGCTCATATGAACCCGCATATCGAGACACATCTGTTCAGTAGCAAGGTATTAGCTTTTTTCTAGTGTAGATAACTCAATGAGTTATTTTATAGAGTAAGGCTTACCTGTTGATGTGCCACCCATATCAAATCCAATAACTGGTTTCCGAGTAACCTCGTCATATGAAGTTTGTGAATATCCAACAACACCACCTGCTGGCCCAGACAATATTGCCCTGAGACCAGAAAAGTGGTGGTAGTCTACGAGGCCTCCATCACTTTGCATAAAATCGCAACGAGGCGCATTAGGTCCTTCCAGATTTCCTATAAAACCCTTTTTGAAACTCTCCATATACTTTGTAATAAGAGGGGTAAGGTATGCATCGGCTGTCGCAGATTGACCTCGCGGAACCATTTTTATCTATAAATTTCCCTCGTCAGAGTCTAGTCAATATTCCAGGTCTGTTGGGATTTTACTCACCATGGGCTGTAATACTGCGCTAACAGATACATTCATACCAATTTCTTCTGCTATCTTAGCAACTGCAAGCTCATGGTCAGGAAAAGTGTAGCTATGCATAAAACAGATTCCCAAGCTTCGATAACCCTCATCGTAGAGCGACTGAATTTGTTTCCGGATAACGGCAAGATCAGGCCTGCGGAGAATCCTCACAACCTCCTTGGAGGCGCCCAATGTAAGATCCGGATGAGAATTGACATCCGGCACTCTCTTCAGGGGATCCTCAGTAAAACCTTCTAAGGTAACCCTTTCGTCGACTTCGACTACTTTCTCATACAGCACGCCAGCCTTTGCTACAGTCAAATCGAAAATATCAGGTCTTGCTTGATTTCCAATGACTAGGAGGTCACGGAAACCCTGGGTAATTAGCAATGCTGACCTCTCACCCTTCCTCTCTAATAATGCATTTGTCGCCACTGTTGTGCCCATGCGAATATTTGAAACTGGCGAAATTTCAATTTTCTCGCCTCGAGGTATTGACCTGCCTGTAGCAAGTTCTAAAACGCGTCTAATACCTTCGGTCGGTGCGTCTGCATAATTCTGAGGATCCGTCGACAGGAGTTTTAAAACAATATCGTCCTCTCGGCCAGGTACAACGGCATGTACATCAGTGAATGTGCCACCGCGATCGATAGCTATACGGATCCCAGAAACACTATAACTGCCCATCTTGAGTTATATATTTTTTTCCCAGTTTATCTAAAGAATAGAGTACTACTGGGGTCAGCGGAGGGTTAATTGCGATATACTAGATGAGCTTAATACGGCATCCTCATTGTAGATATCTGCTGGAAGTGCATGCAGACCAAGATTTGGCATTCAAATAGCTCATATCAAGTCTATAATTCTTGCCTCTACTCTAGCTTCGGAAGCAAGTAAGCGTGTACCAGTTACGGGTACATTGATTAATGACTGCGGGTTGCTTGTAGCCGTCATCAAGCGGGGAGAATTGCCGAATGTCGGTATTGCAATAGATCAGTGCTACGATTCGGGTTTGCGATCTTCGTAAAGCTTGAATTAGGAATAGCAAAGAAAAAAATGCAGTGGAGTATGCTTAGCCTTAGAAAATTCTTGATATTCAATTATAGAAAGCGCTGATAAGGTAATTTAATATAACTGTAGAAGAGCTTTATGTTACAGCTTACATCTATTTTGCAACTAAATTCACATCTACCTACTAATATATATTCAAAGTATGCTTTTATTAGATAACAAGTCTTACTGGGCATAATATTTATTATTCATAGCAGATCTACTTATGGGATAACTTCAATACTCTAACGGCATTGCCTCCCATCACTAAATCATAGCCCTCCCCATCTTTGAAAACGTCTCTGACGGCATCTCTATTAACGGTCATAGCCGGGAATGATTTGCCTCCGTCTAATGGGGCAAAGAAGGGATGATCAGTGCCAAACATGACGCGGTAAACACCACTGGCTTCTATGGCTGCTTTCAATCCAATCCTGTCAAAAATTACACCATCGAGATAAAGATTATTCTTGAGTACATCCCAGAGTGTTTGTCGATCAGTAGTCAGTCTTCCGTCAGATTCCCACTTCTTATCATGCTCAATACAGGCCTCAACCCGGCCGGCAAGGAAAGGTAAACATCCTCCACTATGAGCAACTATAATTTGAAGTTTCGGGACGGTAGAAAATACCCCTGAAAGATAGAGTCGCGTCAACGCGATGGTGGTCTCCATAGGAAAGCCCATCGATAATGGGAGGACCTGCCCATAATTTGACCCCCGGCTGCCCCAAACGCTGGAAGGCAAACCATAATTTGGGTGTAGGAAAATTGGCAACGAAGAGTCAGCCAACGCTTTGAAGAGTGGAATCAGATTTGGATCATCAAGACCATCCCCGAGACCTCCGGTTCCCATTACAACACCCCGCACTTGATCCAAGGTCGCTAGACGAGAAAGTTCAGAAAGGATGATGGGCTCTGATGCACCAAGAGGTAGTGTGGCGAAGAAGAAAAGCCTTCCAGGGTGCTCTTTGCAGATATCATTCATGGCATTGTTTGTTTCTTGTGCTACTTCTTCAGCAGTATTCGAGCCTAGAAAATCAATCCAGGGATTCCCAAGGGACAGAACGGAAATATCAATACTATGGTTATCCATAAATGCAATCTTCTCTGAGATATCATAGTAATGCGGGTGGAGCACGCGCCCTGGAGGCGTCTGGGGATTGCCACTAACTGTATTATTGCTATTTTGAGGCGGGCGATTACAGAGACAAAGTTGATTTGATGGTGGGAATGCCCGAACATATGGGATTTCAGTTCGCGCTTTGAGGAGCTCGATATAAGATGGTGGATAAAGATGTGAATGGACATCAACGATCAACTTTGCAGCCATTGTCGGTTTCTGTGTAAGCAACGATTCCAATTATTGTCAAACCCTGCTGTTATAATAACCAAACACTATACCCCGACTAGTACTACGATAACTTCAACTTGAGCTTTTAACTAAATTGAATACCAAAAAGAAAATTAAATTCAGAACTTCAAGCTGTTTAGTAGAGAAATATGTTAGGGAAATGCTGTTTAAAAAGTGGGTGGATCGGTCGTTCTGAGGTTTAAACGAAACCTCATAATACATTGGAGCTGAATATCACTTTGAGGGGTTATAATATTCATATCTCAATCGTAATAGCTATAGCTGATCAGGGGGAAAAAAGGAAGGCGGAGGTGCGGCTTGCATGCATGCGAAGTTGGACAAGCTCAGCCCGCATGTTTGGATAGATGGATAGCTGGTAAGCCACTAGGAAATAGGGATTGCACGAGATAAGAGCAGCATACTTGGATCCGATACCCCGGCGAGACATTTTTGCAAGTATTCCAAGTGGAACATCACTTTGCAAAGACAAATAATGAAGACTTAACTTGATGAGAACCTACTTTAGATAGAACACGACGTCGCCTACAGTTCACGCCATTATTGAAAAGAGAAATACAAACAAAATCTTCAGATACAAGGTTTATCAGAAGAAAATGCCCCATTCAACACCTCAAGAGAATGCTAACCAGAAGCCATTTCACATTGCCATCATAGGAGCAGGAATAGGCGGATTAGCATTCGCAATCGCATGTCTTCGAAAGAATATATCATACACATTATATGAATCGGCGGCTGAGTACAGTGCCGTTGGGGCAGGAGTTGGTTTGGGTCCCAACGCTCTGAATGCAATGGATCTGATCGATCCACGGCTACGGGAGATGTACTACAGCATATCTTCTGGAAATTTGACGGCTAATAAAAATCATATTATGATGGATGCTCTCTATGCTGAAGATGGACTGGGGGAGAAACGGGGGTGGAAACCGGTGGGTTTCGGCGCCGACTGTTATGACCGCACAAGCGCTCATCGAGTAGACCTTCTCAATATTTTGACAAGCCTAATTCCCATTGAAAAGGTGCAATTTAACAAACGAGTTAGCAACCTTGAACAAAAAAGGAACAAAGTCATCATCACATTTGAAGACGGCGAAGCAGTAGAGGCATCAGCAGTTATCGGCTGCGATGGAGCCAAAGGTCCTGTAAGGCGTTACGTTCTTGGTGAGAAATTTCCGGAGAATGTCACCGCTACCTACAGCGGGAAATATGTTTATCGATCTATCATCCCTATGAAGGATGCAATGGATATCTTGGGGGAACACGCTGGAGACGCCAAGACATTCCTTGGACCAAAAGTAAACTTCATTACGTTTCCAATCTCCAATGGGACTCAATGCAACCTAGTAGCATTCAAAGTAGATGACAAGCCATGGACGTATCACCAATGGACAAAACCAGTCACCCGGGAGCAAATGGTTGCGGATTTTGATACTGGAGTGGATCAACGGATAGTTAAGTTACTTGATGTATACACCACCCTTACTTCATAGCCATTGACGGAGCAAGCGGCTAACTCGATTTTTCGGGTTTAGTGGGCCAATCCCCTTCAGTGGTCCCTTCATCATCACATAGATACACCAACCTATTACAATAACCTAATTTGCCTCCTTGGCGACTCCGCCCATGCTACTACACCACATCAAGCATCTGGTGCAGGTCAATGTATCGAGGACGCCCTTATTCTTTCCCACGTCCTCGCTCTCGTTGAATCTCCAAAGCAGCTTACCACGGCCTTCTCAGTCTATGATAGTATTCGCAGACCAAGAGCACAGAAGATTGTACAAACAAGCCAAGAAGCGGGACAGCTGTACACCTTCACTCACCCTGAATACGGAACCAATATGGAAAAGATTGTAGAAAATTTCAAACAGAGATTTCTTTGGATTTGGGAACATAACTTGGAGGATGACGTTGAAAAGGCCGAATGTATGTTCAAGGAATTAACGATCGACAGTAAGACAAAAGTGCAAGTGTCTCAACTCTAATCATTAAGTCGAAAATGAAGTTGGAGGGACAATTAAGGGAGGACGATATATTGTACATGGAGTAGATATGGAACACAAATATTACTTCTGAACATTTTTACAGTTAGTTATTATTGAGAGGGGTTTATGGGAAAAAAGTTTTGGAGGAATCAGAAATAACATAGATTCTGGCCCATCGGCCGTGTAGCCCGTTAGCAATCTAGCCAGCCACTCCAGACCGAAGTTATAATGATGATGCGATGGTATCTGCAAAATTAATCCTTTATAACGAATTGAGACTTTTGAACGAGAATAATTACATTCCTACCGCTGCTGCTGCGATTTGTTATTGTTGCTTGCGTCCTGGTATGTGAAGGTCGACGTTTTTTGCAGAAGCTATCGTACCAATGGTTCCTTTTTTGAGCATACTATGGCTGTTATATTTAATATTCTTTGACCTTCAACATATTCAAGAAATGGCAAGATGATATTTATTTAAGTAGATAATGTTGATAGCTTTACAATATTCTTACTGTTCTCTAATAGTTACGCTCTTATTATTTGACTAACATAATAGCAAACTTGAAGACCTGCGTTCAGAAATTAAACTATGGGGCTAATATATTTTGACTAGGGCCCCTTTAGCTCTAATTTCCTGACCTTTCCACATGAATATTCCTATGCAGAACGGGAATAATACGATCGGAAGAAGGCCATAGACTAGGTATGGTACTTTTGCCCCAGCTGATCGAGCTATCCATTGAGGTGTGTAGAATGGAGGATGGAAGCATTGTATGCTGAAGAAGAATTGAAAAACAATTGCTACTTCAGCAGCCCGGTCTGGATAGCAATCGATCATATATGTAAGGAGCACTGTCACTAAGATCTCTTGACCAAACACGAATAGTGCTATGCCAGCGAGAGGGGAGACCCAGCTAGAGGCGTATTCAAGTTGAAAACCGTAGAGGATAAGGCCAGTCTTTAATCATTGTTAGCTCTTTGTTTTAGGTCATTCAATTGCAATCGTTATCAGACGTACCGAACCAGTGACCAAACCGGAGAGAAGTAATATGAGATATTTTTCTGATCTCCAAGTTTCTCCTCGTTTGATGGTACGCTTGACAAAGAGATCGCATAAGGGGCCAGCAATTGTTTCCCCCAAAGATGCACCAATGAGCCCCGCAAAGAAGCAAAACCCAACTTGCGCAGCGTTGAAGGTAAATCGACTTGTAGTTCCGAAGTTAAGTGCAAATCCAGCCGTGTTTGCCACCTCAGACATCACAAAAACAGAGAACCAAAATGAAGGTAGCAGCACAGCTGGATAGAAAAACATAGTGTATGGACGGCGAAAAGTTTGAGCCCAGGTTTCGTTAGAAGTGTTGGTTATGGAGCGAAACCCGAGTCGCCGATAAAGACTATTCTTCGCTTCAGGGGCCGTATTGAGTCGTGCAAGATCTCTTTCATAGATTGTTTCGGGGACTAAAACCTTGTCAAATTATAATTTCTAAACCTTCAAGATAGAACTTACCCAGAAATATTTGGAGAAAGAGCTGGAATGCATAGAGGATTGCAGCAATGTACATAGACCACCTCCAGCCTAGAGATTTGTTATACTGTATTGAGCCTCCTGCAACGCCTCCTAGCAGAATGTTAACATGAAGAACTAGGTCAATCAAATCCATACCTTACCCACGTAAGGAGCTGTGACAAGCAATATACTGTTTATTCCCATGCGAGTCCCTTTTTCATGTAAGAAAAACATGTCGGAAATTGCAGCAGGTGCGATACATAGACCGACAGAACCGCCGAAGCCCATGACCATTCGACAACCAAGAGCTGAGGCATACGATTGTGATCTAGCAACTCCAATAGCAGCAACAAGAGCAATAAGGTTGCCAACAAGAAGAACTGGCCGACGTCCCACACGGTGGCTAAGAGGGATCCACAAGAGCGGTGCTAAAGCGTACATTACAGATGGTGCAGAGCCTGGATAAGTCGCTTTGCTGAGCGCCACTCCAAATTCTTCAGCTAATGCATGTGCTCCCGGTGCCTTTTAATTCAGTCTGGGTGTTAATAGAATTTGGAAATACTATTGGTTTCTGTTTTCACAAATTAACAACGTGGTAACGTACAATAAGAGTTGCAGAGAACTTGACAAGCAGCGAGTCAAAGGCCATGACAAGTAGGACCGCATGTTTTTGAAAGGAACTCCAGTTCTATATAAAAAACTTATTAGCGATGAATCTGAGAACGCCTACGTGCATATATGCAGATATTTTCGGTGTGCTTACCAGGGGGTCATCTGGGTCATTGCTGGGTTGAGGTACCAAAGGTATGCCGCTCTTCGTAGTTTTCAGAACCACAGCTTCAATCTCGTCTTTCACGGATTGTTTGATGCCATCTACCTCTGATTCCTTGGCCAGGTCAGTTTGGCCCATCATTATTGTGGTTTTGCGATTATATTCAAAGGGTAAATAGGAGTTTTCGTGATCGAACTCGTGAAAGAGCTGGATGACTAACTGTCAACTCGTCGCTTCAATTTCTCTGCTGGCATATATTGGCTAACTGCTGCTTCCATGTTTATATTCTAGGGCCAATATGTCACGATAGTGCCTTTGAGATAGGCCACCGTCTATTCGGGCAAAAGTGCGGAGACGTGCGGCGTGCATGTAAGCCGCGATAAGTTGACTATGGCAGAGCGATAAGATAAGAGGCGTGAAAGCTTGCTTCAAGACGTCTCTAACAATATCTCAGTACACGAAGCTGGCTACCAATTGAGAAGAAGCACCCTAAATTATATGAACCCTTCCTAATATATTAAATCACTGTGCTGTTCAGTCAACATGAGCAGCAACCTGTCTCGTCGAGTTCCGCTAGAGAAACGGCAGCGTACGGAAAGTAGCTGTGATCGATGCAAGTCTAGAAAGCAGAAATGCCAACGGAGTTTAGACAATGCTAAATGCCGGCACTGTCAACACCATGGCTACGACTGCGTCATCACGAAACCGCGAAAGCATCGTCTCTATGGAAGCGTTGAATCTTTGTCTGCTAGGCTCGAAATCTTAGAGTGCCTAGTTAAAGGTCTGATTCCTGAGGCTGATTTGTCAAGCATCACCAGTATGCGTAAGCTGGCTCAATCTTTAGGCATCGTCGTACCAGCTACACCAGACTCTGTCGATATGCCATCTACCGCTGGGCTGGACTGCGACAAAGCCGAAGATTTCGTCCAAGATCAGAAGGGCCAAGAACAATACATTGGACCAGCCAGCTCTTATCTTTTCCAAATTAAACTCCGAAAACTTTTTGGAGTTGAAACAAATGGCAAAAGAGTCGAAATACATCTCTTTGGTCATGACCCTGTAGACAATCTCAAGAGTGCATCTTCACCTTCGGAGGCAGATTGGAGTCATGTCTTGAGTGATGAGGAATCAGCACCCGACAAAATTACCAAACAAGATTGCTATGTGCACTCGCTCGCTCAGATGGATTACAGACTCGTCAAAGAGCTAATAAAATCCTATTTTGAACATGTCAACGTGGATTTTCCCGTCCTCCACGAAACAACATTTCTAAAGCAGTATGATAACTGGTGTAGGTCGTCAGCCAATGTGGACTCAGTATGGTTGTCTATCTTGATATGCGTTCTTATACTGGGCAACAGAACAGCTCCATGTGCTCTCTTTGATATACAAGAAAAGCATCTATGGCTACAAGCGCAATCGCTCTTACCCCAGGTACTGTTTACATCAACCACTACTTCAATCCAGGCGATGATGCTCATGTCACTGCACCTTCACAATTCAAACTCGCGAGATATCTGTTGGACCTTAACTGGAGCAGCAGTGAGAGTGGCATTTGCCATTGGCCTTCACCGAGAAGATCTCGAAATCAATGAAACTGCATGGGCTCGGGAAATACGGAGAAGACTCTGGTGGACATTGTACGCTTTTGAGCAGATGCAAGTTTTGTCGCACGACCGTCCAAGTGCAATTGATACAACCAAAGTTCCTCCAATTCCTCCCCGCCGTGAGAGCATTCTTAATGCTGGAACTCATCTCCCAGATTTCAGAACCAAGTCTCGCCAGTTAATGGTAATGATGGGCTCGGCTTATCACACACTTCCCAACGCTGCTGAGAATATATCATCAGGACCGCTTTCGCCCATCTCAGGACTAATGAGAAATCTCAATTCCTGGCATAGGTCACTTCCACAACATCTCACCTTGGACAATATCAATGATTTCGACCCCTCGGTCCAACGCCAGTTACTCCTTTTACATATCCAATATCACTATATAGTATCCACCCTCACTCGTCATGCGCTCCTCTCCAGGTTTACCAACCTATCTAAAACTCCTACTACTACACTCCCAGAAGCTACTCGATCTTTATCTGACATATGCATGGATTCAGGCCGATTATCTTGCCAACTTCTATTAAAACTCGACACTATAGATAAGTTTAACGCTACCACATGGTGGGACGTTTATTACATGTACTCATCCACACTGGTTCTGGTCTTATCTATCATCTGCAACATTACTCAGAAAGTACATGATTCAGCGGTAGAACCGAGGTGGCTTCTCAGCCAGTGTGCGAATTTGATGGAAAAACACTCCAACAACCCAAAAATTCCCGGTTCCATGCACCGCTGGGCATCAGTTGTTAAAGAGCTGAACTCAATGGTGCGAGACTTCGTTAAGAATTCCCACCGACAACCAGATTCTGGAACCACGGTGATCACGGCAGAAAATAATATCCCTTTCATGCATCCTACAACAACACCTCCGTCGCCATCGGGGGATCGAATTGTTTCTTACATAAGCGAAAATGATGGTTGTGAAATCCGTAGAAGCAATGGCGAATCGATCGTCTCTGCGGACAATCTTTTAGATATGAGTCCAAATGTGGAAGGTCTTAGTATCTTTGAAAATCCTGGATGCAACACCATCGCCCAGTCTGATACGTATCCATATTCTTTCTTCACTGACGCGGCTAACAATGAAAGATTATGGCAAGAGGGAAATTGGGAAAGGATTGGAGACATGCTGCTCGAAAGTGGCAATATTTTATAAAGTATTCCAAGCTGGTATCATTCTTTAAAGGGGTTCTCGTCTCAGCCGTTTCCATCATCGGACGAGTACTGTAATCGGATTTTATCGGTATCATTCGCCAAAGAATGGAAGACAAAATTCATTCGAAGCCGATGTTCCCAGAAAATCTCTCCTCAGAAAAGAGAATTGTCAATCTCATTGTCTTGGTGAACAACATCGATAGGTCTAATGAGTATCTAGACCGAATTATTCATCTCAAACTAGGAATCACGGATGATCAGATAGATGATATAGAACACCACCACTCGTTGAAGAATGAGTTTTTGTTCAACAATGATGCTCTGAAACATTTGAATCGATCATTCTCTTCGAAAGCGACGAACCTACTCAACGATAACCTCCAGGTCCTCTTTAACCAAGTTATAAGGCCACAAATACAGCACATTCTTACTACATCGCTACGAGACGCGGACTACAGACTGCCTCGAGACGAGCTAGGAGAGATAGCTGGGCAGAGCGAAAATGGAATGATGCCTGAGCAGGTGGCTAGTCAATTCAGAAACGGCTGGGAGACATTGATGAAGCCCTTATCTCGAATCATGACCCCCAGAACGTAAGTGTCTGTATTGAATTCGACAGCAAAATATCTCGCGTGGCATTTAGAAAAGCGGGTATGGAGTTATTCAGGACGCCTGGATGCATTTGGCGCGATTAGAATGGAGCGAGATATCTCTGGAATCATACAGACGGTTTCTGAAGGAAATTATGCTGTTCGAGAGGCATTCGCAAGAGTCACGCAGATTCTTATGGCTGCTAATATGGGTGATGAGGAGTGGGAAGGAGTTGGAGAGGAAGCAGTAGATGGGATACATTGGGTGTTAACTCTGGAGGAGAGAAGAAAAGCACGGGTCATGGTAATGCCTTGATTGGAGAAAATGGCTACTTATAGCTATATTGGAGTCTTGAAGCTTGAGGCCATATTGATATGTACGGCTCCTCGGTTCCTCCTACTTCTGCAGTCATGCTTCTTGTGACTTTTAGATAGGATATACAATCACTTCAATGGAAGTAAAAGGTATTTATCTAAATTCCTCAATATGAGGCTTGCAAGGTATATTGCATATTGCTGCATACGAATGGTGGTGGAAGAAGCTACGGAATTACATACTAGCTGATCATGTTACGAAATTTGTGTCCACAGCAGATCAATATTGAAATCAGAATCAAAGCAAACTAGCTTTTTCGTAAAGAGTATATTAGACTTATTCATTGATGCAGCCTTTATACAGACTGCTTTTGACTTTTAGACATGACAAACCGCGTCTATCCCAATCAAAGTTGATTCAAAGCTCCCCAAACTCCATCCCAGATACGTTTTGATTACATTTATATTCTATACATAGAGTTATCCTCTTGCCCATTTTCCGATGTGCAGGAGTCGTATTCCAAGATGTTATGGAAAAAGCTAGTCTTCTCAATTCCCTCGTCTCGCAAGTTCTCTTGGAATCAAGCTATCCAATCCGACCAATTGAGGTTGTTATATATCCCTCGTAGTATTTGGATCTAGTCCTTGCCATTAGTCGACCCATTTTGGCTTCGTACACTTATGCTCCTGGCGATCTTTCTCGATTCTCTCTAACAAAAATCCCGACTTGTAACTAACGCCGTCCATGGGTCGTTTCTTGGCGCCGAGTCGATAGCTATGGCTGAAGCCACATGTATTATCGAAGTAAGCCCATTGATAACATCGAGTCTGTTCCTCACAGGCGCGACCGCAGTCTTCAAAGGACTTGTGGGCGACCTTTTCGAGTTCCGATAGCTTGTCGGCAGGTTTGTTACGAGGATTTGGGTTCTCAGGGGCGGTGTATATAACGTCATCAGAACGGTTGTACCAGTCGTCAATGCTCTTACGGAGGATGGGGGCAATGAATTGATTGTAGATTTCGTATATAAGGACGGGTTTCTAGAAGCTGTCATTAGCTCTGGATCAAAGATATTCCACGAAAATAGCAAAGGGAAAAGGGATAACAAAAACTGGCGATAACTAACCTTTATATCAGGTCTCTGCTGCTCAAACCTCCAGACATCGCTGATTTCACTGCTGGTAACATGGTGCATCGTCACGAGAGGCTGACACCAGTGCCGCGTGCCCGAATCTGGTCCATCACCAAAAGGAATTGTGCTAGGCTGCTCGCCCTGCAGCATGGGCCAGGCGCGGGTGAGCTCTACTCCAGCCTCCTTGAGGGCCTTCATAAGCATATGGTCGCCATATGCAAAACTTTGGACTTCCTCGTCGTACTTGGCCCCAATCCCCGGCTTGTCCTTTGCGAACTTGGCAAGAGCCACGCCACTGAGGACAATACCACTCCCACCATGGGCAAAGGTGTCGCTACCTACGCTGGTAGGGGAGCCCAGATAGAGCGCTTTTTTGGCATCAAGCCGCTCGAGCCAGAGCAAAAGGGTGGTGCGGAAGAGGTAGGTATCAGCCTCGATGAAGACATACCACTTGCGATTAGGACGCAAGGCCCAGGTCTTCTCGAGCATATGGGTGAACTTGAACTTGTCCAGATTCCAGCCTTCGCCACTTCCCGATGTTGGACGTATCTCTGCAATGTCCTGCCCTGTCTCCTTGTATTCCCGCAGCTTGCGATAGTATTTGAAGTCGGGACTATTTTGCTTCACAGACTCGGTGACATTGTCAAGGGCGTCGTAGACATGGTAGGGACCGAGATCCTGCTCGAGGTCAGAGAAGATGAGGATGTCTTCGAAGCAGCGCAGTTCGGTCACGAGCTGGGTGGGAAGCTTTTCGTAGATTTCGTTGGCGCCCGTCTTGATGATGAGCTGGACATCTTTCGCAAGGGGGTAGTCGCCGCAGTTGACTTCGAGATTGGTGCCTTTGTCGGCAGCGGGATGAGCAGATGACGAGGATGGAGGAGTAGCGGAGGTAGGAGTGGTCTGCGACGGAGGTTTCGGGATAGAGATAGTTTCGGATAGACGCCGGGTGCCGGCGGGGAGGGAACGGATGGAGCTCAGCAAAGCGAAGATGCAGATGACGAAGATGATGGTGTAGAGGTAGCGGGGTGGAGGAGAGAGGAGCGACATGATGCGGCCACAGTGCAAAGAGCGATTATGCCATCCAGATGGCGCTGAAAAGGAGATGAAGAGTAGAGAAAAGAAAGATGACGGGAGGGCGCAAGTAAGCACTTATACGACACGTTGGATGACTGACAAGGTTGGAAGGAAGGAAGGAAGCGCGCGAAGTGTGGTTCCAAGAAAAAAAAGGGTTGTTCCATTGTCACCGGCGGGCGCAGTTTTGGTGCGTCTGGGCTTAAGCTTAACCCACTTGGCGCGCGGGCCAGGGCTGACCAATCAGCAGCAGGCACAATCGCCACGACTTCCCATAAATAGACCTCGGTCAGGTTACGATGCTGACATAAGCGGCCCCCTATCTCTCGGGCTCTCGGACTTTATTACTGTACAGTATCACAGCATTTGTACGGTGTATTTGCTGCCTGCCGGAGCCGTGTTTGATCATACGAAGGTATTATAAGTAGAAGTCCATAGTAACTAGTTGGTTAAGAGCGCAGAAGTTTGCGTTGGAATAGGTCCGCCTCCACAAGAATTGGGCGGTAACTATCTACGACCAGGGCCTCAGAACAGATACGGTACTGTAGTAATGAGGACGATGCGGGTGGAGATGCCCCGCTGCCCCTTATGTCTGCAGACTCCAGCGCTGCTGCCTCTGTGATGTTACGGTCTGGCCAAGTAGTCAGCCGCATCACGTAAATATGCCCCATGCTTCGGTCCATTCAGTTGCAGTTGGATCTTCCATCGTGTAACTGATGTGACTAATAAATTGCGTATTGTTAAGATTGTTAAGATTGTTGCGATCGGTAAGTTGGTAAGCTCATAGCTTTCCAGCTATCCGTCCCTAAACAACGGTAACATCTGGGATGCAACTATCCACTTTTTCGCCAGATCCTTTGCCTTGCCGGCGCCAATCTGCGTGATCAGCACCTCCGATCGAAATAATCAATGTAAATCTGCGCACGTCAAGGACCACATTCAATAAGCGGCGTTACGAAATCTCAAATTATCCCCACTCTCTCTCAACAGTGGCCACCGATCAACAAAAAGATCTCAAAGCAGCAACCGGACGCTGCAGGAATAAAGCTTACTTTCATTCAGGCCCGATTAATCCCCCGCCCCACATCTGTGCACTATTACTTGAAGAGGAACTTATCCATACAATTCCACCACAGAGCACAGACGTCAAATGGGGGATTAATCGGGCTTGTAGTAAAGTACGCAGAGAACACCAATACCCAAATCGGACTTTTTAGTACCATCCCCAACTAGTTTTCGAGGTAAAATTTTCATGTAGAGTTAGTAGAGAATGCAATAATTACGCAGGGTAAAATAGTTTCAATCTTAACTGGTTGGGGATGGTACTAAAGGGTCCGATTTGCGTATTGGTGTTCTTTGCGTATTGCTGTCCCTCACCAAATCACGTAAGTAATGTGGTGAGTGCTATGTAAGCCGAACGTATACTGTGTTAAACTATCACCGTAGAACCCAGATGGGTTATAAATACCTGCAAACATCATGCACAATCCACGCTGTGGAATCGAAATATACGATGTTTCATGTCAAAATGGCAGCTAATTGCGTCACATCATCCGGTGTAACAATTAAGTGGGCTTACTCTTACCAATTTTCTAATCATCTCATGGGACTCAACGTTTTCTAGTCTCCAGTTCTAGATCGTGACAGCGTGTCATATCTAGAGGCTATACTTCGGATGAGAGGGTGTAACCAATCAATGTTTGGATATTGCCATAGATTAGTGAGCTCCACCACCTGCTTTGCTCTAGAAATAGACATTTACCAGTTGATTATTTGCTGCCTACATCTACCTGCTAGTTCTCCTGCGCAGCGCAAAAAGTCGTAGCGATGATACCTTGATTACTCTTCTCCACGAACAGATCGGAAGAAGTCCATGACTCCCGTGAAGACAATCAACAAAATGCCTCCACCTGGACCAAGCCGAAGCACCTTGGGAACAAATCCTTTATACAAAGCTCTAAATCCCTCTTCTCTGTAGACTGTACCCACCGCACCCAATGCCCAATTGTACTTGGGCACCCTCCCACCGATTTTGGGGCTATTCTGAATGCGAGACTTGACTACGTCGAAAGGCGTGCTAAGGATAGTTCCGAAAGTGCCACCAACAGCCCCAGCAACGAAGTCATTGCGAACCTGCCCTGACTTATCCGCTGGATGAGGTTTCGGTAGCTGAGCTCGGACCTGGAATATGCATCCAAAATAGCCGCCATTCCACACGACTTGCCGCCATAACGTGGACTCCATGCCGTTATACAACGCTAAAGATCCTTCCTGTCTTATAATCTTGATTACCGCATCCATCATGCCCCTGTATTTTCCTGCTGAAGCCCCGTCTTGTAAGCGGATTTTTATTAATTCAAAGGGAACGATGATCAGTGCTTCTGTTACTCCTGCCGTGGAGCCTGTCAAAATGGATAACGACTGGGTCTGTTTCTCAACTCCAAGGATTCGTTGGTAAAATCTGCCCCAGCTGTCATTTGCTGCGAATTTAACCGCACGTTTTGGTGCCTCCATCATTATCGGTGCTGCAATTCCTCGATAGAGGCGGGTAAATCTAGGAATTAGACGCTGAATCAATATTACCAGAATGATATAGACGTAGAGTACTACAAACCCTTCGTTTCTAACAATCTTCGTAAAGCAGTCGAACATGCCTTTATACCCTTCTTGGCCGTTTCCAGCACCTTGTTGTAGTTGACTAAATCTGTCAAACATGGCTTATTGAGAAAGAATACGGTGCTTATAGTACTCACACTCTCGTTTTAACAACATCCAGTGGGTACCTTGCAGTCAAATTATCAACTTGTGCTCTACTTTATGGTAGTATTCAGAGGAGGATATACATACATAACGAGGATCTATTTCCATATCTTTTAGCCAGTGTTGGAAATTGCTACATGGTATCACTGAGATTTGGGATCCCCTACTTCTGAGATACCAGCTACGGCACCAGCAACAAAGTGGTATCTAAATGGCAAAGGCTGATATTTTCTTTCATGCTTCATGATCGTAGCTGCTGAGACGGCCATAACTGCTCTTGTGAGAGTGGAAGCTGAATTAAATGGATATAGTAGAAGGCAGAAGATTACAAGCACATAGAAATGGCTTAAATAAACATAGGAAATTTCCCAATGTTAAATGCTTAATGACAATGATCTTCTGAATAAGGAAATATCCACGGTCGGAGACGGTGTGAAATGTGAATCCCTATTCCGTTCTATACACAGAGCTATAACTGATATGGAGTCTTGACTCCTTTAATTTTCTTACATTAGTATATTTTGAGGAATTCTCTCGACACTAGCGCGAGTTTTAGGTTGCGAGCTCCCTCTTACCGAAAGGAGAAATTCCGACGACATTTGCAGAACTCACCATTTTCATATTTCTACTTCTACTGTCGCGAACAACATTTGCATGTTCCTAGCCCATTTTAATTATTATGGAATAGCTAGGAACTACGTGTTTGCAATGCTAGCAGTAGAATCTCTATTTAATTTCCTATTTCCAAGAGTATGGGGTCTCCAATAGAAAATGAGAAGAAGTCACAAGTCCAGATTTGAGTATAGGCAATTTCATCCCTTGCTTGAATTTCTGGAACAAAAGCTAAATAGCAACTAAAGCAGAGCTGAGCATGCAAACTGATCTACATCTGGGACATTATTTGTGTACGGATTCCCACGTCGGAGAAACTGTCCTGAGCGGTCCAGTTCCTAACCTAGGCCAAGTTCAAGATTCTAAACCCGCTTTGCTTTCCTTCTGAACGTTGTTAACAAACTCTTCATGACGATTGCTATTAGTGCTATCTTTAGAAAAAGGCAACCTGCCTTAGCAGTCACCAAGCATAGTTCTATACTTCCAACCCGAAGACCCAGAATAAAGCAAGATTTGGGAGCTGTTGAGTGCCTGGAACAATTGTGTTGGCTACGATATCGATCAGCCAGCGTAGGGGATAAGTGGCAGAAACACTTCAGCATGGGAGAAAGGCTTACGTGCCTTTTCGTCGAGAACAATACCAGAATAGACAATGGATAAATGCCTTATTAACTTAAAATTTTGCGTATTGGAATCCGTATGAGTCATCGGCTAGTACAGAAACACCGTTATTTATGCCCACACGCTATTTCTAGTACGATCTTCCAAATTGGGTCCAGTTAATAGCTGGCTTGCCGCACTCCGGGCGGATGCAAAGAGTGCCTTGAGGCAGCTCAGCTTGATCGAAAGGAACGCAGAGAGCTTAACATTCGTTAGACTAGGGCTTCATTATGATGGGCGAAAGAACTTACCTTTGGCTCCCATTGAAGGGGCTCGCTCGTCGACGACCTCGACCTTGGATAGCTTTGCGGTCTCCTTCTTGACAGCTTCAGCGCAGTCGCCATCACCGCAGTGAGGCATGCGGAGAACATTCTTCTCATTAAGGAGTGAGACAGTTTTGCTCCAGTCCGAGTTGTACTTGATGTGCTCGTGGTATGACTTCTTGGCTTTTTGGAACATGTCCTCTTGTATCTGTTCAAGCAGGCTGGCGACTTTTTCCTTCACGTCATCTACAGCGATCGTTCCCTTTTCACCCGTGTCACGTCGAACCGTTGTGACAACACCTTTAGCAGCATCTTTGGGGCCATATTCAAGTCGCAATGGGACTCCACGAAGCTCGTATTCAGACATCTTCCAAGCTGCAGTGTAGTTTGAGCGGGTATCGCATTCCACGCGAACACCGACAGAGCCCAATTCCTTGGAGATATTTTCAATTTGATGGAGTAACTTGTCTCTGTCTTCGGGACTCGTGCGTGCTGACAGACCAACGGGAATCAAAGCCACCTGATATTCAGCAACTCGAGGAGGAAAGATTACGCCTTTGTTATCACCATGAATCATAATCATAGCGCCTAGGGAGCGGGTTGAGAGACCCCAACTGTTTTGGGAGCTATATTCCATTGTGTGATTAGCAGGTTGCAACTACAAATGACAGTTTCTGCTTACACATGTAGCTTCTGACTTGGGCCACCATCAGCCTTTGGGTTAGGATCCTCAACGGTGATGTCGAACATCTTGGAGAAGTGTTGGCCAAGGGCATGGGAAGTGGCTAGTGATAATTTCAGCCCAAAGAAATAGAAAAAGATTTCAAGTCCACAAACCTGCTTGAATCGCACGACCGTTGCCAGTAATTAGACTCTCTTAAGATTCCATATTATCAGTAAAGGACCAGAAGCTGGTGGTTAGGGCTTACCGATAGTTGTAGTATAGAGAGCTCCAGCGAACTTCTCATTCTCTGTTTTGCGGCCTTTGACAACCGGTACAGCCAACAGCTCTTCATAGACTTGAGCATACCAGTCCAGGATCTGCAAGACTTCCTCGTCGGCGGATTCCTGCGTCAAATGAACGGTGTGCCCTTCCTGCCACAAAAATTCACGGGAGCGAAGAAGGGGCCTTGAGAGTTAGTAAAAATACATAACGGGGTGGTTTTCAACGTACAAACATTGAGAAAACTCCCAACGAACTACATTTGCCCACTGATTTCGTCGGAAAGGAAGGTCTCGATGGCTCTTGATTTTGTCGGAGTAATCTCGATAAATTCCGGTCTCTGAAGTTGGGCGGACTGCCATAGGCGTTTCAAGCTTGTTATGGCCACCATGAGTCACCCAAGCCACCTCCGCGGAAAAGCCTTCAATATGCTCCTGCTCCCGTTCTAGGTTCGCTTTCGATATGAAGAGCGCTACGTATGGTTAGGAACTAAGTCGAGGTGCCACAAAAGTACTGACATACGGTAGTAGCAGTTGCGAACACCAATGGTCCTGATTTTCGCGTCGAAGAAATTACGGACCTGTTCCCAAGCGAACATGATAGGTGGTTCAAGGATATAGCAGCTTGATGGAACGTGAGCGAGGGAAGAAGGACGCTAGACGGGGTACTCATCTTGGACATCATAGTAAGATATCAATTGGGCCTTGGTCAGCACTTCAGTATACCAGGAGCTAAGGTCTTCTTCACGAGAGACATTTATGCCTTTGGTATCAATATTTCCCTTCTCCTCAGGCTTCTGGCCTTGTTTTCCCATGTTGTTGGCGGTTTGCGATGATGTTGGTGAAAGTGAGAAGATTGCTGGACGAGGGGTAAAAACAAGGGACAGAATGTAGCTCGCTTTAGGGCGGGGCACGACAAATTCCTCACGTGACGCCAAGTCTCTCTGAGTCACAAGCGAGACCCCAGAATGCGACGTATCTGTCCAAGCAAACCTAAGTGGACAAAATTAGACAGAATTCTTTTCAAGGGTCTAAAAATCATTCTAAGGAATTGAGTTCTTCGCGTCAATTAGCGCTACTCTGACCAGAGTTCATTAGAGCCACAAGTCTTGATAGATCATCTTCATCATAGCGGCTTCAGCAGGCCAAGGATCAACGGCCTTGGCCACTTTGCTGCACCAATCGTCATTCCACTTGAATGCGAGGAAGGCGGCAAAATACTCCCAGTAGACCGGATACCAGCCTGCAGATTCCCAGTCAATAAGAGAGACATGGAACTCTTTTCCATTCTCACCGTCTTTCAATCCCTTCACCAGAACATTCTTCCTCTGTAAGTCCGAGTGTGTAAACACAGGCATCCTGTCATCAACAACAAGGCGGTCTGCTAGTTGCTCCTCAAAGAAATCTGCGAGGTGTGAATAACGCTTATTATCTTGTGCATTCAACCGCGATTTCAATATCAGACTTTGTATGCATGCTTGTTCACTTGAAAATGGACCTGAGATGTCATTTGGGTATTCAGGCCAGTAGAAGAGGTGATGCGGCATATGGCTTCCGTTTAACTGAACCGAAAAACCCTTGGTGCGGTAAACTGCGAATTTGTGTCAAAATGGCCCGTATTTTGGAAAGAATGAGATCCTTATCAGATCCCTGAAGGGTTGGCCATAATGAATCAAGTGTATCGCCTTGTAGGCGTTCCATTACAAGGAACAAAGTCCCGTCTGCCTCCTTCCACATTGCATATAATCGGGGAGCATACCCTTGAAAAATTATTACGTTCGAGAAAGAGAAGGTTTTCACTTTCAATCTGATCATTGGATCTGCTATACTTTGCAATGAAATGCTTGCCAACGCCTACAACTTTCCTAGTCGCCCAACCTTCAGTTCCCTTAATTATATCATCTGATGCCAAAATTTCCGAAGTTGTTGGTAGAGGTGCAGGCAAATCTTCGGCATTCCTCAAGTATAGACTGGCGAAAGATGTTGTCATTCTGATTTAAGAGACTGGGATGATGTATGAAGAGCCAACTGGTGAGACTGGTATAAACACATGAAACAATGCTGGCTTATCTCGCTCAAAAAGTCACTAGTGGTGAAACTTCGGTTTAGGCTCATATATTCATTCGTGGTGCTCCCTCTCAAGTCTCAGATGCTAGCCTGTTGGCACGACGTGTCTTCGGAGCGGCCCGGCGCTTAAGCTTTTCTTACTCAGTTTCTGGATATAAAAGGGGCGTGTCTTTTCTCCCATTATTATACTTAGACAGAAGCAGTATTTAATATTATGCTCAATAACTACCATACTTATTACGGTACTACCAGCATCTCTAATACTTCTACCCTACTGGCGGGGTTGTCGAAGTTGGCTCTCCCCCCCATCATCTCCTTTCATCTCTCTACAGTATGACTCCTCTAAGAAGATTTCGTCTTATTTATCTTCTAATGGCGGCCTATTACTAACTATCTCAAGCAGATCATGTCTTACGACGTCTACAGAGTCAAGTACAATATTGCAATTGCCGATCCCGATATGCCGAGCCCAAGATATCACAATGTTATATTCGTAAAGACCGAGGACAATGGCGATGGATTCGTCCATGAAGTCGCCGGTGATATCACATCTGGGATGTATTACGACACTAGGTCCAGCAAATGGCCAGATAATTCCGACGATTGTCACTCCAAAGAGCTCCTAGGTACCATCAAAGCATCCGATTATCCGGATGAACTGGATCAAGTTTTGAGGGCACTGCCGCCACCTCCAAAGCAGAAGCACTTTAACCCCCAAACCATGAGGACGGAGCAAATAAAGCCGGACGGAACGTTCTATGAACCGGGCGAATCTGGTCCTCCTATGATTAAGTGTACGGAGTGGATTGCGAATCAAGCAGTACCTGCTTTATATGCTTCTGGTATTCTACAAAAGTGAAGACACCCATGATGATGGAGACTTGAACATTGGCTTCAAGGAGACTTCTTCTATTTGCTTTGGGCTATTACTCTCATCGCGGAAGCTATCTCACGTCTTCTGTACGAATAATATTTGAGGTTAGAATGCTACTTCAAATATATCTATACTGATGACTATGGAAATAATTTTATGTGAAGTTGATGTTACCATAGGATATCCTCTGTTTGTACTTAATAATTGACACAGATTATTATTATCTTGAAAGCACTCGAAAGGGACCTCATTATCGGATGAAAACTAGCAAGTAGCATATTATAAAATATTTATTTAATTGACCAGCGGAGCTCTCCCCGTATATCTTGCGTACTTACGTAGATAACTCATATATCTTTTACCACATGGAATACTAGGATATCTCTCGACCAAGCTCTTCAGAAAACTAATAATTCGATGTCACTCTATCTTTACAGCAGACGAATCGTCTGAGTAGCTGGTAAGTCCCTCGAGCTGAACCCTACACTTATCTTTATCTCGCCCTTTGGAACCCGCCATTGCTGTGCTATCGTATCCCAGTAACTGAGATCACGACGCGTGAGTGAGAATTGTACCTTTGCTGACCTACGCGGGTCGATTTTGACTTTCTCAAACCCCCGCAGCACCTTGACTGGTGTTCCAGACGGGGTTGAAGACTGTGGAGGAGAAACATACAGTTGCACAACAGTGGCGCCGGAGATTGAACCTGTGTTGGAGACACTTATTGATGCGGTGACGAGTGTCGTGTAAAGGTCGGGGTTTCCGCCGGGAACGATACCTTGCCTTGCATCTGGATAAGGGGACAGACCTCGAGCGGACGGAGTAGTGGTGAGGCTAAGTTTAGATTTGAGTGAGAAAGTAGTATAGCTGAGGCCAAACCCAAATTCAAAAGCGGGTGTAATATCTAGCGCGTCAAAGTGTCGATAATCAATCAAAAGACCCTCTGTGAAGTCTGATTGCCATGCATCCGGAGTTGAGACGTCTGTGATATTAATTATTGGGATATCGTAATCAGATTCCTTTGCTGGAATGGTGTAAGGAAGTTTCCCCGAGGGATTCACGTCGCCCCAGAGGATATCCACAATAGAATTGCCACTTTGTTCTCCTGGAAGGTGAGCAACTAATATTGCTGTCACGTTCGGATTATTTGCCCACGGCATAGTGTTCACACCCACTGAATGGGTAATAACAATCGTATTCGCACATATCGATGCAATATTGTTAACAACTTGAGTAGAGTTCCAGTCTGCTTCAAAGGATAGACGATCAAAACCTTCTTGAGCGAACGTCTTAAGAAATACAAGGCATACGTCAGGGATGGGATAAATGATAGTAGAAGCGCCGTTTGGTTGTGAGATAATAGAATTATCTGTGATGTATTGTACTCGGGCCCCAGTAAGCTGAGCGCGGGCTTTAATAGCTTCAAGCGGGGAGACAATAGATGTGTGACGACCACTTCCTGAACCACCACCTATATCAAGAGTCCCTATATCGTAACCGGTGGGAGGTGATGGGTATGGCAGCGAAAGACCATCAGCAAGATCCGCTGCATCATTGCCAAAGACCCCAATATTATGGGGTTTTTTAAGAGGCAGAGCCGAATTAGTATTCTTTAATAAGACTGTGCCTGCTGCTCCTAGGTTGCGGATTAAACTTGCGTGATTGCTCCGTACATCGCGGGCTGGAACGGAAAGGACGCCGCCTAATCCATACATAGACTCGAGAATATACATTGCGGATGGATCGACGGTAGGATAGTCTTTGTCCTGATGCAACAGAAAATATGGAGTCATGATCCTTCGCACCATATCATCCAAACGTGCCTCAGAAACACTACCGTTGCGAACAGCCTCGGTGAGATTTGCTCCAAAATAGCTCAATCCAGAGTACGCAGTTGTCGCATCTAAGTATCCCGGCATAGTCATATCCAAACCAGCGTTGGCAGATGTGACTCCTGAGTGTGTGGCGAACCAGTCGCTCATTACGTAGCCTTCGAATCCAAGCTCTCTTTTCAGGATTCCAGTCAGTAGTTCTGAATTTTGACAAGAATAAGTCTCGTTAAGTCGGTTGTAACTGCACATCAAGGAGGCCGTCCCTGCCCTGACAGCATCTGCAAATGGCCATAGATACAACTCGTGCAACGTACGATCACCGATGTTCGACGAAATGCCCTCTATGTTGGTTCCATTGGCAGATACCGTATTGCTTCTTTGAGTCTCTTGCTCGTTTCCTATGAAATGCTTCGAGCAAGATTGGACGCCTGGAGCCTGCATGCCGGTCACTGTGGACGTCATGGCTGCTCCAGTCAGATAGGGATCGGGAGAAAATCCCTCCCAGTTTCGACCACCCAGCGGATGCCTTCCAAGAGGCCCGGCAACCGGCTTGCGACATCAGTAATTAGCTACCCGTCAATTCAACGTTCCCTGAATATGAGTATACCCCAGTCCGATATGTGAGCCCTTCGCTTTAAACTCAGCACCTAAGTACGTCCCGCGCTGATACATAAGGTCTCTATCCCAGCTGGCAGCGGCTGTCAAGCCCGCGGGAAAGATGCTGACCAGGTCTTGCCGGTTAACTGCGGCTGGGCCATCTGACATACAGAGACCAGCAAATCCGATTCTTTCAATAGGCGCTATATTGCCAATGCATGGGCCATTACCGGTGCCAGTCGTGATGCCTACCTTTTCCGTGAGGTTGAGCTTGGCTAGAAAGGCGTCTGCTTTCTGTTGTGCCGTGGCCCAATTCGCCTTCGTGGGCTGCTCATGACTTCTAGCTTTGACTTGATACCCTGAAGCCGTATGAGGCAGGCCTAGGAGTGTGGCCAAGGGCACGATAACCAGGGCGGATATGGCATGCATCGGAAATCATAGAAAAGTTAACGACCACTAAACTAGAAGATGAGAGGCTGAGGGATCGAGAGATAGATGCGTGTGGTCGTCCTACATAAAGAATGCCGTTCATATTTAAATCTTTACAAGTTACTATTTCACCCAGCTATTATGTGGTTAGATCCAGAAATCAGTGAGGTCACTAACGAGCTTTTTGCAAGGCCAAGAGCGATAGCTGGCGTGAGAAAGTGTGGTATTTCTTAAGAAGCACCGTGAGTAAGACCGAGAAGACAGGAAAGAGACAGGAGTATAGGAAAGAGTTTGGGAGTTATGGCTTATCATTAGACCGAGTCTCCGAAGTATCCGCCATAACTTTGAGGAACGGTTAAAAGAGGGAAATAAGAAAGGCGGGGCTTGAGGAAACTCATTTCATTATATAAATAGGGAATAGCTATTGCCCGTATACTGTATGATCAACGGCTCGAATGCGAGTGCGAGTGCGAGTACGATAGTGAAATTAACGTATCATGTCCTCGGATTGGAGGGAAGGTGCGTAAAAGGAATAGATTCGAAAATGAGAGCGGTAAGGATAATGTTGTGCCCCAGAAAGTAGAGCACTCATGCAGGACAGAGCGATCAGGTATAAATAGAGGAGCTCTTGAAGAAGTCAGCCATGTTGACAATATATCCATCTGTACGTACCGGATTCTATATGATTCTCCTGTATCTGCTCCTATCATATCTTAGAATCTGCTTTCAGAAAGCTACAAATTAGTTAATATCGGACAAGATTAAGTATGTGCTAGTGAGAACTTCTTAGTTAATTATACAATAGCTTATAATTGTATTATGAAACTGGTGTATTCCAAGAGGGGAAGTTTATACAGCCGGCAACGAGTGGGAGCTGCAGTACCCCAAGCTCCAGGATCACCCCGGACTGGATCCGCACTTCTCCACATTTCCCCCCAGCCCGGCTTAGCCCCTCTTCTACACCAAAGCCACTCGTATTCGCACTCGTACATACGACCCCATTCGCAGTCACCTCCATCTCCAGGAGAGGATATATTGATACGGCATCTCCCTTAGACTTAATTTCCGTCAAAGCCCGCAAGTCACCTACTCCTACAGTAGATCAAAGACCGCGAGTTCCTCCAACAGACCAGTTACAGTTAGAGCTTGTTCTTTTGCTCTCTCCACGTATCCCGGATACCCCAGGTCGACTCTTCAATGGTGAAGTTGCGGTTGCCCCTCATTTCTTGTCCCCGCGTTTTAAAATACACCGCTTGGCCCGTATTAGTTCAAATGATAAAGAGGATCTAAATGGCCATAGTCAAGGAGGACATGTATTTGATATCTTTCTCCTATTCTGAGACTCCCCTTATATAGCAAATATGTATATATTCCTGCTCGCCACCTTACAATGTCTCGTTCTAGCGTCTGATCGGACTTCAAGTCATTTACCCTTACCAACCTTTACTGACGCACAACTCTCGCATGAAACGGTCACTTTTGACAGGAATACGGTTGCAGACTCAGCTGTCCCGTTGAATCGTAATCTGCTAGGGCTTTCCATTGAGTGAATATCTACTACTGAATACCACTAACGCCAAGTGACTGACAAGTCGTGAAATAAGATTTTGTTACATCACGGCTTACCTCGGCGACTTGAGCAAAGCGAACGCGTTCTCTCGTCAACTTCTCCAGAATATCCAAGACCGAATAGGCTCACCACCAAGGATACGCATAGGCGGAGATACTCAGGATGTTGCTCGTTACTGTGATGACTGCTCACAAACACTTAATAACACATTTCGTAGCAGTCCCACTAACCCTCTTGAAACGGAAGCCGTCAATGTAACTTTTAATCGGAATCTCTTCAGAGTGCTCAACGAAAATGCCCCCTCTGAGCAGCAATATACCTTTGGCCTGAATCTGGGACAGAATAGCTTCGAGTATCCATTAGCAGAGCTTCAAGCCGCCGAGAAATATATGAATGTCTCGCGTTTCATTGCTTATGAGCTGGGAAATGAGCCGGACGTGTATTACCTCTATTCAGATAAACGGGGCCCAGGCTGGAACATAACAACATATGCTCAACAATCAGTGGATTTTCTATTACAGTTAACTGCATCATTGAGTGCCCAACAATCTAGACATTTTCCGGGGTATATGTACGGATCAACCAATTTTGATGTGTTTCCATTTGCATCGCTTGTGCAGTTGGGAGTTTTTGATATTGTGAAAGGGATCGAACAATTAAGCAGACATTGCTACTTCGGTCAAGCTTGTTCCGGTAAGTTACTGCTAGCACCAGGTAAAACTATTCTGACCTTTCCATCCTTTCAGTCCCGGACGCAATTCCACTTACGACGCTGTTAGATCACTACAACACCCTCACTGTTACCCAGGGATATATTCCTTCAATAGCAGCGGCAAAGTCTATTGGGACTCAATTCATCATGGGAGAGACAAACTCACTTTCATGCCATGGCTTGACCGGTGTTTCTGATACAATCGGTGCAGCTCTTTGGATGCTGGACTACTCATTGACAGGAGCAACACTTGGCATGGATGGTTTAAACTTCCACAATGGAGTAGGTTATCCATATAGTGCGTGGGAGCCGACTACGATTAACGGAACAGCTCCATATGCAAAGGGAATGTAAGTTCTCTCTATCACCAAAACTTAGACATTATCTAATCATCTTTCGAAATCGATGTTCAGCTATTATGGCTTCCTTTTCTTTGCAGATCTCGTGTCGGATATCCGCGCGCCGAGAATCTCACATATACATTCGTTAGACCTTTCGGATTCTGCACACTACGCTCTATTCTCGTCCTCTCGGCAAGTTCAAAAATTGGTCATTCTCAATCTTGATTATTGCAACAGTACCACGCCTCGAACGTACAAAACCTCTGATGTGTCATCTGTTTTGGGTAGAAAACTCAAGGTCACAAGACTAACGGCGTCTTCCTCAATTGCCACGTGTGGTTTGACATGGGCGGGCCAGACAGTGAATCAGAGTGGAAAACTATCTGGAAAGAAAATCATTGAGATAGTTAAAGACGGTATAGTATCTATTGGATCCAGTGAGGGGGTAATTATCGAGAGAGGATGAGAAACACTAAATAAGTCGCCCATTAAAAGCCGCGAAGGTTACCAATATATGATCTGAGATAAAGATTGAAATCAAGAACAAATATACTTCCACTTTAGATTGATTGTTCCCAGCTCGCCGCATCTCCTGTGGTCCCCAAATTAATTGAAGCTCAATTGTTTATCTAAGGCCTATTATTACGCCTCTACAGTCACTTAGATATATCTCTTGCTATTTCTCTGTTCCAGATTGTTGAATCTTTTGCTACGATAGCATTTGCCCATTTTCTTTCAAACTCTTCTGCATCCAAATGGACAAAATCAGCAAGAATAACCTCCCTCTGTGGTTCTGTGACATCATACTCCTTCCCATTTTTACCTATCCGATTGATTCCGGTTTTATGCTGACACTCATTGGGTGCCTCCGTAGTACTACTCATACTTGTTAGGTTCTTCTTCTCCATCGTCATTCCCTCAATGGCTGGTCCTGCTGCCTCGTTGCCGCAAACAAAGATTGTGGCGATGTAAGTGGTATTGAATGGACCCTTGTTATGAAACAGCCTAATCTGCCTGTCGATTGTCACCGTTGGCAACTAGCTCCTAGTAGGTCTGTGCAGGCAAAGATCGAGAAGCCAAGCTGGTCGTATGAGACCGTGAGGGTGGTGGGGTAATTGCTAGGAAGAAGCGCTGCTCCCCCGGATAGGTCGCAACGATCGTGTAAGGGGATACTAATGGAGCCGAGGCTGTCTCCAGTGCAAGTGCTAACTGCTTTGTAGTAGTAAATTGAAAACTGCTCTGCTAACGTGTTGGATTGTAGCGGTGATCAGACCAAGGTATAGATTGAGCTTTATATTCTGGATAGGGGGAAAATTATGACTCGGTTTGATCTAATAAGATAAAAATAGAAAATTTGAACAAAGAAGTTGGATTTCTGAAGAAAACTTTTACCATAGTAGATCATGAATACAGCTTTCAATTCCCCTGTTCTTCCTTCTTGGTAAGAAGAATCGCTGCTCTTTCATTTAGTATAGCATCCGATCCAACACTTTTTAGAACAAAACTATATCAAAACACAAGTACCAGACTGCAGAGCATCTGTGTGACTCTGTGATAGCAATGATGTTACATTGGGGCGACCTTTACAAACACTGCATAAAAACGAACAGTGAATCGCAGGAATCCGTTCACGGCCAGGGTTAGTCCTGGCTGCCCTTATTGGACAGCATTCACTCCTAACATTCACTCCGTATCCAGACAAAGTAAAAGCGGCTTCACCTCCATTTCCATTCTATAACATTTTCTATTATGCTACAGAACCTACATGATGTAGCTTATATCACTGCATTATTATAAATGATGTTTGAAGTTAACAAAAGAAGTGGCAAGGTCATCTATTACTCTCACCAATGGATCCCGTAGCACCAACAAAACTTCCATGGAGAAGCTATAAGTAAGTTTCTACTCTATCCTTTCATTTCTGTACCAATATACTCACTACTTATATCAATAGATATTAACCTGGCTAGATTTTGATCTGATGTGATGGCAAAGCTGAAGAAACAGAAGACTGAGAAGATTACCACGCAGCAATTACCCTTGAGATGATGAAACCGGCGGGCTACTCCGCCTACCAATCTGCGACCGTTGTGGCCAATCTCATGGAAAGCACCAGTACCGGTGCACCATGGTGCAATCGCCCAGGTCTGACCCGGAAGGCGTCTAAGAAGCTTTTTATACGGCAACCATGTGCGGGGTGCCAGGTCGTGCACCAATTCCTGAGAACGGACATGCCGCCCTAGCAGACGGATCTGCAGCAGTTTGGAGAGAGCTCATGTGCAGAAGACAAGTGGTGCGGAAAGATAAGCAAGATGTATGCAAGTGCCGCAACCTGCTCCAACAGACATTTACAAAAGCTAGAGACAGGGCGTCCTCGCACTGATTAATGATAACCAGGAAGAAATTTTCGCAGGGCCATGGTGAGCAAGGTGGAAACAGCGTTCTTAGGCCCTTTCCTTCCATTTCCTGAGGGAGCACGGACGAAGGCACTGGTGGAGGTCAAGCACGGTGTGCGTCCTCTGTGGATGGGGGTCGTTAGAGAGTGACGCAGATTGCTTAAACTATAAAATAGTACAGCCATATATAACTCCCATCTCTGGTATTACGCTGACCGATGTCTAAACAACGTTGTGAATCCCTTGAACTCGGCCAGAATACATTATATCCATATATGGCACTGAGTTATCCAGAAGGTCAGGGGGGAAGATGAGAGAGCGGGGTTATGTGTCCTAGGCAAACAACAACTTGCAAGCAGCAACAGGCATGGCAGTTATGTATATACTCTTGTTATTCCCAACTACTAGCAGATTAAAATCTAAGATAATGCCTATATCTATTTAGTGTGCAAATCTAAAATCTAGCCTCTTATTCCCTTCATCAGAAGTCGTTGCCAAATACGTCAACTTCTCATCCTCACTCATAGAGTTCCAGACTCTATCTCGATATGCATTTCGCTTTATGTAATAGATCTTTGTGCCTAGGTAAAGGAATATGTTAAGAATAAGAATAGAAAGAAGCACATGGTTCCCACGGTTGTATTGTGGTGCGTCGTCTTCTCGGTAGATATTGGCACTTATGATTCCTGATGTTTGAACGCACATATTGTAGAGAGCAGCAGAAACGGTTCGGGAGCGCACAGCGTTTGAGTTGCGGGAGTTCCAGCCTACTTGAATTGGATGCGCTATGAACAAATGACAGTTAGAAATTGAAAGCAGGCAGTCTAGATTGAAAAGGAAGAAAATGTTGCTTAGAGAAATCATTCTTACCATTTGGGTAACAGAGCAAGGCCGTCATAATTAGCCAAGCAAACCACTTATTAATCTGATTTATATCCACAAGATTCATAAAAATAAGGAAAGGAAGAGCCCATATTTGGCCAATCAAAGCAGTATAAGTGAGCTCTCCGAAGACCTCGCCTGCGTATGTAAGCCCCAACATAGTTATTACATGCAACACTTTACTAGGTATCACTAGCAAATTTGTCTTGAACGTATCAAAGCCAAGTCCCCTCAGTGAAAGAGTGAGGTATGCCGATGGCGTCGACATTGGAGTTTGGAAAGTCAGGCCTAATATGTATATTGGCCAAAGGTCGAAGTCTTTCATGCTCTTCCAGAGCAGTGCAAATGTTAACGGCTCACGGTTGTGCATGGAACTCTTACTTGGATCTTCCCGGATAATACGGTTCACCATTATCTTCTCTTCGCGCTTAGTGAACCAGCCGTCTTTTCCTCGGAACCAGCTTGCTGTTGATGTAGGACTGGACGGCATAAGGACAAACGCGAAAAGGCCAGCAACAAGAGTAATGAAGCCCTTCAGTGAATGTGAGCATTAAAGGCGTCATTAGGGATCAAAATCATTCATACTTCAATTAAAAACAGCCACCTCCACCCTGCCTGTCCTTCAACGCCACGAAGATGCAAAATTCCAAATGCAAGAAAACCGCCGAGCACATCGGCAAGCGCCGAAGCTGTCCAAAAGAACCCAAGTCGTAGTGAAAGCTCATGATGCTTATAAAAGTATGACAAATAGAGAATTACCTATAATCAAGAGTTAACGCGCACCGTCGGACATAATAAGACGATGGGTAGCTACCTCTGGAATGAATCCTCCTTGAAGCATGCCAAGAAGTCCTCTGCATACTAGGAACGAAGAACGTCCTTTTAGATAGTACTGTGCCGAGCCAACAATGGACCACACTACCATTTGAGTAGGAATCCAGATATCGGGACCAATCCACTTGGCTATTAACTGAGAAGGCAGCTCTGCACACAAAAAAGCGAATCGGAAAACCGTTTGTCCAAGGTTGTAATCTGCTTTGTCATCAGCCCGTCTTCTCTGAGAGCTTGCTATGATAATTTTGCACCAAGGATTAGTAGCTCACCGTTAGTGTTCATCCCCAAGTCTCCTAGCATATTATCTGTCAAAGCTTGTGAGATATTTGATCTGTCTAATTCCAACGCCATAAACATAATTGCAGCAAAAAGCATGATCTTTAAATCAATCTTCCTAATGAGGGTATGCTCCTCACCCCAAGTCCACCGTTCATCCGGATCAAACCGATGGATATTCTCCCAAGCGTCATTAGGTCGAAACTCCTCCAGCGTGTCGGGGTCATCAAAGACCGAAGGCTGCGTAGCTATCTCATCGGGATCGTACAATGTCTTCGACCTTTGGAACCAGAATCTCTTTTCAGAACCGGGAAGCCCTAGTGCCAAGGATTTCTTATGACTAGCGAGCAAAGGCCGTGAAATTCGATCCTCATCATCCTTATTTTCTTCATCGTCAAAATCCGGGAGGACTTCACGGAAGGTAGCGTATGTCTGCTTGCCTGACTCCGGATCGCTCACAATAATATTAGAGCTCGCGCTGGATGAGGCCTCGGAAACCTCAACCCCGGGCACGAGGCGCTGATATCGCGGCCGTGCATTCTTATACGGGTACCTGAAGCGCTGCATTGGGATATCCACGGAAGCATCCTTTCCTGAGGCGGATGTTTGCAAGCTCATGGACAGGAAGTAAGAAGGATCGTGTGTGAAGAGATAGAGTAGTTATATATATCTGGCTCTGTGGGGTACACAGGTAGATAGAGCAAATGTAAGACATAGGGCATGACGCCTTTGATCGGGTGTGAGATGCAATGCTGCAACTCGCGTCTTGTGATGGAGCATGGTCTCGCATGGTGTCGAACGGAATGGCGTTGCGCCCCTGCCTCCTTCCCTTGTCATCATTTGCGTGCTCGCTGACGTGCTCGTCTCTTGTCACGCCCAATCCCAACTTTGAATATCTTCATAATTACTGGACGCCTAAGATAAATTAATAATAACAATAAGAAAAAAGCAAAATAATACTATAAACATTAAGAAGTTAGCATTTTTATATTGAATTATCTCTATATAAAGCCAAATACGGGTTGGACCTTAGGCCGCATGTGTGGTCTGAATTCACTCGTCAAAAGCGTCAACAACGACTTTAGCTCCTGCTATAGCAGGCATCAAAGGTACAGCCTGGTCAACTTATCGGAAGTTATAAGCTATTTGCGTCTTCTCATTGTACGCTATAATTAACTGCGAAGATGGATGTGCTAGAATTGCTGGTTGGACCGGCAGCCTATTGCTACACCAGTTCAGATCGGTATTTGGATTCAAACTGAGGTCATCGCGTTGAGATAAATTCCACAAACACCTACTGATGTGTCCTTCGTCTTTACTATTTGCGAACTTGACAAGAATTACAAGCTATCAAAAACTTAAAAATCACAATGGTATCTCCAAGCTCCTTCGTTTGCGAACTAAGATCGGACGGTATCTCCCAGCAAGAGATACATCAACCCAATACTACCTCCACATACTTGGATCACTATAAATTACCCGCGGCCACTGATGACGAATTATGTCTCTGGAAGGATGTTCCTTCAAAAAAGCTCCCGGTGAACAGCGTATCAGGTAGTCTATCGCTGACAGAAGGCTTATCAAAGGTCTCTCCCGAACTCATCTTCCTCATTGCCAAGTTTCTCCCGCCAGCGGAGATAGCGGCGCTATCATTATTATGTCGGGGTTTCCGCAATCTTCTTGAGAAAGGCTTTCTATACCCACTGATGGAATGCTGGAGTAGTGACGAATTTTCCACGTTCCAAGAACTAATCGCAAAAGACTTTCCAGATCATATTGCTTGTCAGCTCTGTCACCGCTTGCACCACATCACTGCTACAGAGGCGCTTGAATACATCCCAAAATCACGAGACGGCGATGATGCCGAAGGATGCATGATGAATTATATTAATCTTCTCAGGCGTGGCACCCGTGCCAACTGGTATTTTAGCCCCCCAGTTTTCCTTATGGCAATGAAACTCTTTCGGCAACAACGCGATTATTCTAAGTACCTGGAACTTCTGTCACCAAAAGAGCTGAGACTATGCAATCCCTCGATAGTTGAATGGAGCCAGTCCTTGGCCCGAGTATGTCAAAACAACTTCATTCTCCGCCGCCAAAACGTGTGGACACCAGCTCCGACAGAAACGAAATTTGACTGGAAACATCAAATATGTGCCCACATCCAAGTAACCCGAGTAGCCCAAGGCCGACACAACTCAATCCAGTGCTGTTACACGACAGTAGGAATGGATACGGTACAAGTATATAACAATGGGCGTGACGGAGGAAAACGTGAGCACAACCGAATGTTACAGTGTCGCTTCTGCCATACCGAGTTCCACATCGGCTTCACAAAGCTGGACAATCAACAGACTTCACTATTCGCAACAGCCTGGCATGACCTGGGTGAAGGGAAAACAGCTTCAGATACAAAATGGCAACGCCATATAAATGGAAATCTGGAAACCCTCCAGGAAGCCAGCCTTTCACCAGGATCAATCAGCAGCGCATTTGAGCAGGAAGGCTCTTTTAATTTCTCCCCGGCGATTACTTCTTCAGAAATTAATGATTTACTGAATATCGTCAGAGCACTAGAATTAGAAGACAGCGAGAAGAAGACTGACTGCGTAAGCAAAGCTATAGATGAATTTTTTGGCCACAGACGGGATTGGTATGCGGGACCCAAAGATCCACAAGAATTATACGGCGATGAATGTCCTGCTTATGATCCTGGGTACGAAGACGAATGGCCTGTTGGAT
The DNA here is from genome assembly GCA_021399445.1 of Xylogone sp. PMI_703. Classification (NCBI taxonomy): domain Eukaryota; kingdom Fungi; phylum Ascomycota; class Leotiomycetes; genus Xylogone; species Xylogone sp. PMI_703. The sequence goes on from JAJTUQ010000003.1 coordinate 5,919,145, forward strand.
CAGAGTGGGAAGATGAATCGCACCTAAACTGGACTTTTATATTTTTTATAGCAATCTCTGTTCTAGTTTGGGTTGTGGGAAGGTCAAGAAGAACCTGATTGATACTGGTTTTTCTTACAGTATGCTTATTTGTGAGCTAGAATATTGTAAATATTAGATGAAATCGAACTTGATTATGAATAGTTCATTCGTGCAAGATACTATTAGAATTTGGAAGATTACAACAAGTGAAAGTATAAACAGTTTCTTCTGCCCGCCTCTAGATAACCAGAAATAACCTCTTTTGCCCCTCTAATCATTTTCAATTCAAGGAAGGGGCCCACAATCTGTTTCAAACTTTAAATGGTACTCTACAAACATTTTCGCATCCCCGATCTTCGCATGATCATCATGGCTTTGCATAAAATATTTTCTTTACTTAATATAGAGATACATCAAATTTCACCTGCTTTATAATAACAAAAAGGCTGGGGCTAAAAATACAACCTCTCTAGCCATAAGCTTGGCTTCTGCACTTAGAACATGTGCGATAAAGGTTATAAGAACTGTCACTAATGAAGTTGGAATTGAAGAGACTTGTATATGTTAAAATAATCAAAACTAAACAAAATTGAAAGCAAATAGACTCTCAATCAAATAAGTCCATACTGTGGATAAAAGAAGTTCGATGCCAGTCTTCCATGTTTGAAAAATAGAAACCACATATATCATCTCTTACGGCAGTCTTGTAATGATGGAGTCTTCCACAAAGACATTCTTCTGGTTCTATCATACCATTTTCAATTAAATTTATACCAAGACCATATTTGCACCCTGAATCCAAATTTCGGAGAAGTGATTCCATGTTAAAGTAAGGCGAAATCCAGCTCTCTCCTTCGTTGATGCGTCGATATGTCATAAATTCGGCTTGCACAGCTCTCCAAAGTGATATCAGATTTCTATCATTCCCAAAAAAGATTTCTATATCCTCATCACATTTTTGAAACTCCGATACAGGTACCTCACTATCAGAATCCCTCTCCATATGTCGGGTATACACTTGACTGCGCAGAGGCTGCCATTGTGCTCGCGATAGCTTAAGAACGTGGTAAAATATCTTCCAGCCAGTCTTGGTAGGATTGGGCCACTGGGAAATCAACTCGTGTGGGACGTTCTCGACAAGGTCAACAGGATCCAGATCTACGTGACTACAGTGATAGTTGTCATCATCATGGCCTAACAGAGCGTTCACGGATACAGCAGCTTTCGAAGTTGGATTCGCGCCGAGGGATATCATGCAGAGTAGACAGGCAATCATACCAAATAGTGTCTCACCCTCGCATCCTTGTGTTGCAAGGTGAACTGTGGTAACAACCAGCGTATGTAAAGGTAATAGTTGCAACTTCTGACCACAGCTCTCATTTGCACAGCGCCTCACAAAAAGACCGCTGGGAGTGTTTATATCGGGACCCCAGCGAGGCAGGAAGAGAGCATCGATGGAATGACAGATGGCTTGCACAGAAGTATGGCAAAACGCATGCTTCCACTCAAATGGTATAGCACGCTGGCCTTGAGCGTAAAGGTTTCGAATACATTTTGAGTCTGCATCCCATCTTCCACATATGTCTACTTCTTCCCCAGCAAAACGAGTCTCCATTTTGAAAGCATCATCAACCACATGAGGAGAGCAAGATGTATGACTTTTCAAAATGGTAATCATGAGACTATCTAGGACAGTGTGGCCTAGGTGATTGACGTAGAGTTTCCGGGCAGACGCTTCACCCGTGGGCATTCCATACATGAGTGTAATCAAAATGTTACAACAAGTCTCAGATCCAGATAAGTAGCTTGCGGCTAGATGGAGTGGATATATTCCACTATTAGCAAGATCGGAGTGATTACGATCTGCTAGTCCCTCCAGCATACTCTCAACAAGGTCAAGATTGTGGGCCATAATTGCAAAACCAAAAGTCTCGTAGAGTAGGTCTTCAGGTGATTTTCGAATCGCTTTCAATACTTGACTTGAAGAAATTGGAAGGCTATTTGTTTCGATATTGCTGAATTGGTTACTTTCCAGGCTAGACTCTAGAACTTCTGCGAAGTGGGTAATCGGTTGTGGCACTGCCCAAGGTTGCCAAGTTGCTTCGTCATTCGGGTCGATGTTTTCTTGGGAGGCGTCAGGTGTCAATGGATCATCAACACGCTTATATCGTATCTCTCTAACATGTATACTCCACCGACATAGGGTTGTCGGAATTTCGTAGACGACGTGCTGCCGTGGTAAGGAAGTGCTTGGACTCTCGATGCTATATCTGGGCGTTTGTGCCGGACTGGAAACCATCGTTCTGAGAGACTCATCAGAGCCAAGCATTGAAGCATTCCATCTCAATGGGCCTCTGTTCCAGCACTTTGCTGTCTTGAAGGAAAATAACCAGAAGTCGTACAGCCAGTTGACCATGGTACTAAATAGTTGTTATTTTTCGGGTTATCGTCTACTTGTTTTAGAACTGATCTTACTTTTTCTCGTGCCTGCTCATCCCTTGAAGGAGCTCCATTGTTTGACCTTGGATGAAAAGGCGAGTCCTGTCAAGCTTCACTCCATTCAGTACGGCGACAGTGGTAGGCGAGGGCTCATTTCTCGGTGAGGCGCCTGGTACATTGGGAGATCGTGGAGAACTTGATATGACTGCAGGGGATGGAGTAGTTACAAGAACGTCGCTAGCTGGAGTTGTAGGATGCATCGCAGCTTTCCAATCCCGACGGTTCAGATATGGAGTGTCCCAGTTCATAAATCTGGTGGCTGTCAACGGACGCGCAATATTAAGCAGGTCGCATATGCCGACTTACACTCTCCTACCACATTGCAGGGCATGCCCAAACAGCAGCTCAATATTTCCAACATCAAGTGCGAGACTGGAGTCACCCATTGCGTTTTGCCGCGCTTTTGTCTTTACATGTCGCCGAATCTGGGTATTATCGACTTTGTATCCCTTATATTGCGACTTAGACGCCTTTCCCAGCTGTGCCCGCGTTTGGATCTCTTTGCATATCGCATCTTTTTTGGATGCCGGAATGTTTCTTTTCCATCCCCAAATACTGAAGTAGCGCTTATACTGACTCTCCCTATACACGTATCACAGGGTAAGCCATAAAGAAATGAGCAAGAGGACTCGGACTCACGACGCATAGAACTTATGTCGACCTTTCATGAGGTCCACAACATCTTCTAAACTCCTCCTGTCTTGTAGGTACAATTGCTCTATATACGGCTTTAGCGGTTCCCATCTTTTAGTGTATGGCACATGTGAGAAGGTTGGAAACGGTTCTGATGGGCCACTTTCCATCGTATGTGATATAGATTGGCAAGGCTTTCGGTGTTATAGTAGTTGAGGAAGACGATTCCAATATTTAAGTATGTCACTATGAAGCAAAGAAAATCTGTGACGCAGGTTGAGGGGTGAAATATATACCCAGAGCAGAGGCTCAAAATCAATAGACTAGATAAAAAGCACCTGCAGATCCAACCCCCTGAACTTGAAACTGAACCGTACGTAAAAATCCCAAGAGTAGACATACTCTTGCATGCCAACCTATCAGACTTATGCACGTCGAAAGGGCTGGATGATGGATTCCTTGACGCCACTTGACGCCTAGTCACATAGACAAAAGTTATTTAGCCAATTGCCCTCTGCCAGGAGATCCCTCCTGCTGTGTAACATTGATATCCTGCAGAACTTCCTGCGGCCCGAGCGTCGCATCTTTAAAGGAACAAAAGTCAGCTGGCGAATCAGCGCTATCCATTTATCTCGCTCCAGCTGAGATACATTCACCAAGATTAGCACTCCGCAGTAATAATGGTTAACAATAACTCTCAAAGAGGGGACAATACGCTAGGTTCCATTAAGTCCCCGAGAAGTGAGATCACTTAAGAATACAATACCCCTGGTAACCAAGACTGACAAAAGTCCGCCGCTAAATAGGAAGGGAGTGGAGGACACCCGGTCCGTAAAACATAATGAGAGCTCCTATGCGTGATATGAATATGCCTCTGGTTAGAATAATCTATCACGCTCATGGAACCATGTTGCCTTTCTTGCCAGCTCATTTTGTGGTCCTAACTGTTCGGTGTACGGGGATGAATCCACAGCTATACGACCAGTCAATCTATCAATAGTTATATTCCATAATTCAAGGTGTCTCCACTATCTCTTGATCCGTGTATTTAAAGCCGCCAATTTCTTCCTTCTCATAGCCGTGTCGCAAGCAGTTCCAGAGCTACTTTCTACTAAACATCTCGCCTCCCGTCTTCGCCAACCCTCGAATAAACCTATCAATATGAATTCACAACAACACAGTCATACCATAAAATCAGAAGAAAATGGAAGGTAATTTGTCCTAGGAGAGATAGAGTGTCCATTTTCATGATTCTTATATGAAACATTGCTGATCGTCCCGCTCTGGCTCGCAAGGGTTGGCAAACAAACCACCCCAGACCTCGCCGAGGCTTCAAGGTTCCAAATCTTTGGAGATACATTCAACAATACTCAACATCTTGTTTTGCCTCAAAGCATGGACACTGAGCAACCAACTTTGCACGCTATGCAATACAATATCCCCACATCGCAACAATCGGAGACATCTCTGGCAACTTGTCATACTCAGCACTGTCATTCCAATGGTATCCCCACAGCAGGCCCAGCAGATGCCATGGTGCATTACAGCGACGAACTGTTCTTCAAAACTTACCAACCTTATAATCCATATCCAATCCATACAGTCACATACACCGAAAACCATAATACTATTGACTGTCCTTACCACTCCCAGGTCCTCCAAGGAAGTTCTACACAAGGGACATGTGGATATGGAAAGGATCCGATGACCAGATGGCAGATGATAGACAGCTATGATGAGTGTTCTATTGTTTGTCGGCAGGATGGGGAACTGTCCATCCACAAGGATTGTCAGTGTAAGGAAATGGTTCATTGGGATGACGGTACTGCAACAAAATCAAATAGCCAATCTCAACCTCAAGTTTGAAGGAAGATTGGAGCTCTTGGAAAAAGGTCAACTGAAGCGTTATGCTTTACATTGGGTGGTTTATTTCAGTCATTTGAACAAAGTATAGCATAGAGATTCATTCCTTATGAATGATCGCTTGGATCTTGGGTTAGCCAGAGAATTTGTCAGATGCTCGTTTATCTTCATCACTTATACTTCTAGCAAACATGCTTGATAATTCCAATGTGTGTTTCTCATCATAATCTAATTAGACCCAATCCATGATTATTGGGCTGTCTATAATATTCTAAGTAATTAGGTTTTGAAGAGCCATATGTGGTTATGACGTTCTCAGTACTCAAGAATGGATCAAAGAAAGTGATTATTAGTTCCCACGCCGAAATAAATGGTACTTAAATAGGTCAGCATTTGGAGTAATAGAAAACTTGTTGCATTGCGTTAGGCCAGGGAAGTATTGCGAGGTGATGATAAAGCCTGCCGGTAGTTGGAGCTCTATTTGGAGCTTTTGAGTACCAATGCCGCACTACGCAAGTAGGCTTGTCTAGCTCGATATCGTCTTTTCTATTGCCGTTTTGTAACAACCAAGGTCACCTAAGCATTCGATCCAAGTGCCCTTAAATACAGGAGCGGTTTCATATAAAAGGTCATCATAGAATCGGCCAGGTGGATGAAGAAGAGCACGTGATCCAATAATCCTGGTATCGATGTAAAAGTTCTAAAAATAAATGGATTCCATATCTCCACATTCTAGCCGGCATAGAATACTTTAGAGCAAGTTCAGCGGCAAACCAATCGCTACATCAAGCTCTCACCCTTTCCTCAAGCAGTCTAGCATCTTCTGGATTATCCTTTAGACTTTAGCATATGAAGAGTTTGCAATACTTAGACGAAGAAAAAATTTTCAATTTTTTACTCCCTTGGAATGCTCTAGGTGTACTAATGGTTAGCTTCTCTCGCGCATCCCCATTGGGGTGTTTGACTTTTGTTATATCACGAATAATACTTTGTATCTAATTCCTAAGCTTAGCCTACCAACACCTCAGATGAACGGATCTGAGAACCACAGTAGCTATATGTTCAAATACAATGCAGAATTTATTACATGGCAGAGACATATTTCAATGTTTGGCACCTACGTCAGAACCCAACTGCACTGTCGTTACCTATCTAACTCTTGCCACATTGCCAGTACGGCAACATTTTCTACGACTTGATTCTTCCCAATCTAATGTTTATAATCTCAGTATGCTCGCCACAATACGCCTTCATAGCCACATGTATCACATCGCCTTTAGTTGTAGCGACAGTGTATCTGTCACTTTTTGGACCAGCAGCATCCTGATATTCCTCAAACACTTTCTGGCCGGCTTTGGCTCTTGACACATATTGTGCATCACAGCTAAGGCGATGAAACTTGCGCTTAGTTCCACCATCTCCGCCTTTATGTAAATAGCACCTTACATATAACCAGTTTTCGTTATCGCCTTGGAGTGGTATTCTTACCAGGAAGAATTCCTCGTTATAAAATCGTAGGTTCATACGTGACAGAGGCAAAGACCCGGTTAATGCTCTAAAATCTCGTCTCCCCCGCCAGAACTTCCATCCGGTCTTGACGAAAAAGTCATCCCAGTGTTTATTTCCAGGAAAGGTAACTTCCAAGTATGGGTCATAAGTTGTTTCCTTTCCAACCGATATCTCAGTTTGCGGGTTAGAGCTGTTAAATGGCAAGTAAACCTCTTCTAGCTTAAATCTCCTCATCTCTTCTGCTGGAACGTAATGCACCGATTTTACGTGGCGTTCAAAAGTGCCCTGCTTATCACGACTCCTACTCACGGGAATGCATGGATAATCACCAAAAAATTGTGGATCTCTGCAGAAAGGCCACAGCATTAACTGACCCGAGACTTCTTGGACCGGCATAAGACAAATGAAGTCCGCGAGTCGTCACTGAGAGAGGTTGGGCGCCGTATCCGTGACCAAAAACGTCAGCAATTTCAGGGTGCTTCTCAAAGTAGCTCGTTATAGTCGAAGGTGCTATTGCCTTCACTCTAGCCCAGGATCCGGAGACGATAAAGTCCCCGTCAATTTCGTCAATACAAAGTGTACTATCCTCTCCGAAATACTTGGGATCGTTGGCAAGAAAACTGTGGGACACCTCCACCGTTGCATACGGGCTATGCCATAACAGAAGACTGTAGTCTTCACTCCGCCTTAGAATCTCTTCTTGGAGGCGAATGAAAGCCTTGGGACCCTCTCCGTAGATCAATAGCATATTGACATCAAATATACTGAGCAGACTATACGCTTTATCTTCCACTCTGGTTGTACTTCGTGATGCCGCCCAAGACATGCGTTCTCCTACAGAATGGTCCGAGAGATAATCCATATTCAAAAGCACACTTTGGCTAATATCCGTGATTTCAGTGATTATAAAACGAAGGCTCGCTTTGGTTCCCAACTCTGACTAGTCTGACGCATAAAATTCAACATGCTGAGGTGCAATAAGCTCTTGAAGAGTCCAGCCTCTCGTAAACCACCGAGATGATCTGAATTTATCTTCATCCAGCTCCGGTGATAATGGAGGAACGTCAACAAGATAGGCATAGCATACGTGTGACTTCTCATACCACCGATACATCGAATTAATAGCCTCGGATAGTTCAGAACTGGAAGACTTATCGATGCAACACGTATCTATCCAGACCCATTTAAATTCATCTTGATGAGCTTGGGCACAACAATGCTCAATTTTAGAGAAGCCGGATTTCCCTCTAGCCTGATGCGCTCCCGCCCGCATATCCTGGTAAGAAACTTCGCCTTCTCCCCACGTATGAGACAAGATTGCATATTTTGGTGCTTCGGATTCATCAAAATTTGTAAGAAGAAGCGTCGAGCAGATACATTCCGTGGAGCGATAAATGGGCGGAGTCAAAACTTGGCGTAATATTGTCAGCGTAATTTGGAGTTTTGGAAAAGGGACATACCCAAAAATTTAAATCTCCAGTACCACTACAAAATCTGTACTAATTCTTCAAAGAAAAATAATACTGGGAGAAGAGGATGAAGCTCAAAACTTCTTCAATAGATACAACACAGAGCTTGACGTGGACAAATAGCGGAAAATGACTCGCCATTGGTTCGGTACCGATGTCAACACCTCCCACTTCCTTTAGATTTCAATCAAATCCAATGCTGTGATAAAGTTGATGCTGTCAAACTCACGTTGTTGGTCTACACGGCGGGTCAACTTGCAAGCCGCCGGCATTCTCAGCTCTCCTCGTCTCGAGATTTGATTCTCCACAGATGAATTTTGACAGATATAAGAGGAGGCATTATCCGAGCTGCATCATTCTCCACTTCTTGCAACGAGTGCGAGTTGATTTCAGAGTCGTGAGCTGTCATACTTCTGTGGCAGAAAGACATCTTCAACATCGAATCTAAAGTAACTGAGTTTAGCTAGTGCCGCGAAATAATAGAGATATTCGCAGTTATTAAAATACTCGGTTGGCTAAACGTTACTATCAATAAAAAAGAAAGAACACAGGTGCGAAGAGCCAGGCCCGTGAGACTATCATGTAAAACCAAAATACGCTGATGCCAAACTTTTTCAAGATAAATGAACGACAGAGAGGAACGACCCAGTGTATTTAGTATTATCCACCTCCCATTCCGTTCTGTAAGTCTTTCTTCCGGATAGAAGAATAAAAACGGGTCTAGTTCGAATGTGGGGCTTACATACGGCGGGGTCTGATGAAGTGGCTTCAGCTGGCACTTGAGAAAGTCAATTACTGCGGAAACCACCTAACGACGTGGCCAAGGGTCTCAGTACGACAATTTTATGAGGGATCAGTTTCCTCTCTTTTTACCTATTTTAGATTTTGGGGAAGAGCTGGGTGTTACGCAATTATGAGTATATTCCCGATGGAATAATCTTTGTTGCTTCTCGGGCTGTTTTCTCACCCCAGAATGTATGGGGCTCTAGACTCCAGTCATAGTAACCAGTTAACTCGCGATATCAATAAATCTCGGCATTAGAAACGTATCAAACCATGATTAAAGATACTACGATGATGATAAATCATGGGATATCAAAATAAATAGTAAAGAAACCAATTAGTTAATGAGAATGAATAATGACAGAGCATGTTTATTTCCTAAGAATATTTGAGCTGAGATGAAATCATGAAAATATTCGGGGATAGTCAAAAACCACTGCGATGAATCTGGAATAGTAAAGTTTGATAGTATTTTGTGTAAGTACCTTAACCGTTTATTACAGCACGTTATGTTCACGGGTTACTTAGATACCGCATCGCTAATCGATAACCAGTCACAAGTCGCAAGTTACCTCCCTCCCTCACTTTACCCAGAACCATCGCCCTCAACACTCCTATCAAAAACACGTACACTTCTCACATCAGGAAACAAATCGCGAACACACACCCCATCCCATTCCATCCCTTACTTACCCCTCCCCCCTTTCCACGCAGTATTCCAAGCGGGGATCCGCGCGACACTGACCCCTTTGAACTAGACATCCCCGTAGATCCTCCCCCGTGCACCTAACCAATGAGTGTCCAGAGATGGCATCTACGCGCTCCCATAGGCTAGCGCAGGGTCTCCTAACGAACTTACACTTACATATTTTCATGTCTTGCATCGGATGGGGATGCCGTGCATTGCCAATGCATGAGCATATGAACATATAGTATGTGGGCGATGGGATCGTATCATTTTGGGTTGCATGTAACCCTGGTTGATTAATTAATTAAATTATGTTGGATGAGTTGGTGTTTGGATGTTGGTTGGGGGTGGATGTTGGAGTAGTTGATTTGGTAGGAAGGTTTTGGACAGTCCAGCTTTGGAAGTTGGTGAGAAAAAATTTTCTATCTTGCGAGGAGGGCTGAAATTGGATATTACGAATAAGAAGGAGAGAAGTGTTGCATTTACTTGCTGTTGGATCTTCTTTTGACACCTGATAATATAGTTAGGTTCAATATGAAAATCTTCTGGTCGATTTAGACAACAGCTGGAAAGCTGAGGGTTGAGCCGGCCCCCAAAGTAGCCCGCAGTTGAGTCCCAGGTCGTTGGCGTGGGCGTTGGCGTTGTTTTAACCCGCGACTAACCTCCCCAGCAACCTGCCACAGCTAAAGCCGCGCTTCCGAAAGCAGCAAGCAGGTGGTCTACATCGAAAAGAGCCTCTGAGAATGGGGGCTTTTGTGGCTTGATCCTATTACGGTATGGAGTACGGAGTACGGATGTACAACTTGTTACTTTGACAGGTGTTAGCCAGGAGCCAAGCAACAAACACTGCAAAAGATGCAACTTTTCCCTCCCCAGCCAGAGCAACGCCACAATCGTCTGGACGTTGCCAATGACAAGCCACGGAGACCCTGTCAGCAGAAAAACTGGAACCCCTGTTGGATCTGGATGGTAGGCTGGGGCTCTCGTTCGCCTAGCCATGGCGGTGATGGTGTGGCGTTTGTGGCGCTGATGTGGCTGTTACCCTCGGCTGAAGCGCAAATCTGATCCGATCTTTTGGTGAGAAACTTTCTAATATGGTACAGGGGAGTAATAATACAAGTACATCACGGCATGGTCTACTACCACGTAGAACAGGAGAACAAGAGCAAATTCGCCTGCCACGTCAGAATGAGTAGAACGTAGATCTAGCATGATGATGTTCTCTAACGCGCCTCGAGTGTGGCGAAGGCGCGCAGTCTGCAGGAAGCAGTGGTACGTGGAACTGGGTAAAAACTGCAGCGACTGCGCCACAGCTCCTCGAAATAGAGTCGCCGCCACCGAGATGCACAACGCACAAACGTAGAATCCACCATCCGTTCCTGCCTCGTTCTCTGCTGCTGCTACTCTGCTACTGCAGGTTTCAGCTCGGCCGGGTCCATGATCTGTCCGTCTGCAGGAGATGGGAATGGGAATCCTCGGTTTTGCGCATCATCTGGATAACCGGGAATTGTTTCTGGGATATTTGCATTGTGTTTGTGTTTGATGGTGCTTGATTGATGTCCAACGTGCCAGCAAAGTCTCAGCTCTGCCGAGGAGAGTTGCGAACTGAGGACGTGAGGATGCGCAAGCGAGAGAGGGGCAGATGATCACGGAGATGCCCTACGCCAACTGTGGTATGCAGACCGCATGATGTCCGGCATGGAGGGAAATACCAGATTCCAGCGGTGGTCGGTTAGAAGAAGGAAGAAGATACAGTACTCCTGCAGATACGCAGTTACGATACGTACGTCTTGGAGGTGGATGAGTCGACGAGAGACGACCGATTTGCGGGCATTTTTAGCCGGGGTCCAAAAAAGATACCCGGTCGCTTCACTCTCACCACATGTGACAGTTGACAAGTGACCAAAGATGCCGTCCCGTGACCGTGGTTGATATTCCACAACAGGATTCTTCCCGTGCCGCTGTCGATGAAAATCACGAGGAAGAAAGAAACATTCTGGACGTGCCTCGTGACTCATCAAACCTCAAACCCATGGCAAGTTGGGCAATCCGGCGCAATAATGGGCGGGAAACGACCGATAAATGGGGTGGAAATTGAAGGAGCAGATAAAAACACTGGCGGAGAGGGCTCTCATTGGCAGGTAAACGGAGCCGCGAATAGGAGAAAAGGCCGAAAGGGGAAAAAAGAGAGAAAAAGAAAGGGAAAAGAGAGAGATAGACGTGAACGATCACTGCATGGCTCCATCACCAAGTACCGGGACCCACGATGGAGCAGGGCCTCTACTGTAATCCGTAGTGTATCAGGGACTCAGGGCCACTGCCGGGGTATCGTCACGTTTGGGAGCCGCCGAAGAGCCCCAGGGCCCACGTCGATTGGCGGAGGGGCAGCCCGGTCGTCACCAATGGGCGCGCCCGCAACCGCTGGGACGGGGCGGAGATGGGTCCTGGGCACTTGGGCTCTTGGGGAGCGAGGGACCCTTTTTCGCTTTTTTGTGCCAGGGCCATGGGGGGGCGATATGCGATATGCGATAATCGAATAGTAACCCAGAGGTACGAAGTGACGAGGTTGTCACGGTTGTGCTACGGTGGTTGCGAGGGCCCGCCGTTGGCCCATTTACGACTGCGACGACGGAGCGAGGCAGGAGAGGGCCGAAGAAGGAAACGAGGGACGGACCCGTCCTAGGTTGGGGATGGGGAGCGATGCGAGCCGTTTTCGGATCCAGACTTTGGATGTGATGTGATTTGATTTGATTTTACTTTTCTTTGACAGGACAAGTACGGAAGTAAGAAGGAATTTTAGTGAAAAGGAGCGAAAAGACCGAGACAGCAAATCGCAGATGGAGAAAGTATCCGGGTGCGAGGGGCCCAGCATTTAATTGCTGAAAGCTGACGACGAAGCTACGATAGCTTGGAGGCGCCTGACGCAGGATGGAGTGTTCGCGGGGCCATGGTTTGGCAGCGAAGCGCAGGAACCGATGCAGGAGAGATGGGAGTCATAGATTAGTTTATGCAGGTATTCCTGTATTATTCCAGCAGATGGATGGTGAAGAAGGCTGGAGGAGCACAGCAGGAGTGTACTCGATACACGAGACAGGCATAATCCAGTACTGTGAGTATCGTACCAGTACCAGTACCATGGTCCAGTCGAGGTTCACCGCGCCACCGCACATCATTTTACATCGCAGCCGATCGACCGGAGAGAAGAAGAAGAGGCTTCTGTTGTATTCGGTGAGTCCATAGGAGCAAATCTTGTAATACGTTAGTATGATCCATTGATACCACAGTACCTCGTCGTGTTCGTACATAGGGTCTATCGATCCATCCGCCCTGGATTACCTCAGTGGGAACTCCAGCGCACGACCAGAAGCGCCATCGAGCTGTGAGGATCGCCCGCTTGGCTGGGGACAAACTGCAGCCCCCAGGTTCCAACCACGGTCCACCGGCCACGGTCCAGGTTCCATCGTCCAGCGTCAATTCTGCCTCGCGCGCCTGCACTTGGTGGTACTCGACGAATGAAGCCGCGAACATGCGCTACTGGCCTCTCATAGGGTCGCAGACGTGCAGTAGTAGACATCGTCGCAGCATCTCTCTGCCAGTCCCTCGCCCGGCGTTGGCGACGTACATGCGATCCCCAGGCGGCGCAGTCGCTGCTTGTCCCTTTTTTTTGCGCGTCCTGCGGCCGTTGAGTGTCTGGCGCTGATTTGCTTTGCTGTAGGTTTTGCCCTGCTTTTTCTGTTGTATACGGAGGATTCTGTCGCTCAATTGTGGTCTGGTCCTCGTTCCTGCCTTCGCTTGGGAGATTCTGCTGTGGCTCGCATCTTTACCACTCACAGGCGGTCACGTACGCTGCGAGAAGTGCCTGCGCCGCTCTTTCCCTCTGCGCAAACGCAATGCAGCGCAACGCAACGGCGACTCCAGGCAGATGAGGCAAATTGCTTTCTCTTGCGCTCTCTCTTGCGCTTGTGTCTATCGGTCAATGAATGGCTCTGGCACTTTGATCTGATCTGACCTGACCTGACACTAGAAGCCTTCTACCTACTCCCCAGCTTGCTTTGGGGGCCAATGCTGTGCCAGTGCCGTGCCACTACCGCGCTGGATGATCCGGGACCGTACTGCTGCGTAGATGAGTGGACAACTGGATAACTAGATTATTGGAACGACTGGATGCGACTGGAATGGAATCATGGATTACTGTAATAATGTCGTCCGACAGACACAAGAATAACCTACCCCCTGGCCCGGTACTTGCGTGCTCGTTCGCTGCCCAGGATGACAGAGACACGGAGAGAGACAAGAGAGCCGACGCCACACAACCCAAGACCTCACTAACGAGTAGTAACGACTTGCTCGACTCCAGAGCGACGGCAGCCAACTGGACGTCCCGAGCCTTGGAGTGGCCCTATTTGGGCTTCTGCGCCCGTCGTCCATTAACACAGTACTGTTTCCTTCCCATTCCCAACGGTCCCACTTCGCCCCGGAGCAGAAAAGGAAGCACGCAGCCAGCAGCCAGAAGAGCTTCTCCCCAGGAACATTTCATCTACAGATTCTCACTCTCACCTCTGGGTCCCAACTAGCAACTGCAACTGCAACTGCTGCCGTACCCACTCGACCAGCTAACCCAGCTACCTTACCTGGCCCTGGTCTTCCCACTACTGCGCGCGAACAAGCGCCCCGGGCGAAGAAAGACCCAGCAGCTACTACTTGCTGCTACTTGCTGCTCCTAACTGCTGCTCACTGCTGCTGCAACTGCAACCCTGGAGAAAAGCCCTTCGGTGGCCCCTCTCCCGTCCCCCCTGCGCCTGCCCAGCTCGGTTCCTTAAGGCCCCGCCTGCCATCCAAACCCATTCAACCCTCTCCACCATCTCGGGCTCCCTTCAATTCACTCTTATTTTCACCTCCATCCCTCCCTCGTCTCTTCTTCTACTTTTTCTCCCTCTCCTCCTCCTTTCTCTCGATCTTCTTTTTCCTTTGCTGGTCACCGATAATTCAATTTCTTCTTTTATTATATATTATTATCATCAACAACTACTATATACACTTTTTGGGGCAGCCCAGTATTCACGGCACATCCTGGTAGTGCTTTGCTACCCTTTCGCTCTTCCCTCCCCTCCCCTCTCTTAGAGAAAAGACTTTCGCTCTGCACGTGCGACATTGCCGAGTATACGGGCCACACCCTCATCCCGCACCTTCAACACTTCAACACCCCAGCGCCTTAATCATCTTGCCGCCTTCGCTCATTCTCTCTTCTGGGGTCGTCGTGTATAATCACTACTGTGGAGAATTATTTCGGTTTCGGTTTTATAGAAAGATTGATGTCCTCACGGACCAGGTGGATTATTGACATACTTTAAAAAAAGAATAGGAAGGGTACGTTGCCGCCGACGCTTCTGCTGCTTACCCACTCCGGTAGTCGCCACCACCAGCTGGCTAACCTGGGGCTTAGATTCTCTCTTAAGCTACCCAAGCTCCCCCTCCCTCTGCACTCCAGCTTCCTGAACCTGAAACTAAATAAAACAAATTCATCTTTTCTGGGAATGTCAAGGATATACAGCTGCTTCCCTTTATAGCATAGGATAGATACTTTACCCCGGCACTTCTCTTCCTTTCCACAGAAGGCATGCGGGTATAGCAGGAGGCAATGGCGTCGAATAATTCAGGGTTCGGTCCACCCGCTCGGCCGCGCGATGCCAGTCATGCACGAAGGTTGGGAACATCAACGCAGCCGGGCGTGAGCAGACCAGAGCGCAGGGAGGCCGACATTGCCCATATTTCGGGCCAGATGGAGAACAGAAGAGCGGCCATTCCCGTGCCCCACGCGCGACCTACGGGACTTCCCAGACCGAGCCAGCGGGCTCCATCGCCATCAACGGTTCCTAGATCGATGCCTGAGTCGCAGCCCGTGGTGGTACCGCCCTCGCGGTTTGGCTTTGGAAGGCCTGCACGGAAGAATACCTCGGAAGGAGAGAGAGCAGCACCGGCAGCAGCTCCAGAGCTGAAACCAAAATCCTCACGCAATGTCTTGAGGAGGAAGCCCTCGTCCATCTCGGTATATTCAGGCTCCGTCAGACCCGCGGTTTCGGCTTCGACCCCGTCTCTACCTACTACTAGCAACCAGCCACAAAGACCATCCGAACATCCCAGCACCGAGGCCTCTTTGAAGTCAAGAGAAGCCTTTAACGAAGTGTTTGGCGCGAGATTGAATCCGGCTTCGGCTGTGCCATCTCCTAGGATCTATCCGGAGCTGGATCGATATGGGACGAGGCCAGAGGTGAGCGCAAATTCGGATACGCGTTTTGTTCCAGAACTTCCTCACAAGTTGTCTACTCAGGATCTTCCACCGCCTACTCCTCTCTTCTCCGGCGGTCCGTCAACCTCGTCTATGAGCGGTGGTGGGCATAATCGTTATAGCAGCGGGTATAGCGCGAGCGGCTACAGTGCCAGCCCATCAACCAGGTTTTCGGAATCTCCAGGGCCTGGAGGTATGTATAGCAGAGACACAACACCTACATCTATCTCATCACAGTCGCCGGGCCTTATAGCGTTTGCGAAACCAACTACTCCGAGACTGCGACAGGGTAGTCCAGCGCAAACCCGTCCTCCAGTCACTCGAAGGAGGACAGGAAGTATCTCTAACGAAGCCGAGATAACCGGACCTCTAATAGATCCACAAGGTCTACCATCGTTGCGAGAATCTCTCAATTCGTCGTCGTCGAACTCAACTGTGAAAGGTGGAAATGGTGCCGGCGCTGCTGGTGGTGACAAGGGTGATAAGGATGCAAAGGCACAGAAGAAAAAGAAGCGACTCTCCCCCTTACCACCTAGCCCACCACCACGAAAATCATCACAGAAATACGCTGAGTCGCCCGAATCGAAGAAATCACCACCTAAATCTTCCCAGAATTCTACAAGACCTACCATGGTGTCTCCGCGGGATGAGTCGCCTACCAGGCAGCGACCGGTGATTCCCCAGCCGCAGGCCAAAGGCACACCACCATTGAGACCCAGTCGAGAAGGGGCTCCGGATCTCCTGGGACAATTTGCAGAACCCGCAGCCGTCATCCAGAGTAATCTCACTGGCATAAACGTACCACAAGAAAAGAGAAGGAGCCTCCTGCCTAAGGGTTCGGTATCGTCTCCGCCCCCTCAGCCGACCACCACTTCTCGGCCGCAGCAACCATCGCGAGTCCCACTCCGCGCAGCATCACCACTTCCTCTACAGCAGCAAAAGGAGTCATCTCAGCCTCTTACAGGTCTCGGAATTGTACCTGACTTACGTCCAGTACAGGTACCGCCAACATCCTCTCGGTCGCCGGCGCTTCGAACTCCCAGTCCAAGTATAGCTAACACTAGACCTCGCTTTGGTTTATTTAGGCGTGCAAAGACTACTCCCGAAGTTCCACAGGTCGAAAATAAGGAGAGGCCAGTGAGAAAAGGCCCTGCAGCTGGTACTGGACACGAAGGCTACGGCAAATATGCGATGAGAGGAAGGAGCAACAGCGCCGGCTCGGCAGGCTGGACGAGAGATCGAAGTTTAAGTGGCGCAAGTTCATCCAACGAACCTCCATCTCATGATCCCTTTTTCCTTCAGCGTATGAGCCCGGTTATCATCGCGGGTGGAGGTGAGATCGTTGAAAACAGGAACACTAGCACGGAGCTTCCCCGCACAGAGAGTAACCAGAGCATATCACAGCTTGGTCGCCCCAGCATTGACTCTAAGACTTCATCTAAATCCAACTTCGGCTATGAAGCTGGTCCCAGAACAACTCTGTGGCCATCAGCTATGCCAAAGGATGGTGAGGCTTCAAAGCGAACATCCGGACTGGCACCAGCTCGATACCGACGACCATCGGACAGCAGCGATGATGGCTTTACGCAGAACCCTTCGCGTATGTTCCGTAGATCGATTCAGCGGCTAAATGCTTCAGCAACAGCGCTCAATCTCCCTAAATCTGGTATCAGTGGTGCTCCATCATCTTCGGTCAGTAGCTTCGATGGAAGTGTGTTCTCGAACGAATCGAAGACCGACGTAGTTCGGGGACGTACTGCTGTAGCAGGCCCAAAGAAGCTGTCAAAGCGGCCCAAGTCTCCTCGCAAATGGAATTTCTTTTCACGTTCACAAACAGCGCAGAAGCCTCACGCGGAACCTGCGTCGATGAGTGTCGTTGTTGAGAAGCCAGCTGTCAAGACCATACCCCATTATGCGATGTTAGATTCGTCAGACGAACAGCAAGATCTCGATGCTGTGGACCTGGAAGACATCCTACGTGACGCTGATGTGATTTCACTTTCCAACGAGGAGCTTGATATGCTACAATTTGGTTACATCAGAAAAAGTACCGAGCAAGAGCCATCGATAGATGTAGTATCCTCGCCTCAGGAGCAACTTACTCTTCCAGAACCTGTTATGTTCACTTCGCCCGAGCCAATAACACCTGAGATCCCACAGCTGGAACTTCATGCAGCCCAAGAACCAACGCCACCACCTCGCCCCAGTCGCCTACCACAAGTTGGGAGGATTCCAAAGGTTGTATCAGCGAGACCTCCGGCGACATCACCAAAGTCATTCTCTAGACCTTTTGCCAGATTAAGCGTAGTCCAACCATTGCTTGAGCCGATAAAGATCGATGAACAATCTATTGCACTTGGTCCCAGTCCGCCAAAACCTTCCACACCGGAGCCAGGTACCGTAGTCGATGATGCTCATGTTGGCACCAATGCAGTGCAGAGACATTCCAGGCACGTCTCTGGCGATTCCAAGGCCGAAAGCACAACTGGCAGTCGGCATGAGTTTATGGCCTTCTCACCCCGGAAGAACTCTGAAGCTACTACAAGCAGTTCTGGAAATATGAGTTTCGTTGGGACGACGGCTGTTATACCCGAGAAAGACGCTGCTCTCGGAGAGGACGAGGTCTGGGACGAGTACGACGACTTGATTGAGAACGATAACGGTGAGGACTCTACGATGAAAGTGCCTCCATCTGCTACTTCTTCACATGGCCAGCCGTTCCAATTCGAGAACTATGAGAGTCGAGCGGTTAAGCAGAGTCAAAGATTGCCTAAGGAGTCTCCCACAATTGCGCAGATGCCAGCCCCACTTGAACTGAGAACGCCTTTGAAAGCCGGCCCCAGCACGACCAGCTTGCGTGGTTCAAATTTTGGGAGAAAGATCCGAGAAGCTTTAGCTACTACTCCAACTACTCCGATGTCGTTCACGGATTTCTTCTCTGGCTACGGAGATAGAGGTAACTCGGTCAGCTCTGAAGCTCAACTCCAGCAGCGGCGCCTTTCGCGAAGGAGCTCTAGGGGATCTGTATCCAGCAACCACTCCCTGGACCCTAACGTAGAACGCGACGGTTCACTGCATCTTGAGCAAGAGAGCGACTCTCCCATCTCGCAAGTGAATCTCCGCGTTGGATCAATGACTGTGAGCAAGTGGCTTACCTTTGGGCATGTTCTGTTCAGCCCTGCTCGGGAGCAGTTGATGCAGCTAGAAGAATCAACTAAGACTCATTCCATCCTTGTTATTGATGGTCTTGGAAATGGTGAGTGCCTGCAGATCATTTCTTCGTAAGTATGCTAACATTTTCTAGATGATTGGTCCTTCTATGCTGCGGAAACTTATCCAACAGCTACATTCTACAACCTCTCTCCTACTCGCCCTATTCCTGCGAATCAGTCTTCCTCATCCTTCCCTCTTACGCCTCCCAACCACCGACAGGTGCAATATATATCTCAGCTCGACAAGTTCCCCTTCCCATCAGCTTATTTCGACGTTGTAGTCATTCGATTCCCAGTCGCAATGTCTGAAGCCACCTACCGCAATCTTATTTCCGAAGCCAAGCGTGTTCTGAAATCGGGTGGCTATCTGGAAATGGCTATCTTAGACCTCGATCTCATGAATATGGGCAACCGTGCTCGACGAGCTATCCGTGGTCTGAAGGTCCGGATTCAAAATGCCAACCCAAGCATCTCCCTCGGAAGTGCAAGCGACACCATGATGCGAATCGTGGGCAAGAAGGGGTTCCTTGATGTCAAAACCTGCAAAGTCGGTGTGCCTGTTGCCAGTATCGTGAGCAGAGCTTCTTCTGCGCAAGACCCTGAGTCTACTTCCCAATCAGAAGACAAGGGCAAGCAGAAGGAGGAGCTTTCTTTGGCAGACATGATGAAGGATGAATCCAGCGCGGGTGATGAGGGGATCATGAAGATGGTGTCTAAAGTAGGGAGGTGGTGGTACACAAAGTGTTATGAGATGGCAGCTATGGATCCCTCCGGAGCAGCAGCAGTGGACCTTGGTGGTAACGTGGGCAGTGGAAGTGGGAGCATATTCAATGACCCTGCTCTGCTGGCTGAATGCGAGAAGTGGAACTCGAGTTTCAAGCTTGTTGTTGCACATGCGCAGAAGCCTGTTACCAGCAGGAGAAGGACCCTGAGCGTGTAAGGTGCTCATCCTCGCTGCTACTCTTCTGGGTTACAATGGGTGCTCAAGGAAGGTCGTTCCGATTTGCGACATTTTTCAACCTCTTATCCTTCTTTTTCGCGTGCCGGTCGCTATTTACGGCTTTATATTTTTCTCCTATTTCTATTTCCTTTTCCTTTTCTGGAGGAAGATATCGTTTGGTATATCCCAGCATTTTAGCGTTGCATGGCGGATTTACTTTGCTTGCATTTGCATACACAGTTCTCCAGGGACGGTGGAAAACAAAAACAAAACAGATCTCAAAACGGCGCAAGCCACACTCAGCAGCATCATTATTAGGGCCGGATCTCTCTCGACTTTTTACTTATCTTTTACTTTTATCCAGCAGGGAATCGTGTTGGTTGAGAGAAGAGGTTGTAGCAGTCTGGTTTTTTCTTCATATTCTCTTCTCTTCTACTTCCTTTCGATTTTTTCCTCTCCCGAGCACAGGTCGATCTTGGTGGAAACTTTATTATTCTTTATTTTTTTCTTCCTCATCTAGGGTATTATTTAATGGTTTAGTGCGGTGGTGGAATCAAGAGAAAGAATAGGAGAAAAAACGAGCGGGAGATAGTTTCTACCAAGTTGCGCTGATCATGATTATGAGCACACGAAAAGATTAATGGAGATTTATGAGAGAATGAAGATGCTATGAGAATGAAAAGAGTTGTGGGGTGTGTTATATCTACTTTTTTTTATGAAACATACGAAGAATATTTGGGAATGTTTTCTGGGATGGATTATTGGGTATATTTTAGTTGTTCTTTCTTTTCTTGTAGCGAAATAGATACCCATTTGAACTCTTTCGAGTCTTGTGATTCTTTTTGATTGGTGGTGTGAGTTATGTTGTGAAGTTGTTGAGATGTTTGTGATGATTGTGTGAGACCTCTATCACATTAAAACGCAAAACCATTTTAAGACGATTTTTAGTATCATTGTGAAGCAACATAAAGTAGATTGATAGCAGCTTATTCTTAATCTGGGGAGGGTTGAGTTTTTTGATAAACATAGAGGAATAGTTGGTTCCTGATTGCACAACTTAAGGCGCTACGAGATGATATATTCCGGCCAATACGCCCGCTGGCCCACAAATAACTAACTGACTGGCTGGCCATTGAGTGGACCCACTAGCTAGCCTACGGGGCTGGACTACATACTATGATGACATTTTCATACACTCTCTCTATATACGCTAACCCCAGTTAACTCATCAAAGATAGTACGAGTTCAGATATGAAGCAGAACATTATCCCATCCCATCCCATCCCATCTACTCTTGAACTTAACCTTACTTGCTTCTTCGCTAAGTTTAGTTCAGATCCTCCAATTTTAACTAGTTGTTCTCTAATAAATAACAACTTTTGTCATTCCTGATAGATAGATTGATTTGGCTTGATATGAGGCCCATCTCCAAACATTTGGCCATGGGAAAAGTAAACATGATCTAATTGTTGTATTCTTGAGTATGTAGAAATTTGGGCGGACTTATTCATGGTGCAGTACAGATGGGAATATAAGGATCATACTAAGGGTAGAGTCCCCAGGTCTTGTGGGTTTGAATGTATGCTAAGATTCTTTTGTGATTCATATCACTTTTCCTTCATTGGTAGGATCTTAGTTCTTATTCTCCGACACATTCTTCCGATTCCTGAGTCCTTCCACATACGTGTTATATACATTTTCCGCGCTGCCCTTGTTGTTCTCCCTCAGGGTCATCTTCTTTCCCTTCATTCTCCTAGTGGTGCTCTACACGGTCATCTTCTTGGTTCTCCTCATGTGACTTGTCGTCAATAGATTCCTCTTCTTCTTTGGATATATGAAGTATTTTCTTCGGGTATAACACTTCGGGTGGATTAACGAGTAGGGATATACGCTCCTTGAGCCTAGTGTCTCAAAGTACTTCTGAGCCAGCGAGGGACAACAGATCAGTTATGATCTTTTGCTAGTTCAGGCAAAAAGTGCAGAAGTCGAAAGCTATCATCTTGTCTCATAAAACACCGCAGCATCATTCAACCTCACGTGTTGGTGAAAGTAAGTACAGATTGAATTGCAAAGGTGCAGTTCAAGATGTCATTGTATTTAATCAGCATACAATGTCAGGATTCTGGGCTCAATACGTAAGGTTGATTGCCAACATAATGCGACGAAATAGACCGACGATCTTTACAAAGAGTTACTTTGACCTCTTGATATGGCCATCTCCAGCTAAAGGCTATCACTTGCCACAACCACATCCAACGCATTCCGGCCCCTGGATTCGCGCTTGAGATTCTCTTGGCTTAGTCGGCGTTGATGCATCCCCCCAGCAGCGTAACAACAAGGGTTAAAGTGGATGTAATTGTGGGTGTTCCGTGAGATATGACGAGGACCACAAAGACCTCATTGTCCTATTTGAGTAATATTTTTATGGTAAAAGTATCCACAATACAGGGGGTTGAGCAATCGAATCACTGAATTTACTTGTTTACACTGCTGGGTGGATGCATTTAGGGGGGATAGTAATATGCGGATGACGGCCGCTATATATAGAACATCTTCATTTCTCGTGTAGGCTCGGTGCTATGCTTCCGCCCCAGATAGAGATGAATCGTCATAGTAAAGTTTAAGTGTGTCCGGGCCTAAGTAGAGAAATATGGGAAACAAGACCACGAAGCTCTAATTATCGAATCTTATGAGTGGGAGATGAGCCGGATCGGCCGCTGGAAACTTTGACTGGTTCAAGTCTGCTAGTTCACATTCCAACACATATGCGCTGCGGGCAACTTAAACCCCTTGCTAAATTAGTTAATTCTTTATAAATACAACATACAATAGTTTCCTTTTAAAATTCGGCGATATGAAGATAAAGCTTTCGGAGTTAAGGAGGCCGTGAGAATTAACTCCGATGTTAAACTCCAAGGGCACGACTTACCTAAGGCGAAGTCTCGGCGGAGACGTGTAAGTCGTTAAAACAAGCTTATTTGTAAACATTGATACTAAAGATAAATGAAACTGTTCGCCGAAGTGATACCGCGGCCGATGAGCCGTTAGTCTTCTTGTTTAAGTCAATTGTAGCTTACTTAAAACTTGCATCTAACGATTCGTTAACGTTGTATTTGTCTAATTTAAGTTTATCTAATCATCGTAAGTAAGAGCGAGTGAGTGAAGAAAAGATATGTATAGTTTAAAAGTATTCAAACTTGTTATGACACTTAAAAAGCATAGCGGCCCTTAAGTAGTTAACGCGTTAACGTACTAATATATACATATAAATTCTATGTTTAATAACCCATCAGTATGGCTATTAATGTAAGTATGCAACATGATTTGGAATCTACTACTATTGATTCAACGTGATAGCAGGATTAGTCCTTGTTAAGGTTAACACTTTACTGGGGTGGGTATCGGGTAAAACGGGTTAAGGCGCCGGGGTAGAACACAAGGGTAACCTCAGCCTCATGCATTGTGACTCCCCGCGAGCCAATTACTCGGTCTTCTCTGATTCTGTGCCTTAATCCTGTGGAGGATTCGGACGCCAATTATGAATAACTCCGTGGCGATCTGAGGCAAGAGGTCTAATGACCTGTATTGTTTCTGTAATTAGATTATGCGCCGTACTGGAAGAGGCAAAAAGAAATTGGAAATGGCTGGTGTGTCTTGGATGTTTATCGTGTGCTTAATTAAAACTAGATGAATACCGAAATTACCGAGCAATCAGGCGGGAAAATAAGGTAGCGCTCATGAGTTTAAATGGATTTAACATTCTTCCCCCAGTTTTCTTCTCTTGCGTATACGATATACGATCCATGTGGCAGAGGAGGAGTCAAGCTACCGCAGACACAGTAGCACGTCGTCCGCCAGTCGGCCGATGCTACCTTCCGGACATTGAATGGACTTCCAAATTTGGGTGTTCCCCCTAAGGCCTTAAGGTTTACGCTGTCAGAATCCTCTTTGCACGACAACGGCCATTTATACGATATACGGTGCATATCGTCAGCAAAGCGTACCATTTATGTAGGTTAAACTTGCTATAGGGCGTAGATGATCCTGGATAGTCCGAAGTTCTAGAGTTTGAGATGATGCAGCGGGGCGGCACAGGCCATGAGTAAGGTAAACACTCCGTTAGCTTCCAGGGGGCTCAGCGCCGCTTACAGACACTTTCCTTTGCAAGCTGGGCCTGGGCTGGGTATGTGGATCCAGCTTATTCGGTGCGAACCTTATCACCAGCGAAAGGAGGACAGTGGGTTGCCGGTATCCAGCCAAGCTGAAGGATGGCGGGTCGAATCGAATCCCAGGAGCAATGCATGTCTGGACTTCCCACATTGTTACCTTGCTTCCTGTCTGTGCCACAGTAATCAAGAAGCTGGTGTGTGTGAGGCTCAATATTCGATCACATCAGCCCCCCCCGGATTTAATAATCGCGTACTCCGTACTTTCTGTTGATCAAGGAGGGGGAGGCATTCAGCACCGTACCTTTCACATAACTATTTCGCTGTCGGGCCGGCCATGGAGCACAACAGTGGACTTCACACCTCTTTCCATACCGAATAACTGAGGGCTATCGTACTAGTGACAATGATTTCTTTTAAGCAGTCGAAGACTTCCGTTCGTGGCAAGTCCGAAACCCGGTGGACTAAACACGGCTGCTTCCTGTATCTTCTCCTGGTTGACGCCTTGTCCATCGGCCTTGCTCTGCTGAATCACTTCAACTGGACCCTACATTCGGGGCATATTCCCGACTTTATTGCCGGACACCCCTCGGCCGTTAGCCTTATAATCCAGATCATTTCTAGTCTTCTTGGATTCATCTACATCTCGGTTTGCAGTAAGCCCATGCAGTCACTTTTCCAGAGTAATGAGTTAACAGAGGCTTCTAGGCACGATAATCAATCTCATGACAAGAGTCTCTCTCGAACAAAATGGCCTCTCGCTAGATTCCGTCAAGTTCCGGAGCGCCTTGGTTGCTCAAAGTCTAGATACTTCTCTGCCCTACCGATATCTGTGGAGGCTGTTCATCTTCTGCATTTTTGCTCTCGTTCCCTCTGCGCTTTGGGCCAGTGCGATTACACCAGTGCCGACTATGATAATCAGAGACATCCCAAATTCCCTACAGACTCCCGGTTTTCAGAACATCTCATGGGTGGACCTGAACCCCTCGGCAGCGGATGCCCGCCGAGATGAAGTCCTAGGCATCTTCACATTCGCGCCGGCTTGGTACCTGCAGGGGCTCATTCTAGATTCCGCTGCTGGCGCTACCAGTCGTACAGGAGGCAATATCACCCGTCCGAAGCTAGATAAAACGACATATTCATACGTTAACCGCAGCTATGGAGTTGGTTCTGTTGTTGGCTTGGCTGATGATGCTATTGCTCATCAATACAAAGCAACTAAATATTCGTTCATGGAGAACGGGTTCGAAACACAGGTCTCGTGCATTTATAACCAATCTTCCCGCTGGGGTCTGGTTCCTTCCGACGGTCAGCCGGACTTCTGGTATCTCCACGTGTTTGAAGCTTTTGGCTGGCTCCCAAATTCCCCAAACGCGCTGGATTACACAGCCGCAACTATGCTTCACAACCCAGCCATTGTCGCCCTTGCCAGCGACACCTCAGGCGGACAGAACTACTTTGGCATCACGACCGACGCGGACAATTACGTGGCGCTGAACAATACCCAGTGCCAGGTTTTATTCACGCAGAAAGAGTTCTCTGTCGATGTTGACGTCCTCAACCGTACTATTACCGTTAACCCGAAGGAAGAGAACACCTGGCTTACGAACCAGACAACACTGGATAGATATACCGATAAAATAATTGGAGTTCCATACGATATCTCCACCTCCCTGAGCACATCGTTGTATGTTAATGGTCTCGGGAATGCCATACTAGCAAACGTGGAGAATGTGCAATACTCAAACGGGATGAATGCACAAAGCAATTTAACCGGCCTCGCTGCTGCCTTGACTTCCATCATGGACGATGCCATGGTTGCGTTTGGCTCTGCTCAAATCATGCTAGCCAACGACACTGCAATCACCTCAGTAAGGGCCACGTCCTCAGCCTACGCCATTGGGACCCTGCCATACATATACGCCGTCGTTACCCTCTCTCTCCTCACATCTCTCATCTACTCTGTAACGTGGTTACGAACAAATGGTTGGCGAGGCTTATCCAAATTCGATTTCATGGACATAAAGAGCGTTATCGTCGCTGCTTCGAAAGGAGGAACAGCCATTGCTGATGAGGCTAGCAGACTACACGCGGAAGGAGGCACACAATGGTACGCGGACAGCGAGGATAGATTAGTAGGCAACATCTACGTCAGGGTAGACACGAGCGAAGAGATCAGGATCAGCAGAGCGATGGCGCAGCCGCGGCGGCGGAGAGTGTTTAAGACTGGTGGCGTATATCAGAGTACGGAGGGGATGGAGCCTTTGAAGGATCTGGCGAGCCCGATGGCTGGGAGGGATGAGTCCTATGAAGGGTCAGGTAGCTTTTTGCGGCATAACTTCAGCGACAATCTATGATATGGATGAGTGTTTTCTTGTGCTGGAAATGGTGTCAGCTGGCTGCATGGGTTGGGCGTCTCTAAGAGATTGAGAGGTTGTCTGTCGCCCTGGTCCCGATATACTATCGTCGGTGATTTTCATATAGCATACATACCCGGATGGTTATTCGTGGCGTTCTTTTCAAAACGAATATTTGAAGAAGATTGCTCAAAAATATAAAAAAGTTAAGAAGCATAAAGTTGAAGAACTAATTAACATTTTGTCAGGCGTCAATGAGTTATTTACAAAACATTAAATACATTAGGCTTTCACTATTAAACATCAGTTCGTAATCTCAAAACCACAGGGAGATAATAGAGCCGGGTAAAAAGTGCATGTCGTTGTTTTGAGGGTTATTGCCTCGTACAATATAAGCTATAGTCTCCTACTAGTACTGTATTGATACTCCGTTGCTGCAAATTTGCCTCAACAGCAAAAACCTTACTGGTACGGAGTACTCATGACGCATCTGGGTAATTCCAATTGGAGCACATAGAGACGCATAGATTGGCTTGATGTGAAACCACTCTGGCATTTGCCATACGAAAAGTAAACATGATCTCGTAGTGTATTCTTGAATATGTGGGAATTTGGATGGCTTTATTCCTTGTTCAATATGGATGGCATGTGAGAATTGTGATAATAGTAGAGTACTAGGGTTGTGAGTTTGATTATACGTGGTTAACTAGTTTTTCACTTCTTCTTAAAAGCGCAAAGAATACCTACTCGGCAAACTTTATATGATTTCTGGATTCTAGGCTTTTATATATCTATTTTTACTGTTATATCAATAGTGCTATGAATAGATTTTAAATATAATGTTCTTAATATTTCACTTAGTACTTTGAAAAAAATTATATCCCTTTCATATGGGTTGATTGGAAAGAGGTCAATATATCCTTAGTGTAGATATCTGCTACGCTCGCTATCTATGGTCAGAGTCAAAGACGCTGCATTCATATCAGTCTAGTATAACTTAGTTTATTACTCTGTCTTAACTTTTCACTATAAAATGCAAGGAACCCATTATTTCTTATCAAGTCCACGGAGGTCAATAATTGTACACTCTGAATGGGTCTTACTTAATGAATCACAACTGTAGTAGTTAAATCGATTGATCGGTCTTAAGTCTACGATGCTTGGGGTTCTGGATTTCGGAATAAATGCCTGGTTATGGTTCATATCTCTTCTAGACCTGAGGTTTAGCCGATACGTGAGCGATTCGTCAAGACTCGTATGCTTGGTGAAGTTAACCACCTCGTCAGTTAAACGAAAAACTTTACCTGGTATCTAGAGACAATCAGTAATACTCTCTTTACTTGCGCCATTTATCCTATCGGCTGGAGCTCCTGAGCTACCTCGTTAATAGCATCAGTATCCGTAGTAATGACGGAAATGAGCATTCTTTTCTTTCAAATTTTTGAAGTAAGATATATTTCTTTGAATATTATGCAATACTTGGTTATATTCTATATTAGTCTCTCTCCCACTAGTTCTTTTTTAGTCTCTAGATATCAACAGCGGCATCAATCAAGCATAAGTCGAGCCTAAAGAGGTACAGCCCTCTCCGAGTTGTTCAAGTCGTCCCAAAGCACCACCAAAATTTTAGCTTAACCTGTGACAAAATGACTCGACAATTTAAGGCGTAGAGATGTACCTAACACAGCTTCCACGTATTACAAATTCAGCTGTCTCTACTATGATGATGATAGTTATTTGCGTCCAGCGGGGGCAGGTGAAACCTGCTCCCTGAGAGACCTCCCTGGGGGTATTAGGACGTGCTAAGCTAAGGAATTATGTACAAGTGTATATCTAAATATAAACCATGACCGCCCCAGAAAGCATTTCTTGCATACGCGTGGCCGTAGCCGTTCCACATTAAGCTTTGCCCGCCGTTTGGGATGACCAGTGGAGGTGTGAGAGGGACTGTGCCTCTGAGCTAGCTCATATGAGCAGGAGTGTGTGGCTGGAGGGCCAATGGTTAAGTTGCTAAACAACATCTGATGTGAAGCTTACTAGGCCGTAGCTGTCTGTACTAGACCTACCTAAGGGCTTCTATATCGGGCGCCTGTCTCACTCTTCTCTTCGAAGCACTCCTAATGTTAGTCCATGGCCATAGTTTGTGATTCTCATCACTTTTCCCTTTATTGGTAGGACCTTGCCCCTTCTCCGAGGTGTGCTTTTGCTTTCTGAGCTTATCCAAATACTCGTTATATGCATTCTCTACGCTATTCTTGCCGTCTCCTTCGGGGTCGTCTTCTCCTTCATCCTCACCATGGTGCTCTTCTTGGTGCTCCTCATCTGACTCATCCTCCGTAGATTCCTCTTCTTTAAACGTTTGGAATATCTTCTGTGGATGTAGCACTTCTAGTGGATTGACAAGCAGAGATGTACGTTCCTTGAGCCTTCGCTTCTCCTTGCGCTCACGTTTTCTCAAATTTTCTTCTGCTTTTTCTTTTGGGCTTGGATCCTTCTTCTTTTCCTTAGTCTTGTGCTCATTATCATTTTCATTACTTCCGTTGGGAGCTGTATTGTTAGGTTCGACTCCATCCCACACGGCCCATACTCTTTTGGCCCTGGCTTTACCTTCGGCTTTTGCTAGCAAGTGCTTTATGCGTTGGTAACCTGCTGAGAGAGTACTGATGATAGAAACCCATACCGCTAGAATGGACCAGGCGATCAGGAACATAGGCAGCAGAAGCAACCCCAGGATAATCCACGCCACTCGCTGCAATATGTTGCTGGCCAATGTTGAATCTTTCCTCAAGTACCAGAAGGAGGCGAATGACTGGATACCCAACACAATACATGTGGCAGGGAATTCAATCAGGAGGTATACAACCCAGTAGAAGAGATAAACTATTTTGTTTCCTGGCCACTTTGGTGCCTCATCATCATGTAAGACACTGTCGTGTTCAAGCTTCGCCATAATTTTGCCAACCTTACTCCATTCTAGAGGCCATTTGCTACTGGTTTCACGCATCCTCTTACCTGCACTCCTGCTCATCTTAAATCTGATAAACATGATCGGCCAGGCAAGTGTTTCCGCGTTGAAGACGATAACAAGTGTTATAATTAGAGCCACCGCCGTAGCTCGTCCGAAAGGTGCAAGAATAGATATAGCTCTATATACATTAGCATGAAATATGGCTTAGTCTTGAGAGAATACTGACGGCGTGCCCTGCATACTGAATAAACTCTGGTCATAATTAGCAATCATAGTCAGTTTAACCCTTCATGTTTGTTACACCACGACGAGAAAACATACCGATACGAAGCTGAGAGGCAAAAATATTACAGTGGCGTAAGTAAAGATTCGAACATTCTCGGCGGAGCGTGCAGCAGTCCTAGCCTCCGCAAGGTTCAAGTTGTCGACAAGCTGTGAATAAATTAGCTCCTAGATCAGCGAAAACTTTTGACGAGAAACTTTCCACTAGGCGGTGACCTTTCACTTGGTTGATGGAAGACTCCACCTTCTTAGACTGTTCCTTTAATAAGCTGACTTGTTGCTTTACTTGCAGGTTGTAGTGATCTCTCCGGTTCCCATGCTTCAGCTCATCCTTTTCCGACCAGCGAGGTTTAGCACTACGGGTTTTTTCTCGGGCCAACCATGCTTCCAGATTAGCTATGTTGGTTTGTAACATTCGGCGAGCCTGATTCAGAATTCCGTCGATATCTAGGCAAACCTTGGACCGTGTATAGAGCTTGTCAAAGCTACCATCCATCGAGGTCTACTTGGACTCAATAACAAGCTTCAGCTATGAATTGGGTTGTTTTACCTTGAGCTCGACCCATTTGTCAACGGCTTCTAGAAGCTCTCTTGTACAGTTATATGCTTCGAAGACCATTCTGTGCACGAGGTACGGCTCGAGTATCTTGCGTTGGTCTTGCTGCGAGCTTGGTTCAAACCATGTTGAGTTTTCATAAGTGAGTTTAGGCCATACGGATGATTGTTTCGGTAAATATGTTAAGAGATATCCTGTCCAGTACCTATCGTCCATGTCTCCATTTACACGATAACTCAATGAAGCTTTAAAAATACTCATCTTTTGGTTTGCAACCTCGAATGGAAAGTCGCTCACAAACCCATCTAAAAGAGGCTTGCTGGGTGACAAATTATATGTATTGCCTTGCGCTGGAACAAGTTGAATAAAAGCAAGATGAAACTCGGTTGTCCAGACATTCGCGATATAGTGAACCTTGAATAGTAGTTAGCTTTGCCAGCACGATTTGTCTGGGTAGGGCGCGGATTGTCCAACATCTTCACGTAAGTAGGCGGTAAAATTACCGTGATGGCTTAAGAACTCTGCTACGTTATAACGTTCCCGCTTCGGAGCTGCAAGATAAAGAATCAAGGCATGTTCAGTTGATACTGGGGAAAGGTAGCTTCAATGAATCAGCAACAGTCAAGCGTGGCAGGAAGTATATCATGTACAAGAACCTCTTCTTAGCCTTGTCTACAGTACGACCTTCTCGTACAAGCCTATCAAGATCATCTGGATCACAGTTGGCTCGGACGGGGCGTTCCCGGCCATGCTTGGCAATATCAACAACGAGACAAGTATATGGGCCGAAACTAAACCTTCTTTCCCTCGGGCGATTTTCCCATGAATTTATACCCCCCTCTAATATTTTGAAAGGGTAAAACTGGAGACCACTCTCTAGTAGTTCGAGTTCTTTCAAAGTATTTGTATATGGAGCTCTAGGATTGATGAAGTCGGGAAATGGATGGAGCCAATCGCGTTTCTTCCTATCTGCTCATGCACACAGCTGTCAGCACCAGGATAGACATGCTAGAAGAAGTGTTCAGGGGGTGTTTAGAACAGCCAGGGAGATCCGAAGCAGGGTATTGGCAGATGGGTGGTTTACTTTCCGGGTCGAAGACTTGTGACTTGTCTATTGCTACCTTTGATATCATCTTCTTTTTCTCAAATGCAATGCTTTTCTTAGTTGAAGCAATTCGCCTCCTTTTCTGGTCTTCATCTTCTAAATCAATATCTTTACTCTGAGCTATTGATGTTGAGAGTTGTATGTTGAATACTTCTTCACTGGGTAGCCTAATTTGAACGTGTTATTCAAAAATATCCCTTTTGAGCATGATGGTATAACATACAGTCTGAAATCCGCCTGGCTATATTCCTTCCTCAACAAGAGCGTGGGAATCTCAAAAGTACTTCGAGCGTCACAATAATCAGTGTCGAGGATTGGCTGTTTTGTGTCCCAGTCAATCCGCTCAGCAATCAGCCCGCTAGGGAATATACACCTGGAAAGCCTTTCTCTTGATAACTGGGCTAGCTCCTCTGGATTTACCCCCTTGTCTAAGCATGCACAAGGATCACCCAAGCGGCCATCCATCATTATTGCAAGACCGTATCGTAGTGGATTTTGCCAGATAACTTCTTTATCTGCGCCCTGGCTTTTAAGGGTTGCTTCCCATGCGGACAAAATATCAATATCAGAATCATTTTTAAAGAATCCCCAGCGGAGACCATCATATAGCAGTGTATCCTTCGCGTAAAAGAGGAATCGATCAGCTTCAGCCGATCCGGAACGGCTAACAGCAACGGCATACCGGTACATAGCATCCTGCTGATGGTTAATCTCTGTGATTGTATTTGAGTTTCCTAGGTTGTCCGCTCCTGGAATGGGGCATACAAAGCGCTGGATAATAAGCTTGCGAATATCGTGCTGCACTAAATTTTCTGCACTTAGCACGTCCTTAATTTTCTTACCGTTGGTTTCATCTTGGTTGGCAAGTTCCTCTAAAGACTTCAGCGCCTTCCATAGGTATATGCAATCACCTAATCGAAAACTCGGAATTCGAAGCCATTCTGGAGGCTTTCCTCGACTACCTTCCCATGCAATATATGTTGGGGTGTTGTTCCGCTGATACCACAGTTTTGACTTTGCGTCTCGCTCCGCACTTAGACCTTTTAGCCATTTTACTCCGCACTGTGCTATACACTTAGCAATAAACTCGCGTTCGTCCGCCCAAACTTTAGAAAACTCATGTAGTTTAAGCATATGCAAACTTCCCTCAACAAAGTAGGGGGTATTCTCGCCATCTTGAACAGTGTAGTTCAAATCGTCCTTGGTATGCGGATAAAATCTGGAATTCGGAAAAGATGTGTGTTCGAAGCACCACCTCAGGTGTCGCTTACATGTGGTCTTGATGTGTTCTCGGGTATGCATGTCATCGATTCTCCTCCTTTCCAACAGTCGATACATAAGTAGAAGGTACCTAAACATGAAACTATCAACTCTTAGCAACATTCGATTTCATTACAGGAGACAAAACACATACAAGGCACAAAGAGGTGTAGCTGAGAAAGGGTAAAGGGCATTGCCGTTTGTGAAGGTGATGTACTCTTTTCCATCTGTAGTCCCTGCTAAGGGCAAAGAACATGCGCAGAGTATATGTTCTAGATGACGTCGAAAGAGTGGAGCGAAAATTCTATCTCGCTCAAAAAATGCATTTCTAGGTTTGTCATTCTTCAAGAAGCTGTAGATATCGACGTAGGCCGAAGAGGATTTCTCAGCCTCGTCTTTTTGCTGTATCTTATACGCTATTGTCACTTCTTGGACTCTGTTTTTAGGAACCAGGAACCCTTTGGACCGACCGTGCCACCAACGTTGCCACTGGATTGGGCTATCATCCATCTCGAGGTTAGTAATAAGTGTGCCATTGCTGAACACGTATATTAGCGCTTCGGCAGTGCTTTTGCTTCCCTCAACATGTACACAATAACGATCTTTATTCCATTCAATAGGACATTCGTCAGCATCGAGTGGCTTAGTATACACGTTGTCAATGTCAGGTTCGTTGCTACTCAACTCCATCTCACCGGTTCTGAAAAAAAGAGGCACACTCTTATCTTCATTCGTGTCATTGGTGATAGTATACTGCTGCCAAAGAACGTTGTCTTCACCTTGAATTGTGAATTGCACTGAGATATCGATGCCCTCTGATGAATAGGTGACTCTGGGCCAACGATCATTCACCCAGGAGAGCGAGGGATTCAAATCGGCCTCGACAGATTCAAGACAAAGGCCCAATCCAGTACTATCACCGGGAGCCTGTTCCTCTGCCAACCGTTGAAACTCGCGTCGTCTTTCCATACCTGGGCGCGAACAATTGATAAGTCCTTTACAGTCAAGCGACAAAATGCGTAGTTTTCTATTGTCTATCGACTCGGACTCAATCGTTGATTTTGTCTCAGCTGTTGCACTTATTTCGGTAATAGATTTTGAGATGTTAAGAACCTCTCCATACGGACTGATAATGGCAGTAGTGCCGTTTAGACCAGAAGAAATATAGGGTTTCTTGTTGCATTCGGACAGGATGGTGAGAGGTTCCAGATCATGGGTGTCGGATGTTTCAAGGCTGGCTACTGGGAGTGAGGTTAGCACTGAGAGAAGAAATTAAAAGACTGAGGTGCTAACCTGCTGAGTGACCTTGTGAGTTCATCTCCGGCTCTACACTTTCAAGCGAGGACACTGATTATGAGGTTCAGTAACGGCATCTAACTTTTGATTGAGAATGAAAATGTGAAGGGAATTATGAGCAATAAGTAGAATTTTGGTATGAAAGTGCAGCCTTCTCTGTTACCTCTTCGGCGGATTTTCTTGGAGCCTTTCAGGTCCAGTGGCTTTTCCTAGCTGCACCACAATATTCAGCTCCATGCATGGTGTGCTGGCAATTTACCTCCCTTGGTGTGGTTACGCAGCTACAAGGCTGTGAAGTAATGATCTGACACCATATTTTGTGCTTCTGAAGCTCTGATTAACCCCAATGTACAGTGTTGGAAGGGATGGATAGAGCAATATGGATGACGGAAATATTAAAGTGCGTGCACAACAATCTTCACCTAATTACCAGTCTTTCGATGCTATGAGATACTAAAACAGTTGAACTCAAGCTTGAAACTGGGTGGGGTCGTGATCCAGTTGTTTGCATCACAAAAGTTAATATTTTAAGTCACAATATTTTGAATACACCGAGTAATTATGAGCAAGCCGGTTTTGAGAATCCTGTTGTCTAAGATAATAAGTTTTAGGAAGGATTGCTTTAGAGATACGACGCTTCGCGTAAACTGACCCCCATATTATTAATTATATGATGGTGTTTTTGAGAATCCGCGGCGGTGGATCCCTCTGAGATCATACTACTCCAAGCTAGCCATGGGGTTCATGGATATAAATTCAATATATAAATAGTAGATACGAGCTTCACGCTTCACTTATTAAACATACAGATTATTTCTTAGCATTATATATTATGAAGCTATCCTGAAAGACAAAAATTCTTTTCAGCCTATATTTGGCACGCTCCACGTATAAAGATAGTTAACTATCCTTCTCTCCATCTAATAAGCTAAAATCGTAGCACAAACATCGCTATCGAAGTTGACGAGTTGGTTCGGAATTTCTTTTACGACCCAGTCCTTTGCATCATGCAAAATTGTCCAGCATCAGTTGATCGCAAATTGATTCAGATTAGACTTTCGAATAGCTGATAGGGCCAGGGCGTACGGCACGAGCATGAATCAATTATGCACAACTCGAAGGAGTCAGGAGCTTAACAATGCATGTTCCTATTCCCCACGCAATCTCAGTAACCTATAAGCATCTGCGCGAAGTAACATATCGCACTCGAGCCTTCTAAGCGCATCCCAAATCGTAATCTACTCAACCTTTATCGCGGAACTAATCCGCCACGTCCAAAGCGCCTATCAATGTCGTCATTCTTGTTGACCGGTCAACCAGGTCAACGAAGTGCCACAGTAAACAAGGACTGGCTCTATTACTACCCCACCGCGGTGATGGTAAGTAACTGCTCGCCGATACCTACGGAAAAGCGGTCTTTCTATGCCGTTTCAACACAGCTAATGCAAACATATTCCGAAACAGGAAACCAAATCATCAAATCGTGTGAAACCCACGTCGGCGCGGAAACCTCCGGTTTCTAAAAATAGCAGCGTTTGAGCCACCGCCGCGTGTTGAGGCGCAGTCAGCTGGTTGCGTGGCCGAAGAATATACAACACCAAGAGGGACGAAGGGAAATTTTGAAACTCCCATTTTATTTGCTGTTACGTGCCGCACAAAACTACGGCACAATATACAACTTATTTTTCTCGTGGAGTTCAAGGCGGGAGGAACGAAAAGAAAAGGCAAACGAAGTCATGGCTCCTTTATCCGCAACAGACGTATTTCCTCGGGTGCTGGCCGTCGACAACTTAAGAGCGGGACTTGTTCGAAGCGCTAGACATGCTGTGATCGCAGCGGCTGGGCAAGATATCGTGAAACGGTCGGCGCAGAATTTGATAGCAAAGAGGGGGATAACGGTGAATCATACTCAGGGAGTTACGTTGGGAGTCTTGATTGCATATGTCGTTGTCATTGCTCTGTTATGGAATCTACCATATATTCGATGGGTGTTGTGGCCATTCAAGGTAAATTAAATTTTAAATTACCTTCCGCAGATAGAATGTTTTCCATTATGATGGGCTAATAAGATGATTTCTATTAGATGCTGGTGATTGCGTTTCATGAGTTTGGGCATGCTATCACTGCTGTCCTCACGGGTGGCCATGTGAAGTCAATCTCCCTCGATCCGCACGAAGGAGGCGTCACGCATATGCAAGGCGGTATACAAGCTGTTACTCTCCCGGCGGGATATCTGGGCTCCTCACTTGTTGGTGGGCTGCTTATATTTTGCGGATTTGATATCGTTGCTAGCAAGATTGCTAGCATTGTGCTGGGCGTGTGTTTCTTGTTGACGCTGTGGTGGGCACGGAGAGACTGGTTGACTATTTTGACCGTCCTAGCTGCGGTAGGATTGCTGGTTGCATGTTGGTTTATTGATCATGCTGAGCCATTGAGATTTGTTGTGGTAAGTCATTAGAGTATTGATGGGTGCTATACTCCGAAGTAGAGCTAACGCATATGATATAGTTATTTATCGGTGTTATGTCTGCACTTTACAGTGTCTGGGATATCGTAAGTTTGTCTCCAGGGAAAGGTTTCATTTAGGTACTAATATTCGTCTAGTGCGACGACCTCATTCTTAGAAAGGTGAACGAGTCAGATGCAAGTGTCTTTGCGCAGCGATATGGAGGCTCCTCGCGATGCTGGGGCGTCATCTGGTCGTTCATCTCTCTTGCATTTATGATTGCAGGTATTATTGCTGGGTTGGCAGCTTTTCCAGAATCATTTTCTGAGCAAGAGAAGGACTCAAAAGATTTTCTTCCGACCCGATAAGGCAGAGAAGTTGATTTTCTTTATGTTCTCAGGGGCATTCGCATTATGGCGTTATGGGCAGGGGTATACCAGTGAGCGTTTTCAAGAAATTGTACGAATTATGATATCCAATAAATGAGAGATTTTGCTATCACATCAAGAGGATCAGAAAACTCCTTATCAGCGGAAGCCATCTGCGAGCTCTGCGTCTACTACAGTATTCACAACCGAATCCTTGTATGTCCTCATTCTGATCTAATCTAGGCTTCGTCTTTTCGAAGAAACGGCTGCATGTTTCCGGGGTATCCAAGTCGCATTTGGTGAATATCTATTATGCTCAGATATTTAACATCGTATATCAACAAACATCGAATAATATTGCCATGCTTACGGTTCGCCAGTTTGTGTCTATACCTAACTCCCTGCAATTTCCCCGTGGATATGGCTTATCTCCTCCACTTAGTGGCCAGTCTTGAGTAGTAGAATAACAACAGAGAGTGATATAAGTAGCGATACAATGAATAGAAGGTTTTGCTCAAAGAGTGAAGCCCTTTGCGGGAGATGTGAGAAGTAAATAGTCATGATGATTCAATTGTAAAGTCAAGATAGTCGGTAACACTGCTAAGAGCATACCCTCTTTGAAGAAGCATGCATGCTTAGTTTGTCTATAATGACATTCTTATCACAGCGGATGGCTCCAAATTTTAAGCTCAGAGTAAACGCTTCATATTCTACATCTATACGAACTTGTAAATACAAAATCCGGCTCCTCCCATTAGTAATTCAAGCAGTGCATCACCGATTCCGCCGACATATCTCCTTTAGCCATGGCGAGGAGAAGGATTCGAAGGATGACGTTGCATTTAGGCAAACACGGACCAGGTCTCCTTGACAGCGTGTAAAAAGCTTAAGGAGCTTATTAACCTTCTTTCCCCCCTTTTCCTAACCCGATTGATGCGATAAATTACTGGGGAAGATGTTTCACCGTCTCTTGCCAAGAAGAGCTGACGAATTCATCGTATAAGCTAGCGGGTACGCTGGGCTAGAATCCTTCTGCTCGCCCAATCAACCCTCAAAGAGCAGCATACGTAACTGATCCACTGCATGGAGCTTATGGAACTACTGCGAATTTAGGTGGAGTAGTTAAGTGGAGATTCCGTTTCACCGTTTCACTACTCTACTGCGGCAGATCTTGGGGTGTGTTTCATCTGGTTAAACATCGGTTTGCTCCTTTTGCCTTATAAAACAAGTGAGAGCTCTTTCTAGCGAAATAGCAACATAATTAATGGGAGAATTACGAGAATTCCATTATCTGAGACGCTGAAGATAAGTAGTTAAAATATTGAGGCGAACTTCAAAATTCTAGGAATCGTAATCATGGTGTCATAGCCATGATGGCGCATTACTAGGGCTCTCCACCAAACTACCTCACAAGGTAAACTCAATAATTGTTTTAGCCGTCATCATGAACTTTTGTACATGCACACCTCTCTTGTTCTTAAACCCGGCTATGAGTCTTGATTATTTTTTAACCCAATTAACGTCAATATAGTACTGGGTTAAAGACTATTCGTATCATCCCTCTATCTATCTATATATATTTTGAAAACATTGTGGATCCCGGCTTACGTAATTTTGAGTTTTACGTCATCAAATGAGAAGGTCTCATTGGCTGGGTGTTCTGTGCTTTGCTCTAATTGGTCCGCCCGTTAGGGCCGCTTCCAGCGTCAAAAAACCGCCCAATTTCAAAAACCGCTCAATTTGGGCGGTCTTTCGTCCTTGCGTAGCAAGGCGCAAGCGCAGCTTGTTATTCCATATTGGGACTATTAGATATTCGTCTCACAATGAGTAGGTTATCCCCGCTTGGAGATTCTTGAAAATTTTAAGTCTAAACAGTTATACACTTCTTGTTTATGCGTACAAGGTCTTGATATTCTTCGCTATGCATTATGTCTGAATATCACTTGTTCGCCCATATGATTCACTGTTCTGACACATTATTTGCCTGGAACTATTGTAATAGATAGTCTCAGGACATTCACTTATTCAACATGCTTCCCGTCTGCATGCCTTGGATTGAAATTCGTGTTCTCCTGGTCATCCATTCGATTCACTTTTCTAATCACAGCTACCTATAGAATGGCACTAAATTCACTGATTTAATTTGCGTTTTCGATAGCATACCTTGGATTGAAATTTCCTGTTCCTTCCATTCTTTCCATTCCATTTTATTTCATCTCCAGCAACCGGCCACAATTAAAGACCATTTTCCAATTAGTATTACATACATTTGTCTGCTTTTTACTCTTTTCAACTTGAAAATGGCTGCCATCCATGGCGAATACGAAGCATCATCTGCTTATACTTCTACAGCTTCTGCCGAAGCAGCGGAATTAATGAATAATATAGCTCATAATCTCCTGCAAGGTAATTTAATCCAAACATTTGATTAATAAGCCAATTAACATTCTCTAGAGCCAATAGATTTCAGATATGCGGGTATTGATGACCTCCTGACGAAAGTCAATAGTACCGAGAATGATTCTTTCACTATAACCGGCGTTTCCCCCTACGAGTACAACAAGATTGTCAGAAAAAGGGTCCCGGACACAGAGAGATACAGAGTGTCTCTATACATTGAGCAGGCAAGACTCATGATCATAACAATTCCCACGGCTGCACATGAGGAGATCCATAAGGGCCTCGACGATATCATTCATCGTGAAGCTATAATTATGGGCTTGTTTTCGGAGTGCAAGGCAGTAGGCAGCACCAGATACCAGAGGACGGTTGGTGCCAATCAGTTCACTAGAGGGGAGGGCGATTCAGCCCGCAAGCCCGCCTCACTACGCCCACGACCGACGGATTTTCCCACCATTGTAATCGAAGCTGGGTATACCCAGTCGTTGCCATCCTTGAGGCAGAAGGCACGAT
The DNA here is from genome assembly GCA_021399445.1 of Xylogone sp. PMI_703. Lineage (NCBI taxonomy): Eukaryota > Fungi > Ascomycota > Leotiomycetes > Xylogone > Xylogone sp. PMI_703. The sequence continues at coordinate 5,958,765 of JAJTUQ010000003.1, forward strand.
GGTGGTTTGCGACATCTAGTCATGATGTCAAAGTCGTAATACTTGCGAAAGTTGACACAACTCGTGACGAAATGATTATTGAACAATGGCGAGAAGTGGTAGTCCCAAGATCGGGAGCAACTATGACCAGAGCGAGCGCAGCAGCGGGAAACCTTACTCCTCAAGCCACACAAGTGGTTACCATTACCCGAAACAATGGAATCGGACGTAATCATCCAAATGTCTTTCAACCGGCCTCATACACAGTTCATAATGCGCCTCCGACGATAAATTTTCAAGATATTTTCCTCCGGAACCCTGTTGGTGGACAAGGAAACTTCATCATAACAGCAGCAGATCTGCAGACATACACATCTGGGCTATGGCGGACGATGCTTACTTAAATGTCTCTCAGTGAAAACTTGAGTATGATAGGCATAGACTTGCATTTTAAGACTTCCGAATTCCAGCTCCGGCATAATCAAACTGGCATTCATTGGTTCGCGGTGGTTAATACACTGGTTTATAGCGGTTAATACATTGGTTCACTGGTTAATATGCAAGGAATGATAAGGGAGTTAACGCGTTGATTTAAATAGCCATTAATACTATTCGTTATTCATTTGACATCTCTTTTGCAATCGTGTAGCGTTTCTGGATACTAATAATAGTATTCTCCATCTATTCGAAACTTGAGTAAAACCGCACTCAGTTACTTAGAAAAGTTATTCTAATATGAGCGAGTTTCCAGCCTCTCCCTATTTGTATGCCAGTGGTAGCATTTGATGCCTAGATTTGGAGCAGAGGGCCTAGATACTGCTTTCCTTACATGACAACATTGCTCTGGAAGCCCTACTTTATGAATTTGTATGGGAAACTTATGATAATTATAGCTACCGGACAGTTGAGAAATGAATATATTTAGCATTTAGTAAGCTCTCCTCCAATATCAATAACTGTCTGGCATCTCTTTTTCCTGTTACTATAAAACCTTTAAAGATAGACCCAAACAAAAAAAGAAACTTCATTCACTCGTAATGTCAAAAGACTATCCAAGCAAATAACTCTCGAACAAAAATATGTACATGATTGCCATACGGGTTGATACTCGGGGTTGGGACCGCGAAGGACACACGATGTCCGTTCGACCATACGGACTACTAATCGCAAATGGACCTAGTTGAAGCTTTCCCCACGAAGCAGAGCAATCAGCAGAGGGCCACAGATCAGAGGACATCCAGCACTACGCGGTCATCCATTCCGTCGCGCTCGGCGCGCAGACGGACTCCCTCCATGATATGGCCAAGCTGTCCATATCTTCTCTTCGGGTCACGTCCCATTGTCCTTCCTCCACCTGGTGGGAGAAAGACGACGGCAGGTTCTCTGGCCTATCCTCACCGCGGAGATAATCGAGGTAATGATCCCCCAGCTTGGCAAAGGTCAAGTAGACCTTCTCCCGATCTTGGGAGACCAGCATGAACCTGTATCAGAAACAGTTTATTAGAAATAATGCCTTTATAATGGATGCAAAGTGCCGGGCCCGGTAAATGCCTCCATGTCACTAGAACTTTTCTCTGCATTCCATGGGATTGGGCTTCTGTAAAAAGTACCACAGAAGCTAGGAGAGAAACGTACCGTTGCCGTCGCCGACCTATCCGCTCGATATAGTCGGCATGGGTGAGGAGCCACCCCACCAACTGTGCTGCTTCCTGCATGCATACCCACCTGTCATCGTGCCGTCTGTCTGCATTCTTCGTCTCGATGATGGCGTGGACGGTGCTTAGGCACTCGTCCTGCAGAGCGCCGTACGTCATGACGGTAAAGGAACGAGCGCCGAACACCGCCACAAACCGCTTGCGCTCCATTGTCCAGCCTTGGTTCTGTTTGAAGGGCCGGGCCAAAGTCATCAAAAAATACACAAGTGACGCGTTGATGATCTGCTCATCCCTGGTGGCCGCCCCAGGCTGCTCCGCGCATCTCTCTTACTCTGCCCTGACAACCGCGAAGGCGCTGGCCTGGATTGGCTGTGGCGGAAAGCTGCCGAAGTACTGCTGCCACTGGTCGTATCTCGGAGGTTGACCACTGCTGTACCTATATGAGATCAGAACGTATTATACAGGTTGAAGCCCGGTACTCGAGCCTCTCGAGTTACTTACAACAATGGAAACTACTCAGAGGCTCATCAGGCCCCATACAACATCTGGATGATCTATTCCTTTGATACTGTCACAAAGGCAGTATAGCAGTGTGTATTTTGGAGTGGAGATTTTTTGTTGGAAGGAAGATGCTTTCTGTTGGATTTGTGGCCTTATAAATGCTTCGATGTTGTGAAGTGAATATTCATTTTTGGAAAGTGAATAGTAGAAGCACGGTCGTACGTACTTGCGGGAATGTGACGTCGTGGCGTTGTGGCGCTTTGGTGAATTGTGCCCGCACACTAGTATCCAGAGGGTCATTCAATCTCTGAGGTGAATGCATTCACCATATTCTTATCATCAAGATCAGACAAGGCGGAATATAACTGTAATCCGTAATTCCCTGGAAGTCTCAGATCATGGAATGCAGAAATATAATGAGTGGGTAGGTGGGCGAGTCTAACGCATCGTCATTGAGTAGACTATCTAATAGATTCGAGGATGAAGACTGGAACATGAGACAAAAGAGTTCTCATAATTTGAACAATTGGATTTTTCTCAAGAGTATGCACGGTGCTCAAATTAAATAAGCAAAACAATTATGGCTCAATTAAATTGAATTGAATTATTGAATAATTGAATTGAGAGCATGTGTAAGTGTTACTAGGGATTTGCACCTGCCATAGCATTACTACCCAGAAGCTTACTGTTTTCTATCCTCTTGCAGAAGCCGTACCTCTTGCTAGTTCTTTCATTTTTTCTGCTGATAGTAATGATTATTAGCACCCAATTGGCTCTATCAAACTCCGTCAGAAGGTTATTTAAGCTCTCCGCTGTTGGGGTTGAAGATGCAGAGCTTCTGGTGCGCAAATGTGACTTCCCTGCAATGCGGGATAACCCATTACATGTTTTAATGTTCCCCAATTCCAACCAAGATACAGAAGAAGAAGAAATACAATGGGCCATTCATTGAAGTAACAAAATTGACAAGTATTTGAGATTGAATTATACAGTAGTGAACTAGATGGGGAAATGGATATCAAATGTGGCAATTGACAGCCCTTGATGTTCGCAGGCTTGGGCTTCTATTACCAACCCGACTCCTAATACAAGAATCACCCCCTTGTGGTTATATTGCACCCAATCATCGATCGCTTTGTCTTGAGAAAATGCACCTATCAACTTCCCTTGCACGTCGCAGCATGGGGCGGAATCCTCTCGCTAGACGACTATCGGGCAACACCTTTTCCTAGCGTGCTGATATAACCGTTTCCCGTTTGTTACGTAGACCGAGAGATGTTGGGAGCTGCGGGGATTGGCCAATTCATTTCAGCCCAAATCTACAAGTCGATCCTAAAGAAGCTTACGTGAATTTTATGGCACAACACTTCTTTTATGTACGTAAGTATTGCGATAGTTGTGAGCAAGGCTCACTCTCTGAAAAGAGACGCATTCGACCAATCAGAACGTGGTAAATGGTGCTGTGATGTCAGAGCTGAAGAAGACGAGTTGACTCCAACTTATCCATAAAACTGGTCATCGCTCTATCAAGTTGACATTCTGACGTTCTATCAATTCACAACAACTTCATGATTGAATTCTCATGTAACGATAGTTTATCAAGTGCCACGGCGCACCTGGCACTGGCTGTACGCGGTACCTACATGACACTGCGAGCTAATCAAGCTAATATTCATTCAAGACATTCCTTTGGATACTGGCCTGGGGTATCTACCATGCCTACTTCCACCCTCTAACTCGCTATCCTGGTCCCAAGCTATGGGCTGCCTACCGCATTCCATTCGTTGTGAGCAATATCCGAGGTCAGCTTCCGTTCAAGGTCCTGGAGTTCCACCGCAAGTACGGTCCGGTCGTTCGCATCGCCCCTGACGAGTTGGCATTCGCCGACCCGCAGGCTTGGAATGACATTTATGGGATGCAGCCCGGCAGAATACAAAATCAGAAAGATCCATATGCCTATACGCCGCAGCAGCCAGGCTTCGAAAGCGGTATTGTACACGCCAACGACGCCAAACACGCTCATTTGCGCAGGATCTATGGCCCAGCATTCACGCCCAAGGCCGTGGAAGAACAAGCAGCCCTGCTAGTGAAGTATGCTAACCTTCTAATTACCCAGCTCAAGGTCGCGGTAGAGAAGAATCCTGTGCAAGACTTGTCAGCGTGGTACGACTTCGCAGCCTTCGATCTCATGGGCGACTTCGCATTCGGAGAAGAATTCCATTGTCTTGACCGCGGTGGTGAGTATCATTTTTTCGTCAAGACCGTCTTCGACGGTATTGTAGCTGGCCTACAGATGCAGCAACTGGAATGGTACAGGATCCTGTCGATACTGAAGCCTCTGATCCCCAAATCAGCCATGAAACCGAAAGAGGATATGGATCGGTATACTCAAGAGCTCGTTGATCGACGCATAGAGCGTGGTTACATACCTGGAAAAATGGATGTGTTCAATTATGTACTACTGAACAAGAACGAAGAAGACATACCCAGTCTTCCTGAGCTGTACGAAAACGGCATCACGCTCGTCGTAGCTGGCAGCGACACGACATCTACATTACTTACGGGTACAACCTTTTTTTTGTGTATGAATCCGGAGAAACTACAAAAAGCACAAAAAGAAGTTAGGACTATGTTTAAGGAAGACGGCGAGATCACACCGAAATCCGTCAACGAGCTGAGCTACATGCTTGCGGTACTATGCGAGGCTATGCGCATATTCCCGCCCACAGGATTTGGAATTCCACGTTTGATTGCAAGCAAAGGTGGCCAGTCTGTTGCAGGTTGCTGGGTACCAGAAAAGGTTTCCTCTAGCCATTCAAGGATGTTTTCGTATCTATACTAACTATGTCTCTCTCTGTAGACTCGGTGTAGCATCTATCACCACGCGGCATATCGATACGAACCCAACTTCACAAGGCCAGAGGAATTCATTCCGGAAAGATGGCTCCCAGATGCTCCACTCGAGTTCCGAAAAGACAAGCGCGAGGTCCTGCAGCCATTCATGGTAGGCCCTAGGGGTTGTTTGGGCAAGAAGTACGTATTCCAGGCCAGCTCTCGCATGCAGAAGCTAATATACCATTATAGTTTGGCATATGCGGAGATGCGATTGCTGCTTGCGAAGATGCTGTGGCATTTTAATTTCGAGCTGGAGCAACCAGAAGAAGACTGGTATGGAAGCTTAAGAGCTTTCATGGTCTGGGAAAGGAAAAGCTTGAGGATTCGTCTAACACCCATTAAGCAATAAAAGACCCGTACGTTGCGTCATCATCACCGGCGTGAATAATCTATGAAGTGCAAATCTATGAAGTGGTGATCTTATATCATCAGTGAAAGAACATAAAACAGTGATATTAGTATAGGATTCAAGGCAAAGTGGAGGATAATTTCCCCTATTTGCTAGAGTTAATCTTTATATTGCCGTAATATCACCAAATATGGTTAGAGCGGGGCAGACGGTCCTGGCTGTACTCATGACAGGTCAGCTGGTGTACGGAATCCGTGGTTGGCTCAGTTGGTCCAATTCCGGCTGGTGATGCGCAACTTGCGGCCGCACCTCGAGGCTTATTAAACTGCAGCCTATGCCTCTTTGTGTCCTATAACTCGGGATAGAGTTATCATGACAAGCCGCTACCTGGATCAAGCTCAAGAAGGATTTAATCCTGGTTGGGGCCAAGCACTGCGACAATAACATCGGGGTTCCGAACCATGCGAGCGGCAAGGTTCGCAGTTTAGATTGTAATTCCTAATTCCCAACCTTGTGTAGAGAGCAAAATCAGATTTGGAAGGATTAGATACCTTGTGTGGTGCTGATAAAATACGAGGTGAATTGAAACTTTCAAATTGAGACAGTGCAGGTAATTGGGGTTAGCTGTTGTGCGAGTTTGGCTCTTAATTCGAGCGTGCTTAGAATACGGATAACTCACGTAAATCATTTATGGTAAAAATCGGCCAACCATTTTCCCTTTTGATACTAACACTGCGGCTGCTCCTGAACAGCTTGATGTGCCGTGCCTGTTATCTTAGTTCTTACTGTACGGAGTAATCCCGAGGATTTCTTGCGTGTTGAGCGTGTCCACAGTGTCCCACAGTCCCACAGGTGCCCTTATGCATCACCAACAGGATCTGCCGTCGTATTAGAACGTCATTCCTAACGCTTACACAAGGGTGTGACAATCCATATCTCGATGAAGAATTAGTACACAGGCACGACTCAAGCTGGTGGAGATGATCTACACTGAATTGGCATTATGGAAAATCTTACTAATGTAGCTATTTCAGTATCGCACCTAGACTCTCTAGATTAAACTTCATCTGAAGCCAACTTTGGTAATGGAAGATCTTGTAATCTATCAATGCGTTTTCCCCAAACATCCCGAAAGGGTAAATGAAGAGGATGAGAGTTACAGGACTGGTGCGACGGACTCACAGGTATTGATGATGGCTGTGCAGCTGCCCGACATAGAAGAAACGATGCCTCTGCAAGACCGTCATACAAGCTGTCTCAGGTACCGCCGACTTAAATCCCCCTGAACGTGATGGATAATACTGTGGTAAGCTGTGGAACATCAGTATTCTTAGAAAATTGCGATTTTAGTATGCTCCATATGTAATTGTAAGATCTTTATGCGGCAGGTCCACCGTTGTTGATCGGTTCAGGGATGGAATCCTTCGTTAGCATTACTCCATCAAGGGCTCTGAATGGCTGGCACAGCTTTCTCTCCACCATTTTTCATTGGTAAGTCCATCGAATTAACAAGTTTTGTGCAGAAAACAGCAGCAAGCTGCCGTCAATAAACTTTAGGCATCCATTCGTATAAGGTTTTACAGGTGTGTCTCAATAATGAGTGACATCTCATCTATTTCTAAGACTCTACAGAGGCACGCTATTCTCTTTTTCTTCAAACATATCAAAAATGAAGCCAATAATTACCCTAATAATTTGCTTTGCAATTCCATATCTATTTCTGTATGATTACTTTCAAATGGCGAATTACCGTGATCCAACATCCTTCTTCTTTGACCGTAGCCGCGCATATCAACGACGGTACACTCTTACCAGAACGAAACAAGCCGATGCCTTCATAGATGCTTCATACAAATCTCCCTCACATCCCCCTCCACTGCAACCTCCAACTATCTGCATTGGTGTCCCTACTGTTGCACGGAATGGTCACGAGCAATATGCGCAATGGACCATTGGCTCTCTCTTGGATGGACTTAGTTCAGAGGAACGTCAAAATATTTATCTGAGTCTCTTCATAGCGCAATCAAATCCATCTATCCATCCGACTTTTCATGAAGAATGGGCTCATACGTTACCAGATCAACTTCTCACCTACAGGAAGAACCTAGACGTCAATATCAGCGAAATTCAGACATGGGAAGAGAACAATCTCTACCGCATAAAGACTATCTTCGACTACACATACACTCTTCAAGACTGCTATGATACTGGTGCACACTATATAGCTGTAGTAGAGGGGGATGTACTGTTTGTGAAAGGGTGGTATGAGCGAATGGTATTAGCGCTTGGAGAAATTGAGGATGCCATGGCGCGTCGGCCACAGCAGAAGTGGATATACCTCCGACTATTCTACACCGAGAGACTCCTAGGATGGAATAGTCAATTCTGGCCAACATATTTATTCTGGTCGACAGTTACTTTTCTCATCCTAAACTTCTCTCTATTTACAGCCCGGGCGCACATCCGAAAGCTTCAACCAACCCTGACAAACCCGATCATCGCTCTACTATCCTGCGGTTTCCTTCCAGCCTGCATCATACTATTCTTCCTAGCCGGTAAGAACTCAGTGATGCATCTATCACCTGGAATCCACGAAATGAACAGCTTTGGATGTTGTTCGCAAGGGCTAGTCTTCCCTCGGAACATGCTGCCAGGGTTGATTCAGAAGATGCCCAATGCCCTTTCATTCAACTACCTCGCCGACTCCATGATAGAAACGATATCTGATCAGGAGGAATATATCAGGTGGGCCATAACACCGGCATTGCTCCAGCATATCGGTAAAGAAAGCTCGAAAGGGACAGACTTTAACAACGGAGCTGCGCGAAACTGGAATTTTGAGTTTGAGCTCTATGGCGACTCTAAGCTTCCATAGCTTATAGGTGTCTGCATGGAATCTAACGGCAAGTATATGAACGTGCTTCCTTATACAGGTTAGTGTTTCTTCTGTCATTGTCTATGTCCATAAGATTGGACCATCGCTGACCTGGGGACACTTACACAACTAGCGATACCTTGGACTACTTGTCGCACCCAACAACAGCGGAAAGACACGGAATCATAATATTATATTTTAATTATACATGATTACTGGTTGTCCTATTTGGTGCCCGAATCCGTCGTCGTCATAATCAGAATTGGTCTACATCCGCTGCCCCGACCATTCCTATGATCCTGGTCAAATACCGCTGCATTTTTAATAACCTGAGTGGCCGCGATGGCCTCTCTTTTGGATTGTCCGTGGTTGTCGAAATTCGGTCTCCGGACTTGATATTTCCTCTATCGCCACTCTACCTCACTGTCCTTGATTAACTCTGGTAGCTCTGGCGGCAAAGTACGTTTTTGCGTTACCTCTAGCCGTAGAGTAACTGTAATAATGTTAGAACGCCAACAGAAACGCTCACAAGACATACCCAATCTATGAAATTCTCTTTCTTATCATCCTGATCTCATACTCCATGGCTCTCTGCTAACATACTACCTCGAATCATAGCTTGACTTTCATCCGGCTCCAGTTGCCCCACAGGACACTCGCGAACTCCCTACTTGGCTGCTTCTCCTTGAGGAGCTGATGAGGCAGCTGGGCGATTTTTTGCTGAGGTTCTGTTCTCAACAACCTCATTCTCACCTCTAAGCCTCCACAATCCTTTTCCTCCATCACCTTGTCTTCCAGTCGTGCCGTAAGTCCTTGGCATCGGGACATTGACAAACTTGTTACATGTTGTCAACGCATGCCGAAGGGAGCTGTCATCGCCAGGATTGGTGCGATGTGCCTTACTTGGACACCATGCGACAATGCTGGAGAAGAGTTCACTCAGAGTCATTTCATGAGTGGGTGATCGAGCGAGCATGCCGTATATCAGGTAGTTCCAGCTAGGAGATCGCTGATTGTCTGGAGACGTTGCTCCCTTGGAACTGCCACTCTTTCCTCTCTTTTCGTCCCGAGAAACCAGCCGTCCTTCTGAGTCAAGTGCTGGAGGTGGTGGAGGACCAACCTTATTAGGTGGTGCCGTGGCTTGCGGGAAGTACCCCACGATTACATGGACTTTTGCGTCAAGTCCTGGGGCTGGAGTGGCATAAACCCTGGGTACTCGTGAAGAGCTAGCTCCACTCTGACGCACTTCCGTGGCTGAAGTCAATGCCGATTCTTTGTTGTCTTCACATTTTCCATCAGGAAGCCTAGTTCTCTTTTTGGGAGGTAAAAGCTGTGGCTCTGCAGCTTGCTCTTGTGAAGCTGGGGAGTTAGGCGAGTTGATAGGCTGTGTTGCCGTTTTGTAGTCCTCTCGCTGTTTGCCTTCGCTAGCTGAGTGGTACCCTGAACATGCAGGGAAACCACCATATTGGCTAGCTAGAGAGTGCCATGTATGGAGAGACTGAGCTTCTTCTCCATGTGGGTCTGTGATCATGGTAGGTGTCCTCACGGCCGCCCTACCCTGACCACTAAAACTTCCGCTCATGGTAGTAGATGTTATACTAGTGCCTTGGCTTCCAGAACTTGATTCATAGGACATGGAGGTTAGTATGGATGCAAAATAATAGTTATCCGTAGAGGAACTAGGAGATCTGTCAGGTTCCGGTACGGCGGACCGCGCGAGTCTATCTCTGGGCTCCAGATCTGGAGCTGGATTTAAGATCTGTGACAACGGCGCAACCCCTCTTCGTAAGCCCTGGGATTCGTTTCTGTCCGAATTTGGACCCCATTGACTTCCGTGTCCAACGAATGCAGCCCTATCACAGGGTGCTAGCGGATTTGTTCCGGTTGGAGCCATTCTGTGATTGCCTTAAAGAGTAAGAAGCGCCTATATAGGTTGGATATGTACTGATATACCAATGGCGCCGAAGTCAGGGACAATGAATCAAAGACCACAGGCATTTGCACATATAAATACGAACTGTTTGTTTGGACTGAGTAGTCGAAACTATCACGAGTCAGAACCAAAATAACGTCAGCTTGATCAGATTGCAAGATCCCATAGAGCATTACCTTCTGATTCGTGCTGCCAAACATTTTCCACTTTGACCATATCATAATTCTGAACTAACATCATGTATGTAGTCGATACCTTAATGATAGACCCTTGGTAAAGCCAGTCCATGTTTAAATTTGGTGATATCAGCGTGAGACTGAGTCTCGTACTTCCGCTGGATGATGGGCGACGTTTTAAAGGCTTTGATTCACTCATCATATTACTGGTTCAATTTTGACAGCTAGAGAGAATGAGAGATAATAGAACTATAGTTTGCAAATAATTGCTAGTAGAATGATGCCAGGCAGAGTCTGCCATCCGGTTGAGAATACAACAACATCGTGATTGCCTATTCGGGAACGGAGCATGGAGGAACTATTACCCGGGTAAAGCATGTGAGGAAAGTACTGGCATGGTGGTACATAAATTGCCACCAAAGTCTGGCGAGCTCTGAATTACCGCCATGCCACTTACTCTGTCTACCGGGAGGAAGCCAAAGAGGATAAGTTTTCATTAAGGTAGACGTGAATAATATGAGTAGCTATTTATTATATTTAACAGTAGATATTGCAGATTTCATTGTCCAAATATCTTTCTCACCTTCTGGAGAGAACTTTGTGCGTAATTCACTATCTCTAGATGCTAGTGAATCCTGACAATCAGCGCATTCAATGGGCAGGCCCGAAATAGATGTGTATACCAAGAGGATTGGTCTTATTATTGCGTTAAAGAGTAATAATCAAGCTCATCTACGATTCACCAGTCAAAATTGCCAACGTCATATAGATGCCGGTTTCGCGGGAAAATAAATCGCAAGTGCGGGCAATGTGTGGGGTAGCCAAGCCTGGTTCTCCAGCAAAGTCTCACAGGGTACACGAAACTGGGGTTGCAAATGGACGGGCTTATATATACCGAGGATGCGAGATCAACGCATTTAGGCTGTCAGAGACGGAGTATCTGCTTTAGAAGTGATCAACCATGCGTCTTGGTGCTGCGTGACCGCTGCTAGAGAAAATAAATACATTGCCTCCCGAGAACCATGTGCACACAATTAGAGTTTAATAACTCCACGAACTGCCCATGTCATTTTAATCTAGCAGCCATCACAAGGCTACAACCTGAGCCATGAAACCCAATGCGGTTGCAGCATTATCTGGGGCTCTTCTATTACTCCTGGAGCCCGTCTCCGGCAAGATAAACCGAGAGAAAGTCGTCACCAGCTTCAACCCTGTCCGCCATGCAAGCTCAAACTCTACTCCTGCACAGGTAGGAAATGGCAACTTTGCATTCGGGGCCGATGTAACGGGTCTCCAAACCTTCCTGCCCTATGCGATCATGTCGAGTTGGGGATGGCATAACTTTTCGCTTCCTACAACAGTTAATCAAACCTCACCGTCTGATTTCACCGGCTTAGATTGGTATGCGGATTTATATAATAGATATTCAATGCCATGTACCCTATTTAAGTAAATATAACACTATTCACTAATAACGCTAACTTTAGGTGGACTCATGGACGGTTAGTAAACTACGATCAGCCTAACCCTGCCGAAAATGACATATCAAACTGGTTGATACAAAACCCTCAGCGCCTCAATCTTGGTCGTCTTGGGTTATCCTTCAATAAAAATGGACAGCTCGATGTCACAGAAGAAGATATATTGCATGCTGTGCAGACGGTTGATCTTTATTCCGGCACAATCACTTCACAATTCACATATCAAGGTTCACCGGTGAAAGTACAGACCTGGGTCGATCCACACTCAGATACAGTGGCTGTCAGTGTCCAGTCTGAGCTAATCCGAAGGGGTCAATTGGGGATATTCTTTGATTACCCATACCCCGACGTGAATAAGTTTGATGCCCCATTCGTAGGGGTTTGGAACCAAACCGACTTACATACAACATCTCTGCAAAAGCTGGGTTCGCAAAATGCAAAGATCAAGCACCAGATAGATGAAACTGTTTATTATACTTCAGTTCAATGGCAAGGTAGAGCATCGATCAGTGGTCCTCTCCATAGCCCCCACAGATATATATTGCAGCCATCACGAAACGCAGGTTCTTCCCTACAATTCACGACGAACTTTTCGCCAACAGGAAGACAACCGTCCAGTTCCGTATCTAACATAGCTGCCTCGTCGAAATCCTGGTGGAAGAATTATTGGTCAACTGGTGGATTTATTGACCTTACATCCACAAAAGGTCGGTCAGCTGCTAATGCGACTGAAATTCAGCGTCGTATCATTTTATCTCAATATCTGTTGGCAATAAATGAAGCTGGTGCCTTTTCTCCACAGGAGTCTGGTCTGGTAAACAACGGCTGGTATGGTAAATTCCACATGGAGATGGTCCTCTGGCATTTGGCTCACTGGGCTAGATGGGGAAAATGGGACCTGTTAAGTAGGAGTGTTCCAGGCATTTATAATGCCTTTCTGGATACCAGCATCCAGCGAGCCAAGGACCAGGGTTATGCTGGAGCCAGATGGGGAAAGATGAGCGACCCTACTGGGAGGAGTGCACCAGGTGAAATAAATAGCCTTCTGATTTGGCAACAGCCACATCCATTCTTCTTTGCTGAAGTTGAGTGGAAGGAGTTTGGTACCAGAGAAGTCTTGAGAAAATGGGACACTCTCTTAACTGAGACAGCTGAATTTATGACCAGCTTTGCTTGGTGGAACACAAGCACAGGTAGGTGATAATTAATATTTCCTGTGATAAACTACTGATTGTAATTTCTATTCCTACATTGAATGACAGTATTTCTGATTATGGATATAGGAGTTTATGACCTTGGACCTCCAATGTACCCAGTTAGCGAAAATACCAATCCGAATGCAACAATAAATCCAACTTTCGAACTGGCCTATTGGCGATTTGGACTAGGAATCGCAACCAAATGGAAACAACGCCAGCACCTTCCAGTCCCCAGTAGTTGGACTCATGTTCTCCAGAATCTGGCTCCATTACCAATTGATAATGCCACTCAAACTTATTCTTTATATGAGGGGATATCTAATATGTGGGTTGATCCAACAACATATCAAGACCACCCAGCAATGATAGGAATATACGGCCTGCTACCTCCTCCAACAGATGGATTTGATCTGAACATTCTCCGCAACACTGCAGCTAAGATAAAGGAGATCTGGGATTTTCCATATTCTTTCGGATGGGATTTTCCTATGCTAGCTATGAACTCGGCACGTTTGGGTGAGATAGATGATGCAGTAAATTATCTCCTTCATCCTAGCTTCCAGTTTGACGATATGGGGATGCAGGTCGGTGGAAGTAGAGTTCCTACACCCTATTTCCCAGGAGCAAGCAGTCTGCTGTTGGCAGCAGCTTTTCTGGCTGGCGGGTGGGATGGTATGCATGGAAAGGCACCGGTTTTCCCAAGTGGGTGGAAGGTGCAGGTTGAGGGTTTTAGCCCGGCACTTTAGGAGGTAATATAGTGAAATTCGTCGTAACGACTTATCAATATCAAAGATGCTATGTGGAACGTGACGGTACAGCTGTCCCAGATATCAGAGTGAAGGAGAATTTGACATTGGAGAGTTGGCACAGCATTCAGCGATCTCAGACATCTATGAAGTAAAATATTGAAAGGGTATTTTCCAACCTAAAATGCACATGTAACCTTTCCGCCAACACCATACATGCATACCAAAAATGAAAAGAGAAAATACCAGCCATTTCGCCCAAAACCAATCAGACCTTTTAGAATAACACCAGTTCATGATACTGTTCCCACCTCGTTCGAGCCCAGTTCACAGTTACTTTTGTCGGAAATCCAGCTTCCCTACTCAACTCCTCATCCATATCATTCCAGACTTTCTCCTGCATGCGACCTCCCTTGGCAAGGTTGCCGAATCCAATCGTCCTTTCGATTATTAGCCAGCGACTACGAATGGTCATCCTATCGTCTTTGGACAATGCCACGGAACCGGCCATGGTCAAGGGGAAGACCATAAGTGATTCAACTGGGCTTCCGACGCGAATGTGGTTAAGGTTGTTGAGTATATGCTGGAGACATTCACTAGGAACCGGATGTGGAAGGTCATACCCCTCCACGATCTGGTGCAGGCGGAGAAGGCTAGCCCATTTAATCGCCAAGGCTGCATGAGCGGCTTCTCTGAGATCTCGCTCGAATACTGTCTCGGAATTTGTGGGAGCAGGGATGGTAGAGGAGGATGGGGAGGGAGCCGATGTCGAATCATCCTCCGGGTATGGCGCTGTCCAGTTCCGGAGTTTTGACTCAATCACGCTGGCCGTCTGGCGGAACCACTGATCAAATTCGGGGTCCACACGTTCAGGTCGACGACTAGAGAGTTCAGATATCTGGCCAATTATTCGGAATAGCGGACGTGCCACTCCAAATATCGCATTATAGTGGAGTCCCTTAGTAGAGTGTGGCGGCGCGGAGGGCGTGTCCAAGGACCTAGTACCTTCCTCAGGCCTCAGGTCCTCATGATTGATTAGTGGAGGCTTGCATTTACTAATTGTTATGATATAATCAACGTATTCAAAGACGTCGAGGAGGAATGGCCATGATGACGTATGTAAAGATAATTCTGAAGCTTGCATGTCCGCAGTAATGACCGTTTTGGCAGCATCAATATGCCAACTCCATTTCGAGGAGTTACCTTCTCGAATGTCGATGATGCAAAAGAGAAGAATAGCAGCTAGAGCTTGCTCCCTGAAGAAGCTGGTACTTAGACCAGAGGTGATAAGTTTATTTAGGGATATCAATGCTATAAACATTTAGCAGTGTGGACCAAAGTGTTGTTAGATATGCTCCTTACCTGCAGTCTGTCGATTAAGACCCCTCTGTGCTATCTCTGGATATCCACCGTTGTACTTGAGATGAGTTGCACTGAGCGCCAGAAGCGCACCCATGACCGCATTGGATGCTGACGCTAATGGCATGAGCATCTTGAGGAATGGATTGTCCCCATCAGCTGAGGCAATAGATAGCGAGCGTGAGACGACATGAGTGTAATGATGAAAGAGGTGTTGATCCTGTCGGTTAGTAAGTTGGTCTAAGGGGTTAAGTATAAGTGCATATGGAATGGACATTGGATCCAGAGGAAGCCAGCTCAGTTTCCTCGCGGGACTCCCGCTCGGAATTTTCACTATGCCCACCTCTGTTCCAGGAGAACCAGCTTTCCCGCCCTCATGCTTGGCGTCATCAGTGTGCTCCACGCCATCTGTCACTGATGAGGATGATGTCGCTGACGGTCGTCTTGCTAGCCACTGGTATACAGGGCGTGTCCGATATGCGACGGCCGTTTCATCAACAGGATATATACCGCCGGACGGTGAAGTTTGGTCTGGGTGGGACACTGCAGACTGCAACAACTCAGGATCGATTTTCGAGGATGGTGCATCATCCGAAGAGGCCGATTGAGCAACAGCAGGCGATGGTGGAGATGCAGCTCCGTGTATCGTTCGAACGCATGGTAGATTGAGTCTTCGACAGTCGGAACATTTTGGTTTTGCCTCGTCGCATTTCTTCTTTCTGTTGGAGAAACCACTCAGTCAACCATCCTCTAATAACCCAAAATCCTCTCATGTGTACCTCTTCTTACATGTATCACAGCCAGTTCTATCGCGTCGGACCGTCACAGCTCGGTATTTCTTTCTTGGCTCAGGCAGTTCGCCATTCCCTTGCTCATTCTAACAAGCAACGTCAGCCATTGGCACTTGGATTCGCACAGCAAAAGGTTCGGAAGTATGTATGTACATTGGCACTTCGATTCTGTCGACCGTGGGTTCGGAGACGAGCACAGTCTAGCTCAAGACCTAACAATGATTAAACTAACAGTTAGTCGATGAAATCGTCTTGTCTCTACGCCAGCTAATAACGTAATGGGTATGGGGAAGGACATACGAGCACATCGGGAGCAAGGACTCTTCCCATCACATCTCTGCTTCTGTTCTCCACAGATCCACGGTCAGCGCGGTCTCAAGGTAAATGGACCACGGGGCAAGCCCCGATCCAACAAGTCATGGGCGAGAGAGAAATGGAGAACTGACAATGGCAGAACACTGATCGCAGACATGGAGAGGCATGGCGCATGGGCGCGCACATAAAGAGAACCTCCACCGTCGTGTGTGGTCAAGATTACCGCTACGCTGCCAATAGTGGTGCAATGGAGATTCCCTCCGTCGCATAGATGCCAGTCCGTCGCGCTTCTAATAAGCCGACGGACTGCGCTGGGCATCTGTCAGCACTGTGAAGAGGGGAGCTCCACCGCCCTTCCACCGCCAATCGTCGTAGCTCTAGCAAGACGTGGCCTTCAGAAACAGGCGGAAAAGGGGCTTTCCAATTCCCTTACTCCAGTACCAAGAGCCGTTCCTGTGGGGCGTGGTCTCGATCTTTGCCGCAAGAGGATCTGTCTCAGGGGTTCTCGCGTCCTACTTCGGAGCCTCTATGCAGGTTTTATGCTCCTGTATCCTCTTATATGCCTTTTATGCCGGGTTTATGCACTTGCACAAGGCTAGCGGAACGCCCTACGCGTATACGCAGTCTGAAGCCGATAAGAAGGTTTAATGCGCGATAATGTCATGCCTCGATGCGACGGCTGCGGAGAACTCTATCGCAAGTTCCCGTATCTTGTGGATGGCTCGGGCCAACTGTTAGCTCATTGGCACCTGATACTGTAACATCACATTGAAGATCCCTGAACTATCCGCATTGCGGAAGGGAGCAAGAAGAGTAGAAAAATTCCTTAGTAGAGCGCGGATATTGTCATTGATGAGCTGCAGAAAGGGACCAGAAACCAAGCGACAAGGATGAAAATAAAATTTACAGAATAAATTGCGGGGACTTTTTAGCAGATTACAACAGCTCTTTCAACGTAGCAAACAGCTCATTTTATCTTCGACCTCAATATCTCCCCAAATTCCATGGCGTTCAAAGCACCGATCATTATCGTTGGCGCTGGGGTTGTTGGCTTGACACTTGCACAAGCTCTCAAGAAGCACGGCATTCCCTTCGAGATATATGAGAGAGATGCCCATATTGAGCGAGCGAAAGGCTGGGGTATCACCGTCCACTGGGCTTTACCGGCGTTAAAATCATGCTTACCCCCGGAGCTCTTCGATCGCCTTTCCACCATCCAGGTCGATCCGCAACAGGGTATCAAGGACACTGGGCGCTTCATGTTCCTGGATCTGTCAACAGCTGAGCCTAAGTATGCTATCCCACCAAGTCCACGGCTGCGCATCAATCGGCTCAAATTCCGGAATTTGTTGAGTGAAGGCTTGGATGTAAAATGGAACAAGGCATTTTCTAGCTTTAAAACAACTCCGGATGGCCTGGTTGAAGTGACGTTTCAAGATGGCACGTCGACAACGGGATCGCTCTTGATAGGTGCAGATGGGAGTGGAAGTCGAACACGTAGATTCTTGATAGGAGAAGAGCGTGGACGATTAAACCAGCTACCTGGGAGATTCATAGGCGTTACAATGCGTCTCACACCAGAACAGTACAAGCCACTGTATGACATCGATCCGCTGCTTTTTCAGGGCAGCCATCCAGATACTGGTGTCTTCATGTGGCACTCTGTCTTATCGACTCCTGAAGTCAACGGTTCAAGCGGGGCCGATGAATACTACGAAGGCCAACTGAACATGTCGTGGATTGTTAAATCACCTGAGGACGAGGTACCCGCTACCAATGTTGCCAAGGTCGCAAAGATGAAACAAATGGCTCAACCTTTTGAGCCAAGGTTGAAAAAAGCCATCATGGATATTCCAGACTCATCGGAT
This sequence comes from Xylogone sp. PMI_703, assembly GCA_021399445.1. Taxonomy (NCBI): domain Eukaryota; kingdom Fungi; phylum Ascomycota; class Leotiomycetes; genus Xylogone; species Xylogone sp. PMI_703. Next base: position 5,976,887 of record JAJTUQ010000003.1, read on the forward strand.
GTCCTAGAGATCAAGTTGCAGGATTGGCCAACTCAAGAGTGGCCATCGTATGATGGGAGAGTAACACTCGTTGGAGACGCGGCGCATGCAATGACAATGTGTAAGTTTTCTACTATTGAACGCATGCATCAAACAAGAATCTCTGAGAGCTATACTAATAATTTTTAAGACCGCGGAGAGGCTGCCAACCACGGCATGACCGATGCAGCAAGGCTGGCTGAACAACTTCTTGATATTAAAGAAGGGAAAATATCTCAAAAGGAAGCTTTAGAGATATTTGAGGCAGAGCTGAGGTCCAGAGCCCATGACGCCGTTCTTTTGAGTCGGCAAGCCTGTCTTGATGCTCATGACCTACGGAACCTTAAGCCGGACAGCCCACTTGTGAGTAAGAGAGCTAAGGTTCTACAGCCTGGGGTAGAGGCAAAGAGGAATTAGGCAGATAGATACTAGATAGATTATTTACTAAACCATATTAGTCAAAGTATGAGGCTAGTTAAGATATAACCTCTTATATTTTCTATTCTAGGACCTTCCATATTCTCCCTAGGCTAAAGCATTACTACCGTTGATATTGCTGAGAATAGCGCAGTCTAACCAACATTCATACCTCTATGATGTAACGGTTGGTGGGTTAGTGTCCCAGTTTATATTGAGATTCCTATTGTCGCAGAGGTTAACCACCCTCGGATTTGTTGCCCGCCCATAAGTCCAGTTTGCTATTGAACCATGTCAGAAGTGTGAAGCTTGAAGGTTAGATATATGGAGACTGGGATAAACTTACGATCAATCACGGATGAGCTTCGTAGATGGTCTCCAGAATACCACTCAAAGTCATTAGCGCGGAAATCAGGGGCAATGCAGGTATCTTTGTTCCTGGATTCGGAATCATAATGGACAGAATGATGGCGTTTGCTGAAGTATAACTTGGGATGGTCACGGCTGTGGTTGCCGTCTTCGTCTTTGTCCCCTGGACTACACAAGGGTCAGATTTGATTGAAGCATTCCAAAGCAGAAACCGGCTGGGACGTACCCTCTAAATGTATCTGGAATCGAATTCCACTCTCCCCAGCCATAATCACCGTCAGTCTCCATAAGAAGGCCAGCGCGAGTCCACTCGCCGGGAGCCGTGTTTCTCCATAGCACAATCGCCCATTCCCAGTCGCTCTTGTGGGAAGCGTCCTGTGATTAAAATGAGTATTGGATATCTTACTGAAATGTGAATCAAAACTAAATCAATGGAAACATACATGTTTGAAGTAAACCCCATAGAAAACTCTCCAAGTGTTATCGCTATCACATTTCTGCGTGAAGTAGTAGGTTGGAATAGTTGGAAAAGGCTCATTTTGGACATTATAATATGGAGTCTTTGCGCCGAGCCAGGTTGGTGCTGGTGGGCAACCTCCGTCTTGTTGCTCGTTAATTGCACATAGTACAACGGGCACATCAACACCATCAGTTTGATGGCCTTGCCCATCTTCTGCCGCGCTCGCAAGGCAAGCACTGGTAGCTTGATACCAAAGTCTGTTTGAAATGTAAGATAAGCGGCAATAAGGGAGAACATGCATTTTTCAAGCTTACGGAGCAGCAGCCTCTACTGCGGCAAGGCCACCATTATCTGTGAATGCATTTTCAGATACTGCACTATTGTCACATGTCTGGTCAGAACCGCGGACGTTGCAAGGCTGGCCAACAGAACATTGGATGGTATCAAAATCGCAGCACACTGCATCCGAAGGGTAACAATTGCCGTGGCTGTAGTAGGCACTGTTAGATATCAGCGCGCTTAAAGGTTTTAGATAGGGCTCACCAGCATTGTCCACCGTTGCAGCCAACGGCTTCTAGCGTATTTGGGTTCAAGGCACAATAGTCTAGGCCTGGCCATCCACAAGTAACTGTCCCCTCGAAATTGTAACAGCTTGTTCCTGATGGACAGGTCACGTCTGATGGGCAAGATTGCTGGACGCACAAAAACCCGTCTGGACATGAAGGGTCTTGTGAGATGCCACGACGGCCAATGCGAGAGTAGCTAGGATTCTGTCCGGCCACTTGCCCTACAATGGTCAAATTGGTGTTCAAGACTTGAGGTACCAGTGCCTCGAATAAAGGAGAGGCATGAGCATGTATAATACTACTAAGAACCATGAACTCAACGAGGAGTTGCGCTCGAACATTTGAGAATAAAGGCGCCATATTCGTCAAACAGACTGGAACAGACTACAGTTCAACAACCAAAAAATAACCATGGCAGGATTCTAATGTATATATGTGCCAGGAAATCTTAGTACTTAGGCACGTATCAAAGCATCAGATGTGGCCATTACTTCCTTGCATAAACTCGATCACGCTCTAAATAAAATTTTGAATGCATTCCACTATTGAATGACGTGAGAATAAAGCTTGCAATAATATTTCGGGCTGTTTTTAGTGATTATACTCAACAGAGGAAACGCTTTGCTAGTGTAGCGCCGATACATCACAGTGGCGCGGGGCGAGAAAAGTGTGAGATATGTTTCTTCTGTGTAGTTGGCTTATATGGTCTAGTGCTTAGTTACGGTAGCATACAGCAGGAACTAAAGGCTCTCCTTCTACGCGTTTGTTACGGCCTCCGGATCCTAATCCTTCTTGGAGTCGCGGAATCCGATGATACCTACAGCGGACCTCCGCGTCTCTCCGTGTCCGTCCGGGGCGGCTTGGTCAATTTTGCGTAAGCAATGCTAAGAAATTAAGCCCCACTCACAAGCTCGACAAGCTATCGGGGTTTGAATAAGCTTAAAGCTTGGCAGCTCACTTGTGGTTGAGATTTTGCTAATGTCAGATAGAGTAATAGGTGGATACATAACCTCACAGGAGTCCTGCTAAGATCATGAAGGCACTGGACTTTTCCTAATTAGCTCAAGTTGGCTCGCACCATTGAGCTTACTTAGGAAAGGTATGAGAATTTCATCAGAAGTTTCTCCGGTAGGGCTTATTCTCGACATATCTTTCAACTCTCTTTCTACAAGTTGCCATCAGGTGGATAACGTTAATACGTTATTCATAGAATGGGTAGTAACCATATTCAATACAACATCAGCTCATTGTAAGAACTTATGGCTTGGCAAGATTATTCACCTTCCTTACAGAGTATCTTGATCCGTTAGACGCATCTATAGTGATTTCAATGGTGAATATTGGATGCGTAGCTCCATGGACAGTGTGATCACTGAAATTTTATGCTAGCTCATGTTTCAATTGGCACAACTCAAGGAATGACCAAGGAGTGTAGGTCTAACGATAGCTGCAAGATCAAAGAACTTGTAAGTAATATCCAGTATCGAGTTATACAATCGGTAACTCCGAGCTTATGGCTGGAAAATAAGCCGCCTGCAGAAGCCTAGCTCAAGTGCTTATCACTTCAATGGATGGGATGATGGCAAAAGCAGATGTTCTCAGTGTAGTAATCCTTGTCCTTGTCGAATATGCTCAAATTGCATAACCCCGGGCCATTCTCATACACATAATAACCCCCTCTATCTTCACACTCTTTCAATCATTCAGCTTTCTTATAATTTTTGACAAGATACTTAATGCCAAATTCCACTGTCAACATGCCCATGAAGGCAGTTTTTACGGCTCTTTTGTTAGCTGCCTCCACGGCGGCACTTAATCCGGGATGTTCACCAGGCGGAAACTTTGACATGTCCAAATGGAACTTACAACTTCCCATTGGACAACCAGGTCATCCTTCTACAATTACACCATCGCAGCTAGAAGGTTGTTCTGGCTTCCAAGATCAGTTTTTCTTCACTGGAGTTGGAGATGGCTCCCTTGTAATGCGAGTTCCTGGCTCCCCTTCCTCAACTGGCTGCGTCACCACTCCCAACAGTCAACATTGTCGTACCGAGCTCCGCGAAGTTAGTCCAGGGAGCTGGGACCCTCGTGGTCCAGCTAATAGAATGCGAGTGACCCTGGCAGTTATCCAGCCCGACGAGAGTCAGCGTGGTACCGTTATTGGTCAGGTTCATATTGATGATTCAATAAGTTCGAAACCAGTTTGTGAACTCTATTATAACTCAAACGGAGCTATTGTGATGGGCGTCGAGCAAACACGAGCTGGCGGAGACTCTGAATTTTTCGTTATATCTACCATACCATTGGAAAAGACTTTCATATACGAAATCCGGTACGAGAATAATGAGCTCTCTGTGAGCGTCAACGACGGAGATCCCATCGCGCTGCCAACTTTTAATTTGAACGCCCCTCTCAGCTATTTCAAAGTGGGAAATTATAACCAAGGTAACAGCGCTTCAGAGATTCACTTCTTTGATATTCAAATTAGTCATAACGTTGACTCTCTTCCCCCTCCACCGTCGGTTCCCCCAGCATCGACTATCTCGGCAGGATCTGGGCTAGTTGATGTTATCACAACACTGGCAAGACCGCTTACTGCTCTCCCGTCTCCTTCTCCAGTGGCTCCCCCTTCGTTTTGCAACTTCCCAGTTGGCACACCAGCATCTGACACCACTGTAACTCTGCAGCTTTTTGGCGATCAGTCATGCTGCAATCCCGGTCAAAGTTTCAAAATCGGTACCCTTGATTCCTGTCATAACCCTACAAGTCCGTTCTCCGGCTTTACGCAGGCTGTTGGAAGCAGTATGTTTGGGAAGAATATTCATGTTGAAGCCTTCTCGGGTAAAGATTGTACTGGGTCAAGCTTCTCCAGTTTTAAGCTCACTAACACTCCTACTTGCTGGAATGATGGAAACGAACAGTGGCAAAGCTTTAAAATCTCATCTACATCAGGAAGTTCTGGGACATCGGGAACATGCGCCACTCAGCCAGCCGTTAAATCGGATTCCACTGTGACACTGAATCTGTATTCCTCAGGAGATTGTTGCTCAGACTTAGTGGAGCCTATTTCTATTGGAAAACTAGATGTCTGTCATAAAGCGGATGGTGCATTCAAGGGGATAACCCAAGCGGTTGGACAGAACCTCTTTGGCAAAAATATCCATGTCCAATTATTTCCAGACCAGAATTGCGAGTCACCATCGTTTACAGGCATAGATCTTTCGAACAAAGATGTCTGTTACGATAGCGGATTTGTAGCGCAGAGCTTAATGGTAGCATCTAGTGACAATCCAGATAACTCATTACCTGGACAAGGTTCAGGATGCGAGTCATTACAAGCTACAAATCCAAATGACAATACCATCACGCTTAAACTGTCAAATGCTGGCTGCTGTAGCTCGTTCGAAACCACCACAATTGGTACCTTGGATGTTTGCCACAAAGCCAATGCAGCATTTACATCATTCTCGCAGAGCGTTGGCAAAAATCTTTTTGGTAGACAGATTCACATTCAATTATTTGAGGACGATAATTGTCAGGATGCTACATTCACTTCCAAAGATCTCAGCAATAACCCCGTTTGTAACTCTGGCGATACCTGGAAAAGCTTTAAAATCGCAAGTTCCACATCAAATACACCTCCGCCGGCTCCCTCTTGCGGTGCAAAGCCAGATAACAAGGATGACAATACGGTTGCCCTGAATCTCTGGTCTGATACAGGCTGCTGCTCTGGGCCAGTTGAGCACACCACCATTGGTAAAACGAATGAATGCCACAACGCGGACGCACCATTCAACTCTATCACGGAGACGGTCGGCCAAAATATGTTTGGGAAGAAACTGCATGTATACATGTATCCGGACCGTGATTGCACTTCATCTGTCTGGGGCCTTGCAGTGTTAAGCAACACAATCGGTTGCACTTTCAACCAAGGGCCAGCATGGCAGAGTTTCATGGTAGCACCAGCATAGAATGTGTAACAGCAATAGAAATTTATCATATATTTATCTATGAGTTTCAAAGTTGCATATCTATGTAGGCAAGATATTTGTAGGTATATAATGAAGCCAGCACTCTAAGCTTAGGACAGTGTGTGTAAATTTTACCCAGCAACCTAAGTTAGACTTGAACTAACTGAGTTGAGTCTGAGTTGAATTTGAATATATGAAGAAGCAGTTGAGTTGCCAACTCAATCCAACTCAATTTAATGACCCGTATGCATAATTCTCTCACGATCAAAGACAAGATCAGAAAACACTATCACCTTATGTAAAGCACATTTGATTATGTGATATGCAAACACCAATAGACTCCAAAAGATTTCTATTTTAAATTCTAAGTCTACCCTGGAAGTGAAATATTTCTCTAATAGTGAAAACAAACTTTATCTCATCGGCACACAAAAAATACATCTAGCATAATCCTGCGAGCCACGCCTACTCTGTCAGAGCGGTATGTTGCGTGAGACCTCAGATATATCTACCTTCTCATCCACTACAACCTCCACCTCGTCACCTTTACCCACGTTGTCCATATCCCCACCTTGTTTGACCACATCAGATCGAGTTAAGGGACGATAATTTTCCTCGTCGATCAAAGCAAGTTTCGACGGAGCTACTTTCCTCGGTGCAAGGCCGTACAGTTCTTGAAAGGACATGATCATCGGCCGCCAATTGTCTGGATCAATACGATTGGGATGGCCATGCATACGCAGATCCTCTTGGATATGAGTTCGCAATATTTTGACTTCCAATGCCAACAGGAATCCTTGGCGATCTGGGAGGTCTTGCATTAATTCCAGTGTGTTAATAAGCTCTGCTTCCATTTGTACCGGACATTCAGCAATTCGTGGGGGCCGAACTAGCGTCGAAGGTTGTTGAGTAAGGCCAGCACGCCCAAACTTGTCTTTGCAATGTTCATATCCAAGAGCTTGCTTTAGCAATGGCACTTCCGGTGTACCAGTAGTCCGGGCAATAGCGTTGACGTAGCTTCCCATATCATCACTTGGGAGATTAAGCACGCACTGCTTCGTACGCAAAAGGTTGATGGTCGTTTGAGAGACAGCGGCAAGACCAAGCACACAGCGATGTCCAAGCCACCAGGCTGACGACATAGGGCCAATATTCGATGTGCCATCTTCATTCTCGGTTGTAATCAAAATTACTAGTGTACCCCAGTACTGAATGGCAGGCGTGATGATTGAGTGCATTGTTTAACTGAAGCGCGGAAAGATGAACTGAAGAATGAACTGCTAACTGTGAAGTTGTTTTGTTTGAACTTTCTGTGCTCTCTATCGAAATTCCCGAATACTTCCTGCTTTATATACAATGCTGTGAGCGAGAAGAGGGACTATATTGTTGTAGATGTGGCCAATCAAAAATTCCCCTTTGCAGATCGGATTCAAAATCCCCTATTTGATGATCCTCTTTGATAATGTGCATCTCCACGGCCTATTGTGTGCTGTGGTTGTGACCAATCAGGCGCTGAATGTGACTCAAACGACGGAATTGTCTCTAGGACGGATAAAATAAGGGTCTCTTATGAGGTGAGGATCTTCCGAAACCTTAGTGCGCACGAGGCATGGGATTCTTGGTTACCCCGGAGGCAACGATCCTTCCAGCTTTTGCATTTCCGCTTTTTCATAATTACTTTATCTTGTAACAAAATTCAAAAGTGTCCACAGAGATCCATTTGCTGTACGGTAGTTGCTTACATCCGTTAACATTTGGGCTTAGGGGAGGTGGCCTAGCCAGAGAGCCCCACGAGGCCAAGATTTCGCCAGCCAACGGGTAATCAATGTACCCGATTGCAGTTTGATCACAGTATGATCACAGTATATACAAGACCTACTTCCACGCATCGCAAGGTGGCCCCAGCAATATATACTCTTAAACATGGGCAAATGCAGTATGGAAAGAATTCCGCTGCGGGTGATATGGGTGTGGTTGCCTTGGAGACCCCACAGCATGTAGAACAATTGTGTAAAGTGGCATAGCTACTGAATAGCGTAACATATAATCTTTAGATTAGTGGTGTGTAGTAAGACACCGTGGCTATACTTACATTTTGGCGTTGTAGTATGTGTAAAAGTGGACATATTTGCTCTCGTTTAAATGCATTAGAATCCATTATGACAAAGTTAAAGCAAGCAAGTTATTTCTGATGGAGAACTGCCCCGGTTTTAATTTCTACCCCCTCAGCTAAACAATGTCATGAAACAGCTACTTACTCTGCGGTTCCAGGCCTGAACGCTCAAATTTTGAGTCTACTCTTTCCACCACAACTTTCGCGTGATGCGAGAACAAACTTAAATGGATGCTTTATACCACTACCGCTGCTCTTGGTGCTTCATCAAAATTGCAGAGATACTCTTGTAGAACCACGAATACGCAGATAAGGGCAAAAGATGGATCGTTATGATAGGATTAGAAAAATGTATATAGCCAACAGGAGGGTAAGTAAACTTCACAACTTAGAGTTATAGTTTCCATTTTAGCGTATATATGATATCCGCGAACGCTATGCAACATGTCCGTACTTAACAAGCTAAGAAACTCAGCATTCTACATCACAGAGTGTGATTATACCAAACGAGAGCCTGTAAGAATGCTTGCTCCTTAGCAAATTTGTTCTGAGCGAGGTTTAAGTCAGCTCGTATTGCAAACCCGTGAGATACTTGGCTAAAGAGGTCAATCTGCCAAGGTTGTGTTGTCTCAGCTAAAATACTTTCTGACTTGTGACGTAAATCAGTAGTGAAAATGTCATCAACCTCTGTGCAATTAGACCAAAACTGTTAGTGTAATTAAGTTTGGTGGAAATAATAGGTCCTTACCTGCTGCAGAGACAGAAAGAGGCTTTTTGATGGCTGCAAGTTCATCATCTGAAACAAACGACGGATGCCCACTATAACCAGTATCAAGTTTGCCATCATTAAGGAAACGAACAACATACTAAATGGCATTAATAAATAGAAGATAGAAGATTATGTTCTTATAAAGATAAAGGTATCAACAAAAGATTCGTCATACCTTGCCACCCAAACAGTAGCCGGCACCTGCGATTCGTTTTATGCCTAGAGTTTGTCGCAGGTGTTCTATGGTGTTGTTGACAATCGGATCAACCACATCATTGCCGTGTCTGGAAAGCCATTCGGGGACATTTATCTTGCCAGCTTCGAAGTCACCGAAATTTAGCTGGTCACCGTCGAAAAGGTCGGGAACGACCGTGAGATATCCGTTAGCTGCAAAATCATCCGCAAGTAATTGACTATTATTTCCTATACCGAACGCGTCGGTCAAAAGTAACACTGCTGTATCAGAGATCTTGTTGTCTGTCGGATATGCAAGGTATGTTTGAACTATATTGCTCCAAATGATTAGATGAGGTCTCCCCAAAGTGGACATTGGTCTGTGTCGTTACCATTGCCAACGGGCTTGATTTCACCAGTAGGAGTTCCTTCGTGCTTAAAGCCGGTAAAACAACAAGGTCCAAGAGATTTAGATACCATCTTGAAAGTAAATATATCTTTAGTTTAAATTTCGGGGGCCACCCTAGTGTTATTCGGAGCAATCGCTACCAAATATTACCGTGGATGGACTCTCTATTTTCTTGATGGATATACCGGGATGACAACTTATGGTGTTATTATATCTTTCAGGACCGTTCAAATTGAATCACATGTATAGACAGCTGCACCACCACGCTCACTCCAGTAATCCTTCAAGCTATATTTATATCCCCAGTTCTCGCCATTCGAATATAAGTAAACCGGGTTATGGCGGTATGAATACAGTCTGTTAAACTAAAAATATAATGATAATATTGTAGGGCGAATAGTAACTTTATTGGTCATTGTAGTCATATAGTGCGTTTAGTAATAGTAAATTCATTGCTAGCAATATTTACATAGTGCGTTGATTAATAGCAAATTCAATTCTAGTAAGTTACATACTACGTTTAGTAATCGTAAATAAAGTGATTGGTCATTTTTACTGTCCTATGGAGTGACAACACGCGCGGAACCTTCTGTATTGGGTCTTATCTTAATGTCACTCTTAACATTCCTACTCTACGCGTTTTTGCATTACCTCTCTTATGGTATTAGTGTCCACCCACAGTTGTGATCCAGTCACTCTGCAGACTCTTTTAGTCCAACAGATCGTTAATAGCGAGTTCCATACTTCGGTCTTCACGCTCACATCAATCAACACAACGACCTTTGCCAGTCGCGCTACAAACCATAATCGTTCAGTTGGACCAGCCGCAATGCCGCCGACAAAAAGGGCCCAAAAGAATAGAGCAGGGTGGCTGAATAAGATATCTTCGGAGGTCTCAAGGGCTAGCCTCAATCTCATAATCAACTTAAGTATGGGATGTTCGCCATTGTATAACTTAGGCAGAGGCAAATGAAGATAGACTTGAAGAGCCAGTCGGCATACCTCGCATATGCAGGTCTGACTGCTATTATGCTCACAAGCCTGATGTAGACCTAACAAGCTGTGAATGATCGAAGCACGATCGTTGAATAATGTGCCCGAGTTGAACAAGTCTCCAGCATTTATCCCGGATACCTCAAGACGAGAAGACAAGTCAGCGACTCTGTCAAATACCGTAAAGTAATGTTGGCTTAGAATGATACTCAAATTCTCTGGTTCTGCTCTCTCAGAATCAAAATAAGACCCCTGCCCGTTACGCTTGATTAATATTTGTGCTGTAGACGGAGAAAGCCCAGCTGAGAAACGGGGTTGGAATCCATTAAAGCTAGCGCTCTCCAAATCATACCTATCCAGTTACAAATTAGTGTCTATACAATTTGGCCCTGCTTTTGGACCCACCGCTGGACAAAGGTGAGAATAGTGAGGAAATAAAGCGGTCCTTACCTCGCAATGAGCTAGAGTTAGTACCGAAGCAATTGTATCATCAGTAAGTTGGAGAAACGGATCACCAATTCGCTTATTGATAAGCGTGATGGCGCTGTATCGTAAAGCATTTAGCTCCGAAATATTTATAACGCCCTCATTAATCGTAAAATATGCTGCCGATTCGAATAGAAGTGAGTGGAACAATGGTTGGTTAATGAGAGCCCATGGAAACCAAAGCTCCTTCAAGGGGTTTGCATTCTTTTCTGATACGGAACCCCACATATAAGGCCCCATTTCGTTGAGCACTAATCCAGGTCATTAGATTAGATTCACCTATAGCTTCTGTATTCGACAGGCTCATATACTTGGAAAATAAATCCCTAGCTGTTACCGGCTCTAAGGATAGGAAACTTAGAGTAGTGAAGTAGCTCGTACGTACGAGTCATCCCTAGGGCGGGCGGCACGATAAGATAGTTTTCCAAGGCGACATTGAGAACACGGTTCAGTCTAGGTGCAAACCCCGGCTGGGTACTTGACCTGTCTGGCGTCTTATACTTTTGACTATCTAAGAAGCCACCATGAGCGGACAGGGCGTGGTTGGTGTGGGCGCCTGATTGTTCAGCCGCGGGCTCCCTCTGTGAGCTTTCAATTTGGTACTCCTTTACTAGATTAGTTGCTTTGACCTTTTCCTTCTGATGTTTAACTGAGGTAAAGCTTCAAGCGGGAATGCCTTGGGTGTTACATACTCCCCTGGATAATGTCTGGACTTCATCACTGGTGGAATTATTTGTAAGTCGATCAAGACTCCTTATTTGGTTTTCTAGACGATGCCCTAAAAGATGGAAATATCATCAGCTGGGTATTATTCATATCGACTATGAATTATCTCAGCAACTGGAGGCCTGGAAGTGGCAACGCACATACTCGATTCTTTGTCTCCCTGCCAGCGCTGAGATTGAGCGGCTGTGGCTCCCACGCTCTGATGAGACATTGTCGAGTGGAACTTATCAAATGAAATGGTGTGCTATCAAGCTCTCACAAACATGATGCTGCAGAATTGAGTGGCTTTAAAGGATGAATAATCTAAAATCAACGCCGAGACTTTCTGGGTTTAGTTACTGGCGCACAGGTAACAGGCCCATTTCAATCCTACGAGCTGTACTCTTTGCTTAATAAACAGTTAAAGCCTAATTAATTACCATTGGCTAATGAGCGGAACCCACAGTGCCGATTCGCAATCGATATCCACAGTCCACTAGATGACAAATCGAGGCCTCTCCACCGATAACTTAGATCTGGTCCGGTATTATTCAACAGTATAAAATAATCATCATTGCGTCAGCCGTGGAACAATATTTTCTAATAGTGATAATCGGATCTAGAAACCTATGCATCATCAGAAGTGTTGACTTTACATGAAAAAGGAATGCATTTCAGGGGAGCAAGGTGGAAATCAGAGCACAACTAGAGTAGTAGTTACGTAAATAGCCTCCTATTCTAGTTAACTAACTCATTACAATTGCGTAGTTCGGTTAGACTGTGTCTCCTAAGTCTCCTGTTGGGATTGTAGTATTCTACGCGATCAAATTTGCAGTTTCTGAGTTGTACGTCGGTGGTTCCACCGAGTGATGGATAATCTCTCGATAGAGAGTACGACAAATTGTCCGTCTCTGGATTTAGACATCCCCAATCTGGAATAAATGCTTTGGACAATGAGATCCAACTCAGCAGCAGTAGGAAGCGACGTGGACGGCCTAGAGCTACCACGGAGGGTGCTAGTTCTCTTGATGTAAGGACTTCGTCAATAACTCCTACCATTTTCATAGCTGACTACGAATAGCGACGATGAAAACAACTAAGACTTGCACAGAGGGTCTATAGACAACGGAAAGATTCAAGGATATCTCATCTGGAGATACAAATAGCTAAGTTACAGAATGTTATTGATGGCATGAGCAATTCCCTCTCGAACTTCAATGATGCTGCTGTAGGATATGGAATAGCAGAGCTAGCCCCAGTCCTTGCGAAAAAACTCAGAAATACTACAGAAGAATTTCTCACACTGGCCGAAACTGCAAACCAGGCAATGTGGGAAGGTAAAGAAAATTCGGAAGAACTATAGCATGAAACATAAATTGGACGGAGTAGAATGTGAAGCGGTTCTCCCTTTGAACACAATAATGTATTGAGCATTATCCAACTAGCAAAAGTATTGGTAGAGATAGCTACAGAAGCCTTTGCACGTAGTATCTAAGACTTGGAGAGATATCAATAAATTCAGTCGTATATTTTGCTTGTCACTGAAGTAATGTTAAAATTCCAATTCCAATTTCTGTGGTTCTAGCTAGGTGAGACTACAAGTCGTGGAACTACAAAAATTCAGGTGTGGGTAAGCATTAACTTGCTAATTAAAGCGCTTATCAAAGTTGGATTAATAAACTTTCATATAATCATCTAGTTACTTTTAAGTTACCAGTAATAAAGTCTTCATTCAAAATGATGCCTTCCATGAATGAACAAGTCACACCATCTTGGCTAGCTCTTTTGGAGACGACCACCCTATTTAAATGCAAGCGGTTCTCCATGAAAGATCTATTATAAAATGGATAAAAGCCCCTCACAACAATATTAAACTGTTATAATATCAAAGAAGAAAGATGTCTCAACCACAGCTCCTTTTTGGCGGTGGGAGTATTGGTAAGAAGGTTTTCTCAACTACCGAACAGGTCAGAATACTTCTTGACACACTTCAAAATCACAATATCTACTACATAGATACTGCAGCTGTCTATCCTCCTGCAACCCCACCAATGAATGGGAGGTCCGAGGAGCTTCTCGGACCTCTCAAATCCTTCGAAACAGGCTTCACTATTGACACCAAATTGATGTTGGTCAAGTACACGGCTCGCTCACTTCATCAGCAATCGAGGATTCTCTAAGTTACAGCCTGACCAGGTTGGGAGTTTCATCCGTAAGTCTTATTTCTTATATGAAAATTGAGAAACTCTTAACTAAGACAGCGCACCATAGGTAAATATTTATTATATCCACAAGCCAGACCCTATTACTCCGCTTGAGGAATCAATAGCGACAATCGACAGACTATATAAGGAGCATAAATTTAAAAAGGTCTAGTCTATCAAGTATTGTTACGTATTCAGTTATCTAATCATACAAGTTTAGTGGGGCATATCGAACTATACTGTCGAAGGAGTCAGAGAGATCCTGAAAATTTGTGAAGAAAAAGGATTTAGAAAACCAGCTGTCTACCAGGGCCAGTACAATGTTATCTGTCGTGTCGATGAAGGAGAACTTTTGCCACTACTTCGAGATCATAGAATGAGCTTTTATGCCTATAGGTCAGTCTTAATTGTCTTAATTGATATTATGTTATGAAGTCCCTGACTAACCACCTCTCTTTTAGTCCACTTGCCGGAGGATTCCTGTCTGGAAAGTTGACTACTGGTGAAATTGATGGCAGTCGCTTTTCGGACGGTGATTTTCTCGGAATAATTCTTCGTGCCTTGTATGATAAACCTATCATGCATGATGCTATCCGAAAACTCCAAAAAGTAACCCAACTCCATGGTATTTCAACTTCGGGTGCCGCGTTGAGATGGGTCATCTACCATTCAAAACTTGCCAAAAGCCATGGAGTTATAATTGGCGCTAGTAGGTTATCACAGCTTGAGATCAGCTTAGCTGATGTCGAAAACGGTCCACTTCCGGATTCAATAGTAACAATATTGGAAGACCTATGGAACGTTGTCAAGGCAGAAGCTCCAGAGACAGCAGGAATGAGCAAAGCCCTTGATAATCTCTCTCGCTAAAGAGTTATCCGAGATTGTGATAGAATAGTACTTATATACTGGGTACATGTAAAACTATATAATCATTATGGGACAAGTGATAGCGGTACAACCAGAATATCCAGTGCATATATAATAATAGTAATGAGCCCAAGTAAACACAATACAGCAAGATATTATATAAAGAAGGGCTAAAAGGCCGATACAGTTATAGATAATAGAAAAACATTATATCAAAATCCATAAGCTTTATCTATATTTTCTGTCGTGCCACCATTTTGCGAGCTTGATTAGTGCCATCTTGTGTAATATGCCTGTAATTCTGTAATTATAGTGTTATTTGTGCTAAAAATCGGGGGCTTGAAGGTTAAGTATATTATGACTACGTATACGGAGTAGGGAGTAAGTAGGTCTCAAGGGTTGGGTGCCTGGGGCCGTCGAATTAATCCTGATTGGGACTAGCTACATAACGCTGTAAACCATGCGACTGGTTACAAACAAAGGTACGCACATATTTATTGTGAGAAGCAGCAGCACAATGAAATTGATGGACCGCAAGAATATTTCTGATCGTATAAAGAGATTTTTGTGTTTGGGGTGCTAATAAGTGGCAGCGTGGGGAGTGAAAAGTTGACACGTATACTTTCAAATATGGAAATCTGAGTGCATTATCAGAAGGGATATGTTGGGTTCGATTTTGAAGTTTGGTAACTTCACGGAGATTGACAACACATCAGACCTGGTAGTAACTTCTAACCTGATTGAACATACTGCATATAATTGTTCACTGTGGCTGGTTTGGACTTCTTAGTGTGAGGCCTCCCTTTGATCTTACCACCACAAACCGCTTATTACAAATTATTCATCCAGCTAACCAACGCTGTGTTACGTCTGGAAGCTGGAAAGTACCAGATTTCACTATTGCGTTGTCGAATAAAATCATGAATTAGTGGTAGTCAAGCAAAGTCCGAGGGTCATTAGTGAGACAGAAGCAGTGCCGATGAGTTTGTGTAACTTGACTTTCAGGCCAGTAAGCGGCGTAGATAAGTAGTTTCGAAGGTTGTATCAAGTACTAAAGCTTCAAGTTGTGTCTTTTCTAGGCTCCTAAATCGCCTTAAGTATTTCCTGACCCTATACCCAATATATCTCCCATTAATCTATATTAGGGTTCAGGATATGGCTGGTGTAGCTATGCCATATACACCTACATTAACCCCACCGCTTGATGATTCAGAAGAAGCAATGTTGCTGTCAAACCACTTGAAGCTCCTTAAACGGCACCCTGAGCAACACGAGCTTCATGAAGCAACTACAGCCCCCCTATTTACAAAGCCAGTATCGGATCACGTCGAGAAATTCCATATAAAGACTTCAATGAAACTATTTCCACAGTATGGTCTTCTCGGAGGCTTTTCTGACGTTCTACGCGATGATGTGGGCGGCGGTCCATCTCTTACATTACATGATCAGGATCCTCGGATCTTCTTTAACACTGCATCTCCCTCCAGTACCTTCATTTGTGGTTCTCAAGGATCAGGGAAAAGTCACACGCTATCCTGCATATTGGAGAACTGCCTTCTCCCATCAGATGCAAACGTACTTCCTCGGCCTCTTACTGGACTTGTCTTTCATTATGACACGTTTATCAATGATAGTAGAGGAATGCCTTGTGAAGCAGCATATCTTGCCTCCAATCCAAAGATCAAAGTACGTATATTGTGTTCACCATCAAATGTGACAACAATACAGGCAAGTGCAGTATCCCAGTCTTCTTCTATTTCACGTACTGATTGCAATGGTCAGAAAGCCTACAAATCCCTAAACGTTCAAATTGAGCCACTCCGGATAAACCAAAGCGACCTCAACACAAAACGTATGATGGATCTAATGGCAATAAATGTCGAGGAGGGACCCGTGCCTCTATATATGCACACTGTGAAGCGCATCCTAAGAGAGATGCGAGTAGAGCAGCAACAAAATGGAGGCGGTTTCAGTTACATCACATTCAAAAGTCGAGTGCTTAATGCCCAGTTAACTCCTGGTCAACTCGCCCCCCTTATCCAGCGCCTTGATACTTTAGAAAGCTTCATGCCAAAGGAACAAACCGAAGGAATGGGAAGTGATCAAGTAGGGCAGAAGAAAAAGAAAGAAAAGAAAGAATCTAACCGTTCAAATCACTGGAGTCCCAAGGTTTGCCTGACTCCGCATATTTCGTCACTTCTACTGATGGCAAATAGGCTGGATGCCTAACTATAGTTGACTTATCATGCCCTTGTGTTATTTCCGAAAGCGCATGTTCACTGTTCAACATTTGTTTGACTATTTTTCTCGACCAAGACACGTCAATAGGTCGTGTCATAGCATTGGATGAGGCACATAAAGTAAGGAACCATTCAAAAGAAGGGTCCCTCTTTTTGCGGATCTAAGCATGCTGATTTTCCACCAATAACCCAGTATATGAATAGCTCGCCTGAAGCAGCTACTTTAACAAATACTTTACTATCTACGGTTAGATTACAACGCCATCTCGGTGCTCGAGTTGTTATATCTACTCAGGAACCTACAATCTCTCCGGCGCTTCTCAACTTATCTTCTGTCACCATAGTCCATCGCTTCACATCTCCTGAATGGCTACGGACCTTGAAGGAGCACCTCGCGGGAGTTGCATCTGACCTGCTCATTGACAGAGAAAGCATAAATGACGAACGACCGAAAACTAGTATTGATAAACACATATTTAATCAAGTAGTAAACTTACGTGTCGGCGAGGCACTTTTGTTTGCACCCAGTGCCATGGTTGGTGTGGATCCTAATCTTAATGACCGATCGAGTCTGAAGAAACTCGGTGCTGGATTTCTCAAGGTTCGAATTAGATCCAGGATAACAGCTGATGGAGGCAAAAGTATTATGGCCGCTTGAAGCTCTCTTCGCTTCCTCCTACAGCGAGAAGAGCAACCCTGGATATTATATACACGAAAGCATATCTGTGGTAATAACAACTTGGCGGTAGTACGACACATAATCATATAGTTTCTACAAATACAATAAGCATCTAGACTAAATCTGATCTATATTCGATCTAACTAGAGTTAAGGGAAGAGTTTTTCCATAGTTTGAAATTTCGCACGCTATTAAACTTGCTAGATTCGGCAAGACTTTCGGTACCCCCATTTTCGATGAGAACTCGATGCATGCATGTTGCTCAAATTTAGTAGGGATCCTTGAGCCAGCATCAGTATTTATGTTGGCTTCTCATTTGGAGTTGTTTACCTAGTAATATAGTCAATGATGCCATCTACGCCTTCTCTAAATTCCTCTAGTGCTATCCTCCGCTACACTTCTCCAGCATCAGAATGGGCAGAGGCTCTGCCAATTGGCAATGGTCGCTTGGGTGCAATGGTCTATGGTCGTACAGATACTGAGCTTCTCCAGCTCAACGAAAATTCCGTATGGTATGGTGGACGCCGAGAGCGAACGCCTCCGGACGCAGCCAAGAACCTCTCTCTGCTACGAGAACTGATTAGGGCAGAAAAACACAAAGAAGCGGAAAAGTTGGTCAGACAAGCCTTCTATGCCACACCACAAAGTCAATGTCACTATGAGCATTTAGGAAATTTAACAATAGACTTTGATCACGAGATCAATGGAATAACGAATTATTCACGGTCTCTGAGTCTTGAATCTGCAATCACTAGCGTCAAGTATGAGTATCATGGAGCCTCATTCCGACGGGAGGTATTTGCTAGTCAGCCTGACAATGTTCTGGTGATCAAACTTGAGTCTTCTGAAAAGAGCGAATTTACTCTCCGCTTGACAAGAATGGGGATGGCAGAATTTGATACGAATGAGTTAGTAGACTCTATTGTTGCGACTGAAGATGGCACTATCATCATGCGTGCAACACCTGGCGGTCGAGGTAGTAACCATATTTGCTCGATAGCACAGGTCAAGTGCCACGATGATGGTATTATAGAAGTTATGGGCAGTTCTCTTGTCGTTACTTCTCAAAAAACAACTATTGTCCTATCAACTCAGACGACGTTTCGCTTTGCAAACGAAGAATTGGCTGCTCTATCCGATGCAAGGAGCGCTATTGGTCGAGACGACTTGAAAGAGAGACATGTCGATGATTATCAGTCTTTATACAATCGCATGAAGTTATATTTACATTCAGATGGCATGATTTCGGATATATCAACCGATAAACGGCTATTAACGACCCCGGATCCTTCTCTCGTTGTACTTTACCATAACTTAGGACGATATCTATTGATAGCATGCAGCCGACCTGGATTCAAATCTTTGCCATCAACGCTCCAAGGTCTATGGAATCCTGAATTTCAGCCCGTTTGGGGAAGTAAGTACACAATAAATATCAATACCGAGATGAATTACTGGCCAGCGAATATGTGTAATCTTTCTGAGTGTGAGCTTCCTCTATTTGACATGCTTGAAAGAATGGCAGTAAGAGGCAAGAGGACGGCAGAGGTCATGTACAAATGTCGAGGGTGGTGTGCCCATCACAATACGGATATATGGGCGGATACAGATCCCCAGGATAGATGCATTAGTTCTACCCGTAAGTTACGCATTGGTGCATTTATTGAGAGCCTTTCTAACGTCGTTATGATAGTCTGGCCATTAGGTGGTGCTTGGCTCTGTTACCACATTTGGGAGCACTACAACTACACTGATGACAAGCAATTTCTTAAAAGGATGTTCCCAGTACTGAAAAGTTGTGTGCAATTTCTTGTTGACTTTCTCATCGAGGACGCGTCTGGAAAATATCTCGTCACCAATCCATCTCTTTCGCCCGAGAATACCTACATTGGAAAAACTGGTGCAACAGGTGTTCTATGTGAGGGTGCAACAATAGACACTCAGATTATTCATGCTCTTTTCACGGCATATATTGGATCTCTTTCCGAATTGAACATTCGTGACGATGATTTAGTCTCGGAGGTGATACAGTCTCGAGAAAGATTGCCTCCGATGAAGATTGGATCCCTTGGTCAACTCCAAGAATGGGCATATGACTACGAAGAATATGAACCTGGCCATCGTCATACGTCCCATCTATGGGGCCTCCATCCTGGAAATCAGATTACGAATAGCCTAACGCCAGATCTTGCCGCCGCTGCTACCGTGACTCTTCGCCGCCGTGCGGAACATGGAGGTGGCCATACTGGCTGGAGCAGGGCCTGGCTTATCAATCTGCATGCTAGACTCGGGGATGCGGAAGGGTGTCTCGAACATATACATAGACTACTTAAAGATTCAACTATGCCAAATATGCTAGATACACATCCACCGTTTCAGATTGATGGAAACTTTGGAGGAAGTGCAGGAATTATAGAGATGCTTATTCAAAGTCATGAAGGGGTCATTAATCTTCTCCCAGCATGCCCGGGGAGTTGGCAGTCGGGGTCGTTGATTGGAGTCTTGGTAAGAGGAGGGTTTGAGGTGGACTTTGAGTGGGAAAGGGGGATCGTAAAGGAACCGATTGTTTTAAGGTCAAAGAGTGGAAAGACGGGAGTAGTGAGATTTCCAGGAGGGAGTGACGTGAAGTTTCAGGGAAAAGGAACCCATGAAATCTATTCCTATTAAGAAGCAGATAATCTAATGATTAACTATGTATTTTAAGGAGTGTGCAAGATTCCGTGGGGCCTATGATTAGAATACTGTAGGCTACTGGAGTGAAAAAACTACTCCTTTTAGGGGAGCAATTTTATCTACATGTCAGTAGTTGATTTCACAGCTATATTCAATTATTCCCTCACCAAAGCCCCACCGTACTACTCTCGATTATTATTAATCCGTATTCCTACTTACGGGCTCAGGCCATACCCCACTTTATGTATCACTTACAGTAACATTTCTTGGATTGTACGTACTTTCAGTTTGTAGATCTATCCTTGTTATTGAGGTGCAAATTACCGACAGAGGGACGAATAGTACAAGATACTTTGTATACCCAAGTTTAATATTTTTATATAGACTTTTCTAGGCAAGAAAATGGTAAGACTCAAATATGAATCCACATGCTTTGGACGGAGTGAAAACTGATAGGCTTTGCAGGCCCCTCTTGAGCAGTTTATACTCTTTGGTCAAATTGACCTTCCCTTATCCAAGTCTAACAGGTTCTAATATCCTGCCAATAGGCGATAGTTTAACTGAGCAATCGTATTCGCAATTGAGGGGTTTTGCTTTCGGAGCAGAACTTCAAGCTGGTATACTACCCCTCTTCTCTACTTTAATATTTTTATCTGTGCATTCCCATGCTTACAACTATCTAACGCTGATTCGCTGACTACGATATAAAGCATATGCCAGGAGATTAGACGTAATAAACAGGGGCTTCTCAGGATATACTACCAAAAATGCGCTGGAAGTGATATCCAAAGCGCTCCCAACCCCGGAGCAAGCATCTGTGCGGTTTCTGGTAGGTTCTACTTGTTTACTGTCATCTAAAAACTAACCCCGCCTCTTAAGACGATCTGGTTCGGTGCGAACGATGCAAACAAGAACGAATCGTCGGACCCGTATCAGTATATCCCAATCGATCAGTACAAGAGAAATCTAATCGAACTCATCAATCATCCATCAGTAAAGGCTCTTTCACCAAATATTATTCTTCTCACGCCGCCACCAGTTGAGGAAACAGTCCTTGATGAAACCCGGGACCAACTGGGAGGTTATACAGGCGTAGTTAGGCAGGCCAAGGATGCTGCTGAGTATGCCGAGGTAGTAAAACAAGTAGGGAGAGAAACTGGTGTACCCGTTGTTGACGTTTGGTCTGCTTTCATGGAAAGATCAGGGTGGAAGGCAGGGAGTGAGGAGGCCTTACCTGGGTCAGCAGTGTTAGGGAAGGATAAAGTATTAGCAGAGCTACTACATGATGGTGGGTACCAGTCTTCCTTCTTTGAATAATACGATGCTTTAATATATCTCCATTAACGACTATGAATAGGATTGCATTTAGGACCCGAGGGGTATAAAATTGTCTTTGATGAATTGACCAAACTTATTAAAGAAAAATGGCCTGCATTTCCTCCTTACAAGATGCCGTACGTCAATAAAGTTGCTTGGGAGTTAGAACGGGGTGACCAATTTTGGGACGTCAATAACGATGCGTGATTGTGATGCATTGGTAAGAAAGTGTATATAAAGTCATATACGTAGCATATTACTTCAAACAATGGGGATAATAAATAAACACGGTGTCTAGAGATAAAGAGCGCTGGATGAGAAGTCCTTGGTCACTGTATACCCAGAATGCACTGGCAAAAGGTACAGTAATTACAGGTGGCATAACAACATTTCCCCTTCGAATTTGTTGCATGGTTTCCATATGTGTAGAACCGTAAAGTAACTTCTTCCAGCTATTCTCGGTTCCCATGACCAAGTTCCCGCAAGGCAGTCCTATTCCCGGCTTATGATACAGCGCATCTCAGATGCTGATCATAACGGCGGCCTCTCAAATAACAGAGCATAGTCGCTGAATAATTCCCATTAGCAGGAGCTATAAGTCTTGGAAACATTGCGACATGTTGAAATATGGTGTGAAAATTCATAAACTTGATGTCATTGCATAAACCGGAGGCATGGAACCTGGACAGGTAGCTCTATATCACAACATAGAAAAGCCACACAACGTAAGTATTTTACTTAAGACATATTCAAAACACTGAAGTATTAGGTAGACACAAATACATCGAGGCCAGATCTTGTATTTTATTTGTCCTTTGGTAGAACTTGCGCTAACGCGAACTGGCACTAACCGGACTAAAACACAATGTAAGTTCAAACCAAACAAATAATAACTCTAACCAGTCCATTCGAGTACACAATGTATTTAATAGACCCTACTAGTACTTTATCTTTCAATTCTTCTATATTTGTCACGTCCCCCATTCCTGCGTTTGAGGATCACATCTACCACTGGCTCACTACATTTTCCGAGCACCTAACTACTTGATTTCTGTTAAACATGGGAGTCATCCACAAGACAACTTGGGCACATGCCCCAAGGAATGAAAGTATCCTACAAAATAGCAATGCGACTTTGGGAGCCAGCAATACGGGTAATGGCACGGAAATAGTGGCCCACTATAACAGCACAACAGAGAAACACCAATACCCTGCTAACAACCTTGCAACTTCTACTACTAGAAAAATACATCTTCAGGTTGAACATTTACCTGCTGATAAAGTCATACCATCTCATTCAAATCCACAACCAGGTTACAACTCAAATATCCCTCGGAATTTAGCAGGTGAGCAACGACAACATGGGGGCGTGGTTACTCCGCGATCCAGCGAGATATCGGATATCCCAAAAGATGCTACAACGGTATTTTCATCAATCCAGAACATGGGCATTGACACCCAGACTAGCGACAAGACAGAACTGGAGCATATTTCAGCTGGTGATTTCAAAAGCAATCATGAATTCCAAGGCGGAAATCAACAGGGGAAACCTGACATTGATGGCATCATCTCAACTATACTTGGGCCAGAACCCCTAATTCGAAGACAAGAGTGGAGCCCCGAATTCCAAGAAGTTGATATGCTTGGCTTCGAGAATCATGATAAGGGAAAAACGCACGATATGCCTTCCTCTATCGATCACCCAACCGCGACGATCGCAAAGAGAGGAGTTGCAGACACTATTGGCAACATAATCGCCCTAGGACTTTTAGCCATTTTCGTCCTTGCGATCTTATGGGCGTTCGTAGATGGATGTATACGTTGCTTGAAAAAAAAGAGAAAAGAAAGATTACAGAGAAAGTCGCAATCGCAAACCTCTACGAGGCTCAGTTATAATCTAGCTCCACTACAAACAATTGTTACAACCTCCGCAACTTCTACAACCGATCCTATTCATTTCATGCATACTTCATCTCCTTCCTCGTCCTCCAGACTTCCTCCCTGGTCTAGCTTGAACAATTCGGCATCCACACCGACTAATACATCGACTGAAATTCCCAAACCGGTAACTCCGCCTCCACTATATAGCTCGAGGCTCGGCACCGTCCCAAATCCTCTCTAGCTATAGGATCAGATAAGAAAGTTTGGGATCTCTACTGCTGGTAGCCGTATCAAGCTGTGGAGAAGGCAATGCCCACTCACTCTCTGTGATATGAGGCCCCGAGTTCTATATATCATATGTAAGCGCTACTTGACTTATTTAATGATGACATCTAATTATCAGTAGGTTTATTTCAAAGAAGTGTCAGATATAGAAGCGATCACACTTCCTCTCGCTCTTCGTCACAGTAGATATGCAGATATGAGAATTTTGGAGGAGCGTCTATTCCCCGTGTCTTGTGGATTTAATAGGAAAGGAATCAAAATTCGTTGCATAAACACGAGCTCTTTATTAGGGGCTCTAGTCGTGTAAATTAAAGTAGTTGGGTCTTGGAAAGGAGCAGGATATCCGGTATTCTTAAGTATTTCTATAGTATCAATACGCATCTTTAGGCTAGAATTGTCTATATCTCAGTCTGAGCAGTACCATGAGCTAGCCTTTGAGCTTCCCCATAGCGTAACAAATCCCGCATGCCAGCACACGTGTAATGGGGTTTTCTCCCTGTCTCGTCTTCCCTTTTGCCAAACCAGGTAACATAGTGCAAACGTCGCAGATTGCCAAACTAAGCTTACTATTAAGGCTATCATGGATTACAGAAATAAAGGATATTCATTGGTCGGGCTGTACAAATTTTCTGGGGTACTTGCATATGGCTGCTAGGGTCTGTTCCATAAAAATGACTAGTCTATTAAGTAAGCTCCGCGTTGCTTGAAGTCAAGGGTACCAGAGACCAGTTCTGGTAAGTCAAAATTAAAACTTAATTTCTTAATCAAATTTAGTAAAAGGTGTCACAATATGATTATAGTATTAGTAATTATTAGCGGAACAAAGTGGACGTTTGTGGCCAAAGATAAGTCGTCGGCGTTAACGTGCTGGCCGCTAGGCCGTATTGGTGCAGGTGTTCGACGCTCAAGCTGGTTGATAATACTCCGTAGCATCGGTGGAGGTAATATTGAATATGGGCCTGAGATTAGTAAAGAAATCAGGAAGCAGTTTACCTTCATCGTTCTTCATTATTCGATATCGGAGATAAGTTCACCGTTTGCAGCTCAACAGTAATGTTCAATCCTAGCAAAGGACGGAGGAAGGGGCGGTTGCGCCTTCGAAGCGTGCTACCAAACAAGCAGCTTTCGATCCGGGAACCGCAATGCTAGAACAAGATAAAAAGGTCGCCATGATCCTTCCAGTATGTGTATATCATCCAAATAGACTACCTCCAGCTTCTTCTCTATCGCTGCAAATACAATCTCCAGTCTCTATACATATCTAACCAAGATGGGTATCGACTTCACAGTTTTCAAGGGCTCTAAGAGCGGCGAAATTGTCGAGGCTAAAGGCCACCGAGAAGTTGGCCCCTCAGAAGCGTTGGTTGAAATCACTCACAGTGGTGTTTGCGGTACAGATGAACACTTTCGACACTATGATCAAGGATTAGGCCACGAGGGTGTTGGAGTTATCAAAGAGTTGGGATCCGATGCGGCACGCATATCTGATTTCAAAATTGGAGACCGTGTAGGATTTGGATGGATGCACTATTATTGTCTGCACTGTGTGCCTTGTCTATCTGGTAAGGCCCACCGCTCAAAGTATCCCGAACAAATATGCTAACCCCTTTTCAAGGGGACCATTATAATTGTGAACAAAGGAAAACCTTTGGTACTGCAAATTGGGATCAGGGTTCCTTTTCCAATGGGGTTGCATGGGACGTTTCTGCTCTAATTAAAATCCCCGATGAGATTGCTTCTGAGCATGCAGGACCTTTGATGTGCGGCGGTGCTACAGTATGGGGCCCTCTCTTTGAACAAGGTTTCCGCCCAGGCGATCGCATCGGGGTGGTGGGCGTTGGAGGCCTCGGCCATCTTGCTATTCAATTTGGGTCTAAAATGGGTCATGATATAGTTGTTTTCTCCGGGACTGAAGCCAAACGCGAAGAAGCGCTCAACTTTGGAGCAAGTGAGTTTTACACGACAAAGGGCATTACAAAGTTTGAGGGCATCAAGCCAGTGAACCACTTATTGATCACTGGAAGTGTTCTCCCTGACTTAAATACGTGGGTGTCCCCGTCTCTAGTTTCAAGTACATTTTGCTGACCATTAGAAGGTATTTGGATATTTTGGCTCCTTCAGCAAAGATTTTCCCCTTGACGATTAGTATGGAACCATATCCGGTGCCAGTGCTGGGTTTGATAGGAAAGACTCTCAGCATAGTCGGCTCTGCTGGTGCCAAAGTGCAGTCAACTATCGCAATGCTAAGATTTGCTACTCGACACGATATCAAGCCCCAAATCGAGAAGTTCCCCATGACCCAGAAGGGAGTAACGGAGGCTATGGAGAAGTTAAACAAAGGGGAAATGAGATATCGTGGCGTACTTGAAGTATAAACAGAGGCAGATCACCTCAAGTAGGTGTTACTGCTCCTATATAGTGAACCTAGTGTGGAAATATACTTGTTACTTTTCTAATACTTTGAGCCTTAATGACGTCATAAAGTGAAAAGATAAGAGTCATGTGGATTTACACCGAGCACTTGTAGCCGAACTAGGTCGTCGCTGATAGTAGTTTTGTGAAAGAGTATATAAATATTTTTAAGAGAGAAGATGTCACATACGACCATAGACTGAGGAAAACTGGGCATCCCGTCCGCTCTGCCATACATAAGCCTCAGATCGGAGGTCTAGTAGTTGGGTCGGTGACGACCAGCGAATCCCCTCTGTTGTATGTTATTTTTTTCTCCTTTTTTTTTAATACTTTGGCTCCTTACCATTACACGAAATATCCTCTTTTTGCATTAATCGAACACAAGTTACGATCAGGAGCGAGTGATCAAAAGAAATTTTAGCTTATCTTCAAAACAGGTGTGACAGGTGTGATTGGTATCCCCGCGGCCGTTGCATCCGCTTCCCGCGAATGCGCGTTCAATACATCGCAGTGGCAACCTTCAGTGCTAGCTTCATACTATCACCCAAAAAATGATCGTCGATCTGAACTCAACTTGAATTAAAATACTTTTAAGTCTCCAAAATTACAAGAAAAATTGGTAACAATACGTCAAAGTCCTCCATTGTCAAGTTTACCATCGGAATCTCTATTTCAGAGGAACGGTATCAGCAAAAAGCGTCCGACTCCATCCAGGAGGATATCTATCTCCATGAAGTTCCACTTTCTCAATCGACTTTCTTATATCTTGAGACTCCTCGTCGCTCAACCGAACATTCAATGCGCCCATATTCTCATCGTAGTACTTGGTGCTTTTCGTTCCTGGAATAGGGATCACCATATCCCACTGTTTAAGCAGCCAGGCAAGGACTAACTGGCCAGCGGTACACCCCTTTCGAGCAGCCATATTCTGCAGATCATCGACAAGTTGTAAATTTTTGGGGAAGTTCTCAGGCGAGAATCGAGGCATGGTTAATCGGAAGTCTCCCTCCTCGAAGTCATCGCGACTCTTGTATCGCCCAGTAAGGAATCCACGACCGAGAGGCGAATAAGCAACAACAGCAACACCGAGCTCTTTGCAGGTGTTTAACAGGTTTGTTTCTGAAAGTTCGATCTCCAATGCAAATGGACTGTACTCCATTTGGACGGCCGCGATTGGGTGAACCGCATGAGCACGTCTTAAAGTGGTTGCAGATACTTCTGAGAGTCCAAGGTACCTGATTTTGCCTTCCCTATAACAGTCTAAGTCAGCCTCACGCTACGACCATTGCTATTCATGTTTAAGCTTACTTCTTAAGCTGGGCCATCGCACCCACAGTCAGTTCAATTGGAGTCTCAGGATCAACGCGATGAACATAGTAGAGGTCGATGTAATCGGTCCGCAGCCGTGCCAAACTCTTTTCGCAGGATTCTTTAACAAACGCCGGATCTGTCCTGGCACGGCCGCCTCCTAAGTTTCCAAACTTTGTTGCGAGAATAATATCTTTCCTTTTCTCCGGATTTCGCTCGAACCATTTGCCAATCAGATCCTCGTTATCGCCGTAGATGTTAGCTGAGTCCCAGAATCGTTCGCCCGTGTTGTAAAGGTGATCCAAGACTTTGAAACGCTCTTCATCGTTTTCTGTGGCACCATAAAAAGCACTGAGGCCCATCAAGCCAAATCCGATGGCAGTGACTTCAGGGCCATTTGCTCCCAGGCGTCTAGTTGGGAATGGCATTCTGACGAAGTGTTTTTCTCCCGAGGTATCGTTGCTTTGGTTGACTTATACACGAGTTTTCCAAACAAGCCTTTTCTCCAGTACAGTCCAAGCCAATATATATCGGCGTTAATATTGGAAGAAGTGATTGCCGACGTGACAATAAATTGTACGTTCAAGAATGTTCTCTTGACCACAGGATGGACAGCAGCTGATTGGCTCACGGCTATAGATGCTCTGATGCTCGGTTGTCGTTTTACGTCATCGGTGTATTAGTAATCGATCCACAGAAACGATGGCCAATGGAATTGCTTTCCGTAAATCCGACTCGGGATAGAAACTAGCCGTTATGGTTATTAATGGCCTAAGAGATAATTCTCTACAATTAACGCCGCGAGAGTAACCCGACAGGCAATATCCGATCAATAGCTCTTCATATATTACAACTAGAAAACCCCTAGGGTCAAATTGATATGTTGAAGTTCAACTGAGTTACGATTAATTTCTTTCAAACTCAAAGCTCCGACCTCCTTTCAACGCCATGCATAGCTCATGGGAAACCTATTCCTCGAAGCAGCACAGAGTCAGGAGGAACATTTTACGTCAGTTGCAGTCTTAGCTCCGGTTTAGAGCTGTACCATAAACACGCCCTGTTTTCCGACAGAGGCCCATTTCGGCCGCTACAATGCGGAATATATACTGTATAAAGAGAGCATATAGGTATTTTGAACTTTTGTATAGATTTGACGAAGTATGCTATAGTTTTCTGCGTGTTGAGACATCTTATATATCACTACCGGGGTTTGCTCTCTCTTAGCTACAATCATATTGTAGCTCTTACCTGTCACACATAACTTACCAGTTATATCATATATAATTGTCAAGGATTATTTGTCAAATAAACAATCAATGCGACGTTCTGTTATGAAGTTCACTTCTCACACTGCTTCATTTGCTGATCTAAGCCTACCCCGCACCGCGCCTAGATAACGTCTCTTATCCGGAAGCTATGCTCAAACTGGAATACGAGGTATTCACTACCAAACATCTCGAGGACATGGATTGCCTTCTTTGCGAGCGATTGGAGGGAACCCGGCATGTGTTGATCCAAGGTATATTGTGAAGGATGCTAATTAGTGGCCTTCATCCAATCTAGAAAGACAAGGTGAGTGGTTCAGTCCGAACGTGCCGACTCAATAAGATCTTCCATGCATGGTCTTAATGCAACTAGTGCACTGCTATCAGAAATCAGACAATTTTTTGGTCTAATCTTTCGATTGGAAACAGACTCTATTTGACCATATATCATCACTTGCAAGTATGGTGCCAACATGGGCAAAATTAAAACCCAGGAAAAATCGTTCGACTACAGGATGTCTCTGTTGTCGGCTGCGGCGGAAGAAGTGCGATGAACATCGCCCGAGCTGTTTGGGATGTCAGAGAAACAACTTGCTCTGTTCTTGGCCTCAATCAAATCCTCGACATGGCAACTGTAGTGAAGGAGAGAGCACCCGCAGTTCATCTAATTTCGGCTGGAGACATAGGCTGCAGAGAGGCGTCCCAACTACCCTAAGGGATGCAGGTAATGAGGGAGAGGATGATGCAACCCAGAAAGCGGACATACACCCAAATGGATCTGTGGATGCAGACACTACCTCGTCATCGACACCATCATCAACGCTTCAAGCTCATTTACCACTACCTCCTTTACCACTTCTCGACGATAGAGATGAATACTCGGAAGCTTTACTAGGCCATTTTATAGCCGAAACAGCGCATAAGGTGATAGCACTTCCAATAAAACAACAAGATAACCCTCTCCTTACCACTGTCTTGCCTTGGGCCTTATCCCGCCCTACCATTTTACATGCTATCAAAGCCTTAAGTGGCAGCCACCTGAGCTATCGAACTCAGAATGCGTCCCTAAAACAAGCTACACTTCGATCATATACGGCAGCGACTCGAAGTGTTAAATTTGCTCTAACAAGCTGGAATCCTGCTGATGCTGAAACTACGATTCAGCTTCTCGCTGCTTGCGTCCTGCTCTCACAATATGAAGTACGCTGCTCTTTCTCCACATGCTTGCACTTGAAAGTATCTGAAAATAACTGACTGTGTTCGAAAAGGCTTTATCCGGGAATGAAGATGTTACCGGATATTTGCACCTAAGGGCATGTCGTGAATTCGTGGCGACGTGTATCTCTACGGGAGTTTCAGACACCCACGTAGACATATTTGGTTTCTTTCTTGAATATTACACGTACCTAGTTATTGTCGGGAATATCACCAGCACTACCTACCAACGACGGAAACTCTTAACTTCAGACTGGTTTATCAGATCGCTAAGTCATCTCCAGACGTATAAGAGCTTTGGAGTTATGGTTGGTTGTTCATCTGATATTTTTGAGATTATATTGGCAATTTGGGGACTAGAGGATGATGCCCAATCAGAAGCGCAACGGGTGGAGATCTTTGAGGACTTGGAGTGCAGACTCCTGCACTGGGTTCCACCAATTGACGATGAGCTAGTTATTAAGGGCACAACGCCAATGGCCATTGTGTATCAGCAAGCTGCACTACTCCTACTATATTCTCGTGAATTAACTATCAAGGAGACCGTCCTTAACCAGTACGAGGAGTGGAAAGAGAAAACCAACAGAGTCGTCCGTCGACTATTTCACTTGGTGATGACTTCCGCACAATCTCCGTTTGCAACAACGGCATTGTGGCCCTTAATGGTTCTGAGCTGCTTTTTGAAGTCGCCTTCAGATCAACTAGATGTTTGGAGTGCGATTAAAGGATCGGGATATGATATGGCGATCACAGACCGAGCACTAGGCATTTTTGAAGAGTTGTGGAAGAGTGATAAATCAACTCACCTCGATTGTATAGATAATCTCGATACTCTTGTTGAAACCAAGGGATTTTGTATGAGCTGATTTTCGAATCATATTACTTCTAATTTAACACGCAACCCTAATGGCATATTATTTTACAAGGCAATAGTAGAGGTGAAGCTCTCGGAGAACTATGACTATACACGTAAACTTGCAATTCTCTTGATACTACCTAGTTGAGGATTATCCTACTATCATAGAGAGAATGCTTCTTACAGCTTCGGCGAAGATAATACTTGAATAACTTCCTCCGCTGCACGAGATCCAGCTCGCAACGCGCCCTCCAAATAACCCTTCCACTCTCGTGCTGTCTCTCCGCCAGCAAAATGTAAGGTATGAAAAGGTTCCCTCAATGCTTCACCACCTACAGCAAGCTCACCAGGACCAGCAGCGGAAGTCGGTGCTCCTTCGATCCATGGCTCTTTTGTCCACTCCTTGTAGTTGATCTCGAGAGGCTGGAGAGCAAGGTGGCTATGCTGCGCTCCAACGAGTTTGGCAAGGTGGTTCAAAATTGCTTCTTCTCTCTTTAAACTATCTTGTTCATGCCACCCTTTTGCGATGTCGCCTGCGATGAAGAGCGCAAGGGAGTATTGTTCTGTGGCCTTGTCTGACGTTTCCCAAGAGAAGCATATCGGCCCCACGCAACTGGTAAAGTTACCCACGAGACCAATCTCACGCCACCAAGGCTTCGAATATGTAACTACCACTTTGGCATACACGCCTGGCATGGTGCGACTTACATAGGTTCGCTTGGCCGGGGGAAGTGGTGGATTGAACTGGATCTTCTGGTATACGTTGGTTGGGACTGCGATAATAGCGCGTTTGGAGGTAAAGGTCAGTCCATTAACAGTTGTCACGGTGCATACTCCTCCATATTGCTGAATGGTATCCACAGGGCTGTTGAGATAAACTGATCCAAGGGCTATTTCACTTGCAAGTCCGTCTGCAATTGCAGAGGTACCTATACACAATGTCACATCAGCTACCAAGCTTATGATCACGACAGAGCATCCATCTCTTACCTTTCTTAACTTTCAGAGACTGTGCACCATGCTCACCTTCTGATGCGAGGCTTATATATCCTCCCCCAGATTTGATGTAGTCCAAAATATAGTGCAATCCACACTCGTGAGCCTCCCGTCCGACGAGTGCCCTGATAAAGAGACGCAGAAAGTCTCTCGCGGAATCATTATATGAAGACTTTGCCAGCCACTCCTCTACAGTCATATCTTCTCCTGCAGAAAACGACTTCGTATTGTTGATGTCAATGACAGCACATTTGGTTTCGATGTCTTCAATTAACTTCATGATAGCTTCTGAGGATACTACCCCCGGTTTCTGTAGGTTCCAGCATTAAGATTAGCTTAATTGCAACATGTACTAAAAGCCAGAAAGATACGCACATCAGGTAATGACCCATTTGGGATTCGCATTATGATTCCACTGGCAACTTCAAATACCGTGTCACCTTCCGTATACTGCTCTGCTAGCTCTAATCCATAACGTTGGGTTAACCCATATATTTTGGGTTGGGTATCCTTATTAATCCAAGTAGCACCGAGTTCAACCGTTCCCGGTCCACTTGAGAGGCTGATGGAGTGGCTGCGTCCTCCAATTCTGCCATTGGCCTCTAGTAACACTGTGCGCAGACCAGCAGCATGCACATCTCGGGCAGCTTGTAAACCACTAAATCCACCGCCAATAACGACAACATCTGTCTCAACCGGAGGTAGCTGACGAAATATTGTCTGTGAACCGGCAGGAAAGTGTTGGACACCTTTTACTGCCGCTACAGCTTCTACTTCAAATTTTGCGTTGGGAAAGGCGAGAGCCGTTACAGGTACCAGCGTCGTCAAGGGTCGAAATTGGACGCCATGTATATCAGTCAAGAATCCAATACAAGGACCGAGGAGCCTCTCAGCTTCGGTGATGGACCAGTCAACGAAATAGAAGGTCAATTTTACCACATCTCGCACCTGTGCTCCGGATGCTTGCAATACTTTCTCGAGATTCTCAAAAGCTAATTTGACCTGATCGATGGTGGCCTCAGGGAAGTTGCCGTCCTTGTCGCAGCCTATTTGCCCGGATGTGAAAACCAGGCGCTCATTGCCACTGATAGAAACTCCGTGAGAGTAGAACTGAGGATCTTGAACCGCAGGAGAGTCAGAGAAGACTGTTCCATTTTTGATTGTGTGTCGAGTCATATTGAGTATAGGTTACAAACAAGGAGGCTGTTGTGGGTATTGACAGGAGATAGAGAAACATGAAAAATATTAAAGGGACAACTCTAGGATTTATAACCAGTATGATATACCTTACGAACTTCCTGGGATCGAGATATCAAGTGGTCTGAGCCGCTCATCCCACGGAAGAACAGAGCACAAACGCGTAACGCGCCTAGATATATGCCTATCTATTCTTTATAATATGGTTAAGAGTGCGCATTAGATATTAAGATTTAGATAAGAAGTACTAATTACAGTGGCAATCTAAGCGCGCTGCGGGGAATCAGTATCGAAGAGAGCGGTTGTTGCCTACAATGCTGGCCCGAACGAAACTCCCCGCATTCTCAACTCTCCTGAGCTTACCTTGGCAGCTATTCCATTAGAGATACAGATACGTGAATAATCAGTGCATTCTGTATTTTAAAGTAAAGGTAGGCCAGGTAATATAATTGGACAGATGGGCGTAAGCAGACACTGCCATCATTCATCGTAAGCCGCCACAGTATGGTTGTGGTTTTTGATTTGCTAGCTAGCTTTCCAATAGCTTATTAGCTCTATGGATGCATTATCATAGGAGATATCTTTATTTCTGCTATCCATATGAAGACATCACTTGGCAACAATAATGCTACTATTCCCGATAAATTTAGAATTAGAACATAGCTAATGAGCGTAATAAAATTTCTCCGACATGGGCTGATATGGATTCCAAGATTAATTCTCTTATTCTTGCATAAAGCCTATAACCGAGAGCCTACGATCGAAATCCAGCATTCATCCACTTAGTGATACTTTTATAACCCTACCATATACTCGATAATGTAGAGCACAATATTTATACTCAGCATAATGACTTGTCAATGTATCACTACGCTGCATACCAATTTTATGCAAGCATAACTGGGAATCCAATTGTATGATGGGGAAAGCCCCGCTCCGAGAAAATCGAGTGTCGTCATACCATGAGCTGATCAAGAAAATGGCCAACAACCTTAGAAAAAGTGCTTCGTCCTCGATCTTCAGGAACACAGCTTCATTTATGGTTTAGTAAACCTCTTTTAGTTCCAGCAACAGAAAGGAGAGAAGAAAGCCCAGACTAATACTCTCAAAATGTCTCTCGCACGTCACGTAAGTTCGACACTTCCATCTATTGTGGCCCAGACTGCTGCGGACTTAATCTTGACAATCATTGCACGTCGACGCGTCTGTATGTCCGACAAACTCACATGGAATTCTAGGTAGATCCGGACGAAATCATCGAAAAGCTCCATGGCATGCACATGTCGGAGGCAGGCAAGAAACATGTGCACACTCATGGAGGAACATCCCACATAACGCCATATACAACCCGATATGCAAGTAAACAGGAGATTTCGAAATTCAAGTTGCCGCAGGATGGCGCTCCTGCAGATACGGTTCACCAAATGCTCAAGGATGAGCTCGATCTCGATGGCAAGCCGAATCTGAATCTGGCTAGGTATGTTCATCTCATTGGCGGCTCGAGTAGATTATCTTTGCAGGAATAATAGCTAACTCATCATGGCGCAATCTATTAGTTTTGTTTCAACATACATGGAAAGCCAGGCCGAGCAGCTGATAGTTGAAAATATCTCCAAGAACTTGGCTGATGCCGATGAGTATCCAGCCATGATGCAGATTCATGCTCGTTGCATCTCGATCCTTGCGCATCTCTGGAATGTGCAAAAAGGGGAACGAGCAATCGGATCTGCAACCACTGGGTCCTCCGAAGCCATCCACCTAGGTGGCTTGGCCATGAAGCGGCGCTGGCAGGAGAAAAGACGGAGTCAGGGAAAGGATACAAGCAAGCCCAACATCATCATGGGTGCAAATGCTCAGGTCGCGCTGGAGAAGTTTGCGAGGTACTTTGAGGTCGAAGCAAGGATCTTGCCGGTCTCAAGAGAGAGCAACTATAGACTTGATCCTGAGCTAGTGAAAAAGAATATCGATGAGAACACAATTGGAGTGTTTGTAATCCTGGGAAGTACCTACACGGGTCATTGTAAGTACTGTATCTGTTCTGCACTATTGTGATTAACGATGAGCGCAAGACACTAACTTGGTCACGCAGACGAACCTGTAGAAGAGATTTCCAAGATCCTCGATGATTTCGAGACTAAGACGGGAATTGATATTCCCATTCATGTTGATGCCGCATCAGGAGGCTTCGTAGCACCGTTTGCCTTCGCTAAGACCGGTGGCCCTAAATGGTATAACGTCCCCCCAGCTTCCTAAGAAAAAGCCACTGTGACATGGGCTCACATCTAGCTACAGGGATTTCTCTCTTCCCCGTGTCAAATCAATTAATGTATCTGGTCACAAATTTGGCTTGGTCTACCCGGGCGTGGGTTGGATAGTCTGGCGCGACGAATCATTCCTGCCCAAGCATCTGATCTTTGAGCTTCATTACCTAGGCGGCACGGAACAGTCATTCACTCTTAACTTCTCTCGGCCAGGAGCGCAGGTAATAGCGCAGTACTATAATTTCATCCATCTGGGATTTAATGGATACCGCCAGATTATCGAGAATTGCCTATCCAATGCGCGATTATTGTCTAAGAGCCTTGAAGCCACGGGTTGGTATGTATGTGTTAGCGATATTCACAGGAAGAAAGGCGTGCACGAGTTCCAGGGCACCGATGAGATTGTCTTCGGAGGAGAGGACGAGACGTCTGCGGATTACAATGCCGGCCTCCCCGTTGTAGCTTTCCACTTCTCAGATAAGTTCAAGGAGCAATTCCCCCACATCCAGCAGGCGAGCATCTCGAACCTGCTGCGGGCCAAACAGTACATCATCCCCAACTACCCGCTCCCACCGAACGAGGAGAAGACAGAGATTCTACGCATCGTGATACGGGAGTCGATGAGCTTCGATTTGCTGGATCGTCTGATTACGGACATCATCCAGGTCACCCAAGATCTGATCGACAGCGACAAGCAAGATCTGAGCGTGCTCGCGGCGCATCACAATACGAGCGTGGAGAAGGTCCTGGCCGGCCGCAGCGGCGAGGAGATCAGTCCTATGAGCAGCGGAGTACATAAAAGCGTGTGTTAATAACCTAAAAATAAAGTGTTAAATAATTTTTTACGAAGGCGTTTCTGACAGCTCAATTTTTATCTCTGTAATTGCTTTTTTTTACCTTTTTACCTTTTTACCTTTTGCTCTTTCTGAAGCTAATTTGTCGGCGCGGCACGTTGCTGGGGCATCGGACGGGACGAAAGAACGAAAGACGTTGCGCAATCATCTGGCTTACGTTAAAGAAAAGGATTCTGAAGATGTTAATTAGGGAGGAAAGGGAAATGCACGATCATTACTGTACAGCCGAAGTGCGTGGTACAAGCCAAGGAGTTCTGGTACGAAGGAGCGAGCAGTCCGGGTTGGCGCTGTCGATCTAGATCTCCAGCGGGCCTGCGAAGGAGCAAGATGCTGTAGCACCTGGACCGGGCCTGTCCCGATTTGGTGCAGGCGAGCCCTGCGGGACCAGGAGCAGACGCCCGAAGCAGACGCCCGAAGCAGACGCCCGAAGCAGACAACTGGAGGATGCAGTTCGCTGGATCGGTACACACTGGCTCAATCCATCGATCCATGGTGGTGATCGTGGTGATGTGTGGCGGCGTATGTTGCCAGGCCTAGACTGCGAGGCGGCGGCGTGTGTTTGGGCGGAGCAGCACTGTGGCTAGCTGGATTCCGTAACAATTGAGACCTGAGAGCTGGCGGCCGTATCTCGCGCAAGGTATTGCAGCGGAAAAGCGATTGTTTCCAGTTCGATGAATGATACGAGACGAAAATGTCACTTCTGTCGTAGAACACCGACCTGTTGGAATGGAATAGTATTTAATGGGTGGGGCTGGTTGAGGTTGAGCTAGACTGGGCTCGGGGCTACTGCACCACTGTCCTGATGCTGAGCCGACACCTAAATTGTACTGGAACTCCGCTGGAACAACAGCGAGGCACAGGGCTTCCAGACGCCAATGGTTCACCCGGAAATGCCCTACTCAGGCATGCCTGTAGCCCCGCTTGAGGGAGGGCTTTAGTGGTTGTGGGTGCTGCTCAGTTGATGTACGGTGGTTGGCCTGCAGCTGGGCTCCACCCTCACGTGCCCCCTCCTCCTTCGACAACCTCGCGGTTGACAGCCCGCACGTCCCAGAGAGCCTCCACCAGCATCCCCCAGCACTCACCGTCATCCACTCATCGGCCTCATCGACACATCGACATCTCAAACACCGTCAAAACCTTGACGTGCTTGCAGACGCACCCGTCCAATAGTTCTCGTGGCCCTGGTTCATCTGATACATTTCTGCACGCCTCGTGCAGCATCGGGTGCTCCATATCGATCATGGATCCATCGCTTCACCGTTCTCAATCGTCCGCTCTCACACATGCATACACATATACATACACATGGCGTCGTAAAATCTCCAGCCCTACCGGTCATGATCGACCACAAGTGCCGTGACGTCGATCGACTACTTGTACTACCATACGAACAGAACAGAGTACCACTATCGAGCAAGCACGTCCTCGTTCTTGTCGGTTCCCGCTAGCGCCTGCGAATAACCACATCCACGCTCCTCCCGGTTGCCATAGCGGAGAGGGCTTGATATTGGGAGCTCACTGTGCGTGCCGCTATCACCCCGGAGCTCGAGGGACAACATGCGTTTGGCGAGTCCTGGGCTGTGGTTCTTTGATTGCGTTGACTGTGCTGAGCTGTATTGATTCGGCACCCGTCTAGATCCCAGATCACATCTCTTCTCTCTCTCTACATTCTGGCTTGGCTCTCTGTGCCGTGCTTGTATATGTGTATGTGTATGTGTGAGAGCCAGTGTGCTATGTTCTCCAGTCCCAGGACGATCAACCGCCTTAGGACAACGTCCGCTCACGGCCTCCTTCCCGCTGCAACTACTACTGAGCTGGAGAGCTGAACCGAAACGGGACCCAGAAGGGCGTTGATCTGCTTCATCTCCAGCCTGCAACCCAAGTTTTCTTTCTCCTAGTTTTCTTTCGATTTTCTCCGTTGTTTAACCGCTTCTTCTAGCTGCTTCGCTTGGACCTAATCATCTCTCCTTATATGCATATGGCCTTTCTGGCACTGGTCAGCCTTCTTTCCTTCCTCCCGTCTCTTGATCATCCTGCATTCTCTCCCGGTTTGCTTGTCCGGGATACAGCATCATCACTGCATTGTGGCTTACGACAAGATCCATTTAAAGGTGGCCTACGGCTCAGCTCGGCGAATAACAGCCATTGACTTACCCACAAGGAAACTTTTTTCCCGTTCCTTATTCCTGAAGAGAACAAGTTGACATTTTTGTCACTGAGGGAAATAAACTCTACATTTCAGCACGCCACTATCTCATCTTCCACCCACTTCTGAGAGTAGCAAGTAGTAGACCCGGACTATGGCGCCATCTAACCTTCTTATCTACGTTCTACGTCGGGATCTCCGTCAAGCTGATAATCCTATCCTTCACAAATTGGCAACTTCGCCTGACCATGGCTTCACCCATCTGCTTCCTGTCTACGTCTTTGCTGCTCAGCAGATCGAGGTGTCAGGCTTCCTTGTCCCTGCTAGTGATACTACTCCCCCGCCCAAATCACCCTATCCAGAAGCTAAGAGCAGAGTGGGCGGATTCTGGCGTTGCGGCCCGCACCGAGCTAAGTTTTTAGCGGAAAGCGTATGGGATTTGAAGTCCAGCCTCGAGAATGTTGGTAGCGGTCTCTGCGTGAGGGTTGGATTGGTACGCGACGTCGTCAGCGCATTAGTAGAAGGATTCCAGCAAAATGATGATACAGGAAGTACGGGCGAAACCAAACTGAATGTGGGAGCGGTGTGGATGACGTCGGAGGAAGCAGTCGAGGAGAAGGAAGAAGAGAAAGACGTCAAGGAGGTCTGTGAGAAGCTTGGAGTTGGGTTCAAGCTCTGGAGAGATGAGAAGTACTTCGTCGATGAGTGAGTATTGCAAAGAGCTTTTTTCCAATTTTCGTTATAGCTTGTTGAGACTACATCTCTTCTCCTTTTCATCCTTGGTTGGGCTAGGGTGCCCCTGCTATTTTACTATACTTTCCCTCGCCTTACTAACGTCAGGTAATGTAGCCGTGATCTACCATTCTCAGATCCCCAGGAACTCCCAGATATTTACACAACATACCGTAAGTCTTTAGAACCGCTACGCAAGGTACCACGTGCGGCTCTCCCTGCGCCAGCAAAAGGATCGTTACCACTATATCCTGATAGCAGTCTTATACCGGCTCAAAGCCATCCTTTCGATATTCCAAGCTCATATCAAGAACTTCAATATCGACTCCTTGCGCCTCTGACTAACCCAGAGAATCCCTTGCTGAAAGAACCTCCCCCTTTCCCGAAGGACACAGCTACTGCCCACCCATTTAAAGGAGGCGAGTCCCAAGCCATATCTCGGCTAGCACACCTTATCAAGTCCGGGTCCATAAGTACTTATAAGGACACACGAAACAATCTCCTAGGCATCGACTGTTCAACCAAACTCTCTGGTTGGTTAGCTAATGGGTGTATTACCGCGCGACAGATCCACGCTGCTATGCTCGCATTCGAGGATGGTACCGATGAAACATACAAAGACGTTGAGGGTTATGGTAAAGGCGAAAATGAAGGAACCAGTGCAGTCCGTTTTGAGCTACTGTGGAGGGATTACATGATGCTATGTACCCGAAAATTTGGTTCCAAGCTGTTTGCTCTTTATGGGTTCAAGGGTGCTGAAGACGTCGGTGTTAAGGAATGGCTACGGCCCTCCCACGCCTCAGGCGGTGGAGGCAAGACACAGGCTCAGGTTGCAGAGATGTTTACAAGATTTTTAAACGGTACTACTGGAATGGGTCTTATTGACGCATCA
The DNA here is from genome assembly GCA_021399445.1 of Xylogone sp. PMI_703. Classification (NCBI taxonomy): domain Eukaryota; kingdom Fungi; phylum Ascomycota; class Leotiomycetes; genus Xylogone; species Xylogone sp. PMI_703. The sequence goes on from JAJTUQ010000003.1 coordinate 6,016,617, forward strand.
CAGCGTGAGCTGTATCTCACCGGCTACACCTCGAACCGTGCCCGCCAGAATGTTGCTTCATTCCTCACGAAACATCTGGGCTTCGACTGGCGTCTTGGAGCAGAATGGTATGAATGTATGCTTATCGATTCAGATGTAGGTTCAAATTGGGGCAACTGGCAATATGTTAGCGGTGTTGGTAGCGACCCCAGACGGGAAGGCCGAGTTTTCAATCCCGTTAAGCAAGCTTTCGATTACGATCCGAAAGGCGAATACGTAAAGACATGGGTAGAGGAACTGAGGGGCATCCAGGTTGAGAGCGACGGACAGGGGAAAGGGAGTGTCATGGAACTATTTCAGGCTTGGACCATGAAGGAAGAGAGAAGGAAGGAATTAGGTGTGGAGACTTTACAGATGGTCCAGGATCCCTTGATGAAAATCGAGTTCACCGTCGGAAAGAAGGAGAAAGGATCGAGTGGAGATGGTCGTGCCAACAGGAACTCGGGAAGAGGTATCGGAAGTATGAATATCAGAGGCAATAGAGGCAGGCCTGGGCCCTCAGGAAGTACTACGGGTCACAGTCATCATCATTATCATCACCCCCGAGGTGGGCCACGAGCTTATGGCCCCGCAGCTAATTTCCACCCATACCAGCCTCCAACCCCTATGCAAGTATATCATCCTCACCACCACGCAGCATACGGCTACGGCTATGGTTACGCATATCATCCTGCTGGCGGTGGTGGATATAGTTACGGAAATCCTCGACCATATTACCGTCGAAGAGGCGGTGGAGGTAATGGCGATTATAACAATGGAGCCGGCCATACTTGTAGTTGCGGTTCAAGAGATGCCAGACCAAGGACGGTAGAGAGAGTCACGACTGGTGCTGCGGATATGCAGCATCCTCACCAACATACAAGCTCACCTGTCGCGGTTTCCTCGAGTGTGGTATGACGGAACGTAAGTGAGTAGGTTAACGAGTTATTTACGGCAATATTTCACGTGGGGCTATCCGATATGCATTTTCCTCCTAGTTCTGTTTTTCCGTTACCTCTTCAAATCATAATTAATTAGATAGATTCATTTATAGTACCCAGGGCTCAGTGACATGGAAATTGACGCGTAGTTGGGGAAAACGGGTTTCCTTTCTGAGTAGTTGTTTTACAAATTGCATTACATATCAGGAAGCGGGAAAAGGGGGAAGGGCATATAAAACTGGACTATGGTGGAATAAGGAAATAGAATATGAATGCAGATAATTTAATACCATATGCATTGGATTATCTTGCAGCCTCTCCATCTTTGCAGCTTCTGGTGAGCTGAAGAGGATCGTTCGGTGAATACTCTACTTTCTCACTAGCTAACATAACTCTGGTAATAGCTGCTTGCAGGTACGTACCTTTTCGTGTGATGATTATGCACTTACGTAGCCCCCTAAGTGTCTTGAAGTCTACCATATCTCTGCAATGAACCCTGTCTTAATGACTAATAACTATACCCACATTCTATTATCTAAGCCTCTCCATCTTGTCACCATCTACATCCACTACATTCTCACTTCTTAAAAGGCCCATAAAGGCTTGGTCGCTATAATATTATTACACAGCTCACAACCATTTTCACAGTTCAAATTCCAACACGGTACTTAGAACATGATTAAATTCCTTATCACTAACAGTTTGCATCTCTTTCAATTTACCCAGAACCTTCTTCCTCCCCTCTCAATATCAATCCAAGAACCTAGTAATCATAGAACACCAGCGTCCGCACCTCAATGCTCTCTCTCGGCGCATCCCCATCATGCGCCGGGTCCTCAAACGCCGTATGCGGAATCCTCCTCGCGCGGCCATCATCCAGCGAATCGTAGCACTTGATAAAGAGCGGCTCATCCGGCCGCTGCGCATACTTGAAGTACCACTGATGATTAGGATTGGGTTTCACGGCGTAGGTCTCGCCCTCGCGGTCTGGGTAGATCAGCGCGGAAGGGACGAGGTCGCTTTCGGGTACGGAATGGGCGTCTGCGAGGGCGAGGGGGTCGCGGAGGATGGGTTTGATGGGACGCCAGACCTGGTTGTAGGGTGGGTTGATTAGTGAGGTGATTATGTTTGGGGTTTGGTTATATATTTATATAGGGTCAATTAGGAAATGGGGAGAGGGAATTGTACATTGATGATTTGGAACCGTTTCTTGAGGAGCTCATCTGCTTCTTCTGGGAGGTGGTATCGCACGCGGTTCTCTGACGCTTTATAGGACTGGTCGATATGGACTCTTTTCCCTGGACCACGGGATATGGTGGTTCCGTCACGGATGTCGACGGCTGAACGACGGATTGTGTGATCGAATACCAAAATTCGGGTTGCTCCAGTGCTGTCCGGTATTGTCAGTACAGAAGAGAATTGAGTCATTGGGGCTTTGAATATTGTGAATTGACAAACTCACACGTCTTTCAAGAGCTGCTCTATTTCTGGGTAGTATCCGGCTTTGATCTTTTCATTGTCTAAGAAATCCTTCTCCTTGCTTTCGTGCTTCACGTATTGGAAGCCATGGCTGTCAAGGGTATATTTGTCTTCATCTCCCGAAACATCATGGACGGTAACGTTCAGTGGGGCTGCGGGTCGTTGGATATTATCTACCTTGCTATTGCTCTGGTATCAGAATCGTGTTGTCCGCATTTCGCGATAGGATAGGAGGTGCACTCACCCAACATAGAAAGGTGGAGGTGGGCTTCCATCACCGGGATCCTGGTAATAGTTCAATTCCGTAGCAACATTATGTTTTGCAGGCTTCGATCCTTGAGAGAGCGGCTCGACGACCTGGTATAGAGTATCGCCTGGGGCGCGTTGAACAGCAGCGCTAGCCATGATTGGGTATATGTGTAGATGCGGCTTTAACTTAGAGAAAAAGAGGATCCGATCGAAGCTTCATATACTATATAGCTTCCTCGGCACAAGACCCGATCAATGTATCAGGACTTTGATTTGTAATTTATAATCATTCTTGGGAGCACGCAATGCATGCAGAAAGCATGCGATGTCGGGGGACATTGTAGTTGATTGTCGTTGGTTCTACAGTCCCTTTGCCGGCACGCAATGACATAATCCGAAGCCTTTCTCCAACACAAATTGAGGGGTATGGGGGGGCACAAGGTGCGGGAGAGTACATACGTGATTTGCGGCTATGATGGCAGGTCACTGGACTTGCTTATCGTTGCAATATGACCAACTCCTTCTCTAATATCGCATCATTCATTGTTTGTCATCTTCCCCGTTACTGCTTGTTGATAATCTCATCGACGCTCGTATAACTCTCAAAAGGGGAGTTGCATTGTCTGATAATGCCTCCGCCTTGGGCACATGTGTACTCCCTTCGATAATGAGATATATTGTCTTTGAAAGTAGGCCAGATTTGCCGGATGTGCATTCCATATACAGTAGTCCAAATTACTGGCTTTCAACAGTATAATCTAGTGCAGAACTCTTACTGGTATATTCCCTTTGATGATTGTAGTCTTGGTCACTTGCGCGGAGAAAAGGTGGTTCATAGGCTTCAGCATCTTAATCCTCGCAATTTAATAAAGAGATGCTTATCTAAGAAACTCCCGGCGCATGTTAAGAGGGCAATACATTTACAGAACCAAGAATCTATATGGTTTTAGAAAATGGTGAAATGGCACTGTAAAAGGAATTCATGAGATAAAGATAGCTGTTAACTTTCGGGAAACAGTTCGAGATATTAAGTCAACTGGAATATCCTACTAATTTATCTATTACCGTAAATTACGAGTGGCAGTGATAATGAAATTACATTAATAATACAGCTAACTGAAAAGTAACATCTTTTCTGCCATAGTAGCTAAGTAAGTTTATTGGTATTGTGCAGGTTGCGGGAACACGCATTAATGAATAGCAGATCTCACTCGACAGAGAGGGTTAGAGGTGGACAGGTTATTGGAGTCTACTCAGCATAAACCAACGTGTCTCTGAGACAATCTGCATAGGAACATAGTTCAATTACTTCTGTGGTTGGCCTTTTCAAAGGACAGACAGCTGGGCGTATCCACGAAAAGTCTAAGTATCAGGTATGAGTACTAGACTACCCAAAATAGTCATGAGCTCCGTAAAGCTACTCTTTAACATTATACTATAGAGACCAACCTCACAGGAAAATTCATGCTATCAAGAGATCTAAGTAATAGCACATTTTGCATTTTGTATCAATTGTCTGCCTTCATTCAACTTTGGGCTCCTTGTTTTATCTGTATACTCCTTTGGATTACTGCATCTCACCTATTCCTTGGGCCCCTCCCAATGCTGGAGATCACAACAGGTGCCCATAACTGATATCAGCCAGCATGTAAAGTAGCATTATTCTAGCCGGATCTAGCCATTTATCACGATCCACTATTTCGGATTGGCTCTTTGCTATATCCAATAAGCATCGAGGAGGGGCTGAAAATGGCACGCAACGCGTGTTGGCTCTGGGCGAAGTGCTACGCGCATACAAGAATTATCAGAAGATCATGTTTAGCATCCGCATCATTTGGATGTTTGACACATCACCAGGCGACTATGCTCTTGAGTACTCATGATCTTCTTCTTTTCTATGAAGTAGCTCGAGGAGCTATTTCTTGCGGAGATCCATTCGGCTCTAGGCGATCAGGTGAAAATCCCCAGCTGGAGTAACAGCGATCATCTTCACGCGAAGTCCGCGACACATCGTTTGGGCTTTCACCAACCTTGGGTGGGTTCAGATTTCGCAATGCCACTCCACCACGATGCTGTGACTCTAAATCTACTACAACTCACGACCCCTCACACCACATGAAAGAGGGCAGTGATGACTTCGCTGGCCGTCAGGTGCGAGGCGAGTGTAAGAGCAGACTGCCACGTCGACTACCAGCCTCCCGGGGACGGTGAAAAGTGTGACTCTCGCCAACTCCTCCACTGCGACTTTATCCTTGGGCTGGCTGTTTGATCCATTTTCCTTTGGAAGTCTCGGCAGGAGCTGCATAATCTTTCTGCCCCACTCGTCTTCTCATCGAGCCTTTTCCAATCGTTACGGTGAGGCATGTTGGACTGCTGGCACGCCTATCCCCGGCAGGCGAAAAAAACGTCTCCACCGCCAGTTGGCAAAGACTGTCGCGTGCATTAGGAGCTCCCATTGGCATTAGACATTAACACATGATAATCTCATTGGGCTCCACGACCTTGCCATTGGGCAGTGGCCTATCATACATCAGAGTTTTGACCTGCCTACACATGCATGGTTCAAATCCTCGGCATCGAAAAAAAGTCACTGCTCTCACCGTGGAGTTGTATAAGGGCGGGCCCTCTTTTCCCTCGAAAGTGCTTGCAAAACACTCGCAGAAACGAGACCAGAAGCCTCTCAGAGAGGCAGATAGCTGTCGAATCTTCGACCATTATTGACAGCTAACCGGAATTCGACTAGGGCTGAGGTTGCTATTCATCTCGAAGATTAGCATCTTCCGATCCAACTTCGTGCGATAGTGGTAAGCTCGTTTGAACTCAGCCTGTCGCAAGAAGCGCTGCTCGACAAGATGGGTAGTGTGCAAGAACCAAGCGCAAAGCCTGGGGTGGAGAGAAGTCCTTCTAAATCGAAGCTCGGATCTCACCTAAAAGTGCTTCTCAGCGTCTCAAAGAAGTTTCCCAACCACGCAGAAGAGATCAAAGAGCTCGAGCAGCTCCTCCAAGACAAGACTAAACTGCAAGAGGAACTTCAAGTCAAAACCAAAGAGTTACGCCTAAAGGAAGAAGTCATCGAGTCGCTTCGAACATTCAAGGACAAAGAGATCGCAGTCATTCAAGCAGAAAAAGAACGAGAAATCACGGAGCTGCAGTTGAAGAAGGATGCATTATACCAGGAGTTCAGCAAGCAGTACGGTGCGTGGAGGACCAACACAGACAGGGAAGAGCAACTCGAAGCCCAGGTGGCAGAGCTGCAAGCAAAACTCAGTCTAGCTGTGGAACGGGCTGAGTCTGCTGAAAATCAGCTTATATACACACAGCAACAATCCCAGAGGGATAAGCATGTGATGGAGGAGACTGGTCGCCAATTGGAGCTTGTAAGCAGGACTTTGAGCTCGAGAGAGAACGAACTGCAGGGAACCAAGATGAATCTTGATCTCTGTGAGAAAACACTGCAAAGAGAGAGGAACGAGCTGGGTTTGATTGACCTGGACATGGATGACCTGTGAGTAACAATAACCAATCCGATTGACATATCAAGTCTAACTTGTTCACAGGGCTATCAGATTCGCTGATCTTACTACAAAGTACCACGACCTAGCTAGGGAGTTCTTCCTTACCCATCTTCCAGAAAATATGTCTTGGGTATGTCACGCTTCTTTAAATTATCGCAACTATAAGGTTAACTAATCATTACTTAGACTCGTATCTGGATGGCTCTTTGCCAATCCAAATCCACTAAGGAAGCTTTGAGGAAGCGTCCGCTATCCGACTCGGTAGCATCCCAATATGTCAGAATGGCAGTCGCAGAGAAAGTCATGGCGGAAAAGCTATGCGAACACATATTTGTTCCGTTTTACCTCCCCGCCGATCGCATAGTCTTAGAAGAGGCCTTGAATAATTTATACGAAGACAGCCCTCGGGAGGAGGCCATATTCCGCATGAGATTATTATCCGCTTTCAAACCACTAGAGCAGCAGCGTCGAATCGAGACTATCGTCCAATCTACGTTAGCCGAGATCGTAACTTTACTTGAGCCATTGCTCTTCACACCTGAGATGAAGGACGAGTTCCAATCAAATCTGGAGCGGCTCTTGTATCAAGCAGTGCAACTGTGGCGATTTGTGCAAAGAAGTCCACAGAGGGCTACTATTGAAAACGCGCCTAGCCAGGATTGGGACAGCTTCAAAGACTACGACACTGCTATCGCACTGCAACCGGATGAAGCAAAACATATCCCCGAGCAAACAGAGGCTATCCTTGCCTTATTTCCACAGGTATCTATTGGGGAAGAATTGATATGTCCGGGCTATGCTCTTTGGACCGCCCAAAGCACCGTGGTCGCTTCGGATATAGAATATTTACATTCAGCACCACGCAGCTCAACAAGCCGGACAAACAGTTTCCACGGAAACTTGACGAGATGGGACTCTACCAGATCGAAACTCAGCAGGAGCACCACAGTTGCTGTCGCAAGCAGCGCAGATGTATCCCCAGTATCGCCAAAAGCGGGGCTGACTGGCCAGTACTTTGACCGAAGAATATCCCTGCCGAAAGGTATGGGAGAACGGACAGTCAGCGCTTCGTGAGATCAACAAGCTTTCTGAAGAAGAACGGCAAATGGATACAGGTTCTCCATGGTTGAAACACGAAGACTTGAGTCCGCATGGTAGAGGATAAAATACGTGTGATGGATTGACGAACAGTGCATGAATTTAACGAGACTGATAAGGGTTATGGCATTTCGCATTGAAAGTATAGCTGGGATTTGATCATTATCGGGGAGTATCTCAACTGAAATCAATTTCCTTTGTATTTCATACTTGGATCACAGGCTCTAGGCTACATCAGGGAGGAGTTAGGAGCAGTCTTTCTCAGACCATCAAGTCGTACTTTATTTACAATTGAAAGAAGCATATTTTTCCCATTCAGTTTTAGCTTTTAAGTGCTTCATCAACCTTCTTCATCATATTAAGAACCTTTTCTTCCTCCAATCTCCTTCCAACAATTTGTACCCCTGCCCATCCGCCCTGGTAAGCCTCAGGATTATAAAGCTCATGCAGCTCTATATCTAAATCACTACGGGGCTTGAAGTTCTTATCTATCGGATCTAGAATGGGGTCTGCCTGAAGAACTGGAACAATTCCTCCAACGTAATCAAGATAGGGCACTACAAACCCGGTACTCTCCCAGTGATATGCATCTGGTGCCCCTAAAGGAACAGCAGTCATGGGAAGACCAGTACACAGTATACCATCCATAATACCACCTTCAAATCGAGAATTAGTTTCCTTCCACCAATCGCTGAACTCCTTGCGGTAAGCGTCGCGTTCAGCATTCATATCCCAATATTCCATTACAGACACTTCCAATTCCGGTCTCTTCATCAGTGGCTCAAGACTAGGTAGCCAGGGTTCTCCAGCCTTATCCAGCATCCGCTGCGTCTCTTTCCCTCCATCAGCGAAGTAGAACTTCAAGACCATATCATGTTGTCGACGGAGTTGATAGGCATCTACTTCTAGAACTTGGTGTCCCTGGGCACGCAATTTATCGACAACTAACTGCATGGCCCGTCTAACAGGTGGATGATAAGTAGCAATTCCATCATCCAGAAACACCCCAAAATGATACCGAGACTGAATAGGGATATCTTGCCACGGGATTGGAATGACTTGAGGATCATCTCTCCATGTCTCCTGCCCAACAACCGCCTTGAAGAAGAGCTCAACATCTTCAACACTCCTAGTCATTGGACCAGCAGCACTCCGGATAGATTCCTGTCCAAACATGCTATTCTCCGCCCCTTCATACGGAATACGACCATTCGATGGTCGAAGTGCGTATAATCCACACCAGGAAGCCGGGTCTCGTAAGCTTCCACCCAGGTCTGTGCCCACGCCCAAGGGGCTACCTCCCGCGAGAACCAAAGCAGCTTCACCACCTGAAGATCCACCAGGTGTGAGAGTGCGATTAGCAGGATGACAAGTCTCTCCAAATATATTATTGACCGAAGAACCTAGCATCAGGGCTTGCGGTAAGTTTGTCCGGACGTAGACAACAGCTCCGGCGTCGAGAAGAGCTTGTACGAGTACCGCATTCCTCTTAGGCATCCGATTTATAGCTGCCACATACCCCATTGAGCAAGGGACTCCTTCTATATTGAACTGATCTTTGAGAGAGATAGGGAGGCCGTGGAGCATACCAACTGGCTTTCCGGTCCGTCGGAAGTGCTCGTCAAGCTGCTTTGCGCGACTGATTGCGGCGTCGAAAAAGACTTCAGTGAGGCAGTTTGTCAGTTGATGTGCAATCGTCGCTCGATGGCAGAAAGCCTTGGTGACTTTCTCGGCCGTCCATTCGCCAGCGATGATCCTTTCCACGATCCTGTGGGCTAGAGTGCTGGTTATAGTGTCTTCTTCTGGTGTCAGAAACTTGGGAATTATGGGTAGTATATTCTTGACCGACGGATTGGGAAGTTGAGGAGCTGGGATTTGCCATTCTTTGGGGAACAATGCATCGCGCTGCTCCCTCTTCCGCTGTGCCAGTTCTTGCCATAACAGCATTGTTTGGATTGTTTGTGTTTATATTGTATGGTCTAAGCAAATGGTACAAATCGGGGTTCAATATAGTATCATTCAGGGCAACGAAGAAGCTGTTTGGCATCTCATGTATGAAAAACAAAGTTATACTTACATACTAATCTTGCATGTTCCTGTTAAATACAAGGTCCGTTGCCTATAGTTTTTGCCATAAGTGGGTGGAGAACAGACTTGGCGAATTACTGTGATTTACTAAAAACGGCTCTGTTTTCCGCTTGACGCCCTTCAAGAATGCCCTTAGTCTTTTGACAACCAACCCGTTTGAAGAACACGATATTAAGAGGCGCTACCCTAACAAGCTGAGACGGGTATGAAAGGACTTTACTTCATTGAGTCACACATGTTGAATCCAAAATCCATGATGAATACGGGTTCTCTGGACCATTTGATGAACGGAAACAAGGAAAGGATGCTATTCCGCATTCCAAATCGAGAGAGCCGTACGAGAAATAGCACCAAAATATTGAATAGAATATCACCAATCAAAATGACATGTTCTAATTAGAATTAATCTTATACGATCGTTGTTATCTCACGTTATGATTCTCCTTAAGCTTAAATATCCATCCAGAAGAAAGAGATCATTTTCAAAGAATCTCAATTATCCAACAACAGTCATGATAAAAACAGATATACAACAGTGCTACATGAAAAAGTAATTTCGTACTAGATTACATCAACAATATACCTGCGACAAGAGATAATATAATCGGGATCCCGGCTGCTATTTGACTTGCTGCATTTGGATGCTGTGTGGGACTAGTTGTATTAGAGCCTCCAGAAATTGACCCGGAAATCGAAGTTGACGGTGTTGAAGATGCAGCCGCGGTGGGGTTTGCTGAAACAGCTGCAGGCGTTCTAGAAGGGGTAGTACTACCAGATGGGAGAGCTGAAGAAGGGCCCATCTCGACTATAACAGTACCACTGATAGTCTCAGTAGAGATAGGAACACTGCCATCAGATAAAGCTGCGCTCGGTATGTAGACCCCGGGACAACCTCCCATGCACTCATAAAACTGATCACTTTTCACCTTAGTAGTCAGGGTGCAGTTTCGGACGCAGCTATAGGCTGTGCAAGGGACCCGGTTATCATTTGAAAATGAGACCCCAGACAGCTCAGCCGGACTCCACTTCCCAGTGCCTCCCTGCAAACTGAAAGCGCTATCAGTGCCATAGTTGATGTATCCAGCGAAGGAGCTACCGCCACCGAGGTTAATATCGGTGCTAACAAGGGCATAGAACGACCCAGAGGGGCCAATGTCTGCTAGGATGGTAATGCTCAACGTGGTCATGTCCATGGAAGTGAGATTCACAAGTAAGCATTGCGGAGAATAGGTTCCCAGAGATAACGGCAATGTTCCTGGCGGCGAGATGAGTAGAGAGATGCGGAAGAGGGTATCGCCAGCCTCAGTGATAGGATTTATTTCATGGTTGATGGTTAGAGTCATAGGTGTGCCGGCTGTTACCGTAGAAGGAAAGTGGAGAGTATCATCGGCGTATGCGAGAGGAATGCCAACAGCAAGAAGGGCAGCAGTGGTCTTGGAGATGGAGGAAAGCATAACTGCAAAGAATGTATTACCAAGGTATACGTAGTTAACAGTCGAGTCTGCGAGTGCAAGACACAAACGTAAACGTAAAATGAACGTCAGGAAACATAAATGTAGCGACTGCAGTGGTTTCAATACCAAGCGAAAAAGTAGAGTAGGTGAAGATGGTTGAGGCTGCAGGGAAGGCGATGAAGTTAAATGGCAAGGGGAAGAAAGAGGACAGACAAAGCCAACAACACCAACACGATAATTCAAAAGAATGACCAGGTCATCCTGTTGGTTTCTTCCAGTTTAGGACGTCGGGTCTAGAAACTCCCCCTGTTAAGAGCCGCAACCGTATTAGCCGTCAGAAGCATAATTTAAAAAAGGGGGGCGCAGGCCATTGAAAGAATCTTGAGTGTAACGTTAATTTATGGGTGTCTTAGGAGATACTGCGGTTGATTGGCGCAAGGAAAGATGCACCATCTCTATTGCCAGCTATTCATCCCAAGAGCACCCACACGTGTTGGCACTCACGTAAAAATCTTCTGATCCAGTCCGCAAGGGCATTCCTGCAAGGCGTTTTGTTATAGCAAGTGGTATTCTACGTGAGAGCCGAAACGTCCAACTGGATTTCGTGGAGAAAACCTCGGCAACATTTAAAGAACAGAAAAGATATGCCAACGTGTGGACGATTTCTAGTGTCAATGATGTTACCTTGAGCAGTCGATAATCTTTTTTGCATGAAAGCTAACTACGGCATCAAGGGAGATCTGGGGAAGAGGATATAAGCATTGAGCCCAAGATCGGACCCCACAATACTGGTCTTGGCTGGCGAATTTAAGCTCTGCTGGGGCTGGCGCATCTTCGATTAATAAAATGAAGCTGGCACGAGAAGAGATTACTATAATCAGATGGAATTCCTCGTTTCAAGGCATCACTAGTAATTAGATACATCTAACAGCTTGGTCATCATCGGGGTAGCAAGAAAAAAAAAATAATAAAGACCTGCTGTCGCTTCCCTATACTTTTCCTTACTCCCCTTCTTCTAATCGGCTGATCGCTGCGTTGAATGCATTTATCATGCCGTCGTACATTATATCGCTATTGCGAAATGTGTCCGTAAATATAGCCCCATCCCTGATACGAAAGAGCACAGAACGGAGCTCACGGGCTAGCTGCTTCTGTTCTTCAAACTGCGGCGCAAACTCTGCTATGATGGCCTCAAACCCGTTCTTATCCATATCACCCAGCTTATTTCGTCCGATCTCGGAATATATTCCAGTATACCAACCACGCAATCTACTTGTCACGACGGATCTCGACTTTCTTATCTTCCCATCCCCCGGGTTACCGTAGCCATAACGAATACACATCCATATAAAGACGTAGAAGAAAGATTCAAGGTCATGTCGGTATGTGTGACCTTTACCCTGGAGCACTTCGATTGCCATGAATTGCATGGTACCAGTTCGATGACTAGCTCCACTCGGAGCACTGTCTAACTCTTTTGCTAGATCGAGGTCGATCAGTCTTCCCCTCGGGCCTTCTTCTCTGGAGTCTTCCTCTGTGATAGGTTCGGTAATGATGATATTATTTTCAGAAATGTCCTGGTGTAATATCTTGCCATTCTCAAGGAGTGATTTGTGACCTGTGATGGCATCCCGAAATGCTTCTAGAAGCCCTCTAACGGATTTATATGCATGAAGCGGTCTTCCGGCTGGTAAAGTTATTAAGCAACAATACACACGGTTATCATAAGTCTCACTTTCCTGGCCTGCCAGACTATCTGTATCAGGTTCTTGAATGCTAAGAGTGTCCAGCTTGTGTGACCCGGTTTCTTTCACATTCTGCTCTATATGCCGAGTAATAGACTGGCTATCATTGGATCTGGATCTCTTGGAGGGGTTCGTCTTCTGTGCGGATTGCTCTTTTCATTTTCTCTTTTGGCCGGAAGATAGACTCGAGTTACCTCTCTTGTTGATTGTAAGGTTCGTAAGGCGTTTTGCACTGCTTCCGGTCCTTCCCCGAAGCTTACTTCTCGTCTTGGAATCTGTTCGGCTAGAGTCCGTAGCACCATCAACCCAGAGGACCTTTGTAGAAAGCTTTCGTGGCTGTTCAAATTCCATACTACTTCGCAGACCCGCAATAGTGTCTGGATTTCCATCAATCAAAACCTGCTCATGATGGAACCATTGAGCAATACCCTTGACCCCTCTCTCAGTGGCCAACTTAAGAAGCTTTCCTTCTCGCTGTCGTTTATCGGATGGCCAAGCAAACTTTACGACGTACTTCCAATCTTCAGAATTACATTCCCTACCACGGTAGCATGCAGTTCCTCTACAAACAACAGCTCTCTGCGAAGCGATTGGTTTATTCTCCAAGTAGATCTTCACATCGCGTGCGATAACGTACTTATTCTTCCCATCATGCTTGATAAATGTGTTCAAACCTAGTTCTGCATCCGCCATAAGTGTATAACCAGCAATGACCTTGACGAATCGCTCTGGCTCTTTATGTATATCAAACTTTGTAGAGCTGTAAGCCCCAGATCTGTCAAAGATCCAAAGCCGCATCAGACTCCCGCAGATTGTAAAACCCGGTACAAATCGTCGATCCGGCTGGCTTCCAAATACTTCTCGTGCATATCCGGCCAGTTGTATTAGTGTTGCTGTAGAATCATCCTCATCGGGGTTCTGCTTGTGCTCGCCAATGACAAGTACAGTAGACCAGTCATGCTGAAGACTTTCAGAGGCAACGTCATTATCAGCCAGGAAAATATCAAGTTTGCGACTGGCTTCTGAGCCCTTCAATACCTTATTCGCTGAAGTGTAGTATTTGCGACGAAATCTGCCGCGAAAATTGTCCTGAAAGTTCATGAACCACTCAAAAAAGAGATCCTGTACTGGAGGATTCGGCCAATTGCTCCACTGGCCCTCGTCATAATGTGAGGTGCACCCTTGATAAATATCATTCACTTCTTCTGTCCAAAGCTTCCCTTCAAAATACCGCTTGTAGAATCCTTTGACGTCGTAGTAGACACGCCCAGTGAATTCCTCGATAATTCGCCGGTCGACTTCATAGTGAGTCTGCTCAACTCCTGTCTGAGAGGCCGAGCTAGATCGGAATGGGGTGTCGAGGACCGCGTTTGCTAAGGCAGTTGGGGGTGTAGTCGCTTTTGGTCTTGTCTCTGAAACAAACTCGAACACAGCAATCCAAATCTCCACATCAACTAAGCTTGGCGCGGCAGATTCATTGCAGACAATCTTTTCGACTAGAGGGATAGCCGACACCAAATCCAACTCGTTCGAATCCACACGACCATATGTTATAGCAAGATCACCGGATAGAGTTCTCGAAGCGATTCGGGAGGGGAGCGCACGGGCTGCAGGTTCAATTTGTAGAGTCTGGATCAGATCGAGGACCAGGTTTTTGATAGCTTTGTGTGTGTTAGTAAAGAAAGCCCATCATCAGCAGTCAAAACCATATTTGCAGTATCCGCTGCGGAAAAAACAGCATGTACAACATCGGAGGATGAAGCGACATCAAGATCCTTACGCGTCGATTCGAAGAGGTGCCGAAAGGTATCCAAGCTATTATTAATGGGATTCGCTTTGATCTTCTCCAGCTCGAGGAGAGTAGCCATGTGGAGGGGGATATTTTGGGAAATGACTAGCTACCTAGGGACGGAAGTATTTCAGGTACGCGCTAAGCCACGTTTCCGCTAGACCATTCCAGAAATGGATTAGGCTGTGGCTGACAAGGAACTTTTGTCTTCGAATAAGGAACCAACTTACCCTCTTACGACTACACTTGGAGGTCGGAGGGAAACATCTATATCAGGAATACGAACTAGAATACATAGGTATTTAAATTCCCTTCCTAGAATGCATACCTCGCTACTCGTATAATGGTCCTCGGCAGGAGTATCGCTCTCACCTCATAGTTAAATATTTCAAGAATGTAATAAAATAATTCATGCAAAAATGCATCTCGAACCCTTTATAAAGTATCAAGCTTCTTATTCCCAATAGAATACCTTAGAGCGAATACGCAAGTACAGACATCAGACACGAATAAATAGCCGGCCATGTAAAAGACTCTCTGGTCTGAAAAAATTATATTTGCGTTGTCCTCATGGGCTAATTTCATTATAAATCAAGACACTGCTATGGTATGTATGGTTGACGTCTATATACTGATGCGCCCAGTTTATCATGCAACCTTTGAAATTTTGAAACCGCCTGGAACCATTGTCTGGAAGACACCGGTCGGATCATATTTCAGCGCTGCGGCCTTGATCTTTGCCATAGCGTCTTCACCATAACCCACTAGAGGATTTTGGGTTCTATCGGCATAGTCAAGGTATATGAATGGGTTATCAACCTGCAGAGTTTCGGAGTAGGCTTTAACCTGGTTAACCATGGTATCAGCCAGGCCGTTGAATAGCTCATCCTGATCAGCACCTTCCCAGGCAATGTAGTATTGGAACACTACATAATGTTATGGTCAGTTAGAATGCCATCAAATAGATATTATGAATGTCAGGACATGCTGACTTACACATCAGATTCTCATCGAAACGGTCAAGACCCATGACATTTCCTCCTTTTTCCAAGCCGTGCTTAGCAAAAATTGTTGGGACGGGCTGCATTAAGGTTTGCACATTCCAATCTCCCTTTGGCTTTATGCCGTTGAGCGTGGCAACCATTGCGTGTTGCTGCTTCATAACCTCTTTTAGTATCCGTGCATCATTTTTGAATGTGAGTGTCAGGAATGTGTCCCTATTATTTACAGAGTTAGTTCAGTGGTTTGAAATGAGTTGTTTTGCAGTGAAATGTAAGAGAAAAGTGCAACCTACCGGAATCCAGTTGCCTGCTCCAATTCATTGGTGATGTCCCAGATGTTGGTGATACGCATTGTGTCAGAAGTATTTCCCGGGATGGCTAGGAAGTCATCGTAGATAGGAGGTCGTTCAACTGGCTTGGTATAATCGTATGCATTCAGTATAACTGTCTGGTTCGAAACTGAGGTATATAAGAAGATGGATAGTGCAGAAGCGTAGGGATCATTTTCGATGTTGTCGCAGAATTTAACGAGCGCATCGATATGTTGATCTTCCGTGGTGTCTGGATAAGTCACGACGCCACCCCAAAGTTGGGAACTGCCTTCAATAGTCGATAAATCGATGCGAGTGACAATTCCAAAATTGATTGAGCCTCCCTTCAGAGCTGTGTGGAGGTCAGAGTTCGTTTCGCTGTTGGCGTTAATGATGGAGCCATTGGCTAGCACAACCTGCGTCCTTATATATTAACATCGAGCATGCATTACGCCTTTAAAGACTTCGGGGACGCCTACCTCAAAATTGAGTACATTGTCGCAAACGAACCCCTCGCGAGCAGCGTAGAAGGAGTTTCCACCTCCAACAGTATAACCTCCGACGCCCACACTCCCTGCGCGACCTCCGGCAACGTTGACACCGAGAGGATCAAGTGTTTGGTACACACTCCCCCATCTGGCTCCAGGTAATATGGTGACAGTGTTGTTTTCAGGATGATATGTGGTCGAATTTAAAAACTGCAGATCAATGGTGACTCCATTGTCAATGCTCGCTGCACCGGGCCAAGTGGTATGCCCACCGCTCCGAACTGCAAATTGACAAGGCTTCTCGTGGCCAGCATTCACCAGTACTTTGACTGCTTCTGCAACTTCTGCTGCATTATAAGGTTGGAGAATACAGCTGGGGTGTAGCCGAGCTGCTAGGGACCAGTGGGCATCTGCTCGAGCTTCATAGCCTGCCTCGCCAGGAAAGAGCAGCCTGTTCTTGAGACTCGAGGCCTCCAATGAAGCGCACTGGTGATAAGAGAATCAGCTAATTGTTACTTTCAATGAGGACAAACTTCTCCTTACACAGTCTGATACTCCCCCCAGTGTGCAATTGCTGCTACCACTGGCTCGCGATAAAAGGCCAGAGACCACGGCAGCGAAAAAGAGCTTCATGGTCATTTTGCTCACTCTTTCTTGACCTTGGGATTTTTAGGCGATGAATGCAGCAATAAAAGCACGGCTGCCATGGATGGGATACAGTAATAAATACTACCACGATTAATGCCCGGGAATAATTGCTCCAGCAAGCTGCTTTCCTTAGTGTGACTGAAGTTACTATGAGAGCATCGGCTCTACAGTAGTAAATTTGGCCCCTCGCACAACAGGAAAGATCGGCCAACAATACCACCACTCTTGAGCGAAGATATCCTTGTGAAAAAAGGGGGTTATGCGCAACTGGATGCACGGCTCTCATGCCACGTGGGAGTGCTTCTTCCACCGCCCATGGCCCAGAGGCGCACTGAGCTACTATGAGGCGACTATCGAATTACGTGCCTCGATGAAGTTATCAGAGAGCACGCGAATTACTTTGGTTTTTTTGTACGACCATAAACAATTAAATGCCCTTGCATTGTTCGGTTTAATAAAGATATGACAGCGGAGAAAAGCGGATGCATCTTTAGCATAACGGCTAGGCCGGTGGATCGGCGGGAGGCACGGGAGTAAGCGGTTCGAAGGCTACGGTCCGTATGCTGGATGGGCATGGTGGGATACCGATTCCAAGCTCTACAGCTTTTCTGATACCGCGAAACCCATTGACCGATATTTAGTGTCTCCACCATGGGAACAGCATTGCTGGTTACATAACATTTTAGGCGGCTCTAGCTAGCCTAATTGTATGTTGTTGGCTGAACCGTACTACGTAAATTCTCACCGCCTCTGTGCGTTTCGCATAATCCTGCTCGTCTCTGCAAGAACCTCCTTCGCACATGTCCGGTAGATTTAAGATCATGGCACTTCGCAGCTTGGAAGAGGCATAATACAGTACAGTACGATAATGCTACTGTTAATTCGTAGGGTTCGGATATTCCGGTAAGAAGTGTGTAATTACCGCCCCACTCTCTCGATCTGATTGGGCCTGGTTGCAACTCATCCTACCGTACAACCTTGAACAACCCCAACTTCAGGGAGCAGGGGAACGAGTGCCAGAGCTCATCATTCTTACGGATTGACAGGCCGAACACCGAGTCTCCCGAATACTGTACTTCAATATCGGTAGGGTTGCGGCGGTAGAGTGCATGGCAGCCTCACTATTTACTCAACTGAGCAATTACTACATCAGCTAGTCCCATCTCGGTCATGAATAAAGCATTCAGATCAGCGTCGAACTTGAGTTGGTCGCTATTGGATGGAGTCCCTCCCAACAGCATCTTCAAAACCAATTGAAATTGAAATATGGTTAATTAATGGCCCCGTTATTGAGTACAGCCAGACGCATTGACCTCTTTCTAGAGATATGATATATATTTACGCAGATCATCCTCAGAAGCAACCTCGCGTTACATGCTATCTTATTTGTAGGATTCGCTTCTCACGAGACCACATCCCGTGAAACTTCCGCAATAGAGTGAATGTCACTCTTTCGGTGAGAACAAATGGAGGTGCGAGTGCCCTAAGTGAACGTGTATTGCTATGTTGAGTTTGTCTTCTATACTTGTAGAATGCACTACCATGATGGACTTGTAATTCTCCCATTTCGTACTCCGTGAGGTCGTTCACAACATGACCAAATACAACTGCAACCTCTGCTCTAAACTAGAATTAATCTGCATGCGAGCGTAGTACCTTTTAGGCGAAGGATGCCATCCCCCTCCTTTGTTGAAAATTATTTGGAAGACTTGCCCCTGAGGTTCTGAAACCAGTTGGTAGCATCAGGCAAACGATTCTTATGTAAAGCGGGCACTGCACAAGGAACTCTGTTATGCATTCACTTGTATATTCAGCGATCAATCAAAAATATCATATCTGGAACAGTGTGTTTCTCACTTCCATTCGCCACTTCTCGTTCGTTGTGTTTATACACCCTTTTTCTTGATTGCTTTTAATTGTTATTTTCTTCTTCGGAGCGCAATACTACTACTGCCATCAGCTCAGGAAGCCATTGCAGGACACTAATCGCAATATCATAATCATGGGAGACGCATCCCAAGGCACTCCGAAAGCAGTCCTACCAGCGCCACCTGGATACCACGTGGACTTCGAACATCCCCAGCAATATGGCAACACCCAAGGCTACTGGGTCTCCGGAATTGGGATAACAATTGCGTCGTTCTTTTTATTCGTTCGCATCTACACTAGAGCCGTCATATTACGAACTTTCGCGCTTGAAGATGGTAAGTTATACCTTCGAAGATAGCAGTCGCTTATCGACAGTTACGCTAATATACTGAATTAGTTTTACTTATTGGAGCTTTTGTAAGGCTAGGTCCCATTGCGTGTCTTCAGAAAAGTATCAAGAAAGAATAGGAAATTAACATTGATAGGCATTTTCGATCACTGTTCAGTCAATGAGTATTCGTGAGTTTCCTGTATCCCGACTATAAACAGCTCTTATTAACAGCTAGCGGATCTATGGCAGACCAAATCCATAGGAGTCCACGCATGGGAGATGCCTTTCAATCGATACAACTACTTTAGTCTCGTATGTTCTTATTATTTCCGATTATGGACCTTTCTCAACCTTAGCGGCCGGAAATTGATACTGATGGCTTGTACAGTTGACAATGGTTTCATCGGTTAACTACGTTCCTACCCTCGGCCTTGCTAAGATCTCCCTACTGCTTCTCTACCGCCGACTCTCCCCTCAGGTCTGGTTTAACAGATGTGTCTATTTCCTCATGGCATTCATTGCCTGCTACAGTATCGGTATTGTTTTCGCATTAATATTTCCATGCCATCCAATTGCGGCGAACTGGGATATTACCATTACAAATGGGAAGTGTATAGATAAAGCAACAATTTATCTCTTTACTGCAGGGGTCAATGTTGCTACCGATATACTAATTCTTTTGCTACCAATGCCCATGGTTGCCATATTGCACATGCCTTCTATCCAGAAGATTGGATTGGTGCTCTTGTTTACTGTCGGCTCGGCGTAGGTATCTCTCATTTATACGTTGGATATAAAGCTAATTATTCTGTCAGCACTTTCATCACTAGCGTTGTGCGACTGGTCTTCATGATTCCAATGTTGTCCAATGTAGACCAGACCTGGGCTGTATCCATCCCTTTTGTGTGGATGTAAGTTTGTTCCTCCATACCCCGACGCATTTTCCATAGTTATCGATCTGGTCTAGTAAACTCCAGAATATGCTCTTACTGACTGTGAGTTAGAAACGTCGAAGCAAACCTTATCATCATCTGCTGTTGCCTCCCAGTTCTGCCTAATCTCCTCCGACACCTCGCCCCCAAACTTATGGGTGAATCTGTTGGCACTGGCAAGAATATTCGATCAAAATACAATGTGCCTAGAACCACCACAGGGAAATTTAGTGGCAATTCCAACGGCCGATCCGGATATGGGCTAATGAGTGAGGGTGATAACAATGTAGAACTCGTGACCACGGCGGCTTATGCCAATGAAGCTGGCGAAGGGAGTCATATCATCGGTAGAGATGATGATCATGATGGGGCAAGCGAGAAGGCTATTTGGCAGTCAAAGACCGTGATTATTCGAGAAGAGAGGATCTGAAATCAAAGATTTATGTATTGGCGTACGGGAATAATGAGTATAATGGTTTGGTATGTATTGTAGCGGAATGGTTCTGAATTTAGCGATCTCAATAGCAGAAGTTGAACTCTGCTGTTATCAACTATGTAGTTATCAACTTCTAAAACTGTGTCTATCTTTGACTCCGTTACTCCCTTATTCAGTTTTGCTACTAGTCCCGTTCTTAGTACGCGTAAGTGTTCGCCTGGTCGGCGGTTGTTTCTCCGTTGCTATTTGTAATAATGATAATGAACTGAATCAACCAATTGATGGTGGATATAACCATGAAATTTTACCCGAGTCATCGGCTTGACCTTCCTTCCGCGCAAGCCTTGGGCGGGACTGTACCAGATTCGAGAATATCTGGTTTCGGTGCACATACTAGTTAATGCCATGGACTTAGATCAAGGATTGGGTTACCAAACTTCTCTAGGACGAGCTTTATTAGCAATCAATCAGATGTAAAGATGTCTCTTATAGTACGGGGTTCATATATTTAAAGGAGACATGTTGCGCGACATTTTTATTCTCCATACCATTGAGAAGCACCATTTATTTTCAACATCGAAAGCTTGAAGATCCATTTACCACATTTGAAATTGTCATATCTAGCAGAATTTCGATTTATTCATTCCCCATAAGAAATCATGCCTACCTACGTCATAATAGGTGCCTCCCAAGGTCTGGGTGTAAGTAACCTATCTCCCTAACTTTATACAAACAACAACAAGCACACCATTTTCAAAGTTGGAAACCCCAATTTTCGTTAACTGTGTGCAAATAGTATGCCTGGCTCGAACAACTCACTAAAGACCCTCAAAACACTGTAGTCGGCCTTGTCCGAACTCCGTCTAATGTGACTTCGCGCCTTGAATCCGATGGCCTTGCTTCCAAAGTCCACCTCCTAAAAGCTGATATGGCAGACCATGTATCCCTCACAGCTGCCGCCAACGAAGTCTCAAAGCTCGTCCCTAACGGAGCCGTCGACTACTTAATTATCAATGGCGTGCACCCTCCCAACCCAGCCGAAAACTTTAGCAATCCAACTGAGTTTACCGGAAAAGAAGACCTTATAACCCAGGAAATGATCTCTTCCGTAAAAGTCAATGTGCTCGGTACGATCTTCTCGATTAATGCATTCTTGCCGCTAGTGAGGAAGAGCAAGGTGAAGAAGATTGCGGTGATTAGCACTGGACTCGCAGATCTGGATGAGGCGCAGAAGGGAAGTGTTTCGTTCACGGTCTCTTATAGCTCTAGTAAGGCTGCTGTTAATATGGTCGTGGCACGATACTCGGTAGAATTAAGGGGAGAGGGGATTGTGATTTTAGCGCTGAGTCCCGGTTTTGTGGATACTCAGGGTGATAAGCCTCAAGCTGAGAGTAAGCTGTTTCACCCTCACTTTCCTTTTTGTCTGTTTGCTTTTGTGAAGCAAAGACCATCTGCTGACCGGATACCCTCAGTGCCAGCGCAGATTCAAGAAAGGGTTGGTCTCATGTTGAAGGATTTCAAGACAATGGATCCGAACTTCTCCGGTCCTATCACCACAGAGGAGAGTGTTACGGCAATGAAGTCGCTGCTTGAGAGGATTACAATTGAGCAGTCTGGTATGTTTTTGTCTCATCATGGCAACAAACACTGGCTATAAAACTACAGCATGGGGGACTCAAGGTGCCAACCTGGGTAGTTTTAGCCGATGGTCAATGAGTGAGCAATTGTAGAAGATGAAGGATTCAAATAAAATTTTTTCAAGAATTATATCTGTTTGTTTATTGTTTTATCATGCCATGGAATTGTAATGTATTATCAATTTGATTTATTTCCTATTAATACGCCCTTGCTCGAGCTTTTGCGGAAAGGCAAGTAAGCTTGGACGAAGGCCTACCTGACCGCAGCTAAGCTCACATTAAGTCCCCCCGCCACAGTAAATGCAAGAATGGGAGAAATAATATAAGATAGCTGAATCCGTAGGTATTAGTATTATCACAAAGTTAAACTCGTGGGTATGCAACATACCGTTAATATCTTAACAATCATGTCTTCATCCTCCTCTCCTGCATCACTAACCTGCACCATGGTAATCAGCTTCATAGCAGGCGGCCCCGCAGGCATCAGCATCATAGTAAACCACAGCATGGGATCGCCGCTCAGTATATTCGTCTTTGTGGCCATAAGGTAAATTGTGCCAATGCTAGCCACCGGCCAGAGAACAAAACGCACGATCAGTATGAAGAGCGCGGTCAGCCATGGTATATTTTTCAGTCCTCTTTCGGAAGAAGTAGTATATAACGACACACCTGCTACGAGTAGCGGGAGCGGGACGAAGATCTGCCCTACATTCTTCAATGACTCAGATAACCAAGCAGTGAATATCCCGCCATCTGAAGTCTCATTGAAAAATGCGCGATGAGTTGCCGGGATCAGACCAATGATAGCACCAAGGGCGGCACCAACCAAGGGAGCGTTGAAGAAGTCATTGAGAAAGAGGAGCCACCAACGTGTTCGAGGATGGTATTTGAGCCATCGACCCTCGCTGACGTAGAACGGATGGCGATTCACAACAACAAGGGACTTTTTGGAAGCCGGAAGAAAGAAAGACAACGAGGCCAAGGAACCCCTCTTCAGTCTGGTTTGGATAAGGCTGGTATGCTCGTTGACTTCTTCATCAGATGTGTGCCCATTCGCGACTCTGCCTTCTTCCATATCAGCTGCACCATCTTCAGTGTCTTCATTCTCGTCCTCTTCATCCTCTGGTGTGTGTTCCGAATCAATCAATCGTGGTCCAACCGCAAACGTTAAACAACTCGACACAGTAGAAAAGACCAAAAAGTAGGATTTTGCTCGCTCGATTGCGTCACTGGTGGATTCGTTATCTCTGGTAAGGCCGTCTAGGATCCCCGTCGCGGTCAGAGATTGAACCAATAGTAAGGGATAGCTCGTTGTGTTATTGAACATTAAGGCTACGGTGACCCAATTGGGTAATTTGAAGAGCCAATATGCCAGCACACCTATAAGGAAGGAGACCAGATGGCAGAGTAGTGCCCAGACGAGGATCACGAGGTAGCGATGAGCAGAGCCGGTGTGGAGTTCATTGCCAATCTGCGTGAAGAGTAGCGCTGGTAGGAAGATTCGCACACAGAGTTTGGAGATATTCTTCGCTGTGTCATTGTCAAGGAGTTTGAATCTGACAGCAAGCGCTCCATAAGAGACGACGAGAAGAACCGATAAGCTTGCCTGGATAGCAGCAACGAAGGTGTTGAGGAGGCTGTTTGAGGACATTACTGATACTGTTACATTTGCCCTTTCGCCCTGAAATTATTTCCCTATCTAACTGACAGTAACACACGTGCTTACTTTCCTAGTTTGGACCCAGGGAATGATAACCAAGAGTAGCACTCTGGGATAGATCTTTGTTGAAAATACTATTTGCGAGATCCGGGGGATTTAAAGCTTGGCGGTTTTGCGTGTGGTGGAAATCAAGGCGGGAGAAACTTTGTTGCGCCACGACGTAATTGCGGGAATCGACGTCACAGGGATTTGACGGTTCCTGCACCCGCTCCCTTATTTGGGGCATCAAATACCAGGGGTAAGAACATTAGAGGTATATAATTGTGCTCTGTAAGTAAACAAATGCCTCATTTATAACTCTTATGCAGAAATGTACTTTGATATTAGACCTCACTCACTTTAGAATTTTCAAGATCCGACTGGAATTTTGGGCCAGTTGAAGGGGTGAACAGTGACCGGAGCTAAAGTTAACAATACTTTCACTCTAAAAGATGACGTCCATTCAATTATGAAATCAATTTATCATGCAAGGCTAAATCAATAGAATTCTTGGTGTATCTGTTCTTCATGTGTCTTATTAGCAAGTCGATAATTGAACCTTGAAGGACTAAAGAGATCCACAGACCGAAAGGGCCTAAGGGATGCGGTCTTATAAGAGTAGTAAGTAGCTTTGGATGGGAGACTCGTACTTAAATCGATATATAATTCTTATAGCTGCACAGCTGATATAGTCTGTGAATTGTTGCCTGTACTAAGTATCATTGAGCTGCTATCATCGATCCGACAAGAAGTGTCTGTCCTTGTGTGTCGTGATGGCCCATTAGATAACAATTGTCCCGCCATTTGCGCTCACTGCACTCCCAGTAACCCATCGACTGCTCTCACTAGCTAGGAAGGCCACAACTTGGGCAACATCATCCGGTGTACCGCCCCTCGGAGCTGCCGCAGCCTTTGCTGCGTTCCCTTCCTTAAGTATCTGCTTCTGCTCCTCTGGCATCGCCGCTATAATGTCAGTTTCCACGAATCCAACGGATACAGCTGTGTTTTTAAGTTAGTATTCCGAGATTGCATTGGCAGCATCTCCTGCTTTGGAGGTTAGACGTACTATTAACAGTGATTCCACGAGAGTGCCCAAACTATAGTGAAAGACAACCCAGTCAGCGCACAATATACCAATATATGTGCTTGGGAGGGCGACATACCTCGACTGCCCAATTCTGTGTAAGGCCCTCTAACGCGATTTTACTAGCGATATAGAGTGGCATTGGGGGGATTCCGGGTCCTATATTAACATTTCGAGTCGCAAAGCTCCCTATATTGATTATGCGTCCTCCTCGAGGGATGTATGGTAATGCTGCTTGCACCAGTAGGATTGGACCTCGGACGTTGGTGTCCATAACGGCATTGTATCTCTCAAGAGTAATATCAGTGGTTGCTGTCCAGTCACCTAGCGCAGCATTGTTGACTGGGATGACAAGTCATTTAGATGCTCAGTTATGACAACTTCTGTTGCGCTTGGCCCCTTATGCCGAGACCAAGGAGATGACGTACCAACAATATCGATCTTTTCTACCTTCAACTTCTCTAGTGTCTCTTTGACAATTCTCGCCGGGCTGGCTGGATCAGACATATCTGCCAGAATCGCGACAGATCGGATGCCCTTGTTCTTTGCTTCTAACTCTGAGGCTAGCGCTTCGGCGGCGGCTCGTCTTCCCGGGCTATTGTATACCATTGCTACATTGGCACCACGGCGAGCGAGCTCCTGTGAGATACCGGCACCGATATTCCGGGTTCCACCGGTTACAATGGCGGTGGTGTTGATGAGAAGGGTGCTGGCCATATTGAATGTAAAGTGAATAGAGAACTTGATAGTTACCACTGGTTTAAGCAAGCAGCCTTGAAAATATTGAGGTGGATAATATCTCCTTTTTTCAAGTATACGTTGAGCAGATCTAGCGAGGGATCTTATACCTCATTTAACAACTAAGCAGATTCGAAAGGTTATTCGGATGGCGTGCTATAATTACTCCCAGCCTGCATTGATAATGTATTGAAGTAAGTGTGCGTGGTGCTCGTCATTTTTTAGCGCTGGTTGCTTTGTAAATAACGAAATAGCTACAGGCATTCCGAAGTGGTTAAGCTAGTGGAAATTTACCCTTCCAGATCAATGGCTCGACTGCTCGCTCTTCTCTCCAGAAATTAGTCATAGCAATAATCTCTTCATCCAAAAGCCACCACCACTTGTCTACGAACTGCTCTGGGAATTCCCAGCTTCGGGTATCCCATGGCCGGTGTCCCCAGAACCGGATTCCGGCGTGGAGGATGTCCTCTCGTAGCGCCTCTAATTGAACAAGATCCCCAGCTTCCAATATGCGGTCACGCATAGAAGGAAAGGGGATGCAGTCAGGCAGGTGGGCACGGTGGGGTACTAGACCTTGCAGTGGCGTTGGCCATAAAGATGGCGGAGCTTTATTATCTGCAGGGTCTATAAAGAGAACCCCTTGTGTTGAAGAGCATTGAAGTTGCAGTAGATCCGCATTTGTCCAGAGGGCTGCTGTAACTGTTTGACAATACATTGTGATTGACCAAGGACTCGTGGTTAATGGTACTACTTCTGAAACTCTTTCCGCTGTAAGACATTCATGGTCGTACGTTTTAGTTCTGGTGTGCCTCTAAATGTCAACGAGATATTCTCGGATGGCACGTTGTAACAAATGGCTTGCCCTACCCACTACTAGAGAGAGCTGGCCCTATCCAAAGACTAGACGACGTGTCGATATTATCCAGTGATGTGACAGCGTTTTCTTGGAAGCTAGGAGCGTTTTGACATTCGGCCTTGCTCAATCTATTTCTAGCATTAAGTTGCAGGCGAGCTTCCGCTGGAGTCTGTTCATCTTGAAGCGTGGAATCACAGATGCTTGATTCCATGTGCTGTACTGCGGCTCTCCTAGCTCCTAGAGAAGCAGACGAGCCCAGGTGGTTCCAGGTCAGCAGCTATCACGGAAGTTACAGGTTGGCAGATCTCTCTTACTCCGAGCTCTCTGCGCCAATCGAGCCTGTCGTCGCTTTCTTTCCTCTGGGTCCCGGATACCTATCCAGTTGTCACTGGAAGAGCGGATGTGTGGCAACCAGACCGACTCCATGATGCGTTCACAAGCCTTGTCTGTCAAGTGAATCTGTGTGCGGGGGGGCGGAATAGATTCGGGCGTCTCCGGGGTCTGCTTGGGGTGAGGCGTCATAATTTAGCGTCAAAGAATGAGATCTGGGTCCTGATCGGGCATAGCTACCCCTGTACGGTAGGTAATCCGCAGATAGCCAAGAGTACGACGGAGAGAAAACCAATCGTCACTAAGTTAGATCCACTCCTAACTCCGGTGACTTAAAACCGACAACTACGGGGTCGGTACTTTCGTAGCTTTCAACTCCAGCTTGCCATATTGACTCATGATCACGGTAGTTCCTGTATTATTTCGGCATGCGGTCTAAAATATTTTATTAAATAAGGATAACAACACCCATCGCAAGTAAAGGTATAAGACTACCTTACGCTTATGGTGACATAGAGCCGTACGTTAGAAACTTGTGCTATATTATACCATTGGTATGAAAATGTAGGCCACAATATGCACTGGGCCTTCAAACACTAATTGTAACACTCCAAGTCTAGAATCCAATACATACAGCCGGTTTGATTGGTGATTGTAAGGTTCTAGCACAATCTAGCCTGACGTTACCTCGCAGCTCTAATTATTTTGATTCGTGACCTGTCCATGGACTCACAGAACTGAATTTTCCTAGTGAAAGTAGTATTATTTAATTCCCGGACACAAGGAACATGTTGCTATTCGGCTGCCGCAGATTTTAAATTTGTGGAAAGGGTCTATCAATCATTGTTCAAGACGAGAACCTAACTATATTCATAAATATGTCGAACATTGACTGATATACCGCGTATAGTAAGAACTTAAACATGAATTGAATTAATTATTTTACAATGCATTTACAGTTGTATTAATAGCGGAAAACTCGCTGGAGGAATTAGAGTCGAATAAATCTCTCATATTAGGATAACCTATGTTGAATAGATATTAATTAACATTTTTGTAATAGCCTAAACCACTTCGAGTGCTATAAGAGGCCATTCGCACGTAGACTCTTGTATGTGTCTATTAGGCGTGACAAAGTAGCTTATCATCAATTGTATAAACACGTGGGCATCTTTCTGAAAAGGCCAATAGTATGTGGCTGGACCTGAGTCCCTTCCTCTTGGGACTGCCCTTAGCAGTAAAATGCTGATACGCAATAATGCACGTTTGTCTGCTGACTGAAGTCCACGCAAGCGGCAGTCTGATTGAAACAAGTGCAGGAACATGCAGAGCTCTCGAGCCAACTGCCTACTCTCTCCAAGCATCCATCTATGTTGTTGCCAGCAATATTTGTGAAGTTAATGGAATCACACTCCTCGCAGCCGGTGTAGTTGGCGGATTTTGAGCCCTGTGGGATTGCGACAAAATCACGTACGTCGATTGGCCGTGTAACAGTGGTTAAGACTTCCGTACAGGCGTTGTCGGAGTAAAAGGTAATCTGCTGAGCAGCCGCAACGGCAAGTAGTCCTAGGCAAATGGCTAGCTTCATGATTCGACTGGAAGGATTAGCGGTTTGTTTAACTTATGAATAGTGTAGCTCAAGTGACTCTTACTTTAATATAGTGTAGAAGAGGAAGTTTAAGGTAGTGGTATTTCCTTCAACACCGGTAGGAAGGTTATTAGGTTGACGGGAAGATGGATCCTTTATATCTTCTCCGCACTTGATCAGCCAGAAGATTACACTATCTCAGATAAGAGCCGTGTCCGGACGAAAATACCGCCAATAACGTACTGCGTCTCCTAAGGTGTACTGGCATCCAGGGTAGATTATTCCCTGTTTGAAGTTTGGGTGTTATTACTTGGAGAGGGACTTATCCATATTACTCCACGGCTCAGCATAGACATCAAACCGGAGTTTAATGGGACTTGTATGAAATTAAATCAACCACTTTCATGTCCTTGTTGCTGCTTTTAGCCACTACCACTGCCCTCTTGATCATGATAATAGCACTCTGATACGCTGGTTAAGTATATTAAATGCGTTATTTATTGTTAATATATCTTTTATGGCTATTTTATTCGCTCATGCTTTGGAAGCTTAATGCAACAAGACTAAGTTAGTCCAAGCGTGCCTAGCGATATAGTAACTTAAAGCTTATTAATTAGCTGTAAAGTTGCAGATGATCTTATGTTAAGATTACAAATAAAATCAGCTTTTTACATGACACGATAATAATTAATTCAATTAATGCAATCATCCGTAAGCTGTCTCCCTTGCCGCTTCACCAGCAACATATGCACCTACGACGTTAGTAAGCCAGCTTGTGCAGCAATGTTAAGTTATTTTATTACTGCCTATAGTTACGGTTGTTTCATGGTATTAAGGCTATTAGTAAATCCATCAATGACTGTCCTACATCTATTATGAATCGAGCGAGTTGTATGCTACAGTGTGTTTGAGGCCTGCCGAGTGACGTTACAGATTCCTAATCAGACAACATTGGCATGTAATATATTGCTTAACTTCCCTGCCAGAAGATTTTACACAGCGGGAATCATTCCATTCTTGTGAAGCGGCGAAAACACGGTTACATCACGGGCTCCTTGAATACGAAGTGCAAAGATTTCCTCTTGCTCAAAGGATAAAAGACTACCAGTCAAGAGCTAGCTGGTCGTTATTTTATATAGAGTCAAATGAACATGCATTGACATCCTCTGCTGCCTGAATTATTGTTTGCGGGAACCTCATTTCCTATGCAATCCGATGAATGAATACAGTATTGACTGTAGAGGTTTGTTCGGGCTGGCGTGATATAGTTTCTTTTGTAGTCTAAGATTACATCCAGCTAAGACTTCACATGCACAACTTGACACATACCTCTTGACTCCCTCACCAGTCACTCTTGAATACTTGTTATCATTATACAGAGCTCTCTGAATATATATTGAAAGGTCTCGAAAGAGGGGACCAGGGAGAAGCAGTGATCCTTTTTTTGGTTTCAAGAGGGGCTTGAGTCCCGCCAGAGCAGATAACTGAAGTGGAACCGCAACTATTGTTGGTCGAAGAAAAAGCAGTCGATATCATGCATTGATCTTCGCGATGTAGGATTACGAGTGCAGAGCATTAGTGTTATCCAGAACAGCTCGATCGGACACATATTACGTGGTGACTACACATATCCAATTAAAGGCAAATATGGAAGGCTTGGAAAGCAAATTACTCTGACACGCTACTTCCATTGTGTAAGATTTGTTGCCCGGCATGCTCAGGGCGAATTGAGGTTTCACAGGAGAGCCTTGGACATTGGGAAAGCAATACTAGATTTTTGCGGCGCAGTTTACTAGCTGATCTATTTGATGAGCACGGTGCTGGAAACTATCGGCCTTATTTGACACAACCTTGCGGATAGCTGTGAGAGGCAAATGGACCGTAGATCAAATTTCGCCCACGAAGGCTTGAAGGGCAGATGTTTGGTATGCATCATTAGGAGTAGATGAGCTATTCGCTTACGTAGTTTCCGAAAAGCTGAACAGTGAAGCGCTGATACAGTGCTTTCATAATGAGATATCTACACCTAAGGATGTGCCGACCGAGAGGAGCTTAAGTGGGCACCAATTGCGGAGCGAATACGAAGCATATGCCCTGGGGATGCAGCTTTCCGGCCGGACATGGCATGCAGCTTATGTCTAAGCTACAGGTGCGATACTGGCCTCCCGTCATCCCATGTGCACTATACTCCGCCTCGGGCCCTCGGCAAAGGGGCGATGGCTTCCGCCGAGTTTAATTGAAAGCGCAGAAGGGTCCATTGGTCTGGGAGGGTTAGATCTTGATAAGACATGACAATTCTGGACATAAAGGACTTATTTGATCAGCTAAATACTGGAATTTTTGTCTCATGAGAGTGCCTTTTCACCCTATCGATTCGATTCATTTCCCCTCTATCTGAGACAAAAAATGGGTCGGTGAAGTTGGTGACCCTCTATTTGGGCAACGCCGGCGATAGTGTGCCAACTAATCAGCCACCAACTCCATTTCTGCCTTTAGCAACATACTAGTAGACTCTTGTATGCGTTCCCGTATATTGAACTACTTCGCCTCTTGTGTAGTCGAGCTTGCTTCTTCTGCTACGTGCTATTATCCCATACTCCTGTTTTGAGAGAGATAAACATTCTACGTACATGCTGGGAACCAGTCTGCTATATGCTCAAGAAGGGTCAAGAAAAGATTCATTTCCACTATACCCAATAGCTTACTTTTAGGTTTACTCACCCCGCTTTTCCTTAGCAAGTATGGTTACTACTGCATCCACTTCCGCTGTAGTATCCGTGGTAAAAGCGGTATGTTTGCATTGCGAACTCAATTTCCTCCATGTGGCCTCATATCCTGAGTAGTATCCTCTCCCTTCCTCTAGGTGGAGCATGTAGCCGTCGAAGAGGTCAAAACACTGGCCAACCAACTCTCTACTAAAACTGCCGCCGATGTCAAGACTATTGTTCACGAGGTCGCTCAACAGACCGTTGATGAGGCGAATGAGACTCCCTCGTCTGTCCTCGAGGATGTGGGAGAAGGATTGGGCGAGATTGTGGAAGACGTAGTGGAGGGTGCGGGGAAGGTCGCTGAGCAAGTGGAAGCCCATCCGGAATTGCTTGTTGAGTGCGTGCTTCCATTTATTTCTCATCATTATTTATTTTCCCTCAATTACTCTAATAAACAAAAATAGAGGTGCTTTGGCCGTTGGTATCGGAGTCGTGTCCGTTGTCCAACCAGAACTCATAGCTGGATCTGTCGCTTTGGTCGGGAAGATGGCCGCTGATTCCGTCACGAATACTATGAATGATATAATTGTAACATCGGGTACCGGAGTAGTTAAAGAGGTTGCTAAGGATGTTGCGGATGAGAATGACAATACTAAGCTCAAAGCTACAGAGAGCAAAGAGTCTGCTAGTGAAGACGATAGAATTGCTTCCGAGAAGAAGGATTCCAAAGTTGAAGCTGTTCCTGGTGAAAAGTCGACCCTCAAGGAGGATAAAACCGCCGAATCATCTACAGACGAATCTGTGAATCAAATTGAAAAGAGCGAGAAGAACTCTGGAGCTAGGGACAAAGAGGGAATAAAGGAAGAATCTACGAAGACTGTGATTAATGTGGACAAGAAAGGTGCTGTTTCAGAGACAACAGTCGAGGGACGAGTCGAGCAACGGGAGGAGCCTTCCATAGAGTCAGTATCAAGCTCAACCCCCGTGATACCCCCAGGGGAAGTAAAATTCAGCCAGGAGACTTCAGTTATGATAAAGGAAACTGAAATACCAGCCCCAGATGCAGATAAAGTAATTACCACCGCACTGGAAGAGGCTTCAAAAGATGGCACAAAAAGTGTCGAGAAACTAAAAAAAGCTGAGCTAATACCCTGCAATCCTGCAAATTTCTCCGATAGTATCACTGCGGCATTACCACTAGCATCGGGTTCTGTCGTGGAAGCACCAAAGCCCAAAGCCCAGCTTTGGACAAAACCTGTAAATAGCTCTAGCTTTGCCGCTCACCCATTTTTGGCGACGACATCATCCATAGATACCCATGCTGCCGTTGTAGCGGCTCATCAGAGTATCATTGAGCTCCATCAAAGTACGTATCTCAAATCCTCATCATTCACCCGCATCACTACCACCTTGTTTCTACATACTAACCAAACTCCATCTTACTCCATCAGAGCTTGACAAAATGCAATCATCCTTAGACATAATGGCCAAAGCTCTCCTAGCGCATGGAATACAATCACCTATTCAGGCTATCGAAACTGCCGTGACTGATTCCCAGACGGAAGCAGCCACGGGAACGGTTACAGCTTCGATGACGCAAATGAGTCTTGTGCTGGTTGATCCTAGAAAGACACCTCCCGACCAACCTACCCATAAGAAACGCGGGAGTATGTTTGGAAGCTTTGGGATGGGCTGGCTGTTTGGTGGAGGATCTGGTACCAAGAGTGCACCTGCTGCTGCCGTCACTACTACAACCACCACAAGTCCGGAAGAGACAACAAGCGGGCCTGGACAAGTCGATACTTCGTAGGTGTAGGTTTAGTATAAGGAAAGGATATACGGCGGCATGCTTTCTTTGGCCCGAATAGATACAGCTCATTATTTGTGTGTGAGAAGTAAATGCCTCGTTGTCCCTAATGGGTGGCTTTTTTATTGTTTATTGGTTACAAGCTATGGATTCCTTTCAAGAAGTTTACCGCATTTGAGCAATAGATGGTTACCTCCAAGAAGTGTGTATCTGGGTTGATCAGTTACGGTCAATTGTTCGTTAATAAGAGCTGTGTGACTATGGAACTATGAAACCTGAAATGATTGTCTTGATGATATTTGTCGCATATAAATTGATGGCTTCTGTTGTGTAATTTCAAATGGGTTATATATGTAAATAAAACCGAGACAGGCTACCAGGTGGCTTGAAAGAGGAGATTATATAAAGGGGGGTGAGCGGTAAAGATTGAAAGGGTACTAGATAATGGATAATATAAAGTGTAAAGCTAGTTATAGTTCGTATTTAAGGAGTATAATATAAGGTAGTTGAAATGATTACAATCGTGAAGGCAACACGAATGGATCGTTAAATGGATTAGTTGTCGCCCATCTTATCCTGGCCTTAATTATTCGCGTATCGCTTTTAAGTCGAGTGGTTGCCTACAGGCTGTTTCAGGCAGTTGCAAGTAATGACTACAACGCCATAATGTAGCATCTAATTTACCAGCTCCTATAAAGCAGTCGTACTTGACCAACTTGTAAGAGTCGTTGAACTAGCCCAAAGTATACAGGAAGCTATCCCACATGTCGATCTATTGGACCTATCCCGATGGCGATGAGCCCTTTGCTAAACACAAGCTCTCCCAACTGATCAAGTTCATCGTTGACGCAGAGGACCCAATACCAGGTATCAGAGAGACCATCGAGCTGGTCAGACTTCTCATTTTGTCCAACCACTTAGACAAGGCTAATGAGATCCTCTGTGCGATATACAACATCACGGATAATGCTACCAACCCCAGTCTTCAACCTGGATTAGAACTAGAAGTGTTCTGGCACACGAATAAGGGTTTTAGACGACCAGAGAAACTCCCGGCCTGTCCCGGTGATTTTGGTGATCGCCTCAAGTCTGCGAGATGGGGAAAGTATCGCGAGTGCACTCGCACAGGCTAGATGCTGGAGCATTGGGGTCTCCCTGAGCCTCAAGACTCGAATATATGGCGCGAAACGGACAATCCAGCCCTGCTCGCGATGTGTGCGCGGTTAATAGCCAAAACCGTGGTACCCGGAACTTACCCTTCTCCAGAGAGGATGCAAGAGGCGTTGGCAGTAGCAAAGAAGCTTTACGCTTTACCAGAAGTTCCCATTGCTGAGTGGATAGCTCAAATCACCTCGCCTTCTGCTAAGCGATATACTGCGTACGATCCAGCTAGGCCTGTAAGACAATCTACTTTGCTGTACAGACGGTTAGCAATTGAACTTGCACTGCGTTTAGGAGAATTTCGGACTGCAGCAGCCCTCCTTAGCCAGGGGTTGAAGGTAGATGGCTTCAGTCTCGATGGATCCTTATATCATTATCTCCTGTTGCCTGGAATATATGATGCTTTACCGTTATTAGCGGAGGGTGAGAAACAGAGTAACCCATTCTTCATACCTAAGGATGATGCTAGGGTGATAGTGGGCAAAATTATAGAGGCATTAGAAGTACGGGCAACAAAAGGGAGACAATGGGAACTAGCGGCAGACAAGGTTGGATGGAAAGAACTGCTAGACAGGCTTGTTGTAGCGGCTTGGAATGTGTACCGCAGAGAATACAGAAGTATGGGAGTCGTGCGTGCCGATGACATCTTGTATGATCCTGCAACTGAAGAGGAGATCCAGCGTGCAGAGGAGCAAGTTGGTCCGCTGCCGGCGGATTTTAAGGAGATGGTTAGAATTGCAAATGGGTAAGTCTTGATTTCTTTTCTACTGCGGTGGATACAACAAGAAAGCAGCATTCTGATTTCCGATACAGGTTCAGGGGAGGGTATCACTTTTTCGGTGGTGGTATAGCTGGTATCCAGTCCATCAGCAGATGTGAGGATGGCGACGATCTGGAGCATAATATGGATGAATTCGAAGCACAGGGGATGAGACAGGATGAGATCACTGGCGATATGGTCGAACTCCAGGCAGGTTCTGAATGCGATGGTTTTCGCCATTTCATCATTCCGCCAGAAATGTGGAAGGCAAATGTTGTGGGCCGTGAAGTCGAAGAAGGTGAATACCAGTACTGGCACGTGGCATCATGGCGAGGTGGTATAGACAGGTGGAATAGTATCCGGGACTACGTTGCTAGTTGCGTTGAAGAAGTAGAGGATATGGTTGAAAGAGGCAAGGTGGGAGATTTCGATGGTGAGTCTGTTGATTCAACCGAAGACGGCGATTCAGGTGCCACGTCTGAGAATATTGGCTCTGGATAGATGTAAAGGCATAGAATAGCTAAAACCGTTATATTAATTCTTACTGAACTCTTCAAATAGGGAGAAACCTATGATTTTAATTGTACAACCTAGGTAACTAGCGGTATCACCACTTTACCTGATGGTCAGATCATCTGCCACCTACAGCTGAATATACCATTTTATATCTCCTTTGCTCTCGCACCTAATATATCAAGTGTATTCTCGGAGCAGCAATACCAGATGTTGTGAGTTCTCGTGCACTACCTCGTCTGTCGAGTGATGTCCAAGGTCAAAGAAATCTCCGGGAGCCATGAGTCATCAAGTAGGTTTTCCACCATTGATATCAAACAACGGCCATAGCCCTTTAACCACCATACCCTGTTTAACCAATCCAGAATAACACCATAATGTGCCAGAATAACGAGAGAAAGTTGATTTCCTTGTAATAGCAAGTTCATAAACTGCGTGCCTGCAAGTACGGGCCACGCGAGAATCGTGCTTCTGTCAGATGTGCCAGTGTAGACGTCATGAATATCGATTAAGTATTTTATGGCAGCTGACTGAATAGATAAAATGTTGTCGTTATCACCCTCCGGAGGAGTTTCGTAACAGAGACGAAGGAGTGTCTCCAGTTGAAAACGGATTGCTGACGGCAGATTGATAGGACGACAACGGTCCCTGGAGAGAGGTTTTCGTAGTAGAAGAGCAAGCTCCCCTTTATTGAGCCAACCTCGTGCTTGTGCTACAACGGCAGCGACACCCTGGATGAGCTTAAACATACTGACCGCCTCAGATATAGATATGTTCTTCTCAGCGATACCTAATGATCTGGTAGCAAAAGCCAGAAGAGCCATGAGGGAGGAGAGAGCAAACACGGCATTGCAGTTCTCTTCAGTTATATCGTCTAAAAGCGGAGTAAACTTCGACAAAGCCAGGAGTTTGTATCTTATAGCAGTGTCCGCATACAGCTGCCTCTTGCTTATTGGGCAGGATTGCATGCTATGGAAAGCAGAGACTGCCAATAACCCATTCATGAGGTAAGGATGGGAGAGAGCCATGTGAGAGATGGTAGTCTTTATTTGATCGTCAACTTCCTTTCTATGTTCTAGAGCGAGGCAAAAGGATGCATGCCAGTGGTGCATGAGTTCAAGCTCCAGAAGTGGTAGTGCATCCGCCGGACTTGGCTGAGACTTGCTGCGATCGGAGAATATAATACTGGTATCAATGGATCTAGGGTGGTATAAACTGGAGGCGCTCCTAACCTGCGTCCAGAAGGAGCATGTTTTACGTCGCTTTCGACAGAACCCGCATTCTGGCTGCTCCTCATCACACTTAATCCGGCGCTGCTTACATTGCAAGCATCCGTGGTGGGATTTTTTGTGCGGACGGCGAGTGGACATTGTTTGTTGAAGGGCAAAGTAGATTACATTTCTCAAGTTTGTAGTTTAAGGAGTCGGACGAACACTTTGGAGGCCATGCCGTTGAAGGGGGCTGTGAGGCGCATTAATGCGTAAACGTTTCCAAAAGCGGTATAGTATACGCTCCAGAGTGTACAAGCAGTACGAGATATCACTTATCCGCCAACTACGAAAAACTATCCCTGTCCTAAACATACGGGATATAACTACAGTTCTGCAATGAATACTTAAAGAGAGGCCAAGAAGTTGAAATTTTTAGGATTGTACCCATTGCTTCTTTCTTCTTTTGATTCCAAGTACTAACCTCGGTTTCGGTTTGTATAAACACGCTTGCCATGGCAGACCAATCACATCCGAGTGATTTCAAGTTATTCTACTACAGCCCTTCACTGGGAGCTGCAATAATCTTTGTTATTTTATTCTTTGGAACAACTTTATTACACACTTATCAACTTCTGCGAACAAAAACCCTTTTCTTCATACCCTTTCTGATCGGAGGATACTGTGGGTTACAACCGTATTATCTTTGCATTGGCCAAGCTAACAACAAGAAAGTTGAATCAGTAGGTTATATATTCAGGGCAATTACATGCAACCAAACCCCTAATTGGGAAATTGGCACGTATATTGCTCAGTTTCTGCTGCCGCTTATTGCGCCGGCACTTTTCGCTGCGAGTATATATATGGAGCTGGGCAAGATTATCGTTATTCTCCACGGTGAAAAATACGCAATTATCAGAGTGAAGTGGTTGACAAAAGTATTTGTTACTGGAGATATAATATCATTTCTGGTCCAGGCAGCAGGCGAGTCTCTTTTTTCAAATAGCTGACTTATAACAATCCTATGTAGCTTCATGCTGACCTGAAATTTCAAACAGGTGGAGGAATTATGGGGAACAAAACAACAAGTGGATATACAACGGGTTCTCACGTCGTTGTGACCGGGCTTGCAATTCAGCTCATCTTTTTTGGATTCTTCGTAATCAGCTCTGCGGTCTTCCACTCCCGAATCTTGCGCACGCCCACCCCTCGATCCCTCGATAAGGGCATACAATGGCAGACACATATATACGCACTGTATATGGCTAGTACCTTGATCCTCATCCGATCAGTTTATCGGCTTATTGAATTTACACAGTCAAACGGTAGCTATCTGGTTTCACACGAGGTCTATTATTATATCTTTGACGCACTATTGATGTTTACAACCATGATATTATTCCATGTGGTTCATCCTAGTGAGCTCAATGCTCTGCTCAACTCTGGAGGAATCATCAGCAAGGGTATTAAGTTCCGAGAACTTCACGGTAACTCGGACTCCACGACGTTGAATTGACAAACGAAAAAGAGGCTGTATTCTGTCGACAACGAAGTGACTCAGAAACGATACATCACGATTGTGTGTCCTCAGTTAAGAGTATTGGTTTACTGTCAATGGGTGTCATATCTAGAATAGGCATATAAGGAGTGATTTGTTATTCAAATTGCTGGATTAAGTTTTATGAATAACTTTTGAATCCTTCATTTCTTGTCTTTCTAAAATTATTAGGAGGTGTATAGTAATATTGTCATTGATTAAGTTCAAGTAAATTAGAGTTATTTGCTTCGAACGATTGACTCTTGTAAACGGTAGGGGACGCGGTTCAATGAAGCATGAGACGATATACACAAAGTAATATAAGTAACATTACCAGAATTGTGCAGCTCAGAAGCAAATCATATCAGTGTCGTGATTATTCTAGAAGTAGGCATCTTTTCCGACCGCTGGTAGTAGTAATTTTTCCCGGAGCAGGAGCCAATTAGAGGTCACCATTCTGGGGGAAGAAGACATCCACATTTCCACGTATGATAAATGAGGCTTTCAAGCCCCAGCCGCTCTGCCTGACGGTCTAAGCTGGAATATATTTGAGATAAATTTTATGGGTGATCCGGTCTGTTCGTTCACTCGTCTAATCAAAGTAATGTAAAAGAGTGAGGCCCACAAGGAGAAAGTTTTGTTGAGATATAGAAGCCGAGGACGTGGATCTCAGGGCTTGGATGATCGGTGGCACGTTAGCTGCAATATCTACAACGTGAAAAGGAGACTAAATAGTCTGTTTTATTCTGATGTAGCTTTCCTTATTGATGGCTAGTATTTGAGCTGGAACTTGATTGGAAGGGTAACCAGGTGCCCCTCAAGCTTAGCACTCGTTTTATTTGTAAATTCATCTTCCGATGCTTTTCACAAACTTGAATTAGTCTACTAATATTTTGAACTTACGCTTTGAAGGATCTCCATATTTTATAATCCATATTATACATTGTTGGTGGTTGATTCTAACAACCCCTCCACTTCTTTTGAAGTTTTTGCTTCCCCACATGTGTGATGTCTTGTCCCCCGCCTCGCTGGTACTAATGGCCATTCAAAACTGATTTAGCCTTCGGCCAGATAATCGGTCAAGTCTTGCATCTATCCGAGCTATCTTCAATAAAGTTCCCGCAGACGATTTCGTGCCTGGCAGTATTCCTTAAGTACCTCAGCCTAGTTGAACATGTCCGACAATCGATTCCGTCGCCCCTATGAGGGTAAATTTGGAATAATTACAGGAGGCTCACGAGGTTGGTACTTCATACTCACCAGCAATGAATGACTTACCTAAGATTTCAAAGGTATCGGCGCCGCAGTAGCTAGACGGTTGGCCCCTAAGGGCTGTAATCTTCTGCTAGTCTACACGTCGGACTCTTCCAAAGCAGTAACGCAAGACCTCTGTCACGAGCTATCGTCAAACCATAATGTGAAAGTATCGCTGGTTCAG
The DNA here is from genome assembly GCA_021399445.1 of Xylogone sp. PMI_703. Taxonomy (NCBI): domain Eukaryota; kingdom Fungi; phylum Ascomycota; class Leotiomycetes; genus Xylogone; species Xylogone sp. PMI_703. The sequence goes on from JAJTUQ010000003.1 coordinate 6,056,073, forward strand.
GCGGATCTGGCGCAGCCTAGCCTTACAGTACCTAAAATCATAGAAGCAGCTAAGGAATTCGTCAAATCCTACCGCAGTGATGCTTTTCAAATTGATATCTTGATCAACAACGCCGGTACTGCCTCGAACCAGCTCCTTAATGATCCCGATCTTGGTGCCATAGACGAGACCGAGTTCAGTCGAGTTTACGCGGTTAATGTATTAGGACCCCTCTTATTAATGCAAGCTGCTGCACCTTACCTTCCTCATGATCGATCTGGCAGAGTTGTGAATGTCTCCAGTGTATCCTCCTCAATTGGGTATCAAGGCCAATCAGTCTATGCCGGTACGAAAGCCGCAATCGAAGCAATGACACGCTGCTGGAGCCGAGAACTATACTCTCGAGCTACTATTAATGCAGTGAATCCAGGGCCAATATGGGGTGACATGTATGCTGATGTCGGACCCAAGTTTTGGAAGATTAATCAGCCGTATGTTGATGCAGCTCCGCTTGCTGCGTATAACGGCGAGAGCGAAGTTGAAGCCAAGGCTGGTGCCAGAGCAGAAGAGTTTGATCAGATAGTACGAGAGCAAATGGGAGGAAGGAGACCAGGTTTTACGGATGAGGTTGCAGGAACGATTGATATGTTATGTTCTGAAGAAAGTGGGTGGACTACTGGTAGTGTCATTTCCGCAAATGGAGGAATGAAAATGTCTATTGCTTAGAGACTCGGCGAAGAAATAGAGTTTAAAGTATCTAAAGCTTCCATAGAGGCTATCCTACTTATTATTTTAGATTCATTCTCTGCGTATGCAAAGAGCAAATCACAACAATTCCAATCTGCAAACAAGAAATTTAGCTGCTAACTGATATCTAATTTCCACCAGGTATATAGATATTTAATTATAACTTCAACCCCTCAACCTGAAGAACTGAATCGACTAAGCTACATCTTCTCTATGAGTATCAGCCTGCTGCAAGATCTTATTCCTAGTCCATCCAGTACACTATATAGCTCATCAACGCGTTTATTTGTGACCCTGCTACAAGCTGCGAATAGTTACCAAAAGGTAGGGATGCTCATATGCCCCCACCTTGGCTTATTTACTTCAGTTAGTGTGTTAATCAAGTCATCAAGCCGCATACTCTCATCACGATGGCCTTCAAAGCGATCTCGAATAGACCCCAATGTGAAATTCACAATATCCTTTGTTCGAACATAGTACATTTTTCCTTTAACTTCTGGTGTATGACCCCGCCAAGTTGGGTCAGTGGGAACTGGGTCTTCACCAAAGTCTTTCCACACCGTCAGAATTACAGTTCTAAAATTACTGTATAGACTCTATATGAAAATTTGATTTCCTGGCATCGGTTGCATCTTCCCATCATAGATTTTGTAACCGGCCTTTTAAGATCTTCTGGTATTTCATAACGGCCTTTTGCCACAATATATGCTTCAAACTTCCAATGTCTTAAAATACTACTCCGAAATGTAGTACCATGGCATCCAATGTGGGCGCAGATACGCCCGGAAATGGACCCTCCCTTGAATGGGCTTTTGTTTGGAATTGCCCAGGTTATCCGATTGCGAAAAAGCATTCTCCCTTCCACTATTCGAGCCTCTGCTCGCTCTAAGTTCTTGCTACCATTCGTTCTGTTCGGGCCACGCCCATAGGAAAGGGAGTGTAGAAGGTTGTTGTAGTGTCTTTCTTGCCGGTAACGCTTCATTGCCATGGCGAACAAGGCGCTTTTGAAAGGATCAATGTACGCTGTCTCAATTCGTTTGTTACGAGCAATGCATGGATCCGTGTAGCCCCTATTGTTTCTCTCAGCCGGCCTAATATCATGGAGTTTTTTGCAGTAACAACAAGCAATATAATCCTTAGTATCATTTGCTATTAGGACGAGGAACTGTGACAAAGAAGAGCCATTATTTGGCCATTTTAGTTGCTGAAGATATCGAGTTCCTAGCGTGGAGTAAATTGAGCGACAGCAGAGAGAGAAACTTGCTGCTGAAGCTGGCTGTAGAAGTTTGGCGACATCTCTTACAAGTTCTTTTGGGACATTGTTGAAGCTGGATCCGTTCAAGGCACCCAGACTTGGCAGTAGCATGTGAGGTGGTTTGTTCATTGGGAGGCTGTTGGACTTATGTTGTCATGGCCCAAAAGAAGTGAGGTTTCAATATTTTAATGGGCAGGTATCTCAGAATAAAAGGCGACTCCAGTTGAGCTGGCTGCTTATACCCCCTCTATATTTGCTATGACAAGATAATACTCATAAATATGGGAATCTTTGATGATGCGCCAATATAATAGTATGTCAATATTGCGTAATGTGTATATGTATTTAGAATGCCCATATTGATGGGTTATCTTAGCCAATACTGCAGATCTATCAAGGTATTTCCTATATTTATCCACGCGATCAACAAAGTACAACCATATTTAAATCAGTTTGTTCAAGTAGATGATAATATTCAATGCCATTGGATAATCTCAGTGAGAAAAGCATTCTACTCCGATAAAATATCTACTCTCGTTGATGATGACAAGACTGAGAATAATAAATTCATAAGGTGGGCAGGATTTTTAGTGAGGTAAAGTGGTCCTACAAAAGCTGGAGACATATACGGTTTCTTGCTTTGACAACCATGGAAGCTGTTAGTCGGAACCGAGTTAAATGCTGATGGGTTTTATTACTGTAATTGGTTCATGAAGGCCACAAGGTCACCCACATAGAGCAAACTCCATACGTAATATGAGTATTCAATATGCCTTCAAGTAAATATCTTCCGTCTACTAGATCGATACTCATGAGCAAATGGACTGGCGTCAGTATTTAGCTCTTGTTGATATATGATGGTAACGGGTCAGCTAACCTGGGTGAGTGTACAGTCCATTCCCTTGGTCTGGGTATGTTCAAACAGCTTCTGGTTCGAAAGATTGAAGGTGCCACGCCAAGGCACTACCCAAGAAAACAAGCCACAGCTTGAAACCCTTCCAGCGACCTCTTAATACGAGCCCGAAATTTCGTAGCCATGATTGGCTCACTCGTATTCGCGCTCTCGACTCATAAGCTTCAGTTGGGGAAATAAGGAGTCGGTACAATACTGACTCCGAAATCTCTATATTCGTTTCCTAATATTTTAGATACATTTAACCATAGGGCGTAACAGCTATAGAAATTTGTTAAAGATACTGAAGTAGTAATTATCTTTTAGATTCTGCAAATCTTTCACCACCTAATGCAATAATGCCGTCTATATCAACAAGATTCGGAGAGCTGGCATATAACATGCAGGGCAACGGCCTGCCAATCATTATGCTTCATGCAAATCTCCATGACAGTAGTGACTACTCCATTATCGCAGCTCGTCTTCTGGATGGCGGATACCAGACAATTACCCTTGACTGGCCACTGCATGGTAATTCTCTTTCAATAGCACCCGAGCTCTCAAGAAGCCAGGCAATCAAAGCAACTTCCTTTGCTGATGCTTTGGAGGATTTCACATTGGCTCTCAATTTGAATCAGCCAGCACTATTTATTGGAAATTCTGTCGGAGGCTTCGCTGCGGCGAGACTTGCAATCACACATCCGGAACGAGTGCTGGGGTTAATCCTTGTCAATACTGGCGGTTTTGTCTCTTGGAACCCAGTTTCGCGCCTTTTTTGTCACATTCTCAGCATTCCTACTGTCATTCGTTTCGCTTTCCCTTATTTTGTTCGTAAATATATGAGCCCTCAAACGAAAGAGGATGAAAGAATCACCAATCTGGTTTCCACGAGAGCAAAGACTGCAGAAGGTTCTCAGGTGGCCGCGTTACTTTGGAAAAGTTTTCTTGGCCCTGGGCATGATCTGAGGTCTAAGGCAAAGGATATTACGGCACCAACGTTGCTCGTTTGGGGTGCGAGAGATCCTATATCTCCCGTCCAGGCTGGCAAGGCCGTTCAGCAGTGCATCCCCGGCTCAAGACTAGAAATTATTGACGCGGGACATGTAGTATTTTCTTCAAAACCGGAAGAGTTTCTGGCCCTAGTGGAGGATTTTGTCAAGTCAACCAAGAGCTAGTTAACGAGCAATTTTGCAACCATAGGTGGCGGGCAACCATCGAGTATTATATAGCCATTGTCATTTGCTAAAGTAATTTCATCAATATAATTTACATTTCTACTAGCCTGATAGAGAGGGTTAAGCACCACTAGAGCGAGGAGGTTTCTCGGATCGTAGCTGTGAGATAGATTTCTATATATGATGATAGTACCAAATGTACAATATAAAATAGTTAGTTTAACCAATATTCGAATAACTGTCAAATGATTATAGACTATATCAATATTTTTGTACATTGATATTTGTTCGGTTCTAGTCATTTTCGTAGTATTGTCGGGATCGGAACAAGCTTCTTATCTCCCCGACGTCTCCGCATCCACGGAAGATATGAAATCCGGCAAGAGAGGGGCTGTAACTTAGGTACCGGGTTTTACGAAGCAATTAACGTAAGAATCTGAGTATGAGTGAAACTGTTCAGATTCTCATAATTGCAAAACACCTAGTGACTGTAGGGCGTGGATTTGTTACTTTGTTCTTTACTATAAGAATGAGGCGGACCACGCAGTGCCCGGTTTAGTTCCACAGGATGGTTTCTTTACAAGTGTTCAAGCCAATGGCATCGCCTAGTTATTTTATATTCGTAATACTTCTCATCATTTTTTTAGTGATAGTCCACTCATTAACAACCATTATCTATAACCTGTGGTTTCATCCACTTCGAAGATGGCCTGGACCTTTCTTTGGCAGAATCTCAGGAGCTTGGGCGCGTGTCCAGAACTTCTATGGTCGCAAAGCACATAAGATTCATGAAGCACATAGGAAATATGGTACGCAGGCACTGAGGGTGTGCAGTATTATACTGACGTTTGTAGGCCCGGTAGTTAGAATTGGACCGAACATGTTATCTTTCTCTGACCCTCAGGCTCTTCGCGATATCTACACGTCCAAGGCTTTTGTAAAAGAGAAAACCTTCTACGTAAGTACTGTTCCTTCTATTGAAGCATAGAATACACGGCTAAACGTAGGTAGCAAGCGAAGAGAATTTATCAAGAGGAACATCTTCTAAGCTTCACGTGTGTAGCCAGCATCAAGTGCGTGATCATTTCTGTTGACTTTAACTGCACTACAGAGATCCGGAAGCGCATTCAGCACGACGGAAATTACTTTCACGTGGTTATTCGCAAGGGGCAATGAAGAATTTCGAACCTAAGGTAGCATCCAAGGTTAATACTCTACTCAAAAAATGGGCTCAACTCGGCTCCGATGGATCCGTCGTTGATATCTTCCCCTGGGTGCATATGCTAGGGTTCGATACAGTCTGTAAGTCGACAAGTATGATTATACCGCTATATCAGAAGCTAATTTGAACGGATGACTTAATGTTTGATATCGACCCTGAGACAGTCAAAACCGGAGTGGAGAGTGAGGTAATGAGCTATATGAGAGCATGGAAGCCAACTTATATATATGTGAGGACTGGTTAATTCTTTTCTCAACTATCTAGTTAACCTTTGTAATAGAAAGAGTTTGTTCCGCAACTTGAAAGATGGGGACCGTATGTGCCAGGATATGTGGGTGAATATTTCCGTCAAGTTCGAAAGTGGAAAACGGTATGATACTGGTATATTCTTTGGCACTCGACCTAATTAAGGCCTTAGCTAGCACTTTCAATTGTTCGGTCGGTCAAATTGAACGGGCAGAAGACGGCCTTTCTAAGCCGCGTGTTAGACGAAGACGAAAGCAAGACCGGTACAGTCCTAACAGACTCCATACTTGCGGAGGAGTGTATGAGTGGAATGTGAGTAACACTGGCATCACTACTCAATTCAGACTAATAACAAAGCACAACAGGTTTGGAGGTAGTGGGACCACTGCTAATACATTTGTTTACCTTGTTTGGGCTACAATTAGACATCCAGAAGTACACAAACACTTGAAGAAAGAGCTTCAGCAGACTTTTCATAATAAAGATACAGTCCCTGATCACCAGGTATGAAATACTTCCTTCTTAAGATATGTTGACATCATACTGACTCAAAGTATCTCAGATGTGCGCCACACTGCCATACCTCAACGCCGTTATCCACGAAACTATGAGAATGTATCCCGCTACTATTGCAATACTACCACGAACCGCGACTGTGGATACCGTAGTTGCAGGCATACCAATTCAGAAAGGAGTAAGCAGCCTCTCTAATTATAGAATTTAAGGTCGTTGGGTGTCTGACTTCAAAACCAGACAAATGTAGGTACACAAAACTATACCATCCACCGCTGCGAGACAGTCTTCCCTGAACCAGAATCATTCAAGCCCGAACGATGGCTTGTTGATGATGTCGGCTCTCTAAAGGAAGCATTTACTCCGTTTTCTATCGGGCCAAGAAGGTGTATCGGGCTGAAGTAAGTTACGCACGTTTAGATATAAATGATCAAGAGTACCTAATGAATATCCTCATCATAGCTTAGCACAAATGGAGCTTCGAATACTGACGGCATCATTTTTTCTACGTTTCGACGCTAGTATTCATCCTTCTATGACTGAGAAGGATATGGTTCAGTATGATACATTCAATGCTGCACCGGTAGGAGGTAAATTGTTAGTGTGTTTAGAAAAGGTTTCTGGTAGTACGGAGTAAATTGGAAACCTTAAACTAACATGGTAGATCAATCTACATAAATATAGATATGGTGTGATCTCGCTATGAATGCTAGTACTATATACAACGAGAGAGTTCTAACATATGTTCTCCGTGACATATTTCTTCTATGAGCATTTACTTACACACTTGCAATTCAATGAAATATAATCTAGGAGACGATGTAGCTATTGGTTTTGTAACATGAAAGATAGCTTCACTATACTGCGATCCTAGCTGACTTGGGTATACTTGTCCACTTGATCACCATTTTTCTCTATTAGATGGAGTTAGAGTTGGAATTCAAGCTGCTACTTCTATCTCATCCCATCAACGTTTCTGCAATCTCTCTGGGACTATCTCAACAGGCTAATATTCTAGGTTCGTATTTTGCAAATGTCAGATGCCAACAATTGTATTAAACAAAAAGCCAGTATAACTTTCAGACATAGAGCTACAGTAAATAGGGTGGTGTCCCTTATATATAATAGTTTAAAGTTCTATACATGCTTTCTCCAGTCATTACACCTGTTTCAAGTGACATAACTATTCTAACAACCAGTCGAGATTTAAGCTTTCATTTTGAAGCCAGTCATCACCAGTTAGAGGATTTCTGAGGATTAAATTATCTTGAAGCCAAAAAGGTTCTGATGTAGGAAGATTTGTAGTATCTTGAGGCACATCTTGCATTGGGATTTCTACATTGGAATTCCTTACTTCGAACGTAGTGTCTCTATTTTGAGGCTGTATTAAGACTCGTTGGAGGTCAGTCGGGGAAATAGTGGTGGCATGGAGGAATAGCAGAGGTTAATACTTACCTGGTTGTTCCAGCTTTTGTATCTTCTGATACAGTGACTCTAGGAGTGTGATTCCCTGTGCTGCTGAATCACACACGCTTTTTAAGTTGTCCAATATAACTATACAGCGTTCCCAGGATACTGGAAATGTTGTCCGAGAGCTACTATCAGAGAGGCTAAGACACGTTGTCGCTGCCATAAGTATTGTTGCAGCAGAAATTGTATCTGCTCGCAATTTCAGCAATAAGTCCCGGTATCGGCTGTCTAAGATGACTTACAGTAAACCACGTACCACGGTGCAGGTTGTGCGGGGCTGGATCTGATAGAATGCAAATGTTCAATTATATCATGAGCAACTACTATACATCGTTCAGAGGCATATAGGGAAAACCGGTTGCTGAGGCTGTCGTTCTCGGCTGGATACGAGTTCAGACTACTTTGCTGAATATACGAAAGAAGAACCGGTCGGAGTAGTAATGATCTAGTATGAAGATATCTAAATAATTCCTAAGATGAGCTTCGCACGTATAACTATGGAATTCATTTACCTAGCACGCAGGACGTTTATTTGAAGGCTGTTGTTCTGATTCCAAGTCACGTCCGAGGGTAGATAGTTCTTCGATTGTTTCAGCCACTGTGGTAAGCCGCCTTCAAATTCATCTAGACGCTTCTCAAGATCAACGATGACAGCAATATCAATGGCAGCTTGTTGCTGCTGCTTTGGTTCCCCATAGTTTGCCAAGAGGATATCATTCATGATAGTAAAGAGCTTTGCAGTGTATATGAAACAACCGATCCTCGGCTGTACTGAATCCGGTTGTTTGCGTACGTTAGTTTGAAGATCGTGTACTTCATCATCACTAAGATACTCATCGTCGATGAGCTGCGGAAGGTTGACCGTAGTATGGTTGGGAGTCATGGTAGGGCGGCCAAAAGCCATCGCCAGGACCCTGTATTGAAAATAACCAATTAGCAATCCAAATACAGATATCGCAAGTGAATCCAATGTATCTACCTGTCCAATATTACACAGGTATGCCAGATCCGTCTTCTCATCTCCACTTCCAGGGTACTTGTTGATCTCGGTCTGATTGCTCCATCCAGGTGCAAACCAAGAGCTTGGGCAGTTCGGATAGCGAGACCCACAGTGTTCCAACAACGCTGCGCGTGGCTGGTTGATTGGAGGTAGATAGCAGTGAGTACTAGTATCTGAATGGAAACCAACGAGTCCGCTTCCATCATGTCGAATGGGAGAGCATTTTGCGACCTTACAAAAAATTTTCGCGCATGGTTGGTCCTCTCTGTAGGTACTATATAAGAACTAAACGGAGATGCCAAGGCAAAAACCAAGCTCATGATACTATAAAAGGTTAAATTCGGATTTCCGCTTTCTGTTTCCGAGTTTGCAGACCCGGATGCCCCTTCCCAAACTTGATTGTACGATGACATAAATGTAGGCTGATGGATAACAGGGTAGAGTGGATGGACGGTGTCGAAGAAGCTTTGTACTAAGTTATCAGCCATCCTCCGCTGAGGAAGATCCAGGTCAGCAATGTTGGCAGCTTGCTGGGTCGGAGTATGTAATGACGGCCAGGTCGGTGAAAGGAAATCTGCAGAGGACAGTGCCCTGGAGTCGGAGCGAGAATCTTTCGAGCGAGGTATATGAGCTCCATGCCCAACCCCGTCAAGGAATGCAACGGATGATGAGTTTCCATAGAATCCAGATCTTGAATCAGTAGAAAACGGAACGGCAGCCATAGCATCGGTTTTAGGCAGGACCCGATGTTCGGAGGCTGCTAACCAGCAATGTCTCAGACCACTCGTTTTCCGTGACAGTTCAGGTAGCGCGATCGAGCGCGGTATATCTAGAAGTATTGGGGATGGTGTCGAAGAGCTCTGTCCCGGCTCGGTCAACGGTTGCAAGATTGGCCCTTCATATCTTTGAAAGGTCTGTGGTGCAGAATCTATCTGGCATACTTCGGTCGCCGGAGAATGATCATTCTAGATATACCAAAATATTAGTTAAGAGCAGTACTAGTCAAAAGCTATACATACCGGAGCCTTGTCTTCCCCATCGCTCGCGGCTATTGAGTTATCAGGGAGACTGATGTTAGAGGAACGCATTTCTAGGGCCCTGATGCGACGTTCAAGGTTTGTAGCACGACTAATGAAAGTATTAGTATTTCGTATAACCTCGCACCTCCATGTGTACCAGCCCGCCATATGCGTGAATTACGGATACAAAGTTTCAAAAAGCTAAAGATAGATTCATATAGAAGATACCTGTATCTGTATGCAGCAGGTTTGTAGCTTGAGTGTATAATGGATTAAATAATGATACCTGTATAAGCATACTTCGTTTTCCTCATAATATCTTGCTGGTATACACAGGAGCTCAACTTCCTCCTCACACAGAAGCCACAGGCTGGACGAACGCCATCACAACGTGTCTTCCGTTCGCGGCAGGCGTCGCACGCCAATGGGATCTTTCGGCGTTTACGTTTGGGATATTCAGCCCCATTGCTATGATCATGGCGATGGTTACTTCGATCATTAATCGGACTTGGATGACCGTCTAGAAAAGAGGACATCTTGCTAGCAAGCGCATGTGGTATAACGAGCGAGCAAGCAGTACTTGGGGGTATAAAAGCGGAAGACGACCGAGCTATCCCCGCATGTTCCGAGTCCCTTGGCTCCACCCACCGGCTGGCCAATTTAATGCCGAGCCAGTGGAGGCACGAGCCATTGAATGGTGTTTTAGGTGAATCATTCTATCCAAATATTGTAATGGGACATCATCGATGTTTTAAGGCCCTCTAGTATATATAATACCCTCTAACTCTATAGTAATTTCCTCCTGTTACGAGTTCCGGCCCCCAGAGACGAGCAGTAGCTGCTTTAACCCGAGCTGAGTGTGAGCAAATCATGAACAAACCTGACCAGATCTTGGAAGGATCCTAAACCAGCCGCCCACTACAGTATAGGTCCCATTTGGTACCCTGATCGAGTTTGTGAATTGTCCGCCTTCCCCAGCGAGCGAATCAAGCAGTGGAGGGAACGAGATCCCCCTCGAACCAATTCACTGTTACTAAAACCGATCTTCCAGTATACGCCCTCATACTATTGATAGATATCATGATCTCTCTGAATAATTCTTACCAAGGATGGTCAGAGAGGCAACCCTAATATCTATCCGGCCCTACAGAATCCAACAAGTCAGCTAGCCATGGGGCCAGATTACTCCGTGCATGCCCTCCCTTCCCCGGGGAAATTTCTATGACGGACGGGGCGAGTCGGCGAATGCACCAGAATATATATGGATAGGGTGGCGAGAACTAGCTGATTTGAAATTGTCACATCGATTTAAGAAGGTGAAAGAATAATAGCACCATCATTACCAAGCTGCCGGCTTCTTTATAAGTTCTTGTATCATAAACTTCAAAGCGACCTCTTATAATTAATGCGTCTCGCGCCTCTACTAAGCACCGGCAGTCGTGGAAGGGGGTTGAGTTACGCTTTAGTATTAATGCTTCTTATCGTTAGTTTGCTTTGCAGTAATCTTCATTACATCAATTAATTGAACCGAGGAGCAGAACTCCTTACGCCTGCCAAGAGTTTTGGGGTTTGCATTACAGGTCTTGGTGTTAAATAGAGACCTGAGCACTAAGTAGATTCTACTAGATTTGATTCTTTGTAAAAATCTCGACGCTGTTGCTCATCTTGTTTAGTTTTAATGACGTGATAGTAAGATATATGTATCTATTATAATGAGACATTGAAAACAATCTTAAAAGCCTTTATGCCTCTGTTCTAACCACTCTAGTATGATAGGCCCTGCCGTATCGGGTGATTCTAGCATTGGCCAATGTCCGCTGTCGACTTCTTTAATAGTCAGATCTGGCAAGAGCCCTCCTTCTGCTGGAGCGTGTATTGCTTCAGTCCTACAAACAGTATCATGTTTCGCTCCGATAAAGAGCACGGGGACCGTGATTTTATGTCGTGACTCTGGTATGTCCTTTTCAACGTTCCAGTGATGCCCATTTACTTGCGCAAGATACCATTGTAATGGTCCATGGAAACCGAATTTCTTGAAGGTAGATATCCATTGTGAGCGTAAAGGTTCCGCGTATGATTTCAATGTAACTCTTTTGCCTTGTCTTACAAAATCAGACAAAGCAGCGCGATGACAAAAGAGAGTCTCTAGCCAGTTGTCCGGACTGCCATGCAGTGCCTCGAACCAACTCTCGATATTATCGTGCAGGATCCGAGCACAGTCGGGAGCAACGAAAAATTCCCAGTATGCTAGCCGCGGAAGTCCCGTCATTTTCTCTGCAATCTCATTTGCTACAGCCATGTCAAACGGAGCAGGTGGAGCGTATGCAACATTGAGAAGAATCACTCCAGCTACTTTCTCTGGATGCCATAGCCACACTCTCTGTGCCATGAAAGAACCCCAGTCATGACCAATTGAGATTACTTGATCAATTCTTTCCATGTCTAAGATTTCTGCAAGATCATCCGCCATACCACTGGAGTTATATGACGCAGTATCTGAGGGTTTTGAAGACCCGCCATATCCTAGGAGATCCGGAACAAGGATCGAGTATGGAGATTGCGTAAGGTAAGGGAGAATAGTACACCACAAGTTGTGGTCATCAGGGAAGCCATGCTGGAGCAGAAGGGTCGGTTTTCCATTATTATGGTTAAGATGATAATAAGTGTATGTAAAACTTCTGGAAGTAACAAATGTCTTGCATGCAAATTGATCCATTCTTAATATTATTTTATTTCTTCGAGTATAGTTTAGATAGGGGCGCTATAGCCTGATAACTCCAAGAATGTATGGATTTATAGCTACTGTTGGATTCATGACTTTGCGACTGTACGTGCATGTAATTAGAACGCGGAAATCCGTCGTTTGCCACTTTTCAATCAAAACACGAATAGCCGATCACCCTTATTGGCTAACAGTTTGAACCGCCTAGATTTGTCATATTATTTAAATTACATCAGATAGTGACTAACTGATATAACAGCATGTGGAAGGAAATACCTGTGGCCAAGCCAGCTGAATCAGCCCTTGGCACATGTGCTATCTTCCGATCTTGCATAGCCGTACGACGTGGTGTTTTGGATACCCTAGCGCTACCCAGACAATCATAAATTACATATAAAGTGCAGGTGATGGACAGGCATTCAAATTAAGGTCTCAATATAATAAAATTCGAGCTTATTACATTTCACATCTAGCAGACAGTAACTCAAGATTCGCAAGATGTCTTCAGCAAAAGTAGTAAAGGTTGGCGATACTTATCATATTGAAGGGTGAGAAAGAAAACCATGTGCATTAGGCACGTTCTCGTAAGCTTATCAAACGACTTTCATAACAGACGCCCACGCGAGGACTTTCAGATTTTGAAAGTCTTTCACCCAGCAAATATCCCCGGAAAGTCCGTCATCGTGGCCACAATCAGCATGGACCCTGATGCTGCAACGCCATCACATACGCACGGTGGAGCCGCTGTTGTTGCTTTAGCTATTGAGGGTACTCTACTCAATCAAATGAATGATGATGAGCCAGTTATTTCTAAGAAAGGAGAATTTTGGTACGAGGCTCCCGGTTGCCACCATGTGCGTGGAGAGAACCATAGTAAAACAGAAAAGGCCAAATTTTTTGCAGTCCTTATAGTTGATGATGAGGTCATCAAAGATAGTTATCAGCCAATATTTGTTCTAGATATTGAAAAGGAGGGTAACCAGGCTTGATGGATGTAATTATCTAGAGTTAAATCATACCAATATTAGTTCTCAAATATATTATTAAACTGTTTATTGTCAATATTAATTCAAAAAATCCGTAAATACTAAAATCCATTTAGCAGTAAATAAGAGATTATAATACTCTTAGACTATACTAATACGTCACATATATGAGGATATACAACGTAGATTAATATGAAAGAAGGTTTACATTACTAACTACGAAAATAGAGCTAGCATGTATACACCAAGACCTCATAAACTAGACTGCCTGTGCTTAACCAGGGGCTCAATTATTCAGCGATAAGTCCAGGATGATTTTTCCCTTGGCATGACCACTATCCATTCGCTTGAAAGCTCCTTCAAACTGTTCTAAGGGCCATATACTATCCACAAGAGATCGACATTTGCCCTGATCAACTAATTTGGTGATCTCTTCCAGATGAGACCTATTCGGGGCCATGACAAAAAAGATATCCTTGACATTCTGTCCTTTGAATCCCTCGGGCTGAACTTGTTTTGGTGGCTGGAAAATACTGAGTATAGTTCCTCCGTCTTTGATGCACCACCAGGCATCTTCTAGAGACTTCTTGCCAATGCAATCAATGATTAGATCGACTTTATTCCCAGAATTGCTTGCCCACTCGCGTAGATCCGTGTTGCGATAATTAATGGCTTCACTAGCCCCGAGAGACTTCACCATTTCCACATTATCAGGACCACATGTACCAATAACTGACGCACCGGCCAAACTTGCCAGCTGAGTCATCCATTGGCCAACGGCGCCAGATGCCGCGGTCACTAGAACTCGTTTTCCTTTCCAAGCACTACTGGTAATATCCCCAATACCACTGTGGATGAACAATGCTTGCCATGCTGTTTGTGAAGAGAGTGGAACAGCGGTGGATTCAGCCCAGCCCAGCTTCTTGGGCCGATGGGCCAACTCATCCGTAACCCCGATAGTGAAGTCTCGAGCACATCCAGGCCGGACATAGTTAGTTCGAGCGTAGACCTCGTCACCCACCTGAAATGGCGAGGATTTAGGGGCTGTGACGATCGTGCCTGAAACATCGTAACAGGGGACTAGTACCCTTGGCTGTGGAGGAGGAAAGTTTTTGGGCCAAAGCAGCTCCCCGGCGCACGGCGCAACGCAGCGCACATGGATTAGATGCTCATCTGTTTCTGAGTTTGCAGTAGGTACATCTTGCTGGATCAGTACGAGGTCTTTCTCGCTAGCATTTGGCTGCACCACGGCTCGCATTGTTTTTGGAATTGACAAGGATGCCATTGCGGATGTTGAAAAACGTCTAAGCACACAGGCTGTAATGTTCGTATAGACGTGATGAGGTCCGGAAGGAAACATTGACCGAGCTGTGTAATGGCAATATATTCCTCCTAAAACGTTTCAAGATCTCATTTAAATATATAGCTACCTCATGAGAGTAGTAAGCATATTCGTCGATTAGCTAACATTGAACGCCGCGATTAGTTAAAGACCTCCTGCGTCATTTCTCACCACTGAGCACTGAGGATATCTTTAGAGCTGCAAGTCCTTAGTAATTACAAGCCACATATCCGTACATTCTTCTAAACCATATGTGGACGGGCTGGGAATATCTTGGCGGATATCCACGTTCAGCTACATGCAGAAGGAGGCGCTTGTGCGAAAGCGCCACGGACCACGGTTCAGCCACATCGTAGCGATATCCGAATAGGCTATTCGAACATCAGAACACAAGGAGGAAAAAATTAGACACAAAGTGGTAATAAGTATATCGGCTTGCTGGCGGGTATCGTATTAGAGAGAGTCCCAAAGTTGTTGTGCTCTTGGCAAATCTTGGCTTCATCCCTATCTCCGTCTCTAGTTTCATGGGTTAAGAGATCTAGGTCCTACATTTGTTAGCCCATCGTGCTGCAAGAAGACAGAAAGGGATATTTCGTAAACCACTAACCAATAGGGTGCTCGATCCTTTGAAAGGATGAAACAAAAGGCCGAATATGCAATGTCACGAGAAAGCAATATAAGCAAATTGCAGTTGAAATGCCACAGCCCAAGAGAAGATGATGATTTTGGCGTCTTAGTGCTTACGATAAGATTTTCCGATCCTGACAACACAAAAATACTGGCCTTGTTGCCTGCTTTTTTTGGTGGTTGTAATGGTGGCAATTACAATACGGAATTTGATTTCATTATAGGCAACTGAAGGTGGACGAGTGGATTGGTCAGACCTCCAGACGTACAATTTAACATACGAACGATGGGTGAAAACTTATAGCTAGCCGAAAAAGGCATTTTGTAAAATTATAAAGAAATAGAGCCGGTAGATTTGCTGTCCCCTTCTAAAAGCCTATTATCAAATTACAAGGAGAGAATTTGATGCTGGTGGAACTTCATCATGTCGACACCGTATCATTCAACCCATCTCTCGTACACACCTTGCTTTTCTTCCGACCACTCTCTATATCTGTCAACTGCATTAAGCGGAGCGGCAGATGAGTTATTCCCAGATGGCTTTGGTCCCCAGCAACCCGGACTTGCCGTGGATGATAGTGGTGTCATGCCAATTTCAACTCTTCCGAGCGCATGCATCAGAGAGCCAACGAATTCTAAGAAAATAATTCGCAGAGCGCAGAACAGAGCTTCGTGAGTACAGCCAAAGCTGTGCAATAGAACTGTACTCAACCAACGGATTTGCTAATCCTGTATACCCTCACAGGCAACGAGCCTTTCGAGACCGACAGAAAAAGTACGTCGAGAGTCTAAAAAGAAAAATACAAGACATGGAGAGAGCGTATGAGAGACTTGTAGAGGATAATAAGCACTTAGAGAGTGAGATTGCTCAAATAACAGGCATTAATGGCGAACATCAACAATCAAGCGGCATGGCGGATTCTCCAAGCCACCAGTCCCTTAAAATTGACCAGCAACTAACTAATGGGGATATATTGGAGACGGCGCCTAGTTGTTTGAGTGGGGTGTGCGAGCATGAACAAGGGGATGGCCGCGAAACTGGAGAAAAACTAGGCGGAGTACTATTCAACCTACCCAGTCCCGGTAGCATGAGTAACAGCCACGGCGCATCAAATGAAGACCTCATAGACTTACAAGGTATTTGTGAGAAGTTGAAAGAATGCGGTGTTTTTGATACTGCAGTCGTCATGTTTTTTACAAAGAAAAGGTAGCTAGTTCATTTTGAATAGAACGTATAGATAGAAATCGAACTAGGCCATCAGAGTAAAGACGCCTATACCGTATGCGCAGCCGAACTTTGAGAACCAGAAAGACTCATAATATATACGGCAATCTACAAATAAAGAGATGCTAGTCTAAGAAAAACCATCTAGAATCAGGTAATTGTGCGTGTAAGCATCCTACCTAGCGTGAAGGATAGTACCACAATGCAGTGCAAGACATGAGTAATATGAGCAAGCAGTTAAATCAATACTAATTTAAAATATCTATCCCATGAAGCTTATTAATGTCACGTAAAAAGGGGTTATCTGCTCTATGTATTGCTCCAGTTATTCCTCGTTATGTAATCAAGATATTCGGTCTTGGCCCCAAGAAATGAATGAGCAGACTTTTTATCGTATATATTCGCCGCTTCACCACTGCTCATTATTGAACTCCCACATCTGCGCAATAGATAGCTAACACCCCAATGCGCTCTAGAATCGAATATCCACGCGGCCATAACATAAATCGACACGCATACAACACACAAAGCGAAAATGTGGCCAAGTGTCGTCCTTCACTCCTATTCATTAGCGACTATTCTCTGTCAACAAGTGGCCTTTCTTTCATCCATATTTCCGGGCTCCGCCTACTACTTGGGTTCTGATAATGAACTTCATGATACAAGTACGTAAACAATTCGTCATTTTAATTGATTACCAATCACTAATTTGATACCAGTCATCGCGATTGACCTAGGCTCAATGTATTCTCGCGTCGGTCTATTGCAAGATGGTCAAGTCAGCATTTTTACAAATCATCAAGGAAGCTGCCATACTCCTTCGTATGTAGCTTTTACAAATGAGGGCATCCTAGTCGGTGAAGCCGCTAAGAACCAGTCCGTCTTCTATCCAACAATTACCTTACTCGACATTAAGTAAGCATCCATCTCCTACATCCCAAGGTCGAATGTGCTCATTTAGCATTGCTTTAGGCCGCTCATGATTCACAATTCTAATGATGCAGAAGTTCAAGCCATCATCCAAAATCACCAACTCGTCGTTAATTCCTGGATAGGACAACCTGTGGTCGATGTTGACGTTAACAGAATCAAGAAACGATTCTCTCCTGCGAGAATCTACGCGGCGATGCTTGAGGAGTTAAAACGAATTGCTGAATTACACGTTAAAAAGGCCGTTAAGTATGCTATTGTGACTGTTCCCGCTTACCTCGAGGATTCCCAGAGAGAAGCCATCATGGATGCTGGCGCTTTAGCCGGATTGGAAATTTTACGTGTCTTTCATGAACATGTTGCAGCGTCCCTCGCATATGGATTAGATGAACTTAGTGTTGGCCAGGACGAGCGATTGGTTGTTATTTGCGATTTTGGAGCCCGCTCTTTTGACATTTCACTCTACGAGATCGATAGTGGCGTCCACGAACAACTCCAGACTTCTCATAATCCTCATTTAGGAGGTGTATCTTTTGACCAGATGGTTATGGAGCATTTTGTCGAACTCTGTCACGATAGATGGGGAATTGATATTAGGGAACACGCAAGGATCTGGAATAAGCTAATGGATGAGGTCGTAAACGCAAAACACGCGCTCTCTTTTGAAGAGTCCAGTCTTATCCGGGTGGAAGATTCTTCAACAGGTGTTAATATATCCGAGGTACTTACCCGATCCAGGTTTGAAGCAATGAATGCGGAATTATTTGAGAAGATATCGAACAGTATCAAGCAGGTTCTCAAGGATGCTAATATCAGTCAAAATTCTATAGATGATGTCATCCTGGCAGGTGGTTCGAACAATATGCCAAAAGTGCAATGTCTCTTCGACAAATACTTCGGCTCAGAAAAAGTAAAGAAAGCAGTTAACCTCGATGAAGTTAATGTCTGGGGAGCAATTATCCACACAGATGTATTCCTAAGTGAAGTATTGGATTACAAGTATTGGGAACGTTGCACTGCAATGGTTACCGATTCAGTGATTAGCATTGAAACAAGCAACGGCAACTTCACTAAGCTTATCGGGAAGACGAAATTTCTACCGGCCTATGCAACTCATGTTCTTACGACGTCCTCCGATAACCAAAGCACACTGCCAATCAAAATCTGTAAGTAATGGTATCACTCAATTTCCTTATGCGTAGAAGCTAGCTGATCGATTTAGACAAGGATGACAACGACACAACCATGGGAAATTTATTGTTAGGAGAATTCGAACTTGGTGACATCAATCCAGCAAGCAGAGGAGTTTCAAGAATTGAAGTTTCAGCTTACCTTTCTAAAAACCAATTTTTGACAGTTCAGGCAACAGATATGGAGACTGGTAATGTCAAAGGAGTCGTATTATGGACTGGTACCTTTCAGAATGACGAAGTTAATTCATTACATAACTCTTCTTACGATCCCAGCGTCAATATAGAAGAAGAGTATGATCACGAAAGATCACTGTGTTGTCTTAACAAGGTGAGACAGTTTACCACACTGTCACTTTCATATATTATAATAGAAGCTACTGCTAACTACAAAGCCCTAAGGTTCGACATACTATCCAGATTCGAAATGATTCCTATGAGTGCGATTCAGATAGTTAATGTTCTCACAATTCTTAAAGTCTATCAGCGACTTTCTAGGGGTTTCTCGAAGCCTTTCAACAAGACTTAATTTCTCATAGCTATTAGATAATACTAAATAGCGGTACCCTATATTTCTGGAATATGCAGGTATTGCATGGATTTTATCAGAGTATAGAAGGGTAGGAATAATTTTGCAACGAAGTAGATATTTATAATACTCGAGATGTACCGCGAGGATTTTGGATTGCATACCAAAGCACACCTATATAAATAGTAAAGTTTATATCGTAGATAAGAGTGGTGTGTTCAAACTCAAATTAGATGTTACATCATACATTCATTTCATAGTAATCATAACCTACAATCCTAAGTGAGCCGATTAAATCCTTTTACCTTTAGAAGCCGTAAGATATCTCAGTAGACTGGAACTCAGTAAAGCCCTGTAGATGCGTTGAATTTACCTAAAAAAAAGAATGAATTATTTCTAAGCTTTATGACTATCATCAAGATTTAATGGGAGTGATAAGAGAGCGCTCGATATATTAAATCTGATCGACCGAGAGGTAGAAGGAAGGTGAAGTCATATGACGGGTTACTCAGGTGAGTTAGCTAATAAGCCGAGGGTGGTTGGCGTCTGAGCAAGACCAACAAGCTGACTAACTGAGTGGAATCACAAAAGAGAAGGACTCACCTGGGCATACCGGAGCATGTAGCAACTAGAAGCATAAGAAAGATTCCCCTGTCAAAGTTGTACTAACTAGCTAGCATAATTTCAAATGAACAGGGTAGTACTTTTATCTAGGGACCAGGGCATTGTTCACGTAATTGTGCGTCGGTAGAATTAAGTAAATAAGCATAATATTGTGCCGTTTTATGAGCACAACATTCCGGCCTCGACGTCAGCTGGGAAATACCATACCGGTACTGTCTGCAAAGATGCCAAGGACGGAGGTGCATCCATATTTGTACCCTGCGATGTCGAATTATGGAGAAGAATTAACGGGAAAATGGGCAGGCAGGAGCAGAAGTTCTCGGAATCTTACGAGCAGGAGTGACGCGCTGGAGAGTCTAATATCTTACACGCATGACACGGAGGATTGCTCGGTCGCTAAGAGCCAGAAACGGACCGGATAGTGAGGAAGAGCCGGACTCGTTGCTCGTCACCAACAGGTGGGAAAACATTCCAGCGGCGAAAGCTCTGGGAATTAAAATTATTATTCCGAAATAGCTTTTTATCCAAGGGACCTTGCTTGTGCATCAATCGGAAATGAAAGCTTAATTGATGACTTCTCGATCTACAGCAGATGAAACCTGGAGGTTAACTTGCGGGGAGTTGATACGGTATTACCGTAAGCTGTGCTAATAACCGGTTATAAGCAACACCAATGCCCCAGGTTACGGGGCCGAGTGTGGAGATAGGGAGGTAAGGCAGGTGACCACTAATTACCATATACTGTTAACAGCTAGAGGGCACGGCGAGACTTCTGGAGAAGCCAACAACAAAACTAGATTCGGTCTATGACTAGATACTGTATGGAGTAAACAATCATCAGTTGGCAGGATAAAATGATGACAGATCAAGCATGTTATTGCATCTTCTTCGTGCGATACCTGATCCACCAACGCAGGTACAGCGCCAATTAGAGAGGCAAGAGAGCAAAGCCTCAAGGATGGTTAGATCTGCAATTCTACCAGGAGCACCGGAGTAGGGCCGTGGAAGGCTTTGAGGCTAGCAGGACGCGCAGGACAAGGGATACAGCAGGCCGAAGAGGGAAAGAAGCTTAAGAAATGACAGGGACACATTCGCGAGGGGAAACCATGCTGTTTCCTGGGGGAGCTCGGGAAGCTGGGGAAACGAGGAGTATATATATGCTACGTCCTCATACCCTCGTCGTCCTGCACTCTTATAGCCCGCGATCTTCATTGCACTTCTCTTTTCAAGTCCGAACTAGTAGGTTGTAGGACGGATATATTTAAAAGATGATGCACGCGTTCCTTGCCGGTGCGCTGCTGCTCTCACAGTCAGTTGCGGCTACCTCGGTAGGACCTTTGTATCCTTCCTATGTATCACTGTCAATTGAGTTGGGCTCATTCCCATCTTTCGCAGGTGAGGGAGAAATAATTCCGAATCAATCAATTGACGCAAAATAAATACACTTCAAATGTATATGCTTTAAAAATTAATTGCTGACGTTTCACCTTAGGAACGAGGAAGCAGCCCAATGTTTACTCGAAGAACCTCCTCGAGTATCTTGCCAAGGCTCAAGGCAGTCCCTGTGTGATCCGTGTCGGGGGTAACTCTGCGTCAGTTACTCTATATCCAAGACTCTAATGACGTCTCACTGACTTATCGCGATAGTGATCGTGCCATTTACGATTCAACGTTGACCACCGCAACTGCCTCACGATGCAGCGCCGACCCAGAAGCAATTCAGTGTATCGGCCCCAGCTTCTTTGACTCTTACGGCGCTTTCCCGGCCGGCACCAAATACTCACACAATTTCAATCTTGCAGCGAACAATGCTTCGGGATATGATACCCTTCTCCAGACAGCACCACTGGCCTGCAAAGCCCTTCGTGGCCAGCTTGATTCCTGGGAGATGGGCAACGAACCTGATCTCTTCCGAGGGAAATGGCGACCATCAGACTGGACTGCCGCCCAGTACGAAGTCGAATGGAAAAATGCCACGGATCATCTTCGCACATATATCCAGAAGGCTTGTCCCGATTTGGCACGCAGCTTTGTGCTCACTGCTCCATCAGTCAGCTCTCCAGGATCTGGATTGAACGCAGCTGATATATTCAAGGCTGGTGAAGATAGCGAAGGAGATGTGAAGATAATTTCTGTCCATAACTACATGGGTGGTGCCACCCAACCGGGAGTAACACTCCAAGGAACGCTCATGAATCACACCAACGTAGTCAATGCGGTTCAAGGCCACGTCCGATACGCAAACTCGTTAGCTAATGTACCTGCCGACTACATCCTCGGCGAGCACAACAGTCTCTATGGTGGAGGAGCAGCAGGCACATCCAACGTCTTTGGTGCTGCTCTATGGGTCCTAGAAATCTCCTTGAACGCTGCTTCAACCGGAATTATTAAGCGTGAACACTTCCACCAGTCCGTCGGTGCCCCATACTCAGCCTGGGTCCCCGTCCAATCCGGCTCAAACGCCCCTCAAACTCTCCCTCCATACTACGGAAAACTTGCCGCAGCAACTTTCCTCGCCGACAGCGCCAAGATCCAAGTCAAGACTATCTCTCTCGGTGGAAACCCCGACTTTGATTCCGCCTATGGCGCATACCAGGGTGGTCAACTCGAGCGGATAGCCCTGCTTAATCTTCGCGAGTACGACTCCGACTCCACCACTGCTCGCGGATCACAAACATACACGGTTAAGGTCAAACCATTCCAGATCTGGACCGTCGAGCGCTTAACTGCTGCTGGAGCGCATGATGTCACGGGCGTGACCTATAATGGATATGCGTATGAGTACTCTTCGCTAGGGAAGGCCGTCAGAGTTAAGGGACGGACGAGCAGCGAGCTAGCCATTGCTGATGGATTCGGCAACTTGAGAGTGAAGGTTGCGGATTCGGAGGCTGTTATTATCAAGAAGGCGTTGCTCTGAGCGAAATGGGGGAAATTGAAACCTGTTCGCTGTTCATGAATAATCTAATGATTCAATGATTGTAGATAAACGAATCCAAAAGTTTTCAATATTATCAGGAAAGGCACCAGTTTTTCTCCCCCACTAACCCACTAGTAGCTCGATATCGCAAAGATGATGCAGAAGCAGAGACTCCAAGGCAATAGGAGATTTAGTTGGTATACTATAAGAAAATCTGTATGAGTGAGTTGAATTATCTTTGTCGTTTCTTTAAATCCTCCTTAAAAGTTCGTAGTCACTCTGTTATTAATTTTTGGGCGGTATGCACTATTCGGCTTCTTGTATGTAAAATATATACAAAAAATTTCAATCTCATCAAATTACTATTATAATTTCACTTTCAAACTTCTATAACAATATATTTTATGTTTATTTTACTTCAACAATATAATAATTAGTTATTATTTGGTCATAGTATAAATAATTTGCTCTTAAATAATTATTAATATATTGTTGTAGTAATCTAAGGATAATTTTGTTGTAGTGATTTGATAGAATTGACTTTTTGTATGCGAAACACATACAAAATTTGTATGGTCACACTTGCTTTGTGGTCACACTTGCGTCCACGAGTTGGAGGAAACGACAAGAAATGCAGGCCGCGCAACCGAAGTGAGCTGACGATTACTCGGTGTTGGGTTTTTAGGAGACAAAACACTACCGTATTGCAGCCTTGAATGTTGGATACTACTTTGCTCCCATTGGCATTCGGATGATCCCCATATCACAACGATATAAAGTGGTATAAGCTGCCGGAACAGAGAGGTCAATTTTTGTTCTCCAACTGACCTTGGCAACCCAGCAGTCTCAAAGATAAGAATATTCCCCTTTTGCACACTACCATGATGCTCATGCAGCTACCGATCGAACTCCTCGACCAAATCATCGTACACACTCTACTAGAGGGGTTTGAGAGCGTGGCATTGACCTGCAAGAGGATTTATGCGCGATGCAGACCATTCATCGAATACCACAATAAGCTACGCTCGCGCTTCAGAACGTTTGAATACTACCTGAGATGGCGCGGGTGGAACTTTATGTCCGCCTCTGACCTGCTCACTCTCATCGCCGCCGAACCTGTTGTGGCGCGTTACATTCGAACTGCAACCTTCAAACCTGATAGCCGTTTCCTTGGTCGTCAAGTGCGCAAGTCAGTGCCGTCTATTCACGACGGCGGACCTATAGTTGAATTATTTGCCAACTCCCTCTATCTCAAGGAAGCCGGTCTCGACTGGAAGGAATATTATACTACGTTCGAATCAGACATCAAGGAGCGCCGTTACTCCCAGCACGGGGCTGCTTTTCTGTTAACACTGCTGCCAAACATCGAGAAACTTATCATCCCACAGGCCTGGAAGCCCAATGAAGCAACGGACAAGCTTCTTGAGTTCGTCATTGAAAAGGCCAAGCAATCTACTGCATCCAGCCTTGCCTCTGTCACGAGATTCGAGGAGTCAGTGCCGTTGGACGTAGATATACGATTTGATCTGAGATGGGCGAGTCCGTTTCTGGTTCTACCGCGCCTGCGATCTTTTCTTGGCCCCAGCTGCTTAGCTTTAGAGGATATACCTGGGAGCCTTGCTTTCAGAGATTCACATTATACCGCCGAGACACTGCAAGCAGCTTATCTCGTGGACTGCTGCAGCGACGAGGTGGGCATTGCTAACTTTCTCAAGCACACCCTATCTCTGAAGATGCTCACATATTCGCACTGTACGAAAACTGATTCCCCTACCCAGGATTGGGACATCTGTAAGTTCATCAATGCCGTTGAGCGTGAAGCTGGGAGCCACCTTGTGCACCTTTCTATTGCCATCGACCACTTGCCCGGCTCCATCGTCCCAGGTCAGGCATCGATACGTGGGTTCCAACGGCTGGAAACGCTCCAGATTCCTATGGAACTTGTCATGTGTAACATTCCCGCCGCAGCGAGATATACCACCAGCCCGCCTGAGCCTTTTGCCGACTTAATACCTGCTTCAGTCACCTGGCTTTCACTCTTATCAAAAGAAACAGATCATCACGAAGAAGCACTCAACGCCTTGTTTCGTTACTTCCACTCCGTACATAATTCTCAACTGTCTGCTCTTGAGAAAATATATATTCCGTACCCTGAGAGCGTTGATGATGCTTACAAGAACCAATGCAACAAGGTAGCGGAAGAGTCTTATAGTAAAGGCGTGATTGTGCATTTAAAGCGATTCCCGTCTCCATTTGGATTCCCTTGGGATGAGATGCCCGAGCTGTAATTTTAGAATGCATTATAAAGTTTCATCCTTTACAAAGAATGAAAGTGTCAATTTCAGATAGAACATTATCACGTTGTTTAGCTTTTGATGTACTGGATTCTCACATGGATTGGTAGTGCATTGGTCCTGGGAAGTGATTTCCCGGATCTTGTGTAGATTCAGCGATCTTTCTTGCGGTAGGCGTTCTTGACATGCTGGAAGCTCAATTATGCCTTTCCTCAGTCTGGGAGCAGTAGAGGCTTGAGGTCACCTGTATGCTGCTCCACGGCTCTCTCCATCTGGCTGTTAGCTGCGGCGAAGGCAGCAGTGCAAATACATCCACGTGACGGTGGCGGTGCCCAGCCCAGCCACGCCATCACGACCATGTGATCACGGTGCCGAGAGCCGTATTGCGAGATCAGAGCCACCAATGAGCAGGCGCGGTTCCTCGCAGCCTTGCACGATAAGCTTTTCCTGGAAGTCGGCGGCGTGGCTATGAAGGGTCGAGATTTGAGACATTCTCCAACTGCATCTTCTCCAAAATACAAAATATTTTCTATCATTTTCTTGATATTTGATTGTCTTCCTTCAAAGCTTCGCTTTCGCTCTACGCGACACTCTCTAACTATAGTAAATACGATAAAAGAGAGAGCTATTGCGGCAACCCGTTTTTTAGTTCCCGCCCATACTCCGGATTCTCTAAGCCTAATTTCCCAGGCCACAACACTTCCCGCTCTCCAAAAACACAGACCGCAATTTACGCATTTGCATCACACTCTTTCAACCCCGCCACCAAGCATGGGCGGTCCTTCTCGCAATTCTCCAGGATACTCGAAACTTCACGACAGCAAACACGGTAATGACGACGATGACAGTGATTTAGATGCACCTCGGGAGTCACGCTTACTACAGGTCTACAACAAGCAGCACGTTCGGTACGGAAGTGTTTCGCCCAGCCCTCGTGCTGAGAGACAGGACCCTTTTGATCGCGAACGGCGAGAGTCTTTCATTCAGGAGGATGGAGATCCATTACAAGTCGACCTGCCACCTCCCAAGGTGGAAGAGAAACCCGTCACGTGGAGCAGTCTGCCCCGAAAGAGGCAGCTGGCCATCTTGACCGTAGCACGTCTATCTGAGCCATTGGTCCAGACCTCATTAAGAGTAAGCACGACTCTATCCATTCTTCAGTCTCTCAAATATTAAATTCATATGAGTTTTAGTCGTATCTATTCTATCAGCTCAAGTCGTTTGATAAGACCCTCCCAGACTCAGTCATTGCGTCTCAGGCGGGTATCATGCAAGGCGCCTTTGCGGCTGCCCAGTTATGCACGGCTATGCTGTGGGGCCGCTTCTCAGATTCCTATGGCCGTAAAAACACCCTTCTTATTGGTCTGTTTGGGACTACCATCTCCTGCGTTGGCTTCGGCTTCTCCAAATCTTTCTGGCAAGCGATGATCTTTCGTATGATGGGCGGTGCTCTTAATGGCAATGTTGGGGTCATGAGAACCATGATCAGCGAGATTGTCCGAGAGAAGAAGTAAGTAAACTCTTCCTATACTCCTACTTGTACGCTTTTATTTATGTGATGACTGACTCCACTTGGTAAAAAACTAGATATCAATCCAGAGCATTTTTATTGCTCCCAATGTGTGCCAACATTGGTACTATAATTGGGCCAATTCTGGGAGGTCTAATGGCCGACCCTGCTGCTAATTATCCAAGTCTCTTCGGCGGAATCAAGTTCTTGGAAGAATATCCTTATGCACCACCAAACTTACTTAGTGCCTTGTTTCTATGCACTGCTGCGCTCGCTGCGTTTTTCGGTCTAGAAGAAGTGAGTGTTGCATATTTTATGCTATGCTAGGCCTGCTTTGATTTCCGTGTATTTACCCACTACTAACTTATGCATAGACCCTAGAGTCCTTATCACACAAGGAAGATATTGGTACCAGGGTTGCACGCTTTCTCTCTAGACTGTACCGACGAATACTCCGTAAAAAGGGTGCTCCTAGCTCTGGTGACTACGTTGCCATCCCAGGAGCAGATCCATCACAGGGTATGCTGGCCCGCCGCGGCAGCATAGACGTTGAACTCTCTGCTCCTCCTCCTAAACCCAAAAAGCGCGTTGCACCGCGTTACAGAAACCGGCTTCCATTCCGTCAGATTTTCACCTACAACGTCATCAGCACACTCATATCCCACGGCCTTCTAGCAGGTACGATGGGAAGTTTCAACAATATCTGGTACTCCTTCCTTTCAACTCCTGTCTACAACCCCTCCGATCCAGCGAATAAAGATTACCACCCTCATCTTCCCTTTGTCTTTACCGGCGGTATAGGTCTGCCCCCTCGCGACGTTGGTATTGCCATGGCTATCCTGGGAACAATCGGTATTACTCTTCAACTCTTCCTTTACCCCTGGGTGAACGCTCGCCTGGGTACAGTTCGTGCATGGCGCGTCTTCCTCTACTGTTTCCCTGTTGTGTACGCTCTCGCACCTTACCTTGCACTGGTTCCTTCATCGACTCCTCCCCCGAGTCAAAAGACCGGATTCCTCCTATGGATTTCTCTATCGGGAATTCTTTTCTCTTGGGTCATAGCACGCACATTCGCTACTCCGGCCTCTGCGATCCTTATCAACAACTGCTCGCCGCATCCTAGTGTTCTAGGTACCATTCACGGCATTGGCCAAAGCGCTAGCAGTGCCGCGAGGACTATTGGGCCGGCTTTGGGAGGCTGGCTGTACGGGTACGGATTGGAGAATGGCATGGTCGGACTTGTATTCTGGTTGATTGCGGCTATGGCGGTTGCGAATGTAGTTTCAAGCACGTTCGTCACGGAAGGAAATGGACACGAGATACGACTAGAAGGCGACGACGAGGCGGAGGCTGAAGCGGAGGAAACAAACAGGAAACTTGGCTTTAAATAAGTGTAAGGTTTGTTTTGGGTTTTTATGATACCACTTTTGGGGGGGGGGGTTACATGCATAAAAAATTTGCATGTGCATGAGCGATGTTTATACGATATCTATATGTGTGAATATACGGCAAAATTTTCTGGGGAAGAGGACAAAAAGAGTAGCGAAGAATTTATAGACATTTTATATAGATCCCAGCTAGGCTGTTCTTGGATAGCTAACAATTCAAAAAGTTCTCTCACTTGAGCCCTTCATATGTTGCATGAAAGTCCAGCTCTGAGCCGTACCTCGCCTCGTAAGAATTTAGATCCACCAGAGACTCTTGCATCCCTGGGATACCAGTTTGGTTTCCCTTTAGCGTATCGTAGGGCATCTCATTTAGCCCAGGCCTCTTGTGAAAGTTATGAGAACATCTGAAATAGTAAGATGCTAGAAAGTGCTGAATAAATCCATTATATTCTGCCACTTATGAGAGATATCATGTCAAGAGAGTATATAGGAAAGAAAGAAGTGCAATGCCTGCAGTACGTAGTCAGCTTGCTAGCTATTGTGATAGTAAGGAAACTATGGTAGTTATTCCTCAATTTATTAGTTGATATTATTATATAGGGTTTTCAATTGGGAAGCTTTCAGGTGGTATAAGGACCAAATAACCATAATATCACCAGAAGTCTAGTATCTGTATCTTGAATTATTGTGCTAGTGATAACGGGTACTTTGGATCTCTGTAGAGCGATATATGAGACTGCCTGTGAAGAGCAGCTGACGATCAAGATATAAACCAATTCAACCTGGATTGCTCCGATGAGGGCGATAACGCAACCTTCAGGTCCGTTTACTAATTAAAGTACTATGGGTCAAGCGTAAAAAATACGAGCAAACAAAATTTCAATTTCGAGGGACGGAGCATTATCACCATTTTTTGCTGCTCTCCGATAATCCAGCAGGAGGATGAGTGCACCCCAATCGTTATCGCCCAGCCACTACAGCCGCCTGTTATCCAGCCACCGAACGCCTCCTCCATCGCATCTGGCCCCTCGCCGATAACTTTATTCCATCTGAAAAACCTCAACCTGCTCGATCTAGACACACGTGCCCAGCTCCAGGAATGACGGGGGATCCGCACATCTGCACGTTGCAGAGGGATAGCATGATCCTCGCGTCCCACGTTCCTGACGCTCGCTGCTGTTCCTGGATCGTTTTTGCGGGCGACCATGTTCCTGGCTTATGCTGCTACCAGTATTGCTGACTGGGGGGTTCTAGAATCCGGCAGCTCGCGACGAGGCTCCGATGCTCTTTCTGGGGCCTCATTTCCAATCAATCATGGCACGTTGGGAGACTCGAACCCCGAGTAAGCAATCCATCGACCACTCGCATCCCCACAACGTGCTACGGTAGATCGCCCTGTTGCTGCTGCGATCTACCATGGAGCTGCCGGTGAGAGCTTTCTCGATTAGTAGAATGGCCGGGGAGCAGCCTCGTCGCTGCTCTCATCCGAACATATTTCTTCTTGCAGACGGCTTGCTGCTTGGGTCAGCTCAGCTCCATGCTAGCTCTCGTCGTCGGCAGCGGTGATGCCGACATAGATAAAGAGGAGAAGGTACCTCTCACCAGCTCCCGTCCTGATCTTGATTCCTATCCTTGGAGTCCAAGGCGACCGAGATACCCCGCAGGATCTCGAATCTTTCCTGTCTCTTCCTTCGCAGCTGCTGTATCAGTTGCAATTGCAATTGTTGTCGCAGTAGGAATTGCCATAGCAGTCGCAATGGCCATGGCGGGCACCAAGAAGCTCTCTTTGCTGCTCCTTCCTTGCGTCTCTGCTTTCAACATCCCATCGCACAACTCCTTGCCCGGTGCTGCATCTTACACCGTGCCATCGACATTCCCAACTGGTGTCTTCTCCAAGTACTATGTGAAGCCAGGCTCGAATGTTGAACCTCAGCCAGTCGTATTCGATCCGGTCCTGAAGATCAACTACCCAGAGCAGCTCACCGACCCCAGGAAAATCCCGACCGTCGATACCGACCCCGTCGTGCTCCCAGAGGGCATCAGAGGCATCACCAAGTCTACCGCCGAGGAATTGGTGCAGATTGCTCTCGATGAAATCACAAATATCATCAATGATGGCAATGCGGGTATTTCGAGTAGCTGCGACAAATGCATGGCAGCTCTCGGCGTGGGGCAGATGCTCGCCAAGGCTGCTCCCCAGTATGTGCCAGACGCCATGATCTCGCTGTGCACATCTACTGGCTTCCAATCCGCTGCTTCTTGCAAGTCCAATTATGCTTCCAACACCTTCGGCGCAATCTGGACACAGATCCTCGCATTGGCCGACGTGACTGGTCTGGATGGTAGATACATCTGCAACCAGCTGAGCGGAAACTTCTGCCCTACCCCAGGTGTTGGACACACTGCCGATATCCCTTCTATGTTCCCCAAGCCAAAGCCCACCAACCCCAAGGTTCGCAAGGCAAGTGGCAAAACAGTCAAGGTTCTTCACCTTTCCGACTTCCACTTGGATGCTAGATATGACGTCTTTTCTGAGGCCAGCTGTGCTTCTGGATTGTGCTGCAGATACAATGCTGCCATGACATCTCCAGCTCAAAATCCAGCTCCCTTGTTCGGAGCCTACAGGTGTGTTAATGTGTGCCTGTATACTGAGATTAGACTGCCATACTAACGATTTTCAGGTGTGATACTCCCTACTTCCTTGGAGCTGCTGCCTTGCAGTCAATTGCCTCCTTAACTGGAACTGGCCGCACCCAGGCCGATGTGGCATGGACCATCTATACCGGCGATTTAGTCGCTCACGATGCCCAGAACCAGATTTCTCAGAAATACATCGAGTATGTTGAAACCAGTGTTTTCACCATGTTCAAACACTATATCAGTGGTCCCATTTATGCTGCTCTCGGAAACCATGACTCTACGCCTGAGAACGTTGATGCACCACACAGTCTGCCTGGTCCTTTGGGTGAGCAGTTCAGCTGGAACTACAATCACGTAGCAGGCCTATGGAAGAGCGAGGGCTGGATCAGTAACAGTGACGCCCAGGAAGCAGCTTCTCACTACGCAGCATACGCAGTCAAGGTACGCGAGGGTCTTAGAATCATTACCTTAAACACCGATTTCTGGTACAAGACCAACTACCTTAACTTTATCAACTCCACCAACCCCGATGTCTCTGGCAACCTGCAGTTCCTCATCAATGAGCTGCAAAAAGCTGAGGATGCCGGTGACCGTGTCTGGATCGTTGGCCATGTCCTCACTGGCTGGGATGGTTCTAACCCCCTGCCCAACCCAACCGATCTCTTCTACCAGATCATCGACCGCTATAGTCCACACGTGATTGCCAACATCTTCTTCGGTCATACTCACGAGGACCAGTTTATGATCTATTACGCCAACAACGGTACTATCCAAGATGCTGCTCATGCACTGGCGACCGGATGGATTGGTCCTTCAGTCACGCCTTTGACGAATCTCAACTCCGGATACAGAATGTATGAGGTCGACACTGGTAGTTTCGATATCATCGAAGCCCACACCTTCTACGCCGATGTTTCTTCATTCGCGGATCTCCCAGGCACTCATCACGGACCAGTCTTCAAATATGAGTACTCCACGCGTGATACTTATGGTCCTGCTGTCAACTGGCCGAAAGATGCTCCCTTGAACGCGACCTTCTGGCACCACGTCACTGAAGCCATGGAAAAGAACTCGACACTGGTGCAGATCCACAACACTTTCCAGGGCAAGTCTAGCGTGATGAGTCCTGCATGCACCACTGACACTTGCTTCGCTGCCAAGATCTGCTATATGAGAAGTGGAAGTGTGGCATTGGGGAGACAATGCCACCAGGGATTCGGAAGTGTCCAGAGTGCCTTTTCTGGATAGAAGATTCAGATGAATAATACTTATCCTGATAGGGTAGATAATTGGATCTTAACTATAAAATAAAATGATTTGAACGCGATCCTTGCCCCTTAGTGATCTTGAGGTAACGCTTAAACCTTCAATTGACCGTAGGCATCGGTTGTGATATCACGAAGCTTTGCATTGATATATATTTTCCAGATGGGTAAAGTTAAAGCGGTATATTGTTTCAGTTTTGAATTGATATAGGATTTTGTTCGTATCCAAGAAGATATGGGGACTGCTGCGATGTTGAAGTACTTTACTCCAGGTACCTTGATGGGTCAAGCTGTGACGTAAGGGGAAAGGGGGAGAATTGTATTAGTAAGCCCACAGCTACCCCTCTAAGTCAACAAACTGCCCCTCATCTAAACAGCCATTACAGCATAAAAAACTAGCTAATTTAACCTCCACTTTTCCTTCAAATTCAGCGCCGCCGACGATTCATGTATATCTCGTTCACTGATTACTATTCATTCCATTTTCCATCATTCAATTCATCTAAATAAAACAAAAGAAAGAAAACTTATTCAAGGTCGATTAGAAAGATGCTCGCCCTCACAGGCTGCTCAGGCAAAATTGGCGGTGCTGTCCTGCACTCCCTTCTCGAACACTCCATCCTTCCACCAACCTCCCTCGTAATCTGCACCAGCTCCTCGCCAGATCATCCCAAACTTGCCGAAGCCAAATCCAAAGGCGTCCAAATCCGCACGTCGAACTATGATGACCCTCCCTCTATGGTCGCAGCTTTTAAGGGCTGCGACTCTCTCTTCCTAGTCTCCACACCGAAAATTGCACTGGACTACAATGACGCACCACATGGGAAGGGACGCGAGGGACAACATTTCAATGCCATCAATGCAGCAGTTGAAGCTGGTGTGAAACACATTTATTACACGTCGCTGGCCTTCGGAGATGACTCCCCCGCTGGGGTCATGAGGGCGCATCTACGGACGGAAGCGTACCTCAAGCAACTCAAGGAGAAGGATGGAAAGATTGATGGTTACACCATCATACGCGAGGGATTATACAATGAGTCATGGCCGCTGTACTTTGGATACTATTATGGGTTAAAGGAGGAGGAGAGGGAGGAAGTTGTAGTCGCGGGTGATGGACCCGTGTCGTGGACTAGTATCGCAGATTTAGGGCTTGCGACGGCAGTGATTTTGGGGACGAAGAGCGGAGAGTATAATGGACGAACAGTTTATCTGGCGAATACTGGGAATAAACCCGTGAGTTTGAAGGATATTGCAGGAATTGTGAGTAGAGTGAAGGGCAAGGAAGTCAAGCTTAAAGTCGTGAGCAGGGAGGAATACGTCGAGTATTATGTAGGGAAGGGAAAAGAGAGAGAACATGTTGAATGGTGGTCGAGCACATATGCAGCGCTTGAGAAGGGGGAGTGTGAGATCCGGGATCCAACATTCGCTGAAATCTTGAAGAGTAAGGGCATTGAAGCCAAGCCAGTGGAGAAGACTATTGAAGAAATGTTGAGATGAGATAGACTAGATTAATATGTTAATTGAAAGACATCCCATTATTCTCTCCCAGCATAATTAATGACTATATGTGCAGGATGAAGATGAAGGAAAAGGACAGCTGACGGCCACATTATCGCCGTTGACATATACCATCGAAAACACGATCTTCCTTCATATTTCTACTATCTATAGCTGCAGTTGTCCCGCCATTTTGTTCGAAGGATATCTGCATTGCACTTGTAAACCATCGAGCATCTCTACCCTCGTAGATGTCCACTAGACGTCCTCACAAACGCCGCACTGCCCACTGCCGTTGATCTAACTGCTATTATAAATAGCTTTCTTCGAAATTCTAAATATAAAATGCTAAATGATGGATACTTCTCAAGGATAGAAGTTTTGTAGAGTTTATTTTAAAAAAGGAAGCTTATCATAAGAGGCAAGAACCCCGGAGAGCAGGGAATCGGATTCCTTTCGGAGTACAGTAACGTCAGGATGCACGGTAAGTTCGCATTAAGTTTTTTAAAACAGAGCCACCCGCCGAGCCAAGCAGATCCAAGTAGGAACGTCGTAATTGAGTACCCAATATAATAGCGAGGAACCCCATGTCAGATAGATCGGCTGGTTGCTGTACGTACAGCAACGGTCGGCCAAGTTTTCCAAGGTTCTTGAATACTTACTATATCTGCCCGTTTAACTGAGCAGAGAAAGCTTGAACCCCCAATGCAATTGCTGTATCTATCAACTAAGCATTGGGTAAGGTCAAAATGGTCGGCGCACTCAGGAACAACAGCTGCAAAACATGTCGAGGTAGAAAAGTGAAGGTACGACATACATCAGATAGATCTCAGAATACACTGCGCGGTCAATAATATCAACTGACGATTCTACACAACTAGTGCGATCAAGCCTGGCCTATATGTGGACCATGCATGCGTAGTGGCCGTTTGTGCCCTCCGCGTCCGTCTCTTCAAGTAATTGATGAAACCGAGCTACTACGAGAACGATTGACGAAAGCACGATCGCGGAAGAAATTAATACGCAGCCAAAATCAACATCGCTTCCAAGGTGAAGATGAGAAAAGATGCATCTCACGGACCTCTTCACCAGATGCTATGTCAACAAGAGCTACCTTATCTCTTACCCCATCAGAACGTCTTTCATACTCGTTAATTGACTCTATACATACGGAAGATCCATCCTCCTGTCTAGGGATTCTGGGAATATTCATCTCGCAGATTCCACGACGATTAGGTACAAATGTTGCCCTTGATCATGTTACTGAATGCCTCCTTCGTGCCCATACTTCGCTACTACGAGGAGACGGTCCATCGAAATGGATTAATCGCAGACTCTATGTTCGTGCTTTACGTAGTGTACAACATGCGATTAAGGACCCCGCAGAAGAACAGTGGTCTAACACTCTGTGCGCAACGCTCGTTTTACAGCGAATTGAGGTTAGTCTCCTGAATACCGCTATACAGGATAAATGATGAATGATTCTAATGTATACCACCAGGCCGCCTTTAATCAATCAGTCGTACCCGAGCCAGGGATGTCCATGAAGGACTGGCTTGGACATGGCGAGCTCGTCCACGGAGCTGGAGTGGCAGCATTAATGCAAAAGATGGGACCACCAAAGAATAAAGAAGATGCTATGATTGCTATTGACGGCCAAGCATGCGTAGTATGTAAAACCTAACAATTCCTCTCTGTTTCTATGCATGATTCAATCTGACAGAAGCAGATTCATCGCTCTGTTATTCTAGGAGTTGACTGCTTTCTTTCCTCAGCGAAATGGAACGCAGCTTTCGAGAACGTAGAAGGCCGAACCGATCTTCAGATATTACTTCACCGAATCATGCGGCAGATGTCAGTTTGGCCAAGTCTTCTGCGCAGAAAGACCGTTCTTCGGAAAGGCACTAGCATCGACCCAGTCGCTGACCTATCTACTCTATGGAATGCCTCACATAAAGTCAAGAATGTGATGCATGTAATCGGTGAAGACTTAGATGCACTGATTGAGGATCGCGATATGGCAAGAGTTGTCCCATCAATATCTTTGCTAGCCCTTGTTGACAAGGTGTATGAATTCGATGAAAATATGCCGGCGCTACTCCTATGCTACCAAGCAATGTATAGCATTGTAGTTCTTCGCATCATTTGGTCGGTGACTGTGGACCCTGATTACTTGGAGGAGCTCGAATCTGAGCTGCTGTATTATTCTAAGCGTATCTGGATGCTAGTGGATCATGGGCGTCGATTTAGGCCGCTGGGTATTCCGATCCTCTATACCGCGCTAGTGTTGACGTTAGAATCTGCGGATGAAGAGGTACATGAATGTATCACCCAGCTGGTGAATGAGCTGAATGGGAGTTTCAATGACTTAGAAGTAGGATCTTGGACAACGGAGAAACTCATATATAAAGCCATGCTTTATAGAGGAGACTTCATTATCCCTCCATCTCCTCGCGGGGAGATTAAAGTGTCTATTTAGGGGTAGATCGTCTGCGTTTAAATATCTCATATAAGAAAGCTACACCTTTCAAGTACTCTGCAGGATATATGTTCAATAGTAATAAGTCTAATTACACAAAGTGTCACCATCGCAAAGTGGCTCCTTTTTGTATACCTATTCTATCTGCCGTCCCACTGCATAATCTCGCTACTTACTAAATACCATCACCATAGTCGCAGTTTCTTCAGCCGTGATGAGACAAGTCACATTTAATTAGCATTTGAAGCTGTCAGATCAATATAGAGAGCTATTCGGTAGCCAGATGATAAGGGACCTCCCTGTTGTTCCAGCACAAGCCTCCAACACTTGGAGCATTTGGAGAATCCCTGTCACTTTGATGGCGCTAAACCAAATACATGTTGATTTGCGAGCATACCTACACTGTGGGCCCAATGCTGAAAATGCCGTTACCTGGGTAGTATTTTTGATATCATACTGCATTGATAGGCTGGTGGCATTTTTTCCTTTGTTTGTAGGCCACAATGGCTGAAATTGATAGCTCATGGATATTCTTCCTTTGAAGCAACTGGAAAGGAAGAAAGAGGGTCTTTTTCAGTCCAGTCCCTGGAAAATGATCTACCTCGTTGCATCACTCACTCATAGTTCACACATGTGCACAGGAGACATATACGCCTTACATCTGTGGCCATTGACTTTAAGCAGTTTTATTGCTCATGAAGCTTATGAGTCGTAGAATAATATGATGCGGGCACGATAGTTGAACTTATTCTTAATATATAACTAACAGCCAGCATCTAAGATACAGAAGATTGAGCTTTTGTAGAAATTTTTGCATTTTATAACCCCGTCCAACCCTAACTTGCTAAATCAGACGCATCGTCCACCATCGACCTAAATTCAATTAGCATATAAGTCTCACTACCAAATCATAATCTTCAGATAAGACTCTGAAATGAACACCTACCTGCAGCTCTACTCCCGTAATAAATGACGCCTCATCACTAGCCAAGTAGCAGCATGCGTTGGCTACATCTGACGGAGTGGAGCCTCTCCCAAGGGGTATAGTGGAAAGGAACCCTGCCCTGTTCTCCTCTGTGTCTGGCTTGCCAAGGAAGAGGTGCGTCCTACACCAAATGAGTTAGTATTGTGAGAAGGGAGACAGAAATCATCACTCTATTTCAACGCTACGTATATACTCACATTCCTGTACTTCCAACAACCGGATTAACGTTGTTGAAACGAATCTGTTGAGGACCATATTCCACTGCCATTGTCTTTGTTGCATTGCTAACTGCTGCCTTCGACGCATTGTACCATGTCAGACCTGGTCGTGGCCGGATTGCTGCTGTCGAGCTGACTTGGATGAAAACACCCGGGCGTTTATTCTCTAGGAAATATGGTAAGATCACATTTGTAGATAGGTAAATTGATTTGACATTGACGTTCATAACCAAATCAAAATCCTTGTCTGTTACTGTTGCAGTAGGCTTATTAGAATATGTTGCTCCCGCATTGTTGACGACAATGTCAAGGCTACCAAAATCCTTCAACGCTTTTTCCAACAGGCTTTGCCAATGCTCTCTGTTTGTGACATCTGCCACAGTAAAGCTGCATCCAAGCTCTGAAGCGACTTTTTGACCAGAATCCTGGGATAAATCGGCAATCAAAACTTTGGCGCCCTCTTGGACAAATTTAGTAGCAATGCCTTTGCCGAAGCCGGAAGCCCCGCCGGTAACGATTGCTACTTTGCCAGAAAGTCTCCCAGTCATTTTGATATATATGCGATTCTGAAGTCTTTCCAGTGATAATAATACTAAGCTGATACGATATGACTTTAATTGTATAATGAAAATATTGTCTAAGATAAAGTGAATGAGGAATCCGACATGGAGAGGAGAGTTATATAAAGATGGGGTTTACCCCGCAAGGTACTCCAGTCTTCGGAGCGTGCCACCCAAACTTGTATCCAACCCTACATGATAGGCATGATTAAAACTATTCAGGATCACTTGGCTTACGTGGGTACACAGCAGATACATCAACAAATGATCGTGTTCGTTGACCTCGGCACTCGGCTTTAAGCAAATCTTGACAGTTCCCGAACGTTAATTGAATTCCTAGCTCCAGGGATATGTATCTAGGTGAAGACAAAAATGCATTCTATTATGTATATGCTTCTACAACTGTCCAATTCAAAGCTACTAAGTGATAATATCAGCATAATGTCCCGTAATTGCAATATCAGGATGCATATCGAAGGTCCAAGATCACATAGGGATTACGGTGCTATCTAATACTAGAGATTAATTTGATAGACATCTACATGCTCATTCGTCTCGGGTAGCTCTTAATGAATATCGAAGAACTGGTGACTGTCGGACAACTTCGGGCTGGCATGTGGTGGATCCACTGTCCACTGCCAACTCCGAGATCAACGAGATGTAGGTATAGTGGAGATACCTATTTTCAAACAAGCAGATATACTGAACTGTAAGTGCGATCATTAAAAAAATAACTGATGTTAGCACGTGTAACAATACTTTGATGTCAGAACACGTGAGATCATAAGCAACCGGACAACCAAGAATCTTGTTTGGGATTTCAAGTCAACATTTTCCATGCTTACTTGCTGGACTCGCGGCTGTCTAGAATCCACGTTGGTCACAGCATAATGCCTACTAACTCTAACATTAATCGGGCTTTACTCTCATTGAAC
Organism: Xylogone sp. PMI_703; assembly: GCA_021399445.1. Lineage (NCBI taxonomy): Eukaryota > Fungi > Ascomycota > Leotiomycetes > Xylogone > Xylogone sp. PMI_703. The sequence continues at coordinate 6,094,454 of JAJTUQ010000003.1, forward strand.
AAAATAAGTTAAGTAATTCTTAATAGTGAACCAACATGTCGAGGCTTTAGTCCTCGTGCTGGTGAGACTTACCGTCATTTCACTTCTTGTACCAATGAAATTCAAACGTAGAGGCCCCAGATCCTTCCTCAATCACTTCTACGACGGTATTGTCCTCTAAAACCTACTTTGTTCCAACCTTACGGAACAATAAGTTTCGTATCAGAGGACGCAGTTTATATAGCTAGTGCTTCGATGGACAACATTCTTATCTCATTGCAGACAATGTGAAAGCGCCACCGTAATTGTAGAGGGAACGGTCCTGCTGCTATTCATACGTTCAAAGCGGCATATACATCTGACTCTTCCGGCGGTGTTAGAAAAGGTTACTGTTGAAGGTAGACTTAGGGCATGAGCCTCTCCGCCGGCGGTACATGGACACGAGCTTGGCTCACATTATTCGCGAATGGATCAAGTGACTTGGTCTGGGCGGAGAGAGCTACTATTATGAAAAGCTATCCAGGATACTCACCTGAATGAGGGCCGGATACGAGTTCCCACAAGATGGCGGCTACCCGGGAATCGCACCAATGTTCGTTGGGTCAGAGTCTAGAGTAGCAAAGATATTGATGTAATTGTGGCCGCTAGATTCTGTACTCGGCGGGACCTTTTTAAGCCAGCTACTACACTATCGAGGACGCGGACAGGCTTGCATCCACGGGGGCTTTAACAAACCACGAGAGGAGGGTAGATTTTTTCATGGTGACCTTATGAACAGTGCCCAAAAGGCGCTGGAGGAAAATGATGTCAAGGATCATCCCGCGAAGTCTATTTAGAGTTGGCAAAGAGAGGCTAGGGGGCTTGCCAAGTGCAAATGCTTAGTTAAAAATTAAATCTAGATCAATCCAACCTATGAAAATCAATGTCTAAATTAACTACCCAAAATAGAGACTCAGGCCTCATAATGAGTTAGATGACAACGACTAAGTTTGGCTAGGCCAATTATGACCATCTGTGTACACAATTTAGCCACATGTTAGAGCTAACGATTTACTCTACCACAGTAACTTATGATCAATGGACATTTCAAACGTCTTCGAAGCAAAAGTGTGCTATTCGAAATATCTACTTTTAACTAGGATGCAAATCGCTGCGACCAACTCCAACTCCAAACTAGTAAAACAAGACCGCTGTGTGGCATATCCCTCTAAAATTGACAACTAAAGCAAATACTCATACAGTGAGCCCTTGGATTACTCCACTCTATGCCGATGTGATGGTGATGTTAGATCTGAAGTATCTTGTGCTCATCTCTCCGCTGGCCTATAGAAACGTTTAGTATAAGCATAGCATGAGATAGTGGGGCGATGGTCAACTCACTCCCATAAGTGTAGGGATGGCAGCAACGAACTGGTAGTCGCCGGAAGGGGTATCAGCCGGAACAGTGACATAGGTGCTGACGGTACGGTTCTCGAAAGTGGAGTCACCGCTTCAAAGTCGGATTAGTTTATGCATTCGAAACTAATACCTCATAAAGATCGGAGGTCTACTCACTAGACATTGGTATAGTCAATTGTTGTACCAATGCAGTCATCACATGGGGCAGTGTAGCCGTATAGACCCCATGCAATACCAAAGTCAATCTCGTTCTGGATGTAGATACCGGTGTGCAGCTGGACGGAAATCGTGCTACCAGCCGCAGCGCTTGCTGGTGCCTCAACGTCGGTGATGTAGCCGGAGACGCCCTGGAGGCATGCCACGGAGGCGAGAACTCCGGCAGTGATAGTCTTGAGAGAGAACATCTTGAATTGGGTTGAATTGAGGTAGGTTAGATCTGTGGTAGAAGATCGTCTAATGGTTACTTGACTTGGCTTGATGGTTCTTCTACAGATGAAGGGAGAGGTCCTTTTATATCTCAAGAAACGCCAACCTTTGGAAGCACTAATTATGGCCTAACCGAGCATCATCTTAGCTTTTACACGTCCCGAATGGGCCGCAATAGGTCTTTGACCATGCAGGATACTGCCGCACAGCACTTTTAACGCAACAAGGTTCGTCCGACCTTTCTTGGCTCACACACGAGCCTGTACCCATACTTAGCCATAGTTACCATTGGTACGATGAGAGGTGCGTTGGCCAAGCGGTGAATGTTGGTTGATCGACACGATACGAACAGAAACTCTGTACGAAGGAAACACGTAAATAGACCATAACTGTGATAATAAGTCAAAGAATGCTGAACACCTCCCATCCTACCAGTTCTCTTCTCGTAACAATGACGGTGTTTGAGTGGCGCCGCCTTCGTGCCCTGCCACGTTGAGAGTCTGAGCCACAGGCTTGATCAGGCTTGATAGGTAGCAATAGGGAACTGACGTACCGTACCGGCAGTACCGACCAACCCTGTGATCTTATGCGTAAGGAGATCACCCCTCAGACAAGGTGGAGCTTACACGAGATGAGCTGGAGAGCTATTGGCTTCAGCGAAAGTATGCCAAGATGAGCCACCGATGCCGGTAACTGTAATGCAGATCCGCAGCCGTCGGGTGTCCACTACGGTGCTGTACCGGCAGCTACACCCTGATGGGCTTACCTGTCTTGAACCTGTCTCTCAAGCCCGTCGAGCCTGCGTACAGGTTGAAGACAAAGGAGGCGCTTCCAGAATTTTTGTTTTCCTTTTGACAATCTGTCGGGATCACGATGTAACGTAGGAGGTCAGCTGTCCCTCCGTATGGGAGATCCGCTCTCCTGCTTTTACGATACAGCAGGAATTTCAAGTCTCGTATCGTACCTAAAACATCGTCACAGTAGCTGGAAGATCCCGTATGCGCCGCATGCTATTTGATCACTACTGGAGGCTACTTGTAGACAAAGAAGCCTACGGGCGCGTATGGGACCCATCGTGGACCTGCTAGACCCTACCGTTATTTTGGGCTCTCAGCACTGGAAGGGCTCGAGGAGGGTTACCGTAGTTTGAAAGCATCGTAGCGAGAGATGGTACCGGTAGTGCTCCCCATAAAGCCATAAAGCCACAATCTCAACGGCTTCAACGCCCCACAACCACAACTTCTCCACTGGGAGTCCGGGACCGTATAATCTCCACAAGGATTAGTCTTAGTTAGAGTGCATACCATGATAACTAGCGCAGTACGACAGAGATCTAGAAGTGTACGAAAAGTCAATAGTATGAGAAAATAAATTAGCATACTACATCTTCTAGTAATCTATTAGAAACCCCAATCCAGAACATTCTAACAGTAAATTCAGTATCAGTGACTGCATGAGCAACGAATTTCCAACAGACACGGTAGACAGTCTGCTAATTTCGCCACGTCTTCTAAAGTTCTAGATTCCGCTGTCAGCACGCATAAAAGGGGTCCTGAAGGTGGTTTGTGCGGCTCGGCCGGTCTGGCCGTGCAAATGACCGATAGACAAATACGTGTAGAGGATGCGAAGAAAAGGGGGATAAGCGAACAGCGTCTTTGAGAGTCAGAAATGATTCTTGACTTGAGTTGACTCGGTCTGGCTGGCTCGTACTGTTTCAATATTCCTATAACATTTGCTTCCTCTAATGTTACGTAGAAAACGTATTCTTAATCTCTCCGGATCCCACTTTGGTCATGACTGACATTTTGGTCAAGCTACGAATGGGATAAAAAAATCAAAATAACTCCTTACACTACACTTGAATCCCAACAGAATTTAGGTGGTGGATGGTATCATATCAGTGCGGGTGTAAGGAGTGCATTATTATGCTGTGCGGCCGAATGACAGTAAAGTTGACCTAAATCAAGGCCGTCCGTATATACTGCATGAAAGCGCCGTACACTTAAGCAGTGTGAAATGAAATATACTACGATAGACAAGAAGGGGAAATGCGTATTATATTCTTCGGTGCCTTAGTTTGCAAGACTACCAATAGATTCATATATCTCTATATAGATGTGGTTATGCAGTTATGAAACTCTAGTACATTATGAACTACGAGTGCATAGCTTTAGACAAATAATAATTAGCAGTTCACTCTCCTGATCTGTATATTAATCAAGACTTAATTGCCAGTAGAGAGATATATTGCGTGTTTTATGCTTTCGCTAGAGATCTTACTATATGTTGGGAGCGATGCAATTGGACAACTGATTATAATTTATGTAAAACAACTGTTTCTTAATAAGCTGCATGAAAGAACAACCTGCTAAGATCTACAATTGTTGCTATTTTTAAATATTAGGACCGCATCCTTTCACTTGAAACAAAACGGCTGCATATATCCATAGGCCCGAGTCGCTACTGGAGGGTTGGGTTTGTCTTCTGTTGGCTACTTCATTTTAGACTACCTCTTGAAATAGCATCGATCACAGCGTTAAAATTCTCCGCTGTATGAGGGATGGAGCGAATCATTGCGGGGTATTGAGATTGGAGATGCCTACTCCCTATGTTGTCGCTGACGTGCATCCGCCCTTGCAGTAATAGCTGCCGCAAAGATAGCGCAAGAACATACCTCATTCTAGAGCTAGATAATTAACTTCATTTACAGAAGAGAGGGATCGACCATAGAAATATTGAACTGACCTAACTACTGAAATGGCGAGCTGTTAAATTTGATATAACAAACTTACATATACAGTTTTCGGTCTCAATGCTACCCGTTCTACTATCGTTCTCTAAACTCACGGATCCGTCAATCCGACATGTTGATTGACGGACTCGATACATTTCTGAAGGTATGATAGATGTTTCTGCTTATCATATAAGTAAGCGCATATATGCATTCCCGCTACTTGCCTAAAGTATACACTAACTGCATATTGATATCGCTTGTTCTAGAAATGCTACTCGGTTACATGTAAGATGCGTTCACATCCAAATGTCATCATTAAGTCCATGATTAAAAATGGAAACACGGAATTGTGGTAAGATCGAAGTATATAAAGAGCCTGGAAGTTTCTTCAATGAAACCAGAACCTCATCACAATCAACTCATACATCATTTCAAACTTCTACAGCCTGCTCTCACCTCTTACAAGACAGCTCCAAATAAAGAAATCTTCATAAACCATCACACTCTCAAAAATGAAGGCCTCATTCCTCAACCTCGCCTCCACAGCCCTCATGGCTTCTCTCGTTGCCGCTGCCCCTAGTGCTCGACAAGCAGCACCCACCATTCGCATTCAGCTCAACGGCCTCTCCGGAGAAGATGGCACGCAATTCGTTGTCCCCGCAGATAACTCGGTTTTCTCTCTCAACACAGTGCTGGACGTCTTCACCGCGCAGATCATCGATGCCGACGGCCTTCGTTTCCCAAGCTGTCTGTCGTTCAGCGATTTGCACGGAACAGAGTTCGCGACGGAGGTCAGCTTTACTACGGACCTGACGACGTTGCTGCTTGGTAGTGTAGGAACAGTGAAAGTTGGCAGCGTCAGATGTAGCCATCAGTAGATGGGAGGTTGGACATGGAAATGATAGACGGGGCCCCAAGGGAAACGCTGCAGTGGTTTTGGTATTAGTCGCTCTTTATAAGACATGTTTATATTACATTATATTACTTTTTTTTACAAGATTGATTCAAATCTAGTCATATATGGGTTCCTAGCTGGATTCATTTTTCTATTACCTCTATGTGATATAAGAAGGGTACACTACTTAGAGCACTTCATCAAATGCAAATTAGCACAGGATTATCCAATGCCTATCTTAATCCTTGAGAGCCTTTGTCAACCTATACCCATATTAGCAACATAGTTGCGGTACGAAAGTGATAATTAACTACCTCTCGAACCCGATCTCGAGCTCAGTTGAGTCCACAGCAAATGTAAGACGAAACCACCCAGGCTTCTCAGATCGGTACGCCTCCCCCGTGGCGAACCATACTCCGTGTTTGATCATCTTCCACGCCAGTTCTCGCTCACATTTAATCGACGGAAATTCCAGGAATCTTGATAAATCTATCCAGATAAACGGGGCGGAGTAGCTTCTCAGTAGTTAGCCAAAAGTTATGTTGCTGTTAGATAAAAACCATAGAATACCAGGCAACATATGGGATGTCTTTTTCCTTTAGTAACGTGATACAATGCTCATAGGATTGTGATAACTTTGATCTGAGCTTCCGAAAGTATCCGTCAAGAAATTCTTGGTCAGCGAGGATTGCGGACCATGCCGAATCGGCCAGAGAGGATGTCCATGCAAATTTACTTTCAGACACATCAATTAGCTTTTATTTCATTCTGGAATCGAATAATGAGCAAACCTACGATACAGCCCGAATAGCAGCGTGAAGAGTTTTGTTGTTCTGGGAAACAAACACGCCTATCCGGATACCATTTGAACAGAAGTCCTAGTCATCACGGAATTAGATTGATTGCTGTATTAGTATCCATTTATACAAGTACCCACCTTACTCATCCCATATAGACAATGCACTAGACTTGGATCAATGTACTTCTCGATTTCCAAGGAGAGGACCGATTTAAACTGCGGAGGATGAGGGAAGTCGCTGCTTGAGAACACAGAATTCGCGTATACTTCGTCACTAATTTCGGTAATTTTCAGTTATCACCTTAGATACTCTCAATACGATGTCCTGTACTATTACACAATACTCACCTAATGAAGTGGATATTGTATTTTGCACACAGCCGAAGATATGCTTCGATGACGTTCGTGGGATATAACGTCCCAAACGGGTTATGCGGATTGCAAAAGAGTAGTGCCTTCACAGGAGTTCCATTCGTATTTGCCTCAATCAAGGCATCTTCGTAGCACTTGACGGCTTCAAGGGAGGTAGGATCAACACCCGAGGATTCAAAGCTAACGAGGACCGGTTTAACTTCAGCGCGGTTGACCATATCACTTATGAATCCGACGTAGGTTGGACGGCCGAGAAGGATCCCATCGCCTTTTTCAGCCAAGCAGAATGAAATGGTATCAATGACTGATGATACCCCTGCCAAGACCGTCACATGTTCCAGTACCAACGGGTGGTTTGGTCGAAAGGTGGCGTTCATGAACTTGGCTATGTTCGAACGTAGCTCATCGGAGCCAACTGATCCGTCGCCATAGGTGAGAGACTTGGGACGAATTTTGAGAGTAGAGTTGATATGTTCAGTAATTTCTTGATGCCTACAGCAGATACCCTAGGATTAGTACTTTTCTAAACTTAAATACTCATTAAGGAGTTTTAGATGAGGGAGCAACTAGAGTGAAGGCATCTCGATACATGAGTCTATTTTCTGCCACCCCGAGAGAGATCATCCCATCAGGATTGGACTCTCGATCGTATAAATTTGTCGACCCAGCGCTCATTATTTGCTTGATATCATTCGGCTTAATGTTGTAAGCTGCACGTGAAGACAGCATGATTGATAGGGATCTGAAGATGAATACTCAAAAAGCCGTAGTCAAATGTAAAGTGCTTAGATTGAGAACTGAAAGTAATAAAGAGCCATACGGTTGTCTACAACTATATATAGATAGATATAATATCTTCAGTGGTATCGTTTTATGCAGATTCGACCTCCTGATGCCAAGTCCTACATTATGCATGATTGAGAGAACTGACGTACGAACGAGACGAATCACGGGGTAATCGTCAAGGAGACCCACTTTTGACGAGATACCCGAACGAGGTCCCATTTTACCCGAGCTGCAGAAGGATAAGACCGATTAGACTAGGTCATATCGTATCTCAGTCTATACTTTTGGGTAACATGTACAATTGCTATTACCTGTAGCCATCAGATACAGAAGGATATGGAGTTAACTAGACATAAAGCCTGCATCATCTGGCTTCAGAAGCAAGATCAACATACTTCAAACCGTTCATCTTACAACTCCTTCCTATATAATGGGCTTTCATCCCACCACAGATAGACAGAATCCTATTCAAATATATTTAAGTTCCTCCAACATATCATAACCATCTATTAAATACAACCATGGCAGATGACATACCCACCACCAAGCCAACTCCTTCAAGTTCTGCTTCACCATCACTTCCATCCCCCCCACAAACAGGCCGCTGCCAATGCCCCTCCAACCCCGTAACATACACAATCACCTCCCCTCCACAATCCCTCAACGTATGTTACTGCACCGAATGCCAGCGCCAGTCCGGCTCCGCCTTCGCCCTGACACTCGTCGTGCCTTCCAGCGGCCTCGTGGTCTCCAGCGACTCAATGGCGCAGCTACATCCGTTCGAAAGGAAGACCGAGTCCGGCAGGATCAGAGGCGGTTTCTTCTGCTCCAAGTGCGGGGTGCGGATCTGGCATTTTGATCCGGCGAGGCCTGAGTGGGTGAGCATCAAGGCTGGGACGCTGGATACTAAGGTGGATTTTCGTGCTGCGAAGCATATTTGGACGAAGAGGAAGTTGGTGGGGGTGGTTATTCCCGAGGGGGTGGAGGCGTTTGAGGAGGAGCCTGATAAGGGGCCAGTTTGATTGAGGCTATTGTAGGGCCGGAGATTTGAGTGCTCGGGAGATCTCTTAGTCTATTCATCATAGTGGTCTCGCTAGCAGAGAATTTGCAAAGGGAGAAACAAATGGATGGGGTTTTGCCTTGGATATCAATTGCCTCTGATCATTCTAAGTAGTTGTTTAATCAATATTATCAGTTTGAGTGTTTTTATAAGTCTTCGCTCGAATAGGGTAAAGGCGTGGAATGTCCAATTATCACAACTGTAGTCTGTCAACTATTGTACTCACATGTATGTATATTCATGCCGGAACAGAAAGTATATTGCAATACAACGGTGGAGATGGATGTGGGTGACACCCCCTGTAAATACAGGTGATTATAGCGATTCATCTCCCTGTTTAGCTAGCTAACCAGTCCGAGGTTGTGAAGCACCATGGTATCATGTTTCTCCGAAGCACCCCTCGGCTCTTCACAACACAATGGCTTGGAGTATTATAGATGATCTGGAGAAGAGTGATGGTTTCCACCAAGATGGGAATAGGATAGATTCATCCAATGTTTTACTAGCAGACAACTCCAAATGAGGATATGCAATAAACTATCATACAGTCATTACTCCGTGAATGTCCCTCCCTCCTCACACCACATGATTTGCCGCAGCCCTAGATTCCCAGATAGATACAGCCTCCTTTACAAGCCTTTCACAAGACAATCCAACATTCACCCCTAATTTTCTTTCCCTCCCATTTTATGTTCTTTAATTTCACATACACATTTACGCATTAGCTCTCTTGCGAATACCAACCTGGCATTCAAGAGGCTTTCTCAAAAAACCTTCGCGGGTCTCTAGGACGTCCTGGTAGAGATCGAACTCATATCTGCGGAACGTAGTGCTGATGATCAGAGCGAGTTCCATCTCTGCCACGTTGCGGCCAACACAGCTTCGGGGACCGTAGCTGAATGGGATAAAAGCGTTCTTTTGACGTTCGGTGAGATTGCTCCACCGGTCGGGGTTGAATTCATCGGCGTCTGGACCCCAGATCTCTTTGCTGTGGTGGATAGTGTAGGTTGGGACGGAAAGAACAGTACCGGCGGGGAAGTGACGACCACAGACACTGGCACCTGGGCCCGGGGGGACGACACGAGGGAGGCCAAGAGCAGATGTGGAGTGGATACGCATGGTCTCTTGGATAACATACTGAAGATACTTGAGATCTTTGACCATTTCGTAAGTGGGGACAGTGTCGGCGGGTATAGCGGCATCGAGCTCCTTTTGTAGCTTTTGGACAACTCCTGGAGTTTTGACGGCCCAGTATAAGATGGCACATGAGGTGTTCGAGGTGGTGTCGCTTCCAGCAATCAATTGTGTCAGGGCTTCTGCAGTGAGTTCTGATCGACCAAGTTTGGCACCAGTTTCATCTTTGCCTTCCATGAGACGAGCGAGGAGGTCAACACGTTGTAGATCTTTCTGGGCTCCATCAAGGCGTTGGGCGACACGTGCAATAGCGATACCAGCCAGATTCTCCACGGCTTCAACACCTTTGGAGAAGAAAGGGTCGGGCAACCATTTAGCATAAGGCTTCAGCGCTGGGAAGCACCCCAGTGTCCCAGAGATCTCACCACGCCGGTTGAGAACTTCAACTGCAGGGGCATAGGTGATAGGAGCATCAGGAGTCATGCGGATTTCAGCAATATCTCTGCCTTTCTCGAGCATACCAAATGGAGCACCAAAGGCAAGGTCTCCAATCATATCAAAGGCCAGGTAGTTGAACCAGTTGAGGCAGTCAATTTTGGCGAAGCCACCGTGGGCATTGGTCGACAAGCTGTCCCACTGACGGACAAAGATATCGAGGTTTTGGTGCATGTATGTTTCGAACTGGGCGACTGATTTGGCTGAGAAGGTGTGGGAGACGGTCTTGCGTTTACGGGTGTGCTCAGCTCGGTCACGGGTGTTAAAGAGACCGCGCTGGATGGAGACAAAGGCATCGTAGAAATCCCTGTGATTGAACTATCAGCATTGTTGAGTTCCAAGACACAAAAGGATGGATGCTACTAGGAAACCAGGAAGGGAAGTAATGCATATTGTAGCAAATAATGGCAACCTACGACTTCAAGAAACCATTTCCATGACCATAGATGGGAACAATGGCTGCATCATCCGCAACACTGACGTGGTTTGGCTGGATGCGGAGGAATTTGCCGCACTTCTTATGCCATTCATCGACAACCTTGTACCGCCGGCCCTGGCGGGCTTGTTTCATGAGCCATAAGTTGCTAAACTTGGCGACAAAAGGCCCTGGGATGTCATTCAGGGCTGTGTTGGAGGTGAGATATGGCACGAGATAGTAGAGGATGAAGGCGACGGGGATGATGTACGGCGTGAGAAGGAGATCCACAACCGCCATTTTGACGTTTGCCTAGGGATATAGTGAAGGTTGATGACTTCTTGGATGTGCTGTTGTCTTATGTGGGCGGGGATGGACTATGTTCGTATATCAATCTTCGAATCTGCAGAACAAGCCCGATCCTGCTAACAATGCGGCTCTTTCAGTAACTGCTGCAATAGTAACGGATACCTAGTTCGGTCCGAAGTCGTAGAGCATAGAAATAGGGTTTGTTGACTAGTATTGAGGGCAACACGGTGCTGAACGGACGGCCGGAAGTATGGCGAGGGCGAGTGCAGCCAGCAAAGGCGTGCAAGACGGAGGAAAGAGCAACGCCGCAAACAGTATCACTGTCGAGTGTATGCTACAAACATTGATGCCAGCGAGAAAAGGGCGCCCGAGATGCCCAAGGTTATATAGAGACGTCGCCGAAGATGGAGTCAAATGCCGTTTCGTCCTTCCGCTCCGCGAAAGGTCGCAGTGCTCCACCCCGCACTAAGGCTGTGGAATTCTGGCGGCTGCTAGTTTCGGCTCCTCCATCGTCTGGCGGGTGACCAGATGTGCACGCTGATTGGTTGTAGTAGAGAGATTGGCCAATCAACATGTGTGCAAGTATTGTTGCCTGAGATAAGAGGCTCCTACAGAGATACGTGACACTTGACCAGCGGCGCTGAGTCAGCAGGCACCTTCATAGGGCCAGAGTGACGCACTTGGGAATCTTAGTGGGCATCTCGGGAGCCAGGCGCGGTAAAGCAGTCTGCCAGCTTCAAAGCACCGCGTCTTCCGTCTGCCTCCGTTGACGCTGCTCGGCCTGTTACCACGGATGCCAGTCTACGTCCGTAAGCTTCTTGGAAGCTTCGATGGGCCACTGCTTCCCCTTCTTCCCCTTCATCAACCTTAGTGTGGCGCCGTCTCCAGTCTCTTCCCCTGATCTTGGCCGTAAGACCAGTAATCTTCTCCGCATTATTTGGCTTCCTAATCATGCGCACCTTGTGCCTTGTTACTTGTTACTTCTTGTACACCGACTCTGCAGATTACTTTCATATCATGTTGACTGTGCCAGTTGAGGCCGTCTTCATTACGCTCTTTCGTATATCCTTGTTTTTGAATAGTTGCAGTATTCAGTAAATGACTTCTCCGTCAGCCCGGCCATTGGGTTGTCGCTTGACTCACTTCTCTTCTTTTCTCCACAGCGGTACTGGATATCGCGGCTTCATCGTTACAGCGAAGTTCAGAGAACTCCAGCGGCCACCACCAAGAATCAGGAGTCATGTTGCACAATCGAGCAGCATGTATGGTAACACGTACGTTATGTCCGCCACGCTTTGTGATAATTGCGGAGGTATGTTACGTCCGAGATATCTTGCTCTTTGTCTTCATCCGAGGACACCACATTCTTTCGTGCACAATGTCTATGTTGTATCACCTCAATGACCAAGGTGGCGATACATTATTTGCATGTATGCCTTGTTGGTGGGAAGATATCTTTGCGGTATATAAAAAAGGGCTCATAAAGGGTTCTGGAAGGCCCGGATGTAACCCATCAGGGAAAATTTGCCGCACCGTGTGTCCGTCCGTTATGTCGTACAGCGAAGCCAATCGAGACCTTATCTCGGGTCCTTCTGCATTGCAGTGCTTCCCAGGATCCCAGTCAATGAAGATGAATGCCGAGAATGCGTAGCTCCGAGCGGGATATGAAAGTAGGGCATGGCCGGGGCTTGTTCATAAGGGTGTGGACAGGGTGGCGGGGTCCTGTTATGCAAACGCCTATATTCAGTATCCCACGATGGTAGGCGAATCCATCACCAGCTTCAGACAAGTATATTCAACTCGTCAGAAATGCGTATGCAAATTAATGTTTAACAGCTACTATTCAACCGAGATCTATTATCATCATTATACCGCTTCTTGACTAATAGTTCATGACTGTCACGTCGTCATTTACGCTACCGCATCATCCAACAAACGACTATGAGCCTCGTACGCTTTCTTTGCATAACCTACCAAGTCGTCTCCGTACTTTTCCTCGAATTTCCCATCAAAAACCTCGATGCTGAACCACCCACGAAATCCAGTTGTCAGAACGGCCTGCACAACCGACGCAATCGGAAGATAACCACCATCGTACGGCAGCGGTCTGTAATCATGACTCCATTGACCTCTAGGCCGGAGGCCAGACTCATCTGTCTTAGGTTCTAACGGCGGCGACACTTTGTAAGCATCACTGATCTGGAAGAAGAATATCTTTTCTGGGGGTATAGTCCTGGCAAGTTCGTCCAGGCTGATGCGGTAACTCATCGTCAATTCCATTTCAGAGACATTGGCAGTCTCAATGCGTCCGGATTCTGTGGTCGGGTCTCCCCATTCTCCTCCTGCAGTCTGGAAAGTGTCTAAGCACAATCCAAGATTAGGACGATCAGCCATTTTAACGATGGTCCAAACATCTTTCCAGGTGGGCGCATGAGTTGCCCAGCACCAGTTCTCGTAGGCAATACGGAAGCCTCTGAGGGCAAGTATGTCGGCTAACTCAGCAAGGTCGGCAGCCAGCTGTGAGATTGATGAGGTGATGTTAGGAGAATCCGAGGAGCCAACCTGCAGCATATCGGTTCCAACCGCCGACATGATGTCCATCCAGCCTCTTGCCCTCTGTAGCGCTTCTTCCCGCTCTTTGCTCCCTAGTTCCCAGCCCTCAAAATTGGAAAAGGGTTGCAGGACCAATACTTTTAGCTTACGGCTCTCACATAGCTTTCGGACCTGTTTACCAGCCTCGCAGAGAGATTCATAGTCATCATCGGCTATCTCTTTGTTAAAGTGTCGACTAGCATAGGACTGTAAATCCGGGAAGGAAAGCTCAATCCCACCGAAGCCGCCTTTCTCAATTGCATCGAGCTTCTGTTCTAGAGTATGTCTTGGCAGGCCGATAGAACATGATGCAAATGAGAGAGGAACAGAAATTGTTGCCGACATTCTAGATTAGTCTTCTAAGGGACAACATCCAACAGATCCTATGCAAAATTATTGAAATAGCTAATCCAGTCCGGCGCTGTAAAATATACGGGCAACGCCTAAGACAGGTATGCGCCTTGTTAAATGAGTTCTCTAACCTAAATGAGTTCTCTAACCAGAATTTGCCTTGTTGAGATGGGTTTTGTAGAATATTTATTATTCGGATCAGATTTCGAGGCATGATGTCACCCACAGATCCTACGCACGTCACACTTTCTACTCGACGTGGCGACCCACCACCAGCAATCTGTTCAATAGATATTCTAAGGTATTGATAGCAGAAATCGCAGGAAGATGATAATCTTCATATCTTACTCTAATCATAGCGTCTAGCACGGAGCTACTAACTACTGAAGCCATTTGCTGTTAGCATATCACAGAAAGAGGCTATACCTCGGCAACGACTTTCTCTTTTTGTAAATTCAAAAGAAACTGAAGTAACAAACATGATATATGAGGTTTCTATATGTTTAGATGAACCATAGAGTACAGTATAATCTATGTCCAAATAAATAGTCGATAGCTCTTATACATCAGCCACCGGAAGATCTCGAGTACCGAGGAGGTACATGTTATCTATTCACAAAGAGATAAGGGACATAGGTGGGGTATTAAGCTATCGTAGCTATCTTAGCCCAATACCGCATCATATAATGCGGCTTACCCGTCGCAAACCTTAAATAGTCAAAGAATGTCTTGAATAAAGAGAAGTACTTCATAGCCCTTGTCGAAATACCTTGCGCAGCGCGTTTTGCCCTTATGATGGTGCCCTCTGTTGCTTTGACTGTCCTTACCTTTGCAGCCTGGTCCTCTCTTCCTTCCTATGCGCTCAAGGTACCCCAAAGAACACCGTTCCAGTCACCGCTTGGTATCTCAAACTCGGCGACAGGAGATTGGAAATGGACGGATGTACGTCTATTGCTTCATCCATCGATGCGATAGATAGGCTGATTTAAGGACAGATTGAACCAAGCCGAGATCTGGTCTGGCATCCTTGCTTCAAAGAGTTTCAATGTGCGAGATTAGATGTACCACTCGATTGGCTGGATCCTTCAGACGATGCGCGTGTTGTACTAGCCGTTATAAAGTTGCCTGCCACCGATCTTGAGGATTACAAAGGCCCAGTATTCACGAATCCAGGTGAGAGCTCTAGTCAGTGGGCTATTCATATCAGTGCTAAGGTTTAGGTGGTCCTGGTGGATCTGGAGTATGGTCTTTGAGAAGAGGAGGGAAAGCTCTTCAAAAGGTAGTAGGCGCAAATCATGATATCATAAGTTTCGATCCTCGAGGCGGTAAGTAATATGTACGCACTTATATACAGAGTGAAATCAGCCCCTGACCAAGTCTAGTCGGAGCGTCCACTCCTGTCCTAAACTGTTGGCCATCGCGGCAGAGCGAATACGTCTGGTCCTTACAAGATGTAGGCGTGATTGACTCGCATCCGGGCCTAATATACGATGCATATGCTCGTGCAGCTGCTTCTTCGGAGCTGTGTACCTCTTTTGTTGGAGGCAATGAGACCACGGGGATATATGGACCATTAAGTTTCGTCAGCACCACATCAGCGGCTCGAGATATGTTGGAAATCCTGCATAAGACTGGACATGAGAAGATAAGGTACTGGGCATTTAGTTATGGTTCAGTTCTTGGTGGGATGTTTGCATCTATGTATCCCGATAAGATTGATCGAATGGTAAATGACGGTATGTGCTCTTACGGTTAAATATTTATTCCTTTGTTATAATGACACGGATGTAGGAAACGTTGATTATGAAGAATGGGTCAACCGCGCGCATACACATTTTCTTCAGGACGCAGATACAGTTATGGCTGCATTTTATGAGCTTTGCCACCGTGCCGGACCCTCTCGGTGTGCCATCTACGAGCCTACTCCGGCTGCGATTGAAAAGCGCTTGAATAGCCTACTTGAAAAGCTCAAAATCAGTCCTCGGGTTGTATCAGACATCCCTGCCAGTTGTGTAGGTACTTGCCCAGGAGTCACAGTCATTCCTGAGCTCGTCACGTACTCCTCTCTTAAACGCCTCATATCTACCAGTCTTTATCGCCCTATCCAGCTTTTCCCTGAACTCGCTCGTGTCTGTGCTGCACTTGAACAGGGAGATGGTGCTCCTTTCTTAGAAGTAGCTGGTGCTTGGGGATTGCGCCAGAAACAGTTCTCATGTGAATGCGGAATTCCAGGCATTCCGGAAGATCCAGAAGGGACCGATGATGCATTCCGAGCAATTATGTGTTCAGATGGCTTAGCAGAAAAAGATAATGTGGAGGGATTTATTCGCTATGCGGAGGATTTAATGGAGATGAGTTCTGCTGTTGGCGCAGTAAATATTCTGTTTCGAATTGCTTGCGTGGGCTGGAAAGCAAAAGCCAAGTGGAGATACTCAGGTATTCTCCCTCCGCTGTTAATAATGATTATCATAGAACCACAAGGCTAACTATTAGGGATGGTATAGAACCATTTGGCGGCAATACCAGCTATCCTCTTCTCTTCATCGCCAATAAAGCCGACAACGTGACTCCGTTTCGTAGCGCACGAAATAATGCGGATAGATTCAAGGATTCTGTAGTTCTGGTCCAAAACTCCTATGGTGTAAGTAGATACTCTTCACAGCCATCCTTTTGCTCAGCAGATGCACGATATTCAAAGTCAGGCTGACATCTCTTAGCATACCTCGTTAGCAGCTCCTTCATCCTGCACAGCATCGCATGTAAGAGCTTATTTCCAGGATGGAATCCTACCGGTTCCAGGTACTAAATGTGACGCCGATATTGCTCCTTTCCAAGAGGTTGCCGATTTGTCTAAGGCCGCAGATAATGGAGTAGAAGAAATTCAGCATGCATTGTGGGAGTTAATGGAGGTCATGCCTTGGACAAATTTTGGAGGTAGGATATAGTGTACAAGCTGCCATTGCAAAGAAGGATTAAGATCCAAATGATAATTCCCTGCTGATTCGTTTTCATGCCCGATCATCCAAATCATTATATGAAAAAGGTCCTCAATTGCACAAATCAAAAGTGTAATATACCCGAGTCTATCTTACACAAGCCCTAACCAAACGCAGCGCCAAGGTCCAAGTGCCCCTAATCGAATACAGTAGTCTTAAAGTGGATTTAACCACTGTTAGTTTTGTACTTGAGCTCCCATCTCTCCACTATATTCCCGCCAAATGCCGACTCGAAGATCATCTTAGTAAAGTCATTGACATCTTCAGGAGTGGATTCTGCCAGCAACCTATCCATCTCCGATATCTGCATCAATCCCACATTTACCTCAGCACACAGCTTTTCCCACGCTGGAGCTGACTGAGCCTCCCAGACCCCTCCACGGGTCGTGAAAACCATACTACCCTTACACGGAACCGCTCTACCTTGTTGAATTGCCAAATATATCGTTTGCAGGCCAGAGGCAATAATCCATGTACGACGAATGCTCTCAGCAAGTATCCAGGAATACCAAAGGAGATTGCTACCGCGCTCGATATCGGATAGACTGAGGCCCGCAAGAGCTTTCTCGTGGGCTGGCGAGACCATGAAGCTACCTAAGCATGTAGTCTGACTGGCTTGTTCAATCATCTGCTGCAGCCAGCTGTCCAGCACGGGAATGTAACTCTCGGCAAGGTGCCGAAGTCGAATGTCCCCGTCACAGAGACCAATGATCTGATAAACTAGTAAGGCATGAACTCGAGCCAGTTGCTCAAGAGAGTCAAGAGAAACTGAATTCATAGCCACGCTCTCTGGCGAAGTAGCTCCTGAGTCCCTGCCCTGTTCTGATACTAATAGCTTGGCTCGATCCTCGATGATGCGAAGCACGATTCTCTCGTTCGATGCCGTCTTATTGAAATAGGACGACAAAGCAGTATATGCATCCTGGACCGACCTAGGAAACCGTGTTTGGTACAAGTGAGAGTGGATGAAGGGATTGCTTTCCTTCTCGATCCATTGTCTGAGCCACTCGTGAATCCTTAAGATAGTGCGTCTCAGATCTGTAGCAGCAAATGAACCATACTCAGCCTGCGGTAAAGGAAGGATCTCCCAGGTATGTTGAGAAGTAAACCAAGTCGAAGGTACCTGGTTATCGACTGAAGTACCAGGTGAACTGGGACTTGGCCCGAGGACCAGCCTCCCATCTTCGGCCCTGCTAGATTGATTGGCTGCGGAATATACACATAACTGATTGCCATAAGGCAGGACATCAGCCGCTACAGGTGACGAATACTCTCCCTCGCAAAGGACAAAATTGGTCCGCCTGGGCGGAGGATACCTGCACTCTATGCCGCGCTTCCTGCACCTCGAGCAACATGGTTTTTGCCTTTCGCATCTCCGCTTTGCCATTGCGCAGGCGCTACAGGCTTTAGTCGGTAAACGTCCAGCCATGATTCTAGCTATCAGCTCTAATACGCGTAGAATTCTAAAGAGCATTCGCCAACTTATTGCGGACTTTGGTAATGATATTATTAAGCGGAGTCGAGATAGTACGTACAATGATGCTGCGCCGCTGCGGGAACTATCTCCTTTGGGATAGTCACCGCAGTGTCGCCATATATGGCGAGCTCTGGTATCAAGCTACTTTTCAATCTGCGGAAGCCATCCATTTAGGGGTAGTCGCCACTGTTATAGCTTAATTTCTAATGATACAAGGGGTTATCATGGCCCTGATACTTCCCGAGATGGCAAATAGCGGGGGATCTATTCCGCCGTTCCTGACATCCATCGTTGGCGGCGGGTAAGTCAAGAACTAAGTGAAGTTAATATTTATTATTGTATGATCCGCAACTGTATATAAAGCACGATCTAGCCTGCTAGATGTAAACTCGACGGTTAACTCTATCATCCCGCATTCAACACCTGCACTTACCTATCAATCAATTCTTTCAGAAACTACATATTTACACAACCCAAGCTCAGTAACGCTCCTTAATCATGTCAGTGTGGAAGGATCTATTTCAACAAGCCATTGGAACCAACTTCACCAAGCTGGTCCATCGGCAGTCTTATCCCGCCATCTCGCCTTCGAGACCAGAGCTGAATCAAGCAGGGAGGGTAGTACTGATAACTGGAGGCGGTACTAACATCGGGCTTGCTATAGCTCGAGCCTTCGTGGAGGCTGCGGCTGACACAGTCATAATTATTGGTCGTCGGGCTGACGTGCTGGCAACAGCAGCTTCCAGCCTTGAGCAAGAGGCGAAAGATGCACACACCAAGACCAAAATCATCGCCCGTGCCTGTGATGTTACCAACCTAGCGGAAGTCGAGGCATTCTGGAAGGACCTTGCGAGCCAGAACATCACGGTTGACGTTCTTGTGTCTAATGCCGCCAAGTTCACACAAGATAAACCAATACTAGAGCTCGGCGCAGATGAAGTCTGGTCTCAGTTCGAAGTAAACACCAAGGCTCCGCTATACTTCGCTGAGAAATTCAATGCTCAGCCCGGGGAGAAACAAAGGGCAAGTTTCTCTTATTTTTTGAAACTCGCTCATTATTCTACTATGCCTTAATGATACATATATATCTAACTATCTAAACTCACAGTTCATCGTCAATGTATCGACCCAAGCAATACACATGACAACTCATCCTACGATATCCGTGCGTCCAGCATATACTCTTACGAAGATGGCCGGAACGTTGTTATTCCAGGTCATCGCGCAAAATGTATCACCCCAGAAACTACAAGTCATCAGCTTCCACCCAGGCCTCATATGGAACGAGGGGTGGAAGACATTAAACCTGCCACCGGACCTCGGATTTGACAATCGTAAGATATTCCTTCTGCCATATCGGGAGCGACGAGCTGTGTTATAATACGTGCTAATAATATATTTGTTACTCAATTTAGCTGGTCTTTGCGGTGCATTTGCCGTTTGGGCTGCAACGAAAGAGGCGGAATTCCTTCATGGCCGCTTTGTTTGGGCATCTTGGGACGTCGAGGAACTGGCAACGGGAGAAATTCGGAAGCGTATTGATGAGGATCCGTACTTCCTTAGAGCCTCGATTGTTGGCCTAAATGGTGCACTTAAGGCTTGATGTCGGAGGCAGCAATAACGTTGTATGAGATTGATGTGCACGGCAGCCACTTGAGGAGAGATAATTTAGATGATAGAATAGGTAGCTAGGAATCATACGCCGCTTGATGGTATAAACTCGGATAGGCGCCTCCACCAAGTCAAAATTTTCAAGAAGACCTGAGGTTGTAAGCCCCTGATTGGTCGCACGCTTACGCAAGATCTATACCAGAGTAACAAAAATAGTGTTTGTTCAATACAGGTAATGTCATTAAAATTTTATACAATACATATATACAGTCGACCCTCGCTTGGACCGGACTTGGGGTATCTTGTACAAGTGACGAATCACGCAAATGAAAGTCGTCTCCTCAGTTTGCTTTATTCCCTCCACCATACTCATTCATCATCGCCTCACGCACCATTTCACCGCAGAGCTTCGCAGTTGGGTTAGAAGCAACCGCCAGAGCCTTAGCAATCTCGTTTCCATACCGTCCACCCAACATGAAATGCCTCGAAGCATTCTCCTCAAAGTCTATTTTCATCCACCCAGCTTCTCTTCTCTGCTCATCTATTCTCAGATTTTCACTGTTTGTCGAGAGTCGTTTTGCGGAGAGGTGATATATAGCACCTTTTTGGGTGTGAGCTTGAGAAAGAGTCTTCGCAGCTTGTGGAGATATGGCAGCAAAAGAGGTTAGTGGGCTTAGCAAGGATATGGCTGCATCAAGATCTGATAACACTTTTTTCGATGCGGTTACCAGTTCCTGGTCTGAGCAGGACTGGCTCAGAGCAGTAGGCCTATCGGAGCCTTGCACTAGCATCTCATCGCCGTATATTCGACGTAAGGCTTGCGCTCTGTTATTTCGTGCACTGGCATACTCGGGAAACTCGTTGATAAGATCATCAAACTCTGCAACTGCCTTTTGATATATCGATAGAAAGGCTTCAGAAGATTGATCTGGTTCTAATGAAGAGTGTTTCAGTTCTCCTTTTTGTATTGAGGAGATGATAGCACTTTCTCTCTGAACAATAGTTTGATAGGTCGTGTTGTTGGTAATGCGTGGATCCTTAGGTAGAGAGCTATCGATCATTATTGGAGCTGAAGGCCCTGATTCTGGATCCTTGATCTTTTCTAACACGACGAGGTCGCGAGGCGTTAGAGTGGCGGCAGCCATGTCGAAGGAGGATTGCTTTAGGAAAATCTGATAAGTTATGCTGTCGAACCGGACTATAAGTCAAATCTCTTCTTTTTATATCCGAAATATATCAGCAAGGTAAAAACACCCTGAAATAGAAGTTGGAACAAATGATTATACGCTGCAAGAATAACGGAGATGTGGAAACCAGCAGATATCTACTTTTGGTCTGGCAGAGCTTATCTAATCAACCCATCAGGAGCCTACCCCAGCTTTCGTCATGAGGATCGGCTTAAGGCTCTCGGATAATCGTGGCGGTGGGCGACCGCGGGGACATCTGTGGTGCTGTTGGCAGCCGTACAAGGCGGTCGGCGGCTGAACACGGCTTTCATCGGAGAGTGCGGAATTATCTACACCACGACAACGTCAGTGTTCGCCATGATCAAGATCACGATTGACTCTTGGACTGGTACGCGTAGTCCGGTACTGCGCGCTCTCGTGGATGTATGGCCCGGTTTCTTCGGGCTGGATCATGGCCAGGTTTGTAGCGGTAAGTGCGGGTTAGTGCTCCTCTCCCTTGATATCCATTACTACACATCTTGCTGTGCCGAGAATGAGGTTTGTATATCTACGCCTCTTCCTTCTTTTTTGGTCTTAATAATATTTCTTTATTCGATCATCCTACAAGTATATACCATTTAGCTCTAGCCATCAGCTGTAGAGCCTTTACCTCCAAGCTAAGCTTCTTTCTTCTGTTCCATTTGGTCGAAACATATATATAAGCTTTTGCCACTGCCAACATGGCGCCATCAGCTATCACTCCTCCCGTTTTAACGCCTACAGCGTTAACATTCCCTACATCACATAACACAGCTTCTACTGTAGATGGTACACCCAACTTCTATGGCTACGACCATCTCACATGGTATGTTGGCAACGCCAAACAAGCTGCATCTTACTACACAACTCGCCTTGGCTTCAAGAATATCGCATATAGAGGTCTCGAGACAGGAAGCCGATACATTGCTTCCCATGTCGTCGGCTGTGGAAACATCAGATTCGTCCTTACCTCACCCGTAAAATCACACAGCGCGCTTGCAGATGACACCCAGATATCACACGAGGAGCGTGAACTCATCAGAGAGATGTCGGAGCACCTCGAGAAGCATGGTGATGCAGTAAAAGATGTGGCTTTCGAGGTGGATGACGTAGAATTGGTATATCGGCGAGCTGTGGAGCAGGACGCTGTGTCAGTGCAGCCCCCAAAGACTGTCAGCGATGAGCATGGCTCCGTCACAACAGCAATCATCAGGACATATGGAGATACAACACACACGCTCATCTCTCGCAACTCTTACAATGGCGTCTTCCTACCAGGCTTCAAACCCATTCCGGCTCATAAGATGGACCCTCTGCAATCTACTTTACCAAAGGTCCCTCTCGAGGTGATAGACCACTGCGTGGGGAACCAAGACTGGGGAGCGATGCAGGCAGCCTGCGAATACTATGAGAAGTGCCTTTCATTCCACCGTTTCTGGTCTGTCGATGATTCGCAAATCTGCACCGAATTCTCAGCCCTGCAATCAGTTGTTATGGCGTCGCCAAACAACGTGGTCAAGATGCCCATAAATGAGCCGGCCCACGGGAAGAAGAAGAGCCAGATCGAGGAATATGTGGAGTTCTATGGCGGCGCCGGTGTCCAGCACATCGCTCTTCGCACCAACGATATCATCACCTCCGTCTCGAACATGCGTGCGAGAGGCGTTGAGTTCATTAGTGTCCCAGAAACCTACTACACAACCATGCGCCAGAGACTGAAGTCCGAGAAGCGGTCGTGGAAATTGAACGAGGATTTCGACACCCTCCAGAAACTGGACATCCTAATTGATTTCGACGAGGGCGGCTATCTGCTACAGCTGTTCACGAAACCATTGATGGATCGGCCAACCGTGTTTATCGAGATCATTCAGAGGAATGATTTTGAGGGGTTCGGAGCAGGTAATTTCAAGAGTTTGTTTGAAGCCATCGAGAGAGATCAGGCTGAGCGAGGAAATTTGTGAGAATGATTTGAAGTGGAAGTGGCAAGCCTGGATGAAGGATTCTTTTTTTAATTATATCATTTAAGATCTGCCTGGAGAGATTGAAAGGGAAAATAATGATTTCCTTGGGAGTTGTCAACGATGTCATGACTACATAATTCACAGATTATATAGGAAAAATATAAAAATATAAAAATCAACCCAATTTCATCAAATTGAATATTGCGAATAACACTTTGAAATGAAAAATCTTCTGTACAGTACTCCTTTGTTACCTTTCGCAACAGATTCGGGGATGAATAGTAGTGCTTTGGGCAGCTGTTCATTTCGTCGTACGAGTGCAACTCACCAACTCACCAACTCACCAATCCGCCAAACCCCTCTCACGAAACGACTCAGGAGAAAGAGCTGAAAAAAATTCACCGCTTTCAAGTTTCAACAGCAGGGGAACGGGGCAGAGACGACGGATATAACTGGCTGAAAAGGTTGCTCAGTCAGCACTACTGTGGTGCTTTGTTCCAAGGTGGCAACTAATGGCTATGGTTGCCGGCCTTATGAAGGCTTATCCATTGCATAAGTTATGCATATCTCACCCTGCACTGAGTCAGCTATGGGTTTTTTCCCCCTGGGTTTATTCTTAGCTACTCGCACAAGTACGGGGAGGGATGCGCGATTCTGGACTCGTCCATAGAAGTTGAGCATGTGGAGCTCCCGGCGTGAACACGAGAACGCCAATTAAAATCCCCAGTCGTGCCCAGTGCTTTTCACCAAACAGCAGCGGCTCGCTTTTGCTTGTGGCACTGTCAATTGTGCTCTGGGCCCACCGAGGCAGTGCAATTTCGGCTTCTTCTTGCTTTTTGGTTCCAGAACACTTCGAGCTCCTCTGGGGATGATGGCTCGATGCAGGAGATGATTATTATTTCAATCGTATTTTGTGTACAGCCCTATATTGCGGCGCATGGAGTGCAGTAGTAAGTCCTGTAATAGCGCAATAATGGCATATACTGTAAACTTAAAAAAAGTTTTCTCCTCAAAAATAGCCACTTCAAGGCTTAATTAAGATTCATGAGTAATCACTAGTTTACCACGTTGCTTAGTGACATGTTGGACTGCAGTAATATCGTTCCACATCGTACACGATGAGATGCGCTGGAGATCGACCTTTTGTCTTCGTACCTGAGCGTGTCAGCCCAACGACTCAACCTACATTGAAGCTGGTCAGAAGTGCTGTAACTTGCGATACGGGCATGACCGTAGGGTAAGGTACCTGCCAAGGCCGGTGTCAACCGTGCGGCTGTCGGAATGCATTGCTGCAGTTGACCGTTACTGTCTTGAATCAACCGGGGAAGGATCTTCAAGATGCTACCTCCGAACACGATTGCAATTGATGCAGGAGAAGGGCTGAACGACCGAGCGATTGAGGGCAGATCGGGATGTCAAATGTACAGTAGTCTTTTGTTTCGTTTCTCAATCAAAGTGCGGTAATACTTGACTTCATCCAAGTACCCAGGACGTGGTGGTGTGCCAATGGCCCGACCCGTCCGCCCACAACAGGGTCTTATTCGCCATCCTCACAATGAGACACGCCCCCTGCAGCAATCCCTTGAACCGCCTCAAACGTTGGGGTATTTTTGTCGTTTCGTCTGCAGGGCGCAAACACCCCCATTCCAGCGCTGCAGCCGTCCGCTGTGCCTATCATCGCCGCGCTCTCTACGGAGTATGCTCCAGGGGCAGTGACAGGTCGTTTTCCCGCTGTGGAGAAACGCGTTCTTGGGTGACACGGAGTCAACGGCCCAGGCGTCTGATGTAACCCCTGAGTTCTGACTTTTCCTGGGCCAAGGAAGTCTCGATCCTCCCTTAAGCATCCACTTCGCCGCTGGGTTTCATTCTTTTGTTTCTTCTCCGCACTCTTTTTCTTTTCGTACTTATAATATATACTGTATATCTTTTTCGTTCTCCCTTCGTCTGGTTGCTAGTCCGTATTACTCGCGTCTCTTCCTTCTGGTATTTCTCAGAAGCTCGATCTCGGCCCTTAGACTCTTTTCTGCCCCCATCCTCACACCATGGCAGACGACGCTCCAGCTCCAGTTGCAGCAACTGCACCTCCAGCTGTAGATCACGATAGCCACACTCATGCAGATCAGCCCAATTTTCTTCAGAACAGGCACGACACCTCCCGGAAGTCGACATGGACCAAGTCTATTCTCGACTTCACTCCCAGTGGCGCGCAAACCCCAATGAGCCTGGGCCGAATGGAGCACATTGATGGATTCGACTCCTATTTTGTATGTTTAAGATAATCGCCACAATTCCAATTGATCTAATATGCTGACTTGGCCTTAGGTTGGCCCCCGCAACTTAGACGCTCACAGCAAATTGCCTTATTTCCTGCGACTCCACGGCTCGGTCACTCCCCGTTTGATCCTCCCTATACTCATCGTTGGGGGCTGGGCGACTTGCATAACTTGTATCTCGAGATTTGTCTCCAACCTCAGCGTCAGCAATCTTCTGTTGACTGTCCTCGGTTTTGTGATCTCTCTTGCGTTGTCGTTCCGTTCCTCCACCGCTTACGAACGTTACTCCGATGGCCGTAAAGCCTGGGCTACTCTCTCGGTGCAATGCCGCAATCTGGCTCGTTATTTCTGGGTACATGTGGAGGAGCGACCAGAGTGCTCGAAGGACGATCTGCTGGCCAAAATCACGGCGATGAACTTGATTCTTGCATTTGCCGTGTCCTTGAAGCATAAGCTTCGCTTCGAGCCTTACGCACACTACCCTGATCTCGCCAGTCTGATCGGCCATCTCGACACATTCGCCAAGAACGCTCACAAAGAGGAAAATATGGTGGAGCAGAAGAAGACTCCATGGAAGCGCGCCGGCGAATTCTTGGGTTTGAGCGTGGCCATGTCAAATCCTCGCAAAGCCCTCAAGCGCGCCGACCGTCCCCTGGGAAACTTGCCTCTGGAAATCTTGACATACTTGAGCGCCTACGTCGAAGAAGTGAACAACAACGGAACACTCAAGTCCGCCATTGTCTTTGGTCAAATCAGTATGTGTTCTAGCTTCATCATCTTCCCAAATAAATACTGACAATATATACAGTGACATCCCTTGCTGCTTTGACAGACACCCAGTCCAACGCCGAACGTGTCCTGACTACCCCTCTCCCCGTCGGATACAACATCTTAATCAGCCAAATTGTCCTCCTTTACGTCTACTTGCTTCCATTCCAATTGTACAACAGTCTCGGCTGGGTTACCATCCCCGGCACCATGGCAGCAGCATACATCATTCTCGGTCTAGCTGCCATTGGAAACGAGCTCGAGAACCCCTTCGGAAACGATGTTAATGATTTACCACTTGACCAATACTGCGAAGAACTTGCAAACGAAATCAACACGCTCACCAGTGTGCCAGCACCCAAATTTGGTGATGTTATGAGGAAAGAGAACAAAGTCCTTTGGCCATTGAGCGAGCACGGTTACGAGAGCTGGACAGATAGAACCGAGGATGATATCCGCCATGCCCTGAAGACGAAGGTGCTAGTGGGGAAGGGAGTCCCATTCGCCCAGGGCCCACGTAGTCTAGACGGAGTCACGCTGGACGCATAATCCACCACCGCCTCCGTTCTACACATATTTTCTTTCTCGAGACGGCCAACTATACATTTGAGGCTTAATGCACATAAATCTCCTCCTGGGTGATGAGAGGGATCCGGTATTCATGGGAAATGGAAATCTGCTTTTTTTGCTGTTTGTATGGCTCTTTGTTTTTTTTTTTTTTTTTCATAATGCATATATACCACCGGAAGCCAAAATTGTGCGAAATTTCTGGGAGTGGGAAATTGGGAAACTAAAATGGGAGATGCTTTTTTTCTTCGCTTTTTATATTGGAAACTTACACATCGTTGCATTGCGCGGCGTTCTTTTTTGACAGTAATGCTCAATTTAATTGTTGAAAGATATCACAAATTCATTCTCTTCTTGCGCAATAATTGATTCAGCTCGTTGTATTGTTTCCCTGCCGGGGACGAGAGTAAATGATCCATCATGGCTAGCCGTTAGAGTATTCGACTTCCGAGATATGAATTGACGACGTTTCGGATGTCTCGAATTCTTGCAGTATTGGTACAGTGTTATACTTCCTACTAGATTGCGTTAGGGCGCCCGATCTAAAGATGGCTGTAGAAACATGCCATTGGTTTAGCTTAGCTTAGCTTGGTAGAACACTCTATTTTACTTAAGCATATATTTTATTAGGCTAACTATAGAATGCATATAAGATAGGAAGTAGTGCAAACAAGCTCAGTATCTCTCTAGCGTCTTATAGTAGCTGGAGGTTATATAGTTGTCTTTCGGATAGTGTTAAATGGGCTGAATACGCTGTTGGTCAACCCGAAAGGGCTTACCAAAGTCTTCGATGAAACGTGATGATATTATTTCATATCATTCTTGGATCAAGTTACGATTATTTGGTCGGCTCCAGGCAACCTTGTGAGTCACTCTCACACATGTCATATCATAATGTGTCTCAAACCTTTATAAGCTGGTTCTTACAAATCATTATTACATGGTACCTCAAAGGAATATTCCAGAAGCCTAACATATTGTACCCGGCATTGACTTATATTCTAGTTCCTTCATAGTTAGTTACTGTAGCTAAACACTGATCAGCTGCAAATTTTATTCAATAATTCCATTGTCCCGGCATTTTTCTACCAGCACCCAACATGTTCATATATCTTTTGATTTCTCTGGAATAGCTACAGCTAAAAAGTGTATGGTTCAAGCTGAGAGCCGTGTCTCTGTAGGTGCCCACAAATGACTGCAGGGTACGCACAGCGGCTAGTTAGCTTATACAAGGGTAAGCTTTTTGTGGCTTACGGTTTTTCCATCAATCACCACCCATCCCGCCTCTGCTGTTGCCCCTCCCCATTACTTCTTTGGGCTTTAACTCTAGCTTTAGACCCCAACAAGGCTCGCATCGCCCCTGATCCGACTCTACCGACCCTGAATTATGGGATATTGTGCGAATGACGTGCTTTGAAAACGCAGTTGTGTTATCACGGAGTGCAAAGAGTGGGATGCTTGTTCAAGAAAAAGTCTCTTGTTTCTAACAGACTTGTGCCCGACACAACCGCGTTAAAGAAAATATTCCTAATAAAATTGATAGCTGAGAAAATATCTGAATTACTCAATTACTAAGAATTACTATAAGAGGTAGTAAAGTGATGGCGGTAAATAAACTGCGAAGACTCGATTCTTCTGGCTACTTTTATAGAGGATTTGAGATGGTCGGATGCCCGTGTAGCGTGCTTTGGGGATAGGAGCTTAGAGGTTCAGGCTTAATAGGTAAACAATACTGGACACCAAGTAACTAATAGACTTTTATGTGAGCTGATCCTCCAATAAGCGTACCCGTAATCGTATCTCCCATGGCCCTTGATGCAGCTTTTTGGAGCCTTTAACACGGCCAGATCAGTCAAATCTGCCCTTACAAATAGAGGAACTTGATATCATCCAAACGGTGATATATAATACAGCTAGTCGCAGATGATAGCTCTAAGCAAAAGGTAATAAGTCTTCAGTACGATGAGAAAAAGGCACGATTTCGGCCCGACGGTTGCTACATGCGATTTACCACTTTCCCGTACCTTATCTCGAAGTCATCCAAGTCCTGCAGCTTGAACCTTGAGCTCCACGTGCGGCAGAGCGATCCGATAAATGCAGCTTTGAGGGTTGGAAGATGCGATTGCCGTGGGGCATGACGTGCTAGAGAGGCGCCCAGGATGGCGGCAGATCACTGTCCGGGCTCACCAACTTCCAGCACCGTCGCCCTCGTCCTAAAGCTGTCCCGAATGCACTCGCGCCTTAAGCCCTGTACAGCATAGACTCGAGTTGCTGCTACCACAGCATTCAAAAGCACCGCTGATCCTCATCCTTCTCACAGGTTATGATCCTCCTCCCTCAATGCTTCATTTCTGGTGAGGACAGTTGATTCTTTGCTGTCTTTGTAGCCTTTATCTGGCTTCAATAAAGGAGTTCAATCGATCATGGCCAAGATATCTAACCTCTACTTAATCACCGCCATCGTCACTATTGGCGGTCTGCTACAGGGCTTCGATATCTCCTCCCTCTCTGGCATCCTTGGCACCAAGCCTTTCAAGGAGCACTATGGGGCCATCGATTCGTCTGTCCAGGGCGGCGTAACGGCCTCGATTTCTGGCGGCTCTTTCATGGGCTGCCATGCCGCGTTCCTGCTAATCGACAGGCTTGGCAGAAAGCCACTGCTGCAGATTGCTTGTATCATCTTCACCATCGGCGCCATCCTGTGCGCTGCGAGCGTTGACATTGCTATGCTAATTGTTGGTCGATTTATCTGTGGATTTGCAGTTGGTGAGTGGCAAAAGCGCAACAATATGGTTTACTCAAAATAAATGGGTTGGCGTCGTAGCCACATAGGATATTATTCTAATGCGCTGGTGATTTAGGTATCTTCACATCGACGGGACCCACGTACCTGGCAGAAGTCACTCCCCGCAATATCAGAGGCAGAATCTTGTCGTTACAGCAGTGGTCTATTACTTGGGGTGTACGTTGAAACACTAGATACCATCTAAAAATTAACTGCAGTAAACTGAAAATGAAACTAGGGTCTCATCATGTACTACATTGCTTTTGGAGCCTCCTACACAAAGACGAAGGCTGCTTTCCAAGTTCCATGGTCTGTGCAGATTGCACCAGCAGTTGTCATGTTCATCGGACTCTACTTCCTTCCGCGCTCTCCTCGATGGCTCGCTTCAAAGGACCGCTGGGAGGAAGCTCTTCAAACCTTAGCCGACCTACATGGCAATGGCGACACCTCGAATCCAATAGTACAAGCCGAGTACACCGAGATCCAGGAAGCAATGGAAGTTGACCACGCTATGGGCAGTGTGAGCTGGAGAGAGCTAGTTGACCCGGTCAACTTCCAGAGAATCTCGACTGGTATCTTTGTCCACATCTGGACCCAGCTCTCAGGCAATAACGCCTTGCTTTACTATATCACGTACATCTTTCAGATGGCTGGGCTTACGGGAAACACCAAGTTAATTGCGTCGTCAATTCAATACGTAATTAACGTTGTGATGACATTGCCCGCTATTCTTTTCCTTGATAAAGTTGGACGTCGACCCGCCCTTCTTTTTGGTTCCGTTATGATGATGACCTGGCTATACGCAACTGCAGGATTATTGAAAGTGTACGGTCACGGAGTTCCCGGTGGACTTGATGGAAATGCCGTAGTCACCTGGGTCGTGCATGGCCCTGCCTCGAAAGCAGTTATCGCGTGCACATACTTGCTCGTTGGAACCTACAGCACCACATGGGCACCAATAAGCTGGGTATACCCACCTGAGATCTACCCTCTCCGTCTCCGAGGAAAAGTAGTCTCTATTGCTACTTCGGCAAACTGGATATTGAGTTTTGCGATAAATTACTTTACGCCTCCAGCCTTCCAGAACCTGGCCTGGAAGACATTCCTGATATTCGGCACCTTTAATGTTGCGTCTGGCATCCATGCATTCTTCTTCTTCCCAGAAACCAAGGGCAAATCACTTGAAGGTAATTTCACTCATCGCTCATTTCTAATGTTCTCTTCTGGTATGCTAATGCATATTTGTAGATATCGATGAATTGTTCGCAAAAGGTGTCAAGGCGTGGAAGACGAGCAGTCAACCAACTGGAGATCGATTTGGAGAGATCGTACAAACTATTGAGCAAAAGGGAGCACAGCATGTTATAGCAGCTGAGGTTAAGGATTAGAAGAACCGGGATAATTTGGTTAATATTTTTAATTACTATCATATCTCGAACACTTATAAAAAAAATTCACGGCAGGGATGAAGAGTCATCCTCTCACACCACTCATACTCATCCCTGTATAATATCCGACAACAATGTTTCCGTAAAACTCCAAATCGCACTAGAATCATGAGCCTGCCACGCCGCGCCGGTATACCAAACCCCACGATGTCCTTGAAGAGCATTAGCCCTCCTATAAAACCCTGCTCGTATCTGCTCCGGAGTTACATGCTGAAAGAACGGTACATGTGCGCTAAATGCCTTCCACTCGATCTCCTTGGGTGCATGTAGACCCGGGATTTTCAATCTGCGTAGTTCCGCGAGGATGTTTGCCTTGACCGTCTTCTCATCTTGCGGGATAGGAGCCCCGTATTTTATATCGATCAGCCCCGGCTGGGCAGTGACGTCGAAAGCATATGTTCCCGGGAGAGCGGGGAGATTGAACGGGGTGTCGATGCCGTTGTTCACAATATCTGTGCTGGGAGGAATGCCCGTATTTGCGCTGAGTCCGGTGTAGTAGCCTTCATAACGATATGTACTAAACACGTCTTTTTCCTGTTTGTCGAGGTCCCAGCCTCTGAAATTACTGGAAATAGGAGGGATTGCTACGACGACTTTCTTGGCTTTGATGAGCTTCTTTCCGTGTGGCGTTTGAACAACGATTTTGGTTGTGCCGTGGGGACTATTGCTACGATCGACTGAGAGGATGTGGGATGAAAGGAGGAGGCTTTTTGCTTTGGAAAATCTGTAAGGTTTCGAAGTTAGCTTTCTTTAATTTGAGAAGTGTATGCATGAATTGGGTGATTGTTCTCTGAGTGCAGTTTGTTGATACTTCAAAAGCACTCTGAAAATATGGCTTTTATTCAACAAATGCTCGTGAGGGAACTTGATGTAATTTCATACTCGACTGTAGCTGCATCATATATCAAGTGATTATCGCGCGCCACTGTAGCCACAAAGCCTGCTTGAAGAGACTGCACCAAGTCAAGGCTGAACAGCTTCATGGTGTATAGAGTCGGCTGCTCAAGGAGATCGTTGTGTCCTTGACCGAGACCCGTAACCGTCTGGACCAAATCACCCAGATCATACTTCTGAATGAAGTCTTTCCACGGTATTAGTAGCTCCTCAGGAACTGGATCCGGGAGGTTTATTCCGTTCACTAGGAACGGGTATTTCTCTAGCTGGGTTACCCAGGTCGCTATGGCCGCAGATGGATCCGGGGAGACAAAGTTATCGAGTACCTCTCCTGTATGGAAGTCAACATGGTAGGTGGTATTGGCTGGGTCAGTAATAGCTGGCCCAAGTGGGACTTTGTAATGGGCAAAATAATCTCTGACAATAGACGTATTATGAAAGACCACGACGGCGTAGTCAATCTTCAGACCAGAGCCGGGGACTGTATAGGTATTGGTATGGCCACCCAGGATAGGTTCCTTCTCAATCACCACAACGCTCTGGCCTAGCTGACGAAGACGAGTTGCAGCGTATGTGCCACCTGAACCACCTCCAACGACGCATACATCACGAACGATGATGTCATCTGTCCTATAATCTTCGTCCCGGGTACTATGGACTTCCGGGAGAGCAGTGACGAGACAAAGATAAGTTGACAGCAGGGCTTTAGTGAAGCCTTTCATTATGGAAGAATGCAACACTGGCAATGAATACAAGTATGTCTTGTGATCCTGCGGATCATGGAAAGTTCGGGACGAGAGAAATATAAGCTTATATACATATGATCGGTCACCGCATACATCGTAAGCTGACACTGCCGTTCAGCCCCGCATAAAATTAATTTATTACTCAATACCAATCTAGATCAACGATTTCAGCCTCTGGGTGGCTACTTCCGTTACCATTGTCTCCAGCTCTAGGTCTCTGTCTCCCTCTGAGCTGTCGTCCAAGACACGGCATGGCAGAAGCTAGATTTGAGTGGACGCTTGAGAGCCTTGGCAATTTTCCGCCATCTTGTGAAGTGTACACGTATTTTAAGCTCTGATATATTATCTACGGTAGATGCGATGCTGATTTCCTAATGAGATTTAGTGAAGTGCCGGGATTAGAAATCCATCTGTAAACCCTTGCCGTCACGGGCATGATGTTGCTCTCAGCGCGTAGCCGTCTGAGATGATTGGTCACACTTATTAAATGCAGTTATGTTCGTACTATCGATTATGACGTTCAGCTATTAGCGTACTGAAATTAATGTATCACTTTCTCTACAGTATTGAACTTGGATATAACCTCGATAACATAGAGAAGTGAATGTATAATTGATTAGGAAACTTCACTAATAACCCATGTATACCGCACGGTTGAGTAAGCTGACCCCCTAATTAAGAGTGAATGCTGGTGGTAGGTTCATTCTGCTATACGCGCACAGTATTCCCGGTAGCTCTCCCACTCCGGCAAATTTCCCACTTTCAAGATGAACACCACCATACTTCTAAATATTATAACTTAATAATGACAAATCCGATTAAATTGAAATTAATAAATTAGCTATATTACAAGTTATAAAATCCAATGTACTCTTTAAATATTAGATATTACCTAAAGTTAGAGCACAATTACTCTTACAACAAAAATTGCTTTTATACCCCTCTTGCACTAACCACACACCCACTTAAGAAGCCTTTAGTGAAACTTTCCTGCGTGTGACAACTGTTTTTAACTTTCCTTTGAGTAGCTAAAAGCTACCGTTTTAAAGCTTTCCGTATTTACACTTCTTCCTTGACTTGCTTTTTAAAAAGAGCTTCCTTAACTTTTTGTTCAATAATTAACACAGCGTAGATTGGGACTGTAGACTGGCAATTACGAGGGGTATCAAAGGGTTTCACAACGATATTGTATAGTGGTGTCTGGGATTGACCGTCTAATGGCTACCGTAAAGCAAGACCCTAACAACTTGCAGCCGAGGATGATATTGATATGAAGGACGCGCTTATCGGTCGGAGGGGTTTTCGAGGTGTGTGGGCGGAGTACCGAGGGTCTACCAGGAGGCTAGTTTTTCTCATTCTTCGTGTTCGATTAAGCTGTTATTTTTGGATCAATGCAGGGAGAAGTGCCATGGAAATTTGGAGTTTGGGCATCTGTTATCTGAGGAGTTTCATATCACGTTTAGTGTGTTGCTATGTAGGGCTGTGAGATACCTCAATTAGATGCTACTTTACGGATGGATAGTATAAAGTAATTTACTGTGCTATGCGCGTATTCAAAAGACTATAGAATGGTTCCTACCGTGAACTGGGTGAGAAGGGATTTAGAGGAATCTGTATACCAAGCTATCTCATAGTTTTAGTAGACTTTGAAATGATCTTACAGTATGTGGACGTAAGTCTACGCGAATGTATAAAAGCACTCCTTAACTTTAACATGGATTTATTACTTAATAAGCTACTTGATATAAATTGTATTATATATAAATTGATAATTTTTTGTATTCTTTTTCTTATAAACTAGTAATTTTTTAATAATTTAATATATTGATTATATAATATTCGTTTAATAATAACATAGATTTTCATAGATTTTGATAGATTATATTTTATAGGATACTTATTCAAAATGTATAAATTTGATATATGTTAAACTTGAATATCGAAATAATATGAAAATATAATATAATTATATATATTTAATATAAATATTTTGTTATAATTTTAGTTAAAGTAAGTGAGTTTCGTTAAAAAATGACGATTTCGCTTAATTTTTAACAGAATTCATGTGTTTTAAATAAGAATTCTACAAAATATTTATATTTAATATAAAAAATTTAATTAGATTTTTAAATTATTTCGAATATCTAATTTAACATATAAAAATAGAGAATTAATTGATAAACATTTATATAGTTAAATATTAGCTAGAAATTAGTCTAAATTTAGTATAATTTCAAATATAAAATATCTTTATGTACTTTAAATATTATAAGAAAAAAATATCATATATTAAATATAATTTAAAAGAGCTATCGTTTCATATATTACACTTTATATTTAAAAGGGTTGTTGAATGATAAATCTATGCTAAAGTTAAAGGGTACTTTTTTATACTCGTTTAGACTTATGTCCACCCACTGTACATGATCAGTGTTTAATTTGCTGACTATGCCTTCTAATTTTAGCACCAATATTAATCTTAGATGTAGATCTGCTTTAATTGCTACTTCCATTGGTTAGCAAACCACCCATGCCGGCCGCTTCATCTCCGATTGGGATCCACCCTGGATTTTCAATCGTGGGCCTTATACTCTCCACTGCTGGGTGTATTTCCCAGCGCGAAGCTCCACTTCTCGCGGTAAATCTGAGATACTGTATGCAAAGTGTATTCCCTGCTTGGTTCAACCAACTGATTTGTGGGGATAAAATTCATGATTTCTCTAAAGTTGAAATGGGTGGACTTAGTAGATAAGTAATAAGACTTTGTTGATCTCAGGGTATTATTATGTCATTATTGTTATCAATAGTTACAAGCTTTATTCACTATAACTCACAATGATATTGCAGTTAAACAGGAAAATCTCATCAGGATTTCATTGCGAAGGTTAATACTAATAATAAAATGTATTATGTTCGACACTAATCCAATTTACTAAAAGGGAGATCCTTGAATCGCGCATGAACTAAAGCTGGATATCCTTATACTATAACATTGATTTGGTATCATGTATGGAATTATAATTTGGTCTTTGTATGTCGGTAGGTTGTATATCGGTATTATTAGTTAATGCCGGTGTATACGCTGGTGGGTCTGAAGCAGGACTGTTCAGCTCCTGAGGTATCCTGGGTTCCGCAGGCGCCTCTAACGGAGGAATGTTTGATGGTACGACACCTGAAGTGAGCTCTGCTGTTATGGTCGCTGTATTATCGTGAGGAATGATGATAATCCTAAACCTTCGTCCTGCTTTCTTGACTGCTTTCTTCCGGGCCTTTGGGCTCCCAGGCGTATCGATAACCAGATCTTCCTTTTGAAGCTGCTGTGGGTCGATCGGTAGCTCTAGCCAGGCATGGAAACCTTTCTCCTCAAATATGTCTCTGTTCCATCGTCGCAATACTGATCTGATGTCACCTTCCTGTCCAAGTCTCTGTTTCACTGACTTTACTACGGCTTTCCTGTGTATCATTCTCCCAGTAAAGTATCCTAACACAGGTGCGAAGACAAGGAGGATGGGTGAGGTGATTGTCCCTGTTGTGATGCCTGTAGCCCATGACATGAAGTCTTCGTATGGGGTTAGTTTAGCCGCCTTTACAATATCGCTGCTGAATAGGGACCACTGGTCATGAGTAATCTTTAGGTCATATAATAGAGGATGAAATGGGAATCCGGATGAAAGTGAATCATTCTTTGTTGGGATCTCAAATCGGTTCCAGGGTGAACCAGCTGACTCTGTGGTGAATGTATGAGATGGCTGGTGATTAAGTATCCAATTTGGTCCGAGTCCAGGATTTTGACGCTGTCTTGATTTTGTCAGCAGGGTTATGCCGGGACTATTAACACCGATATGCTTACGGTTGAACAGTTTGAGTGTCTGTAATTGCTGAGTCCTGCATGATGTCCGGCGCATTGCCAATCTCATGAGAGTTCCAAGTATGGCTCACAGGTGATACCCGAGATGAGTCTGCATCTGGTGACATATTTATTGGGATGGGTGTAGATAGAAGGTTGAAATTGGTTATAGAAATAATTTGACCGCAAACACCGATTTGCCATTGTTATTAACTTGAGTAGAAGGTCCTACAGCAAAAGTCTTTTAAACCCAAGAAATAAAGCATTAAAGTTCAAAGGCCTCGTACGTAACCTATGCACAGCTTCGGTATTGTCTGCCTAAGTTCAGCAATGCCAGCGAAAATTATTGGTCGATTATAGTCTTAACTAAGAGGTTGAGAGTTCCTTAATTGGCAGGCTCGCACCTGCGCCTGTGTGACTTATCCCGTGGACACGTCAGCCTTGTTCAGCCATATTCACACCCTCTTGCAGCGCCACCGCCAAAAAGGATTCTGGTACGTGCTTGGCCATGGTATCGGCTCCAAAATTCTAACACTTCCATTGTTAAAGATTTACGTATATTAAGTCGTTATATAAATGTCTCCTTTATTGGTGGAACACACATCCAGGTTAAACGAAAGTTACCACCCTCTTTCTCATGATTTTTTCGCGTTCAACACATACGAATTCCACCCGCCCAACTCTGACCAAAGATGGTCTAAGATAGGGGAGCAATCCACTTCAATTAATACCGACGCAAGTGTACGACGGTAATCTTGGGAATCTATTTTCTATGCAACTGAGATCAGACAAGGCGATATTTTTGCAGTTTAATTCCGTCACACTTTAGGTACGATGGTTGTATAGTTCAAGTCAAGCATCCTTAAATCTAAAGCAATTACTTGCTGATCAAGGAAATCAAGATTAGTTTTGCTTTAATGCTTACATTACGTGTATAGTGTAATAGGCGCTATCGATTTATCTACCAATGGACATAAGTGAATGGGTGAAAGGACAAATGCCAGGATAAAGGAGCTAGAAACTCTACATTGATGCGGGCGTTGATACTTAGATTTTTGTATTTTACAGCTTGGTTTAAATTCGACCAGTAATACGACTTCGAATCCAATCGTATTGTGCAAATCAGCAAGCTCCCGCTCTTGCGCCTGGGGCCTCTTCTCGGAAATTAGGCCTCAAGGGCTATCCAATGCCGTTTCGTTATGTGGCTGAATGGCATTGCCTTTCGTCGGATTCTCTGCAGAAAACTTTCTCCTTATCGAGCGGAGGCTTGAAGCCGTAAGTGTTTGTAACATCGAAGATGCTTTCTGGTTCATAGAACCCACGGTATAAACCGTGCAGTTCGAGCATGCCACATTTCCCACTTACGACCAAACTGAGCTTGCAACATATGTTCCTCCTCCCTCACCCGCGTCCATGTACCAAAAGTCAACACCGACAGTCCGATAGGGACCAATGCTGTATAGATAGTACAGAAAGTCCAATTCCATTGTGGTGGAATCCAACAGCTTAGCACACCGTCCATTCTAACTAACAACGCTGCATTGCTCACAAGAAGGACCAGGACGCCACTGTAGCTAGGATGTTGTACATGATGGTAAATCCCCGTAGTTGTCAAGCGATCCGGCTCCTTGAGTGCGAACGTGAAGTTCTTGCCGAGTGAGGCATAGGAGATTAGTCGGAGTGGAACACCGACGCAAAGAATTAGAGCTATTGGAACGTAGGTTGCTGCTGACCATGTTATGCGTTCCGGCTTTAAGCCATTTTGTGCACCATAGCGGAGGATAGAAGGCGGGATGTTGGGGTGGAAGAAGGTTAGAGCCGAGGTGTGTAGTGCCAGCAGACCTAGGGGTGCCAATGCGATTTCCGTGGTAAATCTATTCGTGAGTTTCAGTCGGCGGAGGAAGTCACCTGTTGATGGCTCAGAGGTTACACTGGGATTGGGAGGGGAGAGTGCGATATAGGTTCCGATGGTGGATGCCAATATTGCTGCTGCTAGAGAGGCTTGATGAAAGGAGATAACGAATGACATGATTGATTGATAGAGTTTATTAGATTGTGGCAACTTGACTGCGTTGGAGCTGAGGAGTTTAGATACAATGTAATGGCTCCGATGGCTGCGTCATCTTTGGTAGTAACTGCCTCGCTTGTGTGCGTTTAGTTCATGACGAATCTATGGAGCCCCAGTGGCTTCACGGAGCTCAACGACTCTGATATCAAAAGCCTATTTACGTCCTCCTGTCCGTCTGATGCATCTCTTCGTTATTCGTTGTGGCGGGTAGGAAATACAATATTTCCTCTCTAGCACCCACGATAGTCGCTTTTGTGTCAAACTTGAGGTAGAATCCGCGAAAGCGGGTCCATAAAGAGTCAGAAACATCTGCTACGGATGATCTCACTACATTTGGTGAACCCCAGATGTATGGACCCGGGATTGCATTTTAGAATCGCGATTTCTCTTCTCCTCGAAACTGTGACTTCTCATGATCTCAACTGTGCAAGTAGAGAAAAGAATGCGGTCAGACCTTTCAGTATGACCATCCAGTATCTTCTAATGACTCGTATCTTTTATCTCTTACAGTTTGATTGTATGATTTAAGACGCTGATACTAGAATTTTATCATCAGTGGAGAAGGCAGCAAGATTGACTTGCCCGTATTGCACCTGCAAGACGCTTGGCTATGGCTAATTGTTTGCAATAGAAAAGATGACAACGCCGAATGCAAAGTCATGCTATCGGTTCTACCAATATGAAACTCTCCCATCAGCCGTCAATTAGTTCACAAGACGTCTGTAAAGGATGCCCAGGTCCTCGTTGACACGCCAGTTAAAGCCACTCCGTAAAGACTTGTCCTATTGCCAAACAAAAGGAAACGTCTGTGATGGCGAAATAATATTGAAACAAGCCTCTTTATACTCATGAGCTGATGGCTTCGTTATATAAAATCAAGGAAGTGTAGTCATAAGTCTTGGAACGTAAGAATCTAGAGAGTCTGGATCCCGCCACGCTGAGCCACCCAACATCGTGGCTGCCTGGGGCCTGATTACCCGCAGCCAGTCAAAGGAACGGCACGCGGATGCTCCGCGGATTCGCAAGCGCTATTGAAGATTTAGTGAAGACTATTGCCGATTCTCATAGATTACCAGTCACATTCTTCAGCTGCTAGGATATTCAGAGGCCAGCTGAAACTCCATTTCGAACGTACTGTCGAGGAAAAGTCTTCGTACGAGACCGAGAACGTCTGATATCCCAATGTGAGGAATGCCTTTCCCTTAGCCATTATGAAGCTCCATCGTCTATATATTTCGAGCATCTGCTCTCTCAATAGATCACTCAAATCACTCAAATTATCATCCTTTCTAAGAGCTTTCATTTGAAATACTTCACAAAACCTACCAATATTCTCACAATGCCTCCATATACCGTTCGCATCGTGCCTCAGACCTGGAGCAAGTCAAATTTGACCATCAGAAACCCAAAAGGTGATAAGGGAGTCAAAATCAATGGCTCTGAACCTTCTGTTACCGCTGGCAAGATAATTAATTCTCAAGGCACGGGAGATCGTGCAGAGTTCTCCATCTCTTTGGATGGAACAGGACCGATGGGATTCACTTTCGAGTTTGAGCTCTCAGGACCGGGAGCTGAAGAGAACCCGAAGAAGTATGGAGGTTTGCAAGTCAAGCGACCTTACGACGAGCACGACAGGAGACTGGGCCAGCCGGAAGCTCTTGATCTCCGGGGAATAGGCAATAACCCCGCCAAGTTTGTGACGCAATGTAAGTTACCTCCGAGCTTCTTATCTCATTATCCGTCATATTCATAATCACGCGTGAGCGATAGCTAAATACTAACAATTCTGTAGGGGATGCTCAAAAACAAATCTTCACAGTTTACGTGAAGAGCCTTTAGAGGAATATTATGGAGTGATATTTTTGAATATAAGAGGATTGTTTATGAGATGCCTATGCTATGGTAACCGGTTATATGTGTATAAATTCAGGTTCATTAACTAAAGAAATCTATTATATCTGCGATGAATCAGAAGATCATATAACTCTAATTATAGTTGATTATACATGTTATATCTTTCACCTTCGTACGTAGTATAGAGAATATCAACCAATACCTCTCATGTAAAGCAATTAGCGTACTGTAACTATAGTGTTACGTCGTGTAACGCGTTAAGGGAGTATACTGATACATGCTTTTATTTTGCTCCCTTTCCTGAAAAACACTGCATATACGCCTGCTAACGGCTCATATCATTTTAATAAAATTTACGTAAACCCTTTGGCAAAATCAATACATGCATAGAAATAATACCGTTATCGAAAGGACATAAAAATAGTTATGCACCTACCTAGTAAATATTTAAATGAGCTTTAACAGTTTTCAATTCCTTGTCAGCCAGTATACAATCGATTAAAGCTACTCCATGGGACTAGATCATACCATATACTATTATATACTAGCCTATCACAAATCATCACATTACCTGTATTATTATCAGAGTGTGATAAATAATACCTTTTATTAGCTAACTCTATTTTAGCCGTGAATTGTCTATATGCAAGAGGTACTCTAGCAATGTTTGCAAATTTCTTTACCATAGAATCTAGTAGTTCTAGCTTGTAAAGGTTATGCACGAACTGATGAATTCATTGGACACTTACAATCTATAGGGAGTTGGAATGCAAGTTTCTTTAATGAGCGAGGGTCTGATTGAATGTATTTTGGAAATAATAATGCTGGTTGCATCTGTCTATTTATAATACTAGCTACACGAAAATATAACTTTCTTCTCCAACTTCGAGACATAGGTCTTCACAATTGACGCGAATAAAGGGTCTCTAGTATGACCATATAAGGAAACCTAGTCAGGCTTAACCGCCGCTCTCGGACTAGAGGCTAAGTAGGGCAATTGGAATTGCCATTAGACAAGCCATCAGGTAGAGGAACGGGGAGTTGTTACTAGCCGCCCCTGTGGTTGCGTTGGCGGTAGAAGGGGCAGAGGATGCAGGAGTTGGGGAACCAGAATCTGTAGATGTGGCTGGGGGAGCACTGGTAGACGACCCACCAGAACCAGAGACACCAGATGCAGGAGAGCTAGAGGCGGCAGAGCTGGGAGAACTAGAACTACCAGTGGTGGATCCCGAAACAGTGACGGAGATCCCAGTTTTGCTCAGGACCTCCTGTGCATAGTTGGGATCGTCGACATCAATTGAAGCCTTGCACGAGGTTAAACTGCTTAAGGGTGGTGAATCGACAGGAACGCCGTAGCAGCAATAAATCTTTCCGTTGGAACGAGCCGCCTGGCCGGGACAGCAGACCTCGCTTATTTCAGTCTGAATAAAATTTTGTCCGTCTGGGCAATCAATATCCTAGATGTAAATTAGTAAGATTAACAAGATAGTAAAACGGTTTATTTAAGCGATCTAGTTCACATACTCTAGCTTCATGAGTACTGACAGCAGCAGCAAGATGAATAGCGAGAGCGGCAATAAGACTGTCTGATAATAGCTTCATGATTGACTTTACCGGCACCTAATGACCGGTTTCGAAAACGTGGTATATACAATAGGGACGGGATAAACTATATGGCGTTGCGAATGTCTTCAGAATATTAGATATCTGTAGTTTTACATTGATGGGAGAAGCTAGAACTTTATACTTTGAAATTTTATTATACCTTCTTAAATTAGGACCAAACATTAGCTTGCTGGTATGATAAGCGCATTTTGGTTCAAATAGGGACGTATGGCCATCGCACCTAATACCCTATATAGATTATTTGACGTATAGCTCCGGTGACTTGGGAAATGAATTTAGTGGCTGAAACAGGTCCTAGTAGCTCTAAATATAGGGGATGTGGCCTATAAATCACTAATTTCCAGTGGACGGTTTGCTAGAGGATGAATAAAAGAGGTCAACTATTTTCTGTGCCTGATGGCATTTTCCCGGGATCCGCTATACTTTAATCACGAGTTGCATCTTCGTAGCGCGTTGAATTCACATCGTAGTCCACCAGTTACCCCTTTAATCTATGTAGGACGAGTTTATTCTACCTGACCATACGGTTTATAGTGCGTGATCGACAGCCTAGATTCAACAGTACATGCTCACTAACTTTACAGTGTACGTCGGCTAACTCTATTATTACACATACTTCCTCTATTACTTAAACAATTCAATGTGTAATATGTGCAATAGCGCTAATTAAGATGTTTGTACCTTCTACAATATCGCTGGCTGTAGCACTAATCTATAATATCGATCTCTCACACGCTCCAGCACAGAGAGCAAGAATTTCTCTTCTGAGATTAGCTTGTTATATTAATACCAGTCAATTTCTCCTTTTGAGCAGTTTGTAAGCTTTCCAGCCTGTTGACTAAGTGGTATTGGTGGTACCATATACTCAAAAAATAGAATAAGATGACAATTCCTGGGTACTTCAGCTCATCAGAAGTCAAATAACTGATGGAATGTAGATGGAGCAGCCAATCACCTCCCATGTAAACGGCAGCTTGGACCAAGGCTAAACCGGATTTAGTGAAATGTGCGCCTTTTGTTTTCACGTTTGACGTTAATGCTAGCTATCATCGAACATCAACGCCCAAGCTCTATAAGAATTGCGGAGATGAGTATCGGTTGAGAGAGTCTTGCTGTATTTGTTTGCCGTGGAGCGTGGCTAGGGCGACTTGTGGTGAAAACGATCCCCGGCAAAGCTTTTTCTGGGGGTTTATGCTTGAAAATTCACGTAATAAGTGCCTACACCGAGCATTTTTGTAACTGTCACCATAAAAATATTCTATTCTTCTCACGAATTAATCTGTTACAACATAAATATCCACACCAAGGTGCTCGGCTCTACATTATCTCATTGCCTTAAAGCTAACATCATCTTTCTAACTCGCCTCACTAAGGTTGAAACTCGGCCATAATTAACATTCTTAGCTATTTTGATATACATTATGCTTACCAGATAATTTACCCCTAGTGCTGACACGTCGCACTCCATAGGGTTACATTTTGCCCATAGCAATGTTCCTGCTCATCCTGTAACAGACATAGGTGCTCCCGAGGCGCCGAAACTGGATCGAATCACTACTATTCTTCAGCTCGCGTAAAGCACTATCAGTCTACCAAAATTTTTGATGGTATGCCTGTATCTATTGAGAAACAAGCCGGTAATTCTGACGACGCCACCGTCTCTTCTCCACGCTGTGGTGCATTCTGGAGAGAAAGGGGAAGTATAACTTGCGAAGGGTCAACTCTTGCATAATTAGTGCCATTTCTGCCAGTCAAGTTAATATTTTAGCGCATCATAGCAATATATCTAGCTAACAGTAACTGTCACATCACTGGGACATTTCGTTGACTAATAATGAGCATTTGCTGGATCACTCTACTAACACTCGATTATTCATGTAGTTTTGTTTATCTAATACGTCGCCGGCTAGTTCTCTTGCGCAGCAAGTATGGTCACTGGATCTGTTCTCTTTTTGAAAACTGCTTGAACTGCTCCCCCAGTCGTGGTGTCTGTGAAGGAGTCCAACTCCCAGCTATCTAGCCTACGCATCTTCCACACTAATGCTATATCGTTAGTAAGATCAAGGCACCACAACTTAAGCTTATCAGCACGATTTGTGTCATAACCCCTGATAGACTGTCGTTTACCAAGACGATGCCATGTCCCATAAGCAATCTGTAGCGGAATCTGTAGACGTAATGCGACAAATGGTAGAGCAGGGCTAAGATTAAGGGCGTACTGAGCGCATCGCGCTATAGAGATAGCAGCATGTATTTCTTTCTTCCATATAGTATCCAAGTTAAAGAGTGTTTCCGTGGCTGGTACTATATCACACAGTTTCTGGGTAATGCCACAGAGCAGAATCTGCAGGCTATAAAAACGAACAACTAGCTCAAATACAGCAACTGAATCAAAATGCCAGGATTCTGCTGTTATCCACGAATGGGATAGTAGAGTAGGCACATCTACTTTATGCAGCTGGAGCAATTGCACAAAATTTGCCTCATTATCGTCGAGAGAGAGGGATCGGAGAAGCTCTACTGCCTCTCCGTAGCTGCTTGCGTCAGCTGATAGGTGCTGGCAAGAGCGTACTA
Source organism: Xylogone sp. PMI_703 (assembly GCA_021399445.1). Lineage (NCBI taxonomy): Eukaryota > Fungi > Ascomycota > Leotiomycetes > Xylogone > Xylogone sp. PMI_703. The sequence continues at coordinate 6,138,899 of JAJTUQ010000003.1, forward strand.
GTCGGGCCAACCGGGGAATGCGAGCCATATTGCAGATCAGTGGCTGAGAGACAATATCAAATAGTCCACTTTGGGTTGATGTATCTGGTTGCAGTGACCTAAGCCACAAAGGGCTATCTGACATCGAATCTCGACCTGCCATAAGCGCCTCAAATGCCTAAAAAGCAGTTAGCAGGACTATCTCCGCCTGCATATAATGCATCCCCTTACCTCATCGTAGATTGTGGATTCATAGAGGGCCCAAGTTATTCCTTCACTTGGTGATGGTGGGCCACGAAGTTTGAATAGTTGAATAAAGCTTTGGAGGTGTACGACGTAGATGTATGCACCGACGTTTAAGAATATCTATTGTAGGTTAGTCGCACATTTTAGCGTTTGTCAGAAAACATAATCATGCCTCAGCACCTATATGAAGCTTGATAGCAAGTAGCAAGTCGCATATTTGCTGTGGGCTCTTCCTCGCCTGTTTCCAGCTAAGACGGAGTTGCTTTTGGGCTTTTATGCCTGAACGTCGAGCTGCTAAACGGGCCGGGTCAGACTCTAGCAGCCATGATTCTATACTATCAAGTAAGAATATAGCAGCCACATCGACCATTTTACTCGAGCCTAAGTGTGACGGTATATCTGTAATCCAGGTCCCGAATATACGTAGAGGATTAACTGTAAGGGGTTTTGGCTGTAGAACCGAAACCCACCGCGATGCCAGCTGTGTCGCAAAAGTTGGTGGCATTGGCTTTGGCAAGCCAAATGTCACACGATCACGCTGGTTGATAACACTAAGCCTCGATCCATCCTTCTTCCTTGCATCAGGAATTTCCGCAACGAAAACTAGTGCCTCTTTATATGTATATCTGCAAAGCCGCGGTCTCTTATTGCAATTACTGCAACTTGGCTTCTTTTCATCGCACTTATACAGGACTAAGCATCATTTTCAAATAGCGATGCATATTGCAAACATACCTTAATTTTTCGTATCCGACATGCCTGACACTTTCGTATCTGCGTCATGCTTGATGTGGAATGTCTAACTCGAGAATGTGTTCTTCACCAAGTAGCGTATCGAGCAAAAGTAGAATACGCACTTTATAGGTATTGCCGCCGTAGCTCATGTGGATTTGCGGTAGGGCCTCCACCGCTACTAGACATGGGTGTCTGAGCCTCATGAGCTTTGTAACTCCATTACTGCCTATTCCGGGGTGCTGAATCATGAGCGCTACTTGCTGACCGGCTCCAAACTATGCCTGAGGCATGGAGCTGAGAGGATTGCTTCGTTGGAAAGCAGTCTATCTCGTATTTTGTCCTGTCACTGGACATAAAGCGGTACTTACGAGAATGGATATCAAGCTAGCCAGATTATGATCTCACTGCTTCCGTAAATGACCACGCTCGCGGAATAGCTAACGGTATCTAACGCTCCGCCACTATGTTAAAGACGACTGACAGGTACGAGTTACATTATTACAATATGGTCTATGTGTTTTCTATCTTTATATTTTTGAATGCCAGATGAATTACAGGCCAAGGACTAAATTGCGGTACCATGGCCCTCCAAAAGTAGGGCTAGCTAAAACCAGTAGACAGGCAACCCCAGAAGTGATTCCAAAGGCCAAACCACTTAGCAAAAGCTTAACCATTTTATAATTCCAAATCCGAACTAATTAATTCATTCTGTCATGTCTATTCAAGAAAATGAAAATAAAATATTAACATCAAGAAACCGCCAAAGTCTAATTCATAGAATCTCAAAAGATTGAATGATACCAAGCACTGGTGGATATAGGATAACTACTCAGGCTGTGTTTTAATGTCAAAATAGCACCTAGATCTACCTCTGAATGAGGTCGAAAGCGTTGGTAATTAGATGCACCACTAAGATTTTAAAATAGGACGGCCTCAATAAGAGGAGTAGTAAAAGTGATCCATCAAATCCACGCACCTTTTGCGCGTATTCGCGAAATTTGACTATCCACCTTTTCAGCCTTAAATAATTATATTAATTGAAATGAGTGCATACAAGGGTGTTCTGAGCTTAAATTTCGTAATTCTATTAATCAAAAAGTCCGCAAAATCCTACAGAGATCACTTCTGAGACAAGGACACAGGTACTTCAAAAAGCACCGTTCGATTCCGATTGATCCGATCGTTTCTTGGCTCATGCGTTGATTGAAAAGGATTGGCTCTTCAATTATATTTGCAGCATGATTTTCTTGACAAACACTCTTTCAAGAATCTCATCAATATTGACACGAACATGATGGTCCCCACTGTACCCATGTCAGATTCTCGCAATTTATTACCGACTAGGCCTAGCTTTGGGGTTTCGTTATTGGCATCCTGGTACCCTGACATCCTGACATATGCTTAGCTATCAGATCACAATAAGCTTTTGTATTAGTTACCTTTACCGGTTTACAATTTTATGATTAATTTTATGATTATGAATCTTAAAGCTAAAATTATAATCTAGAACATACATGATAAACACACTAAAGCCAAGCAATCGCTTAATGATTGATATTTATAGATGAAACAATAGCAACCTTCATCTACGGAAAACCCCTCCACCTACTGTATTCGAACGATCATTGGGAACCTCATCTAATTTCTTGAGAGATTTCAGTTTAGGGGGTACAAATCCCTTGGCAATGAAACCAAATACTTTCATAAACTACACGATATTGTGTTAGAATTTAGTCGCTATATCGCCAAGTTTGCAATGGAAATCCTCACCGCCTGGTCCAAAATCTTAATATTTCCCGGTAATGCGATATAGGTATCACCTTCATAGAATACCCTCAAGGCCATCAAAAGACCTGGGGAGCTTGCTTGGAACATATCCTGAAAGAAGAGCGCTTTGTATTCTCCTGGTGGTGCATTCTTCTCGACAAATGTAACCCTCACCCCCTTTATAACTGTGAAGCTATGAACTGTACCACGAGGGACGATGAGGGGCTCATCGCCTGCCCTGACAATGATTTCTTTTCCGTTTACGAAAAATTTCATCTGGCCCTCAGTCACTTCCAGTATCTCATCATGGTGCTGTAATACAATATCTGGTTATCTGTTGTTTGCGGAAGAGAAAACCAAAAGCTGGGTAGTTATGGCGGCTTTGAGCGTACCTTGTGCCAATGGCCCGGCACGGCCACGATATCAGATCCTTCCATTCCATCATAGGTAGTCTCACACCAATTGCGTCCGACATCCTGGACGGATTTGCTCTATTTATTCAATCTTAACTAGGCAAACGTATAGAGTAAGATTGGGATGTACACTAACATGATCAATGAAGATACGCATGTGGCTCCCCTATGAAGATAGCCATCATTTTAGTGATAGATCCCTGATACAGCTCATTGTTACATACCTTTCCCACAGTAATCGGCATTAGTTCTTCAATTTGAGACGACATGTTCGGTGTCCCTCACTCAAATTAAAATATGAAGATGATTCAGGGAAAAGGTGAGCGTCTTTAGAGATAATATTATCGTGGCGGGCTTTTCTATCAGCCTCACCTGCCGAGCTTTGAATGGCTCAGAATGAATCAGCGAATGAGTATACACATTTTGAGCTGGGCTTAAAAAGTGAAATGCGCACATTTGCCTTAAAGAAGCTAAGGCCGGTACGTAAGTACACCTGAATGTGGCGAATTGGACCTTAAGATGTCAAATCAACATCAAAATCTCTCTTAGTAAACGGCATCGCGCATGCGCTTTGTGTCAAATGAGCTAAAGGAGAACTCCTTCCGCAAGTATGGGAGGACCTAGCATCCAGATATGGTAAGCATGAGCTTACTATAGAAAAGACGTTACTTTGAAAGAAACATACTATTATGTCTGACAGGACTGTTATCTCCAACCTAAAAGTACGAAAACAGAGTCGGCATCCTGGTCACACTTGCGTCCGCCGGGGTTGCAGTTGAATGCGGGCCGGCGTCGGCCGACCAGGAGGGAACGACTAGAAATGAGGGCCAAGCGAGCCGACGATTAGTATTCGTACACGTACAGAACGAAGGTACCGCAGCATCACGGCTTTTGATAAAAGTGATTGTCTACCAGGGGCTCTTTCATGATTGTCTCTTCCCTAGCTTGCTTACATAAGAACAGATATCTGGAGAATAGGGAACAACAGCACCCGATGGCCATACATTTCGGACAAGATGGATATGGTTTTGTCTACGCCTGAGCTCTTGGCAGCCATCATTGTCAACCTATCAGTCCAAGATATCCTGGTGAACGCCATGCGCGTTAGCCATACGTGGCATACCACTGTTGATACATTCCCGGCTCTTCAGCAACGTCTGTTTTTTGCGTCTATTTCATCCTCACCAAAGCGTGCCACACAGTGGACCAAAAACCCTCTTTTAGTCAAAATGTTTCCTTATTGGTTTAACGATTTTCGTGATACAAATCGCTTTGTTGTTGAACCTCATGATGATTTGTATTCCAATCCAGGATCATACAAGTATTATCGGCTTTACTCTAGTTATAATTTAAAAACGTTACCCTGGGCCTCTAATTCAGATGCTTTCTCTCGCTCGGAGGCCAGTTGGAGACGGATGATGGTCATGCAACCTGCTGTCACCAAGCTTAACATAATGTCTGCTGCGACATGGCACAAGAAATGGTCGAGAAACAGACAGGAAAAGTATATTCCAGCAAAGGACGGAGGAGTACGCATGGGTCTTTTATACGACATTGTTATCGGCTATTGTGACGATACATCTGCACGCTTTAGCATCCAGTGGAATATGTTTGATTATGAGGAAGATACGGCTTCCGAGTATCAAGGTGATGGAGACTTTGTCTCCATTGCTGCACTGGAAGAGAAATATGAGGAGGAAGACAGTTTGACCTTGATCTGGGCAAATAATGATACAGATTCTCGGGGAACACCACGAGGTCGTCCTTTCTCAAAGCTAGGAGAAAATTTCAGAAGTAAATCGAGGGACGATATGTGGAATGATGCGGCTAAATTGATTGAAGCTGGGATTTATACGTTCTGTCGGCCCAAGGGTAGGGAAGGTCTACTAACATTCAGGCAAGAAGAGGCTGAAGAAGAGCGTCGCAGACGGCTTAAAGAAGAGAATTATAGAAAACTTCGGGCTAGAGAGGCGAAATAAAAATTGGTAATACTGGAATTGATGTTCTTGTTGTGTGATCACTTCCAATGCAACATCCCAATAGCTTGGAGGAATTTTGTAATCTCGTAGCAGTCATAGTCAAAATGAGCGAGTGGGTGTTTGAATTCAGTTTTTCAGCTCATTCAGAAGCGAAATACATTCAAACTGAGCCTTCATTCGACTTATATGACATCCTATTAGAGCTTGCACAACTCCTTTAGTTAACCAAAAGCCTACAAAAGGAGGGCCAATCGGGAGAATATGAAGGCAAAGAAGAGCCAAACAATAAGTTATATTCTATACATTGAATCAACTATGAGGATCTCCCGGGGCTTTCTCTAGTTTTGGCAAAAATCAATCGATTTGTTGCCCCCCATACTTTTTGTCATCTAGCCGATGAGCTTTAGCCCAAGAATTGATTGGGTCCATGTCTCTGCATTGGACTTCAGTGTCCCAGGTGGCAAACGAGCCCTCTGCTCGCTGCATAGGAGTTCGGTGTAGATATTCCTCTGTGTAATGCTTAATGCCACTTTCATCTACGTAACTATAATTGGAGTTCCACCAATAAACCAGTGCAACATCTCCGTGACATAAAATTGACTGCCGAATCATATCGAAACAATGATCTAAACAAAATTTAATAGTTAGCCTCTCGATATTTTGACAAAAATGCTATCACTTACTCTTGTGGAACTCAATCATTTTTGGTGAGTCGTTGGGGAAGAATTTATCTGGATAAAATGACTTTCGGATTCGATTTAGACAATGCATTTGGTGGTACACAGCTAATCCATAAGCCATATAGCCAGGATCATTGAAAGCCTCAATAGTTTCGGGGAGGTTTAAGCTAATGGCTTTGGCTTTAGGTATTAGGATCATATCATCGTGCTCTAGATACGGTTAGCTAGGTTGTGGCAACTTAAGTTTATCATAAGGAATCCACCTCTTAGCCACGAATCCCAAGCATGTTCTACTTTTTCTGATGTTGAGGATTGGAATATTTTCTGGGGCTTGTACTTAGTATTGATATATCGAACCACACCATCCTCACGCAACGGAGCTTATTTGTCAATAGTTAGTTCGGCAGATCTATAGAATGGGATGAAAATAATGACGCTAACAATACGGTGGTGTAGGCCATTCTGGGTGTGTTACTCTCAAATTGAGCAAATATATTATAATGAATAAGAACAAAATGCAAAGACCAATAAGAAGTGAAATCCAAGGATTGGATCGAATTTTTTGGAGTAATCCTATCCGTTGTCGAGTAACATAATTCCCTATGAAACCCTTTTCCTCCTGAATTTCATGAGAATCTCTATCTTCGACATCATCTTCACCAAGATAGAGCGGGACATATTTAGTGTGGCTTGTTTGAGGAGACGAGGAGGCCATGATTGTTATAACGGGTTAACAAAACGTAATAGATTGTATAATATAGAGAGTAAGGTAAAATATTTGACTTGATCATGGAAAAGAGGAGATCTTGAAGTTTACTTCAATTAAAGCAGTGCTTTTCGCAGGTCTTTCATTTACTCCCGATAGGGCTGAACTGATCACATGCTAAACGATAATGCGCGGGATTCGTAATGGGACTGGGCGGCACGGAAGCAGCTTGAAACTGTGGTACCCATGCATTTATTATCACACCGTATATTGGTCTTAGTCTATCCAATTCTCCAAAAATATGGATGCGGATCTTATCAACGATTGATCTTAGAGCTTGATAAGAATTTTGATAATCTTTTCTCCTAAAGATTGGCGATAATTGGCCTACCCGCCGATCACTTCTAGGTTCTTCTGACCGCTTGTGGGATATTCCATATGATTATATCAATAAGTTGGATTAATGTTTCAGTTTAAAAATGGAAAGACAAAAAAACGTCATGATTTGCTCACCCGGACTTTCATGCGCTTGACGGTCGACATTCCTCATTCAATGGGAGTGGCTGAGTAATTTATAAAAAAGCTTTGGATACCCATTGTCAACATTCAAGAGAAAACAATCAATTAATATCAACTAACTCAGATTCTACTTCAATCACAACTCTTTTCTGCTTCAAAGTATTAAGCAACTAAACATGTATGCTAAGACAGCCTTATCTTTTGTGATCACTACACTGATCATAACTTCGGCGGCTGCTCCTACTCCATTGTTAAGCAACCTGCCTGGAGCTATTGAAAAACGCAATAATCCAAAATTCGACTATCCCGGAAATCCCGATGAAGCTTTCGACAAGCGCAATAACCCGAAGTTCGACTATCCTGGTAGCCCTGATGAAGCCCTCGAGAGACGCAACAACCCAAAATTTGACTACCCTGGTAGCCCTAACGAAGCTCCTGAAAAACGCAATAACCCAAAGTTTGACTACCCTGGCAGCCCGGATGAAGCCCTCAGCAAGCGCAACAACCCAAAGTTCGATTATCCTGGCAACCCCGACGAGGCACTTGAAAAACGCAATAACCCAAAATTTGATTATCCCGGAAACCCAGATGAAGCTTCATAAAGAAATAGACTGAAAGCAAATGTAAGTGAAACTATCCATACTTTTTATATTGAAGGTTGGCTAATGTATGGAAGATCGAAAGTCAGCGTGAATAATGCTAGATTATTCATATCGGTTTTATAGGAATGGAAGAAACAGCGTCATTAGCTTTCATTAAGTATCTATTTAGAGCCTAGATTACTTAGAAATTGATCAAATGCTGGACACTTTTGCTTAACACTTCATATTTGTGAATCGCTTGCCGTGCTAGAATGGATCTGAAGTGTACAATATTTCCTGGTTAAATAAAATAAATAAATTTATGCTAACGGAATTCCTTTACCAGCTATGGTCCATGTAATACTGACGTAGAAACTCAAGACTTCTTCTATTTCCTGTATCCGGATGAAACATATTATGTAAGCATCCTTCCATGTCAGAGATATTGCTTACGTAATTGGCGTTGGCCAATCATAGCTGTAGAAGCTAACGGTCGGTAAAAGAGAAGAGTTTTACCGGTTTACCCCTATGTACTGTACATCATCAAGACTAGCAACGAATAGAGTCTCTGTACCATACAATTTATATGTGGAGTAGCCTAACCACTGCGCCATAACCTCTGACATTCCACATCCCAAGTTACCTGCTTCCAGCCCTATAGAGCTGAATTTCTATAATGCATTCCTCGGCAGGCCAGAGAATATTATATCTCGTACAAATGACGCTAAATGAGAATGCATCTATACTCTTCATATTAAATTACAATCTATGTATCAGGAGGCAATCGATTTTTTACTGACATTCTTGATACACTAGCTACAATATTTGCTTATTTGAGATTCGGAAAGCTACAACCATTCTGCCAAAGCCTGAGAAAAGTAGAATAGTGCAATGGCCCCTCCGGGGTGACCCAAGGTGAAGTCGACGCAGTGCTCGGCATTTTCAATCATATATCCAAAGAAAGTGCTCTCATTCCCTGGTTGGTTATATTGAGGAATCTCAGTTGTCCAGCTGACCCCACCAGGAGCAAAACTTGTCTTGGAGAATGGAGTCAGACCGCGCCAAGGATCATAGTCACCCACAGTCCAAAATACATTAGAAGGACGCATCCTGAATCCCCCAGTCGCCTGGTTGACAGCTTGTGTCCGTGGTTGAGCTGGCAAGGCCCCACTTTCAACCGCACCAGGGAACTGCTGGTAACATTGCTTCTGACGGTATTCAAGCGAAAAATATCTGGAGACTAGTGATTGTAAACCGCTGTTGTATGATGCAAAGAATCCCCATTGGCTGCACAGCAACCAGGTCCATGCAATAGAATCGGGATTCGACTCACGCAATTGAGACATGTCGCACAGGGCTTCGTGGCTCGTATTCAGCTGTCTGCAAGTCGATTGAAAAAGATTTTTGATCATGGTAGTAAGCAAGGGCCAGGCGGCAAATCTCTCCGTCATATACTTCACTCCGTACGCCGTGACAAGACCTTCTGCAACAGCTTTTCCAGTTGGGGCATCACTCTCCAGGTAGCTACAGAATAAACCCAAGGATCTGCCTCTACCACCCATTCCATGACTTTGAAAGGAGCTGTAAATATTTGCCAGTGCAAGAGCAAAGTCCCCATTATCCATTTGCTCTGCACTAGGACCTAGGAAGAGCTGCTTTATCTCCGAGGCGGTATCATTCTTAGACAATTGTCCATCAACATATATCATAATCTCATGCATATCTCTTGCACAATTGCCGTATCCATATGCCACCATGCCTCGATAAATTTGGTCGAAAAAGGAGCTTAGATCAATGCGAGCCTCGACAGGTGCTGATGAGGCGTATGCAGCATAAAACGTATCAGGATAGACCTGGCGTGAGAGTGCAGCCCTCGCACCGGGGTAGGAACAACCAATCATGATCCATGGCGTTGATTGTGGACTGAAGTCAACATTTAAAAAACGCTGGCGACGGAATGTACGAGCAAAATAAGGAATATCAGCTAAGGCTTGCTCATAAGTGAGATATTTGAAATGTTCATACGGGGTGTCCAAGTTGACAGGAAATGGAAGAGAATCTCCAAAATAGCTGCACTTGTTAACGAAAATGACAGAATGGAAAGACAAAATTTCAATTACCGGTGCTCCCACACAATTCCAAGACCATGGAATTTTTTCAAGATGTCAACTAAATAGGAAGACCCATTTGCCAGGTAGGTGTGCGCTGCGCGCTCTGCGTTGCTCTCCCCGGCATCATGAATAAACACCGGTCCTCCAGGTTGGTACAGCTCATCGTTGACCCAAAACCGATTCCGATATGTTCCAATAGATAGATTTTCATGATCGATAGGGAGCTATAGATTCAAATTGTCATGTATAAACGAAGTTTAATAATTATAGTGTACTTTATACTCACAGCAGCATACTCAACAGAGATTTTATAATCTTGAGGAGATTTATTAGGCTCAAAAGCCCACCGGGAACCTGAAAACCACTGAATACATTTTGCAAAATGATCCCTAAAATAGCTTTCACCAGATACCCAGTTTAGAAAGTACACAAAACTGAAGAGGTAATATATTATGAAATTCTGCTTCATCTGGTATCTTTTTACTTAATAAATTGCGCAAGTGTATATTTTCGACTTTGAGATGATGTGATGAGCAGTATTTATGATGTTCGAATTTTTAGGGTAGGCTTTGAAAGGTGCAGATCTAATCAATAGATTTGGCTTGTGCCTCTGAAATATCCAATCAATGTAAAATGTAGCATAATTTTTTTGACTAGCTTAGGTATGACAGAAGTTGACCAATTATTTTGTGATCCATACTTCAAACTTGTTGAAGTGATAGATACGCTTATTTTGTTTTTCATGAAGTAATATTGCAGCTACACCGTATAAATGTACTGTATGCCTTTTCAGAACGTCTCCATAAATAACTACCTTTTAACTATCCTTGTAATTATGGAACTACGTACCAATGAAATAGGACAATACTTGAAAGGTACATAAGAGTTTTTAAATATAACTTGTGAAGAGTCAAAGAAGAAGGCCAAAATCTATAGACAGTTTTTAGTGCATATTTTAGAAGTTCTTAGAATCTGGTGAAAGAAGAATATTCTAGGCCAAAGGGAGTAAGAGCCAACACAGATTTTACAATGCCACATGTAACTACGTAATTGAAATTCTGGATATTTGTGTCAAGGTTAGTATATGAGATAGAGAAAAAGAGAACACTACTCATTATCCTCCCTCCTAATCTGTCATTATTTTTCTAAGTAACGACGCAAAGAAATTGACATGATAAATGTAAGACAAAAGATGCTACATGCACCATAGAACGGCAATGAATTCGGAAGGTTGTTGTCTTCTCGAAGAGTGAATGAGAAAAGGCCTGTCCAAAGTGGGATACCTACTAATCCTGCCATTGTTTGCATCATGCTGATACCCATGTAGAGCATTTTGATAGATTCTTCATCAACCAGAGCACTAGTGGCGTAAGATCGAAGAGAATCTGCTTGTCCAGATCCCAATGCATATACACTCAACCCAACAATATAGAGAACTCCAGAACGCTCTATTCCCATTGCAAATATTCCCATGATATTAACAATAGCACTAGTCCAAATCACCCACAAATCAACTTGCCGCTTACCAGCAATCCATAATCTCATTAGATTATTGGATATAAATGGCAGGCTGAGGAGAACCAATCCTGCGATTACTAATTCTAATGATAAAACTTTACTAACAGTTGCCAGTGTCCAGTGAAATGAGCTTGATGCCCATTGTTGAAAATTGACATGGACAGACATTGCCACACCATTCCCGAGGAAAATAAGCATGATGAGGCGTATCAGTGGGTTTTGAATGGCATCTCCAATTAGCATGAACGATAAAGGAAGATCCACACTAAATGCTCGAAGGATGGTTTTCCATAATCCTGGTTTTGACAAGTGAGCTGGTGTTCTACCAGTTTCCACCTCTGACGAAGGAATATGAACATAATGAGGCTCGGCGGCTGCGGGAAGCAAAATAATAGTAGGTAGAGTGAGGCTATATATACCGACTCCAATTAGACATAGCAGCCAAACATCGATCTTCAAAATTACTGAGCCAAGGAATGTGCCCAGAGATGTTATTCCTAATAAGATTGAGCTGGTGTGGTATAGAGTATTACTCCTACAGTTGATATATTAGCAATTATAGATTATACAGAAATAGCTCATGCTACTTCAATTCTCTTAGCCATGAAACAGATGTGCTAAAACAAATGATGACATTGCGTAAAAGAGAACATCTTACAGATTGTCTACATCTTCACTGTCTGCAATATAGCTATACAGTAACGCGTTCTGCACGGGGACACCGCCTCCAACAAACTCAAACAGAGAAGTGAGCAGTACCGTGTGAACGTTAAACAGCTCATAAAAGTAGCCTGAATGGTTCTAAGTCAACTGATCTATTAGTGCATTTTGGCAATAGTGGTGCACTTACACACGAACGAGAAGTATATGGACCCAATAACAAAACTGCAGAGACTAATCAGAAGTACAATCTTCTTTCCAGTTATTAAAGCTAATCGTGTATATATTGGTGTAGCCAAAAACCCTTTGTGTTTTATATTAGCAGCTTAAAGATGAAATGGCACATTGGTTAATCTCACCTGCAATTAAGATACCTACATTGAAGGCTCCATGGAGTAGAGCAAGCTCAGACTGAACTGGATCAATTTTACACTTTATTTCAGGAATCCTTCCGTTAGGTAAGATAGCTGAGGGATCTGAGATTTTGTAAAAGGTTCGACAAAGAGTCTGTTCCATTAGGAAAACACGTGTTGTGCCCACCATTGCGTTCCCCAATCGAATTAACGACATGCTGAATACACAATACCAAGTAACAGGGCTCATCTTCATTTCCAGAGCGTACTTATTTTATTTAGGTAAGTACAGCAACTTTTATATACAAAGTTGAGAGAGTAAAGGCATTTAGCCTAACCCAACCTTTGTGACCATCTCATTCAGGCGGTGAGCCGCCGGCGGGAAGGTCTTGAGTGCTCCATTGAGAAAGTTACTAGTGGGTCGCTCTGTTTCTAACACAATAGTAACACAGCATGAAACTAGCCTCTGACAGGGGAAGCGAGGGAAAAAATGCAATCAGGTATGAGAACGGATCGAGCGATTAAGCCGATGCATAGTGTCTTTCCATGGTAACTTGCTAGAGTGATCCACTAAGAGAGAGGAGAGTAAAAGAGGTGATCGTCCACAGGATCTGCATGTCTCAGCCATTCGTTATTGAACACCGTCACATAGGGAGGAACCCGGGTATGGAGAAAGCGGTACCAGTGTTTATGAACCAACCGGACGCTACGTTCAACTGAAAGCTAGGCGGGAGGGAGGGAGATGGCGCTTCCCGGGCACCATCTCACCATGTTGTTGGCGCCTCATTTTGTGCCGTGTGCCTAGAATATGTTCCGGTTCATACACCAATGCCGCCCGTTTGCCAGTAATTGAGCCATTTTGTGTATGGCCTCTACACCGACGAGCCATGACAGTATTTTGCGAGTCCGTGAATGTCCCGTCAAATCAGATCGCGCAAGCCTTGGCCCGTGTCATCACGCAAATTAATTATTGAGTTTATCATCTTCTATCAGAGGTTATAGGCACTGGTTATAAGCTTGGGATTAGAGGCTAAATCTACTGTAGCCAAAGATACTCTACTATGGTGGAATAATAAGCAAACACTTGTAACTACAGACTCCATATCACAATCACAGTTATGTACTAATTAGATGCAATACGTAAGATGTGAGAGTTGTTTAATGATACTTTTTGTTACTCTAATATTTCACCATTTTCCAATATCACGGCATAGTTAGCCGTACCATCCTATATTAAATCCAACACGATCCTTCTTTCGCTGTCACGAGTATTAGGATGGCGGAATCTTGTTCCTATTCAGTTTTATCGCCCAATAGCAGTGTATTCATATTCAAGCTCCCCAACAAAGTGCTCCAACTCATCACGCCCCTATTGTCGAATAAGGATATCAAGAATTTACGGCTTTCGTGCAGGCGCTTCCAGTCCACTAAAATTTATACATGGAACGGGTATTTATCACTCCAAGCTACAAGAATATCGAGGTTCTGTACGCCATTGCGAACCACAAAGAATTTTGTAGGCGGGTAAAGGAAATTGTCTGGGACGATGCACGGTTTGAGAAATACGTTACTTCCGACGAAGAAGTGCCGTATGGAATTTATTCGGAGCGTCCACTACTAAACCTGGATAAGTTCAAATTGGAGTGTCGGCATAATCTTCACAGCGATGAAGCCAAACTCTTCCAAAAATGAACAGGGGGGTATCCTACTGAAAATGATTACCTTATGTCTCTAGATGAGGATTGTGCTTTTTATCGCCGGCTTCATGAGGAGCAGCAAGCTATCATTGAGGCTAGCTTAGATAGAGAGACCTTACGAAAAGCTTTATCTGTTTTCCCGGCTTTAAAGAGAGTTACAGTAAGTCTTTAAACGGAGGTGATAACCCTTTTATTGGTAGCTATAATGGGAATACTATCCAGCCGGGCGTTGGAATCCTTAAAACCGACTTCGGAGAAGAATATATATTGTAAAAAGTAAATTCTTGGCCACTATAGTATACTATTCAATAAGATATATGCATCTTGCAACGCCTTTATTGAGTGTGAATAGCTGCAGAAACGATGAAGATAAGTATAAATAGTGGCACGATTAGTGTTTAATGCTAGGTTAGATATCATTCATTAGAATTGCATTCTACACCCATATATATTTACTCTCAAGGACCAGGGCCTTTATTGCCAATATAACAATACTATATCCAACTCTATTCAACTTAGAATAATTGGTGGGGAAGGAAGGCTCCGGAGTAGTAGACCCCGCCCTGTATACAGAGCATTCAGGTAATGTGACCAATTATAGAGTGCAACAACCGTAACACACTTAGTGTATTGTATTAGTGTATGAGATGCCACCGCCCATACGCCAATGGCTCATATATTGGTAAATGGGGTGGCCCATTGGTAGACTGGCAGGACGCTGCAACGAACCGTAAACCAGAGCGGATTGGACTGTAATTCATGGCTCAGTCTCAAACTTTGAGACTGTAGACTGTTTCGAGCAGTCTGGTCTGGACAACATTACATAAGTTATGGTATAGTCTTAAATGTATTGTTGTCTTCTTATATTATAAGAATATAAAGTTCAAATTAGTAAATTTAACTCGAAGTTAAACTTAATCTTTAAGGATTTCTATTTTTAAGTTCGTTCAAATAATTGAGGGATTATTAATTTTATGAATATATTTTATAAAACCTCTCATCAGTTAACTAGAAATTTAAGCAATTTAAATCTTAAATCTTAACCCCAGTTACAGCCCGTACTGTAGGCCTAAGGCCTTGTAAGCGAAGCCTTGTAGGGCCTTGAATGCCTTGCCTTAGGTCGATATAGGCCGATTAGCTTTAACAGGCAATTACCTTTTTATTTTGACTTAGTTATAAGTAAATAAATTTCTATACAGTATGGCTGTCATAAGGTAGCTGAACATATAGGAAATTGTTGAGTATACTGAGGTTTGGTACATCAATAATATTTAATGATTAATTGATAGTCGTTGTGGCGCGAGTGGCACCCGAGCCGGCTGTGCCAGTTCTAATTAAAAATATTTTAAAAGTGTAAGTTATAAAAACTAATTAATATCATATTTTTAATCATATTACACATTGTCTCTCATGTTTACGCCGTTCCCTTGTAGTATCCCCTAAAACCGAAGACCGACTAACTTAAATAAGTTGTATGTTTGCTAGTGCAACAATCTCAGTGCCTGAAGTGCCATAACTATAGCGTAGTATTAGGCACTGACTGCCCGAAGGTCACTGGAATTGCAGGGCATATTCAGGGGCTGCTCTAGCGCCTTGGCAACATGATATGATAAATTAACAAAAATCACCACATCCCTTCCTGCTTAATTCCTTTTATTATTTGTGGTTTTCATCAGCCAGGCAGCCAAATGCGATCAATTGATATCTTTGAGGCAATTGGCTGCATATAAAAGTGACACTAGAGGCAATTGCAATATAAAGGCGCAAGACAATGGGCTTCAAAGAGTTCTTCCGTAGCAAGGTACTCAGTGTTCATCCAACATTGATCACTAGTGTTCTGATAAAACTGTAGAAAGGGAAAGACTCAAAGCCTCGAAAAAGAGGACCAGAATACCGTGATCCAAATGTTCAGCCAACTCTTCCAAAATCTCGACCTCGAGCTTTAACTTTTCAAGGGTCAAGCAGTCAACAGGCCTCGAATCTATTTCTGAGACTACCAGCTGAACTTCGCAATCGCATTTATCTTGACGTCTTCGGCAATCGCAAGGTTCATATTTTATTTAGCTATGGGTCATTTCGGTACGGGTATCGCACTCGCACAGACAAGAAACCTCCAGAGTGGCGATGGTGGCATTGCATTTGCACCTGGGATCAAACTACAGACGACCGTTATTGGAGTATCCGGTGGGATCAATGTAAAGGGGGCAACTTTGATGGGTCTCCTGGTCCGCCAAATGGCATGATGGGCAAACTTAAACTAGATTTTGCGATTTTACAAACATGTCGGCAAATGTGAGTGATCTGGCCCTAGCTTCTACACCTTCAGCAAGTTGAATAATTTCGTAGATATTCCGAAGGAATCGACATCCTTTACGGTACTACAACTTTCGACTTCGATGGGCGCCGGCTTCTAAGTGACTTTCCCTCAATGGTGCTTCCGCATCGTTTTGCACTTATCAGCTCTATTGAGACGATGTGTGAGTTTATAGACCTAGGTTTATCAGAAATCCCCGACGAAGAGAAGAAACGTTATGATAGCACGTGGAAACTGCTTGCCAGCATGCCTAATCTCCAACACCTTATCATTGGGGTCGCTGCTTATGAGTGCCGAGATCCCGTTGCGCCTGATCTGCAGGAGGTATGGTTAGGACCTCCGACACAAGTAAGAAAGTTGAAACATTTTGAGGTGTTGGTTCCTGATTCATATATGAAGCACTTCCGTGTTGACCCGGACTGGAATTTCCAGTTAAAACCGTACCGGGATCTTCACTCCCCATAATAACTTGATGGTATTGATTTTTTCACCATAAGTCCGCAAGATGGAAGCGACGAGAGTTAGATTAATAGTATTTGAAATATTTTATGAAAAAATTTCTTGCTGTACTCTCATAATGAGGTGTATTTTATGAATTTACAAAGTCGAATATCTACTAAGTCGGTACGGGTGTCCCACTTGTTATGGTTGTTGCAGTCCCAGAGATTCCAATACATACATACACGAAGGCCTGTAAGCCTGTACAATCTCCATTTAATGCTGGGTTCCACGTGTAGAAATTCCTATCATATTTAATTAGCTTTCACTAGCATAAGAAAATATATGTAAGGTATATACTTACGAAAGAGATATGCCTGCTTCTGCGGCCACATCGAAGCAATCATTACCGCTTTCTACATAGTAGAAACGTTTACACCCACTCACCATACCAGGCTTTTATGGTGTTAGAACATAGCTCACTAAGAGGATTACAAGGTTTAAACTAACCTGCACTGGAGTTGGTGTCGCCAGCCCTCCAGCTTTAGTTGTAGTTGTAGTCGCAGGGGCTGATGCTGGAACAGGCGTGCCAGATGTTATAGTCGTTGCGGGTCCAGTAAGACCTATACAAACATAAACAGAGGCTTGGAGGCCCGTGCAATCTGTTTTCACGGCAGGCTTCAAATTGTTAGTGCAGGGTAGAACTAGCTAGAGTGAGCTGACTTACATTATAGGAGTAGAAGCTATCTGTGGTAGGCATTATAGTTAGTAGAGTAGTATTTGGAAGCAGAATTACTGATTCTGAACTTACTAAGAGGAATGCCTGCCTCGGCAGCCAAGTTGGAGCATCCGTCACCACTTTCAACCAAATAGAATCTTTCACATCCACTAACCATACCAGACTAGATTACGATTAGCTGTGATTATCCTGAAATATTAGGGAGTTAAGACTCTTACCTGAACAGGAGATGGTGTTGTAAGACCCGAGCCTGGTGTAGTTGTGGAAGAAACCTTGCTTGTGGTTTTGCTGGATGTTGTAGAGCTGGCTGTTTTGCCTGTGGTAGTGATGCTTTTTGTGGTGCTTCTCGTGGTGCTTCCCGGGGTGCTAGTTGTGACACTAGTTGCGGGTGGAGGCGTAGAATTGCCTGGCATCTCAACACAAATATAGTAGTTTTGTTTCAGCCCTGAGCAATCGTTGCCAAGTGCAGGCTATAGAACAGTTAGCATTCATAGCTACAAAAGAGTTTTAAGCCTAAGAGTCTGTTTACATTGTAGCTCTCTAGTTGAGCGACGGTAATATTGTTTATGCTTGCAATAGAACTGCAGGTATCTAATCTATACGGAATTTAGTACGGGTCTTAGTCGTTGAATATAATATTTAGATTGGTACATACGTTCCAACAAACCAGTAATTCGAACATGAAGCTGAAATCCCAGCTTGTTCAGGTTGTGGACCGACTCCATTTGATGGAAGTGGAGTAGAACTATAAGTCGTTGTTCTGGTTGTTGGGGTTGACGGAATTGCAACGCAGTAGTAGTCACCCACAGTAAGGCCGGAGCAATCCGTACCAAGAGCCGGATTCCAGTTCTGGAAGTCTGTCAAGCTGAATGTACCAAAGATCTCAACTATTATTTGACAGGAATCTCCACTATCTGCTCTGTACCATGATACACAGTTGGATGCAATGCCGGTCTGTGTTGGGGTCGGTGGGGTTTTTGCTACAGATGGCAAAGGAAGTGTACCATTCATGACGCAATAATAATCCCCTGGAACCAACCCAGAACAGTCAGATCCCAGTGCAGGCTGATAAGTTAGTTAGACTATATGTCACGGATATTTCACGACTTACATTATATTCCTTAAGCTCATCCAGAGTGACATACCCTTCTGTCTCCACAATTGTATCACAAGTATCATTAGAGCTTGCTTGATAGAATGCGAGACAACTGGGAGGGATACCACTCTGCGTTGGTGAAGCAATAAACGTAGTATTGAGTGTTGGGGCAGTTGTAGGAGTATATGACGGATACCAGAAAGATGTTGCGGTGGTGGTATTCAGAAGACTTGTCTGATATTGAATTCCTATAAAAGTCAGCTGTATTTCCGACTGTGGCTTAAAATATAGAATCTTACCAACGCAGACATAATAGTTAACATAGAGACCGCTGCAATCGGCGCCAAGGGCTGGATTCCATGATAGACTTGATATTAATGTCAGCTTCTGTTCAATATACGATGAATAAGGAAGCTTGGGAATTAGTACAAGTCATCCATTGACATTGAAGTCGAATAACGGCCCTGTATACTGTTGCATGTATCTCCCGAGTTCACAAGTTTCCAGTTATTGCCTAGAAAAATGTCAGCTTTGTCTAACTTAAGAACCTTGTATTCCTACAGTAAGATACTTGCCCAGCCTGGGTACGAGTAGGTGGCCAGGAAGTAGCCGTTCCGATTGTAACCGGCACGTAAGAGGTTGTAGGCTCTGGAAGTATAGAGTATGTAGCAGGTGTGGTAGTAGTAGTCTTAGTAGTTTTAGTAGTAACGACTGGGCCAACCCCTACGCAATAAGAATCTCCAACCCAAAAATTAGTTCCACAGTCCGAGGAAATAGCGGGCTTAGCAGATATTAGTCAGCTATTGTGAACAAGAGCTGTTTATCTTGAGACTTACATTCCAGAGCAAGAATTCCGCATGTGTTATGTTGAAGGCAGTTTCAATTGTTCCACAAGAATCACCGGTCACTACGTCGTACCACTTGTTGCAGTTGCTGATAGTACCAGTTTGTGTCGGTTTGTCAGGTGCTGTTAGATAGTGTGTATGCTTCGTAGTTGTCGTGGTGGAAGCACATTTTGCTGTTGTCGTCCCGACGCAGTAGCTATCACCAACCCAGAAGTTGGTGCTGCAGTCGGATGCTACAGCTGGCTTCAAAGGTCAGTACACTGTCTGAGATAGATTGGTAATGAACTTACATTCCATTGAAGGAACTGAGCAAGAGTGATTCCAAATGCGCTCTCAATGGACTGGCAAGAGTCACCAGTTACTACATCGTACCACTTGTTGCAGTTACAGGCAGTTCCAGATTGTGTTGGCAGATCCGCAGTTGAGTGAACAATTGTGTGCGCTCCAGAAGTAGTCTTGGTAGTAGCTTTGGAAGTAGTCTTGCTGGTTGTCTTACTAGTTGTCTTGCTACTAGCAGCGGAAGACGTGCCTACACAATACGAATCTCCAACCCAAAAATTAACAGCACAATCAGAAGAAACTGCTGGCTATGAAGTATCAGCATTTAAATTTTTAATCTTGGGCCTATAACCTACATTCCATGCTAGAAATTGTGCATTCGTTATTCCGAAGGCGGCTTCAACTGAGGCACAACTATCGCCAGAAACTACATCATAAAATTTGTTGCAGTTTTTTGCAATTCCGGTTTGTGTTGGTAAGTCCGCACTTGTTTTATATGATGTATGGGCTGCTCTTGGGGCGATTTGAGCGTCATTCACGTCAATGATGCCTGTTGGTATATTTAAAACTGCTAAGACAGCTGAAAGAGATGGTAAATGCATTGCATCTAATCCGAGTTCCTTTACGGAACGGAACTACAGCTGAAATTCAGATTTGCAAGTAATTCGAGCAGTGGTATAGCGGCATAAGAGGGTAGATCGACAATTCAATACAGAAAACAATACCTGTCACAATGGAAGACACTGACAAAAGAGCTAAGAGTAAAACTTGCTGCAATCGGGACAAGAGGGGGAGAGCTGGATCGATAGCCGTGGGCCAAGAGCAGGACCCAAACATCAGGCTCCTTCAACTATCCACAATCTGGCTCTCTTTCTCAATCTAGCCCACCTTCCGTGGTGGACTAAGTCTTATCCTAGAAGTTGCAAGACACAAGACAAACTAACCTACTTTCGGCTCTTGGAAATGCTTCTCTACCCTGCCCCTGCTCTTGCATGAAGCCCCGGACCATGAGCTTGATCCGGATTACATGCATGTACGCGTAGGAATTGGAACTAACACAGCTCCTTCCATAATCCTACTCTATGCGCTTGCCTTTTACGATAGAAATTGCCCCCACTATATGGATTTTTTTACGTTTTTGCCCTGCTGCGCCGTATTGTCTTTACCGCAGATTTTGGAGAAGACACGGGTAAAAGCGGCCACAAGGGTCCAATTCATGCAAGGAGTCATTATTGCAACTTTGATTAGTATATCATGTACTTTATTTATCGTGGATAAAGTCGATTCAGGCCGAAGTAATTGACGTGTCACGCGGTAGTATTGTCATCGAATACTGGATGCTCCACTTCATCCGAACTCACAAGCTCAAAAATTGTTTGACATGGGTAATAAACCAACCAACTCAAAGAACGTTTCAAAAAAACCACATAAATTTGCCAAGGCTAAGCGCATAGTAAATATTAGATTCATGATGAGTTGAAGAAATCGGTTTGTCTAACAAGATTACATAAGTTTCGCATGTATATACGCACTGCGTAGTGGATGTTGCCCTTCAAAGTATTGTTTGGAGCATTTCATGGAGATTTTTTACTAGATGATACAATATTTTACGCCTGAAACAGTAGAGTTTGTAGCAGTGTAGTTTAGGGATAAGATAGTGCTTATTTTTATCATGCGATATACAATTTTATGCAGTTCCCAAATCTGTGGTGTTTGAGTTTGGATCTAAAAGACTGGGATCATATACTAAAGATTTGTTACGACTGAGATCCGATCCAAGAGCATCAATGGTACCTCCATCGTCCATATCTAGAGCCCATGCCATTGTCCTAAAGTTAAGTGAGCAAAATATCTAGAGAAATTCACGCCAAGAAAATTTATTCTTACCCTCCTAGACAGTGATCATTGGCATATTGAACCCTTGAGAAAATACAATTAATTTAACTGTCTTGGAACTGGAGATTTGAGAGACTTACTTTAATTTCATGGTTTCAGCATCATCATAGGAGACCCATTGATTTTTGTCCCATGTAATGATCTTGACAGCTGCAACAGGGTCAAATGTGACGGTTGCTCCGCCATCTGCTACGATTTGTCTAATCTCGACAGCTGAAAGGATGCCAGACGTGTTTGTACACACCCCAGGATTGCCACCACCGGAGAATGGACAACCCGCTTCAAGACATGATGGGTTTGACATTGTAAAGCCTATTGCATTATTTTTAGTGGTACTATCCATAGGCGTACTGAACTATCGACTTACTGCGGCCGTAAAAGCCGAGCCCAAGATTTACTGATATGAATAGTTAGCGTCGACATAAGCGCAGAGAATGTACATAATCACCTTTCGCGGGATTAATATGATTCCTCCAGAGCAGTTCCAGACTTTGCTGTATCTCTGTTAGGTTAGTGTGTGCTTGCGCAACGGAACCTATAGCAGGATCTGTAGAGTCCCAAGTTCCGTGAATATCGTAGGTCATAATATTGAAGAAATCAATTATGGGGTCAATTTTAACAACATCAAAGCCGCGCATATACCAATACGAAGATGGCTAGAAAAGTTTAGAATCAGGAAGTCATAGTGTGACTGTTTTTTACTCACGATTGTAATTGATATTCCTGGTCGTGTTGGCATTCCACTCTCGTCTAATGCTTTTCTGAGATTCTGGAGAAATGTAGGATAATTTTGTAGGTCAGCGTCCTTCCCTCCTCTGTCTGATGCAACCGGGTACTCCCTATTCGCCCGTTAATTTTGATGCCACAAATTGGAATAAGAGTGGTTTACTAAGACTTACCAGTCAATATCAACGCCGTCAAATCCATTTGTCTGCATGAAGCTGATTAGTGAATTGAAAAAATTTGACTGTGCGCTAGCTGAAGATGCGAGATCAGAGAATGTAGTTGTTGTTGGTCCAGGATCATTCATAGACCATCCTCCCACTGAGATCCAGACTTGCAGCCCGGGCTGTGCAACTTTTAATTTGGTAACTCTTTGATAAAGCGCAGCAACATCTGATCCCATGGGAGCAATATTGAACGTTTTTGGATCAATCAATGCAAATGCAAAATTGATATGTGTGTAATACCCTAAAGGTATCTGTTCAGGAGTCATAGCTATGACATTGTCAGCATTGCACTTCTCTCTATGAGTTTGATTCACATACTACCGCACTCTCGTTCGAGATTCCAACCTTCGTAGTATCCAATAGTTCGAGCATCAGAACTAGAACCTCCACAGGAAGGAGAGACTACCGTTTTTGCTCCGCAGAAATCAGATGTAGTACCTGCGGCAGTTTAATCAATACGTTCCTTTGGAGATTCAAATCACCGTAGCTCACCGCAGAAACCATACTCGCTGCAACAGACATTAAGAGGACATGCTTCTGCTGTAGACCACTGCGAACCCCATCCAGGATCGCATTCTGCTTTTTGGTCGCATGTGGATGTGCAGTTTCCTTTCCCGCAAAATGTAGGTCCTGTATTTCATTAGCATGGAAGTTCACGCAGCTCAAGAGTCAAAGATCGAACCAAGTCCACAATTTCCCGTCCTAGCAAGAGATTAGTAGTTGAATTTTGGGTATTTTTTTTTAGAGTAGAACTGACCCATCAGCTTCTAGTCTACAACATCCGCTGGCGCATTTTTGTGTCGCCGTGCATGTATATACTGCGTAGATAGTAGGAAAGATGCTGAACAATACAGCCGGTAGAAGCACGAATAGCTTCATGGTTACGATATTTCTCTACCTGGAGCAAACTTTTCCAGAAAGTGAAACTGGGGACGGGACGAATATTGGCACAAGATACCCTCTACTACAATCGAGACTCACGAGCCCCTCCCTATCTCCTTCGCCCCTCGTTCTTCCCACGGTCAGTGAAGGGCGATAAAGCCGAAGTCGCAAGGGCCCGCACTGTGCATCTTCAGGGTCCCTGTAAGCTTCAAGGTACAATGCAGGCGGATTCGATACACGTATATGCACTACGGAGGCACGGTGCGGATCCAGCCTTGTGCATCGACCCTAGTAAGAAATAAGCTGCATCGTTAAAGAGACGCCGATTGCCCTTTTTTATTG
Organism: Xylogone sp. PMI_703; assembly: GCA_021399445.1. Lineage (NCBI taxonomy): Eukaryota > Fungi > Ascomycota > Leotiomycetes > Xylogone > Xylogone sp. PMI_703. Next base: position 6,162,624 of record JAJTUQ010000003.1, read on the forward strand.
GTGTGAATGCACCCAGGAATGATTCCGTGTTGGTCTTATATTAAGTGGAGCTTGAATTGAAGTTCACATGAGCATTCGGAACGTAGAAGCTCTAGACAAGAATTATCGTGTGTGTGGAAAAGATTTGGAGCTAAGATCAAATAGAGTCTTTGAGCCGATAGGCTGCAACAAAGCCATGTCTGTTTTCCTCTCTGTATGTCTCTGTGCTTTGTCAAGTGGGCTGCATTCTTCGAATCAGTCTCGTCGTAGCTCTTCGAGTCAAGTTTGGACATTTTGAAAAGTACAGGTAAGTTGTTCCACTCCTTCTCAAGTTTTTCAGTTGAACTCATACATCAAGTAGTACTACTGTACAAGTATGGTTTGGTTAACTAAATTCATCCACGGCTGTCTTTATGCTGGACCTCTCTTTTTAACATTGGTGCGGGCATGTCCTGACTATGCCGACCTTCCTAGCTTCAGGTCCATCAATAGCAGTGAAAGCAGCGCTGATGCTACCGGTTTGATAAAAAGATACTACACGGTTCAGCAAACCGATGGACCTTCTTTCAGTCCCGGTACATGGCCTGATAGCACTATCCCATATTGCTTCGAAACTGCGGATGCAAAAGCTCAGTTAGCAAAACTCGTTCAGAGTGGTTGGAAGCTTTGGCAGTCAGCGTGAGTAATCATCGGACTATCATATGAAGCGTAGCTATTAACATTTACAGAGGCGTCAGCTATCGTATCAATATGGGCGAGTATTCGGCGTGTCCCGATCCTGGTGATGGACCAGTTCCACCGAGCAAAAACTATCTTCTCATCCAGCTCAACAATCAGGGAAAACTAGTGACTAGTGTTGGATATCAGATATACACCTCTAGAAGTGGGCCAACCATGCAATTTGATCCCAGTCCAGCTGTTGCTATGCGGGATCCGGTTGCCAACATGGCACACGAAATCGGGTGAGACCTTTGCCATAGATTCCTGGATGATCTGGACTGACAAGTGAAATACACAGACATGCTTGGGGCTTCTATCACGAGCACCAACGTCCGAGTTTCTGGAGTCGATCCCAATATGCTAACGGGAAAGGAGCTACAAATCAAGTCAACTTTGACTGTACAAAGCTTGCCGACTACGCGGCTCAAGTTGGAGAACTAGGTCTTGACGGGACATCCGGGGACGCTTGCCACAGCTATGTAGCAGCCAAAGCCAAAGGGTTTTCAGCATTGCAGTATATGCCTATGGATGAAGAGTATACAGTTCAGCTCGATGCTGGAGATTACGACTGGGATTCCATTATGCTTTACGGCTCTGCGATTGGTGGTGTAGTGACTAATGGAGTGCCTGCCAATGTCTATACCAGAGCCTCGGATGGAAAAGCAATTGGCTACAATAAGGTGCCAAGTCCCAGAGATGTAGAGAGGTTCATGGCAATGTATTCGCAAAACGCGCCGTTCCCGAATACGTGCTTGATCAACCAGGGCTGCAGCCCGTTGAAGGCATCATTCTTGAGGACAAAAGATAAGTGCAAGAAAATCATTTGAATGGATGGAAGCTAGAATGGGAGTTGTAGTAAAAATGCACTCAGTACAATATATTACTGTAAATGGAGCATTGGTTGATGCTTGGTGAGGGAGTCTGAAAAGTGATACTGTTAACCTGCATGAAGATTAGACAAGCTCCGCTCGCTCTTCTAGCACTTCTTTTGTCCATCAATTTCTTGAGTCACAATGAATACTGAATTAAAACTACGGTGACTTACCGGGTGACAGCTTAGGCATGCCTTCCGTCAACCTGTCGTCTTAATGGATTTGGCAGGTGGATACAGTACGTATAGCGCTTACTGCGTATCCACTGAATTAGAGATGCTGTTTGACTATATTTTCACCCTACTAATGTAATGGTGGTCCTGAAGAGATAGGAAAAGGGAGAGTTAGGATTCATCTGAGTAATCTGCAGGTACAGTAATAGCTGTCTTCACAGCAAAACTAAGCCCAACCCACCCACTCGCAAACCCCTAACCCTTGCGAGCTTGGGTTCAGTTGCCTATTCAAGGTTACTCCGGCACTTGTGACTATTGGTATCAAATGTTGGTGTTGAGGTTGGATTCCCCGCCCCTTGACTCCATCCTAAGAACCCACGTCTACAGGTTCTAGAGCACTATCGTACGCGCCGGGCGGGATCATTCTCGGATGAAGGTCTGGAGGATTGCAGTTGGAATTGTGATAAAGTGGGGAGATCGCGGCCGCTTTAGGTTAAACATGAGCGATTTTAAGCTTTACGTCGGGCCGCAGGGAGTCTCACGTACTTAGTATGGCGGTATGGCTCCATAGCGGATCTGTTTTGACTGTGCCACAACGGTGGTACCCTGTGCCCCTGAAGATGCAGATGCATGTTCCATTGCTGGGGCAGGGGAGAAGTGAATAGCTACATCTTGGCAAATGTTGGAGAAGTCAAGAGCGCCAGGGTCATCCGAAGTACCAGGGGGGTTGGTCGAGTCGCTGAGTCGCAGCTGGTAGAGGTCCAGAGACTCCTCCGTTATTTCCTTTACAATTTATTCTTTGCTCGTTGGATGTGTGTATGCGCATTGCAGAATTGTTAGCAGTGACTGTTTCTTGCTGCTCGCCATGGTGCAGCCGTTATTCAGAACGGCGTTGAGCGTCGCCTTAATGTTCACTGCGCCAGTTACCGCCAGCTCTCTCATAATTAGAGATTCGAATGATCCAACGGACTACTCATGGATCAAGAAGTTTGCTGCAGTGGGTGACAGCTTCACAGCTGGCATCGGATCCGGCGATCTGTATAGCGATAATGACAACTCGTATGAGTGCTCGCGGTATTCATACACCTACCCTACAATTATGAACCATTTCTTCGGACCAAGTATCGAGACTTTCACATATACTGCATGCTCAGGAGCTATAACAACTGGCATATTTGAGCAGGTCAATGCCTTGGATGAAGGACAAGATCTTGTCATCTTAACCGCTGGAGGAAATGACCTTTGTCTTGTGAGATAGACCTCAGAGCTGGAATAGATTGGCATTCTGACAGACTTTACAGTCAACTATGATTGACAAATGCATTGCTGGTGCCAATCCAAATGAGGACGATTGTGATTCTGCAATCGCTCATGCCAAAAGTGGACTCGCCGATGGAGGCTACTTCAAGCAGAATATCAAAGACCTCCTGACAGCGATTGAGTATGTATATCCACATCCTTTTGTGTGCGAAAATTTTCAGCTGATTAAAATGAATGTTAGTTCCAAGATGGCAACAAACGGAATTGTGGTCCAAGTTCTGTATGCTCAATACTTCAACGATCAGACCGATGATTGTACGTCCGAAGATTGGCAGATTATTGATTTATCAGCGGGTCCAGGACTAGCATTAACTAAAGAAAGGCGTACAACATTCAACTCATTAGTATTACAAACCAATACTGTAATAAAAGAGGCTGTAGAAGAAGTTGCAGCCACTGCAAAAACGATGACGCTTGTAACTGCTGATTGGGATCCGTGGGCACCGCTCACAGGAGGGCAGTTCTGTAAGTTCCTCTGACTAGTGCATATAACTTCGTAAATCTAAGCTTAGAATACTAATGTAAAACCAACTGTAGGTGAACCAGGAGCAAGTCCAGTGAGTAGTCAAAGAGTCCATTAACACCTCGATAACATAATTCTCACATTCAAGCAGGATCCAACAGATGAGAGCAATGATAGCGTCATGTTCTTCAAACTTTTCACCGGCAATACGGCACCGTTAGAAGCCAGGAGTCTTTATAGCTACAATTACTATGGTAATACATCATATGGTATTGAGCCATTCCCACTAGCAATGAACAAGCGCGATCCTGTTGATCCTGGTTGCCCCAAATCATCCATCAGTCTTCCCGACTCCATTGGGAAGATATTTCACCCTAACAACCTCGGCCATGAAGTCATTGCAGCATATACCCTCGATGCTATTGCGGATGCTCGTGCTTCCATACTTGGGCAGGACCCCGTATGTCCAATCATTGACAGTATGACTTGTTATTCAAGCCAAGGTAGTACTGCATACGCCAGTTCCGAAGCCCTGAATAATAATATCGATGACTTCTGTGAATACGTCACCGATAACGCACCGACAAACGAAGCGGGCTGGAGCCGTAGTAAAAATTACTACTCAGGTAGCTTAGATGAATATACGATGGCGGTATCACTATCTGACCATGCCGCTGCATTTGACGAGGATGCCTGTAAAGCTGCTATCAGCAAGATCATCAATGGCTGTGATGTGCCTTCTGGAGGGAGCAATCCCATGAACTGGAAGGGTGGCGGAAAGAGAGTTGAGGGTGAGTTCACTTATACGGTCAATATATATCGGACCAATCGTCCGTGGCCACCTCCCTCAGAGCCATCACAGCAATGTGAGGGCTGGTACAAGTTTTTGTTTCAAAGTTATGATATTTATGGTGCTGGATGGGCGACATATGACTGGGGGCAGAAGACATTAATGAAACAGGTTAATCCGTGCTGTGGTTCTGGTAAGAGAGACACTTTCTATTATTTCTTCTAAGTTAGCTTTATACTTACTCTCCCCCTATAGGTAGTCTTACCGGGTGGACTTTCGATTATTTCGATGAACCTGATGAAAATGGATACGAGGTAAGCACGGGTACTATTTTGTATCAAAGCGACACATACTAACTCACCTACAAAGTGGCATGCCTTTTTCCACACTGCAATTGGCACTCGTCGGAGATGTTTTGACAATAACAAAGTCCAGTGTGCTGCTGGGGGTCCTTGTGATTCTTATTGTAAGGGTAACGGATAACTTAACAAGCTATTCAGTAGCATACAAATGATTAAATTATCCATATACTTCATGCACTTTAAGCTTTGACTGTGTAATTTCAACTGCAGTAGTATCAAGTAAAGGAGCCCGTTATGACTAGTAGCAGATTTGCAAGTACATAAGGTCAACGCTGCCAACCAAAATATGTTAATATACGACCTTGGTAGAGACGGTGCCCCTTTAGTTAATCCACCGCGTACAACATCTTCACATTATACAAGCACTTGTAGATGTACATAGGTGCTGTGGTTTGGTTTGCACTTAAACCCCTAAACTTTACCACATATTCACCAAATTAAAGCTAAAGCTAATATGGATGTTCCCTTTCAGTATGGATGGATAGTAAGCCTCTTTTGCTTTGTTCGTCGGGCATTTTGTTAAGATACGGAAGAAGAATACGATCCCGGTGTGACTTCACTTTGTATGCTGACACCAGATTATTCCATCCTCTAATGGACTTAAGAAGACAACTTGGGATATGAGGTTCTCTAGCAAATCTTGTAAGTGGTTCAAAGTAGGTTCTGACAGTAAACACCAAAGCCTTTCGTTGTTTCCAAGCGCCTGAGCGTCTGGTGCTCTGACCTGGAGTAGAGGTCATCAATAGTTAATGATTAGATCTACCAGCCTAGGCCCAAGCTTTCAATCATGTTAGTCGCATGTATATTGCTATGATGTATAAACTTTAACGGAAGATACTCATAAGCTACCTCGTCTCCATTCTTTTTTTCCATGCAATGCGACCAGTGTAGACCATCATCAAGTTGAATAAAGTACTATTAAATATAATCTATACACTTGTCGCTCTGTAAACTTTAACTCTGATAATAAGTTCCTTCTGATGTGTCTACATAAGACGGTTTATTGATTACGCTTAATAAATCTCTAGTATCAGCTTTTTGTTTATAATTATAAGATAAAAATATAAAACTGGTTTTACCGTTATATATTTCCGTTGATTCAGCTTCGTTTCATTCTGGTTTTCAGTCTTATTTTTACCCTCGTTTTCGGCCTTGGTTTTAGTCTCATTCCTAGCCTCGTTCCCAGCCTCACTACTGATAGAGTTGGCTTATTCTTCGCGCCTAGTCTTCGATTCATCCTGGCTTGAGAGACCCCGGAATTAAAAGGGTCGAATTGACGGATAACAAGAAGAATGTTTCTCTCTTAAAAGATAGCCTTACATTGCGGACAAGCAGTGAAAAGTAAATATCACAGCACATAAGACTGTCCTGGGTGAAAAGGATTATGGAAAAGCGAATCACCATGTTATGTACTGTATATACATCGTCATGGCCGAGTGGTTGCCAGACAATTTCAGAGCATCCAAGTACGTGCTAGAGTTCGCGCTGGCTGATTACCTGCGAGCCTCAGCGGCAACTCTTCGTCTGAGAATTAGTGGTTGATGGTGGTGCTAGAAGGCTCAAACCAGGCCTTACCCCTTGGCTCGTTAGGTACTTGTTCGTTAGACTTAGTGGAGTGGAGAAGAACTTGAGAGATGACCGCAGTGCAAAATCCTCGTAATCAAGTGTTCGTGAATGAAAACTATCCTCTATAATGTTACTGTAATTCCATTCATATTCTTCGAGGTTATCCCGCATCTCACCGGAATGAGTCACGCCGTCGTCCAAGCAGATCCCTAACATAAATGACAGAATTGCCTCATCCGGCAACTTGATTCTCCTGATATTTGATTCCACATATCCTAACGTACAAAATGCCTGCTCCTTCTCAAGATATTTTAGATGCGTTCGAATGTACTGAGCCCGCGAGGGCACTGAGCGGTGGTCAGAATCAAAGTTACAAGTCAGGAATCGCAGTCTTAAAACCTGTAGATGATATTGTTGAAGCAGAGTGGACAGCTGAAGTATTTACTCAATTATCTGCATCTCCTATAGATGGTTTCCGAGTGCCAGCTCCTATTCGAGCAAGTAATTCTCGGTTCACATACCGAGGATGGGCGGCATATAGATTCCACAGTGGAGTGACTGGCCCACGAGGCAAGTGGAAGGAGCTCGTAGAAATATCTCGTCTGTTTCACGCCGCTCTCCAAGATGTTGAACGCCCTTTCTCTCTGGAAAATCGATCTCATCCCTGGGCCATCGTGGATCGTGTAGCATGGGAAGAAGAACATCGGGGGGTTACATCGCGTCTAGAACAGGTATATCAGCGACTATGTAATATGAGGCGAGAAGTTAGGATGACATATCAAATCATTCATGGAGATTTGAGTGGCAATGTTCTTTTTGCGTCCGACGGGGCACCTCCAACTGTTATTGATTTCTCGCCGTTTTGGCGACCAGTGGAGTATTCTGAGGCTATTCTAGCCGTAGACGGCATACTATACTTTGGAGAAGGGGAAGAGCTAGTAGCACTTTGCCATGCATCGGCTAATCAGTATCAGATGCTCGTAAGAGCTTCTATTTTCAGACTCGTGGCAAGAAGTGGTCTTATTGGGTTATTAGGTGAAGTTGCGGCAAATGAGATCGAAGATTTTGAGAGATTAGTGTCCATTTTACTGAAAATGGAACCAAAAGGTCCTGATTCTTAAGCCCCAGGCTTAACCAATTAGTTTATTTACATTGCTCCAGCGGTTTAAGAAGAGCTACAGTTTATTCTTTTAGCCCCTTGCTACATAACAAGAATCGAAATTACCAGTATTTTCATTTTGAGAGGTTTCCCATTACAAAGCTAGCAAAGTTACACAGAGAACCATGCAGAATATTTAATCTTTTCATATTACATATATCTACAATTGATAGGAACTCGTTCCCATTTTTGAATTACTGTTCATCTTCTAATAGACTTGAAGCTTTCATAAAATGGACACTTATAAGAATCAGACTATGGTAAGACAAATTTATTCTCTCCCAAAGGAGCGGAATTTAGTATCGTTACTATTGTAATGCAATCTGACAAATGCTTTATAATTTTTAAGATCTCAAATTTGTGTACATCATTCCTCTTCAAGTCTTATAATGATGAGAGTTGGCTTCGCTATTAGCGACTTCATTGCAGCGATCGAGCTTTCCAAGTCGTTCTTGTTGAGCTGCCGCGGATGTTAGAAAATGCACTGAGTAGGACAAACAAACGAGTATGAAAGGGGATAAGTGGGACCGAACCCCAGTCTTTGCTATGTTTACTCTCAATTTGAGTCACGATCGGTGTCATGGGGTGTACCCACTACTGCACAATAAATGTCACCTCTTCTATGTGATCTCAAGTCGAAGGACTTGGATATGTTGACAAGCTGGTAATAAAAAGTATACTAAGCTTTGGTTAGCGAAATGGTGGTTTTGGGAAATAGTTGACCAGAAAGGAACACTATGTAGACCGGTATATCTAGCTGGGTTTTATCTTTGATGGAGCCTGTACACCGAGCGATTTCTCTTTACTCGGTTGAAACAAAACGGTACGTTGTTTCTAAGTCACAGTGGTGTATTTGCTAGAAGTAGACCAATTGACAGTGATAATTGGCTCAATGTTAATTTCTTAGCTTGTACATGATACATTTGGAACAGCCACCAGATTCTCTCACGGCATTGTATCCAATCACTATTAAGTAGTCAAAGTCCGTTACCTCAGTAGTGCACCTTAGGAAGCCACCTCGCCAGGTACCGTCCCTGGCAATCTCGTTCCCGACAAAGCAATTTCGAAGTAGATTTGCATCTTTGGTGATTTGCCGCCTTTTTTGAAAGATACTGTATTTCTCGAAACCTAATCAGGGTGGGTTCATTAGGGATTGTAATCTACAAAAAGAAAAAGTAAGTCACTCTGGAAGACTGGTATCAGCTTCGTGATGGGAAAGGTGTGCTCTGCTTCGCTGGAAACGGAATCGAATCAAAGCGAGGTGATGGGATGGCAGACCTCATCTCCACATGCAGTAGTTCTAGAACAAGCGTTAGATCATTCAAGGTAAGGCATAGGTCCGATCGATTGGTCCTTCATAAATCGAGATCAATCGCCTTCCCCACCGCCAACGATCACCGTCTTGGGAATTTACCCGGTTTGACACATAGTCTAAAGTGAACGACAAAAATCACCAAAGATACGCACTAAGAAGGTCGACGACAGGTATAATATATACTTTTATTATTCATTTAACAAAAACACTAGTGGTATATATACAGGGCAGGCAACTCTAAAGGACATCTACCCTGAACTCCGACCAGGAAAGACAAAAAGACCACTCTGCCAATGCCCAATGCCCAATGCCCATACCGTCCCATGCAATCCCAGGGCCGTTAATATGCTGCAAGACCAGAACATAAAAGGCATATTGCGAACAGCAAAAGAGTTCGCATCATAAATCAAAAGAAGTTAAAAATAAGACGGCATAAGATGGCCGTAAAATCCCCATTCTTCCCTCAGACAGTCTGAGTGACTACTTCTCCGGTATTCCTCCGCGAATTCGCCGGTCGCCCTCTTGACAGCGCGATGCTGTTCCTCCGGCTTCCCGTCTGGCTCCGGACCTTGGTGTCCTGGACGGAGCGGGCGTGGGAGCTGGCTCTCGAGTAGGGGATTCGAGAGGGAGGCTGTCCGGTGGTATCGCCGCCGTGAGGGTGAGTCTCCCTCTCGTGCTGAAGTTGCTGGGCGAAGGGAGAGCGCTTCCGAAGGACCGGGCCCTTCCAGTAGATCACGTAAACGGCGATGATCAGCAGGAAGGAGATGCAGACTGGGGAGACATGTTAACAGATGTACTATGAGATGAATGACGGGGCTGAACTTACAGAGGATCGTCGAGGCATACGCCAGAGGGTTGCTTCCGATGTTCGTGAAGAAAGGCGTTGCCGGGATGGTCAGGACACCAGCAAGGAAGTCTCGAGACCATCCATTGCCACCCGTTGCCGACGCAGAGTATGGCCCATAGGCGCAGATCATGTAGTCGATGGTCGCCATGTAGATGGCGTAGTTGGCGATACCGACAATGGCAGCGAAGACCATGGAGCCGATCCAGTGAATTGGCGGTCCGGTGCTGGTCCAGGCGAAACCGATCAGGCCGATGGGGAGGCAGGGCACGGTGTACAGGAGCCACCACAGACGAGACTCGTACTGAGCCCGCTCATCATGTGGCTTGGCCCGTCGTTCCTTGATATTCCTTCTGATGGCAGGAATAAAGGATATGTACGCGATGACATATCCAATCAAGATCGGGATGAACGAAAGACCGAGAGCGACCGTGCCGAAGCCCCATTGCTTGTAGACCAAGGCGAAGGACTGGATGAACATGAAGATCAGGGCGTCGCTGAAACCACTGAGTAGGGAGAGCGTGAGCACAATGGGTTCCATCAAGAACATCTTGAATGGCCGGATCCAGGTCGACAAAACCTCTCTCATGGAGAAGCGCTCGTGGAAGGGGACGAGCTCGCTTGGCCCATAGAGATTGGGCTCCTTGCCACTCTCACGCCGCTTCTTTGCGATGCGGTCCATCATGATCGTGGACCGGGTTTCTGGGACCAAGAAGAGGTGCAGCAACTGGACGAAACCGCCGAAGATGAGCTGGATCCAGATGCACCAGCGCCATGGAAGATATTCCTCCACGAATCCACCGACAACCGGGCCCAGAACAGATCCACCAACCGAGGAGAAGACGACGTAGGCAACGGCGTACTGCTGGGTGTCTGCCTCCCACATGTCGGCAATCATACCCAGCGTGACGGAACCACCAGCCGACGCGAGACCTCCGAGAGCACGACCCGCCATGATCGTTCCGAAATTCTTAGCCAAGGCGACGGGAAGCTGGAAGACGTTGACAAGGAACAAACTGGCCTGGAGGACCGGCTTGCGACCGATCTCCTCACTCCATGGGGCCCAAAGCTCGCAACCGAAAGCGTAGAGGATGAGGAAGATCATGGCACCGCAGCGAGCGGCCTGCTCGCTGACGTGGAACTCCTCAGAGATGCCACCGACGGCATTGGAGTACAGGCTGGTGTTAAAGTTCATTGACACCTGTACGATGAAGATGATCGTGAGGATCATCCACTTCTTCCACGTTGGGAAGCCAAAACCCAGCTCATCGTAGCATTCCTCCTCGGTGATGATGAGCCGGCCGTTCGTCTCGGTCTTGTGGATGGCCTCGAAGCCATGGGTGTGTCGAGACCGCTGGGGGGCTACGGGATGCTGCTTCTCAGCATCCTCGACTTCGGTGGTCGAGCTAGAATCGGAAGGGCCCTCTGGGGGAGCGGCCTCATGCTTCTCGTTGAGAGGCTGCTGTGTGGCACCCTCGGTGGATGCCATGGTGAAGGTTGTATATCGATGGCGAGATATAAGAAGAAAGTAAAGAAAGAAAAAAGAGTAGGGAAGATAGAAGTTATATAAGAGAAGGACAGCCAGGAACCTGGCAGCCTAGTGAATATGAAAGCTCCTTGACAGAGTGAATGTGTGTATGGGGAGTGCCAGGCTATATAGTCTGGAGTGCATTCACTGTAGAGAATTTTTTCCGAGCGAGGAGATCAGCATGGACTCACCGAAGAATATATACCAAAGGGCAGTCTGAACGTCAATCCGCGTTCGGGGTTCAGACTAGTCCACACCGGTATCAAGACGCTGGAACTACGCAGCTACGACAGTAAACTAGGAGGACGACGGACTACCCTGACGCCTGAGTGATGTGGGGAGCATCTACAGTAATCCGGGCTAGAGACGCTGAATCCGTACGTCATTATCCAGGAGTAGACTGGCACGACTGGGGAGAAGTTAGCACAACCTCCAGGATTACCCACCGTTAGTAGACATTTCGTCTTGCGAGTGCCCTTGGACTGCCCTTCTGTCAGGTTGTGAGGCGAACCCATGGGGGATGGGTCCACTCCGCCGCAACTGAAACCCCCATGAATGAATGCTTCAGACTGGCTGGGCTGGGTGGAATTGGAATTCGAGTCAGTTGAAATTGCGACTTGATCCCTGGAATCCCCATCTTTTTGAGCCCTGGGGGTTAGTGATGGCGAAAGGGCAGTTGCTTTGATAAGAATGACGTTGATACCTGTGATGTTGTAATAAGTCAAGTCAACTGGTCGGACTGGAACGAAAGGCGGCAAAGGGCCCAGTCAGCATCGCTCGCTTAGCCCTCTTCGCTTCGTGCAGCGTCCACGCCCATTCGCCACTTTTTTCTTACTGTGGAAAGCACGAGAAGTACGAGGCAAAAATCACAGTACGCGCTGCTTGTATCCACGTCCTGTACGCGACAAGGCGGAGAAGAGCTGGAGATGTGGGAATGAGGAGAATAATGGGGGAGGATGTTACGGAGAAACAAACACAATGCATGGAGAAGAGATAAAGAGAAAAGGGGCCCACGGATCGTACGGAGCTCGCAGCTGTCGAGATGCATTGGAGTTATTGGCTTGGCGAGCACATTCCTGGTGGATATCGTGGATACAGAATGCAAGTACCTGGTGTTATCGAGGGATCGTCTGTTGGAGGTGGTGAGAACGTGGTGGTGAGCATGGTGGTGATAACCTCTCGAGCCTCTCACGCCTCTCACGCTTCTCTGTACGATGGAGCCTCCTCCGTCGCAGACCCTCTTTTCTCGCGGATAGTCGGCAGCTCCTGCGTCTTTTCGTCCTCGCCATCCCACGGTCTTCGCAACAGATATCGATATCAAATCCGATCGGGCATGAGACGAACTCTTGGTTATCGCATTATCTCTGCTATCGCTACCTTCGAAAGAGATTCCTCATCGTGTAAATCTTCGTCGCTCTTCTCGGGCTCCAACGCCCTGAGCAACTGACGTCTAACTGCAGCCAACAGGAATGCCCGGAGCATCAAGAGGCGTCGTCGGAGCGATGATGATGATGGTGCTAAGGGAATGATGCGCCAGGAAATCCAAGAAACCAAGCTTTGGCTCATCCGCCCTGGTCTTGAGATCTTGACAATCCTGTCCCAAAGCGTGCACTGGTTGCTGGTTCGGGAGCGAAAATTTTCCCCTGCGATCGATCTTGCCCGAGTCCGTTCACTGCTTCGGCGTCACGTGCGCGTCTCCCTTGTATCTACTCAGCCCTTCCCGTCTGACAATGACGACGATGGACGAATGCAGGATTCGTATTGCTTTTGTTGTTGTTGGATTTGCACAAGAGTATTCTCAATTTCTAAGCACACAACTCGAATGTGTGATGCGCGCAGTATTATTCAGGTTTTATGCTCCTTCATTGCGGCTATGCTACTCTACAGTACATCTACAATTGCGCACAAAGCACGAGTCACGCATCCAGCAATCATCGGCTCCCAGACCCGCAGTATCACCGAGTTCATGCCCTGCACGTGACTACTATCTCCATCAGCAACCCCAGGGTCCTCTCCAGAGCTGCACGAGGCTGTTGACGCTCCACAGATCAGCGTGCAACTCCCGCAGCATTGAACTCCAATAATTCCCTGCTATCAACTGATAATTAAGGGAGTTGCGCCATTTTATACCCCGTCGAGCCCGTGTACCCCACTGCCCGACTCACCGTGTTGGAGTCGAGGGTCTGTCGTGCTCGAACCACGGATCCAGACGGTCGTCTATGGAGTTAGTTCAGGGGCACAGAATGTGATTTGGAGTGCTGTTTAGGTAATGCCAACCAGACGTGCCTGAACACTACTTGAATTATCTATGAGTGACCGATCAGGAAGATGTCCAAAGGCTTCCCTGTTGAGAACAGCGCCGAGAGCGCTTGGAGAATAGCCCCGGACTCCAAGTCTCAAGAAGGATACCAAAGATACTTGGAACGACGATCATCATAGAAAATTTCGATGGACTGAAAGTTCGCTTCAACAGGTAACAAATCTCTTGTTGATTCAGTTATTTCAAATTCTTGTAGATGATATTGCTACCCCTATATCCCTCTTTGGCCGCCTTGAAAGGCGACGTTTTCAATTTCTTCATCTTCACCTCCAACCCAGCCAACATCCTTTCAGGGGCGCAGAAGAAGACATTCAGACCTCCGGTACAGCTTCAGCCTGCGAAATATGCTCCACTTTGCCCGTAACCATCGTCTTCTCATCAAAGGCTGTGAGCGCTTCACCGTGTGTCATATCGCGATCAAACAGCGCTCCAACCTTGGTGGCTTCATGGTCCAAAAATACCCACGGTGTGCGGCCCTTGATAAAGAGGAAGTCCATCTCCTCGAGCGTCTTACCGGCTGACTCCTACAGTGATACCCTCGTTAGAGAATGTGATTATGAGTATATAACTACGGATGTCGACTTACCGGGAAGAACAGGTAACACACAATCGATATCAAAACACAGATGGCGGCAAATATGATGTATAACTTCCAGCTGCCTCCAAGTCAACCTTCATGTCCCCACGCACCTTTTTTGAGAGATAAATAACATACCTGATCTTATTCATCGCTGTCGGGATATACAGAGCAAACCAAAAGTTCTAGCGAGTCATCAGCCAGCTGGTTCCATTCTTTCGAAGCACTATCCAAACTCACCACAAACCAATTCGTCGCAGAGGTCATGGAAGTGCCCTTACTACGCATGTTCGTAGCAAAGATCTCTGGTGGATAGACCCACGCGACACAAGCCCAAGTCAACGCAAACCAGGCAACGTAGATATACACGAATGCAATCGCGGCATGTGAGGCCGACTTATCGGTAAAGTCGAAATTCGTCTTCTTGGTAAGATGGTCGTATACCGGGTTACCTTTCGTTACCATGATCACGCCAATCAGTAACATGGAGACAGCCATACCGATACCTCCAATAACCATGGGCTTGCGTCTTCCCCAGGAGTCGATGTACCACATGTTTATCCATGTAATCACGTTGAGGACTGCGCCCTGGATGCCGTTTGCGAGTAAAGAAGCCTGAGTACCCTGGATTCCGGCTTGCTGGAACAAAAACACGGCGTAGTACATAATCCTAGATTGAAAATCAGTAGCTAGTCCAGACGCTATTAAGAGATGAAGCCCCGTACACATTAATACCAGTAACTTGTTGCCAGAATTGCTGTGTTCATATCCATGGTTAGCTTGTTTACTCGACAGCTCGAGAGATGAGAGAGGCACTCACGACGCCAATGCCAATCCACATACGACGAGCATGCTCTCCGAATAAAAGTGAAATGTACGAAGGATCCTGATGCTCCTTCTCGAACTTGATCTTCGATATAATTTCCGCAAGTTCGGCCTGGACGTATAAATCTTCGGTGTTTCCACGAGCGTGTACTTTGGCTAACACCCGAAGCGCATCTTCATGGCGATCTTGCGCAACCAGCCAACGGGGAGACTCTGGTAGGAAATACATCGTAACATGCAGGGCTATGGTAGCCTAGGCAATACAATTCTAAGTTATCTGCTGTTTCTTTCTTACTTTGCGAAGAGAGTAACTTACGACCATCTGCAGACCCATGGGAAGCCTCCATGCTGCAGAGCCATCGATGAAGCTGGAAGCGTACTGGATCCAGAACGCGACGAGGATTCCTAGATTGATGAAGCATTGCTGCGCGGAGATAATGCGTCCTCGAACCCTATAATTTACATGTTAGTCTCAAGTAATAGACAGCTCCAGCGAGTGGCAGGGTAAGAAATACTCTCTCGGTGCAATTTCACTCTGATACAGCGGCACCTATTTCATAAAACCATTAGCATAATAATCCAAGAAAAACATCAAAAAAGCCAGCTGCACAATCTCACCATCATCGCAAGACACCCGTTTCCTAAGCCATTGATCACACGCCCTGCCACTAATGCGGCAAGGCCGTTCGCGGCGCAAGCTATGGCGCAGCCAACCGTGAAGAGCGCGGAGCCAAAAAGGATAGTCTTCTTCCGCCCAAACCTATCCGCAAGGAAGGCTCCGGTCAAGAGTGATCCAGCGAAGGCGCCGGCCTGGATTGATGCGGTGATTCCTCCCTGGCGGAAGTTGGATGGGTAGTTGAAGTACTCCAGGAACTGGGGCATCGCCAGGATACCGCCTTCGGTGGCGCACATCTGTTAGAAGATTCGATTTCAATGGCAATGGGTACGGTAGGTTGGACTTACTCATTGACCCGGTGTCCTATTTAGGGTGATGATTAATTTCTTATTCTACCTTTTGATAAGTGGTGCATAGGAGAGGGGGAGTACTCACATAGCCAAATGCCAGACCACCTGTACAAGGCGCGATGCCGTACAAATATATCGCCTAGCCCCAGTGTATCTAAGTTAATCCCCCAGCATTTCCATCAGACGGACAGTAGGGTATGGTACATTACCTTCGAAGGCATGGCTACTCAATGTAGGAGCTTAACTCAGAGAATAACCTTAAACCTCAAGGAGCACAACCAACAGAACCTCCAAAACCAGAACCCGTTCAAGCTCGAGACGGGGTCCTAGGTATATATACACAAGTTCGTATTTCCTTAGTTCCCTCTCCACAATTGTGTGTCATTAGTCAACCCACGCCTCAGCAGCAGTAGCACTACTTAACTAAAGAGAACTTAATTAGAGAGACCCAACCTCCCAGCGAACAAATAGACAAGACAAAAACAAGCATTCCTGCGGGCCGCTTGAATGGAAAATAGGACCAGAGCTAACTACCCTTTCGCACCGAAAATCTCTCCCCAACCCGGGTAATTTGGAGGGCTGTTATTCGTGGAATACGGGCTTTTTGTTGTTGCACCTTTCGACGTTGCATGGGGGAGGCGTTGAGATGTTCGGAAGGGGTAATGATGTGCGGAAGTTGTCTCTCTAGCAAGTGGCACGTTTTCTTGGTCGTCATAATTGTAGAGATGAGTGCTTTGGCTGCGGTGACGGTTATGATCTAAATTCAATGTTATGATAGCTTTAATGCTAAGGAAGATCAATCTATCTTCTGAGATTCCCATGGGAATTATATCTCTTGGCGATAGCACCGTCTTGGTATCGATAACATCTACTGATCGCCACACCAGCTCGTGGAAAGATGCACATTCACCGAGAGGTCGATCAGCGGAGCAAGAATGGGGGAGCTGGGGCAAAGAAGAATAACCTGTCGAGCATGTGCAGTACCTTGGTCGTGCGGGGTGTTGATACACCGGGCCTCCGCATTCTTTGGTTGGGTTTTGCGGGTCTCTGGGGTTCAATTGATGCTACGTTGTACGGCGCGGTTTTACCGGTAGGTTGGCACGTCCGAATGGGTAGTGATTCCTCATCTGGTGTGTTGGTTTCGTATTTTGAATATTGAATTCTAGGTAAGACTTGTTATTCCAATAATTAGGCTTTGGTTATTTTCATAAAGATTTTTTTCTTTTAGAGTTATGATCTCATCTGATTGTTTTGAAATATAAGCTTATGTTTAGACTCGGATGTGGACCCAGGTGGATAGATGTGAATATATTACGGTCTATATTTGAGCAACATGCTCGTTGCATTATTTTCTCTATTTCTTCTACTAGTCAAGTATTGTATAATGTGTTTGCATTATAATGTGCAAAAAAAACCATGCTTGAAATCACCTGTCACAATTGTATGAAAAGGTGGCAGTCGGCCCGGCCTTGAACCTCTTCACCGAATTCAACCAATACTTAGACCAGATGTACAAGCAGCGACGGTACTATAATAAATACATAGATACAATCTGTAATGCAGATATAAAACATTCTACTTTAATATTCGAGGAACATATAATACACGTAGATTCTACACGCGGCCTCATTCTCTCGCAACACAGAATGTGTTCGGCGTAAAAGTCCCATCAGGATCAGCCTGCCTCCGTATCTTCCGCAGGTTATCATACTTCTCCCGGCTGTCATAATAGTGATTCCAACATTTGTCTAGATCGAAGTCCCCGAAAGAGCCCCATAACATACGCCGGTCGTCCTTCGAGAACTTCCCGTTGGCTCCTACGCCTTCCTGGTTATTGACCCGCACCCAGTCTTCTGCCGTCTGCTTATACCCCGGGGCATAGAAACAATCCATAACACTACAAACAGTGGAATCTCTCCAGCTGTAAGAAGTACCATTATCGCGGTTGGTGTAGAACTGGGAATTCTTGCCGCCAAAGCATTGGAATTGCGCAAGCACGAAACACTTGTGTTTCAGAGGCTTCACGATCCCATCGATCCGTTTGGTGGCCCATTTCGCCCAGCCATCAGCTGAAAGAGTCTTTGAATTTGTGAAGTGAGCAGCTTTGATGTAAGGATGGTTGAATTCTCGCACATTCGTGAAGATCCATTGTCCGGTCAACTCAGACATGGGCTTCGTCCTCACGGGCAGATCGAGGAGAGATCCCTCTCGGATTCGCTCGAACCAGCTCATATCGCACACATCGTCCTTTGAAAACGGCACCCATTGAGCACCAGCAAGGATCATAGCAGGCCAAAATGGCATGCTATCTTTTCCGAAAAGCTCGGGATGGTCCTCTTTCATTTTCTCGTCGATTCCCTCCTCCCCCGGTAACCAGTCTAGAAGCTGGTTCTGTGCACTAAGCACGGTGATAGAGAAGTCGTAGTTGCGTGGGAAGTTCTCGTCCTCTGACATCTCTACTAGGATATCTAGAAGTCGATTCAGCGTCTCCGGATTGTAGCAATACATGGCCTTCAGCCCTTTCGAGCCGACGTGGTCTTCATCGCGGTGGACTTTGATGGTGAAATGGGTGATAACACCGAGGTTTCCAGGACTTCCTCCAAGGATTGCCCCAAATAAATCCGCATCACTCTTCTTCGTCACTTCCTTGACTTGACCTGCGTGATCGACAATCTCAATTGAGACGACATGGTCTCCCAAGAGGCCAAAACTGCGGCCCAGCTGCCCAAATCCACCTGTTTGCACATGGCCACCTAGATGGACGTCTACACATTGTCCATGAGGGACAAAAACCTTGTGCTCTCTTAGGAACTTGTTGAACTCCCCAAGACCCCAGCTAACGCTAGTTCGAACATAGGTTTGTCCATCCGCTACAAAAATCCGTCGATCGTTCGGTCCTCTAAGAGCATTCTTCAAATCCATCTGAATGTTAGGAGCGCAAGTTGATGAAGCCCCACTGTATTGATGGCCTCCTGTCCTGATCGCCACTGCAACACCCTGCGACTTGGCATGCTTCAGAATTGATGCAATCTCTTCTATGCTGGTGGGGTACACCACGAGGGCCGGATCCATGCGGCTTTCCGTTACATGGCTAGAAGTAGCATATTGATATGTGTGGTCATCGTATTCTTCCGCACCTTTAACAATCTGTTTACAAGAGATTCCACTGATAGTAGCCATGATAGGAAATAGAGCGACTGGTGCGTTGATGTTGCGCTTCTAGTGGCCGGGGGATGCCATCTTATATTAACATTACATGCAGCATCTCGCGGGCTGTGCCGGGACTAATGTTTGTAAGTGGTGGTGAGGCTGAGTGGTCAGCTTCCAATATTCCTGTCAGCTCGTGGAGGTGGGTTTGCCCAGGAACCAAGAGGAGGAAGGTATCCACTGTGAGCAAAAGGAATACAATCCATCTTTTCTCAACCTGGGGCTGAATCCCGAGGAATCCGTCCACGCTGTAAGGCTGTCATGGACAAGATAAGCTCAGGTAAGAGAACCAATTGATTCCATGTTTCCGTCATCCGCAATTCTAGTGACGAGGAGACATGAGAGAGGCTTGGTGAACAGGAGGGGTGAAGGCGTTCCTGAATTTGTATAGCCTCGGTGAGGGCCCAAAACGACAACCATTATTGCGACATTGGCCCACTTCCTCGGCGCTTAAGTCGAGCTGTGGCGCACCTTCTCAGCCAAAAGTCGCCTGTTCCTTCGTTTTTCGTAACGTTGGCTGAGGGAGCTGAAAAGAACCGAGTCAGCAGCTGAGAACTTTCGCTTCAGCGAACCAAACTATTGCCGTAACACAATCCCCCGTCACGTGACGACGCAATCTGGACACATAGGTCGCTGTGGTCCTGGTTATAGAAATGGTTCATTGCAGTGCTCAAAGGCTGTTGTGTTGATTGTTTAGGTCACAATAACAGTGCCCTGTATTATGAGGTAATATTGATAGCCTGTTTACTTGTAACCGCCTGTAGCCGAAAAGCCATAACGGAAAGCGGGCACCTCCGCTTGAGCCTAGCTCTATGCTCTTTCACCTTATACCTTTGAAGTCACCGAGCTGCTTTAAATTGCTTTTGGAGAGGTCATATGGTTTATGGGGACTCATACATTCAGTCGAGTCTCAGAGAAGAATGATTGTGACTTCAATGCAGGAAGGGGAACATGCTCAACCCTCGACAGCCGGGATCTCTTAGAAGATGCTGATACAATTTTGGTTCATGACGGGAGACCTCAAGTAAGGTGTGATAATGTCATTTAGCAACATCAAGCCTATCAGAATTATCTCTAATAATAAGCTTGAGATGGCATGCACCTCCTGATCCATGATCAGTTCAATGGAGTGACCCAGTACACATTTAGCTCTAGCTTCTACCTCGCCCTCTGTCTTACTAGCTTTCTTTTCAGTTTTGCCTTCTGATCGATATGCTTTCTGTGCTTTCCTCCCGTTAGCGATTCAGCAAGGCTGTAGCCCCACTCTCATCGTGGCCGCAACCTGACTCTGGTGCGAACATAAGAAATATGTTAATCATCGCCTCGATGCAATCCCGCATACATAGATTCTCCAGACTTCTTTCCAGCGATAAGTAGGGCGAGGAGCATACATGAGTTGAATGAGAGGCTTGGTTATCGGTGAAACCTGGCTTCATGGTAAATTTATGTGCTAGTAACCACAATCACAACAGCATCGTTATGGGTATCTTATTACTCGCCAACAAAATGGATATTGTACTTCTTATTTAAGCAACTTGGTACTATTATTTGATGTAACTATGATTACAAGACTGACATGATATGATTAACAGTACATAGGCAGGCTTTATGAGCTTTTTATCTGACTGGTATAATATCTCAACATCAAGAGATATTGCGGCAAGCCTTATTCTAGAATCTTCGCCTCATTTCCTCACAAAGGTACCATATTGGATATCAGCGACGAGTTTTAAAGATGGAGTTTACTTAATCTGCTCTTTTTAGGGAGTTGAACTGAGAATAATAACCTTTTATTTTAGTTTCTCATATGCTTAATTTACGGTTGTTCATACTTCAGAGACACACAGCCATCAATAGAAACACACTCCTACAACTCTTGATGAAATCCCAACTCTGCTGTTTTTATCATCGGTTCTGCTTGGAGCTGAGAGACTAGTCCACCGGCAGCGAGAGATCCCATTGCAATTGCAGGGGTGACAGCCTTGAACAGGGTGGCACAGTCCCCAACTGCGAACACACCGGGGATACTGGTCTCGTAGAAGGGCTGCGATGTTTGGATATCCCCTTCTTTTGTCAAAGCCAAAGATAGCTGGTCAGCAAATGGCCCGTTTATCTCTGTCTTTGGATTATATACCTGCAGATACAGAGTCAGAACTACAATTCCTCATGAACTGCCAAACTGGATACTTACCAAGAAGCCCTCTTCTTTCATCTCTGCCTGATCTTTGAAGTGGACAATGACGGTCTTGTCGTCCTCCCCCTTCTGGAATCGAACGATCTGTCGCGAATCCAACCGAAGCCAAGATTCGGATTCGGGAGCTACATTTCTGATCTCAGCTACAAGGTCGTCATTGCTATGGGTATAAACCGTGACAGATTGTGAGAGCTGGTGGGCCATGCGTGCCAGATGCAGAGCCCGTTGCACGTTCGCAAGAGGCCCTAGGGCAAGGATGCCGACTGTCTCCTGGCCCCGGTCTTCGTATCCGTCACAGAACAAGCAGTGATAACTGAGAGCTGTGAGCATTTTAATATCGATCCCAAATATCATGGTCCAACGCACATTCCGTTTGCCCAACACTCAGAGTACCCTTCAATGTCTAGTGGGATATCCCGGACGCCGGTTGCCAAAACGACCTTCCGACCATACCACTTATTGCCATCAGCGTCGCACGCCTGAAATAGTTGCTTTTCGTCAATCTTCCGAATTGATTCGATCGAGGTGTTCTGAAACTGAATGGTTGCGTATCGGTTGGAGATATCAGCCCGACCTGCAGCTCGCAGCTCCCCAGGGTTCCGGTGGTCCCAGCCAAGGACGTTATGCATATGCTGCGTCTTCGCATTGCGATAGACTCCTGAGTCGAATACAACCGCTGTATGTAGCTGACGTGCTAGACCAGTTGCGGTTGACAGGCCTGCTGGGCCGGCGCCAATAATGAGGACGTCAACCAGCAGCGCCCCATTAGCTAGAAGTTTTCCAATCGTCATTTGATTGTTGTAGCGAAGCGGTTGAGAGAGGCCTCGGGTGAGGAAAATGATACAGAGGAGCTACTATTGCAGGAATCTTGTGAGCGCTTGAGACGCGTATCTTTATACCATAGTAACTGACATAGGGACTCGATGCTCGGAGATATCCTTAAAAAGTCTCCGGGCAGGCCAATCAGTGACTGAGCATTATTACAAATGATGATGCGAATTGAACACAAATGAAAAGGGACTGAGCAAATTACAGCAGTATTCAATCCCTATAATAGGACTAGGTCGCCCAGATGACATAGTAGTCAAGCGCCTCGTGTCCGAAAGTCGCCGCGACTAACGAGATCTCAGATCGAAAGGAGACCTCCAGTTGAACTGGCTGCTTATACCCCCCTGTATCTGTGTTCTGACACGAGATCTGCCACCTCGCGGTATCTGGACGTGAGCGATGCTGGTTTTGACTCCAACTTTAGGTACCTCTTCTGGCTGCCTCCCTAGTAGGTTGACCAGCTGGCTTTTTCCCACCCCTAGGGTCCTGCCCCGATAGAGAGCCAACTTTGTACCCGGTTCTCTATTCGCGCTTACCACAGGCTGCATAGATACTTCCACTTTCATTGAGTGAGAGGTAAGTAGATAAAGGAGAGGTTGTAAAACTTGGATGTTATTAGGGAGAAGGAAGTTTGGTTGCCCCTATGCAAGTTTACCTAGCCCTCCTGTTGGCAGCATACATGTATAACAATATAGGAAGAGACTCTCCGGAGTACTGCGATGATAGGCCAAGGGAGGTATTGATAATAACAATAATATAATATTAATAATCCATAATAGTTGGACCAGGTCAAGGAAGAATGTTATGACACTCTATTGCTCACACTAATTGTACTATCCACCCCCTCATCTCTTCAACCCCCAGAGTACTCGTATATATTATATTTTTGCTGCTTGTACTGCAGAGGAAGAGAAACATATAGAAAAATACAAGAAGGAATAAGGAGCCAAATCATAAACTAGCTGTGTAATGTTACGAAAACGGCAGCATTTAAATGACAAACATTCAATACATGCCGCGTAAATGCAGCGCGAAGCATACATCCCATGAGGCGCCTAAGCAGGAGACAGTACATAACGTACATAACTCATTTGCCACAATAAAACGAGATATCCGTTACACTTGATCCTTCACGGCGGTTTCCTTCAGGTTCCTCCAACCCGAAAGCAAAGACAGCACGGTGGCAATCGCTCCCAAGACGATGGACAGAAGAAAACAATTCTTCAATCCTGCCATGTATGCGTCCAGGATAATAGCGAGCCGTTCGCCATTGAACACTGACTGTAGTTCCGTCGCTCCAGTCGTCGCAATGAGGGCCGTACTGAGATCGGGCAGTTGTTGATGTATAACCTGCGTCAGCTTGTTGTTAAAGGCGGCCTGCGCGGCCTGCACGAAGATGGCACCGCCCATACACTGGAAGAAAAGAATCATAGCAGAGACAGTGGAGATATCTTGCACCTCTACAACGGCTTGACTGGCAATTATAGGCACCTGGATGGCGAGGCCGACGCCAATTCCCGCGATAGCTTGGTAACCAATCCATTCATTGGGTCCGGACGTGAGATCCAGAGTATAAAGCAAGCCACTCGCAACAGTAGTCAACACACTTCCTAACGTCAGGAGCGGCAGATAGTACCCAATGATTCCGAGAATGACACCGGAGATAGTCGCAAACAGGCCATCGCCCAGTACTAGCGGCAGCATACGAACCCCTGAGTTCGCGGCCGATGCATGCTTTGCGGACTGGAAGTAGATCGGGAGGTAGTAAAGCAATAAGTAGAAGGAACCACCGAAGAAGAAAGCATTGGCCGAGCAAAAGAGAACCGTTCGATTCCTCATCAAGCGGGATGGGATCATAGCCTTATCTCGTAGCATAACCTCATTAACACAAAAAAGTAGCAAAAGGGTGCCAAACCCGACCAAAGTTCCAATCACGTCCGCACTGCTCCACGGCTTTGCTGATCCACCCCATTGTAGAGCAAGCAAGAAACAGAGGATGGCCCCAAGAAGGAGAATAACTCCAGAGATATCCATCTGCATTAGGACTTCTTTCCACGGCTCGTTCCGGGCTTGTAAGTGAGGGGGGGTCTTGAAGAACAGAAGGACTAACCCGGCCGCCACGCCGCCAATAGGCAGATTGACCCAGAAACACCATCTCCAGGTCGAGTTTTGCGTGAAGGCGCCGCCAATTAGCGGACCAGCAACACTAGCAACCGCAAAACTAGCCCCAATGGCGCCCGTCATGGCGGCACGCTTCTGCGGTGGAACTGAGAAGGCTAGAATGGTGTAGGAGCCGGAGGAGATGCCTGCTGCGCCAATGCCGGCGATGGCTCGGCCGACAATCAGGGTCACAGAATTCTGGGCCACGGCACAGGTCAAGGATCCCGTTTCGAACAGGAGCACAGAGGCGGCGAAGCTTGTCGTGAGTGAGAGATAGCGGTATATCTTGCCCCAGGTGCCTTGAAACGAGGCGAGGGTGAGGAAGAACGCAGAGCCGTACCATCCTATATCCGATACCGTATGGAAATCATCTGTGATGCGGGGAATAGCCGTCGAAACAATGGTTGTGTCCAGCGAGATGAGAAAAATGGCGGCCACCAGACCAATCATGACAATGGTGAGGTGGATGGCTGAAGGGTAGCTGATATCGTCTGGTGGCTGTGGCTGCGGCTCATCCCGCTCGAGTTTTGGTTCATCGTCAGGATGAGGATACATATTGTTTAGCGCTTTAATTTATCTGATGGAAAAGACCTATCTATAATTTCCAAGATGGTTTTGAGAAAAGGGGAAGTATTAGATTATCTTCCAGGCCTTCTTTCTTTATAGATCTCTATACAAGAGAGAAAAGCAGCCATGAAGGCAAGCATTAATAAGAGAGGCACTCTAGACCAGTCCCAATTGTCAGCAGCCTTTAACCAAAGTCAAGACTTTTTGTCAAAGTCAAATTTTCATGTTGCTCTCTCTTGTCTAGCTCGGAAACATCCACTCCCTCCGAAGGTGTCTGAGTGGGTCTGGAGAAGTCTCCGCAAGTCTCCGCAAAGTCTCCGGGCTGATCACAAGCTGCAGTATTATTTTAAGAATGATTAGCTACCCCAAGAAAAGAGTACCACATTTTGGAAATTACTCGATATAAAGTAGGCATGTTGGACCTAGTGGGGTTCGCCGGAGAAGTGCTCACTGCTTGAGATACACGTCGCTCCATCTTAGGGTCTACGCTTTTACGGATTAGGATATGGTTGTTTGATCCGCTTACGGAATTGTATCCGAATAAGTTGGCATGAGAAATATACTAAACATCACATCAATGCAATTCTAATACAGGGATTCTCCAGCAGCCTCTGTGAGTTCTATGAGAGGCTTGGTCATTACTATAGTTGTAAGGTTGATTTAACTTACCTTAAACACTCGCTTTGAGATTTTGAAGGTTTGTTTTTATCATAAATTTAAGTGTTAGTCCTTATGACCATAACAGTGTCATTGTAAGTATAATTATAGCTTCTTTATTTCCGGATTGCTGTTTGAGTTTGACCACCTTTCACCAAAAAGTAATAGATGTAGATAATGTCATAAATGCCGAAGGTTATTCTTAGATAATAGCTATTGGAGTTCCCGCGGAATATGTCAATATGATTATAGCTGTTCAAGCTTAATTTATGGCAAGTATGTGCAGTCATAATTGTTCTGACAGAACTCCAGAAAATCAACTAGCTTCATACTCTCAGGCTATACAGTTTATAAATATCCAATCACAATACCTGTCATTTTAACCGCCACAGCTGCCAATACGACTAGCGTAGCCTTGCAACACAAGAGCTGAGCTGCAACGCCCTTCTCCATATTTCTCCCACTTGCCTCCGTATGGGTGCTATCGACTGCTTGTGGCTCAAATTCAACTTAATTGTTATCGACATCTCTGATCGTTCGTCATGTCATGTATTTCTAAGCCGCAGTTATCCTGCGATCTAGCTTTCTGTCAATACCCAAACTCCAAGTTAGATAGACTGTGCTCAAAGAGAAACTTTAGGGGACCCTAGTAACAGTAATAGAGCATCTCTTCGGGACATCATTACCATTAATTCGTGACTCGAAACTGTTGTGTGACTAAACATTCCCGTCCCGTTTTCACCATGACCGGAAACGTTATACATCATTATTTCTATTAAGGTTAAAATAATCTGCGTGACCATTATTCTATCAGATCAAACCGGGTGTGATGGGTGTAATCCACATCCCCGTCGGTTCGGCCTGATGTCGCTAACCTCAAGGGATATGTTCTAGTCCATTTGCACTCCGGTTCAGTAACTTGCTAGCAAGCTAGCCTATTCCCTAATTATAAGCCCGTTCTAGAATTCAATCGCATGCCTCCTACTGGCAAGTAGCATGAGTAGATCTTGTTGGAGTAGAATATACAAGAATACAATTAATGGATAGCCATTATAACACTTGCACTCAACTAAGACAAGGCTTGTTAGTTCAGAATATTCTGGTGTAATGATATTAATACCTGATATTACTTTTTATTGAAAAGCTCATCTAGAAGCTTCTATTCCCGGCGTCGGTGCTCCCACGCCTCGTAGTGGAGCCCAGAACCGCGGGCAATGGGTGCGCTTCAGAAACTAGTGATCATTACGGATGATGGAGAGGCTGACCGTATTGTTGCATGTAAAAAGAGATATATGAATAAGAGGAGGGCAAAATCTTAAAATAGCTTCAAAAAGAAGAGAGATAACCCATTATTGAGTAGAGATAGCAAATACGACTTTAGCAGCGGATTGAGAAACGAGATCCATACTCAAAATAGCAACCTTGCCACCGTTCCCCAGATTCTCGGGGATATCGATCACATGGGCCGCGTACATAGCGTTAAAAACCTCCCCTCCCCCCCGTGTTTTCATGCAATAGGTGGGTATCTGCTTCTCTGGCCTATAAGGATCAGCAAAGGTGAAGAAGTTGCAACGACACTAGAGCAGAAGGAATTTGCGCGGAGAGTATTTGAACGGATTCGAGATTACACTGGAATGAAAGCTATGCTTGGCGACTAAAGTATCATCTGAAGTTGTCTAAAAACAGGCTCTATTACAACAGATTTGTGGTACCTAAACCTATATCCCAAAATACAATGGAGAATGCAGACTCATCCTTCCTTCATTTCGTCAACACTGTCTCCTCCAGTTCCGTCCCATCAGGCGACTTGATTTTCTCAGCATTGACCGTGACGAACATGGTCCGGCAGGTCTTGTCGGTGCGGTTGATCCAATGGTGCTTAGTGCCCGCCTGGATGATGTACTCTCCAGCGCGTACCGTCTTCTCATCGCCGCTGTCGAGCTTGAGAACCATCTCTCCCTCTAAGACTACAGCATAGTCGATACTTAGTGTCTGATGCATCGGTACTGTGAAGTTTCCAGCGATGTTGGTGATGCAGAAGATGACACCTTTGGGTGGGCACTGCGGCAACATCCCTGAATGAATCTCCTATCGTATCTTGGTTCTTGTTCACCGGCACCGCTTCGCGCTGATCGAACACAGCGGACGACGATCCCGCGGGCCCGAATGATCGGAATAGTGGAACCTCTCTATACGCGGAGAAAATCGACGTTCCATCTACCGCGTGAGTAGTTACAATCAGCCGCGGGTTGGAGTCTGTTGAGGGCGTGGTCCGGGGGGCCGTAGTAGAAATGTTGGAAGACATCCTAGAACGTGATTAAGATGCGTCTCTAAGTCACTCTAATATCCATGAGGGCAACTAAGTAGGTAGTTCCAGTCGAGGAAGCCTGGAACTACAAACCACCAGGGGAAGAGTTACGCTTGCACAGATATATTTTATTTCGAAAGACGAAGTTTCGGTCTCATAATATTCGTTCAATATTCTATTTTCTTTTCGGCGTTTACAGCCTTAATGTTCGCATAAGTTGAACTCATGAGAAGTAAAAATGTCGTTCTGTTCACGAGCAAAAATTGATCTCTCCTCCATAAGCTCGAGGCGTAACTTTTTAGCCTCATCCATATGCATTGGATAATCAACTTCATCCATTACCTTCTGCTGAAGTTCAGGTGGTAGACGATCCAATGATTGCATTCGAGCCACCTCCCCTGCCCACCAATGATGCTGTTGGGGAGGAATGTTCGCTGTAGAAATCACACGCATTCTAGGATCTACAAGAAAGAGAGCAAGAATTTTGCGGTGGCCCGGTTTTGTTGGATCCGCAAGCTTGAAAGGCTTGACCTGGTGTTGAAGAATGTTGGAGAAAGTCAGAAGGCGGTCTTCCTCACAGACAACACTCAAAACTTCTTGAGCTTTAGGGCCATGTTGCTCACATCCGTATACAGCTTCCAACCAAACATGATCGCCCTGCTCATACTCGATATTTAGGACATCTAGTTCGCTATCTTGGCGAAAGGCTAATCGACTTTCCGTTATGTTCTCGCAATCGTAATAGAATAACGCAGTGGCACAGATATGCTCATTCTACATCCGGTTAGGTTATATATGGTTGAATTTTTGTTTCTTTAAATAGACCCAAAAAATACGTACCAATTGACCTTCAACATGCCACGTACCTGCATCGTATGTGGGCTTCTCAGGGGTGAGGTGAATATTGGCAAGCTTCACGATCACTTGTAGTCCTCTGTCACCTGCTTCTTCAAGAAGATTGACTCTAAAGTTAGCGATGGGTGAGAATTCATCAGGTTCAGGCTGAATAAGGTATCTAGGGTCGTGTTCGTCCTCCTCGTCGATGCTGCCTTCTGAATCCTCATCTCCTGAAGCTTCTGAACCTTGGGGTTCACCGCTAGAACCACTATTTGAGCCGGGAGGTGCTGCTTGTCGATTTGGGCTCCTTTCTCTATAATATGCTACAGGATAACAGATACGTTGGTCACCCTCCCCCAAATTATTCTTGTCAACTGGCCAAAGAGTATATTCCCACAAGGGAATCGCACAATCGATAACAATCTTGATGAGCTCATACAATTCCTTATGTTTGACTGGATGCAAGTTGTTAATATAACTGTTTATTTTGCATCCATTTTCCGCATCTAGCATTACATCGCAAGGAAGCCATTGGAATTTGACGCTGTACGGGCTTGGCTCAGATTCCTCATCTTCTTTGTGCAGAACTTCTCCATGACCAACACGTGCCAGGAAATTATCCAGGCCGATCACTCCGTCTGTAAGGAATTTTGTACGGCCGTATACCAGCGGAAATAGAGATGGATGAACCAAGTCGAGAACTTTTTCATTGCTCCCTGGGTGGTAATCCTTTTCTGGTGTGTCCTCTAGAGGTCGTACGGCCTTTTTAAGCGCCCCTCTAATTTCCTCTGGTACAGCAGTATCTGATTTGACAACACCGCCATTGTTGTATGATATCACGATTCCAGTTTCATTGAACAATTTGACCTTGTATTGAAGCTCCGCAAGCACCCAGTCCATCATTGCCTTTGTAAAGATTGGTCCGAGTGCTTCGTTTGTCCATCGCTGGACGATTTCCTCGTCAAATACCTTTCCGTCTATTAGAATACAAGACATAACTACGGGGAAAAGTATTGGATTCTTGCCTTGATGTGCCAGTTAGGTTTATCGGTTATAGTATCCATGATCCGAATCATGTTAAGTTCGCGAATGGTGTTCAGAGGCAGGCTAAATGAGATCAGTCGGTGCTCTGAAGGCTCTGGGCAGCCGTCTCGGGTATATCAGGTCATTTACCCTGTCCATCGATTACTGATATTATAGAAATCTAAAGCTGTTAGGAACAACTCTTCCTTTGCAGGGATGTAGTTCAGCGGAAGGTCGTATCCTGGGAGGTCGACTGGCATGACCTCGTGGGAGGGTGCCATTTGCGGAGGTTTATAATTGAGTGCCCAAGTAGAAAAGAAAATCACTGAACGTCTCATTGATGAAATAAAAAATAGTTCTCTCGCGATTTATATTTGCATGTGCCAAGGGTTTTGTCTTGTCGGTATTGGTGTTGATGCTTCAAGTAGTCGCAGGCAGCCATGTTCTGCCTGGCGCCATGGAACTCGGTGGCTTTCCTGGCCGAGGGGAGCCTTATTAGCACCTTGGCTTGCCAATAAATATGAGCCAGACTCTTTTCAGGCGATAAACGCGTAAAGGTGGATCAGGAGACATAAGAGATTAGAACATGAGGTTTTTATGGTCTAGCCAATACGTGCTGCTGACCACTGGTAGAAAGTGTGATTAGTGATTAAAGCACCAAATAATACCTATAGTTACAGTAACATTTGGAATACTACACGCAGCCAGCGGAAACATACTTATATGTCCCTCGAGCAGAAAGTAAGATAGTAAAAGCTATCCTAATTAGAAATAAAATAATATAAGTGAGCCCTTACGGTAGAGCCGATTTGGTAATTTCAATTCAATGCCATCTAAGCTTTAGATTCTGTAAAACCCTGATCCCACTTCGACAATTCAGTAGTGTTATGAACCAGCCAGGGTATTTATATAGGTGACTAAGCACTTACTCAGATTCCGGTTGTATAATAATCGTTCGGCTTAACCTACACAGCACTCACCACATTACTTACGTAATATGGTGAGGGACAGCAATACGCAAAAAACACCAATACGCAAATTTTGCCTCCAAATTCATACCTCCCAATTTTTGAGCGCATTTTACCCACAAATATCAACATAATATGGCCGAATCACGTATTGCAGAAGCAATTGAATATATTCAACTACATCCTCATGCAAAAATCGCACCAATTGCACGTTCTTTTGACGTTCTCTACCACAAAATACATACATGTCTCAATGGTCAGCTTCCTTCATCTTCACGCGGAAGACACAACAAAAAGCTCTCTAAGCCTCAAGAGACTACTCTTAAGGATTATATGATGTTGTTATATTACTCTGGAATGCCTAGAACTATTAAAACCCTGATCTAAGCGGCCAATCAACTACTATATTACTTTAGTATTAATGATACTGTCTCTCACAGATAAGCAAAACGATAAATTGCAAAGAATAAAAAATACTAGAAATTAGTACAACTTAAACTAATTTCTGTACAACGGCGACAAGCATATATACAAGAGAATATCAAAGTATATTTTGAAGAATTTAAACATTATTGTCAGTATTAGGGAATCCTTGAAGAGAATATATTTAATTTTGACAAAACAAGATTTTAAATTAATGTAATATTTGGTAATTAAGTAATTATTCTTGTTAATTATAAAGCTGTTGTGGTAAGGAATCCGCGCGCGGGTAATAGTGGTTCTACCGCCGAAACCTCCGAATTTTATATATAGAGTGGTTTGTACAGTATTACAATAGACAGCGATTTGTACTCCTATTTTACAGATATACGAACTCTGATTGACTCTCTTACGATTGCTACGATTGTTACAATATCGCAATATTGGTGATCGTATTATATGATGTTGTTGTTGTTGTTCGTTGCATACCTACATACCAGCTGCCAGAGATCATGTGCCTCCTATAGCACTCACACCTTCCTTTTCACATTGGGGCACAATCCAGGGAAGACTGAAAATCAATCTTTTGAAGCTAAAGGATAAGTATAGCAATAAAGGAAACAGCAAATACTCGAAGAAAGTATTACTTAGAGTAAGCATGCCGAAAAACCCTGAAAACTTCACAATAAACAGAATCTAGAGACCGGAAAGGTGTACACAATCAATTGATTACGGAGACACTATTCGGAGACGACAAAGACATTAAAGATATATAACATAAATCAACTAAAGGAGCTGACAGCAATACCATGTCAAGATAGTACAATTATAGAGGGAATTCAAGGAAAAGAATTTCTATTTTAGAGGCAAAGCAAGAGTACCAGGAATCCGAAACACTATTAGCACAGGAAGAAGAAAGCTCTCAGGTCAGTTTTACTGACAACGGTATCAATCAGCATAAAAAGACAGGAAGAACTCAATTAATTGATTCAAAGATAAGTAAATTAAAAACTGAGAAAAGACCTCAAGAAAGCTAACTCTTTGACAGAAAGAAAATATAGAAACAGATAACACAAAAAGCGTTAAGAACAGCAGAATACTTTATTTTATTATTATTCAATATCATTTTACTATTTTAAAATATTTTTATGTCTTAAGACTGAGAAGGTTAAGATAATCAAAGACCAAAAAGTTTATATACAACTAATAGGTTAACCGAAAGAACTTCATCAACAGATTTAACAAGTAATATATCGAATACGGAAAAGAATATAACCTAAGCTTAAGAAACTCCTGGGATATCTTAACTTCAACTATATGAAAGTTCTTTATTCTATAAAACTTTATACCCCCTAAGTATATTACCTTATTTCGAAGAATAGAATATTATGAACTTTTTTGATTTACTTGAGGACAAGTTTAAATTAACCGGAGAAAAGACAAATGATAAGATAAAAAAAATAAGGTTTACTTAGCATTATGACTTGAAAATCAAGTTTGTCATCAAGAATCTTAAGGTTTAGAAAGAAAAGGACTAAGAAACCTTTAAAACAATTTTACTTAAAAAGTTCAGAGATCAAAATATACAATAATAACAAATAACATTAGACTATTTAATTATGTTCAAGAGTAAACCTAGAACCGAGAAAAATAACCTAAGAATGTATACTAAAGAGTTCATATAAATAGTCTAAATATTATTAACGAAAAAAAAGATTTTAAGTTAAGAATTAAGTTTGTATTATTTCCAAGAACTCCTGAATTAAATAAATAAGAAAATAATTAAGAAGTATAAAATAAACACGAAAAACAAAATAACAATAAACTTCAATAAATTAATTAAGAACTTCAGAAAGTAAGATAACAATTATAATACAATAAAGAAAGTTCAAAACTACAAAAAAAAGGAAAATATAAATAAAGTTATAAAATATTTTAACTAAGAAGTCAAGACCTCTGAAGACCTAAAGTTCTGACTACTAATAATCCTTAATCCACAGATATCAGGAGCCAGTGACATTATAGTAAAGGAGGACAAGATTATCAATAATATAATGAAAATATTTAAGACATTAACTTTAACGATAAAAGTCTTAAAAGATACTATCAAAACAAACAAAAACCCAAGTAAGAACAATAAAATAATTACCAGAAGCAGAAGACTACAGAGTCAAGGAGAAGCCGAAGTACAAGCGGCTGAAGAGAACTTTATAATTTGTTATTATTATGGCGAAGAAAACTATATATAATTATATTATAATATTTTTACAAGTAATATAGCTAATGGACTCTGTCACAAGAAGAATGACTAAGTTTATCATAGGCAGAAGAGTCCTAGTATCCTTGAAACTTAATTTTATCATAATACTCCTCAACGTAAGATTATTCTACAGTAGAGAAAAAATTCATAAGCCAGTAAAAAGTCTATACCTACTAAAAATATATAATCATTAATAATAAAACTATCCGATAACAAATCTGACTTTGAAGACTTTATGACAGCTGAAGTATTTATTAAAGTAAATACAACAAAAGTTAATAAACCAAAAAAAAAAAATAAATAACAATCAAAGAACAGAGTATTGAAGTAACAAACAGAAGACAAGAAAAAGCTAATTACCCCAAAGTTATCAAAGTTGAACAATTAGAAGCCAATGAAGATTGACAATAACTTTAAGCCAGAAGATATAATTATTAATATAACAAATAATAATAAATAAAACAAGATAATCAGATTTGTAGATTTCAAGACTCTAATAAAGCAAAAACTGTCACTTCTGGAGAAACTAAAGAATAACCTAAGTCAAGACTAAGTTTTGGACAAAGTTTTGAAGCAAAAGGTAGAATTGACAGTTAAAGAGATCTTGTCGTCATTGAATTTACTCCAGAAATTCATATTTAGGCATAAAAAACCAACAACTAAGAAAGAGATAAAGGTTCAGTATATTACAAAGAAAGAGAATCGTTTTTATACAGTTAGAATACCCAAAGTCAAAATATGGTTAAAAGAATATTATTAAGTAAAAAGTTTTCTTCGATACTGGAGCAAAGATTAATGTTATAACCAGTCGGCTGACTAACAAGCTCAGTTTATCAGTACGAACAAACCCAAAGATAGTAATAATATCAGTAATTAGAGAGAAGAAATAATTTAACAATATATATAATGACATAGAAGTCAGAATCAACCTAATATCAATAACTATATATATATTTGTCATAAATAAAACATCATTAAAGTTAATACTGAAGACCCTGTTTATATGAAAAACTCAGATGAAATTTAAGCCCAAAAAGGACAGAACATACATTATAATATATAATGAAGATACGAACGAAAGAATGATTATACATATTTCTCTATCCCC
Organism: Xylogone sp. PMI_703; assembly: GCA_021399445.1. Classification (NCBI taxonomy): domain Eukaryota; kingdom Fungi; phylum Ascomycota; class Leotiomycetes; genus Xylogone; species Xylogone sp. PMI_703. The sequence goes on from JAJTUQ010000003.1 coordinate 6,196,940, forward strand.
GGAATATAATTATATTCAACAGCAAACAGACTAATCAAGAAACAAATAATTGACATTTCTCAGAGGCCGAATGTTAACAAAAAATAAATCTTTAAATATCATGGTGAAAAAGTAAGAAGTGAAACACAAAAGGTGAAAATGTAAGAATTACAAATTATCGGATCAAGGAACATCTTACGACATACAAAATATATAGATAAAAAGGAGGTAAAAATACTTAAGATAATATAAACAACAAGATATACAAGATGAGATTCCTGGGAAAACGTCAAAACTCTTACAGAGGTTTATCTGTTGATGATGTACAAGAGAAAAGCTCAAAAGATATAACTAATAAATTTGGGAATTTCAGATAAGAGCAAACCAGGTGAAATTGACAATTAAAAAGAGGAATTAAAAATATTAGAAATATTATTAACAATCCTCGGGAAGTATGATCACTGGATTATGCCGAAGTTCTTGAAGATCAAGAAAAGAGAGCGTTTGATGCTGGAAAGGATAAACAAGTTGATTTTTGGTGACCAGCTAACACCAGAAGAACATAAGTTATTCATTAAATTACTATACAACCAGGAGAAAGCAATTATTTTTGACTTTTCACATATAAGAATGATTAGACTAAAGATAATACTACTGTAAGTCATACGAATAATCAAGTATGACGTATGACAAGAAATGAATATACTATTGTCAAAAGCCTTGATACTAATGGTTATACAAATGTTACAAGAACATATTGATCAAAGAGTACTAGAACAGAGTTATAAGCCTTATAAGAATAAGTAGTTCTTGGTCAAAAAGAAGATTAAGAAGATTTACTGATTAATAAATATAATTATTATAATGAATAAGTATATAATACAGGATATTAACTTATTATCTTCAACAGATGCTTTTGCAGAAAAATTCGTTAAATATGTTATTATTTTATTGATTGACTTCTTTTTAAGATATGATTAAGTCGAATTAGCTATAGAAAGCTAAGATATAACAAGATTCACGACTTTTATAGATTTTTTATGATATATGAGATTATCTCAAAAAATAACTAATTCAATAACTCAGTTTATGTAAATTGTTACTCAAATATTAAAAAACCTTATTCCTCATATTTATAAGCCGTTTTTGGACAATGTACTAATGAAAAAACCTTATTTAACATACAACAATCAAGAAGTAATACCAGGAATCTGAAAATATATTCTAAAGTATGTTCAGAACCTCAACAAAGTACTGTATAATATAAAGCAATCAGACATTACTATAAAACCAAAATCTCAGTTCAGAATACCAAGAATCAAGATTGTAAAATATATATATAATATTGATAAAAAGTATTCTGACAGTATAAAAGTTCTGAAGATATTAAATTAGCTAACTTGTAAAGATAAACGAGAAGCCAGAGCTTTCTTAAAGATATATGTCTATTACTATATTTGGATCAAGGACTTTGTTATAATAATTATACTGATATACAGATTGTTACAAAAAGGCACAGAATAGTTTTAGAACCTTGAACAAAAAAAGATTATGGATAAACTGAAAATAACCTTGATATTGTCACTGGCGTTCAGGAGATTGGATTACGAATCAGGAAGGATAATTATATTAATAGTAAACATCTCTTTACTTAGGTGGAGAGAAGTTATCATACAAATTAAAAAGACCAGTAAAAGATACCCAAACTGGTATAAAAGTAATATATAGTCAAACGCTGAGCAAAAGTACGATACTACAAAACGAGAGTATAAAACGTTATTGAAAACTCTCAAGAAATTCTGTTTAAACCTATATAGAATCAAGTTCGTGGTAAAAACCAACGTTAATATACTTGTAACCCAATTAAATAAAGCAGTTTCTGATGTCCTAGGTACTTTGTTGACTAAATAGTTTACGTAAATTCGATTATTCGATTTTGATATTAAACACATTCCGGGAAAAAAGAATAAAACAACGGATAACTTATCCCAGAGGCCACTAGCCGAAGATAAAGAGATCAAAGATAATCAAGCCATCAAAGACCATATTAACACAGATCTGTATGTTATACAAGTAATGACTATGTCAGTTAAACCCGAAAAGTTACTAAAAGACAAATACAGAAAAGAATTCTATACAATTACACAGTATTTATTGATGTTGATCAGACCTAAAGATATAAATAAACAGGATTTCCGACTATTCAAGCAGAAAGTACTCAAATTCGAAGTTATCGATCGAATATTATACTGATAAGCTGACAAGAACATTCCAAGGACTAAAATGATTGATTCTACCGAAAAATAGCAGGAAATCATGAAGGAATTATACGAGAAGAGTAAGCACAGAAGACATAATAATACTTATTATAAAGTTTCAAAAAAATATTAATGACTACAGCTATATATACAAATGAGAGAATATTATGTTTTATATAAAGAATACTAAAGGAAAACAGGGGAAAGAACCTCTAATTTACTATATCCAACGTTCCTAGCTTACCTTTAGTAAACAGTTAACTTGAATATCATGTATATATTGCCTGATAAAAGATTTAACTACTTAGTTATAACAAGAGAATACCTCTCTGGATAACCAGAGGGAAAAACACTCCGGAAAGCCAATTCTTCAAGTATACGACAATTTATATAGGAAGATATTATTTATTGACATAATATGTTCAGAAGATTTATAGTAAATAACAATCCTGAAAACAAAAAATACATAGAAGTTCTAGCTAAAAGTTATAATATTAATAGAGTTCTATCGTCGGCCTATAACTTATACAACAATAGTATGATTAAACGTAGTCATAAACAGATTATAGACGTTTTATCAAAGATCATAAACAGAAGATCAAGGAAATAAGTATCATGATTACCAAGAGTCCTTATGACAAACCGAGCAACAGTAAAAGCACTTACAGGTCAATCACCAACGAGCCTAATATACAGATCAGAAATAGTATTACTGGTGAAAATCAAGTATAAGACTTAGAGAATATTAAAATAAGAAAAAGTATGATCAATGAACAAATTATTAGTTATAAAGATCCGACAAATTGATTTAAGGAAAGATATCATCACAGATACGAAAAACAAACTCTATCATTAACGAATTAAAAGGAAAAAGTAATTTGATAATAACTCCTAAGTTAAAACTAAATTTATTCCGAAAAACAGTATAATATTAATATACAACATCAAACAATCAATCAACAAATCCAGAGAATCCAAGTTAAAATACAAGTAAAGAGATCTCTTTAGAGTCAAAAAGGTCAATGTTAAGAAAGGTTAATATATACTAGAGAAGTTCGATAAAACTCAGTTTGCTAAAACATTTGTTAACAATCAGTTAAAGGTCTTCGTACGAAGAGGAGGATTTTATGAAGAACAAATCAAAGATGAACAAGTTAAAGAATCAAGAGATAACCTTGTTCAGAATAATTAAAAAAACAAAAAGGTTATAATATTAATCAACGAAGAAAGAGAACAAGTAAAAAAACTTAAACTAATAAAGTTTGAAGAGAATACGTCTGAAAATGATACCAAATCTATAAATTCAAAGAATCTAAAGTTATTGATATAAATCTGTCAAATGATACAAAAACAATTACAAGAATAACAACAACAAGAAAACTAACAATATATTCCTGAAGAACAAAGATTTGTAGTAATATTACCATTAACACCGAGAAACTAAGACAAAGACAGTAATCAAACCAGATATCCAAAAGCCATAGAACATTTTAGCCTATGGATACAGAAAGAATAAATATATTGTTATTTATTTTTAGTAAAGGATATATAAATACATTTGCAGAAATAGTTTTGATAACCTTAAAGACTGAAAAGATCGAAATCCTGATTATATATCCATAGATCGAAAACCTAATCAAAGAAAAGATCATAAGTAGTAATTGTTGATTCTGAAGTTTTTAGAGTATTATCAAGATTCAGATCTTAGAGTTGTATTAAAAGACAGAAGTTATACGCAGTTTTATAATTACTTACCAAGTTCTTAAAGAAATAATATTAAAAGTGATCTAAAAGGAATATGTAAAAAGTTTCTTTCTTGTTATATTATATAAAGTTAAACTACCATCAGTAATTATCATTATTACAGAGTTAAACAATCATGAGATTAGAGCAAGATCAAGTATTAATCTTGCCAGAAAAGACAACAAAGCTTTGAGCAAAAGAGGAAGTACATAAATAACAACAAAGAATAACAAGAACTTTATGATCAAGTCTACAGAAAAGATATCCATCAAAGACTTGAGAGACTTGAATTGTACTATTTTTAGTAAAATCATGATCGAATTACGACAAGAACTAATATGATATATTATAAGGAGTTTATATCAACAAGAGACTAACATAATAATCAAAAAAACATTTCGAATAAAGAAAAGGATCAGTAGTAAGATCTCGAAAAGTTATAACTTCAGGTTCAAGATTATAAAGTTCAATATTACTTTTGTTAAAAATCATATTCAAATATTAACAAAAGATTATTAGATCAATATAAAATACCTAAAGTATTCTTTAGTTATAACCTGAATATAAAAAGACTTAATTTATCAATAGTTCAAAAGATATTTAAGGAAAAAGAACTTTTGTTATAATTATGATCTTAATCATATTTTTAGACCAAAACCTTTGTTACATTAACTAAAGGATTATATTTAATGGTTTTCTTTTTCAAAAATATAATTGAAAAAGAAAAGGGGACAATATAGAATATTCAAAAATTTAATATTTAAAGTTATATTTAATCAAAGAAATCCACCAGAAGATTTATGTGAAGAATTCATCTTTGAACACTGATTTAGGTTAAATAACGTCATATAAGGGGACGAGATTACTCAAATTTACGTCTTAAACTCAAGTAATATACAAAAACCCCTCAAAAATAGTTAATATTAATTAATAACTTAAAATTTTGTGTAAAATTACAAAAAACTCATCAATATCAAATCCGACAAGATGAATATTGTTCCTGGAGTACTTATTATACTTATAGTACAATAATAGGTTTAACTTATTACAAAAGAAGTTTTGGAAACCAAAGTAGTTATAATGAACAATATTAAATAATACGAATATGTCAAAGACTTTATATAGTCAGTTATACACCAGAATATAATAACAGAAAACATGGCTCAGATAGTTTTCGAGACTATAATAGAGAAAAAGTGGTATATTGGTTATAGGCTAAGTAAAGCTAAAGTTGAAGTTATATTCAAGAAGATAATCAATATTATAATTAAAATAAATATAAAGTAATAAAACAAAACTCAAGAGGCATATAATAAGATTAGAAAAATATAAACAAATAATTTTTTAGTACTTAAATAGTAGTAGAACTTTCCGAGCCAGTCAAGTGAAGTTATTAATACAGTAAAAAAGATAGCCAGTATTATGAAATTAAGTCTTAAAAATATTTCAAGAAGAATGAATTTAGTAACAATGACTAGAATAAAGACAAGATTACCAAAGCCTAAAAGAAGAATTCAAGGGCACTCTCTACAACGACAAGTTCTTCCTGCTAACTTGACGAAAACCAATCTTATAGATAAAGACCTTAAATAAGTAACACTAATTAATGTAAACATATTAAACATAAATTTCAATAAATACAGAATATTAACTAACGACTAAAGTCAATAAGATTTACTATTTAACGAAAGTGATAAGGAGGAAAATATACTATGTATAAAAGAAATAGAAACTGAAGAGGAAGAGGATAACAATAATGATTTAGAATATAACAATTCTGACAACAAAAAGAAGAAAAAGAAGAAGAATAAGAAGGCGAAGGGTGTTAATAAAAAGCTGAAGGTTAATAAAAAGAATATAATTAATATTATTAGACTATATAAATTAAAAGTTAGACAGAAGGAAAAGAAGGTAGAAGACAAAGACCTATTTAAATATGTACTAAAATCAATAAATTTACTATAAAATGAAATCTTTGACGATTCAGATAACGAAAAAATAAAAAGAATACTGGGAAATATCGAGAAAAAAATAATATTAGTTAATATAAGATTTATGGATATTATATCATAGAATTTTAATGATTTTGGCAAAAGATCTTTATTCGATTAATGAGATGAACCTATCCCAAAGGATAACGAATTTAAGATTATGGAATTGATCGAATATAAAATGAAAATATATTTATATTACATAAAGATGTCGTCAGAAGATAATAACAAATAAGTAAAGATCATGAATTTCTCGTTAACTCAACAAATGATTCGACAAAACCCTGTTTTATATCTGGTTTGTGTATGTTTAAAGAAAGACAACGAATATCGATTGATATCTCAGCTATATAGTACTAATATATTATTCCTTGGAGTCAAATATAATCAGGTTGGCTGCTTGAGAAGGATAAGCTTCAAGGATCGTAAAACAAAGTAGTCAACTTTAGATTATATAACAACAGATATTATCGATAATACTGTGTTTATAACAAAGGAGAATAGAGCCAAAACTACGAAATTATTCACAAAAAGTTATCAAAATATCGATATGATCATTGATTATAAGTTAATAGAAGGCTTATTTACTATCACCGAAGATATGATAAAAGAGTTAATGCCAGAAGTGGAAGAACTAAAGGATAATTATATAAAGAGAGAAAAGACTTTATTTACGAAATATTACTTAATATCGTACAACCCCAAGAAAGTAAAAGTTATGCAATTTACGGTTAAGCCATAATTCGGAACTACTGATAAATATTATCAATATTTAGCTAATATCCCGAAAACTCAATAGAAAAAAACTTTAGATTGTTATAAAGAATTGATAACGACAAAGTATCATTATTCTTTAATGTCTGGAGTAATAAGATTGTCAGACCGAAGAGTGTCATTCGATACAAATCTCGAAATCATAATTCTGTTATCTTAAGTTATGTTGGTACAGTAAAAATATAATGATAATGACATTTTAACTGACCTTAAAATCGTGCTTTATAGAACAAATATAAAGTAATTAGAATACTTGAGTTCTTGGAGAAGGAAAATGCAGAATATATTTTATGATAAGTAATAACAAAAAGTACAGTTAAAGTTATAATTATTTAAAAAAAATTCATATATTCAGAAGTTAATGGATAAGAACAAAATTGATATATCGGAATAAGTAAATATATGGTCTATATCCATATCAATATTAAGAAATGTAATATATGAAATTAAGGGCATGATATCCAGATATTGAGAAGAGATAAAACATCTTATCTTATTTCAAATTATGGCAATAATTTAACTCTTCGTTTTAATGTTTTACTTTTGATGATATTCGATAGATTCCTTACATTGTTACTAATATCAATATTATTACTTCATAAACTCTAATATTAAAAGGGACAGATATAGTAAAGAATCCACGCACAGGTAATAATAATTCCACTGCCAAAACCTCCGAATTTTATATATAAAGTGGTTTATACAATATTATAATAAACAGCGATTTGCACTCCTATTTTACAGATATACAAACTCTGATTGGCTCCCTTACGATTGCTACAATTGCTATAATATCACGATATTAATGATCGTATTATATGATGTTGTTATTGTTGTTCGTTGTAGACCTACATGCCGGCTGCCAGAGATCACGTGCCTCCCATAGCACTCACACCTTCCCTTTCACACTGTTTTTATATCTGATTCTGAAAATAAAGAATTGATAATAACAATAATAATAATTAATTAAGGAGATCAAAAGGTATCATCAATGATAATATTCAAAGATGTATACTATTTGCACAAACACTTTAATAACAATATAGACTCTGATATCCTTTGGGCTCGTTCAGAATCAAGATTTTCAAACAATCAACTTAGAATCAAATACTTTAAACATTTTGATAAATTTATATATAAAAGTAAAAAAGGCTAATATTGTCTTCTTATTTTTGATAGTCATAAATCTCATTTAACATAAGATTTTATTGATTTTTGCTAATAATATCACATTTGCCTTTTTTAATTCTTACCATACTTTATACATCTCCTTCAATCTTTAGATGTTGGCGTATTTCAAGGCTTAAAACATTATTTCAAAAAGGCTGTACGAGAAAACATATTTATAAGTATAACTGATATCTTAAAAATTGAATTTTTTCGTTATTTTCAACGTTTTTAGGATTATACATTTAAGTGCCATATAATCCAATCTGTCTTTAGAAAAACAAGATTGATTTCATTAAACCTTAAGATTACTTTAAAAAAAGTCAAATTATATTAAAGCAAACAGACAATTAAGTCTGATATATTGTCAGATATATTTAATATCTTTAATCTTAGTATATTATCACAAACTACATAAGTAGAGTGGTTTACATCCTTTACTTTACGTACATGGAAGAGTAAAATAGAATATGTTCGAACATGTATAATTGAATCAATCAATGGAATTGAAATTATCTCTTCTGTTGTATGTGTTCAAGATAAATTAGGTAAAGCAGCTAAAATCTTTATGTTAAGAGGTGCATTTTCAACTCAACGAATATTTGACTTTAACCTTGTAGTTGAGAGACACAAAATCCGACCAGATAACAATAAGATTGTACAGAAATATGGTGAGATATATTGTGGAAGAGAGAGGTGCTAAGAGGTGTTGAGGTAGTATATACAGTAATACAATACAACTGACCAATCATAAGGCAAGGTCTGGTAGAATAGGAGTGAAGGTGGTTGATTATTGTACGGTTGTAAGAACCGTGCTCTATATACTACGCACAGGTCACATGATACGCCGCACGTACACGTGCTACGCACGTGCCGTATACTGTTTTCCCTACCACAATATGGCCGTCAAGTATTACGTCAAATTGAAGATGATAGAGAGGAGGAAGCTAAGGTAGTCAATATGAGGGAAGCCCGGCTTACACGGCCATGGCGTATGAAATACAAGGCAATAATGTCTGACCTTGATAAATGTGGTATATTTATAAGGCAAAGATTCTATGTAGAATAGTAGAGACTGTAATAATTGCGTGGGGTGGAGTAGTTTGAGTTTGAATTGGGAGGTATGAATTTGGAGGCAAAATTTGCGTATTGGTGTTCTTTGCGTATTGCTGACCCTCACCATATTATGTAAGTAATGTGGTGAGTGCTGTGTAAGCCGAACGTATATAACCTTTAGAAGGCTATAGCACGTAATTCTCGCCATAATCGATTTTGAATCCTTGATAGAATTATTGTACATAGTTAAAGAGCAAAACGTTAGCAAGGAAGCTTATGACCGGAAGTGTGAATTAGTGCGAAGCCAGGCTCCTGACCTACGTAAAAATTTATACCAAGCGATAAATGATCCAGATGAAGCACATACAGTAGCGGCCATATTAACAGTCATCAACAATCACCAAAAACTATCCATCGGCCCACCCGTCTCTAGAGATAACGGGTCAGTCACTACTAGCGCTTTGCAACCCATGATCAATAACGTAGGACCAGACCATTCACCATTCCCATTCGACTTTCTTGATTCTGTTTCGTCTTCGTTCCCTCATATGTCAACGCCGTTGGACCGTGATCAGAGCGAACCCGGTGTAGATTCTGGTTTCTACTCCGGTTCATTGGCTATGATTGAAAGAAATAGGTCGTTATTGGACTCACAAAGTGTTGAGTCTAGCCACTCACTAGCAGTGCCTACTACAGTCTCAAATTACGTCGAAGACCAAAGAGTTCAACTTCGGAGCTCAGTACCGGTTACTCATGAAGCAGGCCTGGAGGCGGACATGGCTGACAACTTTAATGTCGAAAGTTTTGTGGAATGGGATATCAACGCTACAGGCACTCCTAGGACCCCTTCACGAACTTCAAGTCGAGAGCAGGGAGATGGAGAGGCATGACATCAAGATAATCTTGATGCTCCGCTCGCACTCTATATCGCGAAGAGACTTTGACTGGACGATCACTCGAAGGAGATGTCATGTGCTGGAGTTGTGGAATTCTATATGGTCTCCGCATTTCTTAGAAATATCAATCCACGCTCCTTTACCTTACTGCTTTTTACCTTTCAAAGTGATACTACATTGAGAAATTATATCCGGGGTGATGTCGATCATCAGTGAATATCTTATATGAACAAACTTGCAGTCAAAACCCCTCCCCTGCCAGTTAATATCTTACTAAAAATGTTTCGCCCAACACTATCATTAAGATCACCAATGGGTACCTAGCCATTGTATATCTCCTTCACTGACCCACTTTTCTATTCATTATATTTCTCTTGTCTCCACAAAGCGTAAGAGTAGATGCAAGATATTGTAATTGCTGCCCTATCTCGGCTTTTGTGCAAACTAACTCGGCGGGATGTTACTCGAAAGTCGATCTAAGACTGTTGCTGGACTCTGTAGATAATTGGACGACACGGGGGCTGTCTGCAGTGGGTCGATAGTTGGTGCTTTGATGGTTTAGGAAGTCTAAGCATCTCGACACGTCCGATAAGTAAGGCATTTTCCTCTAAGCACGAGTAGAGTGTACTCCGTGGCTTGGAACACCACCAGCGAAACAACATCGGACTTCCCCAGAAAATGTTCCCAGAAGTAGAGGAATTGGTCCTCTTATTCTCTGTACTATCAAAAGTCATCATAGAGGAGTTCATCCCTGCTGATTCGATGGTTGATTTGCATGCTGAACACTTGGAATGCATAGAAAGGGGCAATATCACTGCTAAAGCAGGCGAGAGGAAACATCGTACCGGGGATTACAACTAGCAGAACATGAGTCATCAATTTTAACCGCCATTTGGATCTAAATACCTTGCTGACATTATTTTTGGTAATCTCCATTGTTTCATCGCAGCAAAATTCGAAAGATCTCATATATCTTTATCGATTGGAGCTCAGTCGAATTGTTAACCAGTCCATAAGAAACCCTAAAAAATGGCATCGACTTGAACGGTTCACGTTAAGCGATGATATTAAAACTATCCATAACGTCTTTCGAGTGCCACGCTCGTTACTACACAATTTTATACGTGTGCTAGATCTTAGTTCATTTCTCACAGAACTAGGTAGGTGCTATTTTTCAAGTTTAGCGGGAGTTGATATGGCATGAAATCGCAAGGTTGATAACAGTGAAATTCTTCGAAAACTCGAATTGGAACCTTGTCTTCTGAGATTTTTAAAACCATTAATTGCACTAAAAATGGGAACCATGCGGTAGGTAAAAGACCAAGGGAACATCAAGATCCTTACTCCGGGTCCCCTTTCGCCTAGCTCATTATTCATTGCAGAAGTAGTCGAAACATCAGGATTCAGCAAATATATTCTACGGTATAAAGGTGGTTAATGAGATAATGTTCTAGCAGATTCTATGCATAACAGCTGTATCGCATTTCCATTATTACATGCTTACACCAGTAAACTATTTACAGAGAACGACTAGGAGGATGTCGGAGCATTGCTTCCATAGGCTATAAATGGTTGGAATCAAAGATGAATTGAATTGGCTATCCTACGTTTAAGCTAGAATACAATTTTATATGGAGATTTGAACAACGGATTACTACCAAATCAGGAGCGCATATTAGGGCTTTGTGGTTTATGTTGAATAAAACCTTGGTAAAACATATGATGATGCATGGAGTGGGTCACCAAAGGGTGTTATCGGAATGGGAACACTTGACCGTATGCTAACAGAGGAGATTTATGAATCTATTCGTTGACTAAAACGAGATCACATTATATGTATAGTGTGGGGGATGATTTTACGTTCCGGGAGGTCTATAAAAGAGGACTTCCGGCAATGGAATAGCCCCCGAAGTTATCAGAGAATTATAGATTATTGCGCGATAGGACCGCTGCATTCATGAGTCTGTCGTATATGAGTTATCTCTCTCTGATCGAGCCATTAGCGCCGATCCAAGTTTAGTTAGAACCAAGGCTCATGAAGTATTCCAGCATCTTGGGGTAGTCTGGAGTTCCCAACCCCGTGACAGGATCCCAACCCTTGGCAGCCAAAAAACCAGGCGTACCGCAGCCAGATGAGTTACCAACAGTGACATCGTGTAGGATGCTCGGGTTAGCATATACTGCTGGGTTTACAAAGCCGACAGTCGACTTGCCCACACTCAAGCGCTCCTCATTGATACGAGTTAGAATAGACGCGACAATTGGCGCAGCTGACGATGTGCCACCGCCAAGGAAGAGAAAGTTTTCTCTAACCGTGACAATATTCCAACCATATGCGGAGATGTCAGGGAATCCGCGACCGGCACGATTGAATATGCCGCCACCAGCACCGATATTCTCGCCCCATTCAGTCTCGTAGTACTTGTAAGGTGTTGGATTTTCATCAAAATACTTGTCGATAGCACTCTTCTGCCATTCAGGAGCCGGGTAGATGTTGGAGAAGCCACCACTGGAGGGGAACTGGGTGGTTGCAATCTCGTGACCCGGGCTGGGGCTGAGATGTGGTGCAAGTTCTGTCGAACCCACAGCCAACACATATGGGCAATTGGTCAGCGTCAACGGATTGAAGATGTCGTTTTGGCCATCTGGCCCTTTAATGCAATCGGCTCCATTACCCGCGACGCCGTTATCGCCGGTGGCCCCAACGATCGTCACTCCCTGTAAGCTGAGCTTCATCCACTCGCTGCACTGCCGCCGGTCGTAATTCACGGTCCGCAGCTGTTCCTCGGGGCTGTAGGAGATGGAGATAACATTGGTAGGCTTGAAGAGGCCGCACATCCTCTGTCCCATGTAGCCATGCGGGTCTGGGTAGGTAGGGTCGAACTCGGGACTATCACCCGTAATATTGAAAGCGGCGCGGTTACAGTAGCTGCCGTCAAGCGCGTCTAGGAAGGTATTGAAGTAACCTTGCGTTATATTCACTTGCCAATAAGTATCGTCCACATTAAAGAGACGGATCTGCTGCGGGTATATGATCGGGTAGGCCGTAGTCAAGTCCAGCATAGCTTCGCCGTCGCCCGTGGTAAACTCCGTCTCGTTATTGCTGAACCTAAGAGCGCCATCAATTAAGGCGAAGAGCGGCGTGGTTCCAGCAGGAATATTTCTAAAACAGATGTCAGCGATTGCTTCCCTGACCCAAAAGGTCTCAGTAGCTTGCTTGCGGTGAAAAGTTCTCGAAGAACAAGCTCAATGAGGTTTGGTTGTACGGTTGTAGCTCATAGAGACCCAGCTCATTGCCCTTGATTGCGGAGTGGCCGAATGAGATGTTGTAGATTTGGGCGGAGACAACGAGGAGTGATGAAATCATGGCAGTTATTCGTAACGTCGTAATCCAGAAGAGCAGAGGCAGGTGGAATCGCATCGTGCGCGGAGGGTGGATCGACCTCCCGGCGACCCTGCAGCCTTGTGGCAGCAGGTATAATGTAGTCTACATGGTCTACAAGCTCGGCCGGAATCGAGTACTCATCCGCCCCAACCTTACGAGCGCCAGTCCTGTTGTTCTCATAAACATCGTAGGTAGTATGAAGGAGGTTCTCAAGCTCCTCTACTGTGGCATGGAACTGAATCCATTGACGATTGGTGGATTGTGATACGCGGTCCAACTTGATGCCCTCGGCCTCCAACCAACTATGGACGGCATCCACGCTGTCGTTATGGGGTGCAAATAGATCAGTCACTTCCTGTTGGGTCATATGCTGGCCATACTTGGGCGAATCAGGGTTGGATCTTGAAGAGGGTCAGTGATATGAAGAGCCGCTGGGCTTGATCCTCGCGTACCTTTCCATGAGCAGCTCGTGGCCTTGGTCGAGATTTTGCTGGGCCAGCCCAATGCGGACCGGCAGCAAGCCGTTGCGGTTAATGTTGCCTAGTTTGACCCATTCTTCGGGAGACTCCACTGCCCGCTCGTGAAAGACATGCTCTGCCAACGAAGTTCTAACAAACGTCCACACTGCGGTACTGAGCAGAGCCCAAGAGGTATACGATACACGCATGCTTCAATCAATGGTATAAAAGTAGCTTGTAAAGAAAGGGCGTGATGAGAATGGCGAATTGATAACACAGAGATAGGATCGTTCTTTTAATATGATCACCGGCGACTTGTCTGCGCTGACTTTTGCTACATCGTATGGTTACGTACTACATTATCTCAAATTCTACTTTACACAGTATAGATCGTCAGCTCGAGTCTTGGCAAACGTTCTTAAACGTTCTTAAAAATCAAAAAAGCTCCAGTTCTGCCTGAGACGTGTGGTGTTGCTTCCAGTCAGCAGAAACAAAATTGACCCGGTAAGCAAATCGCAATGTCAGAACAACTGCGGTTGCGCATATGTATACGGGCCATAAATATAGTCTAAATAACTGTAGCCTCATTAAGCATAGATAAGAACCTTGCTATGGCATGCAAGGTCATTCAATTCGTTACCCTTTAGTGTCATTCCCACTATAAATCGTACGGTAGATACGATATTACTACTCAGATCACTGCTCGGACATCAAATTGCTTACCAAACTAATTTTTCTTATTGGTAGATATCTAGCACAGGATACAGAGTAGGAAGGTGATATTGCAGCTGTGCAACCGTCATAAGATAAAGGAGGAAGGTGGTGACGTATGCCTCGTATTCACACAGTAGATTTTGAGAATCATATAACTACAGAACTACATAGGTCTCAGAATCGAATGCTAGCACGTTTTCAATTAATAATTCCGGCCAGCCGATCTTCCCGCATACATGTAAGCACTTCCGTCCTGTCTACGGGCTCTTCTAATGGCTAATATACAGACCTCTTGCTACTATAATCACACCGCCTGTTTCATGTTTCAGTGTTGCTTTTTGCTGTAATTGTACAGTACTATAACCCTCAATTCCACCATTCAATATATGTGCAATGTTCTTAGAGGGATCGCCACGTATCTACTAAGAGTCTCTTCAGTACATGATAGAGAGCAGCAAAGTACAAATTATCATCAGATAGTTCCTACGAAACTTCTGTGTATAGGAGATTAATTGAGCAGAGCATGAGGCTCATATCTATTAAGGAAACTAATTAATTATATAGAGAACGTTATTTCTGTAGTCATCTGGAGCCCACAGGTTCTAATTCAGATCTTGAATTGGCTGTTACATGACATGACACACCACACACTGTGAGTGTGTATAAGTAACAACACGCTATATTACATGGTTAGTTATATTTTTGCACATTTCTAGTCAAACTGTATGAAGAGTTTCATGCAAGATACAGCTTAGCAGTCTTGTAGATAAACCAGGTTGAGAACTTGACGTGCATGCTAGACATTGTAAATAACACGTGATAACTCTGTCTTGGAAACTGTTCTTACCACCTCACCTCACTTAAGCCATTTTCATTACAACACACGTCCACTTAGCTCAAAAACCAAGTCTAAGAACTAAACTACTCGCACTTCCTCAATAAAGTAAAGCATCTTAGAGAGGCCCAGCCACGTGATAACCATATGGCGCGACGGGAAAATCTGATTAGATTAGATTAAATGTTCGCGTAATCCTCCTCCACTCCTGGCGAGTCGACTCACCCACGCCGCAGTCGGTGGAGCAAGTCCGGACCCCCTTGGCATGCTAGTGGAAGCCAATTTAATCTTATCTTCCAATTATCTGATCATCTGATTATCTAGGGCCTCGTAACCATTCTCGCTTTCGGGCTTGGGCTTGCTTGGGCTGAGCAGGATTTTTATTCATCGGGATCCGGCATCGGATAGGAGGGCATAATCACGTTGCTTCGATGCAGGTCAATGTTGGGTTTTTTCAGTTGTGGGCCTTCCCATGTTGCTTCCGACCCTTTCCCTTGGGCGGCTGGGCACCCTAAGCTGGGTTTGTACGAGCAGGCCGAGGGGTGGTATGTGGTCTTGAGTACTAATAGTGAAGCCGATCCTTCTTCTCTTTAACGTTGTAGCATCCATACGCGCTCTTTCACAGCAGTGATAGACTCCCGACATATAACGATGGTAGGATCTACAGATTTAAAGTCGGGCTTTGGTCAATCGACGGCCCAAGACGAAGTTCCTTTTTCGGCCACCCCTGAAATACAGACGGGGGAGAAGACTTCGGCAACAACTAACGCTGTCAATGACCCCGTTGATACTATCACTTCGAACAATGGCAATGGCGAGCCAGAAACAGAGCAGGATGTCAAAGATGCGCTTCCGACAGAAGATGCTCAACGAGGAGTGCAACAGGTTGAGGCAGTCACCTTGACCTGGACGAAGCCTAATCTGATCGCGGTTTTCATCCTGTACGTTGCCATTTCATCCTGCTCTTAAACAGACATACTAACTCCACCAGGATGTTTCTGCTTTACTTCGTCAATGCATTCCAGTCCTCGATCTTATACAACCTCGTGCCATTCGCCACGAGCGCTTTTGAATCGCACTCGTTATTGACGGTGATATACATCGTCTCCAATGCCATGACGGCTGCAGTGTACATCCCTCTTTCGAAGATGCTGGATCTCTGGGGCCGTGCTGAGGGCTTTCTTGTCATGGTGTTCTTCTCAACTTTAGGGCTGATCATGATGGCTGCATGCAATAGTCTCTCCACATTTTGTGCCGCCCAGGTAAACTATTCTTTCCAGAAGCAAAAGTCTACGCTTTTCAATGCGTTAATTTGCGTTTTCTCAGGTCTTCTACTCGATCGGCTTTGGAGGCTTAATTTATAGCATCGATGTCATCACGGCCGATGTTACCAAACTCAAGAATCGAGGTCTAGCATACGCTTTCACGTCATCGCCTTACATGATCACGGCATTTGCTGGTCCCAAAGCCTCTGATGATTTCTACTACAACATCAGTTGGCGATGGGGATTTGGTACTTTTGCTATCATCTTGCCCTTTGTCGCTGCGCCCCTGTTCGTCATATTGAAGCTTAATCTGCGCAAGGCAGAGAACAGAGGTCTGCTGATCAGAGAAAAGAGTGGCCGAACCTTGTTACAGAATATATGGTATTACACCGAAGAGTTTGACAGTAGGTTGTCTCCTTTTCTGATCCTGTGCCCAATACTGATCTAGCAATTGAACAGTCCTCGGCGTGTTCCTCTTCGTCTCTGGTCTCACTGTATTCCTCTTGCCTTTTACACTCGCCGATACTGCTCCGAATGGCTGGGACACTGGATACATTATTGCCATGATTATTGTCGGATTTATAGTCCTTGTTCTCTTTGGGCTGTACGAAGCTTTCCTAGCGAGAGCACCGTTACTGAACGCGAAGCTTCTATCGAATCGGACTGTCATCGGCATATGCCTGTTGGATGTAACATATCAAATATCGTATTATTGCTGGAACAGCTACTTCACTTCGTTCTTACAAGTCGTCAACAACCTGTCACTGGCCGAAGCAGGATATGTTGGCAGCACATTCGATGTTGTCTCTGGTGTTCTCTTGATTGGCGTAGGATTCTTGATCCGCAAGACTGGTCATTTCAAGTTCCTCTTATACTTTGCTGTTCCTCTTTACGTTTTTGCTCAGGGCCTAATGATACACTTCCGCCAGCCAAACCAGAGCGTTGGATATATTGTTATGTGTGAAATATTCATCTCGATTGGCGGAAGCATATTCATCATCTGCCAGCAGGTTGCAATCTTGGCTGCTTCAGACCATCAACACGTGGCTGCTGTCCTTGCGCTACTCAACGTCATTGGAAATGTAGGCGGTGCAGTAGGGAATTCCATTTCGGGTGCTATTTGGACGAACACCTTCGCGCAGGCCTTGGCTCGCTACCTTCCAGATGTGGCGCCGGAAGACCTCGAAAATATCTACAATGACTTGGACACACAGCTTAGTTACGAGGTGGGGAGCCCTACTAGACTCGGCATTCAGAAGGCGTATGGATACGCGCAGGAGAAGATGCTTATTGCAGGAACGGCTATCATGGCGCTGTCGTTTATTTGGGTTTTCATGGTTAAGAATATTAATCTTGCCAAGGTCCAACAGACGAGAGGCACAGTATTTTAACCTTTAGGTGCAGATTACAAGAGGCTCATTGGATAGTAAGGACTGTCATATGAAATAAGAGGGGCATAGGAGAGTTTAGTTTGAAGTGGACATTGTGAACTACCATCTCCTATCGAGAATATGGACGTAGATGATTTAGCGTGGAAATGACACAAGTTGACTTTCTGGCTATATTGAAAATATTCCATATCTCAAGTATACATCATGAACGTCCCCAGTATACATGAATATCTTCAAAATAATATGTACTGACCCGCAGGAACAGCAAGGTCTTGTTAAGGTTTGCCCCTATTTAGGCTCCGATGTCACTCTCCCCACTTCATTGGCAAGTCTCCATATGCAAGATCTCCAACCGGGTAATATTATGTACCAGCCACTGAGCCAGGCTTGGAGAACGGAAGCATATATCCAGAGCATATAAGAATTGCCTATCATTCGCCCATGCTCACCCATCATTACGAGAACATGTCTGCAGTTGAGTGCTTGCTCACAGTTATTAGGATGGCGTATTCGCTTCCAAGAAATATGAACAGGTAACAACGTTATTAAATTGAATCTTATCATGTTCGTTATTATATTATTGACTTTAGTATAACCGGAATATAAAAAGGTGAGTAATCCTATCCACCTCGAACCCAAAATCGAAACCCAAATGCCCATTCGTATACTTTTACATCCCAAAATCCCAATCATTTCAAAACACCAAACAACACCCCCTTCTCCCCCAAAGTACAACCTCACTTCCTTATAACAGCTGGCGGCGGCACCTTCGTATAACTATCCGGCCGATTCGCCTCCCCCGTCAACCTCACGCCCGCATACATAGCCTCAATAACCTTAATTTCCTCCCAAACATCAATCGTCCTCCCCACAACCTTCCCACTCATATGCATCTCAATCTCCCGTTCCTTCTCCTCGATATACTCCCTCAACTCCCTCCACCCGTTCCAATCCTGACGAATCCGATTCGGCAGCCCCTGGCTCTTCAGCACCGCCAGCAAGCTCGCCAGCGCGGTGTTCGCGGCCCCGAAGACGGTGATCACAACATGGGACGCGGAGCCTGCGCCAAAGGCCGTGACGGAGGCGCCGACGATGATTTGGAGGAACATGGCAATGGTGATGACGGTGTTGCAGAAGTTGTAGCGGAACTGGGCGCGTTTCTCGTTGCTGACGACGGTTTTGTAGACGCCTATGTTGTTGGAGGAGAGCGTGGGCTTGGTGGCTTTCTCGGGGTCGGTGGGCTGGGACTTCTTCTTGCGGCCTAGGAGGTTGCGTTTTGGTTTCGGGGGTAAGGGGGGAGGTATGCCTATGGCTGAGTGGAAGATTGTGAGGGGGTTCTTGTCTGAGTTGGTGTTGTTGTTAATGCTGCTGTGTTCGCTAGGGTTGATAGGGGTGATGACGGAGTGGACTTCATGTTTCTCATCTTGGATATGAACTGAGTGAGCTGTGGAGGAGGTTACTGCTGATTGGGGCGGCGAGTGCTCGTGATCTGATTTTGTTGGATGAGGAGAGAGTCTCGAGGACATTTTGTAGAGGATTTGTTTTTTTATAAACTTCTATCTTCTAATATGAATTATAACAATATGCACCTAAGCTATTTAAGTGCTTAAAGAGAGATGAGAAAAAAGAGAAATATGAATGAACAGCGAACATGAGCATATATCACATATATCACAGTAAGAACAAAGTACTCAAAAGAAATTATTCAGCTTCACTCGATATTCTCGCGGTGGTTGCACAAAAGCCACCTTATTCAATAGCTCGATATTGAATTTCTACAGACCGAGGCTTTGGCGCGCGCCGTCGTGGATCTTTGATTGGCGGGTGTAATCTCCCTCCAGCCAGCCATTCTGTAGCCACAAGCCTCCCGAGCCGAGGCTGCGAGGAAATAATCTTCTTTTTTCACTTGGTTGGTTAATCTACGAGCATTACTGTCGCTGCAATCATTGTAGATCTCCATTTCCAGGCATCGGGTCTTAATCTACAGATGATTTATCATAAAACTACCCCTCCAGCTTGGGCTGGCTGCGCAACCCATTTGCCTCAACCGGTTGGGAGACAGTCTTTGCTGGTGGTCTAGACCTGGCTATCTTCTCACGTGAGTGCTGTGTGCGAGAGGAAGAGGAAGATTGACGAGCAAAGCTTTTTGGCTGACAGTTGATCAGAAAGAGTTGAGCATCAATTGTAACTTAATATTCCAAATGTGATTACCTAGTAAGGTCCGAGGCCGAACATGCTTTACGCACCGCACCACCCGCCCAACTTACAAGCTCCACCAAACTCCTCCACCCGCCCGCACTATGTCTCACCCTATGTAACTGCACGTATGTACCGTGCTACATGGCTTGAAACATATTCTAGGTCCTGTCACGTATGCAAGAGGATGGGCGACTTTCTCTTGTACCCACTCAGCTAGCCTGTGAAAAAGCTTCTGCATGAGATGGCGGCGCGGAGAGGTAGGTTGCATATGGCGTGCATGTATGTATGCAGCCTAACCTCCGTGGACGATTAATATTGAAATCTGTGTGATTCATTGGGTGGAGCGTATAAGTGAGAGCCTTTGAGTTTATGTGAAAAGATAAGGCTAAGACTGTACTCTTTGGAATCGTACTAGATATAGGATGAACGTTTTCAATATTCTTTTATATTTCTTCTCTAAAAGATCGAGGAAAGGTAATCATACAAGCTGGATCGCTGACCTTGTATTTATGAAGAACCTTGATAGAACACAGCAAATTCGCTCCAAAATCCGCAGATATAGCCATATATGGGGTATATAAAATGAATGAATGTGCCTCAAATCTCCTTTTTACACACTCCGCTGCCGAACACCAACGCCCGCTGCTTGGATGGAAAGCGACAATCCAAGATAACTAGAAAACAACAAAAACAAAAACGAGGATCCAGCAATGATCCTGTGATATGCTTACTTCATCCATACCCAGACCCAATTGATAAATGTGCGAAGATTCTCCTTCGTAATGCCGCTTTCGGGGAACTCCAGACGACCCTTTCTGATCTCGCTCGCGGCCTGGATGGTGTTGCGCAGATCGTTGCTGCGCTCTGGACCCCACTGCGAGACGCTGAATCCGTGCTTGCGGACCTTGTACCCCAGGATGAGCAGGATGAAAACGGGGATCTGTCGCGCGTCATTGTCAGTCGAAGTTTGGTAAAGTTTTCAAGAAAACAAGGCAGTTTGGGAGGCATTGGGGATAACTTACGGCAATGTAGGACGCGATGAATCTTCGGACGTCAAATGGATCCTCGAGGAAGGCACTGATGCCGTTGAATACCAGCAGGATAATGCTGGCGATCATGCCGTATGCGGCTTTGAGCCACTGGCCGTGTGACTTGTATGGATATCGTGGGTTGTTTCGATCGTACATGGCTGCTTGAGCCTCGGAGGCGTTTCCGTAAAGCTTGACTTCTTCGAGTCTGTATCACAGTTTAGTTGTGAATTCTCTCAATATATGCAATCAAAAGGAAGTAATCTCCGCACAGGGGCTGGAGATGAACATACGTTTGGAAGAAGCACAGATAAGTAGCACAGATGACAATGTACACAATGAGACATGAGACCGTGCAATTCGATGCTAGTTCACTGAGTCGCTGCAATGACAGTTAGCAATTGCCGTTTCCAGTTTATAAATCATCGGTGTGCAGTTCTTACCTCTCCGGGGGCACCGGTGCGGCCCATAAATCCGATCATCATCAATGCGCCAGTTACCAACACTGATCGAATGGGCACACCATTTCGGCATGCACGCAGTCGCTTTGTGATCCACTCTGGCCCGGTCTGATCCTGGATTGCCAATGTATGAAGTACTCGGGATGCAATGTACATCGAGTTGACAGCGCAGGTGAATGCACTGAAGACGAAGACGGCGTTGAAGAAATGTGCGACTTGAGGGATTCCAGCCTCCACCACAGCGATGATGAAAATGGAGCGGCCTCCGACGGAAGTGGCTTTGCCATTGATGAATGGATGGTCCCGTGGCACGACGAAAGAACCAGTAAGCATTGCAAGGGTATAGAGCACGATGATTCGGATGTTGGTCTTTCGAGCACCCATCTTCATACTCTCGGCGTCGGCCAAGGCCTTGGACTCTGCGGCAGTGGCGGCGATGATGTCCATTCCGACATAGGAAAAGAGGACCGAGATCGAGGTCGTCCTGTGAAGGATCGTAAATAGAGGCAATAGGGAAAAGTCTGAGATATAACTACGTACCACATATTGAGGAAGGTACCAACGGAGCCATGGATTTGTCGTTGAATGTTGCCAGATTCATCCTTGACAGAATAGGTTGGATTGAAGAACGAGTACGGATCGTTCCAATCTTGTCAATGTGAGCACACCGTATCTATATTCATATGACAGAAGAGGTCAAGACTTACATTTCGTTGAGAGCACATGAGTGTAGTATGCGTCCGATCGTGCTGTTCAATGACGGTCAATGATGAGAAAGAAAAGGTCATGACTCAGAATACTCACGCTTCATGACATCTATAATAAGCATCATCATGATGACCATGATAATGAAGATCAATTTGAAACATCCAAAGATATACTCCAGTTCTCCAAAGAACTATCATGATATTGTAAGCCACTGTAACAAAGACGACAGCAGAGAATGGACATGTGACAAACACATCACATACGTACCTTGACAGGAAACATATTAATAGTAATAACAATTATCAAGAACAACGCTATCCAAACAGCACTATCCGTATTCTCGCCGACCTTCCAGTTCAAATACGTCGTACCATCGTCATACCGGAACTTGATGGAGTTGGCAATGGCGACCAGCTCGTCCGACGCGAGGACGGCATAGGCAAACCAGTAGATCCATCCGACAGCGAGACCGACGCCCCGATCCAGGAAGCGGCGCGGGAATTCCATGGCGGGGGCATTGACGGGCATGAGGGCGGTCATTTCGCAAAGGCAGGAGATGACGGAGGAGATGACGGTGCCCATGAGGATGTAGCTGAGGACGGCACCGCCGGGGCCAGCGACGGCGAGGGAGACGCCGGAGGAGAGGAAGAGTCCTGTTGAATGTGAGCAGGGATATTCATTTTTCGGTATAAATATAATTGAAATGATAAAGAAATATTCATTGGCGAAGGACCTACCATTCCCAATTGTCCCCGAAAACGCAATCATCTAGTGAAGCCAAATATCAGCCAGGTACTTCCACTTGGGCTCAGCCTCGCGGACACCACGAGCGCCAAAAAAGCTTACATTAATCTGTCGTTCCTTCAACACTCTCCTAGATAAAATGTCAGCTTCTTTTAACACATTGAAGATTGATTTAAAACATACCACAAGCTCTCTCCGCGCCGCTCCTTCTTGTCTTCGATGTTGGTGGGCTCGTCGAGTGAGGGCGAGCGGGCATACTCGACATCGAGGTCGAGGGTGAGGGGTGAGTGAGCATTCTCGCGGATGGTCTCGACGACGGTGGGCGTGACGGCCTCGGGTTTCTCGTGGTCCATCGTCATGGTGGAGGATTCCCAATTGGGAGGTGTATGTGTTTTTTTGGTGCTCTGTATTGTGTTTGTGTCTTCTTCTCTTTCCTTCGCGTGCGTGAATGTGTGCGTGTATGTGTGAGCGATACCGATATGTGATTCTTCTCACATCACCGTATCCAGCCAAATCTAATTGCAATAACTGAATATCAATCAGCGACAGATGGTGCCCATCTCCTCAGAGCAAAAAAGTGTGGCGACGAGGTTTCTCTTATTTGGAGAGGCGAGAAGAGAGAAGAGAGTCGGACAGATAGAGAGAGCCGAGCCCAGATCTGCAGATGCAGATGCAGGGCCACACAACAGCTGAAGCCTCGTGCGCACACAATCAATCGAAGAATCTGCCGTGGAAGGATCGCGATGCCTGCCACTTGAACAATTGTATTCTACGGTATCGCTGGAGGTGTAGAATACTGCAAGGATGGTGCAAACAAGGTTTTTGGTCTCTTCCCCGCCAAGTGAGGAGCAGGAGCCGTAGTAGGAGCAATTGAGATGGTTTGAAGGCCTCCCACTGGTGGTTGAACTTGGAGACTCTAGGCAGACCGTCTTGGAGGGTGGGAGAGAGCGAAGGACAAGAATATAATAATAGAAACTCTCGGGATAGGGAAGAAGAGGAGAGGAGAGCTTGTTCTATGGAGGATTGGATCTTCCCCAGGGGATACATAACTGCGCTGTACTATAAACCGGGGAGGAGGGATCATCCTTATTAAGGTGCTGGGATAATACTTCAGAGCTGAGATGGGGACCCGGCCAATGGGTAAATTAAGGTTGGGGCTCCATCTCCATCCCACCCCGCTGGGAGGAGAGAGTAAGAGGAAGGATCTGACTGAGGATTGATCAATACTCGATGCAGTTAATCGGCCTTCATCAGAGGCGCTTTCTAGTTACTTGTACCATTCACCATTGCCATCACCATCATCGCTATTCCACTCAGCAATCACGATCATCACCGACGGACTGCTTCTTGGCTGCATCGAAGACATCGAAGGCAGCAGTGATGAACAGCAGCAACTGCCCCATCCAGCGCCCATTCCCATCCAAGTGATCGCGCCTGTCTCCGATATCTTGCAGCTTGAAGGCTTTCAACTGACCCAGTTGCAGCCAGTGATCCAGTGCTCAAAGTGTCCGAGAGTCCCAGGGGTGCACCTGGTGGCCCCCGTCAGAACCCAAGTCCATCCCATCTTGGGCTTCTCGCTCGGATCCTCCTGCGACTCTTTGGCCTCCGCCTCCGCCATCTCCTCTGCACTTCTGCACTCTGCCTCTGGGCGTTCCCTTCCCAGCCCGCTCTTGTTTCTGGTTCGCGTTTGCATCCAGCGTGCGCCTACAAACGGCTGCTAGGAGTCAGCCACTGCATTTCCTTAAAGAAAGATGAGTACTGTATCTTGGAGAGCTTCCTGATGATGAGGATGCTGTTCATCTGGGGATTATGAGAGTACAGCAAATGCGTGCAGAGTGAGATGGGGCCGAAATATTGATTTTCTGCGGCTCAGTCTCCATTGGGGAGATCGGCCAAGCCCGAGTTGCTGGGTGCTGGGTGCTGAGGTTACGGTTACAGTTACAGTCCCCGGCCCTTTCTCTCGCGCTGGGATATGGGTACCGGGGTACTTCAGCTATGATAGTTGCAATCATTTGTCGGGTCTAGACTTCCAGTAGTTGTCAGTGCAAGTACTATTGAGGTTTCTAATAGATTAAATGCTATCAACGAAGAAAACAATCCTATGATTACAAGTCTATAGCGATAAAGTAGTTGTGCAAAAGGAAGTACCACAGCTGATGCGCCAGTACCTGCTCCCAAACGCCTGTGTATACCGTGTAATGCATATCGCAACCAAAAACAAAAGCAGTGACAAACGACAAATAACAAGAACCATAACAATAATAACCGCAAAGACACCAAAAATGCATCATCCAATATCCTACAATTCCTATCCCTCTCGCGAGTCTCTGAGAAATATCTCGTCTTCGTCATGATCGTAACCGATGCGACGTCGGGAACCTGAAATTATGAGAGTCAGAACTGAAGGAACAAATCTGAGTGGAAAGAAAGACCAAATAGAACGGCCAGACATACAAAGATGTAAACGCATGCGTGATGCTCGCCCAGCTAGTACTCCTCCTCCGTCGAACCTGCGCCATCTTCGTCCGATTCTGCCACAGCACCTCCGTCTGCTCCACCAGATGCGCGAAATCCTCCTCCAGCTCCTTCTTCGCATCCACCGCTCGCTGGTGATTCTTCCCCTGCCAGACCAAGCTGCCTCCACGCTCAATAATGCCCTTTGTCCTCGCAATCTCCTCCGCATATCCGATGGCCGAGGACGAGGCACCGTGAATGCGGTGATCAGCCTCCCGGATCGCGGTAATTGTCTGCGTCCAGAGATGATTGTTGAGTCGAAACAAGGTGTGGAATGCGTAGAAGGGGGAGATGCTGGCTGATTCCAGGGATATGAAGTCGAAGCTTTCGAGGTAGAGTTCGCGGAGTGATTTTCGTTCGCATGGATCGCGGGGCATGATCGAGGCGCTGAATCGTGGAGGAGGGTACAACACCGAGGCAGACGTCTTGACGCCAATCCGGGAATCGAAAAGCACCAGACCTATTCATTTCCCACAATTATTAACACGTACTATAAAGCAAAATACAAAAAAAAGGGGAAGAGAGAACAAACCCGTCCACCCATCCCCATCCTCATCAGGAACAACATAAACCATCGTCCCCGCCCTCTCCACCTCCGGGACACAACAATCCCTCTTCTGCCCTTGCCCTTCCTTCAGCACCGCAAACCCAACCTTCGTATACAGCGCTCGATTCCGATCAGACGGCAGCAGCACATGGTCCCGCGCGTGAATCGCCCAGCTCCAGAACCGCGGATCGAGTCCCAGCGTCGCGCCAAAGATCTCAATCAGCGCGGGCGGCGGCACGCGGTTGTACTCTGCCACGAATAACCTGATCTTTGCCCTGCTGCGGTCGTGCTCTCGGCCGTCGTCCGAGGCGCTGAAGAATCGGTGCAGGGAGCGCACGTTGCGGATTTCAGGCCAGAGTGTCTTTTGGTTGTTGTAGTTGATGTCGAGGACGGAGACGATGAAGTCGTTGAAGTTGTTCGTCGTTGAGATGCCCGCTCCTGTGCCTGTTGCGCCTGTTCCAATCTTCTCGTTTTGGTTCGCATTTCCGTTCTCATTCCCGGTGCCATTCTCATTCTCATCTTGGAAACCACTGCTCATGTATTGATCCAATTTCGTCAAGTTCTCCCATCCCGCCCCGACAGCCTGGTGGACATACTCGTGATACGGCCATCGCGTCGATGGGGGAAGCAGTTGCGTGGAGCTCGAGCCGGGATACAGGGACTGCTCTGTCCAGCGGCGCTCTCGGCGCGAAATGCGGCGGGTGAGTCGTCGTTGGGAGGAGACTGCGATGCTATGGGATTGAGTCGCGCCGCTTTCGATTGATAGTCGCGGTTTGGGAGGGCTTGGGGAGGAAGTCGCCAGTGAAGGGAGTGAAGGTGGAAGTGGTGGTAAGGGAGGAGTTGTGGTCATGGTGTTTCCCTGCCCTAAAGTTGGTTGGGTTTCTCGGGGTCTCGCCAAGGGCGGCAGGGCTAGTGGGCGGGGCCGTTCAGGTACCCGGAGCTCTAGCACCAGAGTTCAACGACTCCTACAAAAGGAATTTTGGATTATGTAGGAACAAAAGACTGCTTTTTTGTGAGACTAGATTGATAATTCATATTGTGATCATATTGTTTATATCCTTGAGATAACAGATAAGCGTGAATCATCCTGTGGGCACGCTGTTGATGCTGAAACTGCCAGCTCATAGCGTGCGTGAGGAGGCCGAGAGGAGTAAGCATTAATCCGACCCGTATTGGAGACGGTGCTGCCACGAGTTGATGCAATTCCAACTGCAACCGCAGCCGGACCCGAAAGGATTGTCATTCGTAAAGACGATCCAATTATTATCCTTCTTGTATTCCATGTGCTATTCCCGTGAATGAACGTTGCAGAGCATCCGCTCCCGCAACGCAGACGCCAAAGGTGTATCCATATATAAATAATGTACAAGCCTCATCAGCTAGAGACGTCTGTAAGGCTCTTTCTCTTGGCCATTCATTATAACCAAACCTAACCCAGTTCCACCAAACCCAATCCAGCTTATATCAACTGATCTACCAGGGCTCAATTTCTCCTGGCTTGGGTTTCTCAACTCTGACGACTTTATCACAGTTCAGAAGGCATAAAGGATCAAAAGATAGCTTGATCTATTCGTGAAATCAGTATAGAGATGGGGAAAAGGGATATTATGTTTGAAATAGATTGATATACCTTTCTCATCGCATCAACAGCAGATGTTCCCAATTCATGTTCAAGGTAATCACGCTTGACTAATCCGACACCATGTTCACCCGTAACCGTTCCCTCCAGCTCAATGGCCCGCTTGACCATCCTATGGATGATTCGTTCAGCAACAGGCCTTTGAGCAGCGCTGTAGAGGAAGAGAGCTGAACAAGAATATAGTCAGTACAAGTTCGATGCATCATTATCAAAGGAAGCTGATAAGATTCATACCATGGAAATTTCCATCTCCAACGTGCCCTACGATGGTGGAGAACAACCCACTCTCTGCCATCTCCTTTTGTGTTTCATCAACGATCTCTGGCAATTTGCTGATCGGCACCGCTACGTCCGTCGTCCAGACAAGATCATCTGGCTTCTGTTTCAGTGCAATCACACTCCAGAGGGCTTCTTTTCGTGCACTCCACAGCTCCTCCTGCTCCTCTGCGTTCCTTGCGAATTCGAAGGCCTTACTTCCTGTACTCTTTGCAAGTGTACGAACAATCCCAATCTGTTCCTTGACTGCAGTAGGTGTCCCGGCGAACTTGAAGAAGAGAGTTGGTGACTCGGGCCACGTGCGCTTAGTGGTTTTGGCAGCATTCAGAGCATGCATTTGGTTCTTATCTAGTATTTCAATAGCAGCAATCGGGACGCCCTCATTGACAACCTTTGCGACACAGTCGGCAGCTTCACGTACGGAACCAAAGTTGCAAACTGCAACGCTAGTTGTGTTGGGTCGAGTTGTGAGCTTCAAAGTTGCCTCTGTGACCAATCCCAAGGTGCCTTCACTTCCAATGAAGAGCTTGGTAAGATCGTAACCAGCACTAGATTTTCTCGGTCTCTGTCTCGTCTTGAGTACCGTGCCATCTGCCAGCACAACCGTCAAGCTGATAACCCATTCTCTCATGGTTCCATATCGGTATGCATTTGTTCCGCTGCATCCAGTTCCCACCATTCCACCTATCATGGCGCCAGGGCCGGGATCCGGAGGAAAGAAGAGGTTATCACTGGCTAATTCCCGGTTGAGCGTTTCCCATCCCACGGCAGGCTGCACTACAACATCCATATCTTCCTTGTGCACCGCGAGAATCTTGTCCATTCTGCCAAAGTCAACCACAATCCCACCTCTATTTGGCGAAGTATGGCCCTCGAGACTCGTTCCGCCGCTGTAACCCGTTACCGGAATAAGACGCGCATGGCAGACTTTCATGATCTTACTGACTTCCTCGGTGGAAGCTGGGTAGACAACCATGAATGGCCGCTCACTCTCGCGCCGCTGATGTGAAGAGAAATCACTTCCAGAGTGCTGATAGAGGTCGTCTTCCACAGTTGAGACATTCTCCTTCCCCACTATATTGGCGAAATCCGCCCATGCAGCTTCCATATTCGCTTTCGAGGTATTGTGACGAACCGGTTTAGTCGTGGCCAGAGGAGTGGTGGACGCGGTTGAAAGTTTGGGCTGAGAGAGTGTGCCAAAATAATATGCTGCAACAGCAGTTCCAACAACGACTATAAATATTTGCCCATAAAGTCAGCGCAGATCTTCACACCTTGGCCGTTATTCACCAGAAGAAAGTTCAAACTTCAATATTGCTTGCCATTCCAAAACAGCATCTCAGAAAAGGGAGACTCAAACGATTGCCTTACCAAAACTGAAAGCCAAATTCCTCCCCTGCGCATTCTCCCCTCTCTCTCGAGCATACTTCGCCCGTTCGGCCCTCTCCTTCTCCAGTCTCTGCGCGGTACTCTCGTACAGCTGTCCCTTAAATGACTTTCCATCTTCAACCCTCCGCTCCGTCGATTCCCACCTTCGAGTAACTGTCGCGATGCTAGGCGCCGTCCGTAGACATAACCTCCTCGACGGCGCAGGATATGCAGCTCGGAGGAGCGAATTGGAGGAGAGGGTGAATTTTGGAAGCGGCATTGTCAAACAGAATACTCGCTGGTAGAAGCAAAAACGACAAAAAGAAAAGAAGGAAATACTAATCCTCGAGAAGAGGAAAGTGGAGCGTGAGGAGAACACAGAAATTGGGGATATTGATGACGAATCCGCTCTGCTTTATTATCCTACCAGTCTGTAGCTGGTCTCGCACGGCAAAAGCTCTCTCGTGCTTTCTCGGCTCAACTGCTCCGCTTTCGGCCTAGTCTTGAGGGGTGAGGGGGCAGTGGCCCGAGCTTGCTATGAGATGATGACTAATCAACCCCTCTCGTCATTCTGTCCCCCGCACACGTCATTGGACGCTGGCTGTTGATTGGACTTTGCTCCTTTCTGTAAGAGCGCTGTTTATATCATCACTCCTCTAAGTTTTGTAGCTGTGTTATCATCTTCTGTTCAATCTGGTATAATAGTAGCTGTAGCCGTATGCTCAGTGCCCTCAATAATAGGTATGTCAATAATTTAAGGCACAATAATCAGTTAGAACTGTAAAGACCACTCACCATCCAACATTTATATCCTGTGAAACTTTTCAATATTTGAGAATTGAATATGAAATTGAGTTCGAAGGTGTTATCATAAAGGTCGTGATCGAGCGCTGGGAATTATGTAGAAAATCAAATATTTTTTCTCAACCGTTTGTAATTTTTATTTGAAGACACTGTAATTTAGAAAGTAACTGAAACATGGCGTTATATCCATTAACTAGGACAACATATATTTTCTCATCTTAATTGTTCGATGCAATTTTATTACCAGCTATCTTCATTAGTATCCTTCTACTACTGATCGGTACTCATTAATGACACTGTGATATGCATGTTGAGCTTTGTGGGTAAAGTCTACAGCGGCAGTAGTGTGCTAACTTAGGTATAACTTGAGACTCGAAGTGTTCGTAATTTCATTTCGCTCTTCTTATTACAGAATATTAAAGTTAATGATTCTCGGGTATATTAGGTGGGCTTATAAACAAGGATCAAAGTACGACTCAATGCCTAGGACCCTTCTGATACCACGCAGCAGCCAATAAAAGTTAATTAAACCGAGACATCTGTTTAGAGCTGAATGAGATGTATAGATCTCATTTTAACCGTTCTAGGTACATCTCCTTTACCAGACAATGGCAAACGAATGCCAAGATTCAATTCGCTCTACACATTGTCCTGATGACCGAGGCCCAACATTATCTACCTGATTTTTGCAGTTTGCATCACTATAGAATCTGATAGCTGAGCAAACATCGCCATTGTTAAGCACTATGCTGTTCATCTCTAGCGCTTGTCCGTTAACATTCAATGTGACACATCCATTTCCGAGGTTAGTCCACGAGAATGAGGTACCACCACTGCAACCCTTTGTAGTGAAGGCAGATGCATGGCCTGAAGAGCGGCGTTCTAAAGCGCTAATGGCGGCAAAAGCTCTAAAATGCATATGAAGGTTATTTATAATGCTTTCTATATTCAAAATAAGAAAGCAAGGTGACCAACTCATTATTAGAAGACAGAGGGTTTGGTAAGGCTGCAATAGATGAGACAGCGATGGCTGCAAAGGCAACTGCGTGTGAGAAATACATGTTGGCAACTATACTGATGTGTATTCACGCCTCTGCTATCTGATATAAATTGAGGTCTGGAACTGCTGAACACATTGCTTAAATAATCGCCTATGCATCAGAGAGCTGAATACGATGCTTCTTGGCAAGCTACAACTTACATGAATTGACCAATTCTAGATTTAGCGCTGACATCAGAAAACATACAGCAACTCCTTTGCTCTCCTATAGACTTTCAGCCTTCGGCTACGTTAATTAATTCTCCTTTTTAATGGTAGACCACGGTATTGTGGCACCAATGAGTTTGTGGCATTGAACAAGCCAAGTTATAGCCAAGCCTGTTCACCGCTTCAGCTTTGAAGGTAAAATTTAGACGATTGCCTTGTCATTTATAGAGGAATAAGCTTTTCAAATTAGAAGTAGGAAGATCAAATACTTTTAACAATAAACAATAAAATAACAAATTTTCTTATAAGCGCAGGGTGCAATGTATCTTTACAATCTCAGGGGCCTATTTTAACAAGTATATCTGATTCACAGTATTCTAGAATTTCGAATCTAAATTCAGAATAACCATTCTTCATTAACAGAGTCAACAATAAGGGGCATCTGACTGAAGAATATTGATATATATTCGCTGTTCTAAGCTATTTAAACATATTTACATTTGATATTCTATAATTTCTATAGTTTCTCTCTGTCGAACTTCTCAGGCTCCCAGACCATCTCGCAGATCATGTAATGACACCCCGGAGCCATGTGGAGCTTGTGAAACTTGTACCTCGAATCCGCTCTTTCGAATACCTTCACAATTTCATCCGCCCTTCTAATCCTGCCATTAGTATTAGCTAACACAATCATGTCAACCCTTCTATATTCTAGAACATCCACATCAAGGTCTTCTCCTAGGATCTGTTCTTTACGATCGCAAATTAGGACCCTAGCACCGGGCTTCAGGGCTGGTATGAGCTGTCGGAAAATACCAACAAGGTCTTTATCCGACCAGTTCACGATGCATTGGCAGATCATATATGCATCGGCTCCTTTGATCGGCTGCTCTTCGCGAAAGTCGTGAGACATAAAGGAGACACGGTCTTGTAGCTGTGCATCTTTAGATACAGCTAATTTACCCTCTTCGGAAGCTCCCGCAAGGTCCTGAACAACGAATTTCATGGATGGATGGGCATGTGCAAGAGGGGTTATGACATGGCCATTACCACCACCCATATCAATGATTGTCCCATTATCACCTAAGCTTTGCCAAGGGTATAGGTTATCGATGTGCATCTGTGGACCATCCTGCGACTCCCCAACGTATCTCATCATTGCCGAGAACTTCTTATATCTCTCGGGATGTTTCTGCAGGAAGGTATACCATGGTTCATTGAGATTATAAGCATAGCAACACGCGCTATGGCTTTGTTCATCAGAGCTGGGCCATTTTTCCATAGCGTTGACGATGTTCTGGGCCCCGAATCCCATATCTTCGAAGAGACAGCCCACTGCATCATAGAAATCCGGGTCTGTAGCTAAAAGTCTTGAATCTACCGTGTGAGCTACAAAACCTACTTCTGGTTCATGGAATAAGTGAAAGACCATCGCGTGGCGGAGGAAACGACTGAGGAGATTCTCGTCGACATTACAGGCTTTGGCAAGATCGGCGAACGAGATAGAGCTGTCTATTGGGACATGTTGGGCGACACGGTAGCGGTAAATGACTCGGAGGCACATTTCATCGTAAGGCTAATGTATTTCTTAGAAAGGCAGCTCTGAAGATATAGAAATGGTAGCTTTGCGTACTGCTAACATAATCCTAGTAATTCGACTGAACCCGAAACCATTTGCACCTCTTACGAGGGCATTCAATGTGTCCGTTGCATCAATGAGTTCCTTGCGTTCCACATCTACCTCTGGAGAAAGTCCGGAAAGGGTATCATCAAAGAATGTAGGAGATTTTAAAACTTCGCTCTGGAGCTTTTTAGCCTTTCTCAGAATTTCTTCTGCAAGCTCAACCAAAGTCAGAGCGCTGTAGTTGACGGACGCCATAGAGAAGAACACGAGAGTATACAATCCTTGTGTATAATATTAAGATATTAATATTGCTCAATGATTGCACAGCCAGTAACAATTAAACCGCCACCAGTCGAGCCGCTGTTGTGTAACTGAGAGCCCGACTATACGGATCCGTGAGGCTTCCATATAACGCAGACGAGCTGCGAACCACGGAACGGGTAGACGGGCATAACGGGTAACCTAGACTCAGTTTGTAGGGTACAGCAAAACGACTGGCGTCAGAGCTGGCCACGACATCGCACTGAATGCGGGCCCTTCGCGTTCGGAGGTGTCATTAACCGGTTATTGTATAGTGGCGCTGAGAATATATTGGAGCTTGCCTATAGTAGAATGAAGTACCGTCGTGCTAATATGCGTTAAGTCGGGAGTGCCGGGCGCTCACAGCATTCTGACAAGTTCTGCATCTTCCATGCAGTGCTCGCATTCCCTATCTTTCACGGCACTATAAATGTGGATCATTGAGACCGATTTTGCATTTCAGAGTGAGAACGAAAGTGGGCTCTGCTGAAAAGGCCTCGGCTTCGAAATTCGTCATGTCATACTGTAACCTTAAGTTGATTGTGCTCAGCTAAAATCGCCGTAATAGGCTTCTATATGGCTTACGCCGCTTAAGCCATTTACGGCAGTTCAAATGGCACCTCCACAAAGTCTAGTACGCTTTCAAGGGGCTTCGATCAAGTAAATATTACCTTTCTTAGAGCTATCCCTTATGTACAATTTGATTAATTATGGTCTCCCTTATATGTAGTCTCTATGGTCCGTAGCCAGCCTAAAAGGAAGAATTAGTCAGAAGATTGCAAACTCGTTTGGGAAGGTCACATTACCCAGTCATTCTCCATTCCAACCTCTAGGAATGGCTGCTTACATGAGGCAAGCCACACGCAGCGGAGAGAGTCAATGAGGCGATTCCATCCAGACTATTCTTGTTTTAGAGGATATTCAGTAGTGGCGAGGAAGTGACTTACTCCTCGAGTTCCAACAAATACATCACACTCAATTGCCATAACCAATTGCAGAATCCACTTTATCGTTAGATCTGTTCTATTCCCGAATTCTCTTAACTGTGTCTCGGGACTAGTGTTGAGTCCTATGGCATGTGCGGTCAGCGTAACGCTCCATTTCTTTAATAAGAACTTGTGTACAGACTTGGAATATCCGACCAGTACCATGTCCATCTCGCATTACTACTGCTATAAGAAAATGGGGTTATTCGCGCCATAGCTTTCATCTGTTCGATAACGTTCGGATCCTCAGTTGACAGGAAGGCACGCTTCCACATTCCGAGAGGATTCTCAGCACCGAACTTCTCACCTCGAACAACGTAATCGTTAAATGGTACAAGCCGCATTTCAGATCTACCATGGTTAAAACACGTTGCCATCAGATTGATAGAATATACTTACCCTTTATCGCCGTGACGCACATGCATACTAATGGTTCCTTCTGGCATCGGAAAAGGCATCTCTACCTCCTGCGGCTCTCCATCGTGGTCCCATTGTATACCTGATTGCTTCACATCTTTTCCAAGTCGCAACTCCTTCATCCTTGCAGAAGCTTTGCTATTAAGTCTCATAATATAAGCTGCCGCTTGGCCCCTCCACCAGTACTTTAACATTTCATCGGTAATATCAGGTTGTACCATCCTCAATCCTTCCACAAAAATCAGTGGAATTGGATATCGGTGCTTTGCAAGATAAGCTTCTACATCGATATCATCGTCACTGTTATGATCTGGGACGGCGAAGACACTCTGGACGTGGCTATCCATTCCAGTCTGCATGCTGCTTTTACACTTGCTGAGTTTCTGGAATATGCAATCAAAGGTCCTTCCACATGATTTATCTCCTCCATCTGCCGGGTCTTGGATGAAATGTTCTCCTGGAGGTAAGTCCTCTGCATATAAAAGGATGCTGTTTGTCTGAATTGCAACAGAAAGATAATCTGTGATCCGCTGTATTATTGCACCGAGCCCATAAGCGTCATCCCCAGGAAACTTCTTGAGTATTAGGTATTTTTGTCCTTGACACTGAGCTGGATTTTGCTTTTCATACATATAGCGCTGAGTAATCTTTGTTAAAGCCATGAGTCCCTAGAAAAACTTTATCAGATTCAAATCCATGAAGAAAAGGAGGTAATGCGCACATGGTCATCGTGGCCCTCAACTAGATCTAACCAGTCGATAGGACTTTGTGCACTATATATCAGTTTTATCGAGTCATCGCGAGATCGTTTAGGAGGACTCGATGGTTTCCCAACTGATTTAATATACTCTTCTTCAAGACT
This sequence comes from Xylogone sp. PMI_703, assembly GCA_021399445.1. NCBI lineage: Eukaryota > Fungi > Ascomycota > Leotiomycetes > Xylogone > Xylogone sp. PMI_703. The sequence continues at coordinate 6,232,536 of JAJTUQ010000003.1, forward strand.
CCCAAATTTCTTTTCGATGTCATCCTTTTTCCGACTCTGCTCATGCGACTTTTCGATGCTACCGTCATGAGTAGATATCGGACCATTAGCTTCTACATCTAAAGTACCGGTTTTGCCCAATGGGGAGCGGCGTTCTATCACTATTCTCCATGGCGAGAATAACTGGAAAAGTGTGAGCAAAAATATCCCAACTACAAATAGATGTACCAATTTCCTAAATGAACCGTTACTTTCCACCTTCAATAGCTTCTGAACAAATTTACCTGTCGCGTTGCCGTGACATATCTAGGACGTCTCACTACATCAATCTGGCGAAAACAATCCAGTGTGTTTTCTACATTAAGGTCTCAATGAATGATTCATGATAGACGTAATTCAAATCAGATAATAAAGCTGGCAAGAGAGCTTTCTTTGAAAAGATGTTTTTAACGACACGTTACCTCTGACTGGCACGGCGGTCCGTCTTCCGAGCAATTTATCAAGCTCAGCCGGGAAATATCATAAATAGCCGGACATGATAAGAGCCCCGCTCTACCGAACAGCATTAGTATACTCATATTGTTCAAGAGGTATCAAATACATATGTTCTACATATTCTCCTCTTATCCAAAGATTTATTGATAATCTCAATAATGTTAAGTTGCAGTTCTCTAGAAGCGCCATCTCGAAGGCATACGGCGGAGAATTCCCACCGAGAGCAACATCGACATGCTCTAGCTCTGTTTAGACTTGTGACCGTAGCTTTAGTGATATCCGGCTCGATAAAGCACGTAGTGGGAATCATCCTTGCTTCACTATTGCACTCGTCGTAGGTCTCCAATTCAGAAGGACAATATATCGGACAGTCTCTTCTTTGAATGGATGTATGGCTGGCATCGATTGACTTCGATTATCACTCACAGATTGCGGATCTCGCTATAAGCCAGCATTACAATTTGCAAATTGCAGCTGTTGCTTGATCAATATATCTCTAGTTTTGAAGAATAAAGAAGCAATAAAGTATTCGTGAGTACCTATGCGGTAGCGTACCTATGCGGTAGCGTATCTCTGCTAATTAGCTTTTGGCTGGACCGGTAGCACGGCTCTCAGCCTGAACGAATCTAACGTTCTCGATATATCATCAACTAACCTCATCGTGACATTAATTCTAGACTTCTAGTCAAGAATATTTCATGGGGGCCGTAGTATGGAAATAACCTTTGATAGAGTCCTTAGCTACGGAGTTGTTATACATGCATTGGATCGGATCGGAGTTTAATTATTGAAGCGAATGCCCATGTACAAATGATATACCGGCATGGATGGTTCTAATATAATTCGAAAGCTTAGCATGAGATTTGTTTACCAGTGAACATGGATTTGATAGGTTCCCCATTATCCTACAGACTCGGGCTAATTGCGAAAAAGCCCAGCACAGTATCCGGTTGATGAGTCGTGGTTCCGGTGTGGTTCCGGTGCATTATCCGACCGCCTAGTAGCCGCTTCCACTACATACAGTTATCCGCCGCACGGCAGTATAGTATCGAGACTTTGAAGTCTCTCTGCGTACAACTTCCGTAGAGAAGTGGGTGATATTATGCTAGCAGCTACCCCGCACTAAGCATATTGCTACTCCTACGGCTACCTCTCTCAAACTATAAATGATCTCTGTAAAGACTATTAAGAGCTATAGTATCACTTCATCATCAATACCAATTATATTGTATCAATCTTTCAGTTAACAAACCAATTATTCAAAATGAAAGGAAAGATTGCATTAGAAGAAGCTTTTGCCTTACCACGGTTTGCGGAAAGGACAAGATGGTGGGCCTCTATGTTCGCCGTGGACCCTGACAAGCATGCCAAAGAGATCAACGACATCACAAGTCAACGATTAGCGTATATGGATAAACACGGCGTGGGCTATCAGATTCTTTCGTACACAGCACCTGGTGTGCAAGATGTCTGGGATCCTAAAGAAGCCCAGGCTCTTGCGGTTGAAATTAACGATTATATCGCCTCGACTATTAAAAGCCATACTGATCGTTTTGGAGCATTTGCGTAAGTTTAGGTCTTATTCATTGGCTCTTGGTTGTAGTGTGCTACTAAAACTTCCTATAGTACTCTATCGATGCATGATCCGCATGAAGCGGCAGCGGAGCTACGTCGTGTTGTAACGAAGTACGGATTTAAAGGCGCTCTGGTCAATGACACGCAGCGCAGCGGACCCTCAGGAGATGACATGATCTTTTACGACAAACCAGAATGGGATGTCTTTTGGTCAACCGTTACTGAACTTGATGTTCCATTCTATCTTCACCCCAGAAATCCCACTGGAACCGTCCATGATAAGCTCTGGGCAGATCGAAAGTGGCTCATAGGCCCACCTCTTAGTTTCGCACAAGGAGTAAGCTTGCATCTCCTCGGAATGGTTACAAATGGCGTATTCGACCGTCACCCAAAACTCCAAATTATAATTGGCCACCTGGGAGAACATATTCCATTCGATTTGTGGCGCATTAACCACTGGTTTGAAGACGTTAAAAAGCCGCTGGGGCTCAATCAGACCTGCAAAAAGACCATCCGGGAATATTTTGCAGAGAACATCTGGATCACCACGAGTGGTCATTTCTCAACCCCAACGCTTCATTTCTGCATGACTGAAGTCAGTTCGGACAGGATATTATTCTCAATTGATTATCCATTTGAGTCTTTTGAGGATGCTTGCAGCTGGTTTGATGCCGCTGAGCTGAATGAAACGGATAGGGTAAAGATAGGCAAAGACAACGCGAGAAAGCTATTTAGGCTGGAGTAATTGGGCAACATGTAGACTTAATAGATAGGATATTTTGATTAAAATGGCCTATTAAATTGTATTTGTTGATTGCAATCATTGTGTCGAGTAATCTACATACACAATATCCTCAGTACTAGCAATTATATTGCCACGAGTCTATGCCTACTACGTTAGGTTGCTTATTTTGAAAGAGAATGGAATATAAGATATAAGCTACATTAATGAAATATACAAGGCAACAAGCGGTCCCTTAACTATTTTACATTATCATGAATCACTGACTATGGGAAATTCCACCGGTAGTTGCAAGCCCAGTGTATCCCAATTCCCCAAATTCAGTCCGAGGCCAAAGTCCATTTGATCCCAATCTAGACCCATCTCTCCAGTGATCTCAAACGAACTCGCTTCCAGAGTCTCGCATTCTAGATTATTTTCATATGGCGTTATAGAAAACATCCCGGCTGAATCTGACGTCGGCGTAACGTTAAGGTTTAATATTTGACTTACGTACTGCTCATTGGAACGCCGTCGGGTAACTGCCAACTGCCGACGATAGTTGCTGATTGCGTCCGAGAGCTGTGTAAGAAGATCATGATAGTGATCTGCCTGGGGACTTAATTTGGCAAGTGTTTTAAGTACAGCACAGGAACTTGCGAATGCTTCTTCCATGTCACATCGTAGTTCTCCCTCAACGAATATTGAAAACCCCAGTACCAGTCCCGCAGCGAAGACCCATGCCCTTGAAGGTTTTATTAGTTAAATAGTACACACGCTGTAGAGGGGTACATACTTGATAAGGCACATATTTCCAACAAAAATCCCAGACTTGATAGCGTCATGACAGGTCTGCGCCATATACATAGCTGCATCAATGCACACCTGCGCAAATCTGTAAATATCGCTAATTTCTGGATGTTCTTCGCCTGTGGCTGGATTTCGTTCATCTCGTCGATGGAGGACCATCATTAAATGGGATATAAGAAATGGACGAGTTATGAGAATTACCGCAAAATAATACACGCATGACACATGAACATTCCCGATTGCGAGTGCTTGATCTGCTGGAGTGATGAGTAATTCACTAGAGCGGCTGAACCTCCGTACTTCGTCGGGCAACCTTTCCTTCCATTCACTTAGCTGCTTTAGAAATTGACTGGCTGAGTTGATATCCACGTTTCGACTTTTACAAAGATATTGTACAATATCCTGGGTAATAGAACAGGCACCAAATACAGCATGTGCAACTACTTGCTGTGTACCGTCGTTGCTGTCAGAAGTGCTTGGAAGGTCAACAAACGAAGTCAGACGCAAGTACGACCCTTCTATGCGCCCCAAAATAGATGTAACGGTCACATTTAGGTTACATAAGCTCTTCCAGATACGTAATCTTTAAAACGTTTAGCTCTTCAAACGCGATCTGGAGAAATTAACACACCTGACGTTTTGCTGTTCTTTATCAAAAATTTGATATTGGTCTGCAACATGGAGTCCCAGTGTACTTGCAGCTTTGGAGGCCACACCAATGTACATAGTTCCTGCATTCCTACGGCAGGCACCAAACATATAGAATGCCATAAGTAGAAATATTCGGATCATATTTAAGCTCGGGTCTTGCAGCATCCCTTCAAAGGCGGCTTTTTGACCATCTAAGAAGTACCTAGCTGCATACTGACGGTCCACGGGGTCGATTCCACGACATTGGCCACCGATTGCTATGATAAGACTAAGAGCGGCAGCTTCATCATTGCTAGCATTATTCTTTCGAGCTAGGAGCATAGATATCTCCTCCCTAGTATAGAGATCAAGTAGCCCGCTTGTCTATCTAGTTTTAGATATATATGTCAAATACCAAAGCAGGGGAAGACTCACGGCAGAAAAATAGCAGTCTACCAGTACCTGCAGGTGATTTAGGTCTATCTCGAACTCCTCCGTGCTGCTAGTACAAGGATCGGCTTCTAACATGAACTTCCGGCGACTGTTCTGGGTAAAAAGAGATGGTCCCATGTACTGTCTGATTGAGCGTCGTAGAAACTCCAGAAACGATAGTGATGCAGTTTCGCCAATATACACTGTCACGCATGCCAGGTTTGCTGTATTAATCATCTATGCTTCTGAAATATTGGCTTGGTTAAAGATACACACCTCTTTCGCCCTTTGAATTTATCAGCATTCTTGCTGATGTTGCTTGCGCTACGGATGTTGAGCTTAACGGAGTGCTTTCGTTGGCCATTGTGACCGTTACTTCTGACGGTTCCCGATCAGATGACAGAGGATTCTCAGACTCATTCATAGCAGTGCGACTCTGAGACCGAGGCGGATTTCGAATCCCATAGTGTGGTACACATCGTCGCCTGCGATCAGTTGGACCTGGATATGTACAGGATGAAGCACGGTCTCGCTTTATACAAGGGGTGCAAGGAAACTGAGAGTCGCAGCGTTTCTTAACAGCTTTGCAAGAGAGACACGCCTGGTACACGCGCTGCCTGTCTTCAGGGCGAACCTGTCGCCGAGGCATCTCGCTGCGCCTTCCCTGCGTCCAAGATACCGATGGTTATTCAAATTATAGAAGGAATCCGAGCTTGTATTATAGACGGCCTAGGGATTTCGGAAGCGAATAGGAACGCTTTCAAAGAGTAGCTGGGAAGGAAGCCGCTGCGTCTGCGTGGCAAGACAAGTGGCTGGGCATTGCATCCTCAAGATGAGCTAATCTTCAGCGTAGGATGGCAGATTATTGGTGACAAGACCAAATGTGAATGTATTCGAAAGGCCCTGTTGGTCGTGATAGATAAGAAAGCAGCCAGATTTGAATTGCTTACATCAGGAGTTTACGCAATTGGCGGTAAGGCATGCACCCCGCACTCACTACAGGGCTGGGCCTTCCAAGCTCCCCCATAACTTACTCCCTTGCGCATCGGGGCTTACTCATGAAAATAGCTTCCTATCTACGGTAACTCGGGATAAAAAAGAGGTCCGAGAACGTGAGTGGTGAAACTGCTTTGTGACAATTTGAGAGATATGGAACAATAACCTTGACCCCTCAATTCTCAATGTGACGCTCAGCAGCTCTGTTATACATTTGGGATATACATAGCAGTCTTATGATAGGGTCTTATGGTATTATTGTACGAGGTAAGGCAGTGCAATTAACTTATTTATTCTCTATTATTCTACATTGTTTGGTAGAGTATTATATTATTCGCGAGATTATTGATCAGTTAGATACAGAGATACATGAAGTGGGAGGTGCATTATCCGACAGGCGGCAAGTCTCATCGGCTAATAACCGGCTCACACATATGTATACTGCAATAGTAGGGTTGTCGTTGGAGAATAGTGTGGTAGAATATCACATCTTCGGAGAAATACGACAAAAGCGACAACCAATTGCTGAGTAGTTCGTTCAAGCTGATCAAAGAACCAGAGTCGAGTACTAATTTCAAGTTCTCATTTAATTATACTTAACCAAAGAGGCGTCTCTTAAGACGTCCTCTCCGCAGTTCGTATTCGTAGGGGTACTAGAGACTCTTGACTTGAAGGGCCTCTTATAGTAATTTTACCAACCCCGTCATTAGATGATTTGGTAACACAATTAGGTTATGCCACCTTTCTGGAGACATTAGTTCCTATAATCCTACCAGACTAGCAAAGACATATGCGACTCGAGGTTGGACTACGCAGATTCATTCCTAAAGAAGGATCTTCAAGTGCAGGCCTGGATGTGTCGTGGTAGTGTATTTTCGGACAAGGTACCTCGACAAATAGTGTTTAATCAGCAACCAAAAAGTTTCTTCAACCACAGACGTTCTAGTGTTCCAGTTAGTTATAGATCATGAGAAGTTAGTCTCTTCGCACTCACTTCCTTCCTCTCCCGAAAATCTCTATAGATCTCTAGCCAAATATCCCTAGCCGTACAGTCAACTTGAGTTCTCTCATCAGTTACACACTCTGGCTGCATTTTGATAAAGACATCTCTTCTTGGTTCTAGCCACGGTTTTGGAATTGGATAGTCAGAGAAATGTACAAAACTTGCATATCTCAACGCCTTCATAGGATCCCATCCTCCAACGGGGATAGATCCATAAAAATATTTCTGGTGATCTTTTTCTCGGAACTCGCCTGTGAGAAGCGCATATTTCTTATGGTCAAGAAGAATGCAATCTTTGCTATATAGCTTGTTGACAATATCCATATCATATTCTCCGGCTCTGGCTCTTTTGACAGCAGTACTGACACGTGCAAATTCAGTTTCTGAGGGAGTTATAAGCATGATATGTGATGTAAGATGCGGTTTTTTGAGCCAATATGCAAGCGGCATTGCAGCCGGAACATTAGGTAGGAAAAAGAGCTCATCGAGGGAACGAAGAAGTGTGGTATCCGAATCCAGCATCACTATCCGATCATATTGAGTTTGATTGAAAGCTAGGAGTTTGGTAAAGGACGACGACCAAGGGTCTGTGATGTTAGAACAGCATCTTTACAGTCGGTATAAGACGTTCAAACTCACCAAAATCGCCCTCTCTTTGCTGGATCGCCACGGGTACTAGCGAAACATTATATTCATCTCTGGCCTTCTGCAGCAGATAACTTTCAGAACTTCCAATCCAATCCTGTATAGTCCAGCTCGCTGGATACATCAAAAATCTCGCTGCCTTGCTACCAAATCGTTCCAGAGCCTCGAATATCATGAGAGAATTACACAGATAAGTTTTATCTGTAGCATACTGTCCATAAGCATAACGAGACCAATCTATACTTGCAATATCCATATCCAATTCGGAGATATTTCGGGGCACAACTGGCTGCGAGTTGAGACATGTTGGGCCTCTGTTATCGGACATGATATCGACCGCCTTCCAAATATAGACCAGAATTGCAAGGCCACTTATTATCACGATCACCATCGGCAAACGCTTCCATTTCAGTATATCTTTGACTGTCGGTCTTCTTGGAATAGCCTGCGGTTCGAACGATTCGACGCGTCCACTAGTGTAAGGCAAGTATGGAGAATTGTGGAGGAAGTCGGGAATATCGGAGAGGCGACGCTTGTGTGCCATGATGAATTCGAACTGTTGCTACAAATCCCTTGAAGCAGATAAAGCAAAGAGGTTCTTGGAGATCTGTCAGTGCGTACCACTTAATCAGGGTGTGAAACCGTACGTCATATCCACCGCAAGAGATGCAGTCAACTGGCTTAAATGGTGGGATAGTGGAAGAGGTAACAGGTGTAGATTGCAGTTGGAACAACCATGCAGTTGGAGTAGCTACCATGGTCACCGTTTGAGATTGGAATACTGCATGACGAACAATATAGTAGTGGCCGATCGGTGCAGGTGTCTCGATCTTACGAACATTCGTATGCAAGTAAATATTCTGAACTAGCTACGGAGATAACTCACCATCTGCCGAATCTGACTAAGCATTAAACTCAAACGATCATGACAACCCGGTTGTCACAGACCCTAGGGCAGTGTTTGCAGAGCAAAAGCTCAACTACAGTCTTTACAGGACACAAGTATGACTGTACTCTGTCGAAATCTACGTTTCCACAAGACATAATCATAATTTACCTCCTCACCAGATGAACATACATGGACACCTCCAGCCCAACTCCTCCACCTACCGCCCCCCGAGTATGCCTCGCGTGCAAAAAGCAAAAACGGAGATGTGACAAGATTCTACCTAGCTGTTCTCCGTGCGCCAGTCGTAGCCAAGCCTGTACATATTCAGATGCCGGAGAAGATGACATAGCAGTTCTACGGTCCCGCCTTGGAGCATTAGAAGAGCGCTTGCGCGTGGAAGCTCCGTATCAGACTCCAGGGGAAGGAAGCTCAGCAGCTTCCGTTCTTCACTCTCATGCAACCACGGGGCCGGTAGCAGAACAGTTAGACGGATTCATTTCCTACTTTCCTCCAATATATTTCTTAGACGCTGCAGCATTTAATCTCACGAAGACTATTATTCCTCGGCCGTTTTTATCAACTCCCCAAGAGCTACAGGCTCTCCTAGGGACAACCAATGAAGTGCAGGATGTAGTGGACTCCTTCTTTCAAACGGTGCATGTGTGGTTGCCAGTGGTCTGGAGACGCCCATTTGCATCCATAGCCTCTTTAACAGAACCAAGGGCTGATATGGCCCTGCTAATTGCATGCATGAAATTAATAGTCGAATTACCTCCGTCGGATGGACAACCGTCTCAGTGGGCGTTGTACGCATTAGCAAAAAACTTCAGCTTTTATGCCGAGTCTTCTGGCTTGCTCACAATTCACATCCTACAAGCTATTGTGCTAATTGCTATTTATGAAATTGGTCATGGAATATACCCTGCCGCTTATATGAGCGTTGGCAGGGCTGCTCGACTTGGCATTGTTATGGGCCTGCGTGGGAAATCATCCCAGCGAGTATATGCGAATCGTACTTCAAGAGGTGAAAATGAAGAGGAGAGGAGAGTTTGGTATGCCATCATAATATTAGATCGGTAAGCCTACTTACTACTCCCTTCTCCTCACACTTTAATCACACGCAAACAATGGCGGAAGCTGATTCTATTAGACTAGTTAATATTGGATTCCCTGGCCATCCATTATGCTCAGGAGACTTTTCTCACCGAGATTTATTACCGTGCGATACCCAAGCGTGGGATCGCGGTGAACTGGCTCCTAATGAGCCAGTTTTTGTTGCATCTAGTACTATTGTTAATGCTAATTCTTTTGGAAGACTATGCCAGATCGCTCTGCTCTTAGGTCGCGTTATTGAGCATCGAAATGAAATAGCTGAGCTAAGAGCAGTTGAGCGTTTCCAAAACGCGATGCAGTTACATCGTACGATAGATGCACTTTTACTTCTATTATCACAAGAATTCCGGGCCGACCCTCGTAGTCTTTGCATACCCATTGCACTTGGGTTTACCACCAAGATAATTCTCCATGAGATTTACTCCTGTACGGGAACCAATCATGGGGAGAGTACGGTGGAGGAAACACAAATGCTAGTTGTTTCTATCGAGGAGCTTAAAAAGTTCCCCACTGAAGTGGTCAAATTTCTGAACCATCTAGAGGAGAATGGTATACAAATATGTGATACTGGGCCTTTTATTTGTGACTGTTTATATCAAGCAGCGGCTACTTTGGCTTGGTTTGTACGTGAATCGGGAGATAGCCATCTTGAAGCAATGATGAATCAAACTGTAGAGGCTCTGGAAGTACTCTCAACAAGATGGAATATTGCTGGTAAGACTTCATCCTAGTGTAGCGAAAATGCACTCACTAACTCTTGATAGCACACTACCTTAATGTAATGGATTCCGTTCGAATTTCAACCTCTCGATAGATTTGAGTTGTGAAACCCCTGAGGCTAACAATCCACTGGGCCATATATTTAGCAGGGCAGGTAACATGTTTGAATAGGCAGCAATTTGGGTGAAACTGGTTGTAGTTTATCAATGGTTCACCGAAACTTCATTATGTACATATGATATTTGAGCATTCTACAGCAACTCCTTCTCTTATGAAATTTATTGGGGTAGGAAGCTTGCTGCTCTTGCACAGGCCCCTATCAAGGTACTGGTTGCTACAATTAGGAGGACGCCATGGGATCAGCTTATTTTTGGTATTTATGCACAATAGTAGCAGAGAGAAGGTAAAATATAGACGTGTTATTATCCTTTTGGCATAAAACTCTGAGTTTATCATTTTACACACTTGGTCTGAGCTCTGAGCTCTACTCACTGCTCATCGAAGTACACGTGTATGTCCGATGCCCGAGCCCCTTTTCGCTTCGGATTGGATTAATTGCCGTCCGAGCCAGTCCCATGGCACATCGCGTCTGTCAATAAAATCTAATAGTGAGTTGAATATACAACCAACGGCTCTATCCACTCAATTTGAGACAGTTATGCCCGAATTGCAGCAATTGCCTTTTCTAGATCCCATTCCCTCTTCAGACCTGCCAAAATCCAGCTTAAAGCGGAAGACTGAGGACCACATCGTTAGCTTCTCACCACAGCACCGTAGTCTCAACAATTCCTTCTCTTTTAATCCTATAATTAGCCCGCCTGAACAAGGATCGATTTATGACATCTTTCGGAGATACAACGGTGAACGCTTGTATATGCCGCCGATAGCGTGGAAGAGACAGCCACAATTCTTAGGTTGTTTCTTTTCCAAGAGAGATCAATCGAATAAAACAGTCGAGACGTCAAGCCCAGCGTTGCAGAAAGCTACTGTCCAAATTGCCTCACTTCCAGAAGACAAACCTATAGGGCAACGACAGATCGCAGCTATTCGTGCAAGAAATCCGTTTTTGATTCGTAATCCAAATAGCAAGAAGTTTGCTATTGCAAATCTCCTTGCTTCTTACAATATCCAGCCTTTCCGGTAGGCCTTTTACTCAAGTACTTTGCACAAGACCAGAGCGGCTACTAATGCATATTGATTTTAGCGATAATACCTTGCCTTTTTGGTTTGGTTGCCACAAAGTGAATACTCTACGAACAGATGGCATTTTCTTTCGGAATCTGTTACACCATCACTTGCTTATATTAGCCTCTACACAATACGTTCACTTCGGGAGAAGTACATTCGCACTGCCCGCTGTAATAGAATGAACCCTCCTGTTGCTATGATCTGGAAGAAAAAGCTACAAAATCTTCAACCCCCTAATGAGGCGGAGGATCCGTACATAGTGGCTATCTTGATTGCATTAGCCCAGGAACAACGGCGACAGCAAAGCCATTCTACAGAAGACGAAAAGGCAGATATGACAACTCTCACAAGGGAGTCTAATTCACAGGTCCCTTCCCACACGATAATAACCCCCGAAAACGCATCATCGGTATTTAAGGTATGTCCAAGACGCTCGAAACTGGGCCTTACTCTAATTCAATACCGCTAGGTCCATGTACTCGCGATTCCAAAGAGTGACGCACGTTATCTTTATGTCTACGCGGCTCATATCACTCCTGAGTTTCTTGACCAATTTGACAACCCGTCACAATTCTCACCTAGCCATCCGGTCTGTGTTTCATATCACGACATTTCTCTTGTATCAGTAGAAAAGTTGGCAAAGGAGTTATATAATTCTCTGTGCTATTAATAATATTTAACTTCTAGCTCTATTTCACCGGTAGTAGCATCCCGTACATCTCTTGTTCTGGACGGGTGGTTCTTGCGTGGGGGCAGCCGAGTAAATATAAGGGAAATGAGATAAAGCTAAACCATCTACGCTGACATCCCTCTTCCCAGAATCACTCTTAAATGATTTCTGAAAATTGGAACGAACAGTATTTTGATACCCATGTGCCATGTCATTGTTCTGAAGATGCTCATTTATTCATGTTCAAATTGCTGGTCACTTGCGAGCTGTTTGAGAATTCCTTTCCAGGCAAGGCTGCTGAATTGTGATCCTAATGATGGGTCAATCTATATCCAGTAGAAAGGATTTGTGCTCTTATAAGAGCCCGACAGTAGCAGTTAACGTGTAACATTTAAGACTTACTAGGCAGTAGTTCCATCGCTATTCGGTTCCTCCTCACTTGCTCGGAAATCCATCATGTAAAGACCGTCTAGCCTCGGCGGCACCTCAACAATAGCCATGGCCGTTGGCAGAGCGGCAGCAAAACCGAGACACGCAGACAAGGCTGCAACAAGGATAATGAAAGTGGCAGACAGCATTGCTATGGTAATTTAATATCAGGAGAGGTTGGATAAACAAAAACTGCAAGCTAAGAAGGAACGATTTTGACGTAAATATTCGATGCGAGGCAGGCTTATCCATCCATAAATATTGTAAATGTCAATTAAGCGAGCCGACCATTAAGGAGGAAGTATCCAGGCAGGGGATAGCAGAACAAGGCTCTTGCATCCAAGACTAGGGCACGCCGCCCGACAACAAGTTGTAGAAGTTGTACGCCCGGGACGGATGCGATACTTATAAGCTTAAAGATTGAATGGGTCGTCATCTGAGATACAGTAGTTCCTGGCTGAGATAAGCACCCACTGTTTTCAGAAATTAGTTCCGCCTTCGGTAGTAATCTGGGGCATCGTGTCCGATTACACCACTACCCATCAACTTCTTAGTATCGGACTGCTTCCGCAGCTAACATAGTAGATTTACGTGTGACACCGGGCTCTTACACTTCAAGTCTGCTCTGAAGAGATCTGCGTATGACCATGTTTGCTTTTTCGAGAAAATACGATCTTGTCCCATCAAATGAAACGGGAACACAGAATTTATGTAGAGAAGAGTACGCTGTGGTACATCGTAAGCAACAACGTCATGCTCCTCGGTTGGCAATCTACTTGATAGCTGAAGCTATTATTCTCCTGGCCCTGTTCATCATATATGATCACTGGAGATTTGTGTGGCTGAAACACAATGAATATGTAGACAGGTGTAAGTATTCTATTTCTGGTTAACTTCAAGCATACAATGCTTATATTGATAGTTATTGAACTGGGGACGTATAATGTAACGAAGATTTTCACCGAGAACATTGACCCGGTAGAGAAATCCCCTACTGCTGATAGTTTCTGGAACAAGATACAAGAGAGTAAGAGATTTCTGCCAACTCGATTAGTTGTACTACAAGACTAAAAGTTAGGGTTAGCAGATGGAATTGTATCGGTGCCATCCGACTGGGGGACACAGTATATATCAAGTGGATTTATTCCATTCTTTACACTGTCTGGTTAGTTTACAGGATCTAACACCTACTTAAGCCAAGCAGGAATGTCGGATGTTCTAACCTTGTTCCGGGAGACAGCACCACATACGGAATCGACTCGTATCAAAGCTATCTCTAGAAGAGTGGCCTCGTGACGATATCCACAGCTTACACTGCATCAATTTCCTTCGGCAGCAAGCCATATGTCACAGCGACATTACATTGCAAGGGACTGATGATTTCCTTCATTTTGACAAGAACAACGGCCACTACTGTAGGGACAACGAGGTACTGCTGCAATGGGTGCGGGAACATAATTGGGTGGGCCACCGCCAGTGGATAAAGGACAACTATCACGTCGAATAATAAGGAGGACTTCTCGAGATGCCTCTAGATGAAGTTATGAAAAAAGCACTTCTGAGATTCATTGTTTCGTACCTTACGTAATTGCTTGTACGGTAACGTAATTCCCGGTCGGTCGGACCACCCGGTCGGTCGGGCCACTTTCACCACCATCTGAATCTAAAATACTGAATACTCAACCACCAACGCCTATATTACAATATATCTAGTTATTAGCTAAATTAGGGCACTTGTTCCTTTTATGGCCTACAATTCCACATTCTGAGCACTTTGATGGCCGTCGCTTTGGTGCTGACAAATTGTCTTCAGATGCTGAAGGATTTGACCCCACCACCTTTTCCTGAGCTACTGTATGCGATTGAAGTGCTTGTTAGGCCTCCTCTGCTGTTAACAAGCCATTTTGAGGTATTAACTTTTTAGATCTTTTAGATTTTTGCTGTAAAGATTAAACAGCGTTCTTCAATTACTGTACTTCTTTGGTCAAAAATATCTGGTTATGCAAGATCTCCTCGAACTCCTTAATCAATTGCTGTAAGGCCGCTCTAGTAGGTGTAAAAGGGTTATTCTTACATTGTTTGAGCATAGATTAAATCGCTTCATATTGCTTTTGTAATTGAATTGAATTGTGAAATGTCTCAGGGACCCAAGGTACATCAGTATTGCTATAAGCACTCCCAGGGGGGGTAATAGTCTCCTCCACTTCTATACGTAATTTAGATAACACATGGCTGGGATCGTATGGAATCAAGCCTGTTTCTGTAAATTCTTGACGAATATTATTCTCTGAAAAAGTGGCTTAACGTATAATTGAATATATATCCAAGAAATCAAGCTTATTAATATAGTGAATGTATTGTCGCATTTTGCCTTTTATCATGGTACTATATAATCATTTCAAAACAGCAAAATAATTCATATCTAAAGGTTGAAGAATATAAGATGAGTGTGGAGGTATACAAGCCATAATTATCTTGTTCTGGAGATAATACTAATCAAACTGAAGAGTCATATGGCTCTTATAGCCGTCAAGAATTAGTATACGATATTGACTTTTCGTACAAGATCTGGTGTATGGATTAAAGGTTTTTTGAAGTTATTCAAAGCTAATATCATTGTTCGTCTAGTCATTATCACTTACAGTAAGTCTTTAACCTTATAGTAAGTTATTATACTATTCCTTAAGAGTTCTTTTGCCTTTGAGAATAATCATAGGTAGTATTGCCCATTCAGTGACGTTTACTGCTTTAATTACAGTAACCTACTTTTTATTACTAAGTTGTAGAAGCGGAGACTTGCCAAAATAATCAAAAGATATAATTACTTTAGTAATAACAATTATACCCATAATAAAGCTAATCTCGTCAAAATTATAAATATCCTTATCTAAAATCTTATATTCAGCTTTAAGTACTAATATTTATTCAAACTACTGTTGAATAATCTTCGGATCTTCATATTTAACTTGTTTATAGTTATATTGACGTATATATTCAGTTTTGAGATCAGGATAATACTTTATATAGTCATTGAACCAATTCTTGCTCACAGGAGATGAAGGAGTAAATTTACCATGTTCAGAAATCAACAAATTAATTATTGCTTGTATACCTGAAGATTTAGGGGGTAATTTGCGTTTTCCCATAGAGATTATCCATTGCTTTAACGATTACTCTTCTGTTTGAGTCATTCTGAAGCTTTTGTTGTAGGTGGTTGCTATTTGGACCCGGCCTTTCAAACACACATTGAGTGTTGTACGAGGGACGTCATAAATATGTGCTGTACTTCGAACAGACGTGATTTGTTGACTTTTTATCGCGTTTATAGTTAAAAGGATTCTCCCTTCTTGCTCTGGAGGTGGCAATTTAGGCATTTGATGTGTTGTGGTTGAATAATAATTGAGTAAAGTTGGTGGTGTTCATAGAATTGGTGTTTTGGTAAAAAGGTGGCCCGACCGACCGGGTGGTCCGACCGACCGGGAATTACGTTAGTTAAATGGTAACCAGCCAGATTATGGAGTTTTCATTGTGAGTAATTGCCAGTTCCATAACACAAAGACGCCGTATTTAACGGCGAGTATTTTCGAAGATGGAACTTTCTGAGTTTATAAGGCTACGGTGGGTACGATTTGTACAGTATAGAGACTCAGTTAGCTGCTAGTATTGCCGAGGGCGGGACGTTATGCCGTTACCTAATCACGGCTAAAGATGATACCATAGTTTATCTGTTTATCGTAATGAACTTGCCTGGATCTATTCCGACGGCATTTATTTCTTGCACTTCATCCTTTGTCCTTTCGTTCTCTCTTTACTAGGCCTAGGTTTGCATCACCACACCTGCCATGGAGGAGAAAGCGAAAACCCGGGCTGAGCTCCGTCGCAGGCAGTTCTCCAAGCCCCGCGGCATGGCTGCGCTCCTCGTTCTGCTGGCATGCGTCGCGTGTCTGACGATGGGCATTCACATATGCTCCTGGAGAACGCCAAGCGTGCTGGCACGTCCTCAAGCGGTATGCGTCCAGCCAGATGCTCTCTTTCCCAGTGCCGACAAAGATGGAGCGTTGGATAAGGCGTATGAATACCTCTCAAGCGGCGCCTTCCGCAACGCCACGATTGAGCGCCTTGGAGGAGCTGTGAGGATTCCGACACAGACGTTCGATGACCTTGGTGATGTTGATGAGGACCCTCGATGGGACGTCTTCTTTGACTTCCACGCCTATCTTGAACAGACATTCCCTCGCCTTCACCGAAAGCTGCAAGTCGAGAAGGTCAACACCCATGGGCTGCTCTATACGTGGCAGGGCAGCGATAAGGGCCTTAAACCAACATTGCTTATGGCACATCAAGATACAGTCCCTGTACCGGCTGAGACGATTGATGACTGGGCCTACCCGCCTTGGAGCGGCGCTTACGACGGTAAATTCATCTGGGGTCGTGGTTCGAGCGATTGCAAGAACCAATTGATTGGTATTCTCGAAGCTGCTGAGGGGCTATTAGATGCTGGTTTCCAACCCCGACGTACCATTTTGCTTTCCTTTGGTTATGATGAGGAGACCTTTGGTTACCATGGTGCCGGCAACTTATCGGCCGTTATTCAGAAACGCTACGGCGATAACAGCCTTGCTGTCATAATCGACGAAGGTTCTGGCTTCGAGCAGGCCTGGGGAACTCTCTTTGCCAAGCCAGGTACTGCTGAGAAGGGTTCTACTAATGTTGAGATCATCGTTCGTACGCCGGGAGGGCATTCCTCCATCCCCCGTGACCACACGAGCATTGGGATACTCAGCGAGATCATCACCAAGATCGAGGCCACGCAGTATCCAACCCGCCTTGATGAGCGTAATCCCTATTTTACGCAGCTCCAATGTGGTGCCACCTACGCGCCGGAGTTCCCCTCGAACCTCAAAAAGTTGCTTGCTCATCATTCGCAGCATGCCGAGCCGGATCGGCTTGCTATCGAGGCAGCCAAGCAAGGGCCAGAGATTAAGTATCTTATGCAGACATCCCAGGCCGTAGACATCATCGCCGGTGGCGCCAAAGTCAACGCAATGCCTGAGCGTGCCAGTGCTGTTGTCAATCATCGTGTTAACGTTGGCGAGACGACCCAGTCTGTCTATGACCGACTCACAGTCATCGCAGACCAGATCGCTGATAAGTATGATCTCAAATTGCACGCCTTTGATGGGAAGGAGGAACCTCAATCCATCACTCTCATCGCCCCGCGTGGCCTCGAGGCCGCACCTATCTCGCCAGCCGATGGCTCCATCATCAGTCCCTTTTCGATCCTCGCTGGCAGTGTGCGTGCTCTCTATGGGAAGGAGACAGTCGTGAGTACGTAGTTAATCTTTCCTGTGCACTCATCTCTGTGCTCAACTCTCTCATGGACCGGCCAAGGAACAAACTTGCTGACTAGCTCCTAGCTCCGGGTATTATGACAGGAAACACCGACACACGCTTCTTCTGGGATCTAACTAGGCACATCTTCCGTTTTGAGCCTGGTTATGATCCGGAGGATGATTCTGGTGTTGGTAACATACATACTATCAATGAGAAGGTCAATGTGAATAGCCATATAAACCTTGTCAAATTCTTCACCCTTTTCCTCCGCAACATCGACGAGGCTGAAATCTAGACCTTGCGTAGCATGGGCTGAAAGAAGGCTAAGAAGGCCCAGGTGCTAATAAAGCATAGGGGTTCCCAGTGGCAGGTTTGAGTCTGTTAATTGGGAATCGAAGTCAGCCAGTAGGCTGAACGTAGATTAATCTGACCCATTATTCCTCCCAGAAGGAAGCCCTCTCATATTTTGATAGAGGATTATAGGAACTTCCCCCTATGGTTGGGCTTACATTCTAAGCCAACTATTGCAGACAGAAATTGGATTGTTCATATAATTTTCTGCTAGTGATTTGCCTAGTGACACCTTTTGTCAGTTTCCCATAAGCTCTTACTGACTCCCAGGTCGTTCTCCATACTACAAAGAATATGCGAAGAAGGCTATACAAGGATCAGTCTAAGGGACCACAAATAAAAATGGCTTGATTATCCAATACAATACTGTAGTCGGATAAAGGGTCTTTGTAGGCCACGTGGGAGCATGCGAAAGCTCCAACGGGTTGTGTCTCCAGGGTCTAGCTCCGCTAAAAGTTGCTGTTCAGCGCTTCAACCCACCCGTTCAGCAGTAACCTTAAAACACACCTTGTATGGCACACGTGGATGGTAGTAATAGCTAATATTCAATCCTCGGCACGGAACCTCCAGGCGAATTCTAGAAAAGCTTCTTTTGCTCATAAAAGCCACTTACTCTCGCCGACAGTTTCCTCCTGTATGGATAGCACATCAGTGACATGCCGGTTCATCTCATGTGCACCAATGAAGCTCCCAGGCGGGAGCAACGTGCCCCGAGATCCCTGTAGGAAATCCGCCGTGTTCCGCTGGGGCTAATTAATCCAGGGCTGGGGACAGCATACAAGTATATCGTCGCCCTCAGGAACGATGGAGAGTATTGTCGCATTCTGCCCCCAATTGATTCCTCTGTACCTCAATTGCAATACCATTATGCAGTACAGATTTTTAAGCAGCCTTGCCTTCGCTGCAGGCCTGTTGTGCAATAATGCCTCCGCGCTAAACATCACCATATCACAGCCCGGCGTTCCGTTCGTACCAGGCAGAACCCTCCCTGCACCGCATGCTGCCTCTCAATGTGATGAGATTGTAGAGCTGTTCCAGAGGCTAGGCCGTTCAACTGTGTGGAACCTTATGGACAAAATCCACTTTGAAGGCACCACGTTCGAGCCTGAAGGAATGGTGCGTATTGGGGAAGACCGTTATTTCGTCAGTGCTGGAGAGTATACCACCAAGACAGTCTCATATGGCGGTGGTACAATCATCAACGGCACTGATCGCACTCCTGGCTCTGGATTTGGCCACATGATCGTCTTCGATGGCAAAGGAAAACGAATTGCCGATGCTACTATCACTGCCCGTGGAGCAATTGAGTACCACAATGGTGGGCTCGACTATGACGGCAAATACATCTGGGCTACGATCGCCCAATACCGTCCCAACACCACCGCGACTATTGTGCGTATTGACCCTCGAACACTCGAGCCAACACCAATGTTTCACACGAATGACCACGAGGGAGGAATTGTTCACGACACGCTCACAGGCAATCTCGTAACTCTCAACTGGGGTTCTCGCAACGGCTCTACCTGGAACTTGCGGCAAAAATTTCGAAAGCTTCCAGCCAACACTCCGCCGCTGTCGGTCACCCGCAATCCCTCCTATTTTGTCGACTACCAAGACTGCAAGTTTCTTGGCCATCCTAGAGCATTCGATAGACGAGGCGTTATGCTGTGCTCTGGAGTTGCCACAATCGCCAATTACAACCTCGGCGGCATTGCTATTGTCGATTTGGAGACCCTTACACCGCTCGCTGAAGTCCCGATTACTATGACTAGTGATCTGGGAGTGGCAATTACGGAGAACCCGGTAGAGGTGGCAGTTGTAAATGGGAGACTAAGGTTGTATTGGCTACCGGATCAGTTCAACTCGACACTTTACGTGTACGAAGCTGAACCGAACAGCCCGCGAGAGTATTAGATAGGTAGATTATGAAAATAAGAATGATAAATAAAAATGAAATTAATTTCGTTACATTGTTAAGAAAATTGCCACATGTACTTCGTCCAGTGGTGTTACTTCAATAATTGTCTCTTATGTTGAAGCAAACATTGTGGATAGTTACATTCCTTAAAGCGTATTCTTCCGTGATGTGAACAAAGTGATTGATTGGCCAGCAGAACTATCATCCTTACTCCGTAGTACCATTGGAATGAGCGTCGAAAACGCACATGTGCGGTTTCGTCCTTGCGTAGCAAGATACGAGTGAAGCTCGTTCCCCTCACACGAAAAGAAGCTAAGGGAAGATAAGTGAGACAACTTGACAAGTTTAGTTAGAAGTACAAAAGTCAATGATAGCTTTCTTTAGCTTTTGATTCCTCATAAAGTTTGCTTAAAGCTTGGTTTCATCTAAATGTTGACATACCGCCTTTAGTGCACCGTCTCTCATCTGTCACAAAAAGGCTTGGCCGCAACCGGCGCCGTAAACACTGAGATAGCTTAATAATGAGCACTAGCTGATAAGAGCATGCAGCCTTGTAGGCGAAGCGTTTCAAATTCCGGCACTTCAGTGCCGTACCTGTGTACCTGCAGACCGCCGCCAGACCGCTAATTAATTAATTGCCCTATAACCCTCCTCCCTTCTCCGCTTCAGATTGTCTCAAAAATCAGACTTTCAATTCTCAAGCATTTAATCTCAAGCTTCATAACTAAACTCAACTGTCATGGCGCTCCCTTTGGAGCCCCGTTGTCCAATTTGCGACAAAAAGGAAAATCTCCTGCGATGCCAGGCTTGCAGAGTAGTCCACTATTGCGGCCGTGACCACCAGGTCGCTGATAGACCCAATCACA
Organism: Xylogone sp. PMI_703; assembly: GCA_021399445.1. Classification (NCBI taxonomy): domain Eukaryota; kingdom Fungi; phylum Ascomycota; class Leotiomycetes; genus Xylogone; species Xylogone sp. PMI_703. Next base: position 6,253,300 of record JAJTUQ010000003.1, read on the forward strand.
AGAGAGCCTGCAAGGCTATCATGGAAGCCCAGGTAGACCTCAATGAAGCAGAACAGGAGTTGCGCGATTTTCCCGGAGATGGGTTGACCCCGGCAAATCCTTTTGAAACTGCACCTGGCCACTTCTGGGGTATCCACGGAACTCGACCTTATAGTAAGTAGCTTTAGAATCTTCACATCTCAAGACTGCTTTGCTTATTCCAAGGACCAAAGTCTGGATAGATCAGTGTACTAATGGCTTTGATCATCAGTGCAATACCGATACACTCTCGTAGAAGCCCTTGTGAAAGTCAAGACTCGCGCTGCAGTTCAATCGGCTCTCGACCATCTCTTGGACATGCTTCGCCTCTGTCGTGGTGATAATCAGGGAGTCCGCGATGTTGCTCCAGCATTGTTTCTAAGACTGGGTAAAGATCAAGAATGCTATGACTTTGTGAAGTGGTGGGCTACAACTGGCAACAGAAGTGACTATGACTGGGGAGATATGAGCCTGCCATATCTGGACATCAAGGATGCAGATGTATTTGAAGATATCGCGGCTGTCTCAAGGAGATTTCCAGACCTCAGCCACCTCGTATCAATTACTTTGTTAAAGATCAGGCTGTTGCACGATTTGAGAAGCCTGCAAAGTTCCACTGTAGTAGGCACCATGGCTTCCTTGCCTCAGGAAATCGTCGACAACATTCGCGGGAAGCTTGTCAGCTCGATTGTAGCTAGAAATAAGGACCTTATGGAAAGTAACGATCATAGTACTGCTATCCAACGGCTGGAGTCCCAGATTGGGCAGTTATGCGAAGACGTTAACAAAGCAAACCCTCATTTCTGGCCTGCTCTTCTTAATCCGGGAAACAATCTGAAAGCTCGCCCGCAGTTCTACGGCCGTGGAGGGGCCGAGGAGATGCAGCTAGTGCTCCAGTATTCATATAACTCTTGGATTGAGACGCCTGGTGCAATCGACATAATTCGGGAGAAGATGTGATCTATCACCTGCCTAGACGGCTAGGGAACATTTTTTTCTCTTTGACGGTATTATCAGAGTAACGGATAGACAAAAGAGAACACAGTAAGATATATGGATTGCACATGTGCATGGCTGAGTAAGGTAAAAGCTGGTGAGCTAGAATATCTGGTGGGGATTAGGTTATGCAAGCCGTATGATTCCCCATACCAGAGACGCAAATTGTTGGATCAGGTGTTTAGCGGGTTCCTTTTGATAGAGTTTGGGGATTTGAACACCAACCTGCACTAGGAATGAAAATAGATTATTCAAGTTAGCCTTATTAATAAATCTGTGGATAAGTCCTATAGGTAGTCCGGAGTCCCGGGGCAGAGGTTTCTTTTGTAGGAGATATAGGACTAATAACACACAACACATTGCTTACCTCCAGCCGAAATTCAGCGTTATTTCTGGTTTCTTGTATTTCCGTGAATATAGGATCCTCAATACCCTATTCAAAATGACTTAATTATTAAGTTATCACAAAAGTCAAGGATATACGCCACTCCTCAATCAACTTATTTGTCTTTCTCTAGCTATTGGCACATATCTAACTGGCGTTTTAGCTATTAGTGATGGAAATTCACAATCACCGCCTGTGAATGCCCAACATTTACAGTGAACCGATGGCCGTTTTGTGGCTTGATGATTTCCGCAATATCTGACCCAACCTTTACCGGCCGTCCCTGCGCCTTTTCATAATCATAACTTATTCCAGCAACTGTGATGTTCGTGTCAGCTGTCGCGCCGGGAGCTGTCATGAGTTCCACAGTAGCATATGAGTAGCCCTTAATAGAACCAAGATCAAATTTGACTTGAGGACGGACGCTCGTGGAGTCAGACGGATCCCAGGCATGGAAATTAAGTATTGCTATCCGATCGAGTTTACCGTTTTCATATGCCGCATATGCGGAGTAATAATCGCTATTCAAGTCTATGTTGTTGATCCGTGTATTACGAGAGGATCCTATGAATTTCGAGATAAAAATGTGCCCATAGTATGGAGGCTTGACTGTTGGACCAGTTCCATTCACAACGATTGGTAGCCAAGCCGCGTATCTATAGGACGTGCCTTGGTGGAGATGCATTCGTGAAATTCCCTAGAAAAATTCTTTAGTAAATGAGCATCGTGGCTTGAATGACAAACCGTACTTTAGAAGCAAGATACAGTTCATAGTCCACTATAAACATCGCGGAACCGAAGACATCGGAGACACCATGAGATCCTTGACCGGATACACTGTTGGTCTCGCCAATGGTGTATGTGCGACCAGCAGCGGTGTGCATAGTATTTAGGTCAACATGTAAGCTACAATTTATCTTCACACTCGTGTGGTTCATAAGGGTTCCTATAAATGTTAATGCCCATCAGTGCTCCATAGGGATAGAGAAGTACCTTGAAGAGTTGGGTTTAAAGAAGTCCCGGAGATATATCTAGTAATAAAGTTAGCAAACTATGTAAGGATTCATGTCAATAGGAGTAGCATATTTACCCGTGCTGGGAAACCTCATTGATCCATCCGTCTCGGTCGTAGTTGAATGTTTTGTTCCAGATAGTCCACGGCGAGAAAAATGAATACGGAGTCGTGATGTTAAAACAACAGCATGAAGGAGCGTAGAAACGTAGATGGTTTCCGGGTGTCTGGATATGAGTTGTTCGAGATATCCATTCATTTACCCAGTCCTGCTGTGTCCAGGTAGGGGGCCTGAAGCCAGACAATGCACCATAGTCGTTCTCATTACCAAGCTCAAATAAGTGCAACCGATCCGCCGGGATCTGGCGGAGTGACTGTTCCACTTGACCGTGCAAGTTTTCTAGATAATATGAATCATTCTTGTAGAAATTTAATCCGAAGATAAACTTCGTGCCCTTGCTGGCTGTGAAGGTCTCCCAAAATGCTGGACCGATAGTGGAATTACGCGGCTGATCGGAGTTGTATGAGTAATCCCAGTAATTAATGATATCCTGTTTTTGCTGGGGATCATATGTAACGTGATCTCTTGTAAATGATTAGTATGCAGCAGAATAATTAGGCAAATCAAATTAGAATCCGGATGGACATACTGGGTGTTTCCACCAATGCGAATTATCTGTGGAACATCACCGTTGAAGGCTCTCAGGTTGGCAAACATAGTATTTGTAAATTCATTCGGGTGAGATATGTTTCCTGTTAATCTCAGTACAGTCCTATGCTCACAAGGGCCACATTCCTACCTGCGTAATCGACCCATGAGGAGAACTCTATCGAGAATGATTGAAAGTCTCTAGAGACTGGGGGACTGGCGGATGATGGGACTCGGACCGATAGCTCGAGGTCAACGGACTCCGTCGATGCAACTGCGGCGGCTGTAACTAACGGCAGCAGCGCCGTAGTTAACCAGAAGAAGGGCATCTCCTATTATGATGTATCTAATTGATAAACTTTTAATTCATTTAGTAAAAATATTCGCTTTATGCTGTGCTTGAAAACGTTCATTCTCGAGGACATTCCCAAGTTTATATTCCTTATTATGACTTCTAGACCGTCATTCGAAACGGCTTTATTTGCGGATAAATAGAGTTGATCGGACGTCTGTCTAGTTAAATCGGACGACTGATATATTAATGGTGTATGATCGGTCAATTGAGCTCATATGATTATTGGACATTGATTCGTATTCCTGTGCAAAACGACATGGTTTTGGTCGATCAGCGGGGAAGGTTCAGCACCTCGTTGTTGTGCGATGCGGGGGAATTGGTTTATTCGATTTAAGGAAAGTAAAAACCATTCCAAGTACCCAAAGCTATGAGGCAATTACCATTCTAGATGTGGAATTGGTCAATTGGTCCGACTTCAAAGTTAAGGTTGTACTACAGCAATGAATAAACCTGTAACTCCAAATGAGATCCAACAGTGATTGGGTGGGAACATAGTAGTTGTTGTAAGTGCAAACCAGGGAGACATGCCGGATCTCATATTATCATCCCCCGGGGTATAGGTACATCAGACGAATGATATGTCTAACCCATACCTCTCCATTAATAACTCTAAATGGCCTTGGTGGCACCTCATGAGTCTGCTGCCGAGTTTCTTCTGTGCTTGTTGTGCGGGTGCCTCATCTGACCAGTACCGGTCAAGAAAATCGATCGTTGCCCTGGCATTTCCTAAGCTTAGAGTGTTCCAAATCCCCTGCAACCGTGCCAGTATGGTGTTCCTCTGTGATATGTCTTCTGCCAATGTTCCCAGAAAAGCTAATGGCCAGATTAATGTAGCAGAGATAGGAGCATTGACTGGGAGACGGTCAAGCAAACGAACGACATTTTCGATGCTTTGACGGGTGAAGGAGTCCTCACAAGTGGAATTAGAGAGGATAGGTGGAAGTGGCGGATTGTTGTATACTAGTAATGCCTGCTGATAGATACGACCGCAAAGCTCAAAGTCTTTATCACAGCCTAGCGGAGGCTGCCAAGCCTGAATGCGTGACCGAAGATTTAGCCGCTTTACTGTTATCAAATAGAGTTCTTCTTCAAGCTGAAGTTGGTCCATGGTAAACCGACTTGCATTTGTTATAGGTTCGTTCTGTTCTCTTGCAAATGCCGATATCTGCGGCACCATCTCAAAGAGCTTATGGGCACAACCAAACAGCATCCCGGAACTTTTATCGCTTGTCAAAGGCTGTGTGGCAGAAAAGCAATCAGCATCTGAAGATACGTCCATATCTGTACTCAGTTCAGTAATATGTGCTATATAGGCATAGTACTCTTTGAGAAACTCTAATAATGGCTCTTCGTGTCGAAGCGTTTGTGATGCCAGGACCTGGAATAGCAACTGCTGTGCGGCTCGAAGGTGATATTTTAAATTTCCTTTATCATCCCCACGAACAGTCTGTATTCATTGTAAGCTTCTATTGTTCTTTCATTGAAGTCCAAGGTGAATCACCTCTAAAAAGCAGAATATTAATGTGGTGACAAGCAACCGGAGGGCATTGCTATCTGCTCCAGATACATGTTTTGTCAATCCATACTTCAATGCCTGTAATGCCTGGCCTAAGTGGGTATAAGTTAATTGCCGGATAACATTGTTGTTATTTTTATTGCCATAATAAATTCCACTTAGTGCGAGAGGGCCCTGCAACACAGTGTTTGGATACCGAAGTGCTATTTTAGGCAATTCGGTCACGAATGCATTTCGATTACCCTGGAGGCTGACAATGCATTAGCCGTATGGTTGATCCAGTGCTCATATAGCATCGATGAATTAGGATCTTTCAATAATCGTCCTCCAAGCGCGGGTTGACAGATAAATCGTAAGGGTTTGTGAGTGTGCTGCCTCGCTGAAGCTGATGAGGAATGGCTCATCGGAGAAGACGAGTCAGTGTCTCCATTTCTACCTTCCGACAAGGAGGGAGAAAATGGTGAGCTAGGCTGGTAGCGGGGCCGTCGAGTCGGTTTTGTGAGTGAGCATGCAGAATCTGCTACCTCCTGGGGCCAATTGCACAGCAGAACATTTCTCTCGCAGCCTAAGCAGGTAGGTCTTCGTCCATCACACTTCTTTTTGCGTGTTCGACATTTCAGACAGCCTGGATTCTGCCCGAGTGGCCTCTTTATAGCTTCAGAACGCCTCCGGTGATCCTTCGATGGTAGGTGAGATGAAGATGAGAGACGGGGGGAGGTAATCCATACAAGTTCCTGCATTTTGAGTTTTACAGACACACGAACGGTGCGATAGTCGGAGAGCTCACTAGCACTAAACAAAAAATTGGACTGCAGTGTGCAGGAAGCAGCTTTGGAAGCCAGTCTGATAGTGATAGTGCCAAGTATTTGGCCTAATAGGAAATTTGTGCGTGACGGCTGTTTGTGTGGATGAGCCAAGAGATGAGAGATGAGAGCGGTGGAAGGAATCTTGACACTAGTCATCCTGCAACTGCTCTTATTGCTCCATGGTTGCTCTTCATAGCCTGAATCAATAACTTATAATAACTTAGGATTGCACTCTCTTACTTATCGATTGGTTAGAGATAAGCGCGGGGAGGACAATCAGAACTAGCTTAGACTGCGGTATTGTGCACAAATAGCTTATGCACTTATGCAATAACGTTCACATGCATACTGTTGCTCTCTTCTCTAGTTTTAAATTATCGCGATTTGTCTTAATATTTGCCAGATATTCTAACTGGAGTCTTTCATCTACACATAAGGCGCGGTGTTCGGAGCCAATATATTTCCTCTTAATTGAGTCACGTGTTGCGGCCGAGATGGGCAAGACGGGGTCTCAGAGTGAACAGTGCTCTTACATGTTTTTACCCCCTTTAACTCTCCGAAAACCGACCTATATCTCATCACAATAGATCCGCCCCGAACTTCACACTAGTATGCTTGTAGGGCTCGTGACAAAATTAAATGTGATAGGCTAGATTCATGCCACAATTGTTCTGGTACACAAGCCGAGTGCGTATATCAGAACATGGGGCCTCGACAAAAAAGGATGAAAAGGAGAAGAGGCGAGCCTGCTAGCCCAGTTAGCGGAGATGAGGAACTGCTACAGAAGCGCGTCAAATTCACTACGTCAGGTGGAGTGAATACTTCTACTTCACTGGATGGAGCAGCAAGAAGGTCCTCCCCTGAACGTAACACTATATCCAGGGAAAGGTAGGTTCGTCTCTCAGATAAAAATACGAATATCTAATTATTTAACAGGAATTCTTGGGCTTCGTTGGTCCCTGAGGTCAGTAACATCCCCTTTAAATGGCTATCAATGAGAGTGATTGATTTGACAGAGTTTCGCAGCTTCAAAACCCTGCACTGTACCTTCGTCTCCGAGGGTTGGGAGTTAACGAGGGAGAAGATATAGAGACGCCATTCTTGACTAACTCACATCCGGCAGGCCAAAATACCCTAGAACTATATCCAGAGCCAAAGCAAGTCTTCTGGTTATGGCAAACCTTCGTTGAAAACGTCAACCCAGTCACCAAGATTGTGCACATCCCGACCATACAACCATATATTGCCACGGCCAGCTTGAATCCCCAAGCTCTTTCTAAACCAATTCACGCCATGCTGTTCTCCATATATCTTCTCGCTATTACCTCTTTGCCATCATCTAAATGTCGAGTATACTTTGAGGAAGATAAACTGGCATTATTAAGACAGTACAGGTCTACGGCAATTCAGTCTTTGATAGCAGTAAATGTGCTTGAAACAAAAGAGCTTGAGGTCTTACAAGCATTGTTCTATTTCTGGTGAGTCCATTTTCGTATTTATTTTATCACACATTTGTGATTTTAAGATGTAAGATATACCTTCAAAATGATCTGTCGTCGAGTATCTAGAACATTCACATTTAGCAGTCTAATACAAATATTGATCTAACCTTTTGTTTCCTTAGTTAGCAGCTCCAATTTTGGCAACCTCGACCACGTTGATAGCTTTTGCAATACGGCTTGCACATCAAATGCGTTTACATGATGAAACTCTTCCAAATATCTCTCTCTTTGAAAGAGAAATGCGAATTCGCCTCTGGTGGCAAATACATTGTCTTTCCAATCGGTATCTACAAGCCAACGCAGAGATTATCTCCCCTATCAAAGATCTACGCGATATTCGCATGCCTCTGAACGTCAATGATTCACAATTACATCCTGATATGGTAAAATATCCAACGCGTTATTTAGGTGCCACAGAGATGACTTACTGCCTCCTTAAATATGAAGTTGCTTACTGGCGTGCCGGGATAGCTTCCGAAATCAGCCTTCTTAGCAACCCATCCAAGGTTTTCACGGAGGAAACAGTTAAGGATTTGGAATTTATGATAGGGGTTCAGTATCTTCACTATTGCGACAATAACATCCCACTGCACATGCTCTCGTGCGGTATGTCACTTTTAACGGTCTGTCATGTGCGATTTATGGCCAACCATCCTCGAAGCAAGGTTAATGCTGGAATGCACATGACATCCGAAGAAAGAGATCAGTTCTTTGAGATGAGCCTAGGGATACTTGAACTTCAAAGCGAGCTGCGAGCACTTAACTTCTCCTCTCAACTTTTAACTTATACAGCACGAATCCATGTTGACGCCCTGATTTGCATGTTATCTGAGCTACGAGGAAGGCCACGGGGTGATCGAGTAGCTGATGCCTGGGATCAAGTGGAGCTTTTTTCCAAGCAACACAACGAACTGATGGATCCCAGCGGGTCCTTCTCTAGAGCCTTGCATGACTTAATACTCGAAGCATGGGAGGTACGCCAGAAAGAATCAGGAGGAAATGCGGATGCTATCACACCGCAGTTTATCAAGGCAATACAGTCGGATCGCCAGGATGAAAGTACTCGGTCCATTTCAACTTCTGAATCTGCTGCATTACAGCCTTCGGGAGAGGTAAATGTTATGAACCAGTTAGAGAAAGAAGTAGGAAGTGCAGCTGCGTCCCGCAATGCACCAGGGTATCCCGTGCATAACCAGTTGTTTGACGTGGAATATTGGAACGAGTTCTGGCTGATGTGAAACCAATGGTATGCATCTGGAGCCCGTGATTTGGTTACGTCTATTGAGCGTTCTTGGCACTGAATTCTTTGAACCTGCAGTTTTCTATGAATGAAGGAACGGATAATTAGTATATTGTATTAAGGGTTTAGAAAGCAGTAGTAGAAACTAATTAGTATAATTGTAATAAAGAACTAGAAACGAGGTTCTCCACAGAGATAAGACAGCCAAGGTGAGTGTGAGATGAACATTTGGGGCTGGGTAGTACACATTGACAGCCCAAAGAGGAATATAAGAGAAGACCAAAGATAGGTAAGTGTAGTTAATGACAAGGATATAAAATATCATATCCCTCTACTCATGGGCACCACTCTCGAACTCCTTTCCTGTAGAGCTTTAAAATATATCTATCAACTGCTGCAATACCGGTATAGAAGAAATACACTCAATCTACTCAGACTACTCCGTTAACAATATTCCCATGAAACAATGCTTCATAAATCTATAATTTCGCCTGCTCCTGTGAAGTCAATAATCTCCTTGCAGGCCCACGTCTGCTCCCATCGTTGCAGACCATTGGTCCTGAAGCCGCACTGCCAGTTTCCAGCCTCCATTTCTGTCTCACCTCCGTTGAAGCTCTATCCTCAAAGCAATCGGCAATATATCGTCCAAGAATGGGCAGAAATTTAAATCCACTGAGAAATGATCTGTTAGCATCTACTATTCAAATAATTGTATAGGTTATATGGAAACTTACTGTCCAGCGCCTCCCACAGCTATGAAAAGCCCCTTAATCGATGGATGGTTATCCACGACAAAATTTCCTTGTGGAGTATCGGTGTACCAACATAGTCGACGCCTCATCCATGGCTTCTCTGCAAACTTTGGTACTACCTGCCGTAGTCCCTCACGCAGCGCCTGATCCGCATCATCAGGAAGATAAGACGACGTAGCATTGTTGGTATCTGCCTTTGGTGCCGAGATGACTCTTCCATCTACTTTTACAGTTGTATCAAATCCATGACTATGACGAGCCACTTTCAAAATATGATTGTATGGGGTTGGTGGGAAAATGAAGAACCCAGAGGTCATGTTGATGACGACTGGTATCTGAGATATTTCCTTTGCTTCCTCTGGCGTGAGCTGAATGAATCCAACGGGCTGTGCTGAAGATGCGACAGCATGAGTCAAATCCAAGTATCGATTAGTCCATGCACCAGTTGCGAGAATCACTTTAGATGCTAGGATTGGAGGTCCTTCAGAGACATTAACCCCAACTACACGGGAGTTGTCAACCTTCAAGGATGTGAGTGTTCCTCGTGAGCCTGTGATGAACGACACCCCAGCTTCACTACATAGGGAGGCCAAAGCCCGAATAGCACCTGCAGCGTCAGCCCAGCCAGCGTTTGGGTTGATATAACCGGTAAAGTCATGTTTCACATCCTTCAGGTGTGGAAATGCTCGAATAAGCTCCTGTGTAGTCTTGAAGTCTTTGAATTGAAGTCCCTGGCTACGAAGGAGGCCCTTCAATTTCTCAAGGAAGACATCATGTTTCTCTTCCGAGGTCAACACAAAGCCGGAGTTATAGTAGTAAGGTCGGAAAGGGCCAGACGACCAAGCCTTGATGGCCTCTGTCCCTAATCTCATATAGAAGGGATCGGAATAGTCACAGCGAATGATACGGGAGACATCGACACTACTTCCATCTGGGACGGGTGGCAGCATTCGATCGATAACTGTAATGTTTTTATACCCTCGCTGAGAGAGCTCAAGAGCGGTGGAGAGGCCGAATACACCCGCTCCCACGATGAGGATGGTGTCATGATGAGACAGCTTCTCACTCATGGCGATTTTATACAGCACGGCTAGTGGAAGTAAAGTTGGGAGTATATCACATACAGTTGAATACTTGAAGCTTCTCTGCTTAATAGTGTAGCAAGTAGCATATTTATCGTGGTCTACAGACTTCCTTGTAGACCGTCCACGTGACCGGCAAGGATATTCGCCGTCCGTGAAAGGGCGTGAAATGGGGTACATATGAGTCGATTCCCCACTAAAATAACACTGTAGAGTGCTGTTGGTTACAGGGGATAAATACTGCATCACCTAGCAGCTTATGTTACAGGACGTTGTACATGAGTAGCAGGAAAACCATGCCAATCGCTTTCTACAGAACAAGCTAGACTTAATATACAGATTACAGCGTGATCCATCTTATTCCAGAATCACTGATAGTTACAAATTGATAGTCCATATTAGGACTTATACAATATAACTTGTTCATTTATGCGCTTTAAGATCCCGCCAGTAAATGGACCATGAGGTATGTTACGATCATCTCTCAAGTTCATGTTATACATTAAGTTACCAAAAAACTGGTATCATGCTCTAAGCCGCTCCTGGAATCAGCTGTCCACGACTATCGCATCCAAACGCTACAGCATTCTTGCCTTATCAATCCACCAAGCAAGATGTATCTAAGAAAGCATGCACAAATACAAATACCGCTGTCCAACCCAGAGTTAAGGAAATCTAAAAGCAAATTCGCAATCGAGTCATGTCGAAACATCAGCAAACAAAGGCCTGGGAATACAATCTCGTCCCCGTTAGCTCTTCTCACTGGAACTACCAACTCCGGGTGTTGACCTTCCGGAGCTTGCTCCTTTCATCTTATCCTTCTCTCTTATCGAGGATGTGCCATCATCCCTGTAGAGTCCCTGCTGTTCAATATAGTCGATAACAGGAGTTGGTATCAAGTAACGGATACTCATTTCTCTCCTCAAAAAGAGTCTGATCTTTGTCGAACTGACGTCGTTGGAGATCAACTGCTGAATTACCTAAAAATCCAAAAGTCAGCAACAAAGATCCTTATATGATTGCTGGAAACCCGGCTCTGAAATGACTCACATATATATTATCCCTGTATTGTTGCAAACTGGCCAACGCATCATCAATATCTGTCCCGGCTCTCTCAACGATAAAAGCCCCATATCCTCTCAATATATGGTCCAGATCATCAGGACTCCACACACCCGGCGTACTCATCGTCTGCACCAGATCCGCACCGGCAAGAAGCATCAGTCTCATAGGTATTCTTGTTCCATCTGGTCGCTGAGCACCACCTAGCACCTCATTGATCTCGTATGCGAAGTGATCGAGAACCTTAGCAGTTTCAATATAGTCGGATTGCCGGGCTTCCCATGGATCAACCATAAGCCAACCACCCGGATGTTCGTCCACAGCTAATTCACACATTCGAACTCGGTGGTTCGCATTTGCAAGACCCTGCTTTTTATATGCCTATTACGCGGTTGATTATTAGTAAACCAGCCTCCAATGCGGTTGCACTTGTTCCATCTACTTACATCGGACACAGGAGAGATATAACCTCCCATTACTTCGAACTGCGTCTGAAACTTGGCATAGTCCGATGCCATCTCGAACATCCGCAGATGCAGATTCGTGATTGGACTGAAACTGCCACAAGCTATCAAGACCAGTGGTACCCGGTCTGGGTCGGTTTGTACGGTTCGCAGTCTGTCATGACGGAAGGTGTAGTCAGGGAGCTGGTGCGAGATCGCAACGGCGGCGGGGGAGTCTGCCATGCTTGGCGCACGGTTGTGGAATGGCGAAGGAGAATTAAGGATGCCAAAATGGTTATGAATTGTTATCTTCTCTCGTAATTAGACGGTTTTAGGTGCCGTAATGAATTTGAGGTCGTGGTAATGGCTAGTCCAGGGACTTTTGCTGCTGGAAGGTTCAAGAGATCTAGGCTGCGCACGCCGCCAGGGAACGGAGCTGGGGCAAAAGAGCACGCACGTTGACGTAAGCGAGGGGATGTTGTAAGCGAGGTACAGCTTCGGCGATAGCTCGGCAAACAGGTACCTCTTGAGATTAGACCGAGAAGCAGAGAGAGAACAGTGACAGATTCTACTTTCTTGTCACTTTTATATGGATATATTAGAGGTGGTAGAAGAAGATGAAGAAGTGGAAGAGAGTTGCGTTTGGAGAAGACCCTCGAGCTTGTACGAAAGCAGAAATGACTCCCAAATCCATCCATTCCGGGTTTCACAGGTGGGGTTTTTGGGGTCCGGGAAAACCTCGGCCCGAAGATTACAAAAGGGAATCTCCATCCTTAAGTCCAAATCCCGGATTGCGTCAGAGGTGACAGGTACTTCAGAGCTCGCCAGATTTTGGTGACGGATTATGTACCACTACGCCAATTACTTGTTCTGCCGGGAGGAGCCGTACCAAAGAAGATGCTGAGGTATTTATAGCAATTACACGAAACTCGGGGGTCATACAGTACAGTATTAAGAGACCTGAAGGAGCAAAGAGGAGAAAGACAGATATATATGGGTATACTCTCAGTATTTTCCTCCCTCCTTGACCGTCATGGCCAACCGATCCAACACGTATCTCCCGGCTGAAATTGGCGGATACTTGGACGGAGTGCTCTCGCTCACGCAGCTCGGTAAAGTCTCTACTACCTCATCATAGTTGATCGAGAAGAAGAATGGCACGCTATATCGGACTTTATCCGTGCGGTTGACGACCTGGTGGATGGTGCTCTTGTATATCCCATTTGTCCATCGCATCAAGAAATCAGCCACATTGACCACAATGCCACCTGGAACAGGAGAAGCACGAATCCAGTGATTGTCGGGCGATAGCACTTCAAGACCTGAAGTGGAGTCCTGAAGCAGGAGGGTGAAACATTCATAGTCTGTATGCGCGCCCAGACCAATCTCCTGATCCTCACTAGTTTCACCGGACGGTGTTGGATGGTTGCTTGGGATGTATTTGATCAAACGTGCAATTCCACCTGGATGTGTCATCATGGGGTCGAAGTAGTTTTCAGGGAGATCAAGGGAGAGTGCAAAAAGGCGGAAGAGATGGCGCGCCAGCTGCAACACCTAACATACGCATGTTAGTTAGCATCTTCCAATGTAGGATTGGATTATGCTCTCCAGAAGCCTGAAGACTCACATGTCCATAATATGAAGCAATTCCTTCATAAAAGCCTGGAAGCTCTTCCTCCTTAGGCCACTGGTTCTTCGTTCCATCTGCAGACCCGTCCAGCTCTACATACTTTCCATCACCGCCTGTTGGATCTAATCCGGCCTCATACCCCCAATTGAAGGCCTCCTTAGTCTCTTTGCTAGTGAAGTCGTTTACAGATGAGTAAGCCGCAGGCTCATATCCCCTGAAGTGCTTCGAGTTTTTCATGTGGATTGCATCTTTGGATTCTTGGGGTAATTGATTGAAGAAGCGATTGCATAGTTCGAAAACACCGTCGCAAACGTCAGTAGGAATGCCATGGCCGGTGATGTAGAAGAAGCCAATAGTAGTGCAAGCTTCATGAATCTGCTTTGCAACGGACTGTCGCGCTTCAAGGGAAGATGAGAAGGAAGGAGTTAAGTCTATAATCGGAAGAGAGCGGATGGGGGCAGTTGGAGTTGCGGAGGAGGTGGAGAGTCGAGTTTGAAGGTAATTCTGGACATCGAGTGCTGCAGTGTATGCGTTGCTAACAGCGTCCTGACTGGTTCCGGGTGCGATGGCGGTGGCCATAGTTATTTGTTACTCTCGAAAATATCGATTCCCAATTTCAGTATCCCTTCGAAAATCAGAGCCCAAAGAGATTGGGAACCTCGATCTAAAACCTCAAGTTGGCATGGAGGGGCTAGGATAATATTTATTAGGTACCGGAGCCCTCCGAGATAAGAACTTTAAGGACGGCTTATCAACGATTCTCTTGCCACAGGCACTAAAATCGTCTTTTGAGAAGACGCTAAAGATAGAAATATCCCAACGAGGCAAGTAGTCATGATCGGACTTTCCGATAGATATGATCAAATTTGTTAGATTATTGACTAAAGATGGGTCTTTCAGTAGTTAAGTTTTACATGGTACCAATCAGGGCTGGGGTTGAAAAATTTAATTACCATATTACAATCCACTGCCACGAGATTTAATTGTCAGATATGCGGCATATCCCACTCTTGGCAATAAACCGTCAACCATACTTGCCCTATACGAGATCCGAAATTCCACTCAGAGGTATGTTGACTGTCTCTTGATAGCTTGAAGCCTATTTTTGTAGACAATCTCATTGGCATAAAGAATTTTAATTTACAAGCAATTTAATCGTGGGCACAACCGGCGATAAGAGATGCTCATACGAGGTTCGTAATGCAAACTGTATCAAAGTAAAAAAAAAGCAGTTCAAGAAATCATAAATTTCATAACATTCATGAATTAAAATACATGCATCAACTTCCTAAGGAGAGCCAGCTCTCCATATCCTAATAAGCCATCATAATAATCAATATTAAATCACCAGTATCGCACAACTATCTCAGTCCCCAAACGAAGAAGAGTTCTGTTTGCCAGTCGGAACATCATATGGTGGCACGTCGCCGTTCGGGTGCCTGACAACAGATTGACTAGTCACAAGATGTTAGCTAATGACCATGAAATATAGATATCGCAAGCATTTCTTACCCTTAGTAATAGTACCTGATCCCATGCTCCCGCTTTCCAGCATGCTTGTGGCCACGTCGATACTTGCGCCCACTAGAAGTATGGGCGTGTTCGATAACCACTCTTGGCGTTGCGTCAATAATATTGATGTCGCGGACGGTATTCCTTGAGTCATAGTAGTTGTGGTAGGCGGTGTAGTATCTGCCCGCTGCATCGACTAACTCAGTGGTTGAACCATCGCGGCAGGTGGGATAATAGTAGTCTGCAGGATAATAGACGGTGGGTTGATGGCGAGCAGCACTGTCATGGGAGTCATGGGACTTTCTGGAGTTGTGGACGGTCACTCTGATGCTATGGCCAGCATAGTTGTCAGGAGAAGTGGATCGAACAGCCATGATGATAGTGGAAAACTGGTGATGTAGCTTGAAAGAATTGAAGATTATGAAAAGTAAGAGGATATTATAGGAAATTGAGAACCGATTATGGAAAGGAAATGAGTAAAAAAGAAAAGAGACGCTTGATATGAGATTGGGATGATTCAATTCGTAGTATGAAAGTCTCCCTTATATACATTCTAGATGATGAGTTTAACCGACTTCCAACAGCCGTGCCATCACCAACATTCTGTAGTGAAGCCACCGCAATTAGAGTTAGTCTAATTTGAAACATTAAATGACCATAGCCGATGGCCATAGACGCGATTCAGAAGGAACTATCCTATTTCGGAGAGGTCTTTTGCTCCTGACTGCCACCATGCCCCAGTCATAGCTCAATCGAACTTGAACCATTAGCTGAGATGATCTCAAAGATCGATCTTGAAACCCTTTAGAGATCCCGATTCCACGGAACCGGATACTAGTCGTTTGATGTACCGCAAACTCTATGAGGGAGCGCGGCTGCAAATACCCACGGGTTCCGGGTTTGACCAAATCTGGGGCAAGGTGAGTTTAAGGTTGACCATGGCGCAAGGTCCGGTAGTTTCCAAGGTAGCATTGCAACACTAATTGAATGGTGGTTGTGTATCTAATATCTACAGACGGCGGTTACTGAAATTGCGATGGAGATGGGCCGCAGAAGTGGCCGCTCAGCTACAGAAGGGGGAAGCGATATAAATAGTGCGTTTGCGCTGTCTGTAACACCAACACCAACGTGCATATCCTCAAGCAGCCAATCAAAAAGGACTAACACTAGAACTCACGATATCACCAATAACAGCCCTCAAAATGCCAACAACTAGAACGATGAAGAAATTGGATTGTATTTTCGAATAGCCATCAGTCGCAGCCTCGTCAAATGTTATGCGCAAGTTACAAACACTGTATCAGACATTCACGGAGCCTTGGAAATTAGATTGAATGGCTCGAGGCGTCAGATATACAGAACAGCCTTATGCTACAGAATCAATATATCTCATTGACGATTCAGGATGCTTGTCATCAACATATTAATGTCCCACGGCACCGTACCAGCACAGTCCTAAAACGCCCCCAGCCATGATCGCAGCTGGTGGTGGAACCTTAAACCATGCATTTGCGGCATAGGCCACTGTTGAAATAACTAGCCAAAATGGTTCTTTGCTTAAGCTCTGTCCACTCGTAGCACTGGAACTCAAGTATCCTATTTCCCATAATCGATAAACGGCCGTGAATATGAGTCCAACGGCAGTAGCATTGACTCCCCGCAATATGCTAGAAGTGATGGGCTTGGTTCTCAGAACCCTCCAAATACTTTGAAAGCCAACAGTTAGTGCTAATCCTGGGAAGAACAGACCTATGAATCCTAACAGGGCGCCCAAGATTGTGGGCTTTGATATTGAGGCAAGAGTAAGCGCTCCTAAGTAGACGGCAAAGTTGAAGTTTGGACCTGGGAAAGCCTGGATGATAGCAAGACCAATCAAGAAATCACGGGAGGAGACCCAGCCAGGCTGAACTACATAAGCCCGAAGAAGAGGGATTACAACTGGACCTCCACCAAAGATTACAGTCCCAGCTAAGTACATGCTTGCAAACAGATCTAGTTCTAGGGGAGGTGAATGTAGGACTGCTCGAGAGACGAGAATCACAATGAATGATACTAGCCTAGTATAAGTAAATATAAAGTAAACAGAGGGTAGGAGACATTACGAAAAAAGCCAACGATAATCGGAACCCCAAGTTTTATGGGAATCGCGTGTGAACTAGTATCCATACTACCTCCGACATTTCTTTGAACTGGATGATCTTCAATCCCATTTTGAGGCGTCGGCATCGTCCCCATAACTGTTTCCGGATTATTGACGCTGCGAGAAGTCACAGTACGCTTCTGGATAACTGCTGTAGGCTGAACTGGGTTTAATACAATGCTTTCTTGATTACCTGTCTCTTCTGCTTCAGGTTGAATGTTATTTCGGGGCCGGCGAAAGCTGGTTTTGATCTTGCGAGAAGCTTGTCGCAAGTATAAATCCCAGACAGTCGTTGTAATACCTCCGGTTACCATCAAGACGGGAAAGTACCACAGCGCATTATAGCAAAGGCCAGCACAACCGCCAAATATAACTAGTATGCGCGTCAAGTTATCCTTGATTGCTTTCTCTGATAACTAGAATATTTAGCCATGATGAACCGGTAGGTGCAAATTAAATATTACCTGAACCGCAGCCAATGCAATAATACCGACTGTTGCCGCATTCAGACCGGAGAGAAGAGCGTAGACAATATCGGGAAGGGTATCACCAATACGCAAAACTCCCAGAGAGAGGCCATACATTCCAATTGCGCCAGGCATGCTATACAGCTAGGTAAGTGGACGCTCCAATTGAATTGTGTTTTATACACCACCAACCTCCACAATAAAAAGACAAAGAGAGCAGGAAGAAATCCACTATGAATCAAGGCAATACAGAATAGCATTTTGGTGCTGGCCGGCCCAGGCAATGCCTGAGATACCGTAAAAAACTCCTGAAACTACACCAAGATATGATGTTAGATCGTCCGTTTAGTTACAGAATCTACAATCTTAATCAAACCGTCTGTTCATCAATCCATGAGATCTTTTCTTTGCAATCCACAAAGCGTCTATGGAAGATGCGGAAATGGACCGGTGGTCCACCAAAGGCAGTAAGTCCCAGGTCCCATGTTCGAAGAAATACATCTTCCAAACGCTTCAGCAGCTTGTCATTGTTGGCTTGGTATGCGTTGGAAGGATCCCGATCGAAGCTGTTCCAGGCATGGAAGAGCGCTGTTATTGGCATTGCGAAACAAGGAATACTCGAGCTATTGACGATGATCTAGATACATTAAAGAACAGCATGCCTTTTCTAAAGGAGCGGTATTGCCTGTGAGCTTGACCCCGCTTAGCGTGATATGACGCGATTTCATTCTTGGCGATACAATTTCTTCCATTGAACATACATAAAGCTCGGAACATACTCGAGTTATATCTAGGTGGTAAGATATTTTATGGAAGGAAAGCTAATATAGATCACTCAAGGCGAGCCAACGCTACTCTGTATCTATGGTTTAACACAATTAAGCCTTCATATCACTGAGTAGCCTCAAATTTATTTCCCCAGCATTTCACTCATCACTAGAAAATATATAGATAGAAGAGGAGCCAGTTGGAGGTCATCTTTTTGTTTTGAAGAACAGGTTAGATGAAAGTTTGACTTATTGCACTATTTACACGTCGTGACGCTTGGGTCACACATGAACCCCCCTATCCTTAATCCGAACAATAAAATCCTTTGGTTTTACAAACCAGTAGTTCTCTGTTTTCCACTTCCTATCTTTATGTATTGGCTCAAACTCGAACCGGTTAATGATTTGCGGGATCAGTTTGTTCATTTCGAGGAGAGAGATATGACGGCCGATGCATGTCCGAGAACCCAACCCGAACTGAAGAAGATAGTGTTAGATGAGCTTTTAGAACTTTTGCATGCATTTGGACAAAAAAGAAGGGGATTAAATGATGGGACTTACAGGCATATAATAAGCATTCATCTCATGCAGCTTGTCTCCCCCTATTTTCTCAGCCTCAATCCATCTCTCGGGACGGAACACGCCCGCATCAGTACCGAACACATCCTCGTTATAATGCGCACAC
Source organism: Xylogone sp. PMI_703 (assembly GCA_021399445.1). Taxonomy (NCBI): domain Eukaryota; kingdom Fungi; phylum Ascomycota; class Leotiomycetes; genus Xylogone; species Xylogone sp. PMI_703. The sequence continues at coordinate 6,272,319 of JAJTUQ010000003.1, forward strand.
CAGGTATTGATTCCAACTACGCTTCCTGCAGGGAAGAACTTCCCAGAGATCTGCTCTCCCCCTTCTGGTACTACTCTCCATAATGGCAAGCCTGTAGCACTGTGCATCCGAAGAGCTTCTTTCATGACTGCCTGGAGGTAAGGCATATTCTGACTTTCTTTAAATGTGACGTTAGGAACCGAGCAGTTACCTGTGGTTATTGCATGGTTGATTTCGTCTCTGAGATTCTGAACTGCTGCAGGGGTTCGAAGGAGGTGGTAAAGTGTTCCTGAGAGGGAAATAGAAGTAGTGTCAGATCCAGCGATGATGTTGGACATGCCCATCATGAAGATGTGGTAGGCCGTAACCTTCTGCGGGTCCTTCTCGTGTGCAATTAGCAACTTGTCTAGGAATGTCTGCGGAGCGGTAGCTCCTTCCTCTGTTCTCTTCAAATCTGCGAACGCAGGGTCCTCTCTTTCACTCTTTCTCCGGGCTATCAGATTAGTGACAAAATCCTGGAGGTATGCACGTCCACCAACAGGAGTTGATTTGAAGCGGCTCATTGCGTAGTATATAGGTGCGTGGAACTGGGGATATATGCCGACCATCGTTCCATACACCATGGTCCCATGCAGCGCTCTCATCGTATTCTCAATATCTTCACCAGCATCCAAAAATCCAAATCTACTTCCATATGTGATCTCGCCGATAACGTCAAAAGCATAACACTGGAACCAGTGGCACATATCCACTTCCCTTCCCTCCCTTGCAAATTGTGCAAGCTTATCAACGAGAAGTTTGGTGCAGTTATCGACATACTGCTCGTAAGTAACCAAGGTAGAAAGGCTGTACATGGCTTGAAATCGCTTCCGGGTTTCTGCATGCCTCTTAATGTTGTCATCAGGGAACAAGGTCCATCTGTCTGGGCTTGGATGTTTCCATCCTTTGTACCAGTCACCCTTGGTAAACTTAGAGCCAATACCATATATGGTCTTTATGGCAGCGGGATCATCGATGACATAATGATCTGGTGCAACGCGAACTATAGGCCCGTACTTTTTGTGGAGGTCAATGTTGGTGAATTCAAAGTCTCCGCGCCAGACCTTCCAGAAATACCATCCCTTAGTGAAGCGTGCAATAAAAGGACCTGGGATAGATCGAAGTCGGGATGCTACCGCCGCAAAGAGAGAGTAGATAACTCGGAAAATAACAAGACACGATAAAATGATGGCGGCACGTAGAAGGAGGGGAGTCATTATGAATAATGGCTCTGCTTTGGAAGCAGTTGATACCCGTTGGCTTCTAACTCTCCAATGCCCTAAGACGGGCGTCCAGATGGCTATTGATATAGTGATTAAAGCCCACTTTTAAGGCGAGTGGAGTGGTGTAGCTTATTCCCAGTCAAGTTCATCAAGGTAAATTTTTGAACTTTCGCACTTCACAGACGCTTGCATCTGGCGTACCTTAGCGGTGGTAGGTTATGGGAAGTGCTCTTTGAAGGATGGATGCTTCCTAGCATCGAAATGGCTAGGAAGAGAATGCCGAGTGGAATTGGGGCCGTCAATAAACCGAAGTGAAGTACGGCTCACAACGGACTGGTCAACAAGTAAAAACCGAGAGGCAGCAAAGACCCAGGGGGCGGGACTATCTTTTATATCCCCGCTCATTACGCTCATAACTCGGTCCTGAAAAGATATCAGCTACGCAGTAGACAATTATGAATCGATCCCCCGTCTACTATGAGGCGCACCCCGGGGTATCTCCGTCCCCGCACGAATTTACGTTAGCCCCAGTGGATGTCTGGATCTGGGGAACGTCGTAGCTGAAACGGTCGCCTTATTGGCTGCTACTCTTTCCATATCCAAGTCATCATTTCTTCACAGCAACAAAACAGACTCTTTGCTCCAGTAAAATTGTTTAAAAATTGCGAGGTTGCCGCCCTCAATTGCCGACACTTCCCATAATGTAACAATATTGCCACTTCACGTGAGGACGTTTGCCGCGGGAACACTCCCGCCCACTTTTCGTGAGGTCATCCGGGAGCGCTCCCGGGCGCAAAATGCTCTCCGAACGGATAGAGCTAATAATGAGATGGGAAGCTGAATATAAAACCAACAGATGACAAGCAAATATTAGAAGGTCTCTTCCAATTGCTATGAGCTTATATGATTGAAGAATGTATCTGTCTGTAGCATTCAAGAAGCCTATGGATTTTGTATGCCATAAATGATCTATACAATGTGTCTATATTACTACTAAGGCTTGCCGCGGTACTACTAGGACTTTTGTCTTGATGATATCATATGCGGCTTTAGCATTTTACCTGGGTAATAAAGAGGATAATGAGAAGATATCAGTATTATATCGATTTCCATGCGTATCTTGCATAACTTGCATAGGTAGGACCATCGTCACCTCTTATATTCCGGACTGATTGTCGAGGATCAGTCCAGCTTTAGCAGCTGGCGAGTTAGGACGTTCAGACTACCTCATAACTGTTATATTAGTACGATGCTGGGAGCAAATTTTATAATACAGAACCAATGCACAAGGCAGAGTGCAACTAAGAGGTGTGTTTGGGAATAATGGAAGATGATTAATATTAATATATTAAAGAGATCTATATATGACTGTACAGATATTCTAAAAGTTTAGCTCCAATATAGGGCCCAGCTTAGTGGTATTTATCCATCCTTATTTGTACCTGTGATATGGTCAAGAAGCAACCTAACCACTTCAACATGACCGTTATTCGAAGCTGAGTTTAATGGCGTCCATCCTTTTTTAGTTGCAACTGTAATATCGGCATTATGGCTAAGAAGTAACTTGACCACTTCAGCATGGCCACTATCTGAGGCTGCATTTACCGGTGTCCATCCGTTTTTGCTTATAGCTCTGATATTGGCTCCATAGTCGATAAGCAACCTGACCACTTCAATGTGACCCTTATTAGAAGCTGAGTGCAATGGTGCCCAGTCGTCCTTGTCGCTAGCTGTAATATCGGCGCCATGTTTGAGAAGCAGTTTCACCACCTCGACATGGCCATTATGTGAAGCCGCGTTTAATGGTGTCCATCCATTAATGTTTTCGGTAGTGATGTCAGCGCCACGGCTGAGAAGCAGCTTTAACACTTCGACATGCCCCTTCTTTGAAGCTGAATATAATGGGGTCCATCCACTTCTACTTTTAACCTCGATTTCAGCACCGTAGTCAAGAAGTAATCTAGCCACTTCAACATGGCCGTTATCTGAAGCCGAGTGTAATGGAGTCCATCTCTTTTTGGTTGCAATCGTGACATCAGCACCATAGTCAAGAAGTAGCTCAACCACTTCGGCGTGGCCGCTATCTGAAGCTGCGTTTAATGGTGTCCATCCAGTATTATTTACGGAATTGACTTCAGCACCATGGTCAAGAAGTAATTTGACCACTTCAACATGGCCCATATTGGAAGCTGAGTATAGTGGTGTACATCCATCATTATTTGCAGCTCCGATGTTGGCGATCTGGTCGAGATATCTAATATTAGCAACGTGATTGAGAAGCATGTCAGCGCCATGGCCTGGTGTCACGATTTTAGGAACAATAACACCGTTTGATGGTATCTCTGAATAAGAAGTTATTGCTGATGCTGGGAAGCGTTAGAAGACCTCTGCTGCGATAGGGGGACTTATACCTCTGGTAGTGCTCTTCACAACAGGTACTTGATGGGATGGGTCTGATTGGATCGCTACATACCCATCTCCATCTTTGGTAATAATTTGTCGCTTTCGAGGCTGAGGTTTATTCTCTGATTCTGCCTCAGCCACTTCCCGTTCTCGCTTTCTGCTTATATCTTCATAATGGCTATTTGTTTCCTGGGGTAGTACTTGTTCGTCTGAGCTGTCGGCTGGGGTGGACATTTCTAGCTCATCACTAGAAGGTGTGTGCAGGAGTATCCATCGCTCGAGTGCATGGTTTTCTTTGGAAAGAGGCTCAAGATCTCCTTGACACTCAATGTGCTCATGTAGTTGCCTCTCACTGGGGCAGTGCTGAAAGCAGGTCTGGCATTTCCAATTCTCGTTGAGGTTTTGGAACATTTTGTCGACTACAAAAATTCCGGGACAAGCGGTTCAAGTTAAGGGGAACGTGACAATCAATTTTGTCCTGCTGACGTGGCTGTAAAGCAACCTAGAAAAGCAACAGATCGCAAAAGGGGTGGCCCGGAGACTTGGGAACCGTGGCTGAAACCACTAATTTTAGGGGTTGATCAAAAGGAATTATAATCGATAAGGCTGATTATCCAGTTGAAATCGTTCTACCTAGCTTCGTAGCCTATCGAACCTATGATCCGGTTATGGTAATAGCAGAGAAGTTGATTTGAATTAGCCATCTAGCGCAACTACAGTATAACTGGAGTTCCAGTTCAACGCGTTATTATTTTCTCGACGCGGGTAAGGAGTGTGGCTCAACGCGACCACATCGGGGGCCGACGTTATGCCGAACGCCACACTTTTTACAGTACTCCTGTTGAGAAAAATATTACCCCTGTTCAGCTGGGACCAGTATAATTCACAGTTGAGGATTGCACCAAGGGGTGATAAATTGAATAGCCTTGTAAAGTGAGGTTCCCTTGGCTGTTTCTATTGAGGCAGCAATAGGAGGTACGGTCCGTATTCGTAACCGCATCTATTCTGACACGCCTAACGCTTTCTCTTGGTCACTCACAGCCCAACCAAAAGCAGCAAAGCACTCAGATTTGGAGACGGAAATAGAATTACCTTTATTCGTATTCCGGCTGCAATAGAGCTCTTCTTCGTCCCCTGAATGTTGACTATTATAACAACTTTAATAATATGACTGGGTTGAGCACGAGGCTCCTATCTACTAAATCAATAAAGCGCTTATATAAAGAGTGCAATAGCTAAGCTCTAAAAATTTATCACATGGCTTCGGGTCCTGCAAGACTCATGCTCCTAGGATTCTGTGATGGTAACCTTTTATAGGTTTACAAAGAATAGATCAAGGAACATTAAAAACACGTACTACACTTTGAACATGTTTGATTTGATTAGTTTAATAGCATTCATAGTAAGAAGGGTTCTCCCTTCTTGATTTAGAGACGGCTTTTTAGGCATTTGAACGTGTTTTGAAGTGAAATAATTAGGATGAAATTGGTGGTTGCAGAAGTCTACTTACCGGATGCTTATCCAACCAAGTCGTCAATAGGGGCAAAACAACATGAAAGACCCTTTCTCTCCTTTGAAATGCGAATCAATAGGGTTTATCTCTAATAATTAGACAAAGCCTCACTTTCAAAACAGACGCCGCATCCTGGGCAGCCTACTGATATTACATAATCATTTAACTATCGTCTGATTGGACAATCCTCGGCAACCATCCAAGCCCTCTTAGTGACCGAGACGACAATCATCCTCGACATAATCACAATGTACAACGTTCGGTAATTTTGGTTTTCTATTCTCCTTTTCGTGAATAATTGTCACCATCTACATCACGTTAGCGTTACTGCAAGGCAAAAAGGACCTTCTTAGTAGACTTGCTGTGTCGCAATTGCCAATGCACGGGCATTTGTGACAGGAAAGGTGCAGTGTCACAGCAGGCATGGAGACACAAGAAGAACGGCAAAGCGCCGCAACTGTAAATCAAGGTCTTGTAATTTCTGAGTGTTGCTTTACAATAACTAACTGATATGAATAGCTTGCTTGGTGTGTCGCTCGCGAAAGGTCCGTACCTTTCTTTCACTCCTAACGTGAAATCTAGGCGTTTCCGAAATAGCTAAATAAAATATTTCTAATTGCTCTGACAAATTACACAGGTTAAATGCGATAAAACAGTTCCATCATGTCATAAATGTACTCGTCTTGGTATTCAATGTCCAGGCTATGATGCTGGAGTCACCAAACGCTCCAAAGATGATGTCCACTCATCCGTTGAGGTGATCTATCATAATGCTGGCATTAAGAGAAGACGGCTTGGTTCATGCAAGGAATGCCACAATTCTAAGAATAAGTGCTCTAGAGATCGACCGAGATGTCAAAGATGTGTTCAAAAGTCCTTACCATGTACGTATTCTCGACATGATGCACAACATCAGGAGGATAGCAGATCTCACATTTCACCATCTGCTTCTTCGGAGGACAGCCCTGGCGCTGCACGCTCATCAAACCTAACGCAGTCAGATGACCAAATTCATTGGTAAGATGAGATTGGACCCCACCACTCCTTTTTAAAGGCTCGTTATATTCAATGTGGATTAGGTTACGCTTAGAGTCACTTCCGACCAACTACAGTCAGCTGAAGCTTCTTGTGGATCTCTATTTTGACCGTATATCTCCACTGAGGTGCTTTGGCTTCTTACACAAACCTTCTTTCATGCAATCTCTTGATCGTGGATCAATCATTGAAGAATACGGGGAGGCGCTTGTATTGATAATTTGCGCGCTAGGTGCAAGGTAAAGCATATCTTCCTATCTATCAAATGATGCTGCTGACACGCATTAAAGAGTATATTTTTCAGATAATGTAGAACAATTTCGTTCCAACTTGAGTGCAGCACCTGGGCAAGCTTGGGCGGAAAAATCTCAAGCCCTAGTAATGAAAGAGATTCTAAGTCCTTCCTTGAAGACGTTGATGGTATGTTACCAAACCGCTCAAGAAGCGATGGGTCTAAAACTAAGTTTCTCGAACTAGACTATGATTCTCATATCTGAATATGCGACAAGAATTGATGAGCATGCCCTTGCCTTCACTATATGGGGTTGCGCCTATCAAATAATGCGACTGCTTGGTCTAGACTCCGACGCCACAGAGAGATATAACAATAACACGAGTCGTACAGTTAGTGTTGATCACACACAGAAAGAGAGTGAGCGAAGGTTGTTATGGTCTTGTTTTGTCCTAGACAGCTTCATAGGCTCTGGAATTGATGAGAATTTACGCTGGAGAGGCAATACCCCTCGTGCCCCTCTACCATGCTCAGATCACAACTTTCTGGAGCAGACCCAACCCCCTGATATGGACTTACGGACTATTGAAACATTGAGCTCCCCTAATATCTTAAGAAAATCCGATTTACGCTCTCAGGTTATCTACCTGTCATATATGCGAACTCAAGTACTTAGGTGAGGCATTCTACGGTAATTATCCGTCTATTGTGCTAATGGTAATTGAAGACTCATCAGAAGCAACGATCAGCTTGTCCCCATCTGGCACTCCCATTCTTCCTTTTTACAACTAATACAACAATTAGATATTTGGTATAATAATATCCCAAATGAGTTAATGCTTACAGATTTGAATATGTATATTCAGAAGGAGCTGAACATTATCGGTGCTGTGTTTATGCTGCACTTCTTTTACCATACCGTTGTTTGTGATTTGACCAGAACGTCGCTGCCGGGTTATGATTTCCCACTTGCATCAGCGTTTCGCCACGCACCTATGGCCTTCCGCAGACAATGTCAGGAGAGATGTCGATTTCATGCGAATGAGATCGCTCGCCTTATCAGAATTGGACTTTCCCAGGGCAGATGTGCCTTTGATGATCTACATTGCATGATGGCTGCATTTGAGTCTGTCAAGATACAGATTGTTCATACAGCGATCGCGACGTCCAATAGTCCGGCAGATCGAATAAGAGCTGCTGAAAATATAAGAGTGAATATGGCAGCGATAGACCTGATGCACCTAGAAAAGGATAAGCCAAACCTATATGTCTGCGTTCCAATTACTATCACTTTTCTCTCACTAACTAAGTGTTGCAGCACCGTCGGCTCTTACCATTGCTTACAAAATTTGGATTCGATGATATTGTCTCTGAATGGGGGGACGCAAGCTTAATGTATGTGATACTTAACCAGCAAGACCTCTTAGAGCATAGTATAATTATCCTAACCGCCTTTAGGGAAAATGATGAGTTAATTGGGCCTCCCGAAGCTGGCTATCTTAGTAGCTTAGCACAATTTCGTATTGCAAAATCAGTTGTTCAGGCACAGCAACATACCTCGCCACAACAACTTCTTCGTCCTAGTAACGATGATATTCGGAATCCATTACCTCCGTCTCAAGTCCCTCCTGCTATCTCTGCGGTACACTCTCTTATGGAAGAGACACTACCGCCACAGGAGCTATCATCAGCATTATCCGATGCTAACCAGGGAAGCCAAGACTTTTATCCAAGTTCTGGGAATATACCTTTACAGAATAATGATCTTCTCGATCAATCGGAATTCTCAGTTCAGGACTATATTCAACTTGCCGAAGAGATGTCAACATACATCACGTGGGATCTTTCGATTGCACCCAATTAGCCAGTCCTATAATATGCCAATGGATCAATCTGAAGTGGAAATAAACTCCGAAGTTATAATAGTTACTATCGCAAATTATGTAGTGTCACTATATACTATCATCAAAATCTATCTACATGGATGATACTATAATATGTCTAGCGTTATACTCTAAACCTACGAAGGTACGACATCCACCAGTTCCTTTGGTGTGATTTGAGGCCTCCCAATATACTTGATCCATGCATATGGATCTTCCATCTCATCCTTGAGAGTGGTTGCTTGCGCACCTTGCACAGCGCGAGCATATTCACCCGCCAAACCCACAACCCCAACTTCTTTCCTATATTCCTCCCATAGCGCAAGCATCTCAGCAAACCTCTCAGGTTCTTTCTCGCGCAGATCATTAGTCTCACCAGGATCTATCTTGATATTGAAAAGTTCCCACCGTTGCGGCCCTTTCGGCGCTGGGACAAACGTGATCTTCCACTCTCCACGACGGAGAGCACCAGAGCCTGCAATCTCAAAACCTGCAACGTAGTCGGATTGGTGAATCGGGGTCTTTCGGTCTCCACGTCCAGCTTGCAAAGCGATCAAGAATTCTTTCCAGCTTCGTCCACGAAGACTTGCAATCTGTCGACCTTTATACTCTGTCCCCGGATGCTGGATTCCGGCCAGGTCTAGGACAGTAGGAACAATATCCATAACTGTGCAAAAGGCGTCTGTGACAATTCCTCTAGGTGCATCGGCTTGTGAGACTATACTTGATGGAGGTTTAACCACTAAGGGAACTCTGCAACCACCCTCGGTGGAAAACATCTTGAATAGTCTCGATGGTGCTGTCGCGGCTTGCGCCCACCGTGGACCATACCAGACAAAGGAATTTCCGCGTCCAATATTCTCGAGGGAGTTATCGTAATATTTAGATATGTGGTCTGTGATACTTGAGCTAATTAAAGGCAGAGCTTCGTAGCTAGCACCCTCAGCGCCGTTATCGCTCATGAATAGGATAAATGTATTTTCATATTCTCCGTTCTCCTTCAAGTATGCCACAACACGGCCGATATTCCAGTCCATACGGTCTACCATGCCGGCGTATACTTCCATAGCACGGGCGGATGCCGCACGCGTGGTGTCATCAAGTTGCTCCCATTCAGCCATCTCCCCGGGAGAAGTTACTACTTCGTGTGGAACGACATCTTTGTCAACCAGGCCTAACTCCTTCAACCTTGCGACTCGTTTCTGGCGGAGAGCCTCGGGTCCATCATTATAAACGCCCTTATACTTATCGCAGTTCTCTTTAGGGGCTTGTAATGGCCAGTGTGGAGCTGAGAATGGCAGATATGCGAAAAATGGCTGGCTCTTTTCCTCAGGCGTGCGATTTTTCAAAAATGAGAGCATCTTGTCTGCGTAGCCGTCAGACGAGTACCAGCCGTCACCTAGCTCTTTCTCTTGTAGAAAGTGATCATTCTCGACATGCAGAGCTCGCGTGGCTGTCTCGAAGAACTTTCCTGGCTCAACAGGGGGGTTTTCGTAGGCAGGTTCGTATGCTAGTTAATGGTAGAAACGGTTAGGATAGAAATATAATCCAACTTCTGAGCAAAACTCACCATAATGATTAGCACATCCTGGTAATAGTGCTAAACTCTTCTTAAAGCCACGCTTAATTGGATGATGTTCTGGTTTAATACCCAGATGCCATTTCCCACTCATCATGGTTAGATATCCGCCTTCTGAGAGTAGTTCCGGCAAGGCCACTACCTTACTGTTTAAATAGCCCTCATGTCCAGGCTGCCCTCTATGAGCTGGAGAGCTGCGGGTGAATTCTTGAAGCTGACCTAGCCCAGCAATGTGGTGATCCGTTCCCGTCATTAACATAGACCTGGTCGGACTACATGCCGCTGCGACATGATATTCTGTGAATTGGATTGAGCCAGCATCTTTTGCAAGCGCATCAATTGCGGGAGTCGAAATCTCGGACCCGTAACAACCACAATCGCTGAATCCTAGGTCGTCGGCAACGATAACGAGGAAATTAGGTTGCGAGTCTTTGGCTGCCATGGCCAGCTATGTATTGTTACTCAATTATCAACTGCTTTTGCAGACCCTTAGGCTCCAGGTGCGATTCAAAAAGGAATAATGGAGTGAAGTATGTTTAAATTGACTTAAATTCTTCCTGCTTTGCGCATGTGTCGAAGCTCAAAAAAAGATCGTAGGGACCCGAGACGCCGTGACAGAATAAAGGTTATCTTTTAGTCACGCATCACGAGACGCATCCCCACCATGAACGCCTCGGTCTTGCCAATCGTAAAGGATAATTGATATCCATGACCCAGAGAGCCGGAGAGGGGAGCTTCTATGGTAGCATGCAGCAGCGGACCAACGAGACGCCTGCCCTGGAGGCGCCCGGGGCTCGGTATGGAACTCGGCCAGGAACTCGGCACTCAGCGGAACTCGGTCGACGCTTGGGGACTTTTCCACTACGACCTTCCGCTCTTCTAGGCATGGACTCCTTACTCCAGATCAATATCGATCGATTCTACCCCAGTTCTAATCCCCGCAGGTGAATTGCGGAATCGATCCAGTTCCTTGCGTAATTGGGACAGCTCATATGGGTTTTCCGTCTATATATTGAGCCCCTGGTACTCTACAACCATGCTCGTATTTTCGGGAGCCCATTCAAGTTGCTGAACGAGGCCTTTCACTCTTCTAAGGAATAACAACAGAGAGAGAAGGCCAAAGGAATCAAGATGGATGCGACAGGAGAGACTAAGCTGACGATGGGATATCGCCTTCGTCAGTTTAATACTACCTTGGTGTTTGTCATGTTGTGCGTAAATACTATCCCATTCGCACTGACTCTATTGTGAGGACTTCAATCTAATAACATATTCCGCGGCAGTTACATGGCCAGCTGCGCTTACAATTTTGGTTACGATGTGGGTAACTTTGGCGCTGTCCAAGGAATGGCTGCGTTTGGGAGGAAGTTCGGAGAATGTAATTCTAAGGGAGCCTGCGCCCTGCCAGCTTGGTTATCATCATTGATGACTTCTCTTCCATTCCTTGGGAAAGCATTGGGAGCTATTGCTTGCGGTCCGATTGCTGAGAAACTTGGTCGCAAGCATGCGGTTCTCGTGCTAGCAATTTTATCATTTATGTAAGAAACCAGTCCTACTTCATGCATCTCTACGAGGATAAAATCCACTGACTTCAGATAAAGCGGAGTGCTGTTACAAACGACTGCTACCACTTCAGCTCAGTTCATCGTAGGACGATTTATTAGCTTTGGTATGACTGGAATGACAATTGTCGTTGTGCCAATTTACCAGGCAGAGACTTCTCCTAAAGTGCTTCGAGGGATGATGACCTCTACGTTGCAGTTGATGATTGTTGGCGGTCAGTTAGTCGCCTCTCTGGTTACTTATGGAACAAAAAATATCTCTGGAGATGCAAGCTGGCATATCCCGGTTGGCCTGCAATTTATTGCACCTGCCATTATTGTTGCTCTTCTGCCATTTGTGCCAGAATCCCCTCGATGGTGAGTGTTAATTTCCTGTTTTAACTCCTGAGCACCTCATTTTCTTTCCATAATGGGATCCTACTTCTTCTAGTTAACATCATTCCATTTGGTATGGTTGGAGCTAGAGGTCACTGACATATTTATCTCTGCAGGCTCTTATCCCGCGGACGCGCTGAAGAAGCCAAAGTAGCATTACGAAAGCTAAGAAAAGGCGCATCAGAAGCGGAGATCGACTTCGAAATTGACGCTCTTCAACATACTCACTCCGTCGAATATAAAGGTTCATGGAGTGAAGTCTTCAATAAGCAGAATAGAGTCCGGACCATGGTCGCCATTATTGCTATGTTCGGTCAGCAAATCACAGGACAGGCATTCTCTAGTCAATACTCGGTTGTCTTCTACCAAGCTGAAGGTTTCAAGGACCAGTCCTTTTTGTATAACGTCCTTTCGAACGTAGCTTCTCTTGCTTGCTTGGGGATTACATGGCTCCTTGTAGACCAAGTCGGAAGGAGACCGTTGTTAATGGCTGGTGGGTCTGGAATGGCTATATTCATGTTCGTCATTGGTGCTGTTGGTACTCTGGCCCATCCAAACCAGGCTCAGAAACAAGCTCTCGTAAGTCTTTCCGCTCCAATTATAACGTTCTATAACTAACTATCAAACTAGGTTGCCTCATTTATCCTTTTTGGAAGCGCTTACAATATATCTTGGGCGCCATGGCAAGTACATTCAGTCTCTACAGGGTAACAGGTTACTAATCTTCCGCGTTTATAGCTCTTATATTGTAGTCAGCGAAGCAGCTTCTACTCACATCAAGGAGAAGACAAATCTCCTCGCCGGCGTCATCTCAATCCTTACAACCTTTGTCACGTCATTCACGATTCCGTACCTTCTCAAGGCACCCTACGCGAATCTTGGAGCTAAAGTGGGATTTATTTATGGCTCTTTGTGCGTGGCGATGGTTGTGGTGGCTTATTTCTTCATCCCGGAGCTGAAAGGCCGCAGTCTAGAAGAAGTTGATCAACTCTTTGCATCTGGAACACCCCTCAGGAAATTTGGAAAGGTTGAAACTGTGGCTGTTGGAGATACTACCACAGTGTACATGGATGAGAAGAAAAAACAGGAGCTATGAACGTTTCGTTTGAGACTATATCCTGTCCAGCATAGAGTCTAGTTTGATATTATCCCTACCTGTGTAATAAACGCCGTCGACGGTTCGGTTCACAATTTGTTTCGTAGAGGACTAAATGATCTAATGTGTATGCCATTCGAATATAGATACTGTAGCTTACACACTTTCGTAACGCAATACTACAATCGTTCGGTTGGATCTGAGCATTTGACTTCCCAAACTGAAGCTGTGATCGACACGATCTACTAAGTTTTAATAAACCTCTTGGCAGTAGAATAGATTCATGCAGGAACACGGCAGAATCTAGGATTGCCTGTCCTTGGGATATGCATGATGAACTAGTATAGTCAGGGCACTAAGCCATATTTTTCAATTGCGCCGTCAACTGCACTATAGCTATTATTGACCCGGAAGCTATTTAGTAGTGTCCACCCGAGATCCACACCAACCACTATTTTATCTCAAGTGCAAATATCATGTTCCTCGCTCTATTATCATTCTATCACCCATAACAAGTTCAGCCTTTAACCTTCTAAATCAAGCGCGCGGAAATATCAAACTCGAGTATACTATCTGGATTCCAACCCACACAGTCACTTACTCTCCTACTCAAACTTTGGCATATCAAAGATATCATCTGGATCTAAATGTTATTGATTTAGTGATCATCTCTCATTACAAGACCGAATAGTAACTCACCTTTCCCGTTTTTCAATATGTGGTCTTTGACCTGCTTAATTTCACTGTTAACTTTCTCTAGATACGTATCGAGCCCTTGTCTAATTTTCTCATTTGACTTCGCAGCACCACGTAGAGCAAACTTGGCAGTATCGTAGCGGCTCAAGCCATTCAGCAATAACATATCAAATGGTGTCGTCGTGGTACCTTCCTCCTGATAGCTCGCAATTGTAACGCCCTCTCTTGGATCCCTGTCGAAGAGCAACCCTTTCAGCTCACCAGCGTAGCCATGATAAGCAAAGTGGATAGGCTTGTCTTTTGTAAATAGCGCATTGAATTTCTCTCTGTCCAGGGCATGTGGGTGTATGCCTTCGGTGCCCAAGATCATCAAGTCCGTAACATTCACTACTCGTACTCTCAGTTCTGGCGCAATGCGACGGAGGTATTCGGCCGCTTTGACTACTTCAAATGTGATTTCTGCACCTATCCCAACGAGGACAACGTCCGGATTCTCGCCCTCGTCTGTACTTGCAAATTTCCAAACACCAGCTCCATCAAAGCAGTGTTTTTCAGCCTCTTCCTTTGATAAGAAAACAACTGTTGGCTGTTTAGCACCGACCATCAGATTAACGTAGTTTTTGGATTTCAAGCAGTGGTCCAGAGTGCTTAGGAAGCAGTTTGCATCTGGTGGAAGATATACTCGAGCTGCGTCAGGCTTCAGGTTAAGTACGGCTCCAATAAAAGATGGATTTTGATGCGAGAACCCGTTGTGTTCTTGTCGAGTCCAAGTACTCGTTTCGATATAGTTGATCGAGCTCAGATCCCCACGCCATTTAACTTCGCCTGCAATTTTAACAAACTTGGCATACTGCACCATCATTGTGTGAATAATGCCCAAGAAGCTCTCATAAGAAGGGAAAATAGCAGTTCGCCCTGTCAACGTGTATCCTTGCATAAATCCTTGGCAGCAGTGCTCTGAGAGGATTTCTATCACTCGTCCTCCTTGAGCTCGTGAAAACTCATCCCACTGGAAGTTGCGAGAGGTTTTGTCTAAAGGAGCTGCTATCTTGTTGCTTTCCAGCTCATCTGGGGAGAATAGTCTGACTTTATCTGCGTTCTTGACAAACACCTTATCCAGAAATTTACCGACACACTGCATCTGGCTCGCGTCGGTTCCCTTGTCTGCTGCAAATTCCTTCCAATCCGGCAGATCCAAACTCAGATGACCATTGAAAGTCTCTTGCACTTGGCCAAGCTTTCTTGAATCGTCCTTCGGGATGATACTGAGTACCTCTTCAGACGGCTTGCCGTCTTTCAGGACTTCTTGAGGCTCATAAGCGGAGAGCCACTTGTCAAGCTCCTTCAGCTGATCCTCATCCGTCTTTGCCTTCTGTAGCGGGACTTGATGCGAATGGAATGAGCCTTCAATAAACTTGCCATCCACTTTCTTTGGTCCACTCCAGCCCTTCGGTGTCCGTAATATGAGGAGCGGCCATCTGGGCTTTACAATGGGCTTCCCGCTTCTAGCTGCTTTCTGAATTCTTCTGATTTCGCCTAATGCCCATTCCATGGAAGTGCTAAGATCTGAATCGATGGACTCCAAATCCTCAACAAATCGAACTTGGTAGCCATAACCGGAAAAGAGAGCCACGAGCTCTTTATCGTCCATACATCCATAGATGGTTCTTTGGCTAATCTTGAAGCCGTTAACATGCACTATTGGAAGGACTGCTCCGGATTCCTTTGGGTCAATATATTTATATCCGTGCCAGGCACTGTATCCGTTAGTTTTAATATAGTTTGCTTAATCTAAGCTAACTCACGTTGCAGTGGGACCTGTTTCAGCTTCGCCGTCGCCAACAATGCAAGTCACAATAAGATCAGGCTTATCCATAACCGCACCAAACGATACCGCAAGAGCATATCCTAATTCGCCTCCTTCATGAATTGTTCCCGGAGTCTCCGGATTGATATGGCTAGAATTGTCAACAATCCGCATAATTGTCCAAATAAAGGGAAAAGGTACCTTGGGAAACCCCCTGTCACAGAAAATCTTGTAATAAGGTTGCTTAAACCTTTCTTACCTCTGCTGTAGTTAGGATAGAATTTCCCGAGTGAACCCTCAAGCCACAAACAAGCCAAAACTGCGGGTGCTCCATGGCCTGGTCCAACAACGTAGATCATGTTGAGATCATGTTTAGAAATGAGGCGATTTAAGTGAGAGTATACCAGAATCAATCCTGGACATGTTCCCCAATGACCAAGCAGACGAGGCTTCACATGGTCAAAAGTTAACTTTTCTTCCATGAGTACATTGTCACTTAGGAATATCATTGCTGCAAAAGAATAAGGTCAGTGACTGGTACTTCACTTTTAAATGAAAAAAGAGGTTCCATACCGGCAGCAATATAGCATGCTGCTCTGCGGAATTTGTTTAACGCATTGTTTTCATCTTCAGATAGCTTTATTTTTTCAAGCTGAACTGCAAGATTGCTAACATATTCTGGGAGTTGGGATGGAAGAGGCTCAGGATTTGGTCTATCGATTTCCTCGCCTGGCATCTTGTCGTTCGTAAAATTGAAAGAGAGAAGAACAAGAGAAAAATAAAAGACACAAAATGAAGAATATATCTCAGCCCAACTTCAATTCTATTGTCGTTCAGTAAAAATTACTGTAAAAAGAACGTATTTTTTCTTCAGACAGCTTGGTGGTAGTACTATGACTATGACCTCACTTCATACAATGACGTGCCAAGAATGATCAACGCGGGCTTGACGTATTACTGGTTAGTGAAGCTTTGTGATGCCTGATAAATATGGCATCAGCACAAATCCGGGTTTTGTCGCACTTCAACCATCGAACGTAATGGAAATCTCGATCCCATCTACTGGAGTCCAGTAGTGAAAGTAGCCTTTGATTTGGACCTAATATGCGCATATACGCTGCAGCAATAACCAAACCATAGTCTCTAATATACAAACAGAACCCTAGTAAACACACGAATCAAGCGAAAAGCCTCATTTGCACATCAATCATATAAAAGTGGGCGAGAAAAGCCACCCCAAGTTTTGCGTAGTTGCAAAAGCGCTCGGGAACAATCAGCGATGTCTTGGTCCATTAGCCATCCTATTAATCGCCAGTCCTGCAATAACTGCCTCCGCGATATGTCGTTTAGATTTCCTCCGTGGATTCTTGTCAACAAGCCCATCAACCGCCGCCGCACTCAGTGCTGCCGTTGCAACTCGACGACCCTTCTCCCCAGTCCAGGGCCCAGGCTCCTTGCGAACTCGAAATGCTTCAACCACCCCAGCAGCAAGGGCTGCTTCGGCTGCTTGCTGCCATTTGCCTTTGTTCTCGCGTCTTGGGCTGCGCTCTCTAGGAGGAGTGCGGACGTCGTATTCGTAGTCACTAGAATAGTCGGGAGAAACGTCTCTACTTCGTGTTCTCGATCGTGTAATGGTAGCAAGTGCGCCGCCGAAGTCGCCGGCTTTGAGATCTGATAGCGCTTCACGAGCCCTGGATTTGCTTCTGGATTTGCTTCGGGTTGGAGACCGATATCTTATGTATTCTTCGTGGACGTCGTATTCACGAGAGTCGCGACGGCCGCGAGGTCTAGCCGTGTAGTCATATTCGTCATATTCGTATACGTGGTCATCCACATCGTCGTCTCTGTAATGCCGCCGAGGCATGTTTGAGCAGTCGACAAATGTTTCGTAGCCCAACGGTAGTTTTAGTTTCTCGAGTGTGAGGTTGAAGTTGCAATGCGAGCATGTTGAGATTTAAAGCGGGCTGAAGCAAAGCATTAATATGATGTAATAGCGGCTGAACGTTGGTGGCTGCCTTTAGAAGCGTCAATCATATGATTTGCCTCGTTTTACAAAGGCCTTGTCCTATGGAAGTGTATCTGGGCATCTATGTAGATCACTTGCCTCATTTTGGCCACTTTACGAGCCAATCACTCAAGACGCGGGAAGCAAAAGGTACGGATGTACCTCTGCACCTGATTTTCATGAGATCGTATTCCTGGTTATTGTCACGTTGTACACCAAACATTAGTAAATAACAAAACAACTGATCAATCGATCGTGTTTCGATGATTGCGAACTAAGAAAGAGCTTCAATGAAGGTTACTAGTATCGTAAATTCCTCCAAAATTTGACTAGTCTAAATCATCATGATTGGGTATAGAGTGTGTCTCATCGCCCATGAAACATGGAACAGCATCCATCATCCCTAAGTAGGCATACAGTTGTGCCGAGTGTGATCTATTCTCGCAATTCTACCAGTCATTTTTTTCGGCATTTTATGTATTCAGAGTGCTGAGCCACAGGGTTTGTTCGTTCCACACGTTCTATAAAAATCCAGAATTGCGCCAACTTTAAATTATTATATAAAAGTCATTCATCATGATATAACAGTACAGAAGTGTATCTATTATACACATCGTGGATGAGTAGCCTGGAGTACATCATTAAATAGTGATCCATCTCTCTGAACATTTCCCTTTCCTTAAACAATCCTATGTTTGGTGCATGTTGTTAAGAAGGTCATGCTTTGCAAACTGTCTTGAGGGAACTTTCCGCTCAAAGAGAATATCAATCTCCTCATAGGTGCGTCGTCGAGTCTCCGGAAGCCGGAAATAGCACCAAACACAGCAAACTAAACTGATACCTCCGAATAAATACCCGGCTTTACCACGCCAGTCCGCCTCGTCACCGTTCAGCATGTATGGCATTGCAACCGTAAACACGATGGTGGCACCGGCTTGGACAGCCGTGGCAATCGCAATCGTCTTGCTCTTAAGTCTGGTAGCAGATACTTCCGAGATGATCACGAAGCAAATGGGCCCAATAGTCATTTGATAAAGGAAGGTCCACACATCCAGTAGCGTTGCTTGAGCCCATACCTCAGCAGAGTGGGCGCGGCCGAAGTCCAGAAATCCGATGACAAAGAAAATGACTGTCATCACATAGAGACCGGTATTATATATTCTCCTGCGTCCAATCTTGAGATTCTGTTAGCCATCACAGAGCTTTCTAACAGGTCACTTAACCAAGATACTTACAAAGGACATTAGTGGCCAGGAAATACAGGTACCAACGAATCCGATTGCGGTATTACCAACACCCACTATGCAAGGTTAGTAAATATCAGATAAGGTAGCATCAGAGAAGACTTACTGTCAAATGCATCCGCAGGATCCAAACCAGCCTGTTCGAAGAAGAAATTCGCATAACCGATCATGAGATTTCCAGCGATAACTTGAATAAGATACACCATGGTTGAAATTTCCGTTCTCTTCGCATTGACTCCCTTGAAGCAGTCAAGATATGACGTTGTGCTTTCAAATTCCTGCTCAAGCCTGTTTGTCTCTTCAATCATAAGCAAGATGCCATCAATATCCGGTCTATCGGTTGATGAAGATAGGTTCACAAGTGCTTTCCTGGCATCCTCTGACCTATTCTGCCTGACGAGCCAGTATGGACTTTCAGGAGCAAATGGTAATCCCACCAACAAGACAACAGGCCAGATCCATTGAATTGCAAAAGGAATCTTGTATGCCCATTCATCCAATCTACTCTCAACTCCAGCAGCGCACCCTTGTCCAATGAATTGTCCGATAACAAAGGCGAGGTTAACAGATGCAGTGAGCACTCCTCTGAGAGCCAAAGGACACACTTCAGATGCATACACCGGAGCGACAACGACATAGAATCCATATGCCAGACCGCCCAGGACTTCACCAGCGCACAGCATACCGATTGATGTCGAAAAGAATTGGACAAAGCAAAAGCCGATCGACCAGACACAGCAGGCTGCAAGAGTCTTCCTACGACCAAACTTCTCGAGAGGCCATCCAGAGGCAATCGCACCCAGTATCTGTCCTATCGGGTTGCCCATTCCAAGACCAATCTGCCACGGAGCCGAGATGATGTATCCGTCTTCGAACTGGTGCCCAAAGCGCCGTTGAAATGCGGGCAGCGCATAGAACGAGGTGATTATCTGCGCATCAAAGCCAGCCATGATAACGGCGATACAGAAGAACATGGCCCAAAAAACCGCAGTCGGATACTGTCGTACTGCTTTCCAGAATCCCAATTCGTGCTCGGCGGTGGTGATGTCCCGTGTCGCATCGAGCTCTAGCAGCGTGCCCTTCATGATGTCGTGATGCGCATTGTCATGCGACATCTCTCTCTCCACGTCCATCGTGACATCCTGCTTTGATTCTTCCATAATGAGTTCGCCGGAGGTTACACGTATAGTGGACGCATTCAAAGTGAATACTCGTTCTGGTTCACGAGGAAGAGAGAGTTTGCGATTCCAGAAATCAGTCCCCGGTCAACAGGCATGGGGAGAGATCATCCTTATAGCTTGGGTTTGTGAGCTTCCTTATCTGACCCTGATCAGTGCAACCCCCTTACCTGGGGACCACTGGGCAATCACCGCCCGGAATGATTACAGAATGGCCGGAGTTTGCCAAGAGATTCTACAATGCGACTCAGATTAACATTTTGGCCAGAAGCGAGAGCGGTATCTTTTGATTACGGCCTCTTAAGAGAGATACGGGATGCAGAAGATAATCGTACCAGCCACAGTAATAAATCTCCCCGGTGACGATAACCGGGCAATTACAGTTCTGAGGGTGTCTTTCCTCCTGCAATATTGGCGTACCATGTACTCGGGACAGGTCATCGGGAGAGACAAAGTCATTGAAGCATATCACCAATCATTTGCTGACATCGCATACAGCAAGCCCTGTAGCAGCATTGTGCATTATCAACCTCGCTCAACAGCGCTGTAGGATTGCTCCACAAGCCAATACCGTTCGCCCTTGGCAGTTGAGGAGAGCAGCAAAGATCTCCACGACTACAACGTTACACCCAGTGCGACGGGACGCCACGAGAATGATTTGGCGCTCATACTTTCCGGTGCCGATCAGGACCGTGAGCTTCTCTGATTCCTTCCCCGTATTCTGGCTGCTCCCTTGTTCGGCAGCTCTGCCACCGTATCGTATTTTGTGGGCAAAGCGTGGCCCAATTATTCCTCTAGCTAAATTCACCGAATAGCGGGGTAGCGAGGGCCTCTTTCCCTATCGGGCTCTCTGTCAGGTGTTTGTTATCACCGGCAATTCCGGTCTTTCAGGCGGTGTTTGCCCGGATCCCCTCTCCCCCAGAAGCCCGGAGGCGTCGTGCAGGAGTCAACACAGCAAAGAAAATACAAGACGGCTGGAATAGTAGTTAGTAATATTTAAGCCTCAGAAAGCAATGAAACAACCAGCTAGAGCCCGTCAAGGTTTGGCGCTAAATGGTGAAGCTAAACTTTGTTGATAATGTAGCATTGTAGTGAGCTTCCCATCAACGTTGAGGGGCTCGCAACCAAATCTCCCCTCATATCCCTACGTATCTCCCTACCCATACCTTGCAGCTAGCTACTCAACATGTCAACTGTGAAGGGTCTCTTTTCACCTTCCCTTATCTCCAAGGATGTAAGCGATTCGCTGCCAGAACCTTACAAAATTCGCCCTCTTGAGCGAGATGACTATGCGAAGGGTTTCTTAGATTGCTTAAAGGTTCTTACTCACATCGGTGATGTGACTGAACAGCAGTTCCAAGAGCGCTATGACTGGATGGACACCCAGGCCAAAGGAGGATATTATATTTTGGTCATAGAAGATGGCAAGAAGATAGTGGCTACCGGGGTGTTGGTTGTGGAGAGAAAATTGTAAGTGCGCTGTACTTTCTCTCTGCTGTACCCAGGACTTCCTAGATCAACTATGCGAGCCATGCTATATCCGCGTCACATCTTTGCATATAATAAATTCAACTCCCACCATTGAAAGAGACTGCTCGATCAATATGGCCTAAAGTTTAGCCCAACTAATATCATGCTAACGCACAATCTAGCATCCATAACCTCGGCACTATCGGGCATATTGAAGAAATCTCCGTTCGAGAAGAGGAGCAAGGCAAGCACTTGGGTCTCACCATGATCAAAGCCTTAGATTCCGTCGCCATAAATGTCGGCTGTTATAAATGCATCCTGAACTGCAGCGAGAAAAATGAGGCCTTCTACATCAAGTGTGGATATCACAAAGCCAGTACGGAGATGGCACATTATTTTGAGGAGGAGAAGAGTGCTTATGAGAGAGGTTGATTGATATGGATTATTAGATTCATTGTGTATTAGATCCCAATTTATTGAAATAGAGGCTTAGAGTGACGGCATACTTGCCCATGTAGGTGAGCATGTTCAGCCTAAATCAGATCAGTCGAGAACCGACTATATGTGTCACCTTCGCTCAGCCTCTAGACATTGTCCCAGTAATCTCCAATTACTCTGATATCCTCGGCCAGCCCTAGCGCATTGTCCAACGCAGAAAAATGACCACCAAATTCTCGCACTTCAGATGGTCAGCATCGTCCTTCGATAACAGCAGCCACGGTGACTACTCACATTTGTAATAAACAACGTTCCCGACTTGCTCAACCACAGCTTTCGGCCAAAAGTAGACGTTATACTTAAAGCTAGTGAACAAAAGAGGCGCATCCGTTTGGGCTTTTGTGTAGTGAGTTGTGAAATTATTTTGATTCTGATGGTATATGTAAACTGACGAGACGAAAGTTTCAGTAAGATAATAAAGAGATACCTCTCGAAGAATCTCGTTGTTAGTCAGAACAGAAAGTCCTGTTCCCCGTCGGTAATCCGATCCTGCACAACATTGATCGTCTTAGAATTGTCCATTGAAGGTGAATTAAGTTCACTCACCTAAAATGAACTTCTCCGCGATCCAGGCTAATTGACCCATCGGGTTATCATACAGAGCGAGGCCAATAGTGTTTGGCTGCAACATGTCAGTTTGCAGCCAGATTATCAATTCTTGAGAAACGAATCATACCTTGGTAGCCTGCTGGAGGAAGTATCCATTATCTCCGCCTCGAAAATCCAGATATCTCTGTTGCTCGAACATTTCCTCTGCCGATAGCGTAATATTTAAAGCTGCGAGCTGTTCCAAGTCGAGAGGAGAAAACGGAATAAAGCTCATATGCGCTGCTTGGACGGTCGTATTATACTTCTCGTATAGTCCATATCCTACGGCGCATCCCCAGTCCGTTCCATACACCGCATAAGCTTTATAGCCTAGAACTTCGGTCATGAGTGTATTGAATATACGCGCTGTGTCATACGTTGTCCAGTTATCCGGCGCTGGATCTGAGAGTACGAAGCCTGGTAGGGAAGGTATTATAACATGAAAGGACGTGGTTTTGGACCCTGTTGCTGCCAGGCCCTTGTTCGTAAGCAAATCAATTAAAGGTGCCATCTCTAGCAAGGTTGAAGGCCACCCATGTATTAGAATAATAGGAATTGCTTTGGGATCCTGGGACTTTTCGTGAATAAAATGTATTTTGAGTCCTTCAACTTCAGCAATAAAATGGCGGTATCTGTATAACAGTTAATCTGATTTTCGGCATTGAGACTCTAATATCATACTGATTGATAGAGTCCTGCTCTTTTTCCCAGTTAAATCTGGTGATCCACTCTTTCTGTAAGCTCTTCATTGTAGACAGCGACACTCCAGTTGAAAGGGAGATGTTAAGGCTATCCTGGGCGGGCTGGAGCTCAGCTGCTGGAAGGCGTGTTCTCTTTATCATGTCGATCATATGTGGCACGCGTTCGGAAAGATTGATTTTGATCGGCTTGACGCTGTATCTTCCAGTCGCGGTTGCTTCAGATAGAAGCCCAAGGGCTGAAACGAGCATCAAGAGTAACCTCATAGCAAGACAGAAGGGCAGATTGCCGGAAAAAGTCGAGTACTCGTTAGTGGTGGGATATCAAATGTATTCTCAGAAAGTATCACTCGACAGTGCTCTATATATTCTCGTGTTTGCGAGCTTAGTCTTGATAGCTCGCATCCAATCCGTGTAGTTTCGCTCGCAGGTTCCCTCGCCCACATGAGTCGATGCTAGCCATCTATTGATATGCAAGGGTCAAGTTAAAGTCTTATAGAAAGCAGTCACAAGTGGACCATTGTGCATGAAGTTTAGTAATGCTGGTCATGAGAACCGGCTAACCTGAAATTGCAAGTCGATTCCATATCATTATACCGTAGAGTCTCGAAACTAAGGGTAAATACGACTAGCGTAGTAAAGTACAGTCTCAGTAATTCAATTTTCATATAGGTTAGCTTGTATGGGAATTTACAAGGCCTTAGTCTTTAAAACTTCTAGCATTGCTGCGCAGTTTGAACTAGAGCACCACCTCAATTTTAAAGTAAAGTGGCTACTTAAATATGGAGTTGACCAATGAAGCAGCATTCTTTTGTCTTTTCACCAAAATTGGTTCTGTGTGGAGACGATAGGATGTATGTGGAACTTGCACATGTTTAGAAACTCTGTCTACACGTGGTCGGAAAGGCACCGAGAAACAATATTTACACATTTTGTTTTTCCCCATCTCGGATGTATGGCCCACATGGATTATGGGAGCGGGCACAACTGAGAGATGATGGTAAGAGCTCCATTTTGATGCATCTCTAGCTCAATTTAACGTAAGCCACACATCTCCTAAATCCGATATGTCAAAGCAAAGCTCTAAACCGAGACCTACAATACTACGACGATCCTTCCCTCAACCATTAATATCTAGAAAAGACTGGGGCTGCTGAGGAGAGAAGTGGCTTGGACAGTAGGGGTTGTTGCTCAATTGAAAAGAATTGGTCCTTGATGGCCCGTTAGACGTTATCCCATGAGAACTCAATTTTTGTTTATCCCTTGATTATTGCAGCATATTGTTTCATTTCTGCAGTTAATATCGGAATAAAAGGACAAACACCAGGAACGAAAGGAGTAGGGTGTTAGTCATCTAGTAAAAAAGGTTACTTGATGGCAAAATTTGACTTACGTCTCATCTCTATTATCCTCTTGACTGCGTTGCCTGGTCATAATTGACTATTGACGAGCACATTTCCAGAATCCGCTTTCTTCGCATTTTTCTCTTTCGTTGGTGAAGGTAGTTTGCAGAATCGCATCATCAGATCCTTCACGCCCGGAGGGAAACCTTCAACCCCACCTCTGAGTCTGACTAGTGAAGCCAGCCCATCTAGATGGGTCTTTTTTGATTCATTGTCACCTTCAAGTTGCTAAAACAGTTGTGAGAAAGGTAGCCTGAGAACGAGAGGATTGATTACGTACCTCAATAGCATACAAACACAGTACAGCATAAATCGTCAATGCCGAAGTCATTGCAGGACCATTGAATTTAGATCGAAGGTTCTCGATAGCTTTGATTTTGTAATATATCTGCTGATTACTGCTTGTAGCTTGACTCTAGCTATATTTTAGCACATGTAAATTCTTATGGAGGATTTAATTTGAAGTTCTGGCTAACTTTCTTGACTTCTGTTTTCTCTCTCTTTAGAAGGGTGGCTGAATAGCTGAGGATTGCAAACAGCGCGGCAGGATCATAAACTGCCTCAGAACAGATCCATTTAATATATGATGTAGTGAAACAATGAGCCGGAAATACTTGGGGACTTCGGACTTTGAAAACTGTTGACTATTAGGCTTCAGAGACTAAATGATGGTGTTCTCCGAGGGTAGAGCCAAATACGAGGGCTTAAATAGAGTTGCATACTCACAATATTCAAAGAGCTCCGTCACGCCGTCATTTAAATGAAGTCCTGGCACATTATGATCTGCCAAACCAGCCATAGTTTTGGCAATGGTATATTGCTGTTGTTGTGAAATATCACGTGGATATGGCAGCACTGCGGCTAATGGTGAAGGTATTTGAGATCTCGATTTCCTTGCCCGCCAATGCATTCGCTGTACGTGTGAGCGCATTTTATGAACGAATGCTGTGTTGCGTCCCTCGTTAACCGGATTTAGAATCAAGAAATTTTCGCCTGCCAATGACGCAGTTAACAGAGGCCCACACATATATATGAATAGACATACTATCCGACTGCGTCTCCCATGGCGTCTCCTGCACAAAGCTGACTTTCTCGTTCTTCAAATCATACAATGTTAACTCCATTGTAACCCGGTCTACAGTTACTGGTATCACTTCCACAATTATTATTGACAATTCATTCATTATTTTAAAGAACAATGCTTTTATCCGGCAACTTGAGAACACCTTGAGCTATAAGTCGGTAGCGGTGGTTTCCGATGGAGCAACGTCAGTCTCTCCTGAAGAGTGGAAAAGAGAACCAATTTCCACTTAATAAGCTGATATGCATCCTTGATGAAGCTTTTTGGTTCTGATTTTCTGGCTATTATTCTAGAAGCTGTATCAGAGAGCTCAGTTTCAGCCCTCGGCAGGGGTAAGGGGACTTCCTAGCTTAGAGCACCAACAAACGAACAAGGTAGTGCCTGCAATTCTAGCAAAGACAAGGGCTTGGCGATAATCCTTACCCAATCCGGGCCCAAGTTTCCTAATCCCGCCCCTATTCCGTGAACCCTGTCGTACACAATTATGTTAAGCGGGCAGTTTCTGTCAGAACTATCGTCTTACATATGACGCGGAATGGTCTAAACTCAAATTCAACTGATTGTCATTCTATGTTGTAGCTATCGCACAATTCCTAGTGATGATTTTATTGAAGGATATTTCACAAAGTAGCCACAACCACGCTGATTTTGTTTCGGTCAAGCCGACTGTGGGCCAATTGTCGAGGCTGTGGTTATGGTATGTGTACCAGTATCTGTTGGTCAACCAGACACTTTCTTCCCTCAATAATTAAAGTATTGAGGTATACAACAAAACATAAATGCTTAGAGGTGTTTGGCTGAGGGAACTGTCTTGTTACGCAATAGATACTGGTACCTCTACAACTACTCTGACGCTTTCAAAAACGAACCAAATTCGCCATGGTCAGCTAAGATAGTGGATCTTTATCCTCTCAAGCACGAAACGGCTTACTTTTGAATTCGCTAATCCCATAAGAGCTGAGGATTAGTTAGATAGTAGTGCAACTCGCGTGGTTTCTACATTAGGTTGCATTTCTGCTAGCTGCTTGGAAATCATTATTGAAACAACATCTTCTTCACGAATTGATCCGTTCCCGAGATAGTCGCATCTTTTCAGAACCGAAAACAGCCATCCTTCAGTCAATCCCAAGTTATGCAGCGAAATGGCCCCCGATACCATGGATATACATGGCAGTGACGCTACCATCTTCCTTTGCCTAGTCTAGGGAAAGCTCCCAATCTTAATCGAATACAGAGGAGATCATTCCAACTGGAACATAGACATAGAGCAGGCCTTCATATCCACCAATGTCAATGATAGCGCCACCACGATAGAGTTATTATAGAAGCGCATAGCAGGTATGATCCTTATATAATATACATCATTGCCTAGCTAATGATCTTAGGAGGAAATACTGCCATGAGCTGGTAGGTATAAACTGCCCGTACGAAGAAAGTTAGAGCGTGTCCCGAATACTGAAGACTGAGTCGACTGGCTGATAAGTTACCTTTCATGTAACATCTTAAAGTCCCTGAGGTTAGGTATACAAATGGTCTCCAGGTAGTCGTCAGATTTGCCTTGCAGTGAACGATATCTGCGGAGTTTATATCGATGGTGTAGAAGTGCGAGAGGACAGAGAGGCTCTGTATAGCTGGAATCAGATGTAGCCATAGTTTTAGTGGTAGGTGTATGAACGATAAAGAAAATAGTATTTGGGACTTCCCAAATTCTGATTGAACTGCTCCTGTAAATCCTTAGTGGGAGTCGCCATATCGGTTGGGGTTCCATCTACTGGGCTATGGGCGCCAATATCATTGGCCATCTGTGATCGCTCGAATTTTCACTTTGTTGCGTCCATAAACGAAGGATGTACATCTAACTCGAAGGAAGGGAGGGATACAATAATGGAAGCACTCTAAAATATTCCTTTCAGAGGGGAGTTGGCATATGTACTGCGTCAGGCCTTTATATACAGTAACCGATACGATTAGAAAGGATCGTGCCGCCGAAATTGCTCACCTAGGGGAACGGGTGGTCGATTTAGCATTGCTACCACCACTAATGGGAACAAACGTAAACATGCTACCTTCAACAGGTTATGGCCGGCTCCTGCAGTTAGAGTAACCTACACAACTGACATGTCGGCGTGCTACCCCCCTGCAAAGTCGTTCTACTTCATTTCAACTTGTGACCACTGTATCTTCGTACTTAAAGCTGTTATTACGGGGCGTGGAGATCGGCAGCGTATAGAATCTGATGTTGAGGTCTCCCCAATGTGCTCTCACTCAAGATAATAGTCCTAGTCGCAGATTCCTTTTTTTGTGGAGTGATTAGGAAGCAGAGCTCCATCAATCAAAATCTTGATTAGAACAATAGTTTAACTTCTGTTTCAACAATGGTGTATCATATCAGGCTGTGTTGGCTGGGACAACTCACAATCATCCAGATCATGCATGAATGTTCATAAATAAAAATTTTCTGCTAGTAATAATCCTACGATAGCTATGTCAGATTTTGGATTTCACGCAATTCTAGTCTACAAACTCCTGCAACGTTCTCCCTATTCTTCACACACATGTCCGTATATCCTACAGCTATTCTACAATCCAGTCGTGTTCCTCCCATCTAACAAGTTGCCATTAATTCTCATTTTGTGACAGCCGCTGAAGTGCACGGAGGCTTGAGGTTTCCGAAATCTCTTCGGTTATCTTCCCATCTACAATCGTGTAGACAGATGTCCCTACAAGTCGCATCTCGTTTGTTTCACCTGGCTGATCTATGTCCTCTACAGCCTCAGGGTTGATTGAGGGGAGTACAATGTGACCACCTCTGGCAAACCACCGTAAAATAACATAGTCGTTTTCTACAATAATTGGGGTCGGTCCTAGGAGACCCATTGTCAGAGTTGGAAAGGACTGAGTAAAATAATAACAATTAGTTACGCTTATTCCACCTTGAAATGAGTCAAGAGCAATCTAGGCTTACACGTTGGTACTCAGCAACTAGCCCTTTGGCAGCTTCCCTGCCTTCAAATCGGCCATATATGGGGCAGTTAATTGCAAAGTTATCCGCGCAGAGCTCATCAACAATGTCCGGATTTCCTCTACACCAATATTCTTCATAGAATCTCGTGACAATTCTTCTATTATTTGCTAATATAGATGCATTCGACATTATAAATACCAGAACGTCGTGTGTCACTCTGTGGAAGAGAAGTACAAAGATGCGACCGGATCGTGAGATAAGAATACAGATGAGAATTTTCTGAGAGCTACGCCAGACATTTTATCTCTTTAAACCGCGGGTTATGAAGGCAGTTTTCCACGCCTCAATAACGGACTTCTGAAACTTTACTGAGGTAATGTGGATATCGCAGGCAGAAATGCCCAGCATAGCTGCAGCGTAGTATTCTAGTGAAGTGTTAATAACGCCACACGGCGTACCAGTTCCAGTTAGGTATAAAATTGATTCCTCATTATTTGTAGAGATAGACTAGATATGAGTTCTTATATACCCGGTATTGGAATATTCTACTCTTGGTGCTATGCTCCTGCCAATGGCGAAACTTTACCCTGTGGATGTGTGGTATAGGTATGCCAAGCTTAGGGCCTGTTCGGCAACCGCTGTCGGCTGAGTTGAAGCCCGGCCGAGTTCGTCCGAATTAAAGCTTCTCAATCATAGGATAGTTCTGCACTGTGGCAAATATGAGACCATGTGTTGTTGCCTTGAATCCATACATTTAGCCTAGACTTGTTATAAATTTTTGTTAAAAATGTAGTAGGACGACGTCATACATGTCCTGTGGGCGTGCCAGTGGGAAGTATGGAAAGAGGGTTATTACTTTTACGAGTTTGTTACTTTTATTGCAACCACATTTGCAATAGAATATGACGTCCTGGATTCAGCTAAACGAATTTGGTCTGATTACTCGTCTTGATATCAGATTTTGATCGGTGTATATTGTAATTCCGGTTGTTGGCCAAAGCTGCCGGTCTTACCTATAATCAGATAATTACGATCAGGGCCAAAGGCGTCTGCCACCTTAAGAGGATTCCAAAGGAATAAGTGGCAATATGAAGAGTGGCTTCAAGCATTTTGAAAAACTTCTCTGCATGGCACTGATATAGACTGGTAAAACAGTGAGACAATAAACAATGTTATTCAGATTTAGGCACAGGAGGTTAAGGAAAAGCAGTTCAGGAAGATTTTGATTAATAAGAAGACTCCAAATAGAATTTAAGTACAATGACATTTCGATTGATGATTGAACATTGATTATAGTTATAATCATAAGGGCTGCGTGTAATGCATGACGGTTATGTTTAGCCATTATTTTGGTATCTTTGTTGTTATCACCCAAGCTACGAACGGGTGTGCGTAGGGCAACTTATAGGTAACAGAAACGTATTGGCTATTTTTTGATTTATTCTTTCCACGACACAATTATTGTAGGAGCGCGTAGTGTATCTACAGTCCAAATGTATTGTACATGAATAAGTACAGTGAATACGCTAATTGTGCACACAGCAAATACGAGGGAGAGAAGACGGAGCAAGTAGCCTAATGGCAAAAGTAAGAAAAGATTAGTTTTTCTATCTATATCTAATTACAAGTGTCCAATCGACTCCCCAGTCTTCATGCTTTTCATCCCTACCACCAGTATCCCGCTGCAGTATCATGCACCATTCTAACGCTGTAGTTTATCTTTCATAGTAGGAGAGTAATAAACTATTAATTTCTAAACTCCACACTTTCTTTCCAGTCATCCTTCTTCAAACGCAGTGTATTTCGAATATGGTTGTCGTCTTTACATCCAACAGCTATTCCGCTGAGAATCTCGATACCTTCAGGGAGATCTAATTCTCGTCGTAAAAGCTCTGGGTACCCAGCGATACTGGCCATATAACATGCTTCTATTTCCTGTGCTCGAAGGATGAGACACAGATTCTGCATCCAAAATCCGACACCAATCATGTCGTATTTTGACAGCCTTTTATCCATATACACGATGATCGCAACTGGGGCACCATGGAGTCCATAGTTTTCCGTCATAGCTATGTGTCGTTTCTCGGGCTCATCACGGCTAATACCTAAGAGTTTTCCATAGAACTCCTCGCCGAAGGTCTCTTTGTAATGTTTGTATTCTGCTGGAAAGTTTGGGAGGTCAGGTGGGCCAGCGGTCCAGGCTTTTTCTAGAGCACTTCTCAAGGAATGAAGCTTAGCGCCAGTTACGACAACAGCTCGCCACGGTTGGAAATTGTTATTTGAAGCTGTGTGCTGGGCAATCGCAAGCGCCTTTTCGAGAACGTCATTTGGAATCGGGGTCGGCAAAAATTTTCGAACAGAATGCCGATTGACAATGAGATCTTTGACTGTGTCCAATGGGGTTGACGGAGAAGTAATGTCGCCCATCCTGTATGTATATTCTATGTTCTATATTCAGGTTCTGAGATGTCTAGAAGCTGTTACTTCGTGTTGTTGCAGATTGGAAACATATGACATCCTCTCTTAAATATTAAAACTTTCGCAACGCCTCATAATCCCGAGCTCATACACTCGGAATTACAGATAATAATGCCGAGGCGCCGGCCTTTTTAGTTCCGTTATGGATCAATCGTAGATCGATTGCCATTAATATCTGTGTTGTTCAATGCTCCGGGGGATTAGGAATCAAGTATCCCAACACCGTTAGGACCCTTGCGGCATAACCGTCGACTAGCATTACTCAATCTTATGCGATGCCGATCCCTTCTTAGGGGCCGCCACACTTAAATCCACAATCCGCTTGCGATTACCGGCAGTTGTAACCATTAATTATTGCAGGGTTCATTTTTCTATCACCAAAGCCTAAAGCCCCTCAGCGCACTTGACGACATTCAAATTTTCAGAGTTCTACAGCCTCAGGACCGGATGTCAAGCTGTGAACGGTCCCATTGCCAGTTGATATCATGTAATCTATAGTGGCAATGGGGCAGCAGTGCTTGAGTCTCTCCTGTAACTGCAATAGATTACGGTGCTTCGACTGTGTAAATTCGCCATAATTGGAGACTGGTCCAGAAATTTCCAATAATTTACGTTTTTTTAACGTTTCAGCATATGTTTTACAGCATATTTGCATACAAATATACTTATGAATTATTAACTGGCAATTAATCTGACCGCTGCGATTTCAGCTACAATCATATATTGCCACAGGATAATTGAGCTCAAGCTAATTGTGGTGGTTCTCGGCATTGGCCGTAGCAAGTGAATTTTCAAATGATAGCGGGCTAATTTGTGGCCTATTATTTGTATGTCTAGTACTGCGAGGTATATGAGGTACTATCTGACATCGAATGTTTTATAAAGATATGGTCTTTCTACATTGAAAGCTAGAACTATAACTTTTCATATGGCTAAATCACTTTTTTGCATCATCTTTCATCCCCTGCACGACCCAAGCTCCGGTCTCTGCAGCATGGCGCGCAACTTCCTCTGGATTCTTCCCCATCTCCCTCATCGTATGTGGTTCCGGAACGTGTCTTCCCTTCTCGACCGCAGGCCTGGCTAACATTCGCTCCTCCCAAGCTTTCAACGCAGGGAATTCATTGAGATCGACTCCGGCCCAGAAGGCAGCAGTCACCCAACCCCAGTGGGCAATATCGGCAATAGTACATCTGTCACCAACAAGATAGCCAGACTTTGAGTTTTGCAGGTGCTTGTCAAGAACGCCATATAAACGTCTGGTCTCGTTTTGGTAACGATCCATACCGTACTGGATCTTCACTGGTGCGTAGCGAGTAAAGTGGTTTGCTTGTCCCTGCATAGGGCCAACACTGGCGTTGAGGAAGAAAAGCTATGAAAACATGATTAGCGACTCTAGATTCATATTTGTCTAAAGCTGTACAGGGGAGTGGAGGATTCTTACCCAGTTGTTCATCTCATAGTACTCTCTCGTCCCTCTCGGGTACGAGATCTTGTAGTCCTTGTCATATCTATCAACGAGGTATTGCTGGATAGAGCCAGACTCGAATAAACGTATTTGCTGTCCATCGGTAAAGGTGTCAGTGATGGCCGGAATCCTCCCGTTAGGATTTATCTCTAGGAACCAAGGCTCCTTTTGCTCATTTTTGAGCAAAGCCACCTTGGTAACCTTATAAGGCAGACCTAACTCCTCAAGGGTTATGGGGATCTTGATGCCATTGAAGGTCTGGGCCGTGTAGAGATGAATGCTTGGTTCTTGTGAAGCCATTTTGAGATGTGATGATAACTGTGCAAGTCGTGATTTCATTTACGGTAAATTACAATAGGTAAAGGCCAGAGAGACCAGAGACTTGCAACATCGATATAAGGAGGACGTCAATGGGACTGATGCTGCTGCGCGCCCTAATGAAGTGAGCTGCTTGGTAATCCGGCATAATGGGCCATGGAATGAAGGATATATCTCCGTAGAGGTGGCGCGGCATCCAGAAGCGCCCCATATTCGCATCTCCATGTTAATGTGGTAGAAATAGAGGATTTCTTGGTGTTGCGGACCCGCAAATTCTGCTTGGGCCGTACCCTTGCTTGGAGACGGGATCGGGGTGGGATCGCGCTTCTGCTCACACTGCCGCTCACAATGCCGGTGGCTAGCGCATCTGCACTGCTCCGCATCCCCCTGCTGCTGAGCGCTTGGCTCTTGACAGGGAGAAGGGCCACCGACGTAGCAGCTTCCGTTGGGTAAGTCCAAGCGGTCTGGACCCTGAATCGCAGCATCAGCTTTACAGAGGTAGGAGGTAAGAACAGCATCTGATCTTGTGGTTCGTTGTATAGAGATCTATTGGAGGGGCTGGATGTTCGAAAACTGAGTCCTTTCAGGATGGGGTGAATGACGCGGCATCGGTCCTACTGAAGAAGACCCTGAGTCACATCCTCTGGCTTGTGCTCATCTTGTCTGTCCACAACAGCCCGCTGAGGGCTATACTCAGGGGCGAGATCTAGAATCTCTGTTCCAGGCTGCAACGTACTTACTAAGACTACATCATGAAAGTAATCATGGCCTGGAACTTACATGCATCCCCCTGCCGTGAGGCAGGAAGAATAGAGGGTTGTTGCGAGAAAAGAACTATCTTCCACATCGTGGCAACAGATCTCAGCGGTAATGTTACAGGGACCCAGCGCACATCTTTCCAATTCCGGTTGTTCATACGATATATCAGATGTTCTAGTCACCAGGACTAGCTCAGCTGAATCACACATGGAGGCATGTCTCAGAGCCCAGTCCATCAAATGAGCCCATTTGAGTTTTAGCACTGTAATTCAGTCATATTAGCTAAGCCTCCAGTCCAAAGGATAAGTTAGTACTGGTAGTGCTTATTATCCACAATTAAAGCCTACCATGACACACTTGATGTTGCATCGGTTATACCGGAATAGCTGTTTAACTTAATCTTAATTTGACCACTTACTGTACTTGCTACCTAATTCGGCAGTTGTATCCTGAATCCGTTAGTAAGGTATGTGTAGGTGTCATGATTGCAGCTTTATGGGACTACTCACATGGTAGAATTTGTGTTGCCTAGCCTCGCCATGTTGTCTGCCACCACATGGCCCACTCTAAAAAGAATTACTTATGGACAATGCGTGATTACGTATCTCCCCTGTCTGGTTATCTCCGTAGATGATCCCACCCAGTGTTTGCAAGTCCCGAGTGCTTGCGATGTTATATGTGGACATCATATTCATACTGGATATGATATTACCTAGTGCCGGATACTGTATTAGTATCGGATACGTACCTGTATAACAGAAATATGGTGTTAGTGTGGGACTCATGCTGTCTGATTTTTGATTCTAGTCCCTTGAATTGACAAATTCTGTCTGGCAAGATTCCTTTTGCCTTTTATTACACTGCACGAACCCGAATATATACGACAACAGCACCCATACTTTTCATTCCATACGCATTTCAGCATATCATTCCTAGATACATTTTCAACATGTCGAGCCTTGAATACATTTATGATCCGAAGTATTGACTCCAAGATTTCATATGTCACACCCATTCACTAACAACTCGTCCCCTTAGGTCTCCCCTTGCAGACCTGAATATCGCATTTCAGTATGAGTTGGTCAATTGCCCTGGCAAGACCATTGTGGGAATGCTAGTTGAATATGGTCCGGGTGGCGCCACACCACCCCATCGGCATGGAGGTGCATCTGTTACAGGTTATGTGCTGTCAGGCAGGGTATACAATAGAATGAATGACGGGCCTCTCGAGGTCAAGCACACTGGCGAGACGTGGTATGAGGCACCTGGGTGTCACCACGTGGTCAGTGCTAACTACAGCAATTTTGAACCGGCCGCCATATTTGCAATCTTTGTCGTTGAGACGGAGGTAATCACGCAAGGAGGGTTGGCAGCTCTGACAGTTTTTGACGAGGAGTATCGGTACCTGGGGCGAAAGACCCCCGCGGGACAGTAGGCACCTGAGGACCTCTGGAGAGGAGTTATAGGGACACAGTGAAGCAAATGGAACTCTTTCGTCACCGGGTCTTATGTAACAATCAGAGTTCCATGCCAGAGAGTGAACAGCAGGAAAAAAGGCATGAAGAGTTGTATAGCATAAGCTCAATCAATTACTATACACAATGGCACCAGACAACTCCTTCAGTCCTCAAACCACACCCCTGAAAATTTCAAGGAGCATCTTAAAAATGCAACGTAGGTTAATCGTTTTGAAACTGTACATATTCTAGCGGTATTTCCGGCTACTGTAGAAATTTTATGGTAGTTACTATAGCTGTATTATCGCTCATAAAACTGTGTGTGTGGAGGCCTACTTTAGCTCACATATCAGGTAATCTTATGTGGCTTTGAATTCATGTTATATACTCTATTATGTGCGAGAATAGAACAATCTGTATATAATAAAAGAAACTATAGACATAGCATATTACTTAATTATAATGCTAATATGAGTTCCTATTATTCCAGAAATATAATCAGTGTAAGTTACGTAGATGCCCTAACTGATGATTAATCATAGCACCTCGAATAAAAGTGCCATCTCATGTAGTCAAGGAACTGGTTGCAAATGAAGTGTCCATATAAAAAGAGTCTACTTGCCCATACTATGTAGTAATCCACATGACTCTCAAACTTATTAGTATTATCTAACTAAAACTAGGGACACTTACTAAACACGGATAAGAATGCTGCTTTTGTCATAGGTCCGTCTAGTTTGAGGTCCTCGTCGAGCTGCTTGGGTGGAATGTCCAGCGTAATTCAATGATACTTGTCAGTAAGCAAATCGTTACAGGACAATTTTACCCCAGTTGGCCCTCAACACATCTTCCGGCCCGAATATCTGATCAATCCAAATAAATACCACAGATTTCGTGTCAGTTACTAGTTCTAGAACTTGTTGTCTACAATACTTAAACGGGTTCCACGCGCATGCCTAGCGCCCTGCATTATGATTATATCACCTGAGAATTCTGCATCATTAAAATAAAATATTAAAAGCACTTTCGAGGCACTTTTTATGGAAAACTTCGTAGGCCAAACAGTGAAGCCTAGCGCAGTCGAAATGGCCGCTGGCGTTGAAGAGAAATTTGCCAAACTTTCACTCCAGTCAGATAGAAAGAGCTATGAAGATACTACCCGCATTATCCTCGCAACAATTTATCCGAAGCCAGGAAAGACGGAGAGGGCAAGTTGTTGTCGTACGCGTATACACATCGCTTGGTTAGCTGACATGTGTTAGATTATCGAGCTTTATCAGCCAATTATCAAAGATGCTGCGACACAAGAACTCGGATGCATACAGTTCCAATTGTTCGTGGATATTAATCCAGAAACAGGCAATGAGGAAATATTCACGATTGAAAAGTGAGGCTACTGCTTCTATTTAAACCTGTGATGAATGCTAACAAAGGTTTCGCAGATTCAAGAATCTGGAAGCGCTAAGACTGCACCAGCAAGGAGAAGCAGCTAGTGAATTCATCAGAATTACCGCTGAGGAAGATCTTTATACTAAGCCGCTATTAGTACATGTAGTAAAGCCTGTAAGCGGTTTTGCCATTTAGAGCGGCTATTCAGAGAATAGGGGTCAGCAAATATACAAGACATTTACGGCACGGGCATCAATTACACTTGGGTCGTTATAATCTAAAACAGAGTGCTATAATATTTGCAGATAAAGGTGCTACTTTAGACGCCAAGTAGTAGGGAATGTGGCCCGTATAGTAATGTCTGCAAAGTGATTCAATTTTCAATACATAGAGCTCATACAAGCACCCAGACAAAAATCTTAGTTACTGGAATTGCAACAAATGATAATTATTTTCAAGTTTCTTTCCCTTATGCCAGAAAGTGGGACTACCGTACATGCAGCGGGACCAGCAATTACGTACTATAATCACCATTCGCCACTGTAGCTATCTCAAGCCAGGCACTAGATCTAGAATCGTCATAGTATTATAAACTTACCACGTGTTTCTGACCAAGTTCGACCGAATTAGAATTCTCTCATGTGTGACACCTGGAGGGGTTGTTCTCCAAGTAAGAAGTAGTGTTTATGGATATGTTGATACTCATGTTTCGTGTCGAGGATCACCTTGCGGATACATACGTTCCTGAAAATCATTATACTACGTTGTAATTCCTATTCTGATCTGGTGTTGTTGTTTGCTAGGTGGGTGTAGAGACGAGAAATGAAAGATAAATCTTCAAAATGATATATCACCCAACGCGAAGACGGCCGAGAAATACGGAGGCGTCGCACTTGGCAAGTACCCAGCTAAATTAATAGGTATCACTTTTTACCTTGCACTTCCTTCTGAATGGCGATCATTTTCTGTACTGCCGGTCGCTGCAGTACTCTGTTGTGCCAAGCATACCAGTTAGGCCATAACTTTTGTCGCCCTTCTGGTGTAGCTGCCTCATCATCCCCTAACAATATCACGTCTAACATGAGATCCCAAGGGACGAACGCCAGATCGGCAAGAGTGAGCTTTCCGCCAACCAAGTACTGCTTCCCTTCAAGGGCTCGATTTACAGTAGTTATGGTACGCTTCACGAGGCCCTGAAGATGAGTTGTAGCTCCGGCGTTTTGGAGAACATGCTGAGCGACAAAAGCCTAGTATCTCTGATTTAGAATGAATTATAGCTTTTGGCATTCAAAATGTCTTACCTGTGCAAAAAACGGTCCCTGTGATGCGGCTTGGAAACCCAGCCATTGTTTCACGAGTAATTTATCTTGCTTGCTCGTAACGGTGAAGATCCCCTCGTTGTCGTAGTGTTCTACCAAGTACTCATTGATAAGATTTGACTCAGTTAACTCGATCCCTGCTCTATGTTAGGTCCCATTCAATATACACACATGGTTAGGAAGTAAACCGTTTGAAGGATCAAGGATCCATGGGACTCGTCCTGCTGGATTTTTTTTCAAGAAATCTTCGTGCTCGACACCGCCTTTGTCACTACCGAAGTCAAGGTATGTGGCATTGTACGGGATGCCTAACTCTTCGAAAATGATCACATTCTTCCAAGGATTGGGTCCCTCACCTATGGAGACAGCATGGTCAGCGCTAATCATTTACAGATAGTCTATACTATTAGGGACCTACGATGAGAATAGAAATCGATTGCCTGTTTCTCCATATCTTTTCTTCAATATACCTTTTGTGCTCCTTTGTATTGTATGGGTGTAGAAGTTCTGCTAATGGTAATTGAGCTATTCTTTTTGGTGAATATTATTTGAGAATGATATATACACGCATATGTACTACGATATTTATAGCTGCAGCAGTCTGATAACTTATAAATATACTGGCACTGGGATGTGCAATATCTCATCGCCATCGCTCACCGAGAATACCGATACCTGTTTCCCCTTTCATCAATCATACAATAGCTGCCGCTTCTAGATGGTCCAGATCTACGTAGATGCAAAGAAACATAATAAGTCTCAACACGAACAGTAGTGGATTGCGCCAAATACTCACATAAGATTAATGGCCTTATTCAGCATACTGCTTCCATCCATGTCCACGACGGCGCTGAATCAATAGCAAAATCTTCAACACCCAATGTGCTTCGACTTACTAGAAACCAAGCTAGTACCCAGACAATGAGCGGCGTAAAAGCCGTGGTAACCAAGTGTGCCGCGGCTAGTCTGCTTTCGAGACCTCGATCCCCATTTGGCAAGGCATCCCTTCGACTAACTTAAGCATTTGTGGGCCTTTCTTGTTATGCATAAATCCCTCGGGACATCCGATGTCAACCGCCTAAAAAGAGCTAGGGCCGACTTGAGAGTATGTCTCAACCAATTACTGCCCACATTGCAAAGTTGAAATTCTCATTGCTTGTGGCTTGTTTGAATCGTGGAATGAACGTGCCCCGTCAGCATAGGTCGTGACAATCTGAAATTTAGGAGACTCTGATGCAATAGTCCGGGGTTTAATACTCTGAGCACATAGATTAGGAATCCCATTTACTCGTCAACTGACTCAAGGATTCAGACTTCCTATCCCCTTGGCCGGTGGAAATAGCTCACACTTGTGCAATTTATGACCCTAAATGCCAAGATTTAATTGGCTGATATTACCTCCGTACCCTAGTCTGACTGTAAAGCGGAGTTAAACTTTACAGTAGTAATTTAAGTTCTGTGCAATGAGTAGGTCTGCTAATTGAACTTTCCTCAGCTTACCAATAAGATCAGAGAAATTCTATCATAAAAGTATAATTTGTATAAATTTGCATAAGTGTAAGCCATTTCCACCGGCCAAGGGGATAGAGCTAAACCACAACTCTCCAGCCAAGCATTATACCATCGAACTGAATGCTACTTTAAGCTTAACACACAATCAATCTTTTATTGCTCCATTTTTCTCGGGTAAAGATCCTTATGAAACATTCGATTTAGTTGCGATGTTACCTCGAGCCAGCAACTGCAACTAAACTTCCATGATAATTCGTTCCTTGGTTTCCATATAAGAAAAGCTGACGCATCTAACTATGCACATCAGATTAATAAGTCGATTATCTAACAAAGCAATGTAGTAGTAGTAGGGTACAGAGCTTATGCCGGTATTGATGCTGACACTTTCTTGGTTGCAACTTCTCAAAAAAGAAGAATGTTGTATTTCAGCCAAGGTATCAGATTCAAATTTCTCGATTCATCGTGTACCGAAATTTCTTGTGATTGGGGAGCACCTAAAAAAATGGTATATAAACGTGCAGATTAATACGATATCTTTTTTGAGGG
This sequence comes from Xylogone sp. PMI_703, assembly GCA_021399445.1. Classification (NCBI taxonomy): domain Eukaryota; kingdom Fungi; phylum Ascomycota; class Leotiomycetes; genus Xylogone; species Xylogone sp. PMI_703. The sequence continues at coordinate 6,312,117 of JAJTUQ010000003.1, forward strand.
TTCGTCAAGTCCTATACTTCTCCTATACCAACAGACTCCTTTAACTCGTTAATTATGTTGTCACCCATTGATTTTTCCGTCAAAAACTTGGGCGTATGCCTTATTCTGTCATGCCTGTCTAGGGCCAATGCTGCATCAAAAGCTGCATATTTTCTCGACAATGACCCCAAAGGCGCTTCGGTGGTATCCCTAAATATTGCTGGAGATGGTAGTCTATCCAATCCAATCAGGACTTCTACTGGAGGCGTCGGTGCTTTGGCAGAATGGATTATTCCAAACCCTCCTGATAACACTGGGTTCGCGGGACCCGATAGTCTCTATTCTGCAGATTCCATTGTCGTCTCAGGAGAGTACCTCTTTGTCGTTAATCCTGGCAGTAATACGCTTTCATTCTTCTTAATCAATCCGCAAGACCCTCAACATCCTCGTTTGGTTGGCAAACCAGTCAATACTCTTGGTGATTTCCCAGTCTCTGTTGACTACTCTCCTAAACTTAACACAGGTAATGTTTACAAGCTCCTCCAAATTCAATTGAGGCCATTGACTTGCGGCTAATTATTCGTATAGCATGTGTTCTAAATGGAGGAGCCAGATCGGGGGTTTCGTGTTTCTCCGTCAACAAAGTCCTGGGGTTAATACCTTTAGACCTGAGTTTACGCTCAATAGCCCCGGCGCTTAACCAGACAACTCCACCAGCCGGCCCTGTCTTAACAGCATCGGATATCAAATTCAACCCATCTTCCACTGCTCTCTTTGTTTCTACAAAAGGAAGCCCTCCTTCAGGTTCTACTCCTGCTATCCTTGGGTCAATCTACGTGTGGCCCGTGGTTGCAGGTCTCGTGTCTCGATCAGCTAAGATTTCTCAACCAGCAGGGGTTATTTTGGACTTTAGTTTGACCTTCTTGGGAACAGATAGTTCCATTCTGGTAGCTGACGCAGCGAGTGCGGCATACATTCTGTCTGTATCATCTGATTTAAAGGTTACTGTTGCGCATAGTGTACCGTATACCGAGGATGAAGGTCTTGTATGCTGGGGAGTGTTCGTCCCATCAATCGATCAAGCATTTACAATGTCCGCCAGCACTACTAACATTACAATTGTCAACCCACATTCTGGAGCTATAGAGGGAATAATTGCTTTACCGGCCGCAGATCAGGGAGCGTTTGACAGCGCATTTGACGGAACGTTCCTCTACAGTCTCACAAATATTGCCAACATTGCTGTCACTGATCTGAGCTCAACTCCACCTAAGGTAGTCCAGAACTTGGATTTAAGTTCACTTGGCACCCGAAAAGGCTGGGAGGGGTTGGCTATTTATAACTGAAGTCGGAGACCCAGCTTAGAAGGGAAGATGTTGACTTATATAAATATTCATTCTGGATGTATCGCTCTTGAGACTACCTTCATTAGATAAATTTCTCTTCTTGCACACAAGTGCTTTACTGTTAACGGATAGATTTTACGGTTATATAACTGATGTTTATTGTGCCTTGCTCGTTCATTATGTTGTGAGCATCCCGAATGTCTCTGCTACCCCGCTAATGTCAGAAAAGTCTAATGAATTCATGTTAAAAAGAATTAAGGAGGATGATCGCCCTTTTTGGTCTATAAACTGCCATGCAGTATTGAGTTACACTTGTACTCGGATTTTATCAATACTTAATTATTATATTTACTCTTTTCTTTTCTGGAGGGTGCCGAGACCCCTGTTGAGTATTTATGGTCGATGTTGGAATTGGCACTACATGTTAGCTCTCAATTTGGATCTTAACCTTGATTAGGTGCCTTTAGCTGGTGCGACTTTCCTTGGTACTGTGATCGAAACATGGTAAAAGGTAATATTGTCCCTGGCTCCACCGTTTTACTGGTCTGTAGGCGTAAGGTTTAATGTCATTATTTGACATGATTCAGGAATGTGCAGAGAAGTTTCCAAAACACTTGCAATTACTCCTCATACTGTCGTATATGCTTTATTACTCGCATCATTATGGTAAAATCGACACATTTAGATAATGCGCAATTATAATATATAATAATGAAGATCTGATATCAAAGGAACAACGAAGGGAAATATGTTTAGCTGACTCTAGATCAACTATGATCTATTACACAGGCAGATGTAGGTGGTTCCAAAGGTTAACTCATTGCATTGCTAGTTTTAAAATACAATCTCTTTTCTAAGGCTTTTTCTGATCGCCATTTAACTACGCTTGTGTCCAATTCTCCTCTATATTAACGTCCCTTTACTTTGTATACCATGCGCCGTGCTGCTCTCTTGATTCCATTTTTTTAATAGTACTGAAATGTCTCCTTGGCCCTTATTCTTTTGCGTAATTAGATTTTTCAGCCATTTGTTTTCTGTTTCCAGCATGTTGATACGATCTTCAAGAGCGGCAACTTTACCGCTCATCTGTTTGGCAGATTCCTCGAGAGCTTGCTCGCGCTGCTTCTTCTTAATCCGGAAGCGAGCACTGGCAGCCGTATTACGGCGGCGCTTGTCTTCTTCAGCTACAAGACGGGAGGCCTCCTCCATATGTAGAATGCCCGGTGCATCCGCCTTGTGCTTCTCTCCATGTTCGATGCTCTGCTGGGATGTGTTGGCCTTTGAGGGGGAGACCGTAGAAGTAGTGGCTGTGTATGGAGAGGAAGTCGGAGGCCAGGAGTCTGAGGAGCTGCCATGAAATATGTCGTCGTAGGTGATTGTGCGCTGCTGGGTCCAACTATTGAACTCAGAAAGGTCAAACTCGCCTGAGACGGCCGTTGTATCGTCAGTACAGTCGCATCTAACAATTTCAATGATTGTAAAGCAGACAGAAAACAACGGAACAATGGGGAGCAAGGCGAAAAAGCAAAGTGATGGCGAACAATCGCTAGGAAAGAGCTGGTGACGCTCTCATCTCTCGTCGGTGCAGCAGTTGTAGAACTAGAGTTTTGTGGAGTAACAATCCAACCGTATCGCCGGAAGACACTGACAACCATATAAACCGAGTAAATAGAATTCGATACAATACCGAAAGCGGAGTGACGATGAGGCATCTCAAGCTAGATGACCAAATATGTCTCTGATTGTGAAGAGATCACCCTCATTGGTACCAATTCACACCACACTACCGCTCCTCAAGTGGTTGCCAAGCGAGAAGCCGCTCGGTGCCAAAAAAGCATCTCATGCAGCTGTTTCTCACAGGATATGCAAGCCTAGACCCCTCAAGGACATGAGCTGTATGATGTAGGGTGCCTGGGCTACTTCAGGGTCGACAACACAGACACTCTTGTAGAATGAAGACCAGGAGTTGAAGGGAATAGTTAATCCAAGGTGTATGGCAAGCCATAGCAGCACGATCGATAACTGGTGTGTGACACAAGACAAGAGACAACAGATATGCAGTATAGCAAAGAAGTAAAAGCAGGTGTCACTCACCCTGTAGAAAGTCGAAGGGCTTTGTGTCAATTGCTTTCGGGCTTGCTTCCGTAGCGTGTCTGTTGGGTGTGGTTGATAGCACTTGGAGATCCGTATCGTGACCAAAGCCAAAGTCGAAAAACTCAATGTTTGTGAACAAGGCCAGATCCTCCTCGAGACCGAAGTTATTATCATCGTTGGCGAGTTCTTGGGTCGAAAGGACATTATCCAAATTTGCCATAAGGTCTAAGGCATTAGGACTCGTGCGACCATTGTATCCTAACATTCTTTTTCCAATTTTAGTGCTGGTAGGTGCCTGAAGCCGCTATAAAGATTTATGTGTTCCATACCATACGCCGATTATACCATTAGCTAACGGCACGATTGGGGTGTGGTATGGAATCAGCGTCGTAGTCGACAGAACTCTAGATTTCTTCATCAGATGCATGTCTGTGATTCCTAATCTCGCTTCCTTCTTGAAGAGTGCTACCAATTACAACACATTGGCGTCTACTAGTCCAGGCCCTGGCTTCTACGCCAATTGACCACAACCGGAACGTACGCCACTATACTTGTTTAGGGAGCGATATCTGAAAACATATTGGCTTACGGGTTACACTTTGCTCTGTGATTATTCGACCTCGGGCGGGGTATTTGTCACGTCTAACCTTCACCATTAGTATGAAGGCACAAAGGTACCTGATATGGCCGATTTCCATCAGCAAGCCAGATTTTTTGGGGTTAGCCTTGTAGGTGTCATTCCAATCGTCTAAGCAAAGAAGTCTATTGAGCAATGTGCAATCTTGAAGATATTGTATAGGGTCTGAAGAGTATTCAGCGCTGGAAGATCATCTACATTTGATTAGAACTGAAACTGTCACCTGGATTTTTGAAATCTCAGCTATATAGAGTAATCACTATAGTTACCAACAAGGTGAGATCCTGGAATATCTCTAATGTGAATCTGTGACTAGATTCATGTCTTCTCGATACGCTTCTACCGGATTCGAGGGGCGTGCTTGGAACACTTTGATCAGAAATTGATCGAAGCATCGTAGTACCGTTTAATCAGCGCTGCCAAATCATTTTTCTTCCCATAGCAGCACCTTTGTGTAATTGCATGAAAACTCTAATAATTCTAGCAAAATGACCAGTACGCAGATAGCTGTCTATTCTACCCTCTACATGTAGCTTCAAGCATTTAGTTGAATGACTCAGCCATATCCTCTTATTTGTCCATTACTAAAAATTAGAGTCTATCTTATTTAAACACAAATCACATCGCCGACCATGACTTATGGAGCGATTGAAATGACGAGGCGAGATTTTCAAGTCCAAGTCGATTATACAGATCCGCAAGAGATACCGAGAAAAAGGAGCGATGTACGTCGCTTTGACTTTTTGTTGCTGCCACAAAGTATATCCAAACAAGTACATGCTCGCCTGGCGTATTGCTCGGTATCTTACTGACTGTAGATTTTAAAGCTTCAAGAGCACGATCCGCGGCCTGTACCCTTTTGCTGGAAGTGTGTTGCATATATAGATCGCAAGCCTGGGTGACTGCGCTATCGAGGTTTTCAAAGGCTGTCACTAGTTTAGATCGGTTTAAGGAAGCTCGAGACGAACCACTCTCGGGATTTCCACGCATGAAGTCGAAATCCGTAAAAGTGGTATTAAATCGGTATAGTGGAAGGACTAAAAGCCTTAGCCTAAAACCAGTTACTAACCTCTCTCTAGGTATTTCAATTCCATAGATAGTTCATACATTTGTACTTGCTGCAACAGAAATTTGTTAAGAGGTTCATTCGGTCGATTGAAATAATAGCGGTTCACAGTAATCCAAGTATCCGCCAACTGCATCAAGGTAGAAAACTCTTTATTTCCATTTATCATATCATTGATCAGTAATAAAAGTATAGTGGCAAGAGAAGAGGCCGACGAGGTTGCATTGTTGCTCGAGGAAATCGATGCGTATTTGAGGCCTTCTATTGCCTTTGACTGGAACTGGAGAGCTTGAACAGCAATTGTGGGCTGGCTCAGTCGTATATAGCTTGCTGACACTGCTAGTAGAGCATACCGAACCATGACATTGTCATAAGCCAGCGGAAGGAGGATATCAGCGTACCCCTTTGAACCGTTATCCATTAAGTCGAGAGTTGGGATAATATATAAGAGAACTGTGACCAATCAGTAAAACATTATAGAATCAGTGTACTTATTCCTACAGTTGTCTAAGAGCGCTGCGGTTGAAGGAGTGTTGGGCCCTTCGACTCTATGAATTTTGGAGATTGAGGGAGAATTGGGGGAAGGAGGGATACCGCTTGGAAGTCCCTGATTTCTCGCGAAAATACCAGGAGCTACCTGTCCTGCAGAGAGATCCACTGAAGGTCGAGAAGCATTCTGGGTGACTAAAGCATGGAAGCATCGCTCCCAATTGGCCGCAGTTGTCCGTGCCTTTATTTCCAACTGCCGCAAGCGGAGTACTTCATTTTCCAAGGCTTCAATATAATCTCGTGTGCGTTGTCGATGAACTCTATTACGATGACTTTAAGCAAAAGATCCTTAGTTCCAAATTGGTAAGTGGGAGAAGCTACCGTTGTGCTTGAAGGACTTGTGCCCTTCTTCTCTGTTGCAGATCAGCTGCTCCTTCCTCTAGATTTGTGCTTCTTCCCCCATCGTTGTCTACCACCGAAGAGTCAACCCGAGGGCGGTTGGTGTTTAAGATGTGCCCGCCGGTTTGTAAAGGCAGAAACTCTATATTCCCAAGGAATCTCCTCTGCCGATCCCGGAGGTTATCGCGCGTGGCGGACTCTTCAATTTCTCCTCGCATCCCTAGCTGCGAATCTTATTTAGCAACTGCCCTCAGATAGTGGTTGACTTGAAATCCAACCACGTGCGGACCACGTGAATTAACGGATCAATCCCAGAAATTGACAACATGAGCTTGTGGAGCCAGGCTGGAGCAGCGCAGATTGGGGAGATTTCAGTCTTGCAGACAGCTTCAGAGCGTGCGAATCCACTCGTCGTCTAACTAGAAGTAGCTAGCAAACTACCTTTCCCCGGAATATCTGTTGTTGATGAGACTCCCCTATGTCTCGATCTTGGATGCGCTGCAGCTCTCTTGCTGGCGTGGAAACTACACCTTACGGTGAAGGATGATATAACTTGTAACTATACTGTTAATAAGCCATACTGCGGCTCGCTTGCCAGGTGCTGCACCAATCGGAGCCCCTTAATTACAATAATTTCGTTTGGACTTGCTATTTCATTGGCTTGTCAGATTAGTCTCCCTCAGTATCCACTTAGATGCGACTTTGCTTTCCCGATAGCTTTTAGTACCCAGTGATACTAGCTCTGGTCACCTTTCCGAACAGAAATAGATTTCTCTATGTCAGTATTGGCATGTGAGAATCTCCTGTTATAAAATGGATCTTAAACTGTAGTGTGAAAAATGGGGTGTACTACGTCAAATGTGAATATCGCAAAAGCGATACGGAGATGTCACGTTATTTCGAGGAGGAGAAAAAGCGTTTGTGAGAGAGATTGATAGGCATGAGTTATCGGATTTACTGTGTATTAGATTAATATATTGAAATAAAAGACTTAAAATGATAATCGACCTTATAAATACGTAGAAAAGTAATATTGATGATTTCGGTGTAGAATATGTCCTAAAATGTATATATATGAGGCATTACTATGCTAGTCAACATAGAACAGAGATTCGCTTTTATTTACAGCTATATAGAGAGCTATCCTGTAATATGTATATACAATTTCACTACACAACCAGCCCCTTTCCTCTTCTTCTACGTACTAAACTGCGCCCCGAAATCGATATAGTAATAACCAGCAGGTGCACTAGCTGGAGCCGTGAAGCTCGTGATAGCAGCATTATTAACAATTTGCTCTCCAGCCGGATTTGTGATCCGAATCGCTAGTGGAGGATTAAACGGACCCGTTCCTTGAGGAATCGTCCAGCTTCCATATCTCTCCTGGGGTCTACTGCTAGTGTAGTTCGGATCATGAATCAATGCTGTCCATGTAGTTTGTCCGGAACCCTTGACCTCCAATGTGGTTACGGAGCCTAACCCGGCGGTGTTTACAACAGCGAGGGTGAAGTAGTATGGTCCACCACCATCGTGGAGCCAGAGGTAAACGTTTCCGGGGACGGGGCAGGGGACACGTTTGTAACGAGTCGGTATCACACCGTTCGTGAGGGAACCACCGCCTTGAAGACGACCCATTGCTATATCGGAGAGATCAAGATGGATGCTATCTGCAGGAAGAGGGCATCCGTATTTAAAGTCGATCTCGGCGCAGTGGTCTGCTCCTGGACCACCTGGATAGTATTTTAGTAAGTTTCTTTTGGATCCTCTAGGTATGTGGAAGATTGAAATTACTTACAACACCACTTCGAATTCGCATCGCACGGACAGCTATCTACAACCTCGAGGATAATAGGAGAAGTGTACCCCGCCTCTCCTTGGGCGTAATCAGTCCCATCTGGTTTTGTCTGCACTAGTTCAAAGCATTCTCCACAAGATAGGTAGTTATCTAGGTCGCCGCTGAGAGAATTCCAGAACTATGATGTCCGTTAGTTTTGCTCTTCTTCGAAGTATAATAGTGAAGTAGAGAAGAGAAGTCTCACCTGGGTATAATAATCTCCATTTGGAGCAGCAAAATTTCCACGCAGAGTCAAATCTGTGGTCGTAGGATCTTGACACAGAGTTGGGTACGCTGTACAGAATGCACTGCACGTAGCACCAATTTGAGGATCAATCCAGCTAGAGTCGGCACTTCCTTTCGTGCATAAGCCATACAGACCAAATCCACAAGCACCACCGCTTGTAAGACCAAAATGCGTAGATCGCTAATTATTGTTAGCAAGTGACTTGAAGCGCTCTCCAGACGTATCGGTGTTCGATACAAGGTACTTGAAGGCCACTTACGCTGTAATGCCAATCCTCATTGTCACCAACAGAGGTAGTCTCATTGTACATGGTGCCAGACTTGCAGTCTGCAGATGGGGGTGAAATACAACTACCGCATTGTGATGCAGGGTAATCACAGTCTTCTGAGGTTAAGACATTTTCGCAATAGGCCGGACAGCAGACGTTATCGACGAGACTCCAAGCACCACAGGAGTTGGCAGCAGCAGACGGATACGGGGATTGATTGTGACTATGTGAGCTATGTAAGTCATTGATATAGGACATCGTGATAAATGCCAATCGGCTATATAGTAGAGCTATCGCCAGAGAACATCGGTGCCGGCATAAGAGTTACATACCTGGTAGTAGGGATTGCGACGGAAGTCGTGTAGATGGAGCCTGGAGGTGGTGGACCAGCACTCGTAGTGGTTCTAGTGCTACTTGTCGTAGACGAGCCTCTCCCGGAGGTTGTTGTAGAACTTGACCGTGCCGTAGTTGTAGTCCTACTGCTCGTCGCGACAGTCTAATCGCACGGTTTGTTAGTTTATAGCGAAGCAGGCACGGAATTATTGTTAACAGATGGTTCATACTTACAGAACTAGGTTGCTGGCATTGGTAGTAAAAGTCGTTAATCACAACGCATTGAAGGGGTGCCTGACAACAGGTTGCACCAGTGAAGTTGATTCCTCCACACTGCGCCCTAAAAATTGAAAATATTTATCAGCATATTAACATACCTTGGACTAACAAAGTTTTTACCATTCAGCAGCACAGGCTTGTGCGTGCACAGTTGATACTAGACCAGCAATGCCAGCCAAAGCCAAGGCAATTGACTTAGACAACATGGTATTTGCTATCAAGGATGACTTTTGCTTCAAGCAAGATACAACTATCTTACATAGGGAATACAAACATCACTTTATATTCTCCTGTTGAGATCCATTTTTCCGGAACTTATCCTCAAACCAAGTATAGTACGAGGGCTAGAATATCTTTTAATGAGGGGTTACGTACCACTGTCAGTCTAGCAGAATCAAATCAGTCAAGCTTCCAACTTTAAATTTGTTATCTTGTTCCAGTGGCAGTGGACTATGCCCGGCAGCGAAGCCGAAAAATAGATTAATATATGGTTCAGAATGATAGTTCGGAAAGGACCTTCCGGGAAACGTGTGGGGAGGACAAAAAGGGGTCGTGAGCGGCCCGTCACCGCCGAGAAACGAGCTGGCGGGGTGCATGAGAAACTTCAAGCTATGATGCTTTGGGGAAGAAGTCGGATAGTATATCTTAGATGGGATGAGTATCTGGTGATAGGCTTTCTAGCTTTAAGAGAAAATTCTGACGGAGCTCTTTGTACAGGGGACCAGGATTACCAAATACATCCCAAAGGCTAAGCTTTGCAGCTTATGGTATGATTTGTGAGACTTCAGCCCTCTTAACCGACCTGGATAATATAAAGATGCAGCAGCCTATCGAAACTTGCGCATCATTAATTTGGCATTGAATTTATCCTTTTCTTCCCCGCGTAATCCCAGAAAGACCATCGGATGGAGCTGTAACGTTTCTCGGCTCATTTACAGAATATAGATCCTGTTGTCCCCCAGTACTTCTATAGCATCTTCCTACATGAAGCTTCAGTTCTAAATAACTAGCTATTCATCGTTTAATACGGCTTCAAGCGGCGGATTGAGCTTGACTCAAATGCTCAAGGCTGCAGTTCATGTACATCTTTTCCTTTTTCTACCCGAACACATCTGAATGTAGGTAGCGTTACACCCAATATGTACCAGACTGTATCAACGGCCAACTCAACTCTAGGTTTATTTCCTTATATCGCCACCCAATCCCCGAGTCGGAGGATGAGAAGCTGAATGAAGCGAATTTAGCGATAGTTGGACGAGGATATAAGTATTATTCCGAAAAGATCTTGATTTAAACTTGAAATATTCAAGAAAATAAAAGAATAGATCTTAAGCTTGGAGATACCTGATCTATTTTCTTGGCCAACTCAGGTTTTATGACCATGACCATCCTCGTCTTACACCCGCTGGACACTTTAATCAGTTACACCGAGCATTTTTTTTAGAATACGTTTGCTCTTTGTGTTCATAACACGAGCCTCCCACTGTAGTCTCTAATTTTTCTAAATTTTCAGCTCCAGAGTTCTCAGCTTTGCCATTATAAATCAGCGGACAAGATTAGTTAACAACATAGCTTATTACCAGTGAGATTAACTGCATCGTAATAAGCTCATAGTTATAGTAAGAGTTATTCATTATACTTAGTGGTATATACTCTGCAACGCATTTCCATTTTTGTAGCAGGGCCAACCATAGTGAATACCAAGATGCCAACGCTCCCGCTCATGTCCCGCCAGCTCTGCAATTCAATGATGTATCGTTATAGTCAAATATCAGTATATTATTAAGCAGTTATTATTCAACCGACTATATATTGAGTCCAATTATCATTTCCGACGCCGTTTATACAGAATTTGTAGTTAGCCGCATGTCCAAGAACCAAACAGTTCCCTGCGAGGCCGTACTTTCTACTAGTCCTACATAGGAGAGCACAAAAGTCTACTAAGTGGGTCAGTTATTACTCAACGGGAGCTAAAACGTGAAACTGATTTCTTTTCCTTTGGATGCATGCATCTGGTTCTTGACCTTCGCGCTTGTTCATTGTTAACAGTATTGTCTATACGCACATATTCAAACTGAGGTTTTGATATCTTTATTGTGATGTATAAGACTTAACTTCCGCGATCTATTAAATTGATTGACTTTTCACTTACAACGACGTCGGAAGATCTTCTAATCTTAACTCTGCAAGGATACTCAACGTAAGCTCGTAAGTTCAAAACTACTCGAGTTTTCAACTCTAGTAATGAGGGCAAGACATGATTGTTCCGATAGACTATTAGCACTCAAGCATCCTAAAAGACACTGAGCAGTATTACCTAAGGCGTAAGTTGTATAAATCTAAGAAGAGAAGATATTCCATTGCTTTTATGTTGCTGTTGTATCTACATGAAGCGGTGAAACTCGGGATTGCCTAGCTTGTTTCTCCACCGCTCTCCATAAAAGATTAAAGCTCCAACAGGGAAAAAGAAGGCAAATAAAATTGCAGCAAAAGTGAACCATGCCCAAAAATATCCAACCTTGTCTGCAAATGGTAGGGTAAAAAATCCGACAACAAATGATAGGCCACGAGACAAATTGAATAGAACACCTGTTTCCGGAGTCTGAGGTTTGTAACAATCAGATACATAAGAATAGAGGCAGGTTGAAGCGATCTGGAGTCCAAATACGCCTGAAGATTATTAGCGTATAATAGGTATAGAGGGACCGCAATTAACTTACCAACGCTTAATCCTACAAGTGGTGGTACGAAGCCAGTTTTCCCGACACAGGCGCCAAAGATTATGATTCCAGCCGGCATGAAGAATGCAGACAGAGTCGAGAGGTAAAGTCTGAATTCAGGCTTGCGAATATCGTTGTTCTTCTTTGCCATGCGAAACATGATATAGTCCGAGAGCCTACCCGCACACATTTCACCTAACACAGAACCGATAATCAGGGAGATACCAAGGCAAGCACCAATAGGGCCGCTCTTAAGATGATACTCCTTTGTGTATATGGTTGCAAGAGAGATGGCAGGTACGATATTAATGAACGACCAGGACCAAATGTAGTACCAGAAGGTGAAGCTGACTGAAGGATATTTCAGCATGTAGAAAGAGTGCATGAAATCATCTGCGCGTAGTTTACGGCCGGGAATTAGATTGCCACGGAAATTGAAGAGCATCTCCCAATAGGTGCGTTCGTGTGTTCGAGATGCTAGGAATTCGGGGTCTCTGGAGAAGAGGGTTTCAGGAAACAAAAACAGCGCAACGGTGAATGAACCAGCAACCACGATAGCGCCTAACCAGTAGTCCCATTGCCATCCTGCTGCTTGACCAAGAAAGCCGCCGATAAGTGCGGCTACGTGCGCCCCGTTGGTGACAAAGATGACATACACACCTGTTTTCTCTCCTCTTTCATGGAGAAAAAATATGTCGTTGACAACGGCAGTACCGACGGACATCATCCCGCCAAATCCAAATCCTGAGATGGCACGTGTTCCCACCAACGGCCCAAAGCTAGGTGAGCAGGCTGATCCAATGCTGCCGACTATGGTCATCAAACAGGCCATCAGCGTAATTGGGCGACGGCCGTAAACGTTGGTCAATGGAGTCCAGATAAATGACTGGTTCTACTATTAGCTACAAACACGTACTTTGATCTTATGTCTGTAAAGACATACCGAGACGCCTCCCATAATAATTGCCGTGGTGGTGCTGTAAGCAGCCACTTTCGAGTTCTTATGCATTGCTTCGCTGAGAAGCACCAAACTTGGATTGATTACAGCTGCATTGAAGGGGCCGAGGAAGGCCATGAAGCCAACCTGAACAAGAACTGCCCATTTCAACCACTTTGGCCAATTCTATACCGAGTCAAAATCGGCGCGTAAACCATGCTGTGCTCTGCAAACTTACCAGAGGGTCATCCTTGAAGTTGCTAGGCTGCGGTACTAAAGGCAATCCGTGCTGGTCTACCCTAAGGGCGACGTCGCTCTTGGAGCTGCTGTTTTCTTCATCTTTCTCAAACGCGGAAGGCTGCAGATCCTTTTCATCAAGCCCCGGCTGCGACTCTGCGTGCTCGACCTCGGGTTTACCGATATCCATAGACATAGGAGTTGAATTACACAGCTAAGGTCTGATTGAAGATGAGAAGAAGAGAAAAGAGGAAAAAAGAAGGTAACGAAGGGGATGTTGTGATACAGCCAGCTGGTGAGGTTGGCAGATCGATCTACCCCGTTACTTGATATAACCCCCTGCTGAAGCTCGCCCGGCAGGCTGCTTCCCCAGAGTAGACGTCGTACAATGATGCACGCAAAGAGCCCGGGTACATGCTTCCACCGTGGCGGCAGGTCTTTATGCCGTTTAGCCCCCGTTTAGAGTTCTCACGCAGGGAATCTAACAGCGTGCCAGCGACCAATGCTAGATGCAGCAGGACGAAGTTATTTCCCCGCGTTTGTGGAGATGAGAGGAAGCGGAGCCCCGGGCGGCCAATCTCTTCTCCACAGTGTTCCGCCACGCTGTGCAACTGCCGGTAATCCAGTAACAGTAATCAGCATCATACACGAGCCCTGCCTCAACGGCTCAACAGTGAGATCTCTTCTCTGCTGAGATTGCTGCTGTTGCATTCTTCCGAATCTCGACTTCCATCTACATCTGGATCGCCCTCGACATATCCCCCCTGGATGCATGCCCCCGCGGCCGACCGGGTTATCGCCGTCCATGGATCTTGTTGATAGCAAGAAGAAGAAGCGTCGGATTCCCCCAAACCTTCGCAGGCGTGCGCTCGTTAGTTGTGACCGCTGCAAACAGCGCCGCGTTCGATGCATTCGTCCTGGAGAGACCGACGAGAGTGAGGAGCCTTGCCAGAACTGCGTCGAGAGTGGCGTCAAGTGTGAATCGACACTGCCGCGGAAGCAGCGCATCTATGGCAGCGTAGAGAACCTCAGTGTGCGCTACCGAGTGCTTGATGCTATCGTCAGGGGTCTCTACCCCGACCGCGATACCAGTGATCTCGAGACCTTATTCTCCATAGCAGAAGCAAACAACATACCTTTACCTCAAACTACTGGACAAAGTTCTAATGAACATGCTCTATTTCAACCTTCATCACCCGTTGATAGACGAGCTACTGGTGTTCTGGATTCTCCCAGCGCCCCGTCAACGGGAAATGACAATGTCAATCCGTTCGAAAGTCATCCAACCAGGGTCGTAGAGGAGAAGCTCGTTCCGGCACCACACGGTGCTTCTCATTATATTGGGCCCTCAAGCTCCTTTAACTTTGTAGTCATGGTAAGAAACATGGTTGCAGAGTATAACGCAGCTTCTCGGACACATGAACCAAATGACGAGCAAGTATCTTTGCGAGCGGACTTTGTGCGGCTTCGAGCAAGTAAAGCACTCGAACCTCATGCTGTCAGCGTAGAAGATCAAACTGGAAATCAGAAACGACAGGATCGGTATTATCTCAATGCGCCTGGAGATGTGGCCCAGAAAAAAGCAAAAGATGCTATCCGAACATTTCTTCCAACCAGAGACGTTGCTGACGCATTGGTTGAGGCATACTTTGATCGGGTGCACCCAAACTACATGATCTTCCACCGAGGAGCCTTTCAGATCCGGTACGAGTCACTCTGGGCCGACGAGAAGAAGCCGATACAGGAATTTGAGACAGGGTTAATATGCAGTGTGTTCATGATGTTTGTCTTTGGAGCCCAAGCGCTTGAGCATCATGATGAGCAAAAGTCGATACAGGTGCAGCGACGATACCTGGATCTCGTGCAGTGCCGGACATACCAACTTCTTCATACCACTAGTCTCCTTAACGTGCAAGCCCTCCTTCTGCTTCAGCTACACCAGCACAATGCTACGGAGAGAAATACATCATGGATGCTTCTCGGATGTGCTTCGCGCATGGCAGTCGCTCTTGGTATGCATCGTGAAGGAGCCACGGGTGGATTTGATTCTATTGAAAGGGAAGTCCGGCGCCGCGTATGGTGGACAATATACATCTTTGAACAGAATCTGTGTACTATCCTCGGCAGGCCCTCTGCAATCGACGATTCCGAAGTCACTATCACATTACCCAAGGAAAACATCTTAGATGGAGGTGATTGTGTCCCTCCAGGATATATAGACTACGCACTCCGTTTGGCTAAGCTCACCGCTGAGATCAAACGGAAGGTATACGCTGCTTCAAGTAATATGACAGTTGCCGAGACGCCCGATACCTCCATTGCAAATCATCTCCTAGCAAAATTGGAATCTTGGAACCACAGTCTACCTCCATATATACAACTTGAATTCCTTTCTCCCGTCCCTAAACAACGTCGGGCAGTGCTTCTACTTCACATCCAGTACCATCACGCACAATCTCTTATTACCCGGCCTTTCATTTTGCGAAAAGCGAGGATCCTGGTAGCCCGCCAATCAGGTAAAAAGGTCAGGTCTTCAGAACTTGATACTGGTGAACTGGAACTCAGTTATGCTTGTGGCACATCTGCTCGGAAGGTCGCCGTTCTCCTGCAGCAGCTTGCCACAGGTGGTATGTTCGAAGGTATTGCATGGATAGATGCATATTATCTCTACCACTGTATACTTGTCTTATCCCTTGAATTCTTAGCTCGTCCAGCAGGTCAAAGGGATACATTAGAAGATGCAGCTCGCAAAGAAGCTGTTCGCGATGTAGTCGATGCGATTCGGAACATAAAGCTCTGCTCCACTTTTAAGATCCTGACGCAGGTGGCTATGCAGTTAGCCAAGATTGTTGGCATCTTTGATGACGCTACCACAGATAATTACCAGGAAGCTGAAGCCACCGGTAGTAGGGCCTCCCAACACCAGCAAATCCCGGCAACTACAGACCCAAGGCAGCAGGGCGATGTCGACAATATGATTAACCAATGGTTCCAAAACGAGAGCATGAACCACTTGCCCTGGGACATCTTTGGGGATGATAACTATGGGATATTCAACGATTTATATAACCCTGATATGCCAATGACGAGCACATTGAGTGGTTATGTAGCACCAATTGAGGGTGACTTTACAAGGAGGCCTTTCACGGGTTCACCAAGTATATATCCGGGATGGAGTTCTGTTGAAGAGTCGTATACACAGTCTAATAAGAGTAGCAGTGGCGGATTCAGTCCAACTAATAACACGAAGGGATAATGTATTTAGAATTGCTCGCCCAATGCAACCTATGACACAATAAGAAAGGATAAATGCCTGTCTGGCCCTGTACTAGAAACAAAAAAGAATTACTGATATGTTATGAAGCTTATGTTCCATATTGCTGTATGTAAATTCAGCCAGATTATATATCTAAAGACATTCTGCTCTGGTAAACAATCTCAACCTATGCTTTTAAGCTAACCTGTTCTAAGCTCGGCTTCCCAAACGCAGCACTGTCCAAATCAGTTCGCTCCTGTCTTTCCAACTTCGAAACATACTTGTCTAGCTCTGCATATGCATCATATCCAAACAACTCGTCCAGGAACTCCTTCTGGCTACGAATATTCCTGTGACCCTCCCATATACCCGGATGGCTCAGAAGATACTGGTCCCTATCAGCTTGTTTCTCTCCGTCGGGCATCTGCGTAAAGTATCGCGATCCGATGGATGCATTGGCGACCTTGGCTGTACGCTTGATACGGAGCTGCTCGTATGCCTTGAGTACCTTGGGGAGGGTCTCCTTGGTTGGATATCTCTCAAGAAGGCCTCCTAGGATGGCAGAATCCTCGATACCCATAGCAGCTCCTTGTGCGAGATATGGTGTCATGGCGTGAGCGGCGTCGCCGATGAGGCAGAGTTTCTGGGAAGGGTGCACCCAACTTGGGAGCTCTTCGTGAGTGTAGAGCTAGATTCACATTAGTAAGACAAGCAAAAATTAGGGAGGTTTCAACTGACTCTCCATTCTAAAACTTCATCGACATACTCCAACATCTTGTCGATTCTATGCAGCGTCAGTTCGGGTGCTAATAGAGGGATGTGGCTTCCAAACAAACCTTGGGTCCCAATTTTTGAAGCTAGCGCGGACTTCATGGTTATCTCCAATCTTCTGATTAACTCCGTCGGGCATGTTAACATCGCATCTATACCTTGTCAGCATCTACTCGTTCAAGTATAGATGTCTTCGTTACATACGTAAAGACAAAATTTATAAGCGTCTCCTCAACTCCCTCTAGAAGATAGGAAAGGATTGTCCCATAAGGACCAATCCAATGGTTGTTTCGGGGAACCGTAATCAGTTCCTCAAGCTCTGGAATTCCTTCCAACTTTTTCACCGGGAGAGTAACCCGATAGACCATCTGTCCAGTTGGAACTGGAGGGCCAGGTCTTCCCATAACTATCTCACGCGCCATCGAGTGAAGGCCTTATATTGTTAGCACGGTCAACGCAACTGTGTATAGACTAACCATCTGAAGCAACGATCAAATCACCAGCGAATACATCCCCGTTTTTAGTGGTAAGTGATGGTGCGGAAGGATCGATCTTTACGACTCTGCTGTCTAAGTGGATCTTACAGCCATATTCCGTGGCAGCTTCAAATAAGCCTCGGTGGAGATCGGCGCGGTGAATGTGCCTATACTCGTAAGCTTTTGAAAAGTGATAAGAATAGTATTGGAACATCCAAACTCACCAGTATGGTGACATATACTCTTTATGAGCTGGTTCTTTCAACGGACACTCCACCAAAATTTGACCATTCTGCCAGCGCATCATCCGCAAGTCCACCGGTTCAGTACAATACTTTTCAATGTATTGGTCGACGCCGAGCTTTCGTAGAATTCGAGACGAGTTTGGTGAAACCTGGATACCAGCACCGATATATGATATGGCAGGAGCGCTCTCGATAATTTCCACAGTGTGCCCTGCCTTGGCCAACGCGATGGACACTGTGAGGCCAGCCAGGCCACATCCAATAACAAGAATATGCTAATTCCATGTCAGTAATGTATAGGTCTAGCTATAAGTCCAGTATACCATTGTGCCGGAAAACTTCAAGTTTGTCTCTGAAATTCTGTGAACTACAAAGTACTTTGAAATTGTAGTATGAAGATGGAAGTTTGCCAAGTGCCAGGTTAATAATCCGACAATCACAGACGTCTAGTGTTATATCTCCGCAGAAGCTGCCGCATAAACGCAGGTCCATCCCTGCTGGTGCCACGGATCGATGCATTCGAGACAATGCTTTACGATCTGTACTCAGAAAGTCAACCTCGAATACTCGGCCTAGCAAACCCCTCAATATCCGAATAACTCTGGGCAGTTTCCATGGAACGAAGCTGCATCTCATGGTGCAGAGTGCAGCGGGAGGGTTACTTTAGTGGGGGCAGGAAGCATGTATTCCTGTGCACATTGGTACCGGAAGCATGCTTTCGTCTGGCGATTGGTCCGCAGCTCATGCCGCCACATTCCCAATAGGAGCCCCAGCTTCCTCTTGTACGAACATCAGTAGGTCCAACTGCTCTCAGCTTAAAATAATACAGTTGCCTGCCTAGGTATATAGATTATGCATACTGAAAGGTCTCTTTACTAGTTGATTTCTTGCTATCTACTACCGCTTTTCCCAGCCAAGCTTTAAGCATCATGGGGAGCCTTCCTGACCAGTGCTGCGATATTCCGCCTTTCAAATCCAACTATACACCCATTGGCAAAAGGATTACTCTTGATGTGAAAGGCAAAACCCCAATCGAGGTGTACCTAACCGGCCCTTCAGATAGGACTCACGCAATTATCGGCCTCTATGGTTTGTCAAATGTATAATTCTAACAGCACTAACATTAGTTAACGTCCTTTAGATATTTTCGGCATGCACAGTAACACCCTGCAGGGTGCTGACTATCTTGCCAAACAATCCGGATACCAAGTGGTTGTACCAGATTTCTTTCGAGGGTGGAGTTGGGATGTCGACAACATACCACCCCGGGAAGGGAGACCATTCTTAAACGCCAGGATCCAAGAGCGTGGGTCTTGGGATCTGGTGAAGCCTGATTTACTAGAAGTAATCAAATATCTTGAATCACAGGGCAAAACATCCCTTGGCGTAAGAAAACTCTTAATATGAGAACCGTAGGCTTAACTAACACAATAAAGGCATACGGACTCTGCTTTGGCGCCAAGAAGATTGCCCAAGGCGCCCACCTTCAGCTTTTCAAAGCAGTGGTGTGTGCTCATCCGTCTTTCTTTGTGCCAGAAGATGCGG
This sequence comes from Xylogone sp. PMI_703, assembly GCA_021399445.1. Taxonomy (NCBI): domain Eukaryota; kingdom Fungi; phylum Ascomycota; class Leotiomycetes; genus Xylogone; species Xylogone sp. PMI_703. The sequence goes on from JAJTUQ010000003.1 coordinate 6,331,275, forward strand.
ATAACATTTCTGTTCCCATTGCTCTATTGCCCAGCGATGGGGAGGATAAAGTCGTGATGGATGAGTTTTGGGCTCGAATACAGAAGAAATCATTTGCAGACAAGTGCTATCGAGAAAATTTTGTAAGTGCATAATTCATGTGATATATGCATCGACTAATTCGGAGAAGCATGATGTTCATCACGGATTTGCCTCGGCTCGATCGAACTGGGACGATCCGCGACTTGCGCAGAGAGCCCGGGATGCATATAACATCATGACAAAATTCTTCAAGGAGAGGCTATAGACACATGCTATGTATCAAAAATAAAAAGTTTCACACGTTAGAATTGTCCGATTATGTTGTCTAAGGCATTATTTGCAGATGATTAATCCAAGTACTCGACCCAGAGCAGCTTCAGACCGTCAACATATCCTACAATTCATCATACTTAAATTGTCTTGGAATCTGGGAATAGCTCACATAAATAGCTAGCCATGTAGTGATTATAACCATAGGGTGGGACATGCAGTAGTTTACTCTGCACTGATCATAGGCCCATAGAGGATGACCACGAGGTAGGAAGCTGGCCACTTAAGAATCATCTAACCACCATTCATAATGTGATCTTTATGATAATCACAAGTAGATTGAATATATACAGGGTGTATGATATATTAGAAACACTCCAAGCAATTAGACTAAGGTTTTCAAAGCTAGACTACTTTCTAATCAGTGTTTGTCATGTCTACACATATCTATCTTGGATATCTAAGAATTTCAGGACTTTCTGCCTCAGTTCTGAACAAGTTGATATATAATTTCAGTCTGTCGTAGGAACGACGCTCCATCATCTGCTCCATCTCTCCACGGTTCCCAACACTCACCAGAAGAGCCACGACGTTCTGCTGAAATCCGGCAGGTGGTGATTTGTGCTGGATTTTCATCTGCATTCTCAGCGTTACTCTCAGCTATCCAGTCCACTTCAAGCAACTCCTGCCACTCCAAACCGGCTCTTTCGACAGTGATTTCATCCATAGCAGCAAGAATAGACTGTGGCTCTTCATCGCCATACAGTCGTTCCACTACCGTTAGGAAGTGCGCCCAATCAATCCCAGGTGGCAAGTAGATCATATAAAGCCGACGCTTGAGCGGGCAACCGAAATGTGAGTAGAGGCTTCGTGAATGGTTGCCAGAGTCTGAGGTAATGCCGAAGAGCAAATACGTTTCTTTGGTTTCGTTATCCCCGTAGACTTTGTCGTGATATTCGTCCTCTCCCTCCCATTCTTCATCCCATTTAATCGGCCAGTCTGGAGGAAACCATTGGGGGTGCTTTTGGTAGAACTTCACACTACAACTCCACTGGGATTTCTTATCCTGAGTCTGCGCATGATGGTGTCTTTCATCTTCTTCTCTATTCTCTTTGTGAGATTTCAACACTACTCTTTCCAATTCTTGCACATTTAAGACTGTTTCAGCGGCGTCATCTTTTATTGAGAGGGTAGAAGGCGAAATTAAACCTTGACGGAAGACCTGCTGTCCTTGTCGATTGACTAACAATATTCCGTTAGAAGGAACGATGTTTTTGGAGTCCGCTGCCATTTCTAAGCAATACTCTCCTTTGCTTCAATGATAGCTTCCTTGAAAATTTATCAGACAGTTGGCAATACACCTGTTTATGTTTTTTACTATTCAATCGCTACTCTTCTGAAAGATGACAGCGTAAAGTTCTAGATTTGATAAAATTGGCGCATAATTACGCCGTTCTTACGAACAGGCGGTCTAAAATTAATTAAATGGCTTACTATTCCACCGGGTGCATCTTTAGTTTTCACCGCTATATAGCTAAAACTGCTTACCAAGCTCGCTATTATTACCTCCTTAATTGTATCATGCAGGCGTATTTCGGGGGCTAGGGGCCATTGTCCGTTCCAAACTTTAATGCAAATAAGCGTTTCCAATGGGGTCAAAGTGGGCATATAGGTATGTGGATAGAGCTTGAATTGAAGATTTCAGTTTATGTGCAGAGGCTGCAGATTATTTTTTATTAAAGTTGACCATCTGACACTCACTCGGAAACTCTCGCCTTTCTTGAATTAATATATTATTGATTTAACAAATTTTCGAATATCTAGCTATTTTTTATATATCTAACTACCTTATAATAGCCAGACTGTATGATAATTTATTTAAATATAACTAGCCCAAAACAAGGAGGTAAACAGTGGCTAAAGATCGTGGCCCTATGTGCCTGAGGCCTTAAAAAGCTGAAGCATGTAGCCTGTAGATAGAGTGCTCTACAGGCCACAGAGGCCAGGCTAGATTAAGTTAATAGTTGAATCGCATTGCTAGGTCTCTTCCTGTAGTACTAATAAATTGTATGCGACTGTGAGGTGAAGTCATACGAATTATGCGGGGTGGGGTCCGGAAACCAGAGGTTGCTGGTGCCCATAGATAAAGTGCCAGTGCCTTTAGCTCTGGCCATTTTTAACTCACTGTATGATTTCTCCGATTGCCGACTATTAGTTATCACTCCATCCCATTATGGTTCAACAGAAAACCGAAGCGCCTCATGCTGTCGGTTATATAACGTGGTCAATCAAGAAGCATCTTTCTGCCTCCAGAGTACGTATTAATCACTGTCTGCGCTTAAGTGAACTCGACTGAGCTGCATCAAATTGTATGACCATGGATACAAATCGCTCCAGACAAAAGAAAACGCGATCCAGGACCGGCTGTCTTACGTGCCGAGCGAGGAAAGTGAGTTAATAGGTCTCTCTTGAGCAGCTAAGTCGTTGAAAGCTCCTCGACTTACTTCTGAAAAATTATTAATATCGCGCTGTTGACCTAACATCAGCCGTTTTCTTAAGAACTGAATTATGGATGTAATAGTTGGATATACAACCTCGGGTAGTATCAGGACAGCATCGCTCTGGAGGATTATCATTATAGAAATCGGTTCGGCGAACTTGATATAGCCGATCTTCGCGAGAAGCGGTACTACCCCTGAAATTAATAGAACACCTCTGGGACATTGATCGACTACAGAGAAGCCCGCTAAAAGATCCATTCCCCACATTCAATTGCATTTTCACACAAATGCGGGGAATATGGGAAGTCTGGGGCAGATCGGGGTATCTCTCAGCGAGTGATGGTCAACAATGTAGATCCCCGCAGCGGTCAGCACTCCCACAGAAAACTCTAAATCAAATGCCCTTGCTGCCGTGATTACACCTACTAACTCTTCAACGTCCTCTTAGGTGTCATACACCTTTATTCAACAGTTCTGAAAATGGTGATACTAGGAAGTTTGAAAAGTAGTTGTGCCAGCGTGGCTTTAGTCTTGCTGGCATCTCCATCTTTTGTTCAGCCCTCACATTTATCAACAACCAAGATCATACCACCGAAGCAACTACCTTTTGGAGCTTCGCATCCAGTGGCACATGATTACGGATCCTTCTCCTGGCCGATCCACTTCTTTGCCGAAATTGCAGGTAAATCTTCACCATTGAACTAGCCCAGGCCATGATTCACAGTCTGAAATTTTTGGTTAAAGGTAACCTCAGCTCTCCAAATCACTTCTCTCAAGACATTGTTCGGCTTCTGTATAATCTTACGGGTGCTTGGCCACATGTTAGAATCGGCGGAACCTCTTCGTAAGTCATGGCCAAGACGTCGACAAACTCTGTATATCCGCCTGACTGAAAGCCACTAGAGATTACGTGACATATAACACATCACAGGAAATCTCTTTCCTTGTCACTGGCCAGTCATATAACGGGATTCCAATCGGGGTGACAATTGGCCCGGCCTTTCACGAGGGGATTTCAAATTTTCCTGGTGTCAAGTGGGATATTCAGGTTCAATTCACGAATGACACTGCTGCGGGAAGGGCAAATGGCGTGGAGTATGCCAAATCTGCTCTCCTCCATGCGAAAGAAAACTTGTACTCGTTTGAAATTGGCAATGAGCCAGATCTGTACCCTGGTCAAAACAAACCTGCTAACTGGAGCGTGTCTAACTATATTGCGGAATGGTTACCATACGCAGATCAAATATCCAGGGAAGTTTTAGCGGATAATCCTTATGGTCTAGACCACTGGAGACACTTCCAGGCTCTTACATATGCGGAGCCCGGAGGTCCCGGATACGACAATCCATGTTGCGCCGAACGTGCAATGATCAATGGATTCAACGTGTAAGTCCGTATAAGCGTCCTTGAAGATAGCAAGAAAATTTATTTAATGAACCTAGAGGCAACACCTTAAATAGAGGCATTGACGCTACTGGACATGTTAAGAGTGTCTCTGTCCACCAGTATGCCCAATTGTGTAACATCTCGAGTGGTTAATTCTAATCATATTCTAGCTATACAGTTGGAGAGGGATGGCAAAGGCTTCAGGGTATTATCGACTCCACTCTGTTCTTCTGTGGCTGACGCATACACTCTGTTCTTCAAAGGGTCACTTATGAATCACCCTGCGGTTATTGCTAATCTCTCCCAATGTGTTCCTCAATTGGAGAGCCTGAGAAGGTACAATGCCAATATTCCATAGGTATTTGGAGAAACGAATAGCGATGCCAGTAACCTAAACCAGCAACAATACTCGGGTGTGTTTGGGAGCGCTCTTTGGATGATCGACTACTTAATGTATGGTATGGTATTGGTAAGCGCTTCCTCCTATGACCTGTCAATCATGGTTATACTTTCCAAAACAAAGGAACTGATGCAAAGAACATAGGGCTACGATCGATTTAACCTCATCCAAGGCACGTTTTTTAGTTACACTGGTTGGGTCCCTGTAGAGTATGAAGGAAGAGCACCATACGTACGACCACCGTTGTATGGGCATATCGTCGTTGCTGATGTAATTGGGCGGCATCCGGAAATACAAGTGACTAACATAGACCTGAACCATTGGAAATTAGATGCATATGCCGTGTATCAGTGCAGAAAGCTCTCGAAGCTAGTGCTGATCAACCTGGATGAGTGGAATTCTACTACAACATATCCTAGGCCTTCTGAACGATTCCATCTTGAGCTACCTTCGGTCAACAAGTACGCCACAGTCAAAAGGCTTCAGGCTAATGGTGCTAATGCTGACGATAATATCTCTTACGGTGGACTCAGCTGGAACTATACGGATGGCCGTTTGGGTCGGTTTGGACGAAAGGCTAGTGAGATTGTACAGCGAAAGAACGGCATTTTTGAGTTAGCATTGTCCTCCTCTGAAGCTGTTGTTGTGAGGTTACATGATAAATAAAACTAAACTACACAATACATGTCACAAGTCTACCTCTATTTTTATCTCACTGAGTAGATAGAGATAACACGACTCAGTAGCTTAGATTAGGGAATCGCAGATTGATTACAACTATCTTTAACACCGAAATTTTCGTCTTCTATCGAACAGCTACCTCAGGGCTTCGATTTCCGAGCTTGCTCCATGTTCTCTCTCTTTAGTCGATAGGGCAAATAATCTTGCCCATGATTTTGTTACTCTCTATAAGCTTGTGTGTATCACTGATTTCCCCCCAGGGAAAGACCTTCCCAATGAAGACCTTAAACTTTCCCTCCTTAAACTGAGGGAGGCCGTGCTTGACAAGTTCATCGCGCAGTTTGCGCTGGTAAGGCTCATCCCTACTCCTAAGGGTTGAGCCTTCATACCTGAGTCGTTTAAAGGCCAGCAGCCGCAAATCAACGTCATCCGTCACCATGAATCCACTCATCAAGCCAATGAGCACAATTCTAGCATCCGTTGCCCCTATTTTTATATTTCCCGAAAATACTGACGGTCCGATGAGATCTACAATGATATCCACTCCCTTTCCACGAGTTACTTCTAGGATCTGGTCTGTCCAATTTGGATCATTTGTGTTGAAGGCAGCTGTAGCTCCGAGATTATTGACACAAAAATCGCATTTGGCTTGCGAGCGTGCAGTGGCGTATACAGCCGATGCCCCGTTGGCAATTGCTAGCTGAATGCCGCTGATAGATACGCCAGAGGTCCCCGCATGCCAGAGGATTGTCTTCCCAGGAGCAAAGCTGCCTAACGGGTACATGACTTTTACAGCAGTCATCCATGTCTAGTTAGAGTTCCATCGGCATATCTCTTTTTGCGGCCGGTATTGATGTCTCACCTCAGGAATACCTGCACACTCCACCCACGAAATATTTTCTGGTTTGTGAATCAACATGTGCGTTGAAACACAAATATATTGGGCGTAAGATCCTAAAAAGCATTATTAGTGCGTCCCACAATGACGATCCTTGAGAACTACCTCCATACGCCAAACCAAACACCTCATCACCAAGATTGAAGCTGTGATCATATTCATCCCCAAAACCCTCGATTATCCCAGAAAATTCGACTCCCATAATTCTGCCGCCTTGGGGAGGAACTGGATACTGGCCTTCGCGTTGCATGATGTCTGTTTGGTTTATGCCAAACGCCTTAATCCGGATCAGTGCTTAGGCGCCCACGGGCACTGGCTTGGGGAAGTCGGTGAAGTAGAGGTCATCAGCCGTTCCTATACCCCCTTTAATATCTGAGTAGGCATATCAGTAAAGCGCTGTAAATGTTATGTCACTATCGTCAAAGTTGCGGGCAACGCGGACTTACCGATAACGCGCATCGTTTCCGGCATTTTCATAGGAAGCAGGGCTACGAATAATATGAGATTTCAAGAATTGGAGAGTAGTGAGGGAAGGGTAGACGTGGTAGCCATGTTTCCTATCTACTCTACCAGCCAGCCCGCTCATCGTCAGCGTTGTAACGGGGCAGCAAATTGGTGTCGGTCTTTATCTTCGGCTTAAAGTATCATTTGACACACACAGTAGAGCGGGAGGATGAAAAGAGGCTGTGTTGTTTGACGTTTTCTTATTTGAGTTAGTATAATTTGCTAGTCTGATTAATAATTATGTTCTACTTGCGCCAGCTGGATTGTGTGCGGATCAGGATTATGCTCAGGCATTGCGTCTTGGTGCAGCCAATCATTACAGACTGTAAGAGATGTATATTGCAGAGCCTCACGGCAATGGACCTAGAGATCAACTCCTTACAACGCTTAGTATGTTTACTGAAGAATTGGCCTTCTAGTGCTGACAGTCTGAAATACGTAGCACTACAGTACTGGACTATTAGTAGCAACATTGATTTCTTAGCTCAAGGTTCGTTGCCGTGAGACTAATCAATACAGCACGTCTAGCATATGCAAGTGTAGGGGTTTATTTCTACAATTTGAGTTAGCGTACCGTACGTGTACATGCACGTATAATATTATATTAAAAGTTTTTAAACTTTTAACATTCCCCTAAATGTATTATTCTCTGTAAAAGTAATTAATTACTTCAATCTTTTTTCCCTCAAGACTGTTCTTAACATATTAGATAAAGATAATATACAGTTATTCGAAGGACGTTAAGGTACATTTTATGATGAGCGAGAACATAAGCCAGTACCTAACCCATTTGCCATATTTCTAGGGCAATATATGTTACACTCCGCTACTTTTCTCAATTAGCTCGATGCAGTTCGTAAGCAGCTCTGCTGCTTCACGAAGTAGTTCCCACTCTGCTTGTAAAAGGATATATCGTATAACTTTTAGCAGGCCACCACATCCATTGAGTCTATGATGAATTAATTCATCAGGAGACACAATTCTGTCTACGCGTAGTAAAAACGCGTTCATATCATTGATGTGACTTTTCAATGAGGTACCAGACGGCGCCAGAGCGGTCATTGGACCGTCCACAGCATAGCTGAAACACCAGACCACCAGAGCGGCAGAGTACAAAACCCAGCATCGGCTGGGGATTATGCTTTTCCTTGCTGCATAATCTGGAACAAAGTCATGTCCAGGGGGATATACTTCTCTAGGCGAACCCTTTGGCAGCAATACGGTACACAGATAGCGTATGGAATAAAATACAGCAGCTCGAGCATCTGTAGTTGGAGCCCATATATCTTGAATCCGCCTTCGAGCACTTCCAAAGTCCAATTTCGAAATAGCCCTCCCCAAGACTCGTTTTGCACCAGCAAATATTTGGCACTCTACAATGTCAGCATACATGCTGATCTGAGCAAGATGATATAACGCGATTCTGCTCTCTAGCACTAAATCTTTGTCAAGCTTGTATCCCAGCGAATCATGGCTGGTGCTAACTGCTTCTTTTTTGTATGACTGCTTCCATATATCAAAGGCTCGTGCTATCGATTTGCCCCATTTCCTGCCGGAGCTGGGTGCTTCGGGATCTATACCAAGAGATTTAATCTGCAAGTCTCGTTGGTTCATGTACCAGCTTACACTGAGCAGTCCGCACATTAATATATTTTTTCCAAAGTCGTTAGTAGGTACTTCCTGTCCATTCAAAATTCTCTGCAACCCCTCGAGAAATGAAATTGGCTTAATATGATTGGCATGAAGAGCCGACTTAATTCTTGCTACTTCAGTTGCACTTGTCGCAAACCATAGAGCGTCGTCGCATGGTAGCATGCATCTGATTTCATGGGTTACCATAATTGTAGAGTGTCCGAACATGGCTGCATGAGTTGCATCGATCATGAATGCTGCGAAAGCCACTCGCCGAGTTGCTTCTCTTGTGATCCAGTGCTCCCAAGAGTCATTAGGAGGAGATTCTAGCCCAGACTTGGAGTAGGCTGATTTCTCCTGGTATCTTGAAGGGGAATCAAGTATTGATCTCTCCGTCAACGCAATATCTCTTCTAAGCAATGTTATTGTAGTAGCATGATGAATATGTGCACGCTCGTGAAGATCCCTTGTCGAGAACATTTTCTCGTATATTTCGAGTAGAAGGAGGGCTTGGAAGACCCACAAACTCGCAGGATGGAAGTGAGCGTCACGGAATATTTCCCAGCGCAGATGCCGAGCGAGCATGTTTCCTATGTCGATACTGGCTTGAGTGATATCGGGATTGCCTCCTTTGTTAGAGCAAGATGCACCGACCATTATAATTGCAATGAGAAGCAAATTAGGTGCGCTATTGGGAGAGAACGTCGGTTTGTGCACTACAATGAAGTTAGCTCTGAGCTGTAGAACCATGGATAACCCAATCTGTGGGACTAGTCATTGATATACAAATTGGTAACTGGGGGTGAAAATTCCTCCAGAAGTTATTTATATATTTTTGCATCATTCCTCTGTTCATGAGATTAGAGAGGTTATGTTGGTCTCTACTAATCGTAGGCTGTGCTCCAGTAGAAATACTGTGATTGACCTCGCCGAATCCATTTTTGATCAGGTCACAAATCTCTTCATTCTTTGATTCTGACAGCATCATTAATGAATGATCTTGTTCTAGTAATTCAAAGTCAAGGAATGGTCTCTCCGAGAAATTTCTGTCATTAATTTCGTTCGCATTCCTCTTCGGTTGATACTGGTACTGCATGTTTGTGATAGGACTATGTCCGCTGTGAGCATTCATTCACAGAAGAGCTATTAGAGGAGAGAAGACTACTCACCTGGAAGTTACCTCAGGATTCAACGCCACTGGAGGCATTGTAGAGCTACTGCTAGGTATATTACCCTCGAATAGAAACTTTATAAAATCATCGGACATTGTAAATGGTGATCGATTGTAACCTTGACCCCCAAAGTCTGGCATGCTTCCTGATAGTGCCAACTCATCCTGCCAGAGCCCACACGTATCATATAAAGAACCATCCACATTTTGATCCGGATAGTCTGAATTAACGCTCATTGGCTGATTCTCAGTGTTATATCGGAAGCTAATATTTTGATCTAATAAAGTAGATACGCTTTGAGGAGTCGTATTAACCCGGTGTACACTTGATCCAGAATTGTAATTCCCCTCCAATACGGGCGAGACAATCGGTGTGGGTAAATCTATTTGAATATCCTGATCTGTGGTATGAAATGGTCCAGATGTTATGGAGGCGAGGGCTTCAATGTCAGTAGTAGGTGGTGGATGTGCAGGAGCAGTTAGATGCTGAGGACGGGGAGGTGACATGTCAGTAGCGGGCTGATAGTTCATTCTGAAGTTATTCTCAAGTTGCCTTTGATACTCTTTGTCACTATTGCTATGTCGATCCTTGTGGCGAATGAGTAAGTCTTCTCGAACAAAAGTTCGATCGCAATTGCGCATATTACATCTGTAAATCTGCCGTGGATTGTGATTTAACTGATGCCGATATCTAGACCGTAGTGAGTCCCAACGCCTTGAACGAAAGGAGCAGGGTTTGACAAGCCTCAGGCTATTCAAGGAATCTTGACTTACAAATGTTCTGCCCTGGAATAGACCCTTTCACATAGTGGGCATTTAAATGCTTTGGATGACCTTTTGCGTGCTCGATTTGAACCTCTGGACTCCATTCTATGGGAATCGAAACTACCAATAGACCCAGACACCCAACGCCTTTCAGTCGCTTCCATCCCGCAGTGTTGCATTCTCAGGAGTCGTTGCAGTGCAAAAGCTAATAGGTGATGAAGAATATAGTCGCATACTAGGGTAGTCTTGCCATTGAACACCGTCGAAATGCCACTGCATAAACACCAGCGCCTAAAGCTGCACGTGTCGTACCGCCTCATCCCCAATTACCCCATATTTCAGATCATAGTATGGGGTGCGGGATTTATGCCGGTGTCAGAAAGAGTGGGTTAATACTAGTGGCAATGATCAACCCAAAGTTCCTGCATCGGCCATCTCCCTTACACATGGCAACGTCACTTATTACTTTTGCAAATCTGAGTCCTCTTCGACAGCTAGGAATACATCCGTTGTGTCAGCTGTTATCTATGGACAAAAGGACTTGGTGTACATATATATGCTGCTGCTGTTTGATTCCGCAACCTAGCAATCATTGGAAGCTTATAAATAGTTTTAAATGTAGTACAGCAATCTTGTAACGACTCAGATTTGTCCAGAGTACCAGGATGGTATCTTTACACTGTTCAACCATTGCGTAAGAGCTTTGAAGGTAAAGCTTCTCATTTCTTAAAAGTTCACTGTTAAATTCTGCAATTAATACGAGGTTGGATTTGGATCTCGCATTAGGATTACTTACATCCTGAACTTCCTCTTCTGCATAAACTCCCTCAAAATGGCTACCCCTCACATAGCTTACTAGCGTGGGGTGCCCCATTTTCTTCATCAGGTGTTTTGACATAACTTGGTGAGTCTCACTGCGGGCTCGAAGATTAAGAAACCTGAAGTCAAATCCTTGCTCAAGCACAAAGAGTGGGATAGTGCCCTCCCCCTCTCACTTCCCCACGCTACAATTACCCGACCAATATAGCGGACAAGAGTATCTACTATGGGGTAAGACAACCGGAACCAGGTTTGGCGGACAACTATAGATGATTAATTTTATTTTGAGCCATCTGCTATACTGATGGGAAGATTCAATGCTTAGCTTTCGCCAGAGGACACGGCAGGATGGCAGAGAATATTCTCACTAGACTCTTTTCTCTCAAGGGGCGCACCGCCGTTGTGACAGGCGCAACAAGAGGAATTGGAGAGCAGATGGCTATAGCCCTTGCTGAGGCTGGTGCTGATATTATTCTTGTTCAGGTATGTCCATTACCAGGTTAATCTTCTCATACAAAGATTTTTAACAAGAAATCCTCCAGAGAGATAACAAGTTCTTGGGAACTAAGAATAAGATAGAATCAATTGGGAGAAAGGCGTATATCTATACAGCGGATTTATCTTCAGAAGAAGATGTCTCAAGCTTGGCAAAGTCAATCTTAGACGATGGACACGATGTCGATATTCTGGTCAATTGTGCTGGGATCCAACGACGCCATCCAAGTCATCTCTTTCCAAAGAGTGACTGGGATGAGGTAATTCCGAAATACGTATCCACGGCAATACTACGTTGTCACTAACCATATTTTCTATATCCTTTTAGGTGATTCAAGTCAATCTCTCCACTGTATTTACTCTCTGTCGTGATTTTGGAGCGTACATGCTCACTCGGAAGAGTGAATCCGGCCACCGTGGTAGCATTATTAATGTTGCATCTCTTGTTTCGTTTCAGGGAGGTCTGACAGTACCAGCATATGCATCAGCAAAAGGAGGAGTGGCTCAGCTGACGAAAGCTCTGTCGAACGAGTGGGCAGCAAAGGGCATTAATGTGAATGCAATAGCACCAGGCTATGTAGCAACAGATATGAATGAGGCATTAATAGCAGATAAAGATCGTGCAGCGAGCATACTAGCAAGAATTCCTGCTGGACGTTGGGGTACGCCGGAGGATTTTCAGGGAGCAGTCGTGTTTCTGGCCAGTGCTGCAAGTCTGTACGTATCTGGGGAAATCCTCACCGTAGATGGAGGATGGATGGGACGATAATAAATATAGCAATTTCTTGCAATATTTCAATTCCAAATACTATATTATACTATTATACATTTACATAAAGGCGTAGAGTGGTAAGATAGTGAGAAAAGGAGGTCATTCTACTCGCAAAGCTTGTAAAATGTAAGATGGAAATCCATTCTCAAAACGGTAATGTCTTTTGCCTCCTAACTTGAAATTTTATTAACCTCTTTAGGCTGAGGTTTTGTCATTCAATATTATGGCTTGTATATGACATTATATTGAATTAAATTTGTGAATGCTTGTTCTTTATTGTAGTCTACCATTCACGAATTGCTCCATCCGGACCAAAGAAGCTCTTTGGCTGCCAAGGCTCTGTGTCCTTTGCAATTCTCCTAACCATCTCCTCGTTGATCTCAATTCCTATACCCACCCCCGTAGGTGCCATAATATATCCCTCTTCTATATCGAATACGCCCTCATCGGCCAGATACGTGGTTAGGTCAATATCTCCTGCCTCAGTATTATAGTGCATGCCTAGGCTCATTTCACAAATAACAAAATTAGGTGTTGATAACGCAACTTGTAGCGATGCAGCAAATGCAATTGGTCCGAGTGGGCAGTGTGGTGCAATACCGACATCGTACGCCTCCGCCATCGTTGCTATACGACGAGTCTCGGAGATCCCACCTGCGTGCGCTATGTCAGGTTGAAGGATATCAACCGTGCCATCTTCCAGAAACCGTTTGATGTCCCACCGTGTGTAGAGTCGCTCACCAAATGCGATAGGTATCGTTGTCTGACCTGCGAGCTGTTTCAGAGCCTCTGGGTGCTCCATCAGAAGAGGTTCTTCAATAAAAAGGGGACGGTGAGGCTCAAGAGCCTTTGCCAGCTGTTTTGCCATGGGCTTATGCAATCGCCCATGAAAATCCAGCCCAGCGTCTAGACCTAGGGATTTAACGGTTTTTAACCTCTCTATGCATGAGTCAAGTACCGATGGTGAATCGAGCCAATTGGTATCTTCTGTAGCGTTCATCTTGACACACTTGAGGCCTTGTGCAATCCGTGCCTTTCTAAATACGCTGTCAGTGAGAATATGTTCAATTATTAAGATTTTGACACTTACGCGGCTACTTCGATATCTTTTGGTCGATCTCCTCCGATCCATGCATAGACTTGAACCTTATTGCGGACTTTGCCACCGAGGAGTTGGTGTACAGGAATCTTTAAGTTGCGGCCTGAAGAAGCAAATAACCTGCTCAGTATTGTTTTTGATAATGCCAATCTCCACTTAAGCCTTGAGTATTACCTTTCAGATCCCAAAGAGCAATGTCGATTCCTGAGAGAGCAGACATAAAGACAGGCCCGCCACGATAGAATCCGTGCCTCCACATAGTTTGCCAGATGTGTTCGATATCACTGCAATATATTAGAAATTACCAAACCAAACTGGGATCTGACACCTAGCTTACTCTGCCTCAGAGCCTATGAGACGAACAATCATCTCGTCCAATGCGCCCTCCACGGCAAGTGAATGCCCCTCCAGTGTAGCTTCACCCCAGCCATATCCTCCTAGTTCGTCTCTAATGAGCACAAACAACCAGCGAGGCTTAACGCGGAAATATTCAATGCTCTTTATTCTGGCCATGGCGGAAAATGCAGAAGTGGAAAAGATGCTAAAGCAGAAGAGCGATTAGATTGAGCTCAATGAGAATGGTGATGTAAGCAACTATGAGTAAAACGACCGAACATAAAAGATGATCTTGTCAGAGAAGAGCTTAACCATGGAACCTTACCGTAAGATCTTAACACCAATCCAGCCTAGAAGGACTCCGACGTGGGGAGCGGCGGGGGATTGCAAAAGTACTCTGCATAAACATGGCACCAAATTTCATTTAAAGCCAATGGGAAATGCTGGGAGTAAAGAATGTTCATGGTCTTGTGACTCTACTCCCGAAAAGGGACAGCAGCCAGAATAACTGTGAGCATGTTCAGGAGCTTCGAGTCGCAACGTTCGTGCGGAGAGCCTGCCTCCACACTAACAATGAACCACCACGCTATAACATGACCAGGAGAGACTCCACATGCTCTACCACCACGCTAATCTTTTGTTGGCTACTATTACTTGAGCATTTCTCCATGCTCAGCCCCAGTCACACGATCTGAACAGGCCACCCGTAAATTTGAGCGAATTTGCAGAGCAACGGCTCATAGTATTCATAATCACAAATAGCTTTGTTGTGCAGAACACAATAACTACAGTGCCTTTAACCTTAAAGACTAATATAGCTGTAAGAGAAAGAGTTGTAGGCTGTGTTAAAAGTTGTATAAGAACAATTCTTGCAACGACGAACACTGATAATTTAGTTGGAGCTAATTGTTTGAAGAGTACATTGAGGTTGAGGCTTATCAACAACACGAAGCAAAAACAGTGATTTCACTCGAATTAAACTCTTTATTTCCCAATTCCTTTTTATATAGTAGATGCAAATATTCACGTTATTGCGCAATGAATATGGTCTCCATCTATAGTGTTTGATGGTTATGTTAGGCTTATGATTTTGGTTATATACATTATATGATTTAAAGTTACATTTTATGGCTCTTCGCAGCTCAGTCCAGGCTACTTTCGAGTTCAATTAGTTCTGCCATTCCCGCCTTGATATCCTCCAAAGCATCGTTCCCAGGTACAGCACAAGGCTTTCGAGGCAAGCCCCCATAGCCGTAGAACATTTGCATTGCGCATTTGACCGCAACAAAACCTCCTTTGATAGCAATCCAGTCTCCGCGTGACACAATAGCCTGGACTTCTCGAGCCTCATCAATCTTACCCATTTTGTAAAGATTCATAACTTGAACACAAGCTTTGGGGGCAATGTTGGCAAGCCCTGCGATTACACCATCACCACCAACAACCAGTGTCTGGAGAATGAAGTCTGCAGAGCCTCCAGTGGTTAAGAAATCCTTGCTTGTCCCGGCTGCGACACGGACTAATTTGCCAGTATTCCCGCATGTAAGTTTAACGCCTACTATATTTGGGTGTCGTGAGAGTTGTAAAATTGTGTCTGAATTGAGATCTAAGCCGCTGCATGCGCCAGGGAAATTATAGATGAGTAACGGAATGGGACTTTGATCAGCTACATCTCGAAAGTACTGGAGAACCAGATCTGGAGTCAACAGTGATCCGTAGTAGCTCGGTGGTAGTACTAGGGCATAGCTTCCTCCAGAACGAGCTGCTTCAACGCACAACTGTACTGTCTCCTTTGTCGACTGAGCTCCACAGCCAACAATTAGAGGCATATCTCTTCTGCCAATCGAGTCGAGTGCTTGACGGGTGGCAGTATTGATCAGCATTCGTTCTCGGTGGTCTAAGTGAACGGCCTCGCCATTGCTACCGTGTGTGACAAGACCAGCAACCCCTGCTTTCGCAAGTTTAATGGCATGTTTCTCAGTAGTCTCAAGGTCGATTTCATTTGTGGTATCATTAAAAAATGCCACTATTGGGACATATATGCCGGGAATAAGAGGCCTTTCAGTGAAAGCGGCAGAAGAGCTGCCATTCCCGGAGAATGAACTGGTTGAGGTAGGAGACATGACTAGAAGTAAAAAAATATCAAGTTGCGATGTAATAACAATATGCCATAAAGAAATGGGATACTACTAAATGGCTAAAATGCTACCAAGTAGCAACATCCCATTATAAGCATCGAGCGGAAAGCACACAGCCGCTTACAAGGTAACAAAGCATGTATTAGGGAAGTGATATTTCGTTCATTCTTCTAACTACACTACCACCAAGAGCCCCACGCTGTTTTGGCGCTTACCATAGAGCGTAAATTCTTCTTGGCAGAGCTAGAATTAGTACCAGGACTACTTCTCCACACTACTCATTGTTGAGAGGGTTCTAGCTAGAACAAGAAACTCGGTGCAAGTGCAAGAATTTTGCTATAACCGGGCCGACAAGGGTGATCTGCCAACAAATGCCGCGTAAATCAATCCCCACGCTACATTACGCCTCCAACTTCCCCGCATCAAAGGGGTAAAACACCGCATTTCCTCCGCCTTGTGACATGTAGTCTCACACAAAAGGGGTGGTTTGGCTCTTGCTTATGATCCTATTTTTATCTACGAAATGATACGGACATGGTCGGTGAAACGCGGCATATCTTATAACTTGCCTTCTCCACTATAACCATAAAGCAACTGAGGAAAATTTGTAGGAACTGAGATCACATAAAGCCTTACTGTATTCAATATTTAGTATGAACAAAATGTCATATATTATAGCTACCAAATATGTATTGGACTCTCTCACGGAGGAGAATTTACGGCTGTATAATAGGTTGATATGGGTATATAACAAGACTGAACTTTGAAGATATGAAAAGTGGAATAACTATTCTAATCTAAATCTAAATCTAGAGTCGACCGTTTATAGCTGTCAAAAGTGTGTATAATGTATCTAAAACTGGAACCGGCACTTGTAACTCCCTAGCTTTACGAACGGGATAACCCAAAATGATTTCCACTTCCATTTTTCTCCCAGCTTTACGATCGGCTTGCATACTACTTCCAATCCCGGGCATAGCTAGAATCTTATTTATCAGTTGGTCAATTAAATTGTATTGTAACGGTACACCACACTTCCTGCCCACATCAATAACCTCTCTCATGAGCTCTCGTGTCATGGGCATAGCGTTTGGCGAAGATTTGAGCCAAGATTGAGTGTCGAGCAACGTCAGCGTCGTAAGAGAATTCCATGCTGCATTCCATACGACCTTTTCCCAGCGCTTCAATTGTAAATCTTCCTCCATGTCAACTGGAGTATTTCCAGCTCTCAAAAGAGCCACGAATTGATCCAATCTCTTTTGCTCTTCTTCATTTCCCCGTTTTGGATTGGGATATAAACCAATTTGTGTGTGTTCGGATTTCGTATGCTTGATAATTCCTGGGACGGCTTGACTTGCTCCAACCCACGTCTAAGCAAAGTTAGAAACCATTTCGAAGCGTAAAAGAATCAACGGAACCCCATACCACGCAGCTGATTATAGTGCACTCTGGGAACGTTTCACGGAATGGTTCCTCGTTGCCAACTCCATTTTGAATGATAACAAGTGTTGTGCTCTCATCAACGACTGGGTTTAGCAGCTTTGGCACGGAATCTTGATCAATGGCTTTGTTGGCACACACGACATAATCGTATACACCTGCCGCTTCTGCGGGAGTTCGCACAACTTCAAATGGTCAAATTGGGGTATGTAAAAAAGCAACGTCTCATTCAAACCTTTATCAGGATAACAAGTGTGCTTTCCGTGGACTTCGCTATCTATGATAAGGCCCTACAAACACCTCTGATTAGGTTGACATGTTGAACTCTTACGTATATGGAAGAACGCACATTATTCTTGACAGCCTCATAATTGGAACGGGCAACAACTGTCAGCGATACATTATCTCCACGACTTAGTATGAAAGCATAAAATGACCCTATACTGCATAGGCAAGGTTAGCTAGCTCTATAGTAAAATTGCGGCAAGAACATACGCCCCAAGACCAAAGAGCAATACATTGGTTTTCTCTGCCATATTCGGAGTGGCTAGATGAGGCGGCTTAGCTAAAGCTAGAGCCAAGCTTATAGGGACAATTTCTAAATATGAAGTAGGAAAAGATACAAAGTGACGGGCACGGATAGAGAAGTCGATGATCTTTCAAGCTGGCCGGAAGACAGCCCCGCACTAACCCCACGCTTGTTTATGCAGTACCAGCCATGGAAGGTCTGGATATTGCTGCTCATTCACCCAATCCCGAGCGAACGCTCAGGCATATACAATGCCAGAGCAAGCAGGAAGTGAGCCGTGTTATAACAGTGCTTTGCTGTATTTCAATGCATTAACATGCAGAAATCTCCGCATCTTACCGTCTGCCCATGATTCCTATCTCCTTGGATGCATTTTTGAACTCAATCCTGAAATAAGCTACCAGGAAGCGACATGAATGACAATACTCCTGCTCAGAAAGATGGATCCCAAGTGTCCCACAAAGATGGACTGGGAAGTGATCATATTGAAGATGTTCAGCGCGGCCAAGCCCACCAGCAAGGAATCATAGTAACAAAGGAAGACGTATGCGATTTGATTTTCCGTCCATTCATTATCTGTTATCTTATTGACTCTATCCTATAGAATAAAACTATTCTTCGAAAGATAGATAAAGCGATACTACCGGTACTTGTTTGGGTATACTTTCTCCAGGTAAGAACTTTCATCTTCATAGAGTCAACCTTTCATCTGACAAGGCGAGCGTGATAGGTTCTTGATAAATCTGTGCTTGGGTATAGCGCCGTTTTTGGTCTCCAGAAAGATACAGGTCTTGTTGGAAGCCAATACTCCCTGGTGGGCTCCATGGCTCCAATTGCACAACTTGCCTGGCTTCCTTTTTCAACTTTCCTTATTGTTAAAGTTCCCAATCGCACTTTGATGGCTTCATTAGTCTTCGGATGGGGCATTGCCTTGGCTTCAATGGCAGCCTGCCACGACTTTGCTGGACTCGCTACTACAAGATTTTTCCTTGGTCTTTTTGAAGCCGCGTGTCTTCCGCTTTTCAGTATCATTACGAGCCAGTGGTATCGTAGAGCCGAGCAGCCTCTGCGAGTTGCTATATGGTATTGCATGAATGGCATGGCAACAATAATAGGTTCAGCGCTCTCCTATGGTCTCGCGCAAATATCTTCACCAGCTCTTAAACCGTGGCAAATTATATTCCTATTTGTTGGACTTGTTACCATTGTTACGGCACCTATTGTCTACCTGAGACTCGAAAATAATATTGATACAGCCCGATTTTTGACTGAGCGCCAGCGCGCACAAGCTACAGAGCGTCTTCGAGCAAATCAAACCGGGCTGGGTTCCGAAAAATTCAAGTGGGATCACGTTTTAGAAGGCCTTCTCGATCCGAAGACTTATGTTTGGTTCAGCATGGCGCTCCTTCTTAATACTGGAGCCGCAGTTGCTAACATCTTTGGTCCACTTATTCTGAACGGTTTGGGATTCAATCCGAACATCACTTTGCTTCTAAACATGCCATTTGGTGCTGTCCAAGTGCTCATTATCATCATCACATCCTATATAGTTCAGAGATCTCCCATGAAGTCAGTTATAACCGCTATTCTCATACTTCCTGTGATTGCCGGTCTAGCCATACTCTATCGAGTGCCCCGTGGTCATAGCCACCAAGGGGTTCTGCTTTTGGGGTACTATTTCCTTGCATTCTTATACGGAGCAAATCCACTCCTCGTTAGCTGGATCCTAGGAAACACCGCTGGGCAAACCAAGAAATCTCTAGTCATGTGCGTTTTCAATATTGGCGTCTCAGCTGGCAATCTCGTTGGACCCCAGCTGTTTACTAGCAAAGATGCCCCTGCCTATCTCCCAGGTTTACGCGCTGTGTTAGGAATTTTCGTTGCTTTATTAGTACTGGTGTTTATTCAGCTGGCTTATCTCGTGTTCTTGAACAAAATGCAGGTACAGAAAAGGAGAGCAAATGGGAAGCAGGAGATTATTCAGGACCGCTCCATGATGATCCGGTACGCTGAAAATGATAAAAATATGGAGAGTGAGCATGTGCTTTTGAACCCAGAGGACGCAGACATCACAGATCGGAAAAATGATGAATTTGTGTATATCTACTAGATTACACATCTTCTTTGGACAGAATCCTCTAGGATTGCACTGGCTGGGATGCCAAATATGTTTATGTTACTATCTATATTCTTAATTTAAATTACCACATCATGCCAAACCAGTAACTCTAAAATATTTATCCTAGAATCCAACCATTGATCAAATGATTGGCATATACATCGCAAATTCAGTTTCACACCTTTTCCAATATAGGGCAGCGTGCTATGGCCCCAAAGAGCAAGCCCGAGTAGAAGCTGCACTCAGGACATTACATTTTAATTTTCATTCTACAAAGGGGTGAACGGATTATCAGACTGCTAATAAGTTATAATTTAACAGATCCAATAAGCTTTTGCGAAATGTCGCTCGCATTTACCATTTCTGGCACAATCTCAGCTACGTTTGTGGCCCCAACCAATGCCATATTGATGCGTATCTCTTCTTGCAATATTTCAATCATCTTCCGAACACCACTTTCACCACCTACAGCCAATGCGTGCAGAAATGGTCGTCCAAGCCCGACCGCGTTCACGCCCAGTGCGAGTGCTTTTACAACATCTGTACCGCGGCGAATTCCACCATCGATGTAGATCTCCATTTTGTCATCGATTAAGAAGGGTGCGAACTTTCGTATTTCGAGCAAGGTGAAAATTGAAGGCTGGGCACTATTGAGATGTCAATCAGAGAGCTGTATCATTATCCAGGGGAGTATGCATACGAGTCTTGAGATCTTCCTCCGTGATTTGAGAGTACAATTGCATCAACACCATGCTTCTGCGCAAGCACCGCATCCTCTACGGTCTGGATACCCTTGATTACCAAAGGAAGGGATGTTTCTTTCCGTATCCACTCAAGATCAGTCCAATTCAGGCTTGACGATATGTAACCCGTTGTTGACTTTGCAATTCCACCAGTCTTAACCCCATTCTGGAGATGCAGATTAGCAGAAGATACATAATACGTGACTGGAACAGACATTTTCCTTAGCTCTTGTTCTCTCATCTCGCTCCCTCTTTCCTACGACGGGTGAATCAACCGTTAGCCAAATGGCGCTGAATCCCAACTTTTCAACCCTTCGAATGAGAGCCTTTGACTTTTCTATATCTTTATTCACATATAACTGAAAGAATACGGGCTGTGATTTATCCCTCCTAGCTGCTATAACACTTTCGGGTGACATGCTCGCTCCGGTGCTGATGACTTGAATCAAACCATCTTTGCCAACGGCAGGCGTGATAGCACATTCTCCGAGTGGGTGTGCCAATTTATTTAGGCCACAAGGTGAAACGAATATCGGCAGAGCACTGGGTTTACCAAGGATAGTCGTTGCAGTATTGATATTATCAACATTGCGTAAAATCCGGGGTCTTAAAGCAATCTTTCGGAATGCCTTCAGATTTCTCGCTTTGGTGAATTCATCGTCCGCTGCAGATTCGAAATAAGCCCACGCTGTTGCTGTGACCTTTTGCTCAGCGGCGATCTCAAAGTCTTTGAGATTGAGCAATATAGGCTCGTTTTCACTCGTCTGTGTAGATACTACAGTAGCTTGTTGCTTGATCTTGGATATCGTGGCAGGGTCAATAGTCCCAAGAGAGGCAGCTAGTGTTTCATCCACTAAGCTTGAGGAGTGTATAGACTCGTACTCTTCAGTTATATCTTGGCCGCCACTTCGAAGGATGACATCGGCCCCTCCGGGGTGCGAATCGAGGAACTCTATCGTGCTGCATTAGAACGACTTGTGGAATACGTATTTTATCGGACAGCAATATATACCGGTCACATCATATACCTTGCCGCGAAGAATGACCCAGCATGAGTTTCGTCCGTTGTGTTTTGCTACCTCTTGAGCGCTGAGCATGTTTATTATGTTCGTGAAGGTCTTTAATTGCAGTCTTGAGTCGCGGCCTTAGATACAAATTTGTAAAGTAATTAACAGTCTCTCAACGTGTACATTGTTACAACAAGTAAATCGAGGAATTGTTTATTGGCTCTCGACTAGACCCAATTATTTGTCCACGGAATTATTGTGGGTCGCAAATACTGTATCATGCAGCCCCTATACCATAAGAGGAAGAGAACACAAGCTTTTGGTAAATTCAATAGACTTACACGATTTCGTTCAAGCGTGGCGGACGTGGTCACAGGCGCTTAGTGTGGGGGCAGAGGTGTTGCTGATCTTGCCATAATCCGGGGTTTACTTCCAGCTCAGCTCTTAACTCAAAGACTCATTGCTTCGTAAGTGGGCTCATGGGCTTACCAGCGTATATTCGATGTTGCAAATGGGAATGTGGAGACGGTATCTTATTCGCTCTCTACATTCCAACCCTGTCTGTCAACGGCAATTTGAGGGGAACCTGGTCATAAGGACGATGAGTACAGTAAACTCTTTTCTCAAGGCTGCTCTTTCAGCCTAACCCGTTTTCAGGTATGGAGAGACGAATAACTGAAAGGGGTAGAGATAGGAGGGGGACAGTATAACATTACCTTAACTCTCGCCGCAATTTTCACAGAAAGAAAGGGGTATCCAGCATCTGTTATATCGCTTGGTATAACTTGTAACATCTAATGGTACGATAAGGTACTGCCAAAAGTCATGGCCAACGACGAACAAAAGACCTTGGGAGCGCGCAATATCAATGCTAATGCCAAACGGCTTGACCACGACATCGAACTCCGAGAGAATGTAGACCAAGTCACAATTGACCACCGCGAGGCACTATCTCCATCTTCAACACTTCCAGCATGGAAGTCGATTGTAAATCAAACTGATGGCGATACTGCCCTCGCCCTGTTTGAAAATGTTGAGCAGCTCAACGAAGTCGTCGACACACTCGAGGAGAAAAAACTTGTCCGTAAAATTGATCTTCTGATACTGCCGTGTCTGATTGTCTGTTACACTTTCTACTATGTAAGGGTCATACTGTCGCCTAGATTCAATATACACCACGCTGAATTCAACGACAGGTTGATAAAACCACTTTATCATACGCTGCCATATTTGGCATTCGACAAGACCTGAATCTTGTTGGGACAGAATATTCTTGGCTTTCCAGTGTCTTCTACTTCGGTTGGTTGGCGTGGGCATTCCCGACCAACTACATGCTGCAACGATTTCCACTGGCAAAATACCTCGCGATTAATATATTTCTATGGGGAGCACTTCTCATGTGCCAAGGTACCATCCTCCCCTGCGTAGTTTAACTCTGACACTTTTCGTTAACTATTTATATAATAGCTGCTGCCCAAAACTTTACTCAGCTGGCAGTTTTACGCGTGCTCTCAGGCGGAGCTGAGGGCTGCAGGTTCGTTCCACATCAACCGAAACTGGTTGAGCGCAGTCAGTGAATGTAGAACTAATATCTATCTATAGTGACTCTGCCTTTATGCTAATTACAACAATGTGGTATACTCGTCGCGAGCAGCCAATTAGGGTCGGGATCTGGTACACTGCCAATGGGTTGGGCAATGCCGTTGGTGGGCTTCTTGGCTACGGAATAGGACATATCAGAGGTAATCTTCCGTCCTGGAAATATGAATTCCTGATAGTGGGCGCTCTCTGCTGTGTGTGGGGAATTGTCCTCTTCATTATCCTTCCGGATTCTCCAGTCACAGCCCGTTTCTTATCCCATAACGAGAAGAGAACAGCTGTTGAACGTTTACGAGAGAACCAAACTGGAGTGGAGAATAAGCACTTTAAATTGTATCAAGTGAAGGAAGCCTTCTCCGACTATAAGACACTTTTATTTTTCTTCATAGCTACATTTGCCAACATCCCAAATGGAGGTATAAGCAATTTTGGAACACTGATTATACAGGGATTCGGATTTTCAACCCGTACGTGCACATCTCACATCTACTAATACATTACTGACAGATCAATAGTGGTCACTACCATAATGGCAATCCCTTATGGTGCCATCATTATAATATCAATTCTAACCTGCGTTCTAATTAACGACCGTCTCCCTCCAAATAATCGCTATCTGATGGCCATCCTTTTTCTCCTTCCCAGTTTTGCCGGCGCTCTCGGTCTTCGGTTTTTAAGTTCTGATCATAAGGTCGGCCTCTTGATAATGTATTACCTTACGGGAACCAATCAAGCAGCATTTGTTCTCATCCTTTCGATCCTCACGGGTAATACAGCAGGACACACGAAAAAGGTCATCACTAGTGCGACACTCTTTGTAGGTGTCTGTGTTGGCAATATTGGCGGACCATTCTTCTATAAGACCAACCAGGCACCGGAGTATAGACTTGGTATCGGCTCAATGATCGTTGGGTACGCAGTAGAAATAGGACTGGTATTTCTACTTGGCACTCTTCTTAAGAGAGAGAATAAAAAGAGAGACGCTATTCAAGGCATCGATCCTTCCTCCGGGGAATCTGAAGCTCGCAGAGATCTACTATATGCCACTGCCTTTAATGACATGACAGATCGAGAAAACCTAAATTTTCGATATGTCTACTAAGGTGCTTGGGCCGGTAAAGGCGCGGTTTGCTTTGATGTATTCGAATGTTAGTAAGGTACTCTGGACTTCCTCCCCTCCTTCTTTGAAGAGAGTACATAGAGAATACTTGAATTTATATATTATACACTGTGTTCACGTCACAAGGAGTCTATGCACAAATGTGTGAAGGGATGGAGTTTAGGGCCATGCTCCATATACTATAATATCCAGCCAAAAGGTGCAAAGCAGAGTCTGTAAATAAATCTTCCTGAGGAGCTTCCTTTGTCCATGTGAGAGCTAAAACCTAAGCCTTAGGAAATGTTTGCTAACTTGAAGTCTCTCGGTATTACTCATGAATTCAATCTCACTGCATGTCACCTGGTGTAATTTGTAGTTTATTCTGTCCTGAATATCCAACTCTGTACATTTAAGAAGAGTGTTACACATAAGTTCTTAGCTCGGCATAAGGCAACAATTTGCGACCAATAGCTGGTATACCTGTCCTGACTTACAAGGTATAAAATCTTGCAACATAAGCTAAACTAGGCATCAGTCAAGAACTAATAACTCAGCCAATGCCAGTTAATTCAAAAGACTTGCCAAGAATTGAATGTGTGTAGATATTATAGCAAACTCGGCGATCTTATAACACATCAAACTCAAAGCGTCACATCCCCACATTTCTTGGCCATAGGCCGAACTTCATCATAAAGTTAAAATCCATCTTTCATATCCCTCAACCTCTGCACTTATTTTATTACTGCCTTGGCTCTCATTAACATCTCATATACCAACTCAACATGCAACTTGCAGTCTACTACACCCACCAATTCGACGACACATCCAAGTCGGCTCTCGAATCTTCGTTGGCAGATGTCACCGAATACAACAAATATGTCTCGATGCCTTATGATGAATCCTACCGTAGACTAAGTCCCATGCAGCTCTTCCAACGACTTGGGAATACCTGGCCCGGGACTCGACACCGCTATGTTCTGATAGCAGATGAGAGAACTCTGACGGAGATAAACTCCTCATCGCCACCAACCGTCACAGTTGCAGCCGCGATTGCTCCTGATCTACAAAACGAGATGTACCTTCAACGACATCGCGGGGTTCAAGGTCTCGAGTCGCCGGAAAATCCGCAGACAATTGCTCTAGTCCGCGATCTAGCTGAGCAGCGAGTTCGTCAGCAAGTAGAGGAGAGCGGAGACGAGTGGTTTT
Source organism: Xylogone sp. PMI_703 (assembly GCA_021399445.1). NCBI lineage: Eukaryota > Fungi > Ascomycota > Leotiomycetes > Xylogone > Xylogone sp. PMI_703. Next base: position 6,356,905 of record JAJTUQ010000003.1, read on the forward strand.
GGGAAGCTGATGCTGAGAGTAAAGGCCTCAATGCAGTTCTGTGGCAGGTGAAGAGCGTAAGAGCGGATATGGGAGGAGCAGAGTACATCTGCATGGTTTATAGCGTCAAAGACATCACCGATATGCACCGACATGTGAGTTTCCTCCATGCATTATTCGCATGCTTGATCATTCTACTCACTTTTATGTCGTGGAATAGTTCAAGAAAACTGCCGAGTCAGGCGATGGTGTCTTCCACCGACCCAAATATTGAGACGCAATCATTAACTATGTATGGCTACTACGTATAATTTCCAAGCAATATAAAGGTTGAATAAGCCAACGTTGATAAACACTAAGTCACTATCCGACGAATACAATATACTGTACTTGTGTCCCACTGGGCTGGCCCTGATAACTAAGAATTAATTCATCTCATAATTAAAATGTTTTACATCCTCCAGAATACGCTCTTCATACGGCCAAATGTGTTTCTATAAATTTATCTATAGAAACGCAATATAGAAGTCAATGGTGTCATGGTAGTCACAGTGACCAAGGTACCTGAAAAGCGTCGCGATGCAGCATCCTACAGGGCATCAGCCACCGACAAATGGTAGCGAATGGCTTTCTCAGGCACCCATGGCACCTCCAACCATCACATTCACGCCCCTCCATCGGCCGTCATTCCGATCCCAAATCATCGGCACTCAGAAAAAGTGCCAACACCAAAATAAGATATGCAACGCACTATCATGAATTCAGAATCTAACTTTTCCAAATGCGATATTAGCAACAAGAAACAGTGGAGAACAAGACTTGATCGACCCTGCTGCCCCTTTCCAGACCAAGGAAACTCGCAGCTCGAGCGACGCATCAGTTCCCTCTTGGGAAAGAACCGATCCACTCGCCTGGTTTCAGTACACGTCGAACAGTCTTAAGCTTTCGGAAATTTTACGCCCGTCTTGCTATATATGGGAGATTGTCTTTCTTCTCTTGAATGTTTTGTGAATCCTTCGTCGTTTAAATTACGGTCTTACATTTTGTGGATGACGTTATCATCTCTTCTCTGGATGTGGAGGAATCTCTGAACCGAAAGGTGAGCATTATTAAATATCATATCAACGAATTCCACAACATCAACATCCTCAATTATGTCAAATCAGTCAAAGCCGTACTCTAACCAATATAAATCACACAGCAGGACTCCGCTGATGCTCTTCGAGATCATAACAGTTAATGGACTAATTACAAGAAATGTATGATTCGAGGTCACGCGATCTATGACTTGTTTAATCCACGAAGATATTGAGTCTTATCAACCCAACAAAAAACGCCCAAGATGGGGGTATACATATTCCCTGATCAAAAACTCTAGGAGAAATGCAACAAAAACGAAGAGGCACTATCCAAATGCCAGAAACCTATACCAAAATAAACATTACACGGCCCCTTCTCTCAGGGTTTAGTCATAATCTACCACGATCTTGCGTCCAGTTCCGGCCTTTCCAATACCTTCCACGCGGAAACCGAGTGCCTCGAGCTTCCCGACGTCCGTGATGTTTCGTCCGTCGAACACGTACATTGGTTTCTTCATGACGCTGGCAACATGCGCCCAGTCGACCTTGCGGTTGGAGTGACCGTTGACGGCGGGTGCTGACGTCAAGTCTACACCGTTCACCTTCGCGCCAACCTTTGCCGGGACGGTCTTGTTGCTGAACTCATCCCACTCCGTGACAATGACAGCGGCGCTAGCACCAATACATGCCTCATGTGCGCTGCTTACAATGGCGACCTTTTCTCGCATCAACTCTGGGATCTCGCTGACAGCATCCAACTCAAACCAGATATGCTCTTCTGGAGCCTGTGGATCATAAACAGCAATATCTGCACCCTCGCTCACGAGCTCCTTCACGATCGAAATCGCAGCGCTTTCTCTAGTATCCCCGGTATCCTTCTTGAAGGCAAATCCCAGGATCGCGACCTTCTTGCCACGAAGCGAACCACATAGGCGGCTCACAATTCGACGAGCGAACTTCGACTTCTGGTACTCGTTCATATCATTGACAGCTCGCCAGTAGCTTGCAACCTCGGGCAAATTCAAGGACTCAGCAATGTACGAGAGCGACAAGATATCTTTCTTCAAGCACGAACCACCGAATCCGACAGATGCCTGCAGCATCTTGGGGCCAATACGGGAGTCAAGACCACAAGCAAAAGAAACCTCGGAAATATCTGCACCAGTGGACTCGCAGATCGCGCTGAGAGCGTTGATAGAGCTGATTCTCTGCGCGAGCAAGCAGTTGGCTGCCAGCTTCGCCAGCTCTGAACTCCACAAGTTGGTGGTGATGATCTTCTCGCGGGGCACCCACGCAGCGTAGATATCCACCAGTGCAGCCGCCGCCTTAAAGCCCTCCTCCGTTGTAGCAGAACCAATCAGAATACGGTCTGGGTAGAGCAGATTCTTGATGGCGGTACCTTCAGCCAGGAACTCCGGGTTGGAAAGGATCTCGAAGTTTACTCCCGGCTTGCAGTTGGCCATGAGGACCTCCCGCATGGCCTCTGCGGTTCTCACTGGAACAGTGCTCTTCTCGACAATGATTTTATCGGACGTGGCTACTTCAGCGATGCGTCGCATGGCAGATTCGACGTAGGACAACTCCGATGCACGGCCCTTTCCGTGTCCCACCGACTTGGTGGGGGTGTTGACGGAGACGAAGATCAGGTCGGCCGCAGCGATAGCAGCATCAATATCGGTGGAGAAGAAGAGGTTGTGGGCTCGGGCGGACTGCACAATGGGGAGCAGGTTGGGCTCGTGGATCGGGAGGGAGTCGGATTGCCATGCTGCGATGCGGGGAGCGCTGAGGTCGACGATGGTCACCTCGATCTCGGGGTTCTTGCTGGCAATCACGGAACACGTAGGGCCACCCTAGAGAAGGGGGATTGTTAGTTTCTTTTTATCGCTGGGCTTCGCTCTCACAACATGAAGGGAGGAGCTTGAATAAACAATTTGGACGTGAGACAATAGGGAACGAAGAAATCTGGGGCCATGAGGAGGGGCAGTGGTCTCAATCGAGCAGCAGGAGCTGGTGAGAAGAGGAAATCTAGCATACCACATAGCCTGCACCGATGCAGCAGATCTTCTTGACCTTTTTGAAGTCGACATCTTGGATTGCAGCGAGCGTGCTGGCGGCTGCTGCGGCGACCACCAGGCCCTGGCCGGACTCACTGTTGGGAGAGGTCGTAGCTCCGTGCATGTTCGAGGCCGGTGTATGCTGTGATACTGCTTGATGTACGGAGGTAGAACGAGTGGAAAGAGTGGTGCTAGAAGAAGAGAGAGCGCGGGCGCAGCAAGGACAAAATAACACACCGGTCTTCCAAGCACCAGGCAAATCACATGGTGAGAGAAAGGAGGTCAGAGGTTGTCCCGGAGTAAGAACACTTTTATCACGCCAACAGAAAAGAGGCTTGAGAGGGCGGCAGGTTCCTGAGCGCGCACGCTGAACCCTGGGAGGCCGGGGGGGTGTCACCTACCTGTACTGTCCAGTATTTTTTTTAACCTGCTGGGCTTGGGCTCATTCTCTCTCGCTGCAACGAGCTTAGCCAGCCGCCCAGCAGCCAGTCCTGTGGCCCGTTTGAGACCTGCTGCAGAGCGACTACTGTGTCGCCGGCAGCCCTTGGCCCAAAGCGTCGTAGGTTGGTAGGGCCTGGAGAATTGATGGGCTGCTCCGTTTCTGGTGCTGCCGGTGGTTGCTGGTTGCTGGTCGCTGGACGTCGCAGAGACGAGATTACAGCCCTGGTGGGCCAACGCGGGTATCTGATTCGCGATAGAGGAATAATGGTGGACGACGGGCCAGATTGCGCGTTTAGTCAAGGTCGCGTTGAGGCCGTGCAGTCCGCCGTACCAGTCTCGCTATTAACTGTGCCGGTACTTACTTGTACAGTTCAGTACAGTCCAGTAGGGTACGGTACGGTACGGTACAGCGCGGCACAGTACACAGTACGGCACCACCGTACCACAGCACCGCAGCGCGCCCGGCCCCAGCAAACTTTGGGGGTGTGTGATGGCAACCTGGAATAATGCATCATGGGGCATGGGCTGGCGACGGCATGGCGTTCTGTTCTGCGCGTGTGCACCCAGCCAGCCCTTTTTAAAGTACAGTAATTAACGATCAACGCTTGAGGGTTGCAGGTTCTCTTCCCAGGGCTTTTATCCCGGGCTTCACAAAAAAGGGTGAAGGCGCTTTTAACGCTCTTACGCTCTAGTTACGCTCCTACCGGTACGCCCGTTCTTCAGCCTCTCACTGTTCCGGGTCGGAGCCGAAGGGCCTGGGCAAGCGGGTTGCTGGGGCGTGCAAATCCGAGTACGCCGCCCAGCGACAAATGCCAGCATTATTGGTAGCAGCTTAGTCCCTCCGCTCGCTCGTAGCCCAGGTCACTGCTCTAGGGTCGGGCTTGGCTTTTTCACCCAGGGGGTTAACTTGGTTGGGCCGGCAGGGTGGCCATGGCTGCCATGGGCAATAGTGGTCAGTGGTCACAGTGGTCATGGTGGTCCATCAATCACTGAAATTGTTGCGTGCGTGCCCTCTTTCTCCTCCCTACGAACACGACCCTACCTCTTGATCTTCCCTCTTCTCCTCCATCTGTCGTCATGCTTCCTGCATCGCTGTAGCTGCGCACGTTGGGATTATTCTTCTGCTTCTTCTTCTTCTTCTTCCAAAACCCACACTCTTTTGGCTGGCGGTGGTCTTGCGACGCCCCATGATATGATTTGCTCTGCTCGTTCTTTATACCCCTGATCCCACGGACATTGCGCACGCAAATTATTAAGGTACAGTGCTGCCATCCCTTTACCGAGCGCTATTGCCCGGACTTAAACTGCAACCCGGATATTGACAGTGGGATGGAGATAGCTTCAAACCGCCGATTGTTGATCTCTTCTGCGTCCACATCGCGAGCCTGAGTCTGTCGTCGTCGTCGAGTTTGCAAAAGCCCGATACACATACCGAAACACACAATACCAGACAAGAGTCGGGATCTGAGAAATTCGAGGTTCGATGAGCAACCATCCGCGTCGAGACAGCGATGTTGAAGCTCAGAAGGGGTCTTCCACGCCTGCCGCGGGAGCCACGGAGTATGAGGTCCCGCTGCACCAGAAGCTCGTTGCGCTCTCCTTCTACTTCTTCCTGAGTTTGGGTTTGACCTTGCAGAGTAAAATTGTGCTCCAGAAGGTGAGCTTTTTACTTGTTTGGCCTGTTCTGTCTGCTCCTCCTCCAGGGACAAAAGTTACTGACGTACACCCCGACCAACAGTTTGCGTTTCCTTACCTTCTCACGGCCTTACACACGGGTATAACAGCACTTGGATGTTATGGATTGGCGTTAAGGGGATATATCAAGCCCACCACGCTGGGGATGCGCGAAAATATGGTGTTGCTGGCGTTTTCTTCTCTCTTTACCATTAACATTGCCATCTCCAATGTTTCCTTGTGAGTTTCCTCCAAGCCATAGGGACAAACGTCGTTCTAACAGCGTGATTCTAGGGCAATGGTGTCGGTGGCATTCCACCAGATCCTCAGATCTACGGTTCCAGTTTTTACGATTCTAATCTACCGACTGTACTACGGACGGTCGTACTCGACCCAGACCTACCTTTCACTCATCCCTATCATTCTCGGCGTGGGACTCGTGACATATGGGGACTACTACTTCACCCGGCTGGGCTTCATGCTCACGCTGCTGGGTGTGGTTTTGGCAGCCATCAAGACTGTGGTCACCAACCGATTGATGACAGGTTCCCGCAAGCTACCACCACTGGAGTTTCTGCTGCGCATGTGCCCTCTGGCCGCGGTCCAGTCTCTCCTCTACGCCTACTTCACCGGCGAGGGCGCACTCTTCATGAAATATGTGGAAGAAGGCCATCTCACCAATTACCAAATCTTCGCACTCCTCAGCAATGCCATCATCGCCTTCCTCCTCAACATCTCCTCCTTCCAGACCAACAAGGTGGCCGGTGCGCTGACCATGACGGTGTGCGGCAACGTCAAGCAAGTCCTGACGGTGCTGCTGGGAATCGTGCTCTTCAACGTCAAGGTTGGTCTCTGGAACGGACTCGGCATGGTCATTGCACTGGCGGGCGCTGCATACTACAGCAAGGTGGAGTTGAACAAGAAGAAAGAGCAGTCGGGCGGGGCCAAGGCGAGCAGGCCAGAGAACCCACCCGCAACACAACATACGCGTATGCCATCCAAAGCCTGAGGGGTACCTATCATGGGTCTTTCCTGGCTCTTTCGGAGAGCCTGGATTTTTCTTTTATTATTTTATGATTGTACAATTACAAGTACAGCATGCATCAAGTACCTACACAGGGCCGATCCCGTGCGGACATAATTCGGCCTCACATAGTAATGGCATGGCCAACCCGCCCTTTTCGATAATAGATAGTTCTCCAGCAGTATCGCTGGGTTCAATTCTGATGAGAATAACCAGATTCCGTCTCCTTGATCTTCTCCTTTGCGTGCATCTCTTTGCTTGTTACTTTTTACTTTTTCCCTTGCCGCCTCATCGCCTGCATCTCGCTCGGTGGCGCCCCTCCCCTATCACTGCGTACGCCACCTAATGAGCCTGGGGACGCGCACAGGCCAGACACGACACCTACGCACACCCCACTGGGACTCTGACGGACAAACACGCAAGCCGAGCTTATTGCGGCCAAACGCTGAAAACGAGCAGAAAGCCCCAAGCAGCTCCCTCGCACCTCAACCCAAAAAAGCACCCCCCCCCGGCACACGATGCCGATACTGCACCGGGCCCCGATGCGGAGAATCTGGTCAAACACTAACCACTCTACCGGAATTAAACCTCTTTGGCTGGCTCACGGGCTGCCAGACTAATCAAGCAAAAACTACAGCCACTACGACCTGTCCTCACACGGGCGGGAAGAGGACCCTCAAAAAAATAGGGGGTTAGGCGCATGCAAGCGACATTGGAAAAACCACGTTGCAAGAGATGGGGATTTAAAATTATCACCCAGTAGTCCTTCCAGTCCCTTACCCTACCGGCTAAAGACTTGGCGTGGGCACAGTTAGTTTCTGACTACGGAGGCAGAGAAGGGGCCAATTCAATGCCATTATTCGCAAGCCCCCCTTTTAGGAAGCCGACTCTTGTGACGAAGCACTCTGTTGTATGGTGATCCCTCGTATCGAACGGCATCTATTGGAGCCGCTGGCAGCAGACGTTGGCTCATCCTTCCCAGCGCCGAGCCAACACCCAAGACTGCGGCCAAGCCCGTATTCTTTGCCCATCTGGTTTTTGCACCAATCTCGCGAATGCGCTGACTGGACGATGCAATGTGTGTACGGCGTGCGATGTTGGTAAACTTTCCATATATACGAGCTACGAGTGCCCTAGCCTTCCTTCGCTCAATTGCTTGCGATAACGCAGAACTTCGCTCGCAATTTCTGTCTCGATTGTTCCTCTTCCGTGCTGATCGTTCTTACCGCTGACGAGAGTGCGAATGTCCATCGCTCTCCCCTTCCCTTATCGGACAAGCATACTCTGTGCGTGCTACTCAGCTCCACGTGGGTGAGATTATGGCCTCGTTCGGGCCTGGCTCCTTATCTCTCTCTGCTTTTTTCCCGTCTGGCTAATTACCTCCTGGGCGCGCGTTCTTGAGCTACTGCGTCTAGGAGAAGTAATGATTGGCCTCGCTTTTCCCCTTGATTCGCCTTCGTTACGGGTAAGCCGCTTGGTCCAAAACCCTATCAGGAAATCTGTACGTGAAAGTGGGCACGTGACATTACATGAAGACCGATAATCTGGCCTGCGGCTACTTATCACATCCCCAGCCAAGATCACTGCGGCTGCGATAGTACAGTCAGCACAATTACAGTATTGCTAGGAGCGGTGAACATCCGACCCGTTCTCGACGGGAGGTTCACTACAGTAATACGTGCCGGAGCTGCAAATGCATAGGGCCGAAACTACTGTATTGCATCGCACCAACCATGCAATTTATCACTGGCGAGCTTTAAATAATGAGGTGAGAAAAGGCCCAATATTGAAAGATCCACAAACCAAAATATCCGAACATGCTTGTACCGTAGTAATATAAGAAGCTTTTTGTCATAATCCAGTAGACGCCATCTTGGGGCCCGGGTCCTCGCAGAGTCCATGATCATACGTGTGCATGTGGACCCGTCAATTTCTCCGTCCAGCGCCAGGTAGGTTTCACTGGAGAGTGTAGGGTCCAAGTGTTAGCTGCGGCAAGCATAACTGTAACGCCTACTGTAAAACACCAGCAAGCGAGCAAGCAAATAAAGACTCTTGGCCATATCTTTGCCATAATTACCTTTCCGCGATCCTCAGCACCTCATCACCTCATCCTCACGCTCAGCTCATCTCGCGATGCTCTTACACAGTACAGTACGGTAATTTCCCAGAGCATTCACATACCGGGTTCCCGGTACTCCGAACCATACCGCATCAGCACAGCATATCGCGAGGAACCACCAATACCGTCGTAGCAAATGGTAAAGTTTTATACTTAGAAGTATTATTAAACATCTTGTGTAAGCCCTAGCTACGGTACGTACGTACGTACAACGCGCCATCGGTTAACGCCGTCTATGTCATAAATAGTAAGCTGGACCAAACCCCAGGAGTACGGTACTGTACGGGTACGTGGTGTTTTTTGGGGTCATTGGCGGAAAGGGGAAATTTTTGTTCTTTTGGGGTATTGGCTGTGAGGGTCGTTTTGCTGTGCATTGAAGTTATGATATGACTGTACTGTGCTGTACTGTACGGTACGGTACGGCAGCACAATAACATCTATGATAATCTCCCTTTTAGGGAGTCGGGGAGAGAGTTTTTCCGGCGCCGAGTTGGCTTCGTTATGGGACTTTGGATGTGCGCTTTGGATGAAGGTCTGATGAGGCTATATTTCGTATATAGCTATACTATGGCTTTTGATATGGTTTGATTCCCTATCTGATAAGCAGAAGAAGTTGGTGCATTTTCCATATGTACAACTGTACCTCAGTACAGTGAAAGTAAGAACCATCACGTGAACTGCGTTGTCTCGGTAATACATTTATCCGATGCAGCTGCGACTCCGTCATCACGTGGTTAGTTCTGTCGTCTTGAACATCACGGCTCCTTCACTACTTGGATCTTTTTCTGGACGGAGCTTTAAGCGCTGTAAGAGCTAATATTCATCTACTTGCATCGTGATTCCTAGCCATAATATTTTCAGACCAAGAGCATCCTGGCCGGTGTTACAAGTTGACGAACTTTAGTCATAAGCCTAACATTTCAACCAAGACATTAGTTTGCCCATCTTTAGGAGGACTCGAGCATGTGTAATGCTAGCTGCCAGAGACATTAGTGATTAGTGGTGAAACATTCAGGAATGAAGGAAGTAGTTATATGTTCTAAGAGTGAATCTTGCTTTTAAACCCCTTGAATTGGTTATAATGTCCGGTTAGCTTAAAAATATTCTTAAAAATATCTTAAAAGTTTAACGTTTCTTCCCATTTATTACATAATATTGTAGAAAAAGTATAACACACTGACAACTATCTTCATAGCATTAGATTGCTGTTACCAAGTTGTTAATAACGAAAAGCTTTTTTCTTACAACTTTGTCTATGTCTACGATATATGGTGTAAAAGCAAACAGTTCATAATGTAAGATAAAAAATGTAGCATAAGGACACTAAAGTTTAGTTGAGTAGAAAAGGCAGTTCATCATGACAGCGACGCCGGCAACCTGGTTTCGCCCTAAGGTCTCAAGCCTGTGAATCACTTAACAAGGGAAATACAATCATAAACCTTGTTATGAGATGGGGCCGAGCATTAACTAATTCTGTAGGAGAGGTTGAAATGTCACATCCCAATCTAGTTCAGTTGCCAACTTTAAATGATTTTGAGCCCACTCTTCGTAGTGATAACCCTTATAAAGTCTAAGTTCTTCGAGATAGATTCCTGCATCTATTAGCTCCTGAGCTTATTCTGCGAATATTTAAGTTACTATACTATCATGGGTCTTCTCCCCCTTTTTGATCCTTTTACTCCATCCCTCTGAGAGAGGTCGCGAACTTGAAATCACAGACGCTCCCCAAATCAAATGCTCCAAGCTCCCTAAGGTCATACTGCTGTAGATTTTCCGTTGACTTTGACTTGGGATCAAAAACTAGCTCACATCTGTGTTGTCGCCTCTTGCGCCCCAACAGCCGTTTCAACCCACTTAATTGATCAACTTCAGTATCAATCTTAACTGCAAGTTTGAATATGTCCTTGTCCTTCCTCTTCAGTAGTACCGCCGTTCGCATCGAAATCGGAACTCCTGTCTTCGTAGTTTTATTCTCTAGCAATGTCCAACTAGCGCAGTTCGGCGGCCCCCAATTCCTCCCTATCAAATCAATACTCCCTATAACCATCGCATGGTCACTCCTATCCTTCCTAAAATTCTTTTCCCAACGAACTGTTCCTCCCGCCATTATCCCTTCAGCCGAAGCCGTCACACTATTCGCAAAACTTTGATTGTACTCCACCTCGTATAGCGCATACCGTCCATCAGGCGCGATATTAAATACCTCCGGCCCAACCTCACCAGAATCCATTCCCATGAACTCCATCGATATATCTGTAGACATAACCCTTCGCCTCTGTGTTTGAGTATCGAACCGAAATTGCAACACGATTAGGGAGGCGAATAGATCGCTGCCAGAAGAAAACCATCCGTGTACTATATCGACACAAGAACAATGGACATAGAAGCCCTTATTGTGCTCGGTATAACTCATTTCTTGAGAAGCTGCCAAGGGGTAGTTTTCCGTGCGGAAGGAACCGCCTTCATCGTCCGTTTCGGAGAGCCTCATGTTGAAGGAAGGGAGATCACTATCTTCAATTGCTGCTAACTCGTCAGGGCTGGTAGGCGTCAGCACAGAAACATTAAAAATATAAGGTAGCCCTGATAACTTACAATCCGTTCCAGTAAGCCTCGTTCAACATGGAACGCTTCCATTGCTCTACGTCGCAATTAGGAAGTATTCTTGCCGCTTCTATCTCTACAGAATGGGCACTCTCTAAATGCCGGAAATATGCATCATCGCCTTGAGGGCTCCGTAAGTTACAAAGGGTACATATCCATTCCTTTGGCTGTTGTTTCCCACTAGACCTGACGGTATTTTGCGTATCCTGGGATGAGTGAGAGGTTTGAGACGAAAACCTACCATCACTAGATCCATCTTTGAAGTAATCATTTTGAGAAAAATAATCATTGTCGAAATGGGTTGACGGTGATGACTCTTCTTCGCTTTCTGTTGATGGTTTCCGGTCAAAATCAGAAAGCTGCAGCGATAACTCACCCTTTAGTCTTGTGTTTTTGGGGAACTCAGCGATATCTAAAGCGAGCTCATTGCCTTCAGGATCGTTAACTATAATGACTCCACGGCTTAGGTCGAATGTTGGGACCACACTTTCAGCCCACTCAGCAATATGGGAAATATTTTCGTTACTTTTATCATCTTTGATAATGTTAACGGCACGACTCACATCGAATGTCCCAATCGATTTGCTTAGGCTAATAGTCGGATCCGTAGGCCACGGAAGGGAACGGAGAGAAAAGTCATGCACGTGCTGCAAAACATGTTCGACCAAGTCTGGTGAGTCCTGAGGTCCTTCGGAATCACATAAATAACATTTTGTAATTCCCATCACATTGATTTCTGCTGCCGATAACAAGTCTCCGATATCGTCAGAAATAATATCTAGATGTTCGGACATCAGATGACCTGTGATTCCAGAGAGCGACTCGAACATGGGAGGATCGTCTTCGCAGCAAGGACATTGCCATTGAGGCGGGTGTTCATTCAGGACATGATCCTTCCATTCATTCTGTGTTACGAAGATATTGTACGGCGTTGGACAGTTCTCGAGGATGCAGGTGTATGGACATAGATCATTCGCCACATGTTTTCTGATCTCGTTAATATCCTGTTCAAATGGTGGAAGAATTTCTTACCTCCATTGACTGTCTTCAAGTTCAGTGGCCGGAATAGCTTGACAGCAACAAGGGCATTTGATCAATTTCTGGTCTAGATTCGACGAAGTTTTTGCTTTGGGATATTTTGCGGCAGCCGTAATGGCCGTGATACGAGTGACTGTCGATCCGGGCCGGCGCTTATTCTGAAGTCCTCCCCATTTCGAATCTAGACCAGAGGCGGATGTCGTGGGGATAGTCGGTGTATCTTTTCTAGGGCTGTTCGCCGCTTGTTTCTGTAGCATTGTTGCAGCTACCTTCTTGTCCTGCATTGGGCTCACTTCCTGCGCTGTGTGAACTGCTGCCATTGTGATGAACTTCTGCGGGATTATAGTATGGAAAGCCTTCATGGAAGGGTCTTTTAGTCCATGAGAGTGTCTCTGGGCTTCCATAAATCGATGTCTCCGTCTTAGGTTGGCCTCGACAAGGCGTTCCTGAATTGGTTGGAGCTTCATATTTGAGAAGTAATCGGCACTGTGAACTCCATTACTTTCATCTTTCGGTCTACCCTCCTTGGTTGGCTTCGACGTGATGACACAGGCGAGATGCGCTCTAAGCTTGCGATACCTGTCCCGATTCTGATCAAAGGAATCATCTGCTTTTCGGAGTCGAGATTTACGGCCACTTCGCCGAATTTCAACCCCTATCAGGGCGAGGCTGTCTACAGTCGAATCAATATTAGTGATTATATCCCGAACATCAAACTTGTTATTGGCCGCGGCAAAACATTCCTTCAAAAATCCTTGCAGCATGGAAAGGAGCTCTCGGATGAAATAAATGTCGTCTGGCCGGTGCTGGAATCTCGAATCCAGAGAAGCCTTTGCTTGGGCCGTGGCCCCGACACTGTCAGCCCAGAGCCTCAAATCTGCAAGTCTTGTCTGTATATGGGTCTTGTATTCGCCCTCTAGTTGTTGGATACATTGTTGGAACTCCTCGAGGCATGATCTTGTCACACCGGCAGTCGAGGCTTCTTTTGAAGTAAGATCCACGGCGGAAGTCATGGTTGGTCACCCGAACCGGTAGAATTCAGGGCGTCAAGGGCCTGATACTGTACGTTTGAGTAGTTGGCCGCGTGGCGGTCGTTATCCTTTTGGATTTCAATTTACTCTTCACAAGCTGGAATCTCATAGAGGGGTTGGGGGCTGCATTCCCTGCAGCAAAAAGGCGAGCCTGATTTCGAGGGCCACGTAAGGCCTTGGTCAACTTGTGAACGTTTGGAGGAGGCTGAATCCTCAGCTGAATCCCAGACCCCACCTCTCTGCCAACAACAAGATGCTCCGGCAGCCTGATCTCAAAGTCATCTCCGTTGTCGGTGACATTTTTGCTCTCTTCCTTGGATCTCTCTTATGTTATTATGGGGCATTCGAAAATTCATGTCTTCGCCTCGGAGGTGCTGGCTTCGGTGGCTGGGGATGCATCTGATGTTCTCATGCCCATCGCCATCAAGCACAGGAGCGGGTTAGCGGGCGAGATCGCCACTCGACTTCGATACATCCCAGAGTATTTGTCCGCGCAGGAGCTTTACCAACTTCCCCCCGACGCCCAAATCCTTTCTTTACAGGCTCTCCAAGATCTGGTAGAAATCTGCAATGTAGGCCACGTTCCCAAGCATTAGAACAGTGAACTGAAGTAGTGGTCTAATTAGTGGCCAACGCTTTCAACTCCCGGGAGTCGCCCCCCTTTGATGAAGAACCCTCAGGAGCTGCATGATGATCTGACTCAACTATTTAAGACCAAAAGTTCAAGAGATCGAGTACAGAAATCAATTACCGAGTTTTGCAAAAAACCACCTGATACTATCAAGCCTTTCCAATCGCGCTTTGCGCAGCTTTTCGAAAAGCTCAAGAATACGCGGGAACCGCAGGACGCCTCCACTGATATCACTAATCATTCACACTCGAAGCCTCTTCCAAGGGATGTGTATCCTAATGAAGTTCACAGGATGCTCCTCGATGCACTCAAGAGCTATGGATCTTGTAAGCCGAAATTACATGTAACGCCGGTGCCCAAGGATCCGACGGAAAATGATTGGCATCTCACCAGGCTCTGCCTTAACTCTGGATTTCGATCCGGAAACGAACTAGCCCTTTTCGACATCATAACAGCAACATCAGAGATGGCTTATTGGCAGGAAATGACCATCAGCGTTCCAATGTAAGTTACTGTTTCTTTTCGAAAGCTGTTCCTACCCGTCAGAAGTCGTGGTCATTGGGTATATGCATAGGAGAATCCAGATTCGTGGATGTTTCTCCAGGATGCCAAAAAGCCCCAGCAAATAAAGGGGCTAGAAATAGTGGGACCCATTTCGACAATCCCTTGATACACTTTTGATGAGTCTCGGCGAATTTTAGCATCTTGTCACTGATACAAGCTTGACACTTCCTCTGATATCTGAGAGTTTCAGGTGCCAGTGAAATGCCCACCGCCCGATATAATACCAATGACTCATCCAGAGGCCTATCCCTCCCGTCCATACGACGGACTTGTTTTGTCCCTAAGAAACCCTGCCGGCGCTCAGCTGGTCAAAGCTAGCTAACAAAATATAGAAAAGATCCCGAACCCAAAGATGTACAGAAACTCCAGCAAGGCAATAGAATTACCTTTGACCCTTCTAAGTTGTCCTTAATGGAGTATGGTGATATTTGCATGCGGCTTGAAAATCCAAACTATGCAAAAATTTATCTGGGTAAGCTGAAATCTCATCCTTCCCGGATTTTGATGACTCCTCTCGAATTTGAATATTTCCCATTCGAATCTCACTGTCTGGTGCTTCAACCAGAGAAACCTTCAAGACAGGTCTCTCAAATACTAGAAAATTGGCCACTAGTTCTAATAATAGCCCATGTTTTCTCCCCAAGTCAAGACCTAGAAGCTATACGAGAATTTTCGCATAAGAAGCGAGGATTCTCAATACATGGGGGCAAACGCTAACTTCTGGGAAATTTCCTTTCATTTATTCCATACAAAGTACTGACTGATCAAGCCAGATTTAGATGAAAACTGCCGTCTTTTCGAACGGCCGGAAGTTGGAGTCCTCCAGGATATTATATCAGGCCGTGACATTCAACTTTCGGAATTATTGAAACTAACCAACCTCACAGTGGAGCATAAGGTCAAATTGTCCTATGCTATTGCTCGAGCCTTTTGGCAATTTTACAATTCGGAGCTGATGAACGCCAGATGGACAAGCGAAGACATCTTATTCATCCCTCTCCAGAAAGACACCCCGTTAGAAGATATTCCGCTAAGAGCTTTCGTTTCGTTTCCTTTTGGTTCCCGATATAAAGAATCGCCAGCTGAGTTCTACAGCGAGGGCCAATATACCCACCGGTATCCACGAATATTCTACTTGGGGATTGTTCTTCTGGAAATTGGTCTTGGCCAGGCACTGGGACTGGAGCACAACCCAAAACTTAGCTTCCTTGGACACATAAACTTAGCCTATTCCACTGCTCGGAAGAAGCTCAAGGAATTAAAGAACGAGGAGTGGGATGGCTTTCAGTGGAAAGACTACTTTATCAAAGCCGTTGAGAATTGTTTGGAACCCGTTAACTTTAAACAGATCCCAAGGCGCACAAAATCTCGACGCCAAGGTGATTCGAAAGATGCTAATAAAGATATAAAAGATTCATCGCTCTCAGAAAGGAGAGATGCTCTGTACCGAAATGTTGTCGCCCCCTTGTTTTGGTTAGCCAAGGTGGGATTCGAGGACTCGGAAGAAATACCAATGGTCCCAATTCGGGAGAGAATACCTCCTAAATCGACATTTATCGATAATAAGGAGCTTCAGCACTCCTGGAATGAAATTCGCGAACACCCTTCATTCCTTTGTGGTAGTTCAAGTAGTACTGAGGGGTTCCTTAGTGATCTTCAGGTGATAGCGGGGCATATAACGCGCTGTCGACGACTGGCGAAGATCACGGAGCCAATTCGAGTCGCCATTCTAGATACCGGATGTAAAATAGACCTCCCATTTTTCAAAAATTCACAAAGGCTAAACCGGCTCAAAGGCTGGAAGGACTTCACTACAGCAGGATCGAAGAGTGAAATAGATGCTTTTGGGCATGGAACATTCATGGCACGACTGCTTATGCATGTTGCGCCAATAGTGGACATTTACCTGATTCGCGTAGCAAAGAATACAGATGACCTAGAGAACAACGAAGAAAATATTGCCAAAGTATGTGCTACGTAGCGCTTCTTAACAATGTACTGACCACAAACCAGGCAATTGAGCACGCGGGACTAGATACAGGATGGAAAGTTGATGTTATTTCCATGTCCTTCGGATTCCCCAATCAGTCTGGGAAGAAGTATACTGTTATTTCAGATGCCATCGAAAAAACCACAAAAAATCGTGATGGTTCCGTGCTATTTCTTGCCAGCGCTGGGAACTCATCGCAAAGAAGGAAAGATTTCCCAGCAAGTCACCGAAATGTCATACCCATTTATGCGGTCGACCCAAAAGGAGCTTTCTTACGGTCGAATCCAGCATATACTGGAAAGGGACCTGATAAACTTGGTACTTATGGAACAGATATTCCTCTATCTATCATCAGAGAAATCCAGGATTACTTTCCCAATGCGGATCTGAGCGCGGGAACGTCCATTGCTACTGCTATTGCAGCTGGGATCGTCTCCATGACACTCTCGTATATTGCAGCACTGCCATCTCTACTCAATTTCCAACCTGGGAAGGAAGTGTGCGCTAAAATTTACACGAAGAAAGGGATGGAGGGAATGCTGCATGCCATGTCGCTAAACACTGACCATCAAGGGCAATTTATTAGCCCAATATGGTTCTGGGGAGAGAAAAAGAGAGATCTGGACATTTTTGTTTCTGTTTCCTCCGTGGCTGAGAAAATGGATAAGGAGGAATAAAAGACATGAATACGCCCCTATGTTTTTGTATCACAATTAGCATTTTAATCTTAAACAATGCAAGAAATATATATCTCCATGTTTCCTCGGGGGACTGACATTTTCCAAAGGTAGTACTGATCGAAAGTGCTGAGGCTTTAGACTTAATGCCGTGTCGTATGGCTAGGGAATCAGCTGTGAAATACGTTTAGCTCTTAGGAACGACCGAACATATGGCTTTGGATACAATAAGTAGCCATGAGGAGTTAAGTAAAAACACAGTAGATAACTGATTTAAAGCCGGAACCTCGATATAAGAATAATACAAACAAAGGCACCTAGCCCATGTAAATCGAATTTACGCTCCCTTCTTTCCGCTACTGCGCCGGAATCTGACGCCCTTAAAGCTGCTTTTTGTTGCATGATTTTCGGTGTATCATAATGGGTTGGGAGGTTATACAATATAGGTGTGCATGCCCATGGTTGTTGAAGGGCAATGGAATCACAATTATATTAGGATCATAAGAGATAGTTGAATTGAACTACTAAACTAATCATTGAATTTCGAATAAGAGTAGCCATATACAAAGGAGCAGATTGTCTCTTTGAATACTCTCAATATATTGGCCTAGAAGGTCTGAGAATTTGTTTTTTCATCATTCCTTTAGCGGTATATAAACGCACAACTCGTCTTCTCCAATCTCTGTACTTTCGTACTCCACCTCCTCCTCCAAGTCCTCGTCGATTTCATCTTTTGTCGCTTCGACAACGATCAATGGTTCTTCCTTTGTGCCCCCGGCACCAGTTAAGAACGCGCTCTTGTGGCTAAACAGCTCTGTCTCCACTCCTGCTCTACGAGTTCGAATGACGTTTAGTTGATATGCGAACACAATCCCCGGAGCCGTGTCGTACGAGTCGGTAACTTTCTTCTCGCCTTTGTGTTTCGCTGTTCCACCGACTTCGGCCGGCACCGTCCCTGTAGGCGGCCCGGACCCTTCGACTTCAACGGTGACATTGGAGCTGTTTTCCTGTGTTACCGTAAATGATGAGGTGGCGATGCGCAGGCCCGAGACCATGTAAACGGGACGCTTGCCAAACATGCCAGAGTCGATCTGGGCACGCACCGCTGGGAGATTTGCAATTGCGGTCACAGTGTCTGGAAGGATTGGCTCTGAGAAACGCCGGATTTCATGATCCGTTTTACTGTAGTCGATGGTACTACTCTGCCCGATTTCATTGCTGGCTGATGTAGATGCGATGCTTTCGAACTTGAACCATATGCTAAGGCTGTCGGATCGCGACTTTGAGCGACTGTGGACATGGTTCGGCTCCACAAGGGTTGTAGGAGCTGGTAGCTTGATTTCACTTGCAGTGCCCGAGCCTACAACCGCGAGGACGGAGGTAGGCTTGGACCAGTGTGAGATCACCATGCCAAGGCGGAGCGGGCCATCAGTCGTGAAGGTGAAGTCGGGGGGGAGAAACCATGTTGCAGGCATGATGAGGTCGTGTCCTTTTTCCAAGAGCTTGAAATGGATCAAGGTATGTTCTATTAGAAGGATTGAATTATCCACGATCGCAAGATTGAATATTTGATTATTCCATAAATCCTCCTCAGCCTTAGCCGCTAGAAATCGTGGCTATACCTGGTTGGGAGGACTTGGCAGCCAGCTGATGGTTCTCAATCGTCGGGTTGATTGGTGCCATCCTGCTCAGCCATTGTCCCCGGGAGGTAGACAAGGCTGTAGTAGTAGCTACATATACAAACCGACCCTGTAATGGGGTTTATATATTTATATTTATAGCTATTTGCGTCCAGCGCATGGTTTATACCTTAATAAAAACATTATACTTTAGATACTTAAAACTTAAAAATATTATAATAAATTTTTTTATAATACTTTAAGTTTAAGTTTTACGGTTTAAGTCTTTAAAGTCAAGGGGTTTTAGTTATTATTTTATATAACTTTAAAAACTCTTTAAGAGAAACTTTAATAACTTCAAGTTGAAGATCTTTAAGGGGTTGACTACCTTATAACTCTTAAGGCTAAAAACATAAATCAATATATTCTCAGCTAGAGTATGGTTACCATTACTCAATAGTGTCTAATTATAACTATTTAGGTTCCTGATTTGTCTACAGGGAGGAAAGGCTGACCGAAGGAATCACCAAATTTATGCTCTCGAGTCCGCAGTTGGAATGCTGGGGATTTCTTGTGGATACTGCCTAAACAAAGAAAGGCCCCTTTAATATACGTAACTTTGTGTGTTCAGAAAAGCTCAGAATTTGTGCGAAAGGTGGATTAATATTGTGGTAAAGTATCACGCAGCCTTAATATAACCTTCACAAAACTTTCAGCAACTCCCCATACTGGTCGACGCCTTAGAATCTCAACTGTTTGTTCTAGGCTTTGGCGCCGCCCATCATCACAGCATAGCGATGATATACCCTGCAAGCTTACTTTCTGAGTTTGTCCGGTTTTAAGCCATGTCACCAGTTTAAACGATTCTTCATCATCTTCACAGGTGCTGAGATGGTCGAGCTTTACAGCAATAAACTTCTCTGTGGAAGATATACATTTTGGTAGGAGTTTAGCTAGATAGAACAAGACGGTCCCTGCATGAAAGATGAGAAATGGTTCGATTGGTGAGTTACTTGGATAGGTCCTCGCTAGTGAGAGAATCTGCGCGCTGTGGTAGGCTGCCTCCCTTACGCTCTCAGGCTTTGCAGCGGCCCACTCGTTCAGCTGAGTGAGTGCTAAGGTAGCTCTATTGCCGTCACGGAGGAGGGGGTAGAGCCAATTCATCAATCCACCAGCTCCGTAAAGGTGAGCAACATGAACTACTTGTTGGGTGTGTATAGCTCTAGCCAATTCTACTGTTGTTAAGCTGGCACTCAGTATCCGTGATGACTGCGAGAAGAGATCAACTGCGGCTAGGAGTCGTGGTGTGCTATTCTCAGGCCTTTCTCGCATGAGGTCGCTGATAGGAGATGACATCATCTCTTTCAGAGTCCAGATCATCCTAACTAATGTTAAGATAACTATGTATCGGTGTTCTTCCTCCTTGACCTTCTCCGTTGGATCTGGTGTATTGTTGAAGAGTGTCCGCATAGCCCACCTAAAGCTTTGGGATTTGGGAATCTCCGAAGGCGATGGTAACATAGACAACCAGCAATGAGCAGATTCAGCATTCCAAAATTGCGATGGACATGGAAGATCTAGATGCATATCTCCTATGCTGAGGAATGGTCGATTATTATGGAGATATGCCACCGAGGCGTCATATTTCTAGGTATTGAGGTGTTAGCGGACGAGTCATTATAGTGGAATAAAGAGATCAATACATAGACAGCCCAGCCTAGGCGGCATAGTTGTTCTTGCCGAATCCAATTCTTCCATCTTTGTTCAACTGACGTGTCGGACAACGAGTCTGATTTTGCCTCCGGCCGAGGACGGAAGAGATTTATGCACTTTGCATGGTGTACTAGATTGTTGCGAAAGGACTCACTTAGTTCGAATAATCGTTTATTGCCGCTACAGTAACCGTGTATGCCTTGCAGTAGCTGGGTCGTTAGGTATGGCTCTGTTCTTACATATCGAGGATCATATTCGGCCTGAACGGTAAATGCGATTAGCATTAAACTTTACACATGGAAGTAATGTACTTTACCAGAAATAGAAGTAGTCGGCGGTTAAGTTCAGATAGTGTATTCGAAAATGTTTTTGCCTCTGGCAAGTGAGTATAAAGAACACCAATACAAGCAACGGCAAGGGTAACAGTGAGATCTCTGGCTGGATCAAAAGTCGGTTGATGGATGATTGGCCAAGTCTACGGATGATTAATAAGCCAATGAGCAAGAAAATCAGAGAACTTACTTGTTGAAAGTGAGCAAAATAACGATCAATACAGTGTTCGAGCTTTTCCTTCGATGGAAAGTGCTTCAAGTTGATAGGTTGCCATGGGCTTTGCTGACTTGGCATTTTAATATACTGTATTAGCGTGTCAACAGTACATGGTCGCAAAGCCCAGGTCGAGAAGAAGCGTGAGAAGAATTGGCCATCATCATTACTGTCCCCAGCACCAAGATCCGGCAGCTCTAATGGGCGATGCTGATATTCAGCGTGCCATTCCATTGGCCATGGGTCATCAGGACTGCAGCTATCCTCCGAAAGCGGCATAGTTGGGAGCTCCAAGATGGTCGAGTTTCTACGTGGTGGTGATTTAGTATCATCATATGAGTACGTTTCTTGTGGACTTTGATCTATTAAATGCTGATGGGAATCTTCATCATCTAGGATTATATCATTTGGGAGATACAAATCTGTAAGGTCCACCACATCGTCACCAGGTACCGGATCAAAAAGCCAATCGAGATTGGAATTGAAGTCAGTAGCACCCAACAAATTGACAAATTCATTTTCGAATATTCCAGATACACCCACGGTTGGTCCAATGGAAGGGAGAATATTTTCACTCATAGGTGATGTATGGATGTCATCAGTTGTTTCTATATTAACATCTGTAGATGAGAGGGGGTCAGTAGGCTGACTCGTGCTCGGGCTCGAGTGCGGTAATGTCGGAAACGAAGTTCTTGCAATAGTGTCGTCGTGTAAATTTCTAGGTAGGACTTTGCAGTTGGATCCATAGACACAATGTATCCCCCGTCGTAAACAAGACGTACACGAGGGTCGCTGACCTGTGCATTTGATCTTAGATCTTGGGCTTAGTTAGTGATATACACTTAAGGATAACTGGGAGAGTGGACTATCCCACTGGGAACAACTTATACACGCCGTCCTCTTTCGTCTTTTTAAACTTCGATGTTCCTCATGGACACGCATGTGGCGAAGCATGCTATCACTATAGAGAAGTTCCCAATCAGAAGAAATATTCATGGATCTTGGGGAGCACACTTACGAACGACCAAAGGAACGTAAGCATTTCGGGCAAACATGTCCATTGGAATGCTGTTGTAGTTGTAGCTGTAAATCTACAGGCTGAGACATGGAGCTCATGTTAATACTCTGATAAAATTGAACACAACAGAGGTTAAAGGAGCACAGAGCTAGTGCAATATAGTTAATGTGCTGGGAGTGAGAGGTAAATGGTGGTACAGTACATTCTAGCTTGGTACCGCTAGTTTAGATATGCGGGGGGATAGTTTCGATTAGTCAACTCGATAGCTAACAATACTTTACAATACACTGTCCAAGCAATTAAAGAGAGTCACTGGTAGCTATTCTCTCATTAGCTTCCATGGAGGAAAAGATTGTCAGAAGCTTGAACGCGCTTATAGCTAATCCTTGACCGATGTCGGAGGTTCAATGATAGCGAATGAAATGAACATCTATGGAACACCCTTAAGAGATCAACCCAATAGTAATGTAATATATCCTAGAAAGCTGCTGGAAGCGCATGCAACAGAGATTCTAAATAACTATTCGTAATCATGGTGAGCCTCCGGAGATCTTTCCATCTCTAGGTCCAAGTACCCTTCAAGTACACCCCGCATTCCCCGGATACCAAGGTATTGGACGTGAGAGTTGAAGCGGTGATGGGCGCCACCACACATATATCCGAGCTTAGGGGATCGGGATTACGTGTGGATCGGTGTAGATGTTCATTGGTCATTTCTACCTCATGCGTACCCCATCCTCCTTATCAGGGAGGACGTCTCAAGCTGCTCACTATATGGGACCTAGGAGCTGAGCAGCAATTCATACAATTTCTCATCGCCTCGCGTAGGTAAGGATGGATACATGATTAAAGCCATATTGAAGTTAATTATTGACTCAAGTTCCCTTAGGAATTCAGCGTTATAACAAAAGGCTCAAAATAACAACATTTTATATATTCAGAGAGTGAAACAGCTTTACTTTTATATCCAACTTATGTTTCACAATGGTCTACAACTCTACAGTTCTTTATCCAAACGACGAAGATGCGACCTTCGATCTCGAATACTATGTAAAGGTTCACATGCCCATAGTTCAGAATTCGTGGGGCAAGCATGGCTTGATAAGCTACCAGCTCATCAAGTACGATACTAGTTTCGATGGTTCTAAACGTTATAACCTTGGAGCGATCCTGACGTGGAAGAGCCAAGAGAGTATTAAACAGGCTGTTGCAAGTGAGGACGCGAAGGTAGTTTTCGAAGATGTTAGCAACTTCACTAACAGAAGGGCACACTTTTTGGTGGGAGAATTCGTGCCGTGATCCAGGTATTACCTTGAAGGACTTACCCCTTTTGATGGGGTACCTACAAATTAGTATTTCTAAGAAAAATCTAACAATTTCAAAGAAGATGCATTCTCTAAGTAGGCTGCATAGATTGAGAACAGCAAAATCCTTAAAAAGTGCAAATTAAATATACTAAAAGCTAATTGAGCTTTAACATGAGGTTGTATGCGCAAGTGGCGTTGCAACTATATTTAAGTATCTAGTTTCATAATTCATTTCTACAAATTTTCAGTAAGCTAACTGGAAGCAGCCTTTGGAGTCTCCGCTATTCGGTAGACAAGTTTCTTTCCACTAACAGCACCTGACTTCATAGCCTCTAAACCCTCTAGAACTCCCTGAAGACCACCAGGACGCACATCTAAGATGTGGGTTTTCAACTTTCTATCGGCTAGAAGGTTCTCTGTCAAAGCCATGAAACTCTTTGCAAAGACATAATCTTCTGGAGTGGCAGGAAATGGAGTCCCCCTCATACTAAAGTATTCCCCAAACATCGTATACATTACCGTGCTGGTTGATGGCACATCAGATCTTGGGCATTTTGTTGGCAAAATGCATCCGTATACACAGCCAGGATCGGTTGAGAGGGCATCAGCGCATATCTGTGCCGATTGCTCCTTACCAAATGTATCCCAAGCAAATTTGAGCGAATTTTGTGTGCGTTCTCTGATTTTTGATCCGACATCAGGATCGCGATAATCGTATGCTTCTACGGCTCCAAGGCTTTTCGCCACATCAAAGTGCTTCTTTGAACAAAGTGTGATAACTGAATAGCCAGCTCTAGCATTATATTAGTTTAACAACAACTATAGCACTAGCTTGGGGTTAATTATCTTACAGGGTTGCAAACTGAATACCAAGAGCTCCAGTAGCCGTACCGCCTCCATATATCAATGCATAAGTCTCAGATTTGACCGGGTTACTTGGCTGGTTCAACTTGAGAGCTTTTTGAAATAGTCCTTGTCCACAAGTAATGGAGCCAAGACTAACAGTGGCTGCTTCCTCAAAACTAAGATGTGCAGGCTTTTTCATAAGGGTGTCGCCCTTGGCGACAATATATTCGGCATAAGCACCATCTTCGGGTTGCTCGGGGTTTCCCCCATGTGCCACGCCCATTACCTCGTCTCCTTTTCTAAAAGCCTTAGTAACTTTCGGACCAACAGCTTCTACGACTCCTGAGAAGTCACAGCCGAGGAGATTCCCATCACTTGCAATACCAAAGGCGGCATGCTTCCAATCTGTAGGATTGCAAGCCACAGCAACTGTTTTCACAAGAACGTAGTCATCTCGTAGATTGGGCAATGGATGGCTGTCGACGAGGACAGGGGTCTTATCTTTAACTACAATTGCCTTCATTGTTAAATTTAATTCTGCTGAAAGTATGGGAGCGATTTCTTGGACTTTTATTTTTATTCTTTATTCCCCTAAAATTTATGGCATATGTTTGAGGTGTCACACTGAGAGCCGATTCATTCAGAAATCTTAGCCCGATAAATCCACAGCGATCTCCGAAGGCTCGGGAATATTAACTTCAAAAGCGCCTCCTAATTTCGGGATATTGTTAGGCTCTCGTTTCTCCACAAGAGTCTAATTTAGTGAATGCGGGGGAACATAGGCCTGGGGTTTGAACGTGGAGATGATGTTCTAGAGTATTAAAGAAGTGAAAAGGACCAGGGTCAAGGTGTTAGAAAAATCCTTTGTTTTCACATCTCAGTTCCAGTATTTATCAAATCAAGAGAGAATACGTGGTACTTGGTACCTGAACTGCTGAACCTTGTTGCATAAAACCATATATGGTTTTATCGACTTAGTAACATCTGAAAATGGTGGAATTAAAAGCTCTCGATGATATTGAGCACGTGCATGGAACATATCAGTTGATTGCCCGTTAATAGCTTCCCCCTTATATGGTATTGGTGATAAACTAATTAGTTTTTAGAGAATGGAGAACTTCAGTACAAGAAAGGTACCGACGTTGTGCTCGTCCCACAGCCGAAACTGAACGATCCGAATGATCCACTGGTAGGTTTAGAAGCATAAGTTCAGCGAGGAATACTCACTAGTTAATCCCCTAATAGAACTGGCCAATGTGGAAAAGACTCGGAGCCCTCCATTCAGTTCTCATGTTCACTAGCTTCTGTAACTTTTCCGTCATCGGGCTTGCTCCAGGCTTTGGTCAACTTGCTGAAGAATTCAATCTCAATAGCAATGAATTGACTTGGCTGATTTCTGCTCCCAATATCGGTCAGTTTCTCGGCTGCTTCGCATTTGCGCCATTAGCAAACACAGTTGGAAGGCGCCCCATTTGGCTTGGGTGCGCGTTGATATTCTTGATCGGCAATATTTGGGCCGCATCAGCCAAATCTTACGCTTCTCTCATGGTTGCTCGAATCGTTACTGCTTCAGCCGGTGAGTGAGATATCCAGAAGATAAATTGAGCACCAGAGAATTGATTATCAATAGGAGGCGCCCCTGAACCTCTTGGCGTGATCACATTACACGATCTTTTTTTCTTGCATGAGAGAGGTTTACAAGCGAGTATTCAAACTCAATGGTTAACACTAGGTGCAACGCTGGCTCCTGTCATCTGTGGATTCCTAGTTGAAGCTAAAGGCTGGCGCTGGTTTCACTGGCTCACTGCAATTCTAGCCGCACTGGATCTGGTTCTCATCTTCTTGTTTTCTGCCGAAACTCGATACAAGAGAAATTATCAAGATGCTTTCGACGTTGTGCATGCTCAGACTGAGACTAGTGCAGTTCCAGAATCTAAAGAAGTCCAGGCTTTAGAAATTGAAAATATCGCATCGGCCCCAATATCATCGCGAAAGAGCAATTCTGATATCCAAATAAAAGCCACATACATTGGCTCTTTAAAGCCATGGTCTTCCATCAACAAGAAAGACAGCACAATTGCTGCTTACTACAGGCCATGGGCACTTCTGAACTTTTTTTCTGTATCGTGGGGAGTAGTCGCCTTTGCTTTGCATGTAACCTGGTATGTTCTTTGCACCCTTATTTGATGGGAAAGTTTGCATAACTCTTTCTAGTCTGGTGATTGTGACAGAAACTATCCCTTTATACACCTCCGTGGCCCCCTACAACTTCTCAAGCAGTGCACAAGGCCTAACATTCATATCTACTACTGTCGGAACCATTATCGGTGCTTTAATCTGTGGTAAGCCCAACGACTGGCTTGGTCGGTTTTGGGCGACGCGAAACAATGGAGTTTTCGAGCCGGAAATGCGACTTCCTTTCATGCTTGTTCCCCAGCTTTTCGTCACAGTTGGCTTAGTTATCTATGGTGTCGGATTTCACAACTCTTACCATTGGATTATACCTCTTATCGGAAATGCCTTTATAGGCAGCGGAATTGCTGGAACTGGCTCGGTCCTTCAGCCTTATCTGATGGACAGTTACCCAGCCGTTGTTAATGATGCACTGATTGTAAGTCCTAGATGTAATTTCATATATTTGTTTATACTAGTACTAACATTTACGAGATATTCAATGGTCTAAAACAAATTATCGTCACTGGTGTCAGTTTCGCTATGGGTCCCTGGCTCGACCGTAATGGAACAGTTACTGTCTTCTGCATACTTGCTGCGTTGGTTTTTGTGGTTGATTGTGGCTGGATCGTCATCTTTTTCTGGGGAAAGAAATTAAGAAAACGTGACAGTAATATGAAGATATTTTTCTTTTGAGCTAGATATGTAATGCTATCGCAGTTCGACAGAGCATTAGCATACGTATGTAGAATGTTAACAGACTTGTGGAAATGACCAAAATATGGAACCACAATCTTGAGTCATGGATGAAGATGTAGTAGTTGCAATGCATGTAGTAGACTATCTTTATACAATTCTCAAAACTCCAATCTTAGGCCACCCAACACACCTAAGGTTAGGGCGATATATTCGTGCCAGTATGCATTAAGTATTTCCCGGTCAGCAAATGTGCTTAGGCAGATGTGGTTCAGTTCCCTACATCTTAATCTACCGTGAATTTTAAGCGGTATATTTAGTAAAGTTTGCCTTGAGCCTAGTTGAACAAATTAACCAAATATTGTTTAAAGTTATTCGGCTTCTGGTTGGATGATCGAGTATTCTTTGCTTAACAAAATCATTTGCCGATATTCCGTAATTCTCGGAATTAACTATAATCGTTTGATTTTAAATTGCTCGGCTTCGAGACGGGGATATTACCACGGTGTGTTTCCAAGCTGTACCACCTTCCTACCGATGTGCACTCCACTAATATCTCCGAGCCTAATACCAGATTCGTTCAGGTGAATTATGCGGATTTCGCAGGATACCTCGATTTCAGAAACCGAATTAAAACCCACCAAAGCAAATTTACGATCGGAGTACAGTTGTGGTATAGAGTTTGAAGCTACTAGGTAAGCAAGAAGCATTTATAAATGAGCTTGCGTGTTTGAATTCATTATTATGGTAACTGTAGCTCGAATCTTCCGCTCTACAGCTATTAGAGTTCTAGAAAATGGCCAATCCTAACCCAAACGCAGATTCATCGCCCTTTGAATGGGGAAAACTCAGCATAGGTGGCAATCATGACGATCCTCCCTTACCCGAAGATGACCCTACCGTTGGTATTAGAATGAATCATTGCATGCTACGGGTTCGCGATCCTAAGAAATCTCTATTCTTCTACATGAACCTTATGGGTATGCGTACGATATTTACTATTAATGCTGGCCCCATGACAACTTATTACCTCACTCATCCACAGACACCAGAACACCGTGCAGATTTGTCCAAATTTAGCGCCGAAACAGCTTTAAGAACAGCACATACATCTGGATTATTAGAGCTCATGCATATTCACGGATCTGAAAAACAGCCAGAAGGGTATTACCAAGGCACTGGTAACAATGTTCCTGCTCTTGGTTTTGGACACCTGGGTTTTACTGTACCGGATGTCGCTGCTACGGTAAAGCGACTGGAGGAGCATGGCGTGAAGGTTTTCAAACCTCTAGGAGTGTCGGATAGAGCCACTCTACCAATAACTGACTGGGAAATTGAGAAAGGTGTCGGATTGGGAGATGAAGCCGGCCTTGCGCCCGAATTCAATAGAATAGTTGAGACATTTGTTCACGTATTTGATCCGGTAGGTAAATTTATCGCTTTGAAGAATTCTAGCTTATGCAGGCCAAAAGGATGGGTATATAATAGAGATTATCCCACAGAAACGTGATTGGCATGAGAAAAGCTTGAGGGATGAGGGGAAATAGTGTCTCGGTTTCAAATACCGATGTCAAGGATCATGGACACAGGATGACTTTACTCAATATCATTTGTTCACGCCTACTGTGGGGCTTACGGCAAGGCTTACGGTAATACGGCAAGCACGAACGCTTACAATAAGCCTACATTGCAGGCCTATAAGTATGGCCTGTACTTGACCACTATGTGTAGTCAATTTACTATTTCAATTAAGATTGTCCTTCATGAAGCCGAATACGGTTATTCCATAACTTTCCAATGTTATTATTAGACTAGAATCTCACAGCCAGACAAAAGACTATTCTTTAACATGTGCCTTCCGATCCACACTGAGTTCCGAGCCCCGGTGCATAGGCGGGGAAGCTAGGGATGCCTAGGCAAAAGGAACATGACTGAGCGAAATCAAAGATTTTAGATTGTTTATGATGTCGGAGTTGAAGGGGCTTGAAACACCCGCGCTTACTTACGATCTGAAAGCTATTGGCTGAGACTTTACAAAGAAAATAAAATAAAGAATTAGCGTCCGGCGTTAAAGCATACTAGTAAAGAATAAATACAAGAGATTG
This sequence comes from Xylogone sp. PMI_703, assembly GCA_021399445.1. Lineage (NCBI taxonomy): Eukaryota > Fungi > Ascomycota > Leotiomycetes > Xylogone > Xylogone sp. PMI_703. The sequence continues at coordinate 6,385,829 of JAJTUQ010000003.1, forward strand.
CATCGACAAGCTAGAATGGCGCAAGTTCGCGGTTGCATAACAAGATTCTCCTTGAATGAATTCTCTTCAATTGCCCTTCGTCTTTCAACCTGTATAGGTATTACTACGTGATTTAACCTGCCCTAACAAACTTAGAATTCAAGAAGGAAGAATGTCTCATCGAGCAATGTAAGTCAAGCTTCCATACAGAGGTATTTGGATAAAATAGGAGTGGATACTGATTCAAATAATAGATTTGTTAGTGGTGCCAATGGAGGCATTGGCTTCAGCATCGTACGACAGCTTCTTGCAAAGCCTATTGAGACTGTAGCCCTCGTAGTAGCAGTAGACTTATATAATAACCATCTACGAACCCTATTACCTCAATATAGCGACAGACTCGAGATCATCACTGGAGATATCAGTGAGCGAATTATTAGTAAAAAGGGCATTGATGCTGCCATCTCCAGAGTAGGACACTTAGACTCAATTATATTGAATGCAGGAGTTCAAGGGCCGGTAGGATCTTTACAAGATGTCGATGTAGAGGCTTGGAAAAAGTGTTTTGACATTAACTTTTTCTCACTTATTCATACTGTAAGCATTAAAACAAGGAATTATGAGTTATAAAGCACATGAATTATTTTAGCTTTTATTATACTAACGCGATATCAGATTCAAGTCGCAGCTCCCCATCTTAAAAAATCGAAGGGTTCTATTATCATGACCACTAGCGGTATTTCTCTCGGTCCATTTCCGGAATTGGGAGCATATGGTTCTTCAAAGGCGGCGATGAATTATCTGAATTTATGTTGGCAAAAGGAGGATCATGATATACGAAGTGTTTGCATCAGGCCTGGAATTGTTGATACAGGCATGCAAAACGACGTACGGAATGAATGTAAGTTTTGAAGTACCTTAGCTTACCCTATAATCTTGGGTAACTGATTACTAAATGGACTCAATGCCAACAGTCAGGGATGTATTGCCTAAAATGACTTACGATTGGCTAAAAAGAGTCTATGATCGAGGCGAATTACTGAAGCCGGAACAACCAGCTAAAACATTTGTACAATTCGCTGTCTATGGTATTCCCAATGACATGAAATCTACCATTGTCGATTGGAATGACGACGGAATCATTTTCAACTGAGAGGCCGAAATGTTTGGATCGCAAAAACTATAAAATTAGCATAGTTAAGGGTAGCGCAATCAATTTGTCAGATCAATTAGCTGTGTGACGAATTCGGAACTATCTTGCCAAAATCGAGCGATTTAGGAATTCGTGAGAGGGCAAAACCTGTCCTCGGGCTATTCTGTGGTGTTTTCTGTTCTCTTGTTGCATGTTTCTAAAAAGAGATGGCTGTTTTTCAAGTTGGAGTTATCGGATAATCTTGTGGATCTCCGACATGCCGAGTTCTGGACCGAGACTACGAGAGGATCATATCCGAACAGGCAGAGTAGGGTGAGACCTCTACTTGTGGCCAAAGTAGCACAAAGTTCCTAATTGTGAGCTTGGTAGAGATTCTCCGGGACTTTCAATTTAGTTTTACGTGTAGATAATAGCTTAACACTCCAGGAATAATCTAGCATGTTGAGCTGAAAATTCTACGCCAGCTAATTTTTTCTAAGATTTATGTTGAGTGCTTGATGGTTTATGCCGGTATACTCACGAGAAGGTCGAACATAATATTAGAGATACTTTGAACTTTAAAAAAGGCACATGATGGGTTCTCTAGACAACGAAAAGAACGTATTTGAAACTCTTCCGGCTTCGTTTCCACGATCTATTATCCCCAAAACATTTAACATAGATGACGCAATCAACTCCGTTGTTTGTCGTTTTCAATCGCTGGATGCCGACATACTTCTTGAGGATGCTATATGGCGAGATTCGTATGCGCTTACAGGAACACTAAGAACGTTTTACACTTCCCAAACAATCATAGATGTCTGGAAACTTCTGGCCTCTAGCCATGGAGCTAAAGAGTTCAAAGCAGTACCTCGGTCTCACAATATTTTGAAACTTGGAGAAGATGTTGGTTGGGTAGAGACGCGAATTGAATTTAACACAATGAATCCTGGCACCAAGTGCTCTGGGTATTTGTCTTTGGTCCCAACTAAGGATGGTACTTGGAAAATTTGGGTTATGAGGACCATTTTAGAACAGATAGAAGGATATGGAGATGTTGATTCACTCACGCCTTGTCCGTATCAAACGAATGAAGATATTACTGATTTTGACGCAGTTATCATCGGGGGTGGACAATCTGGACTTAGCACAGGAGGGCGTTTGCAAGCATTAGGGGCCAGTTATGTCATTATAGAAAAGAATTCTTACGTCGGAGAGGCATGGGCGCAACGTTATGAATCTGCAAAGCGTGAGTTGCGTTCCAAGCTTTCACTGAATCCGCTAACCATTCTAAAGTTCACACTGTTCGAGAATATGGTAAGAAATATAAAATATGATTGTGAAGAAATAATAACTGATGTGCAAATCAGCTCATCTTCCTTTTGGACGAACATTTGGTCCAGACTGTGGAGAATATTTAGGTAAACAGACTCTTGCAGATGGTCATCGTCACTGGGCTTCAAAATACGGAGTGGTAAGTGAGCCACCTTGGGCAAGGAATCAAGCTTATGAAAGAAATTGCTAGAATGTTTGGTTGTCGACTACAGTTGCGTCCGGACTGTGGGATGCAAATAAAAGAGTGTACACTCTCAAAATCGAGAAAAATGGAGTCACTCGTGAGATTCGTGCTAAACACGTGGTTATGGCTACTGGAGCAGGTTCTGAAACATCAAAAGTGCCGTTCTTCGCAGAAAAGGTCAATAGAATGAGATTTAATATTGATTACATAGGATATAGAATACTGACTAACACTGCTATAGGAGAAGTACGGCGGTCTAACCATCCATTCTGCGGAGTACAAAGATTCTAGAGGATGGAAGGGGAGATCTGGAATCGTAATTGGCTCTGCAAACACTGGTGTGTACAGATGACTGAGCTTTTCTTAAACATTGCTGAAACTATTATAGGGCACGACGTTGCCGATGATATGTACGAATCAGGCCTATCGTCTGTTACCATGGTCCAGAGATCAAGGACATGTATGTTCTGTCCTTCGTCTTAAAATTTGAAGTTGACCTGTTATTTCTATTTCCAAACAGACGTTCTCCCCGTAGAGTACATTGCATCTAGGTATGAAAGTAGGTAAACATACTTTGGAAGAAATGCTAAACTTCAAACACTAACCATCAAAAGAAATCTATAATGAAAAAATTCCCACGGAACAGAGTGATAGAGCGATGTTTTCCAATGCAGTTGCGGTGTCTCGTCTAATGTCTCTCCGAGCTTTTACCGCTATGGCTGAAGCCCAGCCAGAGAGGTGGGATGCTTTAGAGCAGGCAGGCTTTAAGGTAGACCCTTACGGCGATATTCAAGAAGCTATCAACATTAGGCTAGGTGGGCATTATATTGATGTGGGGACATCAGCGAAGATTTCGAAGGGTCTTGTCAGTATTACCTTCTGGCAATGCTCAATTCTTTACTAAGCTAATGATCTCTTCTCGCAGATCAAAGTTAAATCTGATTCCCCAGTAGTCAGATACTACGAAAAGGGCCTAGTTTTCGCTGATGGAACGAAAATCGAGGCTGATGTTATTGTTTTTGCAACGGGCTTTGTCGGAAACCTAAAACAACATGTTGCCCAAATCTTCGGAGCAGAGATTGCTGAACAAGCGGGTGACTGTTTTGGACTAGATAGTGAAGGCGAAGTTTTGGGGGCTTTCAGACCTACTAATCGTACGCACTCCTTCCCTGTTTTGAATACAGCTGGTCCGTTACTGATATTCATATTTCCAGAGCCTGGAATATGGTATATCGGTGGCGCATTAGGTCATGCAAGATACTATTCACGATTTATTGCACTCTCCATTAAAGCGGATTGTATGGGTTCGAAACTACCAATTTACAGTAAGCATAGATTTGGGGGACCTGATTACAGATTATGAAATAGTCAGATGGTTTGTATCGCTCGTCGGGTATTCAGTTGAAGCATTATTTCTATTGAGTTGAGTATCAAAATATGATGTATTCCAGATTGACTAAATTTAAAAATATCTATCTAAATGGCGGTTGCAGCTTCTTCACTACTTCACCCCTTACGCACAGGAGTGTGAGTACATTAGAAAATAGTGCGACTGAGCCCTAGAAAATCAAGAGAAAATTAGGTCTACTTGTAGAGTGTACTTTTGAGTAGATAAGGTAGTTACAACTCCATGTTTGCATTTAATCTTGTAATATCATATGGTTCTCTTATACGTTCTAATTTGGATATACTAGCATACTGTTAGAAGGCTATGGCTTTACCGATCGTGAAAGGCTCATGAACATTAATTGAATTGAACTATATAATTAACTATGGTATAGTGGCCAAGCATTGCCATACATATATAGACTTCAAATACGAGTATTCCTGTAAACGATCGATACGGCGTTTACTGTGTCATTATAGTAATCACCATGGTCAGCGCTAAGCGTCAACACAGACTATTTCCTCATGGATGCATAGTGAAAATCTGAATTGAGGCAGGTATATTTATTTAATCAGAGTTATAGACAAGAGTAATGCGGAGGTCCTGTTCACGGAGTTTGGTAGTTCAAACTTTTAGTATATGTCTTCTTGAAGATCTTGCGTTATATATGTGTAACTCTTATTGACTATTGAAAAACTTCTCTAAAGCTTCATTTACTCGTTGTGGTGCTTCTAGCATGGCCCAATGAGCCGTGTTCATTTCTTCAGTCCTAAGTTTTGGGACCCACTCTTCCATTGCAGAAATTTGGAGGTGCGGGAGAGCAATCAAGTCTTTTGAACAAGAAAGAAAGAGTGTTGACTGAGGTAGGAACTTCTTTTCAGAATCTAGGTCTGGTTGAATGTTAGCTAGGTGCGCTGTTCAATACATATGAAGGTTATATATTACCTTTTTCTGCTTCATAGTTATAATTTAATGCGTTGGCTTTGTACCAATTCAAGTTAGGTATTCCTCCTAAGTCATTCGTAGTGTTATCTCGGCGAGTGTGGTGGTCCTAAGAGGAAAATCAGCTCAAAATATTCAAAATAGTTCTGCCTAACTCTGAACTTGCTGCTTCTGTCAAAAAGTCTGCCCAATCGGCTTGGCGGTCATTTTTAAGCCAGTTTTCGAGGGCACCAAGTGGTGCCAAATCTGTTTTCCATAACCCTGGGTCCGCAGGGTATATCAAAGACATCATAGAATCCTTCTGTTCAAATTGTATAAATTGGTTAATTTGCTGATGATCGACGTTAGCCAATTATAGTTTGATTACTTACATGGTCATTGAGAATCTTCTCGGCGTTACGATTTCGAGTAAAGAAAACCTGGTAGCCAAAGATCTCATAACCTAGTTTCTGCAGTGTAATTTCGTTGACAGTATCAAGATTGATAGGTTGCCCTGGCGGACAATAGCCAACGGCAATAAAGCATAGCTTTTCGATCATTTCTTGGTGGTAGACGGCGAGCCTTCCCAATAAATGCGACCCCCAGTCGTGACCAACACCGTAGACTTTAGAGATTTTCTCATGCTTTAGAACCTCAATGATATCGCTTGCCATGTCTTTCAGTCCATATTTTTTAATGTCAGTGGGGCGAGACGATCGACCAGATCCAAGAAGGTCTGGTGCAAGAACCCCATACCCCAGACTGTGAAAGTGCTCAATCTGATTGTGCCATTCCTGAGCAATCGAAGGCCAGCCATGAAGAAAAAGGATGTACTTTGTCGACTGGGAAAAGCTACGAGGGGGTAGGTGGAGGTAATAATAGGTGAAGCCCCTAGATACTGCGACGGTGGGCATGGTGCATGTGTATACGAGTAGTTTGATATTACAGATTGCTCCCCATACTTTCTGTTATATAAGTCCTTTTGTAGATGTTAGCTTATTGGATGTATTCTCACGGTTTGTGCCCCATGCCCATGTGCCATTAGCTATGGTAATGGCCGACCACTACATTCAAACGCCATTCCCGCCACTGAAAACTCCGAAAGTCACATATTCATCCGAATAGGAGGCTCGAAGCGCACCTAGGGGAATCACAAGATGAGGTGTACGTAATGCTTATATGACAATAATCGTTTCTATAGAAATCTATGCCATCAAAAACCCACCATTTACACCCATACATACTCCCGTCACCCATCCCGCTTTATCTTCGCATAGAAATCCTACGACGTTCGCGATCTCAGAAGGCTCAGCCATTCTCGCACCAGCGGGAGTAGCATCCAATAACGGCTGTAGCATTGCACGGAATTTATCTCCAGAATGATTGAATCCATATGTATTAGTTGGGCCCGGGCAAATCGCGTTTACAGTACAGTTATAGTCGCGACCAAATTCACTGGTTGAGAGTTTGTTAGTAATTAAATAGTCTGAAGTTTAGAAGGGGCCGCGGCCTACACTGCCCAACAACGGGTGAAAGCCTCTACCATAGCTTTTGTTCCATTGTAAATGGTTGAGCCACGGACGCCCTGACGTGCACCAGTACTACTAGTATTGACGATGCGGCATGCTTTCCGTGACAAATGAGGTAATACAGCTTGAGTCAGTAGGAGCATCCCTCGAGCATTAAGGTTGACTTGTTTATCCCATTGGTCAATTGTCACTTCGGTCATTGGTTTCATAATGGCAATACCAGCGTTATTGATAAGAATGTCAATCTTGCGTCCACCAAGTCTTTCCACAGTCTTGTCTACCAGTTGCTGGGGGCCATCAATTGTTGATAAATCTGCCTCAACGGTAAAACACTCTTTGGCAGATGCACCACCAGTATTTTGAATCTGCTCTATTACATTGGCAGCATCCTGAGCTTGATCTGGCCAAGGATAGTTGCAAATTACCAGGGCACCCCTGACAATTGGTCAATTATCTATGAAGTCAAGATATTGAAGATCATAAAAGGATAGAAAAAATAAGAGGTAACAGTAAAATGGGGCTCACTTTGATCCAAGTTCGACACAGATCGCTGCTCCAATTCCCCAAGCAGCACCGCTCACAAGAGCAACCTTTCCTGCCAATTTTTGGTCGACCATGGTGGGCTTTTATCAGGCAACTGAGACTGTAATACAATAAAAGAGGGCTCGGAAGTGTAACTTCTTAAGTCATTTATTTCTACTACCACCGGATACTACACAGTCTTGTCCCACAACCTGTCGGGTCATGGAGTGTCGGGAGAATCCCCGTTTGATACCACATCCGCTTCATTGATCTTAGTGGAATTCAAGACCGATAAGCCTCTTGATACATGCACACAGTTTACATCCGCTTATACCGACGTTCGGATTTCGCTGTGGCGCTCGATGCTCCGACTTTCTGTGACGAGTTAACTAAACATCAATACGGAGGGAGAGTTCTTTAAGGAGTAATGTGAAACTCATAATCGTTATTGTTAAGTTGACTTTGAATTATCTACTAGGCGAAATTCTAATTTGAAGTACAAAGAGATGTTTCAATCAGGCATCGATCAGACTGTCTCCCCATCGGCGTTAAGCTTACTAGTAGCGTCATTCTGTCTTGTGGTATTACCTATCCTCGGTGTTATTCGAAATTATATCAAACTTCGTCATATTCCAGGTCCGTTTTTAGCACGCTTTACGGGGCTCTGGATCTCGGTTAAGTTGTGGAGCGGGGAGAGTTTTGCGGATATTACTCGTAAACTCGACAAAGAGTATGGTCCTGTCGTACGACTAGGCCCTAAGAATGTCCTATTCACCGACCCTTCAGTCATCCCAATTATTTATGGGACTAACAACGTGTTCAGAAAGGTGTGTGTTGTAGAAAATGTTCATAACCAGTCGAATGTTAACATCATCGCGCAAAACTAGGCAGTATCTTATGAGCCTGCTATTCCAGTTATAAATGGGCGTTTACAAGACTCATTTGTGACAACAAGAAAAGAGGAACGCGTCACAGTCATTAAAAAGTATATTAATTCTGCCTTTACAGCTAGCGCCATTGCAGATTACGAATATCACGTAGATCAAACTGTTCAACTTTTGAACGATAGAGTTACTAGCGATGCCCCAGTGGTAGACTTAGTCAGATGGCTCAAACTCTTTGCCTTCGAGACAATCTGTCGTATTGCCTTTAGTGACAGTAATTTTTCAGAGAAAGACGTCCAAGACACCCTTGTTGGGGTAAAAGAGCGTTTCGACCACTGGCAACGTTGGTATGCTCTCCCAGGATTGGAAAAGCTACTCTATAAGAATGTGTTCACTCGGGGTAGTTTAAGCCCTTCTCTGCTTGTCAAGAAAGCCATCGCTAGAGTTAATGAGAGAGTCACCTCTGGTGGAACAGGAACTCACGCGGATCTATTGGACCGATATCTACAAGCAAATCAAAAAGCACCGGAGCATTTTGGAACCGAAACTGTGGTTGGGCTCGTCATTTCCATCATCCATGCTGGCGCAGAAACAACCGCATCAACCATGGCCATTACTTTGCATTTCTTACTCTCAAACTCAGCTGCGCTGAATACATTGCTTCTGGAACTAGAGTCTGCTAACCTGGGCTCACCTCCCACCTATAAATCAGTCTCCAAATTGCCTTATCTAGAGGCTGCAATAAAGGAATCAATGAGATTAAACGCAGTAACTATTGCTCCACTTGAACGTGAGGTACCTAAAGATGGCGCCCAGATCGGCGGATATTACATACCGGGTGGAACTGCTGTTTCCATCAACGACCGAGCTCTTTCTCAGAGATCAGATATTTGGGGTAGAGATCCTGAACATTACCGACCAGATCGCTGGATAGAAGCAGATGATTCCCAGCGTTCAAAGATGGAGAGAGCTTTCAATGGTTTTGGGCAAGGAAAAAGGATGTGTATTGGTAAAAATATCGCATGGATTGAGATGAAGAAAGCCATACCCGAGCTGCTTCTTAACTACAAGGTGAGGACTATAGAAATATTTCGAATTGCTTCATCTATTTTAGCAGGTCTTCTCTCATATTACAGTTTCAGATCGCCAAACTGACTCCACCATACTTAGTTTGAATTGTTACACCCGGAAAAACCAATGGAGTATTATACAGCAATTGTTGCACTACCACGGGAGCTTATGGTAAAGGCTACTCAGCGTAATCGTCACAGGCAATCTTCAGAATGATCATAAAAGAGATCAAAGCAGCTTGGTTTAATTGGTGTCTCTCACATTCCCAATATGTGAAGCATGACAAGCTGCTGAAAGACAATTTCAAGTCTCTGGGGCATATTCACAACTAGGAGTCTTGTATTTGACTTATACTGGGAAAGCCACTGTAAAGTATTATTAGTAAAGAGCAAAATACCATTTCCTCGATTAAGAGTGTACATACTGTCTTAGGAGGACGCAGTTTGATAGACAAGAGTCAGAGTAGTGTTTAATGTATGATGTATTTATTGAGAGGCTTAAAGTAAGTGCTACGGAGATACCTGTCGGCACCACATAAGCGTGGTCTTTGCGCTGAGAATGTGATGTAGAAAGTATTGCTTTCGGAGGGATTATTGTTGACCACTTTGTTTCTGTCATAGTATAGAGTCACAGAACTTATCTTTGCATCATCTGAGGTTTTGAAGTTTACTAATATATCTTGAAGGGCTGAGCTAAATGCACTCACCGTTTACGGATTTGTACAGTACTCAAATCGCCGACTTCGGTTCTTGCACAGTACCAGTATTCACCCCTCAACCGGACAGCCCGTTCAACCAGACACTTTATAGGTGCTTTAAGCTATACTTCGGCCTCGCTACAGGCTCACAGACGCTAAGAGGCCCTGTAAATGTACCCCTAAACTCCCGCTATTCACTGCTATACAGGGGCCTACGGCTCCGTAAAGTACAGAGTTTTACCGGTTTACCCCTAGCACCGAATGGAGTCTCTGTGCTATACAACTTCTATGTGTAGTGGCCTAGTTGTCAAGGATTATGGCGTAGTGGTTGAGCTAGAGTGCATATAAATTGGGCCAAATCCCCAAAACACAACGTCATCTCAAATAACTATAAAAAAACTCTTCTCCCCTTCCCTCGCCTCCACCAAAGCCCTCTTACTGATCGGATCCTCAACACTCAACCGAATTCTCTCTGGTGTCGCCGGACTCTGCAACCTCAAAACCTCATTAACCCCCCACTCCCTCCTCGCCGCCTTCAACGCATTCCTAATAGCAAAAAACACAGAACTCCCCATAAACAAAGGCGGTTCACCAACACCTTTACTCCTCTGGATTGTCTTTTGATTCTCCCATTCCACTTCCTTCAGCATTGTAACTCTAAAGTCCTGAGGGATATCTCTGAAACCAGGAATTTTGTAGCTGCCTGGTCCACGCGTAGCCAGTTGACCGGCCATCGGTCCACCTCGGAACCAGAGGGACTCTTCGGTTGTGAAAAGACCCATTCCTTGGACGAATGCGCCTTCGATCTGACCGTAGTCGATAGATGGATTAATAGAGCGACCAATGTCCATTTTTACGTCTGCTCTCAGACATGTCCAGTCACCAGTCAAGGTATCGATCTCAACTTCTGCTGCCGCAACACCCTGCGTAAAGTAGAAAAACATCTGGCCTTTGTTGACGCCCCACTCATACCCGATATCAGGAGTTATGTAAAAGCCGTTTGCGCTTAGGTTTACGCGGTCCATGTAGGCTGCAGTGGCTAGCTCGCCCATCGATGCATTGGGTAGTTTCTCGCGATAAGGCTTAAGGCGCTCGTTCAGTTGCACGCAGGCGTTGAAGATGGCGTAACCGTTTAGATCGGACGACGCTGATGCGGCGGTTGCGGACGTGTTTGCGACTGTGTTTGTTGCTGTTTCGGAAATGAAGATTGAGGACATTGGGACTTGGAGTGCTTCGGCTGCGATCATGGTCATTTTGGTATGAAGCCCTTGGCCCATTTCTATGCCACCGTGAGCTACTAGAACAGAACCTAGTCATCAAGATCTCGGTATTAGTATAGTTCTCATCCATCAGTCCGTCATATCTGCTGTAACAGGGGATATAACACTAAAAAGTTGGTGCTTACCGTCATGATAGATATGTACTAAAGCACCAGCTTGATTTAGAAACAATGCTGTGAAGGAGATGCCAAATTTTGTTGGGATAAGAGATAGTCCCCGTTTTTTCCACTTATGCGTTTTGTTAAAACCTTCGACGGCGGCCTGTCGAGTGGCATAATCTGCCTCTAACTGAACTTGTTGGTACATCAGTGGTACGTGCCAATCTTTCAAAGCTTGATTGAAATGGGTTTCTTCGCCTGCTTTGTAAAAATTGAGTTCTCGGAGGCGTTCAACGGGCATTGAGAGATGGTCGGCGATTTCTTCCATAATGGACTCGGCAATAAAGATTCCTTGGGGTCCGCCAAAGCCACGAAATGCTGTATTGGACATGGTATTTGTTTTTGCTATACGGCCGCGGACATGGACGTTGGGAATAAGGTAACATCCATCGATATGGGCCAATGCTCGCTCGCAAATACCGCCACTCATGTCTCTGGACCAACCACCGTTAGAATACACATCGCAGTCAAGTGCTTGAAGTTTCCCATTCTTTGCCGCAACTTTCCAGCGTGCCAGAAAAGGATGACGCTGGCCCGAAACGACCATATCTTCATCTCTATTAAGCATACATCTAACCGGCCGGCCAGACTTTTTGGCAGCCAGGGCACATATACCAGTAAGTTGAAATGCCCTAGTCTCTTTGCCGCCGAAACCGCCGCCAATCCGTTTCACCCTCGAAACGACCTTGTTCAGTTGGACGTCGCAAACTTGTGCAACGTAAGACTGAGTCTCCCTAGGATTCTGTGTTGATGCAAAGATTTCCATTTGTCCGTCCTCCGGATGGGGCACAGCAACAACTGCATTAGTCTCAAGGTAAAAATGTTCTTGGCCACCTATCCTAGTAGTTCCCTCCAGAATGAACAGCCCATCTTCACCATCTCTTTCGAAAACACTAGATACATTTCCTTTCTTGATTTCCCTAAAAAACTCAAAATAGCTTTCTTTCTCAATAGCTTCCTCTATTGTAAAGATTGCCGGTAACTCTTCATAAGTGACTTTGACAGCACGGGCTGCCGCGCTTGCTTGACTTGCGGAACTCGCCAGAATCATGGCAATAGGTTGTCCAGCAGTAAATACTTCATTCACAGCAAGAAAAGGCTCACGTGAAACACCTGCACCCCAGATATTTGCTTGAGGAGAGGGCATATCGGTATGATCAACCCTATCGACAACACCCGGCAATTCCAAGGCAGCCTCATAATCAACTGAAATGATCCTAGCTCGCGCCTTTGTAGACAATACCAAAGCTCCATAGAGTTCGTTCTTCTGAACAGGAATATCATCAGTATATTGCGCTTCTCCAGTGCACTGCTTCAAAGCTGAAATATGCGGACTAGCCTTGCCCAGGATTTCCTGCTGGTAAGCAACCGTGCTAGCCCTGTCCTCTATTCCCTTTGAAATCTCTCGCTCAATCTCAGGGATAGCCTCAGCATCTGCTTTGTCAACCTCTAATTCCCTCAGAACTTCATGGTAAAATCTGTAGAAGAAACCGAAGGCGAGGGTCTTTCTGTATGTTGCCATTCCACCTGGAACACCAAGCCTCAGGTCAAAGTCTTTTTCGAGGGCATTCATAGCTCCCTCTAAAGTGGCCGGATCCGTCCACTTTGTGCCGACGAGATATGTAGCTGTATCTTTAGCATTGATAGTTGTAGGAGCCATACCACCGTAAGCTAGATCGACGTTCCTTACAGTATGCATCTCATCAAGGGAAACTCGCAAGGCAGCATTGACAATAGCAATATCATCATTCTTCCTTTTGGACTGTTTGTAAGCACGGAAGAACTCCCCTTTTGCACTCGCTGCTGGTATTCTCAAACAGGCGATGACAGCATCAGCTGGTAATAAGGTAGTTCGGTAGGCCGTAAAGAACTCAGCCATTGGAATTTTAGTTTCTTTTTCTAGAGATTTCGCTAGAACAGTTGTGTTTGATGCCAAGAAAACAGGATTCAGATCCGATATTGGCGAAGCAGTTGCAAGATTTCCAGCAGGTGTGCCGACATTTCGAATTTGCCTTCCGGCAAAATATTTCAGTTGTTTATAGATAGCCGCGAAAGGCTGTCCTCTGATGGGTCCATAGTGCTCAATTGCTCTTTTGGCGATATTCTCGAGGTCTGTAAGGACGATATTGCCTCCTATTTCTAGGTAATCATCCTCGAAAGTGAATTGCCTTAGTTCTGCTATGTCGCTAATAAAAACTGATACTGGGTACTGCGTTGCTTTGAATTTGATTTCGATCTGGGTTTCCGTACTTCCACTAATGATTTTTGCAGACGGGTATATAGATTTAATCTCCAAAAGTTGTTGGAGTGTCACTGGTCTATACCATCTCTTCCTCTTGTTACCAAAAGCAAGAGGCTTAAATTCGTGCCTCGTTAATGCCGGGGGAAATATGAGTTCGGTGTCTTGCTTGTACTCGATGAAGCCCGGTGGAGTGAACCGCTTAATAGGTTGGCCGTCTTTGAAACCATTGCCTTTACAGCAACTACCCTCAGTATCCGCGTCCTCCCTTTCCATACAACACCCTCCTCCTCCATTTGATTTTGCCATTTCGCACGAAAGAGACTTCTCTTTACTGAAAGTTTGCGCAGCGTCCAAAATTGGCCTGTATCCAGTGCAGCGGCACAGATTTCCATCGAAAGCCTCTTCGATATCGCGCTCGCTTGGTCCCTCTTTGCTGCTGTTTCGCAAGATAGCATATAAACTCATTACAATTCCTGGTGTACAGAAGCCGCCTGCCTCCGTGTTAGTTACTGTTTGTCAAGTTTTGGCTGAGCAGAGTTGAGTAGACAGGGTAGAGGTTGCTCTGTTACGGACAATTCACCATGATTCAGAACTAGTCGTTAAGGGAACATCGATATAGAGAACACACGTACACTGGGAACCATTTCCCTTAGCTATCCTCTCTTGCGCAGGATGTGGACTTTTGACATTCCCAATACCTTCCACGGTAATGACATGCTTCCCATCGACACTAATCAACGGTGCTAGACATGCGTTGACTGAGGCGTGGTATATTTTCTTGGTTGTAGGGTTATACTGAGAAACTACGACGGTGCAAGCACCACAACCTCCTTCTGCGCATCCGAGTTTCGTACCTGTGAGACCAACACCGCGAAGATATTCTAGTAGTGTTACTTCAGGATTTGCAGCATCGATGACAACTTTGGTGCCATTGAGATAGAAGCGGAGAGTATCGTCATAAGAGGCCGTCACGGAGGAAAGGGCCTTGCACGAGCTAGGGAACACCGCTGGTTCTGGGGATACCGCGATTGGTGCCATATTAGCTGGAAGATGCCGTATAATAGCGATATGTGTTGGGTTTCGGAAATTCTTGTATCTGCTAGGGCTACAGTTGCAAATGACCTTTAAATGATTTAAAAATGGCTTGCAAATAGCAAGATGCTACTTCCCTTCTAAGAGTGGCGAAATCAAACGGGTTGTTAAGAACGGCTTCGTCCCAGTCCAAGTGTATATTACAGGATTGGTGGATTTCTGCGATAATTCCTATTCGACCTTAGGTTAGAAATACCCCTAATATTTTTTTTCCCCGTATACTTATTTCGCGTGAATATTTTTAAGTTATTTGAAGAATAATCCTAACTAAATTATACATTATAAATTATTTAATACCTATAAAAATACCTATAATATTAATTCTCTAATATCTCGCTAATATTATATAAACTAATAACTAAAAGGCAATTAATTTTCCAAGTAAAAGCAGCGCCTGACGATTAAATAAAGCGAGGCATGCCACGACGTTAATATACTATGCACACGGCACAACCTACTACTAATACACCTTCCATACTTTCAGGATACGCTGCCAATGATCTCATGAAAACGGTGTCCGTGTCAAGCGTATTTTAAGGTTAGGTGCTATTTCGAACCACTCCTGGATGATACTGTAGTACTTATCTACTTAAAAGGTGTTGATGTGCCCGCCTTAATGACTCAGTGGCAATATAACAACACAGCCTCCCGCCTAAAATTTCACGATCATGAATTTTCTTGTCACGATCAATCTTCTTGTTATCGTCTGGTTTGACCGTCCAAGAAGCTTCCGATTATTCCAGAAATTTGGACATCTTATGCTCGTTAATTCTTGTTATGTCCGAAGTTCTGTGCCCAGCGGGTTTGTCGTCATCCAGTTATTTGAAATTCTCCCACTTACTGGTCACATTTGATGAGAAGTGGTGATTTTACATAATTTTTTCGTTTTTCGGCAAGTTTTGAAAGAGAAAGGAAGGAAGTGGAGGCAGGTTGATTGAATATGAGTTGTGTGGAGTAGAGTGGGATGAAATATGTTGCCCAGCTAGTAATAATGAAGCTATTCGAAGTGTTGAGACTTGGCAGCAGACTTGGTTCTCTAACCTAGAAATATAAACTCCAAATATAGCATTCTATATCATTAATTTGCATAACTCGTTAACCGCAAACAGCAATGGATCAGGAAACTAGAATCGTCTAGAGTTCCAGTGTCCTTCCTTTCCTAGGTCTTTCGTTGTACCTATCAGAGTTCTCCTTAGCTCTTCCTTTTGTATGTCTTATCCTTGAACACGAAATTTAAGAGCTGATACATGGCCTGACTTGACCGTGTCCCCCTGGTAGGCACCTATCATTAGTCAGCATTGTCCCACATCTCTCTAAACCAAGCTTTGTCTCCTTCTCCGTCGTCGTCGTCCTCATCCTCTTCACTTCTACCATTAGCTTTCATCTCTACCTTCTTAGCTAACAACTCATCAGGCGTGCCAATCTCCACCATCTTACCCTTGTCCATAACAATGATAGTATCAGCGTCCCTAATAGTATCCAATCGATGAGCTATCGTTATGATAGTGTGTTGAGTGAACTCCTTCCTAATGATGTGCTGCATGAGCTCGTCTGTCTTTGCATCCACGTTGCTTGTCGCCTCATCCAGTATTAAGATCCTAGATCTGTCTTTGAGGAGAAGAGCGCGGGCAAGACCGAAGAGTTGGAATTGGCCGTGCGATAAAGGGGATTCTTTCAGTGAACCCTCGAGGGGATCAACTTCCTTTCTTGCTGTAGAGGAATTGTCTAAACTCTCCTCGTTAACCGGCGTTGCAGTCCTAATACGTGCTGCAGTATTGCAGGCGCGAGATTTGATGATGCCCCATAGCTGGACCTTCTCGAGCGCCGCGATAATTTCCTCATCGGAGGCGATGCTTGATGGATCGATGCTGAGCCGTATACTTTCGTTCAGAACAAATCCGTCTTGTGGGATTGATATTAATCTTGATCGAATTGTCTCCCGTGGCACAGTGCATAGGTTGAGGCCGTCGATTGTGATGGAACCTGATTTCAGTTCAACTAGACACAGCAGCGAGAGCAGTAGAGTAGATTTTCCGCTAGTAGTCGAGCTTTAGTATCTTGCGTAGTTGCTGCAGTGCTCACTGACCTTCCAGTTCGACCACAAATTCCTATTTTCTGGCGGGGTGAGATCTTCATAGAGATGCCTTTCAAAGCGATCGTCTTAGGACTGCACGAAATTAGGTTCGTTCGGCGGGAACAAGGACAAGTAGGAAAAAAAATTCTCACTTGTATGCAGCAACAACTTCATTGAACTCAATAGCACCTTTGTCAGGCCACTCAGGAGACGGTTCGGAACACCCGCATCCTTTGTCTTCTGGTAGCAGGTTCTTCTCAAGCGTCTTGATACGAGAGACCGCCCCAAGGGAAGTCTCGAGTGCTGTCCACGACTGCAAGAGGCGCGTGAGAGTAGTAGAGATAGTGAGAATAATGTTCAAAGCAATACCGATCTGTCCTCCAGTGGTGGAGGCCTTGAAAGCAACAGCGAGGCTGACGACCAGAACGGAGAGACCTGCTACCAACATGTCAAGTACGAGGCTGAGCCACTGTTGAATAGAAAGCATCATATAATAAGCCCCTTGGGATATGTCGAGGTTCTTAATGTTCTGATCGACAGATTGAGATTGCCAGCCAAAGGCACGGATATGCGAGATACCTTCTAGCTGCATGTTGTTAGTCCGAACCACGACATAGGGAGCAAGAAACGAACGTACTGTCTCTAGGAAATTTGAAAGGACCTTAGCTCGCAACTCGATGTCCAGGAATCGAATCTGGCGAGAAGTGCGCAGATATAGCTTCTGCAAGAAGTATAGTATCAAGAACAAGAAAGGTATCCCTACGGCTATGAAACCCTGAGTGATGAAGAGCAGCACCAACTGGGAAATCAGCTTGGAGAACTCTGTCGTAGAAGTCAGCTGTGGACTTATTATAGTCTAGGATTTCATTTCTCTCTTACGCCAGAAAGAATTCATCAAATGAAAAGGTAACGTGTGGTCTACGTAGTTCATATCTTCAATAAATCTATAGTACAAGTTAGATGCGGACTGGAAGTGCGTCCAAGGCGACTTACCGATTCAAGGTCACTCCAGCGTCTGTAACTGTAAAATA
This sequence comes from Xylogone sp. PMI_703, assembly GCA_021399445.1. Classification (NCBI taxonomy): domain Eukaryota; kingdom Fungi; phylum Ascomycota; class Leotiomycetes; genus Xylogone; species Xylogone sp. PMI_703. The sequence continues at coordinate 6,403,347 of JAJTUQ010000003.1, forward strand.
AGACAGCGGCGCTCTTAGGAATTGTGTTAGTAGTTTGTCCAATCGGTGTGAAAGAAAGGCGGCGGTGTTCAAACCTCATAATGATCTTCAGTAATCGGTAGTGAAGGACCTCTCCAGCTTTAGGAGCGATGATAATCAAGGTGAGCCTAAAAGAAAAACAATTTATTATAATCTTTGAATAAACGTGGAGAGACAGAGGCCTACCATATGATACATCCCGTGGTGGCGAATGCCAAAAGAGATGAGAGAGCATACATTGCTGTATACCACCACATATGCAAACCGCCAGCTTCTGACCACGCCATGAGTATGGATGGTGTAATAGCCAATGCAACTCCATCTATAACATTACAGAACAGGAACAAAACTATTATTCGTAGACTAACGCTCTTGAAGTAATATACTGAAACGAAGTTAATTAGAAGATAGTAGATATATGAGGCTTGAGACATACAATAGACGGAGAAGTCGCCAATTTTTCTTGAAAGATCCAATATATCAGGTTCCGAGGATGGTGTTGTGGCTAAAATATTTAAAGGCTTATCGTTGACCGTATTCTGTGCAAGGTACGAAATCGACTCCTTGACTTGGGCCTTGCTAACATAGCTTGTAGAAGATCGAAGGTCGTCCCAAGTTCCTTGTTCCTCGATCTTTGAATTGGCAAGGACTATGACCCTGTCGGCTAGAGGTAGATAACGAGCTAATAGGGCATAAATAACTTCAAATATTCATAAAATACTTGTTTAGAAGCTTACAGGCTTGACTCATAAGGACCACGGTCGTTTCATGTTTGCGTAAGATGCCATTAGGACCGATCAGCATCCCAGCTACACGAGCCTCAGTCTTCAAGTCTAATGCGCTGAATACATCATCTAGAATGATGATCTCTGGTCTCGAATACACGACTCGAGCAAGTGCCTACCACGTGTGATGTCAGGAGGTAGTCTTCAGACAGGAAATAAAACCATATTCACGTACAACTCTTTGTCCTTGCCCGCCTGAAAGACTAACACCACGGCTACCGACAACTCCCAAATCTCCGCCGCTCAGTTGCTCGATATCTTCTTCTAAGCCACATGCGCGAATGACGGTCTTGTACCACTTTTCGTCGATTTCTGTCTCGTCCTCAGTACCGCATATCATCGTTCTAATGTTAGAGTTTATAAGCCAAGGCTTTTGAGCGCAGTAACCAATACGTTTTGTTGAGACAGATATCGAACCACGATCAGGAGTAACATCACCTAGAATGGCTCTGGCTAACGTTGTCTTGCCTGTTCCTACAGCCCCACAAATCACGTTCAGCGAACCTTTATTCAGCTGTACGCTTATTCCGTCCAAACATATATCAGCTGCCGCAGTTGGCCGAAGTACCACATCTTCAATTATCACTGCCAGAGACTCATCAATAGTAAGTTGGCCGTTCAAATCGTCTCCGCCAGTGTGTCCGTTTCCAATTGGAGCTAAGATATGCGACTGTGGATTTGGCAAAACACGCTTGTCGTCTCGAGATGGCTCAAGTAGATATCTCTGAATTCTAGTGGCACAACCGTAAACGGTGGCGAATTGAGGGAAAAGCGCAAGCAATATATTGGCGGGTGTTGTTACTAGAGTAATGGTAGCGACCGATGTGAATACTTTTGTTGGATCCAGCGGGCCTTTGCCACGGAGATGAGCATCTGCGGCATAAACTATCAAAGTCACAACGGGAGAGAGAATTCCAATTCCGTTGACTATCATTATTATTAGCTGCTCTTAAAGTACCGGTGGTGGAAAAGTTCTTACCTCCCAAGTTGAAGTAAACGACTATCCAGCGATAATTGAGTCCTGTGACCAGATCTATTATTCTTGATTTTTGGATTCTTACCATGACAGTTCTGGTTATTCCGAACTAATTCAAAACACAAATTAGAATATCAGGGGAGCGGTTTAAGACTGGTGAAATGGTCGAGAGGCACGTACCATCTTGATGTTCTTGATGTAGTCGATCATGGAGGTCGTCAAAGCGATGCGTTTCTGCTTTGCTTTCTGCCAATTCGCCATCGATTCGCCAATCATGCTTCCCGTCCATCTGGCCACTAGTGAGAAAACTAAGAATATAATGATTAGCATCATTCTTCATTATTTCGGGCCTTGAAATGACATTTACAGGCGACAGGGACGAGAACGGTTAGGCACCACCATCCGAGCTGACCCCAAAGCATACTCATGCCGATGAGAAACTCGATCATTTGCGCCCACGCTTCTTGACAGAGCCAAGCGAAGTTCTCTACGTTGTCAGTATCACTACTCATGTGTGAGACGGCGGCGGCACCATCATAAACACCATCACGCATTGTTAGACAACGAGTGTGGATGAGCCCAACGAGTGCACCCCGAGACTGGACTTTGATCCTATTGTGATTTTGATAATAAATGCAAAAAGTTACCTATTTTGCCATTAGTATCTACAAAGGGCAAACCACTAACGAACAGCTTACCCCTAAGCCCACATAAATAACAAATGCAGCGAGGACGAGATGATAACCAGTATCATTCCGCCCCTCAGTTTCGTTCATAGGCTCGGTTACATATCTGATGGTATTATTGATGAGAATTGGCTGTGAGTAGCGGAAAACGATCATAATCAGTCGAGGGATGGTGTTGATAAAAAGGCTGCCTTTTAAGAACAGGAACATGGCCCAAAGCAATGCACCCCCATCACTTGAGCCCTCTTTGGGTTCTAGCTTGGCTAGATTTGGGTCAATGATGCTCTGTAATAACTCGGGCAGGTGTATTACGTGCTTACCAGTCTTATCCCACACATATTGCATCCGCGCACGCAGATTTCTTGACTGTAGCCTATCATCGAGACCAGGTAGATCGCGATATGTAAGTACTTTGGAGTTGCCTAATAATATCAGACCATTGACCCAGACCAGGAATGCCCGGCTGAGGTCGCCACACGTTTGCTCGACGGACAAGTCCTTATACGGTAATCTTAGGTAATCTCGTTTATTCCTGGATTCAAGAACGATGAGAAGTAACTTGAGGGCGAATGCTGCAGCAAGTACGGCGGTAGTGACAGAGCTCCCATAGTTTAGATAAATTGATCGAGGTAGGATTCCTTCACATATAACAGATGCCAGCAAATAAAGTATCAGCAAAGTAGAAGGCTTGACGGATCGACCATGCTCAAGGAAGGACAAATGGCAAACTGCAAGAGCAGCTACAAAAAAGACGACATTGACAGCAATGGAAAGGGTATCCGGACGCGGAGTAGACGTTAAACATAGAATCAGAGCAGCTATTTCCACGCTTGCTATAGCTACAGTGAGCAACTGCAAGGTTGTCAGCAAATTTCCTCTGACTTTCCCCCGAAGCACCCTACAGCTTTAACCGCTCCGGTGTAGTTTGGTAAGACTTTGAGACTTTCTCGATGTAGCTGAAAGGTTCGGACTGGGAAAATCAGCAGGAATACCGCTGGGGGAATCAATAGCAATGCGATTTGAATGTTGGTGTGGTTGGGTCGAAAACTCTGACTAATATTATATGGATTGGACAAATGATTGTAAGATATAGTAAGGCCTAAACCTCCAAAGTGATGTTGCGGAAGGATAGACTGCGAATATTCCATTGTGCCGTGAATTCATTGATTGGATGTGGAGACGACGAAGAAAAGATGGCCGCTCGAATGCTAGTTACGTCTCCAAACGATTTCTGACCTGCAAGATAGTGAGGGGCATCTGATGAACCTCGCGGATAAACGTGTGTATGAGGCATAGGCATGAGGATCGATAGAGGAAGGAACAGGCAACATGCTCCCTATCGCACCAACGGTACTATCGTATAAGTTGAAGAAAAATCCGAGTTTTACGTTAAAACTCGTATATAACACTTAAAAGTTTATAAGAAATTAAGTTTTGTAATATTATTATTTACAGTATCTCTTAATACAAAAAGCATTAAAATATAACTTATAAAAGATAAGTTAATACATTACTATAAATAATACTAAATTTCAAATATTTTCTTTTAAATTAAGAATTATATGTAAAACGGACTTAATAACTAAAGTAAAAGATAAAACAATATATATATAATATAATCATGAGAAAATATTTTAAGAATTCCGTAAACCAGGATTATATATCCTAACTATTTAATAAACATCCAGCACATTTTAATATCTGCAAACCCCACACGATCGGCGAGTTTGCAAAACAGAAGCGCTAATTCCTACTTTAGTAGGAAGCATCCTGACTCGGACACATGCTCCCGTAGCTCTTAAAACTCAAGGGACAACTCGCATTTCTTGCTTGGGCCCCTCCCCAAATTGGTGTGGACAACACTCACTTCCCTATTGCGGCGTTGCAGCGTGTCATGCTATTAAATCTCTGTTCTTTTTAATAAACATCGGCCAGCTGGGAAGTTGTGAAGGTGAACGTGCGTGTGCGTATGGCAGCGAACTAGCGGAGCTACTCACGTAAAGTTCAAGGCAATGAGAATAAGCAAAGCCTGCATGCAAGACAATGGCATGCAAGGCAATTCAGAGGTTTCTCCGGATAATGACAGCACATCTTGGGAAGACCTTGTACTTGCAAGGCCCAAGAAGAAGGAATAGGGAATTTAGAATAAATACTCTATACCTTATTCCGAATATTGTCAAGCTCTACAAGCCTTACAAGGACTGCGTCCATGTGAAGTTCTATTATAACTCCTCTTATGGCAAATAGAAAGGTCACAACTCTTTTTTATATGACTTGCACTGGCGGCGTTCTGCGTAACTGAGTCTGTCCACGCGAAGTTGACACAGAACATGACATATAACGAGCTCGCCGTGGCAAACGCGGCAACGCGACTCCAACTAATAAGCAGTCCGCCAGCAATTCCCCTCGATCGTGTCCCCGCCGAGGTCATACGAGAACTCTTCAAGCAAGCCCCCGACTTCGCCGCGATAGCCGGCCTCACGAGCACCCGCAAGACGATACCTGTCGTCGAGGGGCACGGGGCAACCAAGGTGACTTCTAGGATGGAAGCGGTGCAGATATACTTCGTCGCCAAGATTGCTTGCTGCAGGAGAGGGCAACCAACGTGGGCCTCAGCCCTCATTCCCACTCCCACCGGTACGCCGGTGAGCATCCCCCGGATGCCGAGCAATTGGGAAGAAACGCTGATGTGGAGTCGGGCGCTCGCCGAGCCGCCACTTGATGCGATGGGCGAGGACCATTTCCGCCTCATGGGTGGCTTCCTGCACTACGGCGACGCGACCCCGGACACGTTCGAGAGGCTCGCGCTGGATATCTTTGAAGAGCGGCTGGCCCTTTCGCGCAAGTACGGAACTTGGTTCGCGGAGCAGGTGTCGCCGGGCTGGCGCAGTGGAGCTCCCCGGAAGCGCTATCGGGAGCGATGGAACGGCACGTACGATCGCCTCGTGTGGAGTTTTGGCATCCAAGGCCACCCGCGCGCCCACCGGATCTGGAAGCTGATGAAGGCACGTCTTCAGGCGGCCGACCCCATCACGCACGAGTTCCTGCACGATGTCACCGACATCGAGCCTGCCCTGCGTCCGGAGACCAAAGCCATCCGGTCGTGGACCTTCCCTTACCGGGCACTCGAGTTCTCCATTTTCGAAGATCCGCGGGGCAACTTTTTTGTCTGCCACGCCAGGAGCCACGACATCCGCGACGTGATCCGTCCACGCCTGGCCGAACTCTGGGGTGCAACGCTCAATCGATGCAAATCCCACCGCGAGCGCTTGCACTGCCTTGCTGAATTTGAGTGGCTCTGGTACTGGACGAACCCCTTTGTGCGTGGTGGTGCCACGACTGGCGGATTGCTCTCGGCTTTCCTGCAGAAATCCCTGCGTAACGAGGGGGTCAAGATGAGCGTTCCTAGTCGGTTCGCGATGCAGGACTTGTATGTTCTCAGCAGCGATTCGGGCTCCTATGTTCGTGAGCGTGTGGCCGAGTTGGCTAAAGAGCAAAGAGCAGTCTGTCGCGGCGAGTGGTGATGCAAAAAAAGAACGAGGCATAAGATATTGTTATTTTTGGACATAAGCACCCCTAAATACTCAAACTCATAAAGGCATAATTAAGACTATTATTGCGCAATGTGCTCCGCTGTGATGTGAGGGAAAAGAAATATTGCGTGTCGCAAAAGTGTCCCAAAGGCACGTAATAAGTCTGTTTTAATTCTAGGGTTTAATAATACCTCCAGGTCAACGTCGCTATTCCAGCAACGACAAAACCCGAGAACAGCACCATATTTCTAAACGCCTTATCTGCGTCCTTCATTAAACTCTCGATGACTTTCTGCACTACCTGATCCAGTGCGTTCCTGTTCGGGAACTCCTCATCTGGTACCTCTTTCCCCAGGAACTCACAAAGTGGGCTCCACCCATCTTGCGCCTTCCACCTCAGGACTCTATCTTTCCCCATTCCTTTTGTGGCCTCACCCAGCATTGCGTAATGATCCTGGAATGCAGCCCTCCCATTTTTTCTATAGTCATCTCTGAACAGCCCACCATATGTCATCCGTTGCTCGTTAACGTTGACCCAGAACATCTCGGGATGAAACCACACCAGTAAAGGATGCATCCACCCAGCCTGCTTCTCAGCAGTGCTCCAGACATTTACCACACTTCGATGCCAGCTCTCCACATCCCTATAATTGATGATGATTTTCGCCTCCGGGTAAGCGTCCATCAGCTCCTCGGCAAAAATGCAGGCTGGCATATCGGTCACGGCCTCACAATGTCCGAGGACGAGATCAAAATCGGACCGGCTGATGCGTTGGCCAGATGTCTTCAGGGACCAGAGGTGCACCCAATTCACGCAATCGCGGGCGTTGGCAATGTGGTCGAAGCCATGATAGACGTGCTCATACCCAAGCTTGGTGAGAGCGACCCGGAGTGAGTCGGTAGCTGTTCTTGGTAGGCCCAGGGCAAGGACTTTCATGGGTTTCGTCCTAGTGCGTTGTTGAGGCTGGAGAGGGTATATATACTGGTACAGCGTGTCGAGAGACATTTCGTCAGATATAAATGCCTGGGACCAGACTGTAAAGCAAGGTAGGACAATGCAAAAGGCCTAAGGATATGAAAAAAAGGATGTGTAAAGCTGTTTCTGCGTGGATATGTAAAAGAATATGGAATCGCGAAGTTGAGATGCTCGTTTAATTGAGATTTCCTATACTGTATTCAATACTCGAGTACAACCGTGTTAGTAGTAACCAACTCGTCCATTATTCTCACACCTTCCCAGTCTCAGCTTTGGCGCTTGCTTTACCTACATCCGTAGCATCGCATAATGACATAAAATGGACTGTCATTCCGGAACTCTCCCGGTCATGGATGTTACAGTACCCCCCCCTCCCCCAAGGACCACTTGCTTTCGGGTCCTACTGCACGCTTATACAGCTCTGAAGCCAAAACAACTGTACTCCTCTTAACTCCGCGGCTGCATTCGTACCTGCTATGTTTGTTTGTGCATAGACGTGCATTACAGGGCTGAAAACCAGTTTTGCTCCAAACTCGTACCTTAAAAGACGTTAAAATTGAGCAATCGCTCGCGGAGTAGAATATCCTCCGAGTAGGGTTACACCATAAACGTTCCACTTTAGTCTACTACTGTATAATAGTTGAAGGGTGTGGAGGATGTAAATCTCCATAGTACGTAGCATATTATGCAACAAGGAGAGGAAGAACAATCCCAAGAGTGGGAGCCGCTCTTTGGCCTTCAGTGTACGTACAGCCCTTGTTATTGATATTTGTAAGAATGAGAGAGTATGTGATTACGAGGCAAAAGAGCTGTTGAAGTGAGATTATGTATCTGCAATGCACTAGCCATACCCTTCTGCAGGCGGATTCAGAGATTCCATTGGTGGTATGAGAGTTGAGAGGCAAGGATGAAGCCAAGCGGCCTACGAAGATATCGGCGCGAAAATCGCAATCCCTTGCACCCACACTTTGAAGTATTCTGTACGATATTCGAGATATCACTCCTTTACCAGCCTTCACTGGGTGTTTGATACTTGGCTGGAGCTTAGCTTCGGTCCGAGCCGCAGGCGGACAGTGGTGGAACATGCGATGGTGGACCGCAATTTAAACCGCTTATGAGCTAATTTAGATCCCATTTGGATTCGGTTATGCTTAAAACAGGACTAACCTATCTTTCTTAGCCTTCGTTTATACCTTTTACTATAATATATATTATTCTAAATAAGGTAATATGTGTTGAATTTATGCTAAAAAGATGAAAACCTAAAATGAAGAAGAGAACCTGTCTTTTTCTCTCCTTTTGAAAGGTGGGGAACAAATTGATCGACTTATACACTGTTACCGTATGCAAACGAACCTTGGTTAAAAGGAGTTCCAGGGTAAACTAATAGCTGGCGAATGTGTGATCAGTAAAATGAAGCATGAGGGGTTGTTTGGATTCAGCTTTTTTGCCAGTCCTTCCGCAAAAGGTGCCTCCTTTTGCAAATCCAAACGAGGCCCCAAAGTAACGTATTACCATGTAACGCGCTTATACTATTACCTAAAATGTTAAGACCTACCCTGCGGAGTAGTGATCGGACACGCTTGCTGATTTCCCTCGGTCTAGTATGCGGAAGGAACCAAATCAATCAATGTTTTATATTAATGAACCACCTCCTCTTTGTGGCATGGATGTTGATCCTTCGCAGCTGCAATAATGTCGTGCTCAAGTCATCTATTGTCGTGCTTAAGTTATCTATGTCGTGCTTAGTTTATCTATGTCGTGCTTAAGTACCTGTCCTCCACTTGCCGCTTTGCTTCCGTTCGCATTAGTGCTTATTCTGCATACCCACCGTACGAGCATTCCCCTCAAAAGTGCTTTCTCCGACGTTTAGTGATACGACGGTATATACGTACAGGGGCCAGACGGGTTTTTGCCTATATATTTGCAAAAACGTATGTTTACTTGTATATTTTTTTAATCATTAAAATTTAGTTTTAATATATATGAATATTGACCTTTTATTCAAAAACTCTTTAGCCTTTTAATATACTAAATTTTACTTTTTTTAAATTAATCATATACTAGTTTTGTAAAAAGTATATTAGACAATAAATTTAGTAAAATCCTTTTTTCGAATTTTATGTTACGAAAACGATACTCGCATGCGGTTAGAATATGTAATAGTACAGTGAGAAGAAGAGAGTGATAACGAATCTCAACAAACGCTTATAATTTAATATATGATATATAATATAATTAAAAGTATTTATGATAACATGACTATAATTTAATAATGTAATAAACTTAAATTATTATAATAAAATAAAATATTTTTAATTGTTTATATATTTAACACTTTCGGTAATATGTTAATAGAAAAATACATTTAAGTGAATTTATTGAAATAATGGAAATAGGCATTTAATCAGATCACCCTGCTTTTATAAAAGAAATATATTTCGGTCGCCCCTTGTGGGGTAGTAGGGGAAATATTTGAACTAGTAGGACCTGATTACTAGGAATTCTTGTATGTATGCTCTCTCACAGCCAGCCTAGTATTATTTATTCACCTAAGAAATTTTAACAGTATGGCACCCTCAGTAGAGAATGGTGATGTTGCGAATGGCGGTGTTATGAAACCCGTTGCTTCAAGTTCACACACAACCCGCAGCATTCCTAAGGTCGAGAGGAGCTTTGACGGATTGACCAAAAGTGCCTCCTTCCCAACACCTTTGACATACTCTGGCACTCTTGATCACTACGAATCATTCGATGTCACCGCTATCATTGGCAGGGAGTATCCTAAGTTACAACTTACTGAGATTTTGAAGGATGATGCTAAACTCCGGGACCTTGCTATTATAGGTACGTTTGAATTAACTTGAATGTTTTCTTGCCAAACCTTGCTTTTCGTTATCACCTCGGCTCACTTCACGACAATGTGCACCAGGCTAATTTAAATACAGTCTCACAACGCGGTGTGGCCTTTTTCAGAAATCAAGATATCGGCATTGAAGAACAGAAGATCCTTGGACAGAAGTTGGGAGAACTTACAGGAAAACCGGAGACTTCCAAGGTAAGCAATTCCAATAGGTCCGGGATGACAATCATTAACGAGTGATAGTTGCACAAACACACATTGATTAACAGCAAGGACGACGATGAAGTCTCGATTGTTTCTTCCGAGGTTCGTTTGGTTTTCAAAATTTACAAGGTTTATAACGGGAACTGTTTATTGACAAATTTTTGTTTTCTAGCAACAAAAGAAGTTTTATAACACGGGCCGCTTTTACGGCCCCAGGAGACTTGCTAGTGAGGGATGGCACGCGGAGTATGGCTTCCTTCAAGAGTATTGATTTAAGATGCTTACCATATGACAGCATCACTTTCGAGCACATACCATCAGACTATGCCATCTTAAAGATTACTCAAATGCCAGACGATGTCGGCGGCGACACACTCTGGGCATCGGGGTACGAGGCATATGACCGCTTGTCTCCTGCTTGGCAGCGATTTGCAGAAGGACTGACGGCTACGCACTATGAGGTAAAGCCGCCCATTTTGTGGAATATCGAACTTTGAAGAGTTCTAATATAATTCGTCGCAGCCGAACTTCACTAAATTGGCAGCTAAGTTCGACATGAAACTTATTCAAGAAGAGAGAGGTGCCCCGGAGAACAGAGGTTTAGATTTCGCAGCCTCGCAGTAAGCTTGCTCCTGCCACTTACCTATACACTAAGAGGGCTTAGCTAACGCAAGAAAAACTAGTCCAGTGGTTCGCACTAATCCTGTCACGGGGTGGAAGAGCCTCTTTGCCGCGGGTCACCAGATTCACAGTGGCTGGATTGACGGCGTGACAGAGACAGAAAGCGATTTGATCAAATCTTATTGTAAGCTGCATCCTACTTCGGCTCTCTACTATTCCCTGTCACCAACGTGAGATATCTAACGTGGAATTTCTTAGTCCTGAAATTGATTTCCGAGAATCACGATCTTCAAGTCAGGTTCAAGTGGAATAAAAATGATGTTGCTATTTGGGACAAGTAAGTCCATTCATAAAACCATGAGACAAAAGTCTTACTTCGCTGATACAATCAGTCGTTCTGTATTTCATACTGGTACGAACGACTTTGGAGGAAAGCGTCAAGGCAGCAGAGTCGTGTCGCTTGGAGAGAAACCATTTTATAATCCTGCTTCGAAGTCAAGACGCGAGGCACTCTTTCAGACATTCTGATTGATTGCTAGTGGAATGGGGCGGAAACGGCGTATCAAATTGAACAACCCAGTTGGCGAAGCTTGCCTGGGAAATTTTAGTCCATGCAATCTTAGCTATTTGTGAACCAAATGACTTGCTGCTCTTGTTTAATTTTTGTTAAATAACATTCAATCCCTCTTTTGTGTGAAGTGGTTTTAGTACCAGCGAGTTCCTAATATAGCATTTTCGTTCCTTGTTTCCTTCACGCTGATCATTATTTTCACTCCTTACTTTCCCTTTCTCATCGACAATTTGAAGTCCGTGACTCCTCAGGCTGGTAGAGTTTTGAAAGGGAATGATGCCGTGGTTTTTGAGTCGTTATGCATAGTCTCTCGGGCTTGACTGCAGATATTTGTAAATGGCTAGAAGACAGCAGCTGTTCTTTACTGGGATATGTGGCATTGATTGAATGGCTGTAAGATGCACAAAAACACCAAGATTGAAGATCTATGCCATTTTATTTCCTCCTCGGAGAATTCGAGGTCATACGACATCTATCTAGACATTCAAATGAGAAAGATGAAATCTAATTACAAATTTCATCGATTGATTCAACATACGCACTCATTCATGTCATCACCTTACTATAGACGCGTCATTGCTTTATTTAGTCCTACCGATACAAGCGAAATACTCGCGGAAAGCATTCTCTTCAACAGCCATAACCCCCTCGCTTTCAAGGTAGCAAGCCGGAGGCCAGAATGTTGGCTCAACTTGATCAAGCAATCCCGGGTAGCTCGTCAAACCCCTTGGCTCCGTCACGCCCCATGGGTTTCGGATAATGATATACTGGCGGTCTCCGTAGGCACTCCAGCCGAGAACAGAGTAGGCATGATTTGCCACAAGATTCGAGCCACGAAACATGTTACCTGACGCATAGGTATAGGCACACATGGGACTTGTCGTCTTAAAGTTAACGGAACAGAAGCGAACGTATCTAACCAAGTCGTCGTGTTTTTCAGTGAAGAAGTACTCCGGCTCGCGCCCATCTATCTGAGCCATTGCCTTGATAGGATCACCGTGGGCGGTCTGGGTGATATCAGGGCGGTCCGAATTTGATTTCGTTATCCACATGGCGAAAGCCTTTTCATATAATGCAGGCCAGTAATCGGTTCCACCGGAGGCGCGGCAGTATACTGGCTCATTACTCGTTTTGTTAATCGGGACCTTGTAATCAACCTCTACCGTACGAGTCTCAGCATTATTGCGACCACCTTTATCATAGAACTTGATGTTATGGAGAAGGGGATTGCGGGTGTCTCCGCTGTCGCGATTATTAGGGTCCTTCAGTGCGTCTCCACGAAAAAGCGCGTGAATAGCCCCGGGATCGGACCAGAAGACGGAAAACATCGCCGCGATCAACCAGGAGTTGCCCGTCGCTCCTTGAACAGGATTGTCAAAATGCCAGCCATTTTTGCGGTCCGTAAACATGTTCATGTTGTTGGCATCCTGGAATCCTAGGCGGAACCGGTTGCTGAAGTCTGACAGAAGTCTTTGAGTGGAATAATCTTGAAAGACCGTTTCAATACTACGCCAAGCACAGTTGGGTGGTACTCCCCAACTTCTTTCATCTTCCACACGGAAGGGGCTTGCAATCTCGTTAAGTGTTCTGGTAATATTGCGGTTGGAAACAGTTCGCGTGATAGAACGAACATCGAGTACGACATGAAGCTTGCCATTCTGCAGACGAGCCATCTGTACCTTGGTTTGATTGAGGTCTTTCAGGCCAATCTGCTCAAGGTCTCCTAGTTTCTGTACTACGGAGAGATCAGTGGTCTGAAAATCTTGCCCCCGAAGGATCTTGACGTCTTCGCGATTTAGCTCCTCAGCTCGGCGCTCTTTCTCGTTGAGCTCGAGCCCGACATAGAGTACAGAACTGTGCTTCATGTCGAAAAGCTCATGGTAGTCGGTCTGCAGAACATCGGAGATTATACGTGCAACGTTCATGGAGCTACGATCCAACTTGTGACCAAGCACTGCCTCAACCAAAGCATAAGGGTTGATGGCACCGACGTTAACCTCAGAATCCTTGGGTGGGTGATCTGACTGGGGCTCCTTGCCGGTGGCAGACTTGAAATCCGGAGCTTCGAAGAGAGTATACCGGCCGAGGTTGCCCCGTGGAGAAGATGAAATTTCTTGGTTAAACATTTTGAAAATGAATGAAGCCTTCGAGATGTCAGGCCCTTCAGAGTTTCGAGCTGTAAGCACTGGTGGCAAGTGTGGAAGGTTCCTTTGAAATTGAGATTACTGCTAGGTGATTACATCTTTTTAGGTATTGGCACACATTCCCTAGATGAGTATTACCTCGATAAGAAGAAGAGAATCATAGGCTTACAATAACATAATTATATGTTTCTCAGTACGGACTTTGTGAGACTTAATAGCTTTCATCACCAGGGAATGAATTCCTCGTGGGGTCTTTGACTTGTAATCAGGTAATTAATCTATCATAACTAGCTTATGATACAGGGGGGGTTTTTTACCTGCTAAAAAAAGTTTCGTATTTTAGTATCCGCGCATACGTGTATCGTTAAGCCTCCCTGTACATAGTTTAAATCGTATCAGAGGGCAAAAATAAAAGAAACGCTAAAATGGTAATAATTTAATCAACCGAAAATAACATAAAAATTGTTATAAAGCGGCGCTGCTCATGCTGCTCTTCTTATTAGCTAAGTAGCTACCCGGCGGAGCCATTCCCCATAGTTTCCGTTTATTAGTGCACTTGTTGATGCATACGGTATGCAAATGAGGGATGATCTGGATTGGCCGATCTGACGAGTAGGAGCTGTAATCCTCCGGCTTTTTTGTTTCTTGTACCTAAATGATGACCATTTATAAATCGGTAATCAAAATATATAGCGGTGCGAGATTTTACATACCTGAGTATCGTTTACCAAGTGAGAGAGCGTGATCTATTGAGATGCTTAACATTTCACGTGCCCGGTTTTGGCTGGTCACTGGTGGTGGGCTTGTTACCGGGTTTTAGGCTTATCAAAGCTCCTCTCCTTCACTACTTATCAATTCACGTTTCAAACTGCTGTTCAAGTTTTTACTATATGCGTTACTGGGTTATCAGTATTTGGGACCCGTTTCCAGCCTGGATTTCATCACAATTACGTTATATACCACTCCGGAAAGGCAATAGCAGCTATGGCACCAAGCAGAGTCATCCTCGACACCGACCCAGGTGTCGATGATGTGCTAGCTATGCTTTTAGCTTTAGCCTCATCGCCTGATGAGATCGAGTTGGTTATGATTTCCGTCACGTACGGCAATGTTCCACTCAAGAGTTGTCTGAAGAATGTGGTATCTCTATTCCACGTGCTAGATAAAGAGCTGCAATGGCGCAGGTCAAAAGGCAAGCCCGAAGGTTTTGGGTCTCTGAAGACATACAAGCCCATTGTAGCGATCGGCCCAGAGCATGCTCTGGAGGAAGAGATCTTGATGGAAGACGGTTTCCACGGATCTGATGGTCTGCACGGGGTTCACGAAGCGAACCCACAGCTAAGTCCCAACGAAACATGGAAGTCGCTATTTGAGGATGGCATTCCAACGCCTGCTGAGGACCCCTCATATTACTCCTATTTTACACCGTCGAAAGCACCTGCTCACAAGGAGATTTTGCGGATTCTCCGAGAGGAACCTGCAGATACCATTACTATTTGCGCAGTTGGTCCTATGACAAATATCGCATTGGCAGCAGCGGAAGACTCTGAAACTCTCCTGCGCGCCAAAGAGATTTGTGTGATGGGTGGTGCAATCGAGGTCCCAGGAAATATCACGCCGGTTGCCGAGTTCAACACATACGCAGACGCAATCGCCACAGCACGGGTGTTCGCATTAACATCAGCCGTTCCGTCTTCAACAATGCCCGTCGGGCTTCAGAAGATTGCCAGCCTCGGACCATACCCGGAGAAGCTATCTTGCACGTTGAATCTGAGGCTATTCCCCCTCGACCTCACTACACCACATCGCTTGACTAGAGGATACTTTTTCGACACCATCACACCACGTGTGAATGAGGGCAGTCCCCTTGCTTCGTGGATCAACTACATCATGAGTGCCTTGTTCCGCCAAATTGAGAGCCGGATACCTGCTGATCAGGAACCCGGACTCTCACTCCACGATCCACTCACCATCTGGTACAATATCACACGCGACAACCCGGCATGGAAGCTGGCCAAGAATGCGCCAGAAGACATTCGTGTGGAGACTTCTGGTCAATGGACGCATGGCATGCACATTACGGATCAACGAGGCCGTAAGAGGGCTGTGTCCGTTGACGCCCAAGGCTCGGCCAGTGTGTCTATTGATGAGATTCCAGGGGACACCTTCGGCTGGCTGAGTGCGAAGCGTGGAAACAGAATCAACCGGCTGGTCGAAAGTCCCGGCATCGAAAAGTTCGCGCCGTATTTAATGCAACGTTTGTTTGGTTGAACAGACTTTGTACAACATATTGTAGAATCTTAGAATCCGCGATGTCAGCCGCAAACCACAATATATGGGTATCATGTAGGTAAAGCATACCTTGCTCAAATTTCAAAGGAGCTTCTACTCCATGCCACTTTGGTAACATGAACGCCAGCATATGTAATGTAGGGTAGAGCGCTTGTAAACCGACAACTCACACATTGTCACTCCTGACAAGACAGAGACTCAGAGGGGCTTGTTCAGAGTCTTCAGGAAGATCATGCCCCCGAATCATTCATTCTATTTGGGTCGATAGTACGGACCTTTACATTCAACGGGTTGATTCATGATTTTACCCCTGGAACATTGAACACGTGGTTGTTCACGCGATAAGTTCGCCAACTAGTTATTAAAATGGGGTATTATAATAATGAAAATATACTTACTTTTGTTAAAAATGTGTCGAACTGTAATCTTACTTGGCGGCCCGAAAATGTGTGGAGAGAGTTGGTCACGTGTGGTGCTACAGGGTGTACCGTAATCCCTAGACCCACTGATCTGATGGTCGGAGACTTTGGACCCGAATCTCCGCGCGGATCTACCCTGCCGGGAGACTTTGAAAGATCCCCGGAGCCATAGCGACTTCGGAGGTGGGCCATCCATACATCCATATTGCTACCGGCGAGCTACTTCTGGATGATCTTGCAGACTTGCAGGTGGTGCTGTAACTGTACTGTAGATGGTTCGTAACCCAGTTAGGATCCTGGGAAGGCGAGGGAAAGCAAGAATACGTGATGCGGAGGCGAGATCACGCAAATCCCACATTTTTATTAAAATACGTGAACTCCCGCAACCGCTGGTTTCTCCTTTCATTAATAACTCGTGTACTTTCTTACGCTTCTTTTTTTTTTCGCCATAGATTACGAGAACTGATTCTTTATTTCACTGCGATCGTCCCAAGTCAGTCCTTATACCAATTCGGGGCTCTATACCACTACCAAATGACGATGGGTATCACCAAGACCTCCGACTCCGAGCCTCCTGTAGTAGAACTACTAGAACCCAGACTCTCTGCAGAGCCTCCCGCCACAGCGGTTTCTCCTAGCGACAAGGACACTCCTGTTGCGTCGCTGGATGTGGAAGAAAGCCCCAAGGCTCGCACACAGCTGCGTCTATACGCCATCTTAGCAGCGCTCTATGTAGCTTACTCCGCCAAGTCTTGAGCGAAAACTAATACTTGGCTAATAATATTATGCAGCTTGCCCTTTTCATATCTGCCCTCGACCAAACCATTATTGCACAATCGATCCCTACAATATCCAAGGATTTGCACTCTGCTTCAGGCTATGTTTGGGTTAGCAGCGCTTACTTGCTGGCCAATGCGGCTACTGGCCCCATCTGGGCGAAATGCAGTGACATTTGGGGCCGCAAACACGTCCTTCTTGCAGCAATCATTTTGTTTACAGCGGCTAGCATAATTGCAGCGTTAAGCACTAATATGCCGATGCTAATTGCTGGGCGAGCCCTGCAAGGCGCAGCCAGTGGTGGCTTGATGCAATTAGTCATCATCATCATCTCAGATCTCTTTAGCGTACGTGAGCGATCGTTATATCTAGGCTTTTGTGGGTTTGTGTGGGCTCTGGCCGGATCCTCTGGGCCGTTAATTGGAGGAGCTCTTACAGAGTTCGCGACTTGGCACTGGTGCTTCTGGATCAATGTTCCTATATGCGGCGTCACGTTTGGCTTATTACTTGTTCTCTTGGACGTACATAACCCACGCACAAAGCTAAGTGACGGCCTTAAGGCTCTTGACTGGTTTGGGATCCTCTCTTTCTTAGGGATCATTCTTTTACTTTTGCTTGGATTGGATTTCGGCGGGACAATATTTCCTTGGAGTAGCCCAAAAGTTGTTTGTCTGATTGTATTTGGGATAGTGATGATTGGCATCTTTCTTTTCAACGAGCAACGCTTTGCTAAACACCCCTTGATTCCATTAGCAGTGTTTAAGAGCTGGTCTAACCGAGCAACTTTTTTGGTCATCTTTTTGCATAGCATGGTTTTGATGGGCATATCATTTTACATGCCGCTATATTTCCAAAGCGTACAGCAAGCCTCACCTATTCGAAGCGGCATTTTACTATTGCCACTAATAGTACCACAAGCTCTTGGCGAAATTGCGGTCGGCTTTATAATCCGTCACACGGGCCACTACAGAGAGTTTATATGGGCTGGTGTTTTGCTCATGACGCTAGGAACGGGGCTATACATAAACTTTGGAGTTGATACGTCCGTTGCAACGATTGTCGGATTAGAAATCGTTGGTGCATTTGGCCCTTCTCTTCTTTTTCAAGCGCCTATGGTTGCTATCCAGAATACCGTTACACAAAAGGAAACCTCGACAGCCACGGCTTCCTTGATATTCCTTCGCAGCGTTGGTATGTCACTGTCTGTTGTACTCGGTGGTGTAGTATTCCAAAACAGTATGGATACTCGGCGATCGTCCCTTGTCGCCGCTGGCCTTAGCGGATCAGTCCTCGAGGCCTTGTCAGGTAGCCAGGCCGTGGCAAATATAGACATCACGCATTTAATCAAAGACACTTCGCAGCGTCGCGTGGTTCTCGAGGCTTTCGCGTGGAGCGTGAGGAATATGTTCATAATGTATACGTGCCTTGCAGCCACTGCCGCATTAGCTAGTCTATTTATCAAGCACCGAAAATTGAATACGGAGCATACGGAGACAAAGACGGGAATATAGCGGTTAAAAAAGGCAGAAAATGCTAAAGAATGATTGGAAGGAAAGTTGGGTAATTCAGATAGCTCTAATTAGGTCAAGAACACTGATATAATTCATAGCTTGTGTGAGGGACGCGTTCGTGAGTTATCTCGCCCTTCTTGTCTAGTTTGCTTCTACTTGCTTCTATTATGAGATTTGGTCGCACTCAGCCTGCAATCTTTCGACCCGACTGGCCCCAGAAAGATGGCTCTGAAAATCTCTCACCTACCCAAGGTGATCAATGCAAGAGTCTGGGGCAATTCAGCTCGACAGTTCTCGTGTTTCGGTTTATTGAAGTTTGTGATCAAACTCGCCTTTGACCCGGCAGTATCGCTGATATTGGATCAGACGATATGTTTAATAGGTCATGATGCCTAGAGAGAGCCCCTCTCATCAGTTGCCTTGTCAATCAGATCTTCCTCCGTAGGATGCTCTTCGTTTCGAACTTCAAGGCTGCCGACTTCAACTGTTTCTTGAGGAGGGAACTGCAACGGTCTTTCTCCACGAGACCTTGCTTCCCGTTCCTCGTTTTGACCCAGCAATTGTACCCTCTTTCCCCCAACCCAGCAGAATTTTTTTTCCTCATATATTTGTCTCCGAAGCATCTTCGACATAGTGATGTTGTTCCGGCGGTCTCTGCGTACAGCATCTCGCAACCGGCAGAATGAAATGCAAAACTCTAGCATTGCTCGTCAATGCAAGTTCTAAGTCCCAGATCAACCTCGACTTACGCAACCAAAAGGCCTAGGTCGATAACCATAAGCTCCGCGACCGACAGCCTAAACATCTGAGCATCGCATTTCTTGTAAACCTCCTCATTATCTCCCCACTCGTCGCACAGCCTCCGATCCCAAAGGGCCATAATTATGTACAATTGTATGAGGTTAACATTGAAGGCGAGAAATAACAGTATATGACTCATTAACAAAATGATGGAGTGACAATTAGCAGACTGGCTAAGCCATCGAAAAGACAGTTACAACAAATACAATGCAAGCTTAAATTGGAAGATAAATAACAGCTATATAGCCACGCCGTCCCAGATCCCAGAGCCATAGCCTGCCCAATCTCAACACCCATTTGTACTGTACAAATAAAGCACTTGAAGGCTCGAGAAAAACAGATTAGATAGCCAAGCTACTCTCATGAGGATGTGACATTGTCCTCTTTTTGCATCCCGTACCCGGCCTTGACACGGCCGAGCTGCGTCTCTTGGACCCCGTCGATACCAGGAGTTCCGCCTGCCACTTGCGCTTGATAGCCAGCAAGACCTCCAGTGTACGCGTCGCATTCTGGAATACACGTCCTAGATCCGCCAGCGCTTTGCAGCAGGTGTCAAGATGCATGGATATACTACCGCCTCCTGAACCTCGTCCTCCTCCCGCGCTACTGTTGCCGGTGACGGGCGAGCTACCGGGATGCGGGATCTGGTGGAGAGGTGGGCTTGTGAGGGATGCGAATACGAGAATGACGGCTGCTGAGAAGATGATGCTGACGACTTCGACGTTGGTGTAGCGGAATGTGCATGTTGTGCGGTAGATGCGGAGGATGTTCGAGATGGCGATTGCGCTCTCGATGCAGACTTTCCGAGCATGCAGGTAGCCACGGTCGATGGTTGGTGCGAAAGAGCGGGAACCTTGCCGAGAGATGAATGGACGGTGGATGTATATCATTGATTGGTAGTATTTCATACTGAGGAAAGGACCGTGGTTAGTGGGTTAAAGATATTGTAAAAGTTCATGAGAGATAGAACGGAGCATACTGTAGTATAAGGACATGTGGAAGGTAGATAGTTCCGTTATGTTCCAGGTCCACCTGTAGCTCAGGGGGCAAGTTACTCTTCCAGGCTTCGAGCTTGGATACAGTGTCTTGGACAACAGACTGCAAGAAAGTATCACCAACGTCATGGCGGTCGTATCTGCAACGGGATCAGCGACTTAGCTATTGGTAAGGAGTCGAACAGGAAGATACTCACAGAACATGACAGTACGTGCCCATGACATCGCAGAGTAGCACCCATTGTCGAACAATCAATTCGAGAGGATCGACAAGCGGGCGTATGGATGCGCTTTTGGATAAACCATACGGTGTCCACTCTCGAAGTTTAGAGGCGTGCAGGTGCTCGGCGGGCTTTTGTACCGAGATCTCTTCGGTATTGATATGGAAGGGTGGTCTTCCCAGGTAGAAGCCCCAAAGACTGCATCGAGTTAGATTAAGAACTGTTTGCTACGGGGCAATACAATGGAACGTATTTAATGGAAAACACTTACTGGTCTACTATATAGCTCCCCCAGAATGTGACCTTGCGCACTTCTGCTTCTTCAGCACTCATCCGCCCGCTACTAACGTAGGGTGTCATGTCAATGTGCAGCCCTAAATCAAATGACAATCGCATTGACATGCCACTATACAACCATCCACGGGCGTCTCGCGTCTGGGCGGCTTCAAAGCTACTTAGAATGACAAGTGCTTGCACTGTTGCCACACGCGGACTATCGAGTTCAACCTCGAGCCAAATCTTGGCTCGTTTCATGAAGAACTCGGATAATGGTGTTGGCAAATCTCCATGACGACGTCCGTCATATAGCGCTCCAAATGCGCAGCTGTTACGCATTAGCATTAATTAGATATATAATGGCTTGAGATTCTTCTTACATGGTGTTCATCAACGTTTCAGAGAAGAATGTACTATCATCAGTGCCGTTGTTGTACTGCGTCTGCTGCCGTTCGTACATGTCCTTGTCAACAACGTGGAAGCTTGGGTCTTGCCATGCAAAGTATAGACTGCTCAAATGTTGCACTAATGTCTGACTGACATTCTGGGCAAGGCCTGCAGCTTCTATCATCGCCTGTCCTCGTTTACGTACATTGTTGGCATCCAAATCGTGTCGATAGTTCAGCAGCGACGTATCATCTAGGAGCGTCAGGTTCGAAGTTGCACCATAGAAGCGCAACTCTCCGCCTTCGTACAAGTGCAGCGAGCCCATACGGTCCGAGACCTGGTTCACGACGTCATCTTCTTCCTCATCGCCAGAGTCCTCACCGGATATATTGCTGTCATAGTGTGGGAGATGCCAGCTGTCTCTGGACGATGATGGAGGTGGCATGCTGAAGTCGATATTCGGATGTGCAAGATACGGCTGCCGGAGTTGATCCCAATTGAAAGGGTTCGCTCCAAGTGATAGTGGGTTCAAGTCAGAAAAGTCAATGGCACGTTCGGGAAAGTTTAGTGTGTCCATGGTGAAGATTGTCATGCCATCCAGATCGACCTCATCTCGAATACTCGGTAAAGCGTCATTACTGTCATGCGGCAGGTCGTAGATGTTGTTTGGGCTGCCTTCTGAACTGGGCGTGAGATCTCCGGTTGTCTCAATTAGTGAGATTGATGTCTTATGAGATGCTGGTGCTGCTTCTTGAACAACAATCAAATCGGCTAAGTTCGTGGTAGATGGTATGTCCCTTGGCTCGGCTGGAGTTGGAGCGGGAATAGTTATTGTATCATCATTATTAGATGATTCTCTACTGCTTGAATTGGGAAGCGTCTTCATCATCTTGTTGATCATCAATGCATCCTCATTGGATTCGTTAGGCGGTACCTCCAGCTCGTGAGCTCGGATGAAATCCTCAAGTTGGTTGACTCGGCGCGAGAAGATTTTGATGGCCTTTTGGACGGACAATCTAATAGTGTAAACCAGTTAATAGGTCAAAATTTGAGGTGATATCTAATATATGAAGGAGAGGGGCACGTGCTTTCGTTTGTCTTCACCCTGTTGATATCGACATTCTTTTGCCTTGGCGATGCAGTGATCGCACCGGGGCTGCTTGCCATCGCACTGTAGCACGCAGTCAGTTGTCTGTCTTGCTCTCATATAATGCAGAAACTGGATACTTCATACTCTGATCTTGCTCTCGCGACAGGCCGTGCATGCTGTCGTGATATGTTTTCGCGGCATCGGTTACTGGCTGAACTAGCAAGACCGGCGGTGTGTTCTTGCTCGTGTTCTCTTACTCACAACTCCAGTCGTCTCTCTGGTCTCAGCATACAGGTATCCACACCAAGCAGATGGGCTAGACAAGTGATCATGAGTATACCAGGAGTAGCAGCAGGAGTATAAAATTACAGAAGCGAAGAGTGGACGGTCGAGGTCTCCGAAAATGCGGGGAAATAGCGTGGAAAATGGCTCCACACCGGGGATTAAAGAATGGGGGCGGAGTGATGCAGGGGAAACTCATGCTGCCTGACACCGCCTAGTATGCTTCGACGCGCTCTTCAGCAGCACATGAGAACGTTATACAACAGATGATTATCACACGCCAATCTTAACATGACCAAAATCAGTTTCCCTTTAGAAGGCGAGTTTTTGCTAGTCCGGGTGAGTCGAGGGTGAGCAATGGTAAGTGGACTGGTGTTGAAGGGCGACCTTATGAAGGTATCCATTGGAGCTGATTTAGATACCCTTTAATTTATTTACATGTGATTAGGTACTGAACATTACCAAAATAATGCCAGTGTATGACTTTAGTTCGCTCCTGTATAGTACAGCCCACAACTACTGGCTTCGGTATTATGTTACACGTGATCATATCCCTAACTTAATGATTTTAGTTTAGTCCAATGAATTTTTGTATACTACATTATTATATTTGGTTGATTGTCTGGTGTCAAATGGATTCTTCGGCCATTAATGACTGGCAGAGCTTCTTACTAACAGACATCGGTGCTGGTAGCCTTCTGATGTCACAGGGGAGCTTAGGCTGACAAATTATTTCTGTAGAGTACTGTATAACACGTGCCCATATGAATGTTGTTGGGATCTGGTTTAGTTATTTAATGCTAATCAATAATCTCTAAGAGACGCAAAATGACAACGAAATTGCAATATTAACAATCCCCGTAAACAAAACTCTGACATTCAAGAGGTGCAAATTGCCTACAACCATGAACTTATCCACTCTAAGAACAATTCGAGATTGCAAATACAGTTAACGAAATGATCATTTGCTATCATTCATTGACAGTTCGTTTTGATCGCATTCAGCCCTTGGCCTGGAACAATACTTGCACAGCACGAAGGCCGGGTCGTTGAAGTAACTCATATCACCATCTCCGGCAGCCTCTAATGCTAAAAAGCTGTAAGTTTTATTAATGCCATGATGGTCGGCGAGATGGGATCTCAATCGTTCGGAAGTAAAGGCAGACCTGGATCCTTCACATCCCGGAAGATTGCACTCCCACGAGCGATAATGCCAGCCGACAGGGTGAGCTCGCCGATTGTGCTCGACCATAGGGTCCCCCAAAGATCGAAAGTCACAATGATCAAATGTACACTTGGGGGGATTATGCCCAACTTTGATGTGTTCGATGAGCTTTCCCCAAGTAGTGAATCCGTTGCTATGTCGAGTGCAGCTCTGAACTGGGCAACGATGTGGACGACTATGTTCGTGCGAAGTCGCGAGGTGTATTTTAAGATCTTCGATACTATCGAAAGATGCCTTGATTTTGCATCCATGAATATTGCATCGGTGGGATTGGACAATATTCATAAGATGAGGATGACGAATTTTGATATGAGCATCAAGTTTGTCTTTGCGCGGAAAGCCGAGATGTACACTGGGGCAACTGGAATCCGGGCACTTAAATTCGTGTTCCTTCGAATGGCTTTTCATATGGCGTATCAAGTCATGCTGTCTTGCAAACCCTTTCCTGTACTTGCATCCAGGGGTATTGCACCAAAAGAGCTTTATATGACGCTTGAGATGGCGGTCGAAGTCGGCCTTGGTCCTGAATGTAACTCCAGATTTTCCAGATTGACAACCAGGCCACCCGCATGTACCTAGAACAACGAAGTTATCTCGCACCTCGTCGCGATGGCGATGCAAGTGTAGAGTGAATTGTTCCTTATCTAGGAAAGATTCTTTTTTGCAGGCTGGCCATTCACAATGCATCGACGCCTGAGCGGTAAATGTGTTGTGTGACAATCGGAATTTTCTGAACGCCCTATAAGTGTCAATCTAAAAAAAAAAGCCTAACCCCGAATGATCCTCCTGGCTGAGAGCCAAGCTGCTAATTGGTCCACTTGCGATGTGGTCCGAGGTTGCAAGGCTGCCTTCTGCTCCTTGTCCGCCTTGCTGGGCTCCAGGCCAATCGACAATTTCGCCATCACCTGGTAACATGTCGAGGGCGTTAGGAAATGCGTAGTGGAGGGCTTCTTGTTGACTTGGCTCGCTTGGGAAATCTTGTGGCAGCTCCTCAAAGCCCATAGTTGGAGTGTCCCACTCTGAAGACAGATCGCTTTGGGTATACCGCATTGTAGGAGAACTGTAGTCGTTGGTGAAGCTGTTCACGGCAGCTGCGTTCGATGTTTCGAGTAACGCTGGATCGATGTATTCGGTATCAAATAATGAGGCATTGTTCAATCGATATCGCCCCTCGATGCTGGACGAGAAAGCGGTAGGCATTGCGGACTCGCTGGAAGGCCCGTCAAGCGAGGCTTTGTCGCACTGTAAGTCCCTGAAGAGGAACTCAGCGTGGTTGATATAAGGTGGAAAATCGACGTCGTGAAAATCCATTTCAATATTACAAGAGATGATATTTGTAAACGATGAGAATCGGAGAGAGTCCCGCGAATTTAGAGACTGGAGCAACTATGAAAGGTTGCGAAGATGAAAAGGTAGGAAATATTTTGGAAGTCGGGACAGCCCGTCTCGCTAAAGCAGGGCGACCTTGAGAGAGCATGTCCGGAGCCGGTTTCGCACGTAACCGCACATGTCAGTCAGGACAGTAAAAATAATCTATCATCAATGACATCTTTATTGAAATCTATTTAGCTGGACATGATCAATAGTTATAGACAATTTAAGCTCTCTTCCTCAGGCCAAAATCCTCGCGGCTCCTCAACCACTCTATTTATAGATTCGGAGTACTACAATTGCAATTATATTAGTTTAAAATAATCCGCCTCGAAGTGATTGCATCCAAAGTAAGATGTATTAACAATTATAAGATTGCGTATATGCCTTATTTGCACTTTAAGCCAAAGCAGTCTGAATCATGACTCCTTTGATCCTGCTTGCCAGGAGTTGGCATTAAGAGCACTATTACGGTATAGCCTGTCTCAAAAGCATATAGAGGGTGACTAGGTGTTTCGAGCTGCTGGATTTATGTGAGGAGAGGTGAGGTGGGAAAGACTGCACGTGAATAGTGGGTGAGGATTGGTGAGCGTGTGGTAAGGCGAGGGTGAGCAAAGCAATGAAGTGTCGTGTGCGCAACGGTTTGGAGTTTATCACAAAATGGAGGGACGATTGGCGCAAAACAACAACAATATCTAATACCTCGTCATCACAGCCATAGAAATCGCTGCGCCCGGAGTGCTAGTTACAATTTATGTCTGATAGATGAAGTCTGGAGCCCGGTCATCCCATTCCTCTGCCGGTACAACCTCCCCAGCTGCTGCTCGCCGCTCTTTCTCTGCATTTCTCTTTTTATAGATCCATGTAACAACGCAAAATAGGATCATCCCGACCATAACTACGCCAAAGGTCCAGGCATTCCCCAGAGTGTACTTGGGTGCGTCTTTGGATGGGTATATTTGACCGATCACGACACCTAGAACGCAATTATCTGTTTAGTTTTCCTTCTTGTACAAGAGAGCAAGTAAAAAAGCAATGAAGATTGCACAAAGAGAACATACCAGCTAAATCTGTCAGAGTCAACACAATACCAACTGTTGCACCTCTCTTTCCATCTGGGGCCGAGTTAGACGAGGCCCAGGCCAGATTGTTTCCGGCGATGATATAGACACCCCCAGTGATGAGGAATGTTGCAAAATACTGGGCTCCAGCAGGAATCGGGCACAGTTCAAGCAAGTATCCCAGGGCGCAGACGGGAGTGAAGATTGCTACGAATAAAAACCGCTTGCGGTATCTGTCTGACAGCCATGCAATAAATATGTAAATGAGTGCACCCCAAAGCTGCACGGGAATTGTAAGATATTGCGCTTGTAAGGTATTGAATCCAAGACCGTCTTCGATGATGATTGGAAGGAACTGGCTGAATGCTGTATTGGATCATCAGAATATTAGCACTCAGAGAACACGACCAAGCGGCTAGATATCATACCATAAAGAGGCGTGATGACACAGAACTGGATCCAGCCGTGACACCAAGTCTTAGGATCCTTGGCTGCAATCCAGATATCGCGCATCTTGAAGTGACCAGTTCCACCGCTGTACTGATGTGTCAACTCTGCTCGGTAGCGCATAATCTCTTTGTCGCTCTTGTTGAGAAAGTACGCCTTCTCGAAGGATGATGGCACAAGGTAATAGCATGCTAGCCCGAATACAATCGCAATAATTCCCTCAATTATGTAGATCCTATAGCCATTGTTAGTAAAGAGACATAAAAGAAAGGAAGAAAGCTGTACCATCGCCAACCGGCAATATTTGCCGCACCATCCATGTGGTAGATGGCATACGCCAAGAGTCCACCAAAAGCGCCAGAGAGAGCAGTCGAGGCTATATACGAGAAACATTAGTAAAGGTCCAAGATGTGCACTTTTGTGTCCAGATTCTTAGCAAACATACCGAAGAGAAAAGCCATACGGACGGCCATTTCCTCACGCTTGTACCAGTTTGCGAGGAACAATGCGAGACATGGGAACAAACATCCCTCAAACCAACCCAGGATCAACCGTGTACCCAATAATGCTCCATAGGAATGGACCCAACCACCGGCCAGTGTGATGACGCCGAAGCAGATAGTGAGAGTAGGTAAAACGCGGTGGAATTTCCATCGCTTTGCGAGCATCGAGGTGGGAAGCTGCAGAAGAGGTTAGAGATAGTCTCGGATATTCTGAGGGCTCAAAATACATACTTCCGATAAGACGTAGAGGACGTAGAATATGGACACCGCGGCCTGAGAATAAAGTAAGTAAATCGCACATTTCGAAGATAGGAGGCAATAGATAGAGCTTACATTCAGATCGGAACCCTTGAGATTGATAGCTTTACTCATCCCCTGTGTTGCAGCAAATCCGATATTCGATCGACATAGATACGACTAATGCATTAAAATCAGTTCTGTCCAGATGAGGCCGAAGAGCTATGATGGACTGACTATGAAGTTGAAGGCGCCCATGAGTGGAGCGATGAAGGTATCCAGCTTCCGCACTACCTTGCGCTCTCGCTCCTTGAACTCAGCCGTATCGGTATACAGCTGAGGCGTAACTTCCAGCTCTTCGAGATGATCGGTCTTGGCATAGTGCTCATGGGTCTTCTCATCTGTGTCCGCCATCTTGTCTCAGACTCACAAGGCTTACTGCTCTTTCAGTGTGTAATATGAAATTATGAAGCCGTAAGAAATGAGAGGAACAGAACGAGCTCTAGATCAGAGAGAGATTCGGAAAAAGACCTTGGGCGTCCTTATAAATATGCCAGCGGGCGGGAAAGGCTGCCGATGATGATCCTCTGCATGTCTCTTGCATCTTGAAGTAGCATGAGAGTATCGCCCCAGGTTTCCTCCCCGCATAATTTGCCTCCCTTGTACCTCAGTCTTCGGAAAATGAATTGCGACCATAACGTGTTGGAATGCTAATGTAGGGTAGCATATTGTCAGTTGATGGACATGGTGTGTATCCTGGTCGGGTTATAGGGGATTGGCTGTCTCCGCATTTACCCCTCGCTGGCAGTTGTATTATTGCCGAACAAGGAACAGTCCGCTATGACACGGATACTTCCAGCGAGCCATGTGCAGGGCTGGTGAGGGCCGAGCTAATTGTAGTATAGACTTGGGGCTTTTGCTTGAATACAGTATCTCTCTTCACTGGATGTGAATATAAGCTTTATTACCAAGACTCGGGCTCGGCACGAGGTTTCTTGGGAGTCGCGTAGAATGAATATACTTGGAGTCGAGGGAAGTTTCCTCTATATGTGTGTGATTGAACGTAAACCAATATCTTGTATCAATCACATTCATAAATCTGATACCATCACCACTGATGGCCTCTTCAAGTTCTCCACTATGAAAGTGGAGCTTGATTATAAGATGACGGTGGTACCCATTTTAGCCTCTTTAAAGTCTAGCACGTAAGGTCTCCACTTTGCTTCTAATGAGTACATATTGCGCTATTGGGGGGTTTAAATAAAACCACTCTTCTCAGAATAGAGTTACTTAGACTATCTTTGTATTCTTTTGTAGAAATAGGTTTGATACATTTGGGTGCAGATCTTACGCATGGTGATGGGCCTTCTGAACCCAAATATTTCATTACTAGCTTGCTAGGATATACATGCCTCACATTTTGCACTAGCCTGCCGCAATTCAGGCTCATTTCCAGATCTTATATAGCTTCCAACTTCTTCTCTCCTCCTTCTCCCTTGTCTGTCTATCCATAACGCTATTCCTCCACTCAGTACTAATCGCCCGCTTGAACTCTGGATGCTGAAAACTCTCTGCACTCTCCCACTCGTGGATAGCCATAAACCGTGGGATCTTGTCTGCATTATCGTTTGGTCTGCTCCCCGCCGCACCCTTTGCATCAACGAGTTCCCATCTTGTGCTTCTTAACCAACCCGGCACACTCGATAGCAGAGGTACGTGCTCTTCAGCGTACCACCGATCTAGTTCGGGACTATCCAGCTGAGCAGACGGCTCAAGTCCTACATATTGGAATACATGTCCTTCTTTCGCACGGGAATCATAGTCTACAGATGTCTTGCGTGAGAGAAGGCGGTATACGCGCCTGTCTAAAACCGTAAGGTCCGTAAGCATTCGTCTCTCCCAGTCAGGCATCCCCGCCCATTGAGCTTTGTATGGTTCGGACTCTAGCACGTCGACAGACTCGAGCTCGTAGGATGCGAGCCATTCTGGTAGCTTGCCATCAGTTGCTTGGTACCGTGCTGCATCTAAGACACCTGGGCATGATCGTCGCAAGGGTACATGATCGGTGTCATACCAGATATTGAATTTTTCTTCATCGACTGTGGAGCCTTTGGCGCTCGTGAGGACAAAGAGCATTCCTCCTGGGTGCGACTCTTCCCTGTATGCAGGCAGCGGCAAGGTAGCCTTTGCCGCTACGTAGTTGTCGCCAGTCATGCTGTTGTGAGATCTGTACGATTCGTGGATCTGGCTGACCGCAGGACGAGGGTCTTGATGTTACTGTATGATGAAGAGAATTGCTTTAAAAAGGCCCACATCCCGTGATATTGGGGATGTTGGAGATTCCCAGTGTGATAGAAGCTATGAAATTAATGCTTGTAGGCAACTCAGCAGACAAAAGTTGGGGTTACCCCGCGTTTTTGGCGACCAACCAGGTCGGATCTTGGATCCCGTCAGTCGGACTTCACCTTTTCGAGCGAGTGACAATTGGGGAAAGAGTCTATTTGGAGAATGGTTAGATAATCTAGGTGAAAAGTGGATGACGGAATCTGGATGCCGAGAGCTATAACCCAGCTAAGGAAACCAGCTCCTTTTCACCCCGCTCTCGCAACCCCTCATGCCAGCTTCTTCTCAAGATACATAAGATTTTTATACACCACAGGTTTGGAAATATCAGTCTACTAATCATAAGAGTCACTGTGAAGCTCAAGGAGTTGGGTTATCTGTTCTATTACAACTACACAAGTCACAATGGCTGATCAACCAAACCGCGAAGCTATTGAAAATGCGCAGAAGGTACTCTATGAGGAGGGAATGAAGCTGCGAGGTCAGGTCCTCGGCCAATCTCACATTTCTAATTCCAAGTCGCTGTCCGAGTTCCAGCAGCCTATGCAGTCAATGGCCGTTGCAATGGGCTGGTCGCTGTGTTGGACACGGCCAAACCTAGAGAAACGCGTTCGGTCCTTATTGGTGATTGTCATGCTAGCTATTCTGGGCAGGAATCATGAGCTGTAAGAATGCTCCCTAACTATTCTTTTTATGATTGACCCTATCAACTTTGCTTTGCTAACTGTTATTTACTAGTGGAATCCACGTTCAAGGTGCCATCCGGAACGGAGCGACGGAGCAAGATATTCAAGAAGCTTTAATACAGGTTTCGGTTTACGCCGGCGCACCATGTGCTCTAGAGTCTACCCGAGTTGCATTTGATGCACTTCAGAAGATGAGAGAAAGCGGTGAACTCAAATAAACCAACATTGGCTGGAATATCCCCTTGAAGGAAGAAAAAATGGATATATGTATACCAATTGATGTATACTGTCTATAAAATACCCAGTTGAACGTGTGTTTTTATCAAATGCTACGGCGTAGTTTCACACGGGATCATCAACCCATTCTCTTCAGGAAGTAAATTCTTATGGATCAATATAGAGTCTATGAGCATGAGGGAAGCGTACAGGCCAGTACCGCGCTTCTTGCGTGAAATGGAATCACTTGCTTTCATTAGATGTAACCCCAGCGTCTGCAATACTTCACAGTGCATTAGCCCGAGTTGAATATCGCCGAATGGTACATGCAGATGCCCGTTTAATCATTGGCTTAACTGCTAATAACCTAGAGCCATTTTGTAGCCAGTGTATAAAACCTAGTCGTTAGGAAAAGAATAGCTCGAATAATGCACACATACTTAGAGCGGTTTGCGGTATGTATATTCCGGTGCCTTTTCGGGCTGTCATAACCTGAACCCGTATCTACAAAAGGAGTAGTCAGGACCTTAAGTGTAGGATTCATTTCACATGTTATTCCATGCAGGTCCTTCATTTTCACCGGAGCCACCCGGGGTCATGTAGGGCTTTCGTGACCGGACGCCGGATGCTACACCGAGCAGGGCTTCGAGTAAGCCCTCTCGGTTCAGGCTTATTCGGTTCGGTACTTCTGCTTTCAGCGGATCGAATTTTACCAATCACGGGGTGGTATTCACAAGTCGGTAGGAGCCTTTACGTCAATTTATGCTGTATAGTACACGTGTATGAGCCGATTAGATGATATATTATTCGGAGCTTTGTTCTAAAACATAATGCTACCATTATTATAATTTCTATAAGCAATTCTCGTATATGTATGAAGAGCCGGGTTCCCCTATTACATGTTTACGTGAAGGAGATCTTGACAAGCTTTGGTCTCCAACGGCTAGGAGTAAGCTTAACATGCTTACACCGGAGCTCGCATATTAACTCGAAATTGTCTTCGGAGCCTCTCCTTCCGCTCACCTTTATGACCTCGTTTGTCTAGGATATCGTGACACGGGCTATTTTCAGAAGGATCATCCTGTCAAAAGCATAAAAAAATATATTCAATTGCATCAACTTCAGCTCAACCCCGCTTCACGCGAGGAGCTGTGAAATAAACGTTACGTTGACGCAAGGATCGGAGTATTAATCCCTCGCTCAGCTTAGAATCACCGAGACCAGTGTGATCTAGACGGAATGAATGGTGTATATAAAGACCAAATCTCCAATGTTCAAAATGCCATTCACACATCTTCAAACAGTATTCTACAGAGAACATCATCTGGGAACTGCGTTGATCATACTTATTTTATCTTACTCCTAGTAGTATACAGACTCCATCCATTCTCGCGGCAATGAAGACTCTCCAAGCAGCTCTCCTTGGTTTAGGCCTCACCAGCCTCGCATCTGCCACTGTTGTTAAGCGTAATTCGAATTCTTGGGCTGGAAGCAACCTTTACTTTCTTCAAGGTTTATCCGACGCGGATCAGACCACATATATTAATACTCTTGCCAGCAGTGGTGCAAAGGTCCTCCGTATCTGGGTTAACTCCCAGCCTGGAGGCGGTGCCTGTGAGAAGCAGAGCAAAATCGTCAACAGTGTACCCGCTCTGGAGGATACAATTGGCAAATATAACAATGCGACACTTGATGCATTAGACAATGTACTAGTGAAGATGGCTGCTAAGGGGCTCAAGGCTCTAATTAGTCCTCACGATGCCAACCTGTAAGCTTACCCCGTGAAATAGTCGCAACACCTTACTCATAGCTACGTCTTTAGGATATGCGGTGCCAATGGCAGTGATGACCCTTATTGTTCAACTTGGGGTCCCGGTTACTTCTACGAGCAGCAGGCAGCCTTTGATGCTTATGATAACCGCCTGAGTTTTATCCTCAATTATCGGGGCAAGTACTCCGGTAAGGTCTGGAAGGATTGGAACGCTGCTATCATGGGCTTTGACTTGCAAAATGAGCCCATGGCACCTAAGCTCAGCGAGTGTACTAATGGTGATGTCCATGGTTGGATTTGCGGGCGTGCAGCACACATGCGCTCTGTGCTGGGTGCCCAAAATCCCATCAAAATCGGATCCGGAGGCATCGGAGGCGATTACAGTCACGGATGCAACTTCCTCTCTGCAGCGCTGAACTGCCCAGAGCTCGACATGATTTCAGTACACCGCTATGCAGGCGGCGAGTCGAGCAATCAGAACCAGTGGGCCAACAGTGCCAAATCATGGGTTAAGCAGACCAGCAAACTGATATACGTCGAGGAATGGGGAGTTAACTCGCAGTCTTATAATCCCGTTACGGAATTCCCGGCCAATACAAAGGACATGAACTCAGTCGGTCTAGCATGGATTTACTGGCAGATTTTGCCAGCAAATGAGTGTGGCGGACCTCTCAACGACGACTCTGGCCACACCTTCGGTATCGAGCTTGGCAGCGGAACTGATATTGCTACTCCTATGAAGCAAGCAGCCAGCTCCCCGGGTCTGCAAGACTGGACCGGTATCATATATTAGAAGACGATCAGCACCCCAGATTATGTGATCGCAACGGTCGCTGCAATGTTCGCCGCAATGATCTTGAATGAAGAGGGGTTGGGCTAGGCTGGGGAAGAAGGATTGACCATATATGCGCTGTAGAACTCCTAGGCGAAAAATAAAGTCTCGTATTAATACGCAGTGCCAGTAGAGAAGTATCATTCGCAATTAACATGCAGTGTGCTGTGTACGTGTACCGCACATAAATACGTGTGCAAGCAACGTGATTTACACCGTCAGATACCAAGAACAGCTACCATGTCGCAAGGGCCCAGAACCATATAGCTGTAACGAGGGGTCCGTTACAAGCCCCGGGCCGAATAGTCGGTGTCAAGCCCCCTTTCAAACTACATCGGACGAGCGTGATTAATCTGCCAGTTCACCTCTACTTGTGCTAATTAAAACATGGGATTCGCGGAGGGCACCAATTGAGGACCGGACTTATACGCATTTATGCGGACAAAAGAGGGCTAGATTCGCCTAGGTAGTAAGAAGTAAAGAGAACAGACTGGGTGGATCGCTCCGATTATCACTAGATCAGTGAGAGCCCCTCTGATGATCACTCAGCACAGACTGGATCTCACTGTTCTAGGGTAGGTAAATGTATTTAAACGTCCTGATCATCCGGTCATGAGCACTTCTTGGTCTGGGCGCAGTAGTAGAGTAAACAATATCTCTCTTCTGATATATTTCGCAGCAGTTATCGACTATGCTTATCCCTTCTTCTTTGCTCCTGCTGGCTGCGGCAGTCGCCGCGCTGCCACAAGAGGGCACGCAAGCCAGAGCCGCATCGGCAGTCGATACATCGACGCTCAAGGGCAAGTGGCTGTATGGCTACCAAGGCTGGTTCCGCAAGCCAGCAGCCGGCGTTAACAACCACTGGTCGCCCAACGGTGGAACTCCCGGCCCCGGTAACGGTATGGATTCTCTTTAACCGGAGACTGTCTGCCGGTATTGTGATATGAGGCGTAATAAGCTTAACATTTCCATAGTTGAGATCGACTTCTTCCCCGATACGAGCCAGTATCCGGCCAACTGTCTTTTTGACACCGGCTTCACTCTTCCAGGTGGTGCCACCGCCAAACTCTACGACAACACTTGCGACGGAGTCGTGGATTTGCACTTCAAGTTGATGCAGCAAGCTGGTGTCGATGGTGTCCTCGTCCAGCGCTTCCTAAGTGCAATTGGAGACAGTTCATTCATTACGGTTAGTATTATTAATCATATAATATGAACTCGGGACGTTGACAAATCGCCACTATTATCTTACAGGTCCTTAACCAAGTTCGTACTGCAGCCGAGAAGTACGGCCTTGGATTCGTGGTAGAGTATGATGTGTCCGGTGCCAACTCCGCCAGCACCAGCGCAGCTAACACAGTGGTCTCCGACTACAACAATATAATCAAGCCATACACTTCCTCCAAGTCGTATATTCACCAGAATGGCAAGCCAGTTGTCATGATCTATGGCGTTGGCTACACAGCCAACAAGCTCAGCTCCACTGATGCCACCAACCTTATCAATAATATGAAATCCGCCGGGGCCTACGTCGGAATTGGTACACCAACTCAATGGGCCGGCCTTGTCACCTCAAACTCGGCCTGGGCACCCGCTCTTAAAGCCGCCAACCTAATTAGTCCCTGGACTGTTGGCGCATATTCAAATGGTGGTTACCGCTCTGGGTACTTCACAACCCAGCAGTCTGATGTACAGTATGTATATCTTATGCCATCTAATTATTTATAGCAGTTCTGACGGATTTATTTCATAGACTTGTGAAGTCCTTCGGCATTGACTACGCCCCGGTTATCTGGCCGGGAACTTCAGCCTACCACCTTAACGGTGTCACCAACCCATCTGCCTTTGACTATTTCCCACGATTCAATGGCTCTTTCTACACGACCCAGGCTAACAGCGTAATGTCGCTCGATCCAATGTTTATCTTCACTGCTATGTTTGATGAAGTTAACGAGGGTACTGGATCCTACCCAGTCCTTAAAGTCAATCAACTTCCTACCAACGAGAAATTCGTAGGTATCGATAACGATTTCTCCGACACCAACCACTACCTAGAGCTCGGTGGACAGCTTGCTGCGACGTTCCACGCGCAGCAGTAAGCATTTGGATGAGAAGAGAATAGTTCTATATGTACATATTTAACCCTATGTCTATATAAAACTAGTCTAATACGGTCTATAATTGGACTAGCCAATACAAATATAAGAGTGTTTACTTTTAAAACTAATTGAATGAGTATGCAAAAGTTTCAGCACAATTTTCTATTTAGATGTTGATATTTGCAGTAACTTTGCAATATACGCCACATTCTCACCCCAATAAATGAAACCTACTAAGTCTAAGGTTTCTTCTGCACGTAGTATATCTCCTTAATAGGAAATCGAGCGTATTGAGGTAATGCTAATTGTGCCTAAGTTAATAACTGTACCTGCGGCATATGTCCGTAAGCCTTCAGCTGACTATTATTGCCTCTAAGATTTTACTTTCCATATCTGGCCGCCCAGTGGTGGAGCAACAAGGGGTAAGCTCAAGTCCCCTCTAGGATCGTCGTTGCTGTCCGAGCACCCCCTGTCTTCTTGGGCCGGAAGCGAATCTCACTGAGCTTCGATGAGGTGATGTGAGGTCGAGATCCTATAATCAATTGACTAGCTCTCGATTCGATATGCTTAGCTGTTCTGTCTATTTTTGTGTCCTCTAATCTAGTTGCTAGTTTGTGTGAACTCGAGGTCATGGGTGTCATGCTTCCGTGCCGCTGTCAATTTGAGTGGTTAAGTCGAACTGTTCCAATTTGAGCAAATGCCCAAAAGGTACCCGTATGATGCTCGTTCGCTTCTGTCGGAGGACTTTCGGAGGATATCAACTGTGGGAATACTGCTTTTGTTTATCTTAGTCTTCATTCTCCTTGCTAATTATATCTAATAAACGATATCCCTTCATCTAGGTCATTGCATTGGAGGCAGATTTTTGCTACCGGCTTGAACTTCTTAGATGCACGTGCATTATCTGATATAATGATCTGGAGAACCTTCATCCTGGATAAGTAATGATGAGTTAGGCGACTTTATAATTATATTTTGTCGAACGTAGAATTTAAAATAAAGAAGTGTTGCGTGTTATCCTGCAGGCGTCCTATCGAATTCGCGAGGTGAAGAGGGATTGCTATTGGGAGGATAAAAAAGTGGGCAGCGCAGACTCAAAAGATTACTGGTCTGCTTCATGAAATTAGGACCATGCAGGGGGGTGCCAAGGCGCATAGCGTACGGTACTGATAGAAACACCGATGATTCCGGGGAAATTGCACATGGGTGTAATTATACGGAGGGGTGTGTTGACGAGCTCTGTAAAAATATATAGAATGATAGGTAGCGATGGTTAGAATCCTTGAATTCATAGACATTTGATGTTAATAGAGCACTGTATTCTTTTGCGATGAATTGTTGTTGAGAGTAAACGAAGTAACTCTACCGTTCGCCTTACTCGTTGATTCAACCCATATCTCGATTATAGGTTTTGAAGCCTTATAACCTCATTATCAGGCTTATAGCGATGTAATTATTGCTACCCAACTTTCGTATACATGAATAGAGCGTCATATTTGATTTGTAATAAAAGTCCTAGATTTTCTAATGGAAGTGTCATTTAAGGAAGCAACGCCGCAAAAGCCAAAAAGAACTGGTGCGCTTGGCAACAGCGCTTAGTCCCGGTGCCTCCTTGGCTTTTACGTGTATATCACGCCCAATTGCTGTTGTAGATAAGTCATTGGAGCCTAATTACTAGGCTCTGAGAGTAGGGCTGACTGTTTGCAAATGTATAAATGAGGCAGGGAGAAAGTAGTAGACCACGCGCGCCTACTAGATTTTTTGATATTGGTCGGTCTCTTTTCAGCTGTGTGCAGCCACACGGCGCGGGTTTCAACTTCAAAACTATTTCTTAGAAATCCAGCTAGCTTTTTTTCCGAACTATACAAGGTAGCGACTATATAAACAGCTATAATGTATCTAAAGAAGTCTCCCTTCAGTTCAGCACATATAAATTACAAAACCTTTTCAAGATGGCAAAATCTTCAATATCTCTCACTCAATTAGCAAAGGACATTCTTGCTAACGCTCAAAAAATAGAGGATTTCTTAGCATCGAATAACCTCCCACAACCTTCATTCAACGCCGAAGATGCCGAAGACTTCCCCGTTGCGCTGGAGCATGCCGAGATCCATAAAGCCAGATATGCATTAATTGATGCAACGAGAGAACTGCGGGATCTGGTAGTCGGTCCACTTGATACCTTAAAGTGGATGATTATGAATGTAAGTGACGGAACATTCCTCTAATTTAATACGAGTGACTAAGTTTCCATAATTCAGGATCATACCATCGCGGCAAGCCTGCATGCAATTTCTCATTTCAAGGTTGCTCAGGCCGTTCCCTTAACAGGCTCAATCTCATTCGCCGACATTGCCAAAGCAACAGGACTCAGTGAGCTTAATGTTGCCCGTTTTATCCGACGCGCAGCAATAAACCGCATCTTCATTGAATCATCTCCGGGTCAAGTTTCCCACACATCTTCATCAAAGCTTCTGGCCACGGATTCAAACATACAGGCGCTTATTGGGCACATGTCCGAAGAAGCTTTTCCTGCCTCTGCCAGGATTGTGGAGGCACTGGAAAAGTTCCCGTATAGTGGAGAACCAGATCAGAGTCCTTTCACTTTGACCTTTGGATCAAGTTTCTTCGAGAGAAAAATGAAACAGCCTGAGACAATGCAACGATTCGTCCAGGCAATGAGCTCTTGGAGTAAAGGGGACGGAAGTGCCCATATGCGAGATGGTTATGACTGGGCTGCTCTGCCAAAAGGAGCTACGGTAGTGGATGTTGGTGGTGCAGGAGGCCATATTTCCCTTGCTATTGCACAGAAGTTTCCCGATTTACAGTTTATTGTTGAAGACCAGCCACCTGTGGCGAGTCAAGCTCAGGCATTGATAGCCTCATTTCCTGAGGATGTTTCAAAGAGAGTGAAGTTCATCCCTCATGACTTCTTCCAACCTCAGCCGGAAGAGGCGATAGGTGCTGCTGCTTATATTCTGCGTTATGTTTTCCATGACTGGTCTGATGTGTATGCGAAGAAGATCCTGGCAAATCTTCTTAAAGTGATGAAGAAGGATAGCAGGTTGCTCATTGCAGACGCAGTTATGCCACCGACTGGAGTGCTGCCCAGATCTCAAGAAGAAATTCTGAGGAGCTTTGACATAGTGAGTTCTATATGTACTAGCACTATGACTTGAATTATTACTAAATCGTTGTTTAGAGTATTCTGGCACAGTTGAACGCTCAAGAGCGCACGCTAGAAATGTGGGAACAGCTAGTCAAGAATTCCAGTGATGAAAAACTGGGTATCACAAACGTCGTTATGCCACCAAAGGGGGAATCTGTCAGCATTCTTGAGGTTATGCTTGTTTGAAAATTCTCAACTGTTACAACTTTGCTGCTTATGCCCATTGAAGTATATTATATACCTAGCCATAAAAATCACTTCCATAAACGATGACCCCGTACCTGTTTACAACAGTGATATTTCCCGTTTGTATAGCCTTCCGAATATCATCAGTGTCGTCTCTATCAAAGCTTATCGATATCACGAGCAAAATCTGATATGTATTTGTATGTAGGCTTTTATTACTTTTTATGATAATGATAATTTCTGTACTAGTACAAATCCACCGTCGCTAACCGCTGTTCTTGTTGCTGTGTAATAAATATAATGCTTGGTAAGTACTGAATCACCTTTTGTCTATCCAGGCCACCTTCATTTTCCTAACGCCTTGGCAATCTTGTAACACTGTCCAAAAACTCCAAGCAACTTATCGAATTCTACTTCTGATCCGATCCTACTTTTGATTTATTCTTCACTACTTCGTTCTCCCATCTTATCCTCCATAATCCTTGACCTCTATCACTCTTTCTTCCAAGTGCGTCTAACTTTGGCATTGGAACGTTCACAAACTTATCGCATGTCGTAAGCGCATGTCGCAGAGAGCTATCATCTCCTGGATTAATCCGGTGGGCTTTGTTTGGACACCATGTAATAATAGCAGAAAAGAGCTCACTAAGAGTCATTGCCTGGGCAGGAGATCTTGCAAGCATCCCATATACCAAGTAATTCCAACTGGGACTTCGTTGATATTCGTTGGAATTGCTTTTCGAACTACTAGAGTTACTGGTGCTACTTTTCTTTGCATCTCGAGACATTAGGCGTCCTTCTGCGTCGATCATTGGAGATGGAGGAGGCCCAACTTTGTTGGGCGGTGTCGCAACCTGGGGGAAATATCCTATTATTACATGTGTCCTAGCGTCAAGGTTTGGACTTAGAGTTTTATAAATCTTAGGCACACGGGACGAGTGAGCTGCTTTGTGTCGCACTTCAGTAGCAGGAGATGATTGATCATCAGCCTTGCTGCTATCTGTCTTTCCATCCGGTAGTTTGGTCCTACGTTTAGGAGCCGAAAGAGTGGGATTTTCTCGCAAATCTGGAGAGCTAACTGATTTTGTAAGTTGTAGAAGGTGCGCTTCTTGACTTTGCTCTCTTGCATCTTCATTGGTCGGTTGTGTGTCCGAAGACGGTGTTGGTCCAACCTCAGGGCTTCCTGAGCCTGAACTTTGTGACATGGAAGCCAAGATGGTGGCAATCTGGTAGGCATCTTCGGAGTGTTTGGATGGATGGTTCCAGTAGGGGACCTTTGCTGCATCATGGACTTCGGTCGAGCTGCTTGTAGTCCTGGAGAGCTCATCGACTGCAGACTGAGACGAGCTCTTTTCTTGGCTGCTACCTGCCAGACCTGGAGATAGCATCCAAGGTTCTGCAGAAGCGCAATGTGACTGTAGGTCCTCAAGGCCCAGGTCTGGAGTTGGGTTTAGAATTTGCGACAGTGGCGCGGCCCCTGCTCTTCCGTGCTGTCGTGCTCTCATGGAACCATTCCTACCCAAGGCAGGTACGGACCTAGCTCTATTTGAACTATGCAAGCCATGACTTGGAACGCTAGGAACAGTAACCCAAGCAGGGGCCATGTTGTCAGAGGTACCTCAAGCAAAGGCTGCGCGCATGCAAGAAAGAGATGGATATATGGACTGCAGTGAAGGACAAGTCAAGAAGAAAAGTCAAGTCATAATCAAGCGTGGAAGCGCCTGCCATCTTTAACAGTAGCACGAATAGTGTGATTCCAACTGGCTAGCTCGAATTATCAACGGGTCTAAATCGCGCCCTTTTTGTTTGGCTCAACAATATAGAGTTTGGAACTAGGCTGCGACGTCTAGGACCTAAAATCATTTGACGTTGCCGGTTTGACAGCTGGTGGTTGAGGTAGCAGAACCGTGGATATTTGCAGGCAGCTGTCCGCGTTCCATGGTACAGCACTCAGTCTAAGAGTCCCGTGATATCACCTGTCAGTAATGGTTACCATACTTTCTTAGAGCTAAGTAGTCGTTACCTGAATCGCACGTCATAGTGACTTCCATCTCCATACAGCCTTAGGCTACAGCATATTCTGGAGCTTATCGTGAATTCCAGGCGCAAAAGTACCCAGAAAGTCACGTCCCGTCCTCTAGTATGTCTGTACATCATAGCCCTTATAGCTTAGTGATTATACACTAAGCATATGGAAGCTTCATTAGATGGCAATCACTAGAAAGTGATACAAGAGAGGTTCACCTTAAAGTATCTGAGATGGGACTCCAAAAAATAATAATAATAATAAGCTGATATGGACCAGAAATATAATTTTTAGCTTTATACGTCTATTTCTCAAGCTGTAACCTTTAATATATACAATCATTTAACAGAAACGTATAACAACGTCTTATATTATAACATGAGCTAATTATATTATTTAGTTAGCTACTTTCAGCGGCGTCAACTTGTACTATGCGTAATTAATTCTTATTGTTCTAACTGATGACTTCCACGTCACTAAAGAGCAAAGCGCCCATATGCCCACAATTATGCAGGCTGGCTATACAGCTAGGCTGCTATTAGTGGTTCCTACGGGGTAACATCATCCACCGTAGACCTATAATGTTAAGCATTATGTCTATAACTACTATACTGGTAGTGAGCAAATATCCATCCTCTCTAATAGTACATAATGATTAACTAAATAGTAGCTTAGTGCGACTTTGACGACATCTTTCTCCGCGTTCCTGGCTCTGTCCTTCCTGATTAGCGTGTTGACTGTAACTCCGCAACCCATACCCCCCCTAAAATGTACAGTAGGCGCCAGTCAAACATCGTCCTACAATGATCTCAGTCATCATGTCCTGTCTGATCTTAAAAGCTCTCATCGCCCGTCTGATCTCCGAGATCATCACGCAATACTTATCATGGCGCAACGTCTACTGGATGTCATTCGGACTGCAGGTAGCTATGATCACTACTTTATTATTCATGTTTCACGACTACCCAGTTCTAAGTCCTGGCACGTCGCGTCCGCGAATACTGCTTAAGATTATCACGCTGCCGTTCCATGATCTGACGTCTAAAGGGATAATTATGAGGTCAATAGATGTTGTAGTAGCACTACAGTAGGCTTTTGGTATTTGTAGTTTTTGCTTTAGGAGAGGTGTTAATTTTTCCTTGTACTTCTCATTTTCTATTTCGTAATTTACTATCTATTCTATCTAATAATGCTGACGGAATCGCTACTCTAAGCTATTTTATTGCTTGTATGGCCGAGGCTCGGTAATTAGCCACCGGAATTAGGAGTAGCGGAGTGTGATGACCAATATCTTCAGTCAAATCATCTGCAATGTTTTGGCCAGGTCTGGATAAATACATTTGTGATACGCTATAAGCAACCTTATCGCTCGCAGTTGATACTGACTGTTTGGAAGAGACGCCCATTCTGATTATGGATTACCAAGAGGAGATTGTCAACTTGCCGGACCATCTTCTCCCAACCTGTAGGCCCTCATGTCTGGTTGCAAGCCAACTAGCCCTGCTAGAGGAAAGTCTCCAACACCTTCGGTTGCTGACTTTGCACCAGTCTGAGCGGATTCATCAGCTAGAAGAGAAGTGTGCCTGGTTTACATCACAAATGGAGAACATCCCGAGCGTCATTGTAGATGCCGACTTTGCTCAATTTTGTGCATCACATAACACAATCAACAACTTGGATCAGCAACCCACTCTCACAGATTCATATCGGTGGAATTCCAATTTTGAATCTCTGGGTCTCCAGAGCGGTAGTATGATCCATCAGTCACATACATTTTGCACAGATGTTGATGGCTTCAATACAACATCCGACTGCCTCCCCTTACCATCAAATGATATCAGAGATCAAATATTTGAGGGAGATATGCTCGGTACAGAAGAGAGAGAAGTAGCGATTTTCAATCTTCAAGTTCCGCATGAAGGATTTCCAGACTACCAGAGCTACGTTGGGTTTACTGATACCCATGCCATTGCACCAGTACCAATATTTCAACTACCCACGGATGCAGAAATACAGAATGAATCTTCTGTGTCATACCCGGAGGATCAGCAATTGTTGGCTCACCCAAAAGTGGATGATAAATTACATTATGCACCTCTGCAAACTAATATACCAAACGAGCTGGCTTTTACTATTAACGGAGAGCTTCTACGCCCTATAATCCAAGCCAGTTCTGATATCAACGACGGCCTACCAAAGCGGAAACTAGATCGGTATATTCTCTTTCTGGGCTCAATACTACAACAATTTTTTCCGGTCTATGGAACCAAGAAAACTATTCTTGAATCTGTTGCTGCGGAAGGGATGTTATGGATAGTCCGAGAGGCATGGCCAGATGTGGAACGATTTTGGAAAATGACGGCTTCTTTTGATGGCTTCTTTCAGTATGAGCTCTGGAGGAATTTTCCATGTCGGGAAACTTATAATATGCTACGTCCAACCCTTCGCCCAACACGGACACAGCTCCAAGTTCCTCATTCCCCGGTAATTGACTGGCTTCCTTGGCCAGATTTTCGTGATCTTGTTATCAGATACCAAGATGAAGTTGATATTGATATTATATGCAAGACTGTTATCGAGAACGGTGTCTCTTACCGACGGCTAACGACAAACCATTCTCAAAATATCTCACACAGTACCTACCCTCAACAGCTGGAGGGAATTTCGTCCTTCAGGATTTGGGACATCTACTGCCTGGAAGAGCAGAGTGCTGGAGGCTTCACCTCGAAGCTATCTTCAACTTCCCTTATGTACAAAGCGCGATCCGCTCCCGTGGTAGCACTAGAGAAAGCGTACAATCTAGTTTACAACGACGTCGAGGTGGCGAAGTTGCATCAAAATTTTTTTGACAAGTACCCATTCCTTTATCGCGAAAGCGTTGCCTCGAGGTACCGTATTCAAGAGCTGCCAACTGTAGAGACAAAGGCGTTGGGGTATCCTGGGGATTTAAGTTGTGGAGCCATGAAAAGA
The DNA here is from genome assembly GCA_021399445.1 of Xylogone sp. PMI_703. Lineage (NCBI taxonomy): Eukaryota > Fungi > Ascomycota > Leotiomycetes > Xylogone > Xylogone sp. PMI_703. The sequence continues at coordinate 6,446,917 of JAJTUQ010000003.1, forward strand.
CTAGAAGAGTTGGTTAAGAAGGGGCTGTAGTCTGGCTTTCACTTCTCACAGATCGGCAAAATTGAAAATTGCAATACGATTCGGGGATATGATTAGAGCATATTGATCTACTACCAGGTCATACATGCGTCTACAGGAGATGCTCTGTGGGCTTTAAGTGCTGCTTCTCTTTCCCTGAAGAGCACCAAGTGAAACACCCGCCTCCGACTGAAGAGTCGATAACGAAACCTTAGTTCTGGTCTGCGCCAAATTTCTTGGCATTTTTCACTCTTGGAAATGAATTCAGCATTCAGTCCAAGATTTATTTGAGACTGACTAGGAATAGCATGAAGCTTGTACTTCGGTCCACGCGGATAGTTTACCGTGAGAAGCGTGGTGTACGCTGGGCAAGGCACCTACACCGGCATCTTCTGCGTCTAAATTCCCCATAAAAAATTTGCCGCTATGGTAGTAAATGTTAAAGGATATCGTTTGGACGTGATCGAAAATATTCCGGGATTGTATACACAAGTTGACACCAGATTTTACAGTCTTATCCCTAACAATCAATAGAAGACCCCGAGTACGGAAAAAGAGGTCCAGTAAGTTTACTTGCAGCATCAAACTGTTGACACATATCTGTAACAATCTTATAGAACACAGATGGGACCATAAGGAATTCTCGAGCTGGGAATCAAGTCAGAACCTTCTCAAATGTCACTTTCCTGATGTTTACTATCAGCGGGATACTAAGAATTCATGATTCTGTTCTCCATGCCATTTGGCCCTCTTTTCGTCCCATCGTGCATCTACCACTTTGTGTGAGCATTTAATGAACCTGTCTACTGAGTATCTTCGCACTATACTCTCTATATATTCTCGAATCTCTGGTGCTGGCGCATAAAAGCTACTCCACTGAAAGTTTGGTGCAAACATGCGCTGACGAGAATGTGCTTTGGGTATGGTCAGAACTATAGCAACGGACATCCATATTGGGATTTGCTCACCTGGAATATCGCAGGCGCAGCCTGGACATCGGATTTCATACCACGTCCCTCCTACCCCAGCATTCTCTTCTCGTAGATCGTCAAATTTACATTGTGTAGCCGTTCTGGTATTCTAACTCCACGATAAATCCCAGAGAAACCAGCCCCGGCGACAGTAATGCTCATTGGACGGAAATTCTCAATAACTAACGGTGCCTTGATATTTGTGAACACTTACCATAATTTAGTTTCAAAGCCCCATCACTCAATGACGTGATACCCATTTTATTCAGAAGCTATATAAAACGTGTAAAATGATAGCCAAGAGGGTATGGGCGCTCGAGAGGTAGCCAGAATGATTTGACGATCGTCCAAGGTTCCGAAAGATAAATGTTTCATGAAAAACAGGACCCCGAACAAATCTTGCTTTCTCCGTGTTGTCTTTATCCCATGTTGAACCCAAAGCTCCTGAAACCATGTACTAGTTCTGGATAGTGCGGGGAAATTGGAAAGTGCATCAACTAACTTGATAATCAGCTCCATAGGCTATAGATTGAATGCAGCTCCAAAGTAGACTACTACAAAGTCAAGGACATGTTGAGCGAGCCAATGGGGCGGCTGAAACTAACGAGAACCCGGAAAATGGACAATTGGCCCACTTATTAGGTTGATGGCTTATTGGAGGCCATACTTGACCAAGTATCCACCGACACGGTGAAGTGCTTATGAATGAAGCGGACGTGATACTTCATCGGGAGAATGTCGGGTTGGTGCCGGAAATCGTGGGGAAATCGAACCTGCAACAGCGGAGTTTCAAGCCGCGTCACCACTATTTGGGGTTCCCACGGGGGAAGTCAGCCATGAGTTTCCTGTTGCTGAAGGGACATGAACGGAGAACGATTATCTAAGACGGCCTTCTGTACATACTGGGCATTGCCCCCCTGCATTGACTCATGCATAGTTAGGAATCACATTAGGCGTATTTTAAAGCACTTGGCGATGGCCCTCTGATTTCATCTAATCAAGCAATCGTTGGCATGCTGATGTAGTTTTTGGCACCTCTCATGTATGAGCTAATCCGGAAATCGTGGGGAATATTAAGCGGCTTTTGCTGCTCTCGGACAATGACAAATCGGGGATTCCAAATCTCAGGTAACTGGCAATGTGGTACTCGCAGTAGTAAGAAAAGATACTGTTGGGTCATGAGTTGAAAAGAAACTGGAAAATAAAGTCAGAATGTCAGTTGCGAAGTCATATACCGCTTCACAATAACCCTTTGCTCATTTGTAATAAGAATATACCTTGAATGCTATACTTCTTTTCCGTGATTTTAATCTATTAAAATCTTTCTTTTCTTCTATTTTTTAGTTCAGAACACAAGTTCCTTTCAGTTATGATGCTATCATCGCTAATATCATCGGTATCGTTGAATAGCCTTCCCATCATTGTCGGCGTGTTATTACTTTACTATTTTGTGTGGATAATATACACACGCCTCTTCCATCCATTGCGCGATATTCCTGGCCCGTTCTGGGCTTCCATTTCTAGGATATTGATAGGTGTACACGTCCTTAGAGGGGATTCCGAACGTGTTCAGCGGGGCCTGCATAAGAAGTTTGGTAAGTCTACTTTTAATAAGTATCTAGGGGCATGTTGCAGGGTGTATGATACTGATATTCCGAGCTTTTCAGGTCCTTTTGTAAGGATTGCTCCCAACGAGGTCGCAATCTCTGATCCAGATGCGATTAGGGTCATCTACAGCATCAATAGCGGCTTCACAAAGGTTGCTTTATTTCCTTGTCATATTTGCGATCTGGTACTGATTCAGGGCTATAGACGGACTTTTATATACCATTCGCCACCAAAATCTCGCCTCATGGCGACCATTTTGCACATATAGATGAACATCTACATGCCCAGAGGCGTAGATTTGTCAATGGAATTTATTCCATGTCGACAATTCTAGAGTCAGAAGCATATATTAATGATTGCATAGACGTATTTTTGGCTAAAATGGCAAAATTTGCAAAAAAGAGACAGTCCATCGATTTAGGCGAGTGGATCCAATGGTGGGTTTATTCTTTAAAACCAAGGTTTAGAAATATTCTGCAGGATTAACACATACCAGGTATACATTTGACGTTGTCGGTGAGCTTTTTTCGGTCAACAGTTTGGCTTTATGAAGGACGAGCACGATTATGAGGGGTATATTAAGGCTTTGGATACCCTCTTGCCGGGAGTCGCACTGGCAGGCGTCTTGCCATCATACATTAGGGGCTTTCACCAATTAATCAGTCTGTTAGTACCGAGTATAAGAGAGGGAGTACGTGACTTCGACAAAATTCGTGCGGCTGGAAGGTATTGGGTTCAAGACCGAATGGACAAGATGCAGGCCAAGAAGGTAAACCGTGTCGACTTACTGGATAAATTTTTCAAAATTCATGCCGAGAAGGATGGCTTTGATCTGGGAGATATCCAGAATGAGGCTTGCGTTGCCCTGTAAGTTGGGCATCACAGTTGGCCGGCTTTTTAACAGGCGCTGCTGACCACTGCCCTTTGGTAGACTTGCTGGAAGTGACACCACAGCCATTGCAATCCGCTCAATCCTCTACTACCTCATGAGGAACCCCAAGTCATATGAAAAACTGGTGGAAGAGATTGATAAGGCGTATTCCGATGGCAGTCTGAGCGGCGCACATATTACATATGCTGAAGCTATGAGACTTCCATACCTCACGGCTTGCTGCAAAGAAGGCTTGCGTATGCACCCAAGCGTTGGATTTGGTCTGCCACGCTATGTCCCGGAAGGAGGTAAACAGATCTGTGGTCGATTCTTTCCCGGCGGAAGTCGTGTCACCGTTAATGCGGCAGTTGTGCATTACGATGAAGGCGTATTCGTACTAGACGCAGCAGAATTCAATCCTGATCGGTGGCTCGGTGACTCCGCAGCTAATATGGACCGGCACATGCTCCACTTTGGGGGAGGATCGAGGACGTGTCTTGGCAAAAACGTACACTCCCTATCTTACACCTTTGCTCATGTCTCACAAATTATACAGATCTCTCTCGCGGAAATACACAAAACGATACCGATGTTACTACGATCCTATCGAATTGAATTGGCTGAACCTGACAAAGAATGGCAAACACATAATTTTTGGTTTAACAAGCAAACGGGAATTAGGGTTTTCGTGACAGCAAGGTAAAGCGGCAGCTTTGTGGATTCATTGCAGATGTGAGATTATTTGTTTGCTATTGGCACTACGTTGAAATCAAAATCCAATCCACTCCAATCACTACCCAGATGAAATAGCTCTATCACTCTATATCCGAACAGGAGTATTCTGAGACTTTGTAATAGCCAACGATTAAATGCTTCTTATTGCTGCTTTAGACCTTTAACCTATTTCTTCTCATCCAATGGAACGCTAAGCATGCTCTCTCTTTGTCGGCCGGATCGTGCTTGCTTGCGTAGAAAACTACATAAAATACCTGCCTGCCCACAGGGTCTACATGGCGTTGACTCGTCGCATCGGATTTTGGATTTGACACAGGCGTCACAGGCCGCTACAGTTCGCGTACCGCCGGTGGAATCGGTACGGGAATGCTTGCGGACATGACGGATTAAGACATCTCTGCTCTCACGAAGGTCAGCTATGTGTTTGGTACCTAATTAATAAGTGGTCATGGTGTTCGCGATAGCCAGACCATACCTACGGCTGAAAGAGTAGCAACACAGGGGGCAAACAAAGTTTCGTTCCAGTGTATGCCGCAGCGTATGGCGACTCAGGTGCTCCTTGCGCTGAAAACTCCTGCCACAAATATTGCAGTCGTGCGGAGCCATGTTTATGTAGGGACAGGCAAAGTAACAACTAGATTTGAGAAAGACCGCAAGACTCCCCCGCAGTTTTCAAGTCTTCTGGGCCGGAGTATTTCAACCATTCTCCTCACGCTTACATTCCGCCCCCTTCTTGGTTGACCACCTTTTTAACAGCATCGATTTCTAAGCAGTGGAGAGCGCTGGATCAGCCAATCCTAAATGGAAGTACACCACCGCTGTACCGGATATGAGATTAGAACTCTAGTGCAAGCTCTCTTCACAATCTTCTGTATTCCTGCACGCTCTAGACTAGCTAATAATATTGATTGATTGATTAATGCATACTATTTAGCATCAGAGTTGCTCTAATAGCCTCTGAATTCAAGGATAAGACGCTAGGAGCAAACTCCGAGAAACTGGGGGCTGGATGCCTTAAATATATGTTCTATCTCATACGCCAATCGTAGCATCGACCGATACATAGATACGTGCATTCCTCCTCAAACGGGAAATATTAGAAAGAGCAGTAATTTAAATATTTAATGCTATGAAGATAGTTGTAAATGTATTATACTCTATATAGTATTAAACAATATAATAGAAAGAAAATGTTAAACTTTAGGAGAATTTTAAGAATGTTTTTAAGCTAATAACCTGACATTATAACCAATTCAAGGGGTTTAAAAGCAAATTACTCTTAGAACATATAACTACCTCTTTGGTTCCTGAAGGCTTCACCGCTAATCACTAATATCTCTGTCAGCTAGCACTACACACGCTCAAGTCCTCCTAAAGATGGGTAAATTAATGTCTTGGTTGAAATGTTAAGTGCTAAGTAGTTATTACCTGAATTGCACGTCATAGTGGCTTCCATCTCCATATGGCCTTAGGCTACAGCATATGCTGTGAGTTCTAAGCGCAAAAATATCTAGAAAGTCACATTCGTCCTCCAGCATGTCTGTTCAGAATATCTTCCCTGCCTCTAATATCCTGGGTTATATGTGTGGCAATAGAGAGAGATATAATCTATGCATCCCACGTCTACTGAACTTAGTAATTGCGATTGAATCTTCTGATTTTTATATGCGTATTTTATTGTATTTAATCAGCCTTACCATAACAAAGTCTGGTGTCCCCGCTTCATCATAGCAGAAACCCAGTCGCAGTTACCTGAAAAGGTCTTCCTCATCTGCCAACAATCCTCCATAATCATTATAGCTTCCGAAATGGGTCCAATATTAGTTTTTATGTCTGCAGCCAAAATGATATCTCTGAAGAGAGTATATTGCTCCTCAACCGCCAGACAGCCAGTGATAGCGAAGGCCCAGGCTGATTTCTGCAACAGTTTCGAATCCGTTAGGTTCTGGAAGGCAACGATTGTTTTCAAGACACTGCTTCTGATCTCTGGCAATTCAGGGTTGGCACCAGATAGAACAGCATGTAGATAGGTCGTTGCTGAGAGAGCGAATATCTTAGTTATCCCGGTTGAGGTGGATCCTACTACCTTCCCTGGAAGTTCCCTTGCGGAGACAGTGCTCTCTATGATTGCTAGTTTCTCTTTTAACCGCTTTTCAATATGATTCCCGCGATTCACTAGCTCAACCATACTTAGTCTGCGTGCGTTTTCGGACTCTCTCTTCCAATTATCCAATTTGCTAATTTCTAAAATAACAACCATAACCCAATTCTCGTAGCCCACGAGATCTGCGAGAGGAATACCCGCCGTCTCAAGCACAGACTTGTGATCTAGTTCAAGGAAAGGAGTAGATCGAATAGAAGCGCATGCGATGACATCTAAAGATATAAAGGAGCCGAGTAAAAACTTAACGGCAGTATCCGTTTCGACGCATGGAAGCGTAGTGGGCCTTTCTGTTAATGCATTGCTTTGTGAGGCTCCACAATTTGGACTCAGCAAGGGTGTGTGCGACTGCACTAGTGTTGGAATTAAAGCTGCTGCTGCATTCAAATGCATTTTCCAGTTATCCTTGTTGGTACCCAATAACTGAGAGGTTAGCTTAGTATCCTAAGGGATTGATATGTCGGAGTCATACCTCCCGGAATAGGAGTTGGAGGATGCACGAGAGAGCTTCTATACTCTGGGTCAGACTAGTAGCGCCACTCCAGTTGTGAGATTCCCCTATGCTAAGCTGCATCGCTTGAAGGGCCAGGTTATAGTATATTGCGTTGTCTCTTGGATGTGGAGTGGTAACGGCGCGATTGTTGCTTTGGAGTGTCAAGTATCGGTGGTGCTCACTCAATGCGAGAGTAGCATAATAGGCCGATTTAACGCATCTTAGTAGTGAGTAAAGCCAACCTCTTCCTTGGTTATTGAAGGCATGATAGTATGGGTACTGAATGAAAAAGACCTCATCTAAGTAGTGCATGAATAAAACGTCCTCCTCTTGACCGAATATGTTAGGTTCGCCACCAGGCGCTAAACCTGGAGAAATATGGCCGAATGTTTTAGCAGATGAGAGAGGATATGTTCGAGGTGTTGACTTATAGAACTCTTGATAGCCGTGGATATCCTGGTTTGAGATATAGCCTTTATGGGAGGGTGAATTGGAGGTCAGTTCGAAGAAAGAAAGAAAAGCTTCTAAATTTTGACCAGCTTCTTGAGAGACGCCACCATCCCATCCAGTATCATTGATATGCGATGATAATGAATGGCCTCGCTGAAGCGATTCATATAGACCGGGGTTGAGATTAGAATTCGCGCCCTTGCCAGCTAAAGATATAGATGTGTCGATATCATGATTGAAGATAGAATCTGTTGGGAAAATGGTACTATCGAAAGCAGTTAAATTTGCCTCCGAAATTGGATATCTAGTGTCCTGCTGCTGTAACTCTATTGGTTCAATGGGTTTGTGTGGTGAGCTTGGTGATGCTGTGGTTAATAAGCAGGTTCCGTCGTCAGACGGTTGCTCAAGTTCTGTTTTTAGATCCTGGGATGATTGACTTTTGTGATGAACACGCCGCTTTCTTCTATTTGAGATGGTCTGACTGAGAATGCGCTTAACTTTGAAAGCTTGTTCTCTTTGTAGTACCCCTCTGTCCATCCATTCAGGTCGAGGCCCGTAGCCATGACACTCCAACTCAAGAGAAATACATGTAGTACACACGGGGCGAGTTTCGTCACATTTCTTTCTGCGCAGTCTACATGTCCAACAGCCGTGAAGACTTCGGATAGCTGTAGTATAGTCAGGCCATTATCCCATTACTTAAATATTAATCAAGGCGGGGGCGGCGTTCATGAGAGGACAGCCTTACTATTTGCATATGAAATGGTTATGTCCATTACTATAGTATGGTTTAAATCTGAGGATCAATTATTTCACCACATCATTCCAGTGGTAAAGGATGAGAATATGTTTTAACTGGGGAAGTGGACTCGGGCTCTCCCGCTCCATCCGGGCGATATTGAAAGATATTAGCACTCGTAAAATAGCGAATAGTGACAAGATATTGCGTATTATTGCTGGCATAAAAGCAGATAGGCCTAACAAGGAGTAATCTATGCAAGCCATTCTTTTAAAAAGCGGACGGACTATGTGTTCCGTGTGGAAGATCCTAGGTGAATTACGTTAGGACCCTTCGAAAGCTTCGATGTAGTATGTGGAGAGAGTAAAAAGCGAGTTTGATTCCACTGTAGACATCGAGCAAGCGGACCCATGACTTGACTTGCGCAAATGTGATACTATAATGCAACTTCTGATAGTGCTTACTTCCCGTTAATTAACCTTCAAATCTAATTGGAATGTCGCAGAAACGGACCCATGCGCTCAGCACCACCTCGAGACACCGGAATCGCTGTTCAAAAAGAGCCTAGTTGAAATAAACGGGTAAATGGACACGACGAAATGCTACTAAATATACAAATGCTTATAATCAGTTACGTTATCACTGCTATGGTCAAGCAAGGTACATGCTATGCGATTGCCACCTTCTGATGAAACCCAACTGCGCCTGAGAATAATGTGACAGGGTGATCAAGCTATTTAGGCTTTATTGTAAGTCTTAGGAACTTCCTTTCTGTTCATATTACCTTTAGTTCGCATGCTAAAGAATATTACACGATTGACATAATTCTTCACTGCGGAATGCTTAATAGCGACACCAAAGCTGACATCGCTATTACGTTTTCTTTGTTTTTGATAACAAACCCTACTATGAATATATCACAAGAAGGGGACAAGTCATGTCCATTAAGTACCTTCATTGTATACATGCATAGTATTCCTTAGAGTACGTATACCTTGCTTTGAGCAGCAAAATATAAAGAGAAAGTACCTACATGATCCAAATTAAAGTCGGAGAATATAGCTAATCAAAACTGTGAACCATCTTTTGAATCAGTAATCATATCTTAGTTGTAATTCAACTAGTAAAAGCTAAAGCTGAATCTTACGGAGATCTTCATGTGGAGACGGATTTTGGTTTCGAATGACGGGAGACAGCAACCCCACGCATCATCCGCTATTGCGCCCGGTATTATATCGTATACAGGATGTATCTGCGCTCAGAATTATCAGCACCAACCGGAACACTTGGGTTAGCAAAAGCCAGAAAGCTTGTTTCTACTCGAGACTATCTCATTTTCACAAATCGGATCAGTGTAGTCCGTGACCTTATTGTAATAACCAGGCTGGGATTTCTTAGTATGGCTGGTAAGCCCTAAGTACCAGTAGGATGTAATCTTCCCCGCAAATCACTCCCGCCTCGAAAGGATGCACACTCGATGACCTAACACCAGATAAGTAGCTTAGGAATCCTCAGTGATCGTGTGCCGTAATCCAATCTCAGGCACTGGTACACCTGTACGTGTCATGTTTCATCATACCGAATCTACCATAATTAGCAAAAAGCCCATGGAAAAGCCAAAATGCAGGCCCTTATACCTGCCTAACAGGGGATACTGCCTGACCGTTTTGAAAAGCCGGCGGCGGGATAAACACCGGCCAATTGAGCAATATAACTCATGACAGCAGGCCATCAGCTGCCTTGATGGGTAGAGGATAGGTGGGTATTCTCCCGTGACTGTACTACGGTATCAAGCGCTATCCCCTTCGCCCTCAAAGTGTTTCCGCCTGCGAAAAGAACAAGCCATTCATGTCTCGCAACAGTGAGACGTTAACTACCCTAATCTGCATGGCTAGTCTAGGATGTTTCATATCATTAGATCCATTCCCTCCACTGTATGCCAATCTTTTCTATAGACTGACTGGAGTTTCCAGTGAGCGCAATACCGAGGTATGGCATAGGTAGTAACATCCTCCGCACTATGCAAACCTGCAGCAATATACGAGATGACATCCGACCCCTGGTAATCTATAGGAGCGCATACGGTTCTGTGGCTTGCGAAGGTAACAAGAAGCTGCTGGTTCTCGGTCAGCTGGCGAAGTCTGACCAATGACTAATGGCTAACTTACAGTATATTTCGGCATGCCGGACACCGAAGGCGGTATTACTTTATGTGTACCCTAAGATTATCTATTATTCAACCCACTACCTCTTAACGTAATTTCTTTATCAAGAGGCGTGATTACTCTACATGACCACTCTAGAGTTCTATATTTCGTTCGTCATGTTGAAAGTAAGCACTATATATACTGGGTTCATATGGAGCAAAACTTGGCATCTTCGTTTAGAATTACTGGCAAATATAGCCAAGGCTGAAACAAACCAAGATCACCAACTTACTTAGCAGAAACAACCAAAACCAATTACTTCTTTGTTCAAAATTGGTATGTAATCGCGCCTGCGGTTATACTAAACTCTTAGACTCAAAGCCTGTAACTCAACTGGATACCACTTAATACCGATGGTAATTGGCCACAGCGATTAACCCGTTTCTGGTAGAAATACTATCATCCCTACAAAGGACGGCCATACCAATGTAAGTGTTCTAGGCACTGAGAACACAAAATAACTAATATATGTACACTTTAATAGGATTCTAGATCCACCTGGTATATCATTGTAGTCTCAGGCCTAGGAATAAGTGGGGCATTCCTGGTAATAAAATAAAAATTGTCTTAACTTTTATGCAGCATTTGCTAAGAACTACTAATCTAATCCACAGGTGAACTTGAGAATAATAACGGCTCGTTAGGCCCCAGTCTTAGTACCTGCTTAAAATCTTACTATGAGCCGAGTTTGAAATATTATCGAATGCGGTTCGGGAGAACGATGCTGGCTCACTCACGATAGATCTTCAGTGATCATCATGGCAGGCTAATGAGATACTGCGAGGGTTCCGATAAAGTTTATTCAACTTCGAGGAGTCTAAAGTACAAGAAGAGTAAACTACAGAAGAAAGAGAAGAAAGCTATACTCTGGTTCCTTGAGTACCTTATATAGGCATTCACCGCTCTTAGTGAGTATTATTACCATGGTGATAATAAAGACGACTATGTCTGTTGGACCGAGCTCCAACAGACATAGTTGTGCGCTGCCTAAATCGAGAGGCTTAGACGTCGAGACTAGAATCGGGGTCAACCCGTCACAGATACTTGGTATAAAGTATTTGTAGCCAGCCGGTCTGGCTGCATGCACGGCGCAGAGACCTTCTTTGAGGATAGCGGCCTCCAAAACTCACACTCCAGCCCCGATTAGCTTCAACACTAGGGCCCATGGTTAATAGCATACAGAGCTTTGTGGAATGGCGAAATTATTTCCGTTTTCAGCGTTTATCTTTGGGCGTTTCTTGCCGCTATCAACAGTGATACGCTGCAAGCACAATCGCTATTTGGTGCCGGCGCTTTAGTAAAGTAAGCCCGGCCACTTGGCGCGTTTTCTTCCTCAAAAAGGGGGCAATCTGCATCACGGAGGTAGAACAGGGAGGAGATCACCTACCATGCTCAAGCATTACGTAGTAGGCTATGTACCTTACCGCTTTCAACTAATAACGCAGTGCTAGGCCCGTCGTATTTAGCTTTGGCGCGTGAACTTAGCATCTTATTAACTTGCAGTGGAGCCGGGCTTTATATTGCAGGATCCAGACTCCCGTCGCCTACTCTATCAACCACTCTTATGGTTTGTGGAGTCTAGGATATGGCTTCTCTGCATGTACGCTACACACAGCTTTAGTAGCTGCCCCATTTATGCATCGGGTTATTTCCGAAGTTGTGCCCGACTTGCTCAACTGGGAGGGGTAACATGTAGCTTTCAGAACGTTTGAAGTTTAGGGAATGACATTACTACGGCATGAAAACTATGCTTGATAGATGTGACAGTAAAATTTTCATCAAGACTCACGATTGAAATAGAGATGCTATCCGTGGCTTAACGGCTAGCCATACTGCCCTAACTATTGCTAAAGTTCCATCTCGTTTTTTACAGATGGGGCTGGCTTGGCAAATACTCTAAATGCACTCCGGAGAGACCTATTAGCTAGCTTTATCTCACGATTCACAACAAGGCCTCCAGCAATCAATGCATGGGAAATTATAAAATTTGAGAGGTTGCTAAACTCCTTAAACTTCAAGATGTCCTTGAAGCCGCTGTTCTCTTCTTGCTGAGCTTTATTGCTCTACAATAGCAAGAAGCTGAAGAAACTAGGACCGGAGATGGAGCATTTCGACCTTGATGAGGAGCAATATGAATTAGGCCCGTCCTGGTCATTTTCAAGAAGTCTGTTAACACAAAGCAACAGCCTGCCGTATTCATCTAACGAGGAGGGATGGCCAGGGACTCAATCAAAAGAGGAGTGTAGGATCAGGTTACCTTATTTGCCTAACAATAGGTACGGGAGGGTAAGTAAGAATAATGATACTACACAAATCTGGCACCCTCAAGTTGAAGGCATATACTCATTATGGATCCTAGTTTACAGGTGATATGGACTGCCGTTATGGGGTGGGGTTCGGTAAGTCCTTTAGTCCACATCCAAGTCCTCTTACTCCAGAAGTAGGACTGAGTAGAATATGCTATGAAGCTATACTTGTCCTCCCTAGGACTACCACCTCATATAGTATCTTTCATCTGACTTGCAGGTCCAGTTTCGGGAATCGTGGTCCGCCGTATGTTAGCGTGCTAAGTGCTCGCTCTCAAAGCCCTTGGGGTCAGCGAAAGCCATATATCTTCTTTAGATCAATATTTACCATAATTTCAATGCTTCTTTTACCATGGAGCGGCGACTTTGTTGATTTTCTCTTTAATACCTTTGGAAATGATCCGACTACAAAGGTGGCGGTTGCAACTAGAGGGCTTATTGCCGCAATATTTATATGGGCACTGAATATCGCGGTACGGCCGGTGCAGATAGGATTAGAGCTTTGATATGTGAATCTTGTCCGGCACACCAACAAATCCAAGTAACTGCCTATACAATTGTTATAACAGGACTTGGAAGTATATTTGGGTATGCTTCTAGCTTTATAAATTTGCCTCAATTTCTCCTTGGAATACTCAGTTCAAATGCCTCTGCATGGTTGCTTCCTTGGCGCTTGGCCCCACGGTTGTCATTACTTTATCTATCATTAAAGAAAAGCAAGCTATACTATATGATAAAGCGAAAGGAAGACTGGAGTTATTGACATTTTTAGGCAAGTCTACGAGTCTGTAGTACACATGCCTAAATATATGAGAAGGGTTTGTAAAGTACAATTCTTTGCCTGGATGTCATAGTTCCCACTACTCTTCTTTATTACAATGTAAGTAACCTTGGCCGTAGACGGGACGTCATGGCAATTCCTATATTGAGGCAATCACTGATTCATTCCACGTGATGCAGATATTATCTCCGATCTTTGTAAGTTCGATGTGACCGACACGTACACGTCTACAACATTGGCTAACCTGTCTCAGATAAAGAATAGATTTCGGAAAAACCCCCCAGTGTGCTGCAGCTGAGATTCAATGATGATGCAAATGAATACGGCACTTTATCTATGGTATTATTCACTACTGTAGCCTTTTTCAGCAATATTTTTCTTCCTTGTATTGTCGGTTCAGGGCCAAAAGTTGCTACACGCTCCATTCAGCTTCGTAAATTATTCACATCAAGCTACAGTGAAGAAGAAAGAATAGAATACAATACGGTAGGGATTCTATATCGGAAGGACATTAAGAAACGATAGCTTTTCTCGAGATTGAATAGGTACCTCACGGGCCCATGGCTCACGCTTCCAGAAGCCTGGACAATATCTCATATTCTTACTGCTATGACGCTCACATTTATGTCTATAACGCGCTCACCAGCCGTTTCAACGTTTCTCGTTTCTGTTCTTGGAGTCACTTGGGTGTTAACCCAATGGGCACCATTGGCACTCATTAACCCATCCATTGCCGCACAAAAATCCACAAAATATAATGATAACGGAGAGAAGAAGGAAGCAGATATACTACATGCCGGAGCAGTTGTAAGAATATACAACATAACTATCGCAGCACCACAGATTGTGGCAGCTTTGGGAAGCAGTTGTATCTTTTGGCTATTACGATAGGTACTATTCAATGATGCCGAGATACTTGGGTGGGTTGTTAGTACTTGGGGGCTGGCGGCATTCATAGCAGCTTGGCTGGCCGCTGATATCGAGGCATAGTGTTATTTAGCAGCAAAATATAGGCATATCGTGAATGGCATACTGTAATCATTTTAATAAACCCCCTATAAAAGTTTTTGATAAGATTGAGATCCTATCCTACAAGACATGGAACTATCTTAGGTACCATTCTATCGTTAATTTCATTCCACACGCTTGTCATCTCCGTTGCATTCAGTTTTAAGAGCTCGATACAGTGGTTTATATGTCCAATTTCTAGCTCTCGAGTCGTCAACCCAACATTCGTGCCGCTAGTGAATCTTGCCATATTTTCAATGGTCATCATGCAGTGCCACCAGTGTTCGCCGAAGGTGGTCCATATGATGTGCTCTCCCAGGCGCACAAACTCGATGTCCACTTCTATCTTTCCATCATTATCCATATAATATCCCCAGTCTCTCGTACCTACAAACTTATCCTCCAGGTCTTGGTTATAGCAGGCCTCCGGAACCCAGGTGTATGACCAAAGTTGGAATTTACATCCATGATCCCTTGCATCCGCAGCGGTAAGCCCACAGTCAACCCACTGAGCAGATTGAGAGAGGAAACTATGAGATTCGGGCCGAGTCTGAGTTAATGCTATCAGCCCCCAGAATAGTGTGGCTATAGCAATGCCACAGAGTAGAGGTATCGCCTGGAACCAGTTTCTCTTGTTCAAGTGCGTAGGCAAGATGAGATCGTCTTTTGTATCGTGTGTAAGTGGAGTATTCTCCAGATCGCTCTGTACTTCATTATATTCCTCATCGCGTTTCTCTGAAGATGCCATCGCTGTGATTACCAGTAATTTGTTTGCCGTCCCAATATTTGAGCCAGATATGTAGGATCTGTCATCAGAGTATGGGCTCAGAAACTAAGAGAGCTAAGAGAACGCGAAACGCCCGTCTTCTTCCGACTTTTTGCTAAGCCGATATGGAGCTCTATAATTAATAGACTCCAGCCTAATCATCTGGCACATAATTGAGCGAGCTAAATTCTTCTAGGGAGTAATTCCCACTCATGAACTTGGTGTCATCTCGATCTCAGTCCACAAAAGGCAATGTGCCGCCATCTTAGAACCCAGAGGCACGTATCCGCCAAGGAAACCCGAGACTTTTCCCGATTTATCCTATGATAGATGAGCATTGTGGGTGGAGTGCTGTGTAATTCTGAAATGGCTAAACCTTACGCCAATTATGGTCGACTTGAACTGGCTTACTCTTGACTCTGTGCTTTCGGGTCGCCCTGCCTATCCTACTTTTATGAGCTCGCGATGATTGCGGCATTTCGACCGACCACTGTTATCGCCCCAAATGAGGAACCGCAACTACCTCTAATGGATTGCCTTCTTCTGCTGGAGAAGAGATAGAGCCAATGTTATTGAGTCCTTCATATTAGGGAGTAGACTTGCAAAAGCCTTACTGGTGTGAGGACTGTAGTAGCAGGCTTCATTACAAGTCTCACGGTTCGTGAGTGCTGTTGGTCAATATCTTCATAGCCAAGTTTGCCATAGTATTTACCGTGTACTTTTATGATCTTGATAGAGTTATTATTCTTTATATATACTGCCAGAAGAGATAGCGGAATTTCAAAGTGGCTACAGTTACAGGGAACCCCATTCCCAAAAAGGCTGCGCCCGCTTTCAAATCCCCGCAAATATCGCAAAAACTCACCCTTTTGATTATTTAGTTTGTATTTACTTCATAGTCATACTAGAGCTCCGAAAGAGTGAGTTTTTGCGATCTTTACGTAGAATGTGAAAGGTTATTTTTGATCACACGTTGAATGGCCCTCTTCTCAAGCATAATGTAGATGGCTTCCAGTCAAATCTTTCTTCGCGGTGTGCCTATACCCTTCATCCCTTGAAATATTCAGGTTGGACAATCTGTTTATTCTCCCCACTTGATGCAAATGAACACCCCCTCACTTATTTATGACATACGTATCGATGTTGTTGCAAGTATATTATTATAGTACTTATTTGTTAGTACGACGAAACTGCTATATTCACCACATCCTAATAGGATATCAGTCGGCGTGGTTAAGTACAGGACATTTCACCATCAAGGAGCATCTCGCTTATAGTACTTAAGGGTAGTCGAAAATTCCATTAGCTATGTTTTAGACAATGGCTAGCAATGGATGCAACCCAGATCAAGCATGTCAGCTTAAGGACATTCCACTCCGATCGACCGCCTTCCGTATCCATATGTCTTATCTTACTCCTACTACTCCCTCAGATCCATCTATTGTCCAACAGTAATCTTGTATGGCTCAGGCTCTGCATTGCGTTGCCCAACAGTGATTTTATACGGCGCGGGCTCTGCTTCTCTTTGGCCGACGGTGATCTTGTACGGTTCAGGCTCAGCCTCTCTCTGGCCAACAGTGATCTTGTATGGTTCAGGTGCTGCCTCTCGTTGACCAACAGTAATCTTATAAGGCTCTGGCTCCGCCTCTCGTTGGCCAACGGTGATTTTGTATGGCTCAGGTTCTGCCTCTCTCTGGCCAACAGTGATCTTGTATGGTTCAGGTGCTGCCTCTCGTTGACCAACAGTAATCTTATAAGGCTCTGGCTCCGCCTCTCGTTGGCCAACGGTGATTTTGTATGGCTCAGGTTCTGCCTCTCTCTGACCAACGGTAATCTTGTATGGTTCTGGCTGAGCTTCTCTTTGGCCTACAGTGATCTTATAAGGTTCTGGCTCTGCCTCCCGTTGGCCAACAGTGATTTTGTATGGAAGAGCAGATGCAATAGCCAGAACGCTGGCAGCGGTAGCAATCCTGGAGAAATGCATTTTGGTAGTGAATAGTTATTGAAAGGATCTTGAGATTGAATAGATTCGAATATGATTCTCAGAAGGCAGCTAATTGTGGCTGAATGTCGACGCCATTAATGTAGAATATATAGAGGGCAGGCTTGATATTTCTTTGAGTGATCTCTGAGCACCAACAACATTGGAAGCATAGAGCAATTCTGGCCAGTTCTGACGAGCCGCTCTATAGAACTCGAGGCTCTCTTGAGTACGGAAAGACGACACGAAATTTGGGCTAGTCTTGTTAGTAGAACACATACTACTCGAAAAGGAGAGCATCATGGTTCTTGCCGTAAAAGAATATCTCATAATAAGAAGCTGAATTGGTAAGACGACACGAAGTATATGACGACACTTTCACAGTTTATGATAGTTCCATGCATGGGTAGTGCAGCTGTAAGCCGCCGTGTATTGACTGTGCAATCGTGGATGGTTAGCTCTGGCGCCGCACAAGGGGGTTAAGTTATAGACATGGGTACCGACACCAGAATGCTGTTACAGAGACCATGGAAAAACGACAGACTGAGGAAAGAGAGCCAGAACCGTACACTACAGCTAGTAAGGTGGGCTAGTTGATGACTTTTACCACCTTCCTTTTCAATGCATGAATACATATTATCTATTCTATAGTCAAGAATAAGCAAAGATACATAGCTATCATAAATCCTCACTCTAATGTCACCACCATAGATTGAGCAAATGAGATAGTTCTTATTTACGCCGCAATGAGCTGTATTTCATACCGTGCTACTGCTTAGCACGGAATATATGGTTTCCTAAGAAGCTGAGGTTGCAATATAAAGGCTCTAACTTGTGAAAATGTTAGAATATGAGAACTACACCTGATAGAAAGAGCTTGCTACTCAAGCTACAATGTCTGATATTTCGTGTTGCATAAATTTTTATGCTTAGTTCACGTTGAGATAATTGTAATAAGAACTAAGTGGTGATAGCCAAGGATATCTCCCATAACGTGATTATTGTTACATATACATGATAAGTCATCGTTATTCTATTCGGCATAAAGACTCAGAAATCTCCTCCAGGCTCATTAGAGGATATTCAAACCAAGCATCTCTAAGCCTTGATCACGACCGCCCTCAGAAACCAGCAAGCTGCCTTGATAATCGTAAAGAAACTTATTCCAGGTATGGACCACAGGTCAGAAAATCGACCTCGCCTCGATTCATTGGATAGGGTGGATTCGGGTTTGCCTTTTCTAAGATACCAGAGCAATGGACCGTATGATCGTAGCTCATGGATTCATTCGAGATCAACTGTATTTCTCCTCTGGCCTGAGCCTCCAGGGCTAAAGCCTGTAACCTCCAGACGTAATAACAGTGTGCGCGGTGGTGAAGATCATTCGTGAACATATGAGTATGTTCTCCTTTCCTAATAATTTCCAGCGGAATTTCTCGAGTGCCTTCAATATCGTAGAAAAATTTGAACTGTCCTTCCGTGATGTATTGTTCTGACAGTTCTTCATGATAGCAGTCTCTTCTGACCCAACCGGTCATCATAACATCAAAAATGCATCCACGTTCCTTAGCTTCTAAAGCAGAGCTTCCACAATCTCTCCAGACACCAGTCTGTCCAGCAATTGATTTGTGAGTGGCGTGATCACTTATTGTAAATGCTAGATTTAGAATTCCAACGATGAGAATCAACGCGATAGAGACAGAGAGGCCGACCTGCATCATTGATGAGCGACGAGCTCTTGCTGGCGTGTCTTTCTGTGAGGTTATAGTGTCTTCGCTATCACGAAGGAGCCTCTCGCTATCCGGATAGAATTTGTCGTCCATGTTAAGAATAATTTTACGGACAACTTGGTCTCGTGTTGAGAATCGAAAGTTCGTTATACTGGACTATTATGTCATTTCTACCGAATACTAGACTTCACATCACATATCCGTTTTACTTCTGGTTTCGAACCCGGGAGGAAGGTGGTGTAATCCTTGTATCGGGTCGCCCTGCCCTCTGGTGCTGCAGACGGAAAGCGAAGCGAGTTGCTGACTGGGAGAGCTAAGCGCCATGAATGGTCAAATGTTGTAAGGGACAGTTCCCATTCATACTTTTGCCTACAAGGCGACGCGAATCTGGGAAGTTATTCGTGTCAAGGACATGATGAGGAGCATGCAGTTTAATAGTGGTAGAAACCACTTATGTGGATGCTGGAAGCGTGTGACATTCTTACAGACCAAGCCTGAGTTGTAGGAAGCCCCCCGTTTCTATGGGGCAGATATTCCAGGCAAATCCGCAATTTGTATATCCCAACGTGCAACCTATAGTGTCTATCAAACTTCAGCATATGGTACCGTTATCAAGATGCTACCATTCTCCCTCTATCCTGAAAAATACACTCGGTTGCCCAGAACATCTGATTTAGAGGGAACAGACTGTGATATCGAGATAGCTAAAGAAATCACACAGAGAAAAGCTTCAAGAAGGTGGCATTTCATAAAGATATGTCTTCTACTCCTTGCTTGCGTCGTTGGATCAACTTTCTTCTTTGAGATTGGACGCCTATACCCTGACGATGGCACCGTATCAACGGGGTCATCGTCATGCCGCAACCCCAAACGTCGTCATGAATGGAGAACTCTTAGTACGAAGCAACAATATGAATATCTAAACGCCCTTAAGTGCCTCCAAAGCGTTCCCTCAAAGTTACATCCTGGAATGACTCTTTATGATGATTTTCCATTCTTGCATGATGTAGTTGGAGATTATGGTCAGTGCTCTAGTATTCACGATTTTAACTAACACTAAATGCCAAACGCAGCCCATGAAACGGCTGCTTTCCTCACCTGGCACAGGTATTTTATTCATCTATTTGAGAGGGAACTCAAGGATAAATGTGGCTACACTGGTGGTTTAACGTAAGTTGCTGTGCTCTTAACCTATTAATGCTAAAATTCTGCTGCAGCTATTGGGACTGGACTCTTGACTGGGAAGATCTATCAAGATCGCCTATTTTCAAATCTTCTCCTGGGTTTGGTGGCAACAGTAATCCGAATAGTGAGCCTAGCAAAGTTGCTATAGTTGGGGGGGACCGCTGCCTCCAAGATGGCCCATTTGCTGGTACTACAGTTCATTGGTGGACTCAGGAGGGCCAGTCTCACTGCCTCTCTCGCGGATTCCAAGATGTAGTACCGATAGAAGAAATGGGTAAATCTTTCAGGCCTGGACGGATAGAAAAAATTCTCCAACAACCAGACTATGAGTCATTCTTCCTTAATATGGAGCATACTATTCATAATGGAATTCAAGTTGCTATCGGGGGTGACATTATGTATAACACAGCCCCTTATGGTCAGTGAGAACAACTTCATCTGTTAATGAGCTTAATATTTGACTATTTCACAGATCCAATATTCTATCTCCATCATACTCAACTTGATCGAATATGGTGGTTATGGCAACAAATTCATCCGTCTCACCAGTGGCAGTACCTTGGCCTTGCTAATAACCACTCTGATGACCGAGCATCGCTTTATAATATTATTGATATGGGTGATTTTGCTCCTGGACTTGCTGCGTTGGATTTGATGGATACTAAGTCTGATCTACTCTGTTACCGTTATTAGAAACACACCGACAGTCCCAGTTGAATAAGGACCCCCAAGGTACCTAATAGTTCTATATAGCTTATGCTAGGATTGTGTAAATATAGTTTGAGGCCACTCCGAAGGGAGGTGAAAAGCTTCTAGATATGTGGAAGGGATACTCGAACCTGATCCCAGTTGCCAAAGCTATCAAAGACTAATTACAATTCAAGTAGTGGAGGACATGATTAAACTTGTATGGTACAGAGCTTATCTCTTGGGATGCCGAAAATTGCTAGATCTTTCTAACTGAACAAAATAATCTTCAAAATTAAATGGTTATTATCCTAAAAACACAGCCATTAGTGATTATTAGGAAAAGAAACCTTAAGAGCTTCCGATATAGACAGCCTGCTCAAACAGTAGCCCTCTATGTAATACATCAAACACTTCGCCATTAGATTTCTTAGAAACTAGATGATAATATTAGCTAATGGATAATTGGATCTCTGGATTGCCTGTAGTTAACAAAAAATGCAGCGCCAATCTAAATATAACCGAACATGGGGATAGAGGGCAAGGCGTCGCGAAGCTGGGCACCAAGCTCACAAAGTCACATGAGATATTATACAATACAGTACAATAGGTTACCTCAGTTGGGGAGCTACGCTGTTTTTCTATGTATGTAACCTTAAGCAGAGGCTCTCCTCTAGAAACACCATCGTCTTTCCAATACCAGTGTTTGCTATGGCATTCCAGTTCTTGGAAATGGCTAGCAACGACGACCAGCAGAGGGAAAAGCTGTTAAATTCCATTGACAGCGAAAGTGAATATGACGATGCACCAAATATACAGAAGGAGGTTGGTATTTCACGAAGACGAAAGATTCGCCGACTATTGCCTTGGGCACTACATACCATAATTCTACTCTCTTACGGAACTTTTATGTTGATCAAAAGCCGACATGTATCAAAACCAAGATCGTGGCCTAGTACTTTCTACCTTTACTTAGCCATAGAGACACAAATTGACTTGGTCTAGGTATTTACGACGGACTTGAGCTTCCTGAACATGTCTATAAAACTACCTTCCATTCAAATTACGAAGGTCGACCGACAGCCGAGGTTGATAGGGCATGGCACGAGATGCTAAATGGTATAGTAACCCAACCAGTGTGATATATACAATGATTTCTAACATAGCTTGAAAAGTTGGCATAGTTAGCATTACGGAAAGAGAAAGAGACCGATTGCCCTATGAAACTGCGGCCAATATATATCGAAACAACGAGTATGTTGTAGAAATGAATGTTTTCCATCAGCTTCACTGTCTGGTATTACAAATTCCGTCCGTCTGGTTAATTATGGCCGTTCGCTGATTTCCTCAATAGCATGGCCTTCGCGAACAACTCTGGAATCCTCGTTCTATTTCCTGGAGAAATAATGAGCCGGTCGGCTGGTGGGAATTCCATATGAGTAAGTATTGCCAAACCTCTTCATATTTAATCCTTGAACTGACAGGATTAACAAATACAGATCATTGTATTGAGCATTTGAGACAGACACTGATATGCCATGCCGATATTACACCACAGCGCTTTCGCTGGTCTGAAGAGGATTATGCTTATTCGTTAGATCAGGAACAGCAATTTATGTGTCGGGACTGGGATCAAATATGGAACTGGGCAAAAAGTCGGAACACAACGGGAGATTATCCTATGAATTTGAAGGGGTTGGAGAAGAATGGGAAGCAATCAGACGCTGGGGAGTCTTGGCTGAAGGACAACGCTGGATCGAGAAACTAGAATTTTGGGCCGCACTAGAAGGAATTGGTTTATTATGCATTAACTAGTAGAACTATTATCCCGAAATCTGTACTTTACGAAAAAAGAGTCAACAATGCTACTCATCTTAGCAATCATATATGTTACGGTTATTACTCAATAATAGAGAGCTCATAGAAGCTGACGAGATAACCATACTTGCATGGATGAGGAGAAACCATGCTCAAATGCGCTACAATTATGATATTAATATGGATTATGCAACGGGGCATTCAGAGTGCAGATATTGGCAAAGGATAGATCATCTCTAGATTTGATGGCCAGTGTTAGCCTATGCGGCTGCAAGTAGCTACGGCATGATGTAGCTACAAGAGTGCTCCTACTTATACCCGTGCCGCCTTGCCATGGCGCGTCTTTCCGTGCGAGACGTATCCCTCGCGTCGAGCTGCCCACCTTACAACAGAGTCAGCAGTAGATTCACAAACTAGAGAGAGAGGCTATTACCCAAACAACTGTTACATCCCCATGTATTCACAGCGAATAGCATTTGTACCTGGTCTAATTGGCTTTGTATCATCGGCTCCCCCAGCGCCGTCATGGGTTTCCCCTTCGTTCCTCTCTTATACTGGGCAGCATTGAAGCCTCTCTTGATAGTAACTACAACACTCTCTCAGTCGCTATTGCGCGTGTTAATTTAGTTCTCATAAGCACTGTCAGATATTATAGACGTCCAAACACAAGTCTTGTATCCTTTTATTTGCCCAGAGAGAAATGGTTCAATATAAGGAAACGATTGAAAGACTATCAGAGTCAGCCAGGGCCCTAAGAGGGGCTCTCTTTTCACAATGGTTCATACCAGTCTATCGAGAGCTTTCTAACGACGCAATAGAGGAGCAAGGCAAGAGTCTAATGCCAGAAAAACTCGAGGAGGGCCGAGGACACCAGGTTATTGGCTTAGCTTCAGTAGACTCTCAGCAATCTCGCAAGCCAACTAGACGAGTGTATTATGGAATAGCTGTTGGTCTTCTTATTCTTCTAATTCCATTCCTCATAGCTCGCAATGAACATCGACCCAAAATATGGAAAGACTGCGGCGGTGATCCTGAAATAGCCCGTTCGCGTGGTTGCCATTTTGATCTCATTGCGTTTGCATGGCAGACACACGAATGCTTCGATGCGCCGCTGGTGGCTGAGTTCGCCGAGTTCGAAGACTGGACATTCTGGGCATCTGAATATGGCAATGAAACCGTGCCCAAGGAAGTGGCGTTTCTTGGTGAACGGACTTTGTACATTACTTGGCGATACCATATCGTGCACTGTACGTTTGTGTGGAGACAATTACATAGGGCATATGAAGCGGGCTGGATCGATAGTGACTTGAGGCGCTACGGCCATACCAAACACTGCCAACAGATGTTCTTGATGGAAGGGCAGGAATTTCAGAATGGGAGATTCTATGCTCTTCCCAACGATACTGTTACAACTCTAGCTAACATTATATATCCTTCCTGCGAAAAGTTAGGATTGGCTTCACCAAAGAGCAGTTGGTGGGATGGTGTACCGCCTAGATTAATAGAAGATTGGAAGAAATACTAGAAAGATTTGCAACCACTGTTAATACCGTGTTATACTATTACCTGATTTAAGAAATATTGATTTTTACCGTACAATCACAGGCTAGCTAGAAGTTTCCTTGTATATGTAGTCCTGCGCATCTACCTCTTAAGTGCTGTATAATATATTGGTTAACAGCCCAACAGTTATCATTAAATACTATAATTAAAACAAGTAGATGGTGTTAGCAGTGCCTCCCCTCTTCAAGCTTGTTCATTCGATCCGCAGGTTAGCAGCTGATGCGGCCGATCAAGCGGGGTTGTACGAGATTAGTTGATTATATGTTGCTGTGATTTCTCCAAATTCTCGTCGGAAAGATCCCATAAGGTTCATCTTCTCATTCATCTAGAAGGACATGACGGTTCCACTAAGAGTAGCTGTTGTGACGGGCGCGAATAAAGGGATTGGGTTTGCTATAGGTACACTACCATCTTGAATACACTTGCAAACTAACTCTCACCGTTCAATATAGTCCGTAATCTAGCGCTCCAATACCCTTCCTCTATTCTCCATGCCGGACAGTTCCTTATATACTTAACGGCACGGTCAGAAGAGCGTGGTATTGAAGCAGTTAATGCACTAAACAGTGATCCCCAACTCAGAACAGCGAGAGTGCTTACTCAAGATGGAGGTGAAACAACCATCAAATTCCAGAAACTGGATATCTGCGACCCAGATAGTGTTTATGCCTTCAGAGATCTCTTAGTAAAAGAGCACACCGAAGGAATTGATGTTGTAATTAACAACGCGGGAATTTGCTTAGATGAGTTTAGTACGTCAAGTCTATTCCACATCGGAATACCGACTTTTTACTGACGATTTGAGGACAGCTGCTGATGCAGTTCAGCAATCGCTTCGGACAAACTATTACGGCACTGTACGAATGAGTGAATGTCTTCTTCCTCTAACTCGCTCGGGTGGACGACTGGTAAATGTAGCTTCCGCGTCCGGCCAGCTGAATAGGCTACCTGCACATCTCAAAGAAGCGTTCATCTCCTCAAAGAGCGTTGAAGCATGTACATCATTGGCAGTGCAGTTCGTTGTAGATGTAAAAGCGGGAAAAGTGGAGGAATGGGAAGATGCTACCTATAACTTTAGTAAAGCTGCGGAAATTGCTGCTACGAAGGCGATGGCTTTGGATGTTGAGAGGAGTGGGAAAAATATCTTGATAAATGCTTGCTGCCCGGGAGGAGTGAAGACGGATATGAACCCAGCTGGTGGAAAGACTCCCGATGAAGGTGCCAAAACGCCGGTGCTTCTTGCTTTGGGGGAGTTTGGTGGGACGACGGGTGGATTCTGGAGGAGTGAAAAGATAATTGAATGGTAAAACCAAAGGAGGTTATCTCTCCTTGACAACCACAGTTTTCTAAGCGTAAAATTTCATGACCGACTCTTGCCCTATTAACTCTAGAATTTCTAGATGAAATGAATTTAACAATATGCATCATGATGAAGTAGTCGGAGTTTACAAAGGTAGTTCAGCATTATTCAGTATGTTGCTTTCAGATCGAAATTACCATTATAACTGCATTCATTATACGCATCCCAATAGAAAAATTCCGAGTCTCTTCCCCAGCTAATTATATTACTCATGCACAAAGAGTAAAGTATCTTAGTGGAAAGTAGTTATGCCCAAATCATGCATAGTTTTGCATAGTTCACATGTGACAACATACTTGCTGTTTTAGGAAAGCCATCGCCTTGTCACCCTCGGGTCGCCCTGCCCTCACAGGCTGGGCCAGCGCCATTGCACATTCTGCCGCTTATGCTTAAAATGAAAGGTTACGGCGACTCACTAGTTAACGGGCACATCTTGCATAAGCCCCAGTATGTCAGCTGAATCAAGGCCCTCTCCGCGCCATTATGTTTGTCGAAATGTATAGCTCGCGGATTCTTGCCATATTACAATAAGTAATATGGTATTGCGTTGAGAGAATTATTCACTTTCCTCCGTCAATATTTTCAATATGCCATGGTCCCTGTTTCTAGGTCTCATTGCCTATTATCTCACATTGGTACATTTTGTTTCTACTGAGTCGACGCAGTACTGTGAGTCGGGTCTAAGTCGAAATCAGAATGAAGACATCCAATTCTGCGTTGGACTGAATATCTACGAAAATGTCTCCTCACACTCACATGACTTTTTCCTTACGATCAACTATGTACACCAGAAAGGCGACCAGAAGGGATGGCTCTCAGTTGGCCTTGGGGAAGTAATGCAAGGAGCACTTATGTTTGTGATATATGGAGATCCACTAGACTCGAAGCCTCCATTTCTTAGTATCCGCAGTACTCGCGGTCATCACGATCCTGTTCCGATTACAGACGTTGAAACAAATGGAGTTGAGATTCGGCTTCTTCGCTCAGAGTGGCTTTCGCGGTCTGATACGGATGTAGCAATCATCGAACTTGTTTGCTTCTCGTGTGAGCTGTGGCCTGGAACACCCGTATCAGCATCTACAACTGCACAGTCATGGATATGGGCATGGAATAGCCAGCAGGAGTTCCCCGAGTTTTCATACGATGCTCCACTAGAAGGGCATGCTCATCTTCCTACACCTGGCGGTTGGGGTAGCTTCTATATTGATATGGCTCAGTCATTTGGGCCAATGTCCGCGCCTGGTATCAGACCGGGCGTCACCGCATACGGTGCCTATGCTGCGAGTCCAAAAGTATCATCAAAACAGGGAATACTTCTTATACATGGATTATGTATGAGTTTTGTGTTCCTCCTTATTCTCCCAGCCGGGGTTATAGCTCTGCGCTCAGGAATTGTACGGGCTTTCAAGTACCATTGGCTCATTCAGGTTGCAGCATCTAGTGTTATTATTGTTGGCGTCATTGCGGGCTTCTTGCTCAAATCAGAAATTGACAGCACACATCAAACGATAGGGCTCATTACTGGGATTTCCCTTCTCATACAAAGCATTCTAGGATGGCGACATCATGTGGTCTTCTTAAGAATAAGACATCGAACTTGGCTATCTCACTCACATATCTGGCTCGGCCGGCTCATTATGATAGCAGGCTGGGCTAATTTAGTGACTGGGTTGTCTCTTCATGGGTATAAAGCAAGTACATATAATATCATAGGATTAGTTGTCGTCGGAGAAGCATCTAGTTTGTTCTACTGGATCTTGCGGCAGCAGAGGAAATCTGAGGGCAAGATCAGTGGACACGAGGCTGAAATGCCTATGACTGAGGCGTCCGAGCCAAATTATTTTGCCATAGATAGCGACGACGAAGACGTATGAATAGCTCCTCTACGACACGTAAATTTCAGAGGAGACTTAAAGCTGTTAAGAGGAAATGAGAGCAAAACTTTAATTCATCTCTTGCCCAAGCTAATGCTGTTGATTCTTTGACGTTACTACAAGCTTTGACTCCAAGTATTGGTGAAAAAGTGCTTTGTAGAACCGGCGAGAGGCCTTTGTCTATGAATATACTGGAGGGGAGGAAATGGCGATGAAGTCGGAGAAGTATCTGAAATGAGAAGCCGAGCAACCGGATGGATAACGCAATGAGAGTATATCTTATACAATAATGCTGGTGAGTGAAATCACATAAGATACGGGAAATATATTAGACGCTTTCCATTATGCCAAGAAAATTGAATCACTCTATCCGGTGAAGATAAGTTGGAGTGGTTATCCCATGGAGAAACGCCTGGTTATACAATCTTGGGCTATTTAACTTTTCATATGAGTCCAGTTCTTGGGCAATGAAACGGCGGAAGATTAATTTTTAGTAGAAGAAAGTTTGATAAGCTACCGTTTGAGATAGCAAGGCGAATATCGCATTCCACCACATGATTAGCCAGTAGATTTTAATCAAGATGTATGATCCAGGCCTGCTAATGATATTAAATTTGCTTGTACCTTGAATACAGTTTCTTTTGACCTATATAATATCTTACAGAGGAGATATATCGCACCAGACTTTAAGCGCATGTAATAAGACGGGAACGGGCCGAGCCCTGGCAGCGATTCGACTCTAAGTATCTGTCTTGTATCATGGCTCTTCAGTAAACCTCAACGTAGGGTCGTGAGCTAGAATATGGGTCCTGAGGGACTTGGATTTAGGTTTTTAATATATCCCCCTGGTTATTCTGAGTTATGTAACTCCAGATCTAGGACTCACCAGGATCTACCGTATTATTGCAACGTCGTATTGTCGTTTTCGACTGATTAGGAATATTACTCATATCTTACTGTACCGATATATGCGACGATGATCCTCATTTGAGTAGATTGATTTCATCGGAACGAATATTTTGTTTCTCCATGTGAGTTCGCATGCAGGTACAATACTGTAAGTACAGTAGAGAACACTACTTGATCATCACTGTACGTAACACTCTGCAGTATCAATGTCTATAGGATGGTGGGCAATAGCCAAGGCCACCCCCACCAGCCATGCGAGCTTCCTGTCTCGGACTAAAGAGCTTAAAACCTTGGCTAGCCCATAAATTCAGCAGTACAAGAGTACGTACTTTATGCCGCGCCCTTATCAAACACCAACTGGGTAAGAGAGTCGCGTGCAAGTTACCACCAATGCTTCTGTTTCTTGTCGGACACGCTTGTCTTATTATTATGCCGTGCAAGTACAATAATAGTGTAGCAGGAAGGATAAATCCCGTCGCTGTCGGCTCCGGCCGATGTTCCTTCGAGCAAGTGGAGAGCAAGTGTTCGGTGCCAGGTAGAGCCTTTCCATGCGAGATAAGGCACGCACTACCGGCCTCTCCGTGATCATTTCCTCTTTCTGGTCCACAACAGCGTGGATCTACCTTTTGGTTGCCTTCTATTTGCCGGGATGAGATCAGGCTAGACTTGGATCAACCTAAGCGTTGCTGAATTTTCTTCTTCTCTTCTCGTTGATTGTTACCCCAGTTACGGTGTGCATCACTGATAAGAAAAGCCGGGAATGCAGCCACAGCTACAGTGGCTTGCAGTAGGTCGAAATTGGAAGCTAGAAGCTACAAAACTACGGCGAAGAGAGCTATTTGAAGCTTTGAAGATATCGCAAGCTTGCGCCCTCCACCTTGGCGTACGGAGATAGTATTTTGGTCTTGGATGGTTCCGCTGCCCTGAAAGAGATGACGCTCTGACCTAGCTTCCATGGATTCGGCTGTCCAGTGTGTATCTCGTCAGGGCAACCTAGTCGTAATGCAGTAATCTAACGAGTCAAACTGCAGGCACGACCGATAAATACCATGCTGCAGATCTATCCTGGTGCCGAAGCTTCTTCTCTTCTTTGTTTTCTCTTTCGGAGAGCTTGTCAGAGCTGCTGCGACGTGAAGGAAAAGCATTAGTTGCGCCTTTGTCAGGAGGGCAGCTCAAGAATAATCCGCGACAAGATGCATTTTTCGCACATCCTGTCGGTCGCTTTGGCGGCGACCTCGGTGGTAGCCTCCTCTGCTAGAGTCCGGGGTCGAGGAGCTTCTCCGGCCTCGGTGACTACCAAACGAAGGACAGTCGGAAACCTGAAGAGGCAGGAAGTAAAGGAGGTCATAAGCCCGAAGTTGTTCATTATTAGCATGGTATGTTCAAACTGTTTTGGCCTAGTTCTGTCTGTGCGAGCTGTAATAGCTTAAGTAGACAGTTCAAAGAAGGAATAAATCTCCAAACAAAGCTAACAAAGGGGACCGGTAGTTCGATTCTGAGGCAGATGTCTGGTATGATGATGCTCAGAACCAATTGGGCTTGCTGGACCAGAATTTTACTATTCCTGGTTTCTCTCCTCTCTTCCCCGATGCGCACTGCACTGCGAGCGGGGACATCTGCCAGCTGACTACTGGAGAAGGAGGTATGTCTCTAGAAACTGCGTTTCATAGCAGATTTCCTTTGTGATACTCTTAGCCAGCTTTAGTTCTTACTTACCATCTGCGCAGAAAGCAATGCAGCCACGACCGTAACTGCTCTCATGCTGTCCCCCCAGTTCAATCTCACATCCACCTACTTCCTTATTACGGGTATCGCTGGTGGTAATCCGCATGTCGTAACAACCGGCTCTGTCACCTTTGCTCGCTATGCCATCCAATTCGATCTGCAGTATGAATTCGATCCTCGACAGATGCCATCTAACATGTCATGGACCGGCTATATGCCACAAGGTGGTGTCTCTCCAGATACGCCCAATACAATTGACTACCCTACCTCGGTTTATGGTACCGAAGTCTTTGAGTTAAATGTCAATCTTCTGGAACGAGCCTATTACATTGCCAGCTTGGCCACTCTCAACGACACTGATGCTGCAGCTAAGTACCGAGCTAATTACGGCTATGCACCCGCGAACCAGCCTCCCAGCGTCGTAAAATGTGACAGTGGAACCTCGAACGTATACTGGTCCGGCTCAACCCTCGGCGACGCTTTCCAGAACTACACTCTGCTTATGACGAATGGCACGGGAGTATACTGCGCAAGTCAACAAGAAGACAATGCCACTCTCGAGGCTCTCTTACGCGGTGCACTATCTGGACTACTCGATTTTAGCCGTATTATTCTCATGCGAACCATTAGTGACTTCGACCGTGCGCCACCGAATGAAGACGAAGTTTTCCACTTGTTGAAGGCACAACAGGAAGGGTTTGATGTCAGCATTGAGAATATTTATCAGGCGGGGATTGAGATTGTTAAAGATATCAGGATGTATTGGAACGGGACATATGCCAAGGGACTTGAGCCAGGGAACTACATTGGGGATCTATTTAACAGCCTAGGTGGGGAGCCAGATGTTGGCATTGAGAGGTTTTACATTCCCAGCGAGTAGAGGAGGAATATCAAAAAGAATTAGAAATGTCTATACAAAAAGGATATGAGGTTCTATGATGTATATAATGATTAGACTTAATAGAAAGATGCGTTATAGAGTACTTGGTCAATATTCTCGTTTATTTCCTAACCACTATCAATAACTTCTATCGATAATCATAGGATAGCAGTTACAACCGGTCCAAATTCCAGGGGTACATATTAGTACATATTACTACCTCTACATTTGCGTTATTATCGCAGAGTTTAGCCGCATGCTACTCACTATGGCGTGCAAAGATTAGTAGCAGTGACGAGGATGCTCTCTAGTCTAATAATAAAAGGAATGAAAGCATCGAAATGACCGACAGCGTAGTTCCTATTTGAGACTTTGCTTTTCTGAAGATAATTCACTTGGATATCACCAAATTGCCACCCAAATCCATGAAAGAAACTCCTAGGATATTCAGAGAAATGCAAGGCTCTATTGTTGATCCAGACTGTTTTGCGAATAACTATAGTAATGCTGACTTTGACGGGCTTGATTAATACCGTTCCACTATTGATACAGGCATCATCTCTATTTCCAATCACGTACGCTCTTTCCTAAGAAATTAGACAAACCTTGTACTCGCCTGTAATGTCCCCCGGACCCAGTTCTACTCTGTTCCCCTATGTACAAGCCATTTCGTTTAGACATCGCTGTCGGTCGTGATCCTCCGTATAACTCTCTCCTGCTCTCTTTGCTTTTCCACTCGACCGGCCAGTAGCTTTGTTACCGTGTCCAGGTGTAGTAAATGCCCTCTCCGTAAACGGACAAACAGGGAGTACGCTGAGCTCGCGGAAGCAACAGCGACGACAGAAATCAAGGCTGGCCACTTGAACTGCTCAGGGCGGAAAAAGATAATGGTAGATGCATAAGAGAGGAGTTCAAAAGCATTCTGACACGCCGCTTCTGTGGAGGAAAATGCACCGCGAATATCTTCTTCAACATCCTTTATGTATTGTCAGTTCTGTTCTTCCTTGTATAGAAGTTCGAATATACTTTACTTCCTGAACAATAATCTGCGTGCATAAATCAAATCCTCGCAGACCCACACGACTAAGAATTGTGCCGCCTACAAGTCCACTAGCAGAGATGATGGGTTTGTCGATAAATACCCAAAACACAACAGTTCCTGTAACTAACATCACAACTTGCCAACTACTCAGCCATAAGCCTGCTCTCACAGGTCCAACCATGCTCATCAGCCACGGTGCTACCCACGTTGCGAGAACTTCGAATGCTACGCTCAGTGTTCTCGCAATACCAATCTGTGTAGAACTGTAGCCGGCTGAAAGTAAGTACGTAACCATTTGTCCAGCAAAACTGAGGACCGTAAGGTAAAGGAGAGCGCCAGCTATCGATGGAAGGAAGGCGCGATGTCGAAGGTACAAGCTGAAGTCAGCAGCTGATTTTTTCATAAGAACCTTGACGTGTCTCCAATTGTGTGCGAGCCGGCTCTGGAGTTCTTGGGATGATTCAGGGTCTGCATGGTGTGTACTTAAGGGCTTCTTGGCCTGTTGGAGCTCGGGGATGTCATAATAGACATGAGCAATGGCGAAATACTCGACAAGGACCGATGCAAGATTCATAGCAAAGTTGACGATGATGGCAATGTCGGTAGAGACTCCATTGATAAGGGCGATGCACAGTGGGCCGAAGAGCTTACAGAGTAAATCAATGCGACGCATTTGCGCATTCATAGTTCTCAGTGCTACCAGATCACTTTGTGCTACAACGACAACCTGTTAGATTTCATCAGCACAACCTGCTACAGCAAGAAAAGTCCAATATGCTTTGTACCCAATCCTTTTCCACAGATACCAGATTCATGATGGAGCAGAGCTTTTCGAGACAAGCCAGAAGTACAAGGACCACAAACATGCCCATTTTCAAGCCATGCTCCAACGACGGATGGATAGTGAAGATGGAAAAGATAGCGCACGATGCTGCTACAACGAAGCGCTGGACGACTTTTGCAGGATGATTAGCACAGCCGCAACGACGCGAGACCAGAACAACATACCAATAGATACCCTTACTACCTGCAGCCGGTTTCCGGTATCAATGTACTGTCCAACGGCTGATGCAAAGACGATGGCAGAGAGGCCTCGTGCAAACGCGTACACGGACATTGGCAGCAAGGTACCAGGGAAAAGTGTCGCTAGGTAGAGCACAGCACCAAATTCGAAGACACGAGAGTTCCATGTCGACAGAAAGTGCGACAAGTAAAGCCTACGAGCAATTCTAGCTGCTACAGCCTGTGGAGGGACTTGCAAATCGTCTGCTTGTCTGGGCTGCTCGAGAAGAGGATCGCACTCAGTAGAGCTACATCCATCATCAACATATGAAGCAGATGCCATCGCAACGGTGCGAGTGCAGACAGAGAGAAAAAAAGCCAGTAGAGAGTGACAGACGGCCATACTTGAGGGCGATTGGAGAAAAGTTCGAACTTGTCAAGCTGCACGTCATCTGGTAGGATCTCCTGGACTTTTCTAGTCACCAGAGGCGCCAATTACTCACCAGTGGCTGGCCATCGGCAGCCGGGGTCATAAGTTAATTATCATTTTGGTCCCAATACGGTAACTTGCTCTGGTTTTCGTTCAACCACTCACATAGCGGGTAAAATGTTACACGACTCATGCTGTAAATGCAGTGATTGCCTTCAAGAGGTCATTCCCATTTGCGAGCTTAACTGTATCCACCCCTTGCCGATGCACCAAATGAGGTTAGGAGGCGCTTAACATACCCATTATTGGTTAGCGCATCCGACGCTTTAGCTCCAAATAAAGTAATATTTACTGCCATGAGACAGGCCGAAACCAAACGTTAATCTGCGTCCTTAACTGACATCGTATTCACGAATAGTTTCAAATATACCTTTCGCCACCTCTGAATACGGTTTCAGCAGGCTCTTTGCGTCGCAGGCAATAGCTGACAGAATAGCTTTCCAGTGGCTCTATCTCGACCATAAACCACAAGTTGCTTGGTATCGTCCCACGCTACTAACCGTTGGCTATCAGGTGAAAAGTGTGGCATGACATAAAATAAATCCCAGTCTCTATTTCGCTGTTTTTCAATCATCTCAGAGATGCGTTGGAAGGCCAAGACGAGGCTGGAACCTTCGTGGGTAACGCAATTATCAATATATCCATCAACCATGTAATTGATCCCCATTTGAATAATGTGGCTGCATTGTGGGAGGCGTAGAGAGCACATGACGAGGATTTCAAGAATTCCCACTGAATAATAGCTGTAACGAGCACATGAGGTAATATCCAAGCCAACTATAGTACGCAAGAGGAGGAGAAGCCATCGATTAGTTTCGGAAATTTTCAACTGGGGATTATGACGTAGAGAAGAAAGCGACATGGAGAGGAATTCTTCCATAGCCTCTGAGGATTGAAAAATTCGTGCTGCGATATAATAGATGTAATTCATTGTCGCTTGGCGGCTACGGAAGTTTAAAGGAGGCTGATCGAGCTGCAAGGGGTGTGGGGCGCAATTCAATGATGGCGTTCTCTCGAAGGGAAGATCAGATGGTGGAAGAGCTGCATACCATTGATCTAGTATTGGTCGCTGTTTATTTAACAGCATCCTATAATCCTCATCTGGAATTGGGACTTTTGGTCTCCATGGCTGCACCATTTGTTGATGAATACGTTGATAATAATCTCGGCAACATCGACTGCTAATACTCTCCATATCACCACGGCCAGCATAACGCTCAAAGAGCGTCATAAGACTAAGGCGCCAACATTCCAACATGTACACGACAACAGCTTCTTCTTGTGTATTTAAGGGGTCAAATAACCGCTCACTATGAAGACCTAAATCTAGGAGACTTTTCTCAAAGTCTAACATCGTATATGGAATACGATGTCTCCAGTTTTGAGCTCGCAAAGATATCCATATCCGTACCAAGTCCCGAGAAAGTGTGGATCGTTTGCAGATATCGTGTGTTGACGAAAGTAAATGTTCAATCCCATGATGATGGAAAGCGGAACCTCGATAAGACCCAATATGCGATTCGATGTATGCAAAGAGCATTAAGAGAGCAAGAAGAGAAGTTGGATCCTGACAATTGTAGTCTGCCATCGCAAGCTTACGTTTAGCAATGCCATAGTAAACTTTTCCATAGTTTTGGTGCTCCCGGTTCGGCGAAAATAGCCACTGCTTTGTGTTCTTAATAGTCCAGTGGTGAACATCCGTTCGAGATTGAGCCAAATCGCACGCGGATAATGCGATAATAGCCGGTCTCAAAGCTTCACATCCATCAGTCAGACTCTCTACCTGCTTGAATGGAGCTGGTAGTATATGCAGAAGATTGGTTCGCCAGTGGCAGATATAAAGTTTCTCTTGCAGCTCATAAAACGTATTATCCAGACTGGTTTTAATCTCGGGACCATCTACTACAGCGCTTGCTATAGATGGGTGTAAGTCAACGAAGCAGGAAAACCAGGCTGTGAGATATGATGCAGGTTCATCTATTATATATGGTGGTGTGGAAATTGAAGTAGAATCTTCAGCAGACGAGGGCCTGCGTGTGAGATTTGCTGTATGACGCTGTCGGGTAGAGATTTCGGTTCTATCAATCAAGTCGCAGCCAGGGTGTATTGACTCCTCTCCACTGACATACAGCTGTGGCTGGAGGAAAACGGTATGGCCTTCGTTTGTATTGGGTACCGGTGATCGCGAATTATGGGGCGCGGCCTCATCTGTTCTACAATCCTTATGACGAGTGCTTCGCCTGCTTTTCCTTCCCCGTTCCAAGGCCACGGTAGTTCCATTGACAAACTTGTAGCTGGGTCTGCTAGTCTCGCAGTAGATACCCAGTCGTGTACACACCGCACATTGCGGTTTTCTTTCATCGCACTATCAATAGCAGTTGAGAGCTGGCTTCATCCTTAGGGCATTTGGGACACAATACCTTCTTCCGTCGACGGCACGCTTCACATCCCGTACGTGTGCGTACAACGCTCGGCATACTCAAGGGAGAGTAGTTATATGTAATGGATACTTTTAGGGATAACGAAAGCTAATATCGGGACGCCCTACAACTTGGCATCATTTCGAGACGAACAGAGGTCGGTAGAAAGCCGTATTTTATCGCGGTGATGTGATAGAGACCAAGTATGACGCTAACCGTTTAGGGTAATTTTAGCCGCCGCTAGCCTCTTCCTCCGACGTTATACTTTGGTATGAACGTCAGTAGTGATGAGCATAAGGAGGTAGCGACGAATTTTATAGTTAGTACGTGACAAAAAATGAAAGACTTATATTTATAATTAAATTCAAGATTAACAAATTGTCGGTTCGCCTGTAAGCACAGTACGCATCCATATGTAATGTACTAGTTGTGCTTCTTCAGGCTGTCCCTTGATTCAGATGGTAGGTAGGTGCAAGCCATAGGAGCTTGCTTCTTGAACAAGTCTAGTAAATATACTTACTCACGTATGGTACACGTGAAAATTGTTGCGGATTACAGGCTACCACCAATCAATTGGTTCGTAGCCCACAACTTGAATTGAACTAAACAGGATCACCTCGCGACAGTGGTCAATATGCTCTAAGTTATAGACTTTCATCCAACAGCTTAACATTCGGATTAAGTTAGATTTCCTAGCTATTGGCCCGATTCCGAACATAAGGTAAATCAACTCTGCGACGTTGATATTAATACCCCGGATCTAAGGCCTTTGAGGCGCAAAAGCTAGTTCGATTTAGAAGAGTGCGGCCAAGGTAGTATTTAGATATTTTTCTGAAGTAGCAAACCACTAATGCTAGAGAATACTAAATCAACTCGTAGCGGAATTGCTCCATATTAATTAAAACCAAGTAGTGAAAAGATAAGGTGAAGTCCTTTTCAACATCGAACCTTGATCTTGTGGACGTTATCTATATGAATTTTGTAATGCTGGGGACCTTTGAGAGCTACCCCTCCAGTCATACACATAGGATGTAGACAATAATCAGTTCGTTGGAGAGCAAAGGATACGAGTGATGAACCTTCCCAACATGTGTCATCATGTGTAACACTCGGGAAAACGTGTGTATCCGTTCATTATAACTCAGTCGTGTAACTCCAAGCATTACCCTTTGCAGATACAGCAAATTTCACCTACGGAGTTCTATGCAAAGCAACCCTCCTATAGCTTTGCGTCAATTCATATAGTTATCCCTGGTAGCTAGAGGAAATTAATTATACAAGCACCAAGCGCGAGGAACTTTCTTGGAAAATCTGTTAATGGTATTTGTGGATTCATGGAATCTACCTTTATTCATATTTGCGGCTATTAGAGCCCCCAATAGTCTCCTTCTTTTGCGAATTTAGATTCTTGAAATATTGTAAGTTGCTAAAAATAAACTACAGAACAAAGCCACCATGTTAGAATTTTCCACAGTTCAGCGAAAGAAGAAACATATGTCGGATATAATGCATAATCCGTACCATGAGTCAATGATTTTGTAATCATAAGCTGTGTCGGATATCACGGAAGCCCAAAGCAGATATTCTAAATGAGGGAACTGGTGTTACTAGGTTAGATGTAACCTGCATATTAATGAGGGTCTGAATTACGTCACAATTTCCTTGGCAAACTTTACCGATCTGGTGGCTATATAGATATGATAACAGGGCCTTTGCGCCCGTATGCTGGTTAATTGCTCTTTGAAATCTGCAGTGATCAAGTATTAGAGTAGTAGTAAAGTATTGATTAGTATTAAGTATTTTGTATAGCTAATAAGGAAAGCGGGGATCCAATTAATGTTATTCGATAATCGATAGTTGGGTGACTAACCTGGGCAGAAAATGTCCCACTGAGCTGAGGCTTAGGAATCGAGATTCGCAAATGACGGCCAAAACAAGAAAGAAAAGAAAGCCTAACACGCTCAATAAAGTAACTTATGATGTCGTTCCGAAAATCTGTTTCCTATTTTGCAAGCTGACTGACAATCATTAATAGCTACTACTTCGTATTGTCCAAATTGTCCTGCTGAGAGTAGTGCTTACATACAGTCTAAAAGGTCTAGGAAACGATGGTGTTGGCATGCATAGCATCTTTACAATTTAAGCGTAAATCTGCGGCTTCAGCGTTACATCAGATACGTAAGCGTTCTTAAACAAGTGGTGATCGTTGGCGAACCTCTCCTTTTCACTTTTCTTCTTCGTACTATACAAGTGGTACCGATCTGCGCTCACACCTCCGGAGGCTCAATTATTGTTCGTCTGATCCCAATCGAAACGTAAATCGGCCACTTAGTGTAGCAAGACTATCAGAGTAGTGTACTATACTGTATTTTCCGGCCATGGACGGAGCACAGAGCTGCTAGCTATACAGGGCCAATCATTCACTAATATCCTTTCTATGACGGACAAAGTGTCATGGGTTATTCTAATCATGGTTCACACCACAAATATACTGTATTTCATTCACACCATTATCTTTCACCGAATGTTACCTCCGATACGTCTCCATGTCTGGTATTAATTGCGGGATCTTGGCTGGCTGACACTTCGGTATCTCGGGTAAGTGATTTGGCGGGTGGATGCTTGAACTTGGAACGCGAGGCTTGCCAAGGCTGGTGAACCCCACGGGGCGCTGCAGTAAGTGGATCAGTCGGCTCGAGTCTTACGGATGATCGAGATAGATTCAGGTTCAAACTGAAATTCATTCTCTGAGTATCTAGCAACTTCGGAACAAAAGATTT
Source organism: Xylogone sp. PMI_703 (assembly GCA_021399445.1). Classification (NCBI taxonomy): domain Eukaryota; kingdom Fungi; phylum Ascomycota; class Leotiomycetes; genus Xylogone; species Xylogone sp. PMI_703. The sequence goes on from JAJTUQ010000003.1 coordinate 6,485,477, forward strand.
GGTGTGCTTTAGGCAACACTATCGTGCGTTCATACAGAGAACTCATTTGCTATGCTACTCTTATAGCGCAGGATTGTCTAAATAAATATAGAACAATGACCCTGTAACTCATACCCAAAGTCACTCTAATTTGGGACTTACTCCCACGTTGACGCTGATTCTAGCCGGGGCAGTCCGGGGCAGTCCTTAGACCAGAGACAAGGAAAGCGAGAATCCCAGGTCTACTGGGTTTTGATGCGGATATATACCCTATTTGGTAAAAGGCCAACAGTAACGCAGAAGTCGGCTGGAAGAATCTAGTGTTGCTCAAGGAACATGCATAGTCTATACCACTGTAATGTGCAGATCTTCGAAAAGCATGCGGTGCCTGGCACCCAAACATGGCTCCAGCCAATAACCTTTCCTAGGTCGTAAAAGTTTTAACGTTTGTGGTAGCTCAGAGAGTCTCCCGGTAGGTTGACAAGGATTGGAGCCAACTCTTCACGGACGCTCCTATTCCGCCTGCCCTCTCTGCATGTTCAAGTGTGGATGCTGAGTGACCTTGTTGATGTGTTTCTATAAGGCTCTATAGGAGGATGTATGACAGATTGAGTAGTCCTTACCAGCTTTTGCATCATCTGAGCTTGGCATCTTGCTCTCACTCAAATATAAAAGAGGTAACCGTCAGCCTTTCTCCTGAACTCAGATCAACCGGCATTCCTCCATTATATCTCATATCTCTATCATCCCTCTACCACTCTAACACCTCATATCAATCATGAAATACTTCGCTCCCAAAATCATTGCAGCATTAGGCCTTGCTAGCCTCGTTGCAGCGGATTTTCATATCTTAACCGGTCCTTGCTCCATCGCTCCTGGCTTTGGCGGTGAGCTGGAAGACTACGTGGTGGCATGCCCTTCCAATTACTATAACTGCGACTGCATTAACGGCGGTGATCGTGCTGGCCACCTTCAAGATGGAGATACTCCTGTTGACGGAATCACCACCACCGATTCCGACTATTTCCAAATCAGCGGCATGTGTGGTGTTGGAGCCATGAATTTTTACAAGAATGACGACAATAGCTGGACATTCTACCTTGATGGTGGAGATGGATCTGTGCAGGGTACATGCTACGCTGGCGACAACAGCATCAAAGATTGCAATAGTTTCAGCGCTGCCTGTAGCGTGAGCAACATTCTGGTCTGCTATTCATACATTTGCAACCCATAGATTACACAACGTAGCTGGGATTGGGATTGTATAAGGGATAGTAATGTTGTAGACTCTGTGTCCCATTTAATTATTCCGATTTTCTTCTGGTAGCTGGGATAATGGATGTGGTGGATTTGACGGGGCCATTCTTTACTCGGGCCACGATCAATGATAAGAATACTGGAAACCTAACTTATGACTAGGCGGAGCTTTCTACTCGTATATATGAATACATTAATATACAACCCTTCAAAACTGACATTCTGATGAAAATGGGTCTTATTGAACTAGTGAAAGCCTATCATACGCGAACATGGAGAGCATGTTACTCAAGTGGATAGTACCGAGGAACTTATCATCAGTGGTTCCACGAGACTACCACGTTGTACAAACACCCTGTGTGCCTCAGATATATTCTTAAAACTTGACTATGCTGATAAACAGCCGTCGAACATGATTAGATCATAGATGTATGAGTGGGTAGCCACTCTGTAAGGACTTGTATGAGTTATGGGTATAAGTTGAAGTAAAAGAGAACTCCGAGAGCGGTGAGACATATAACAAGCACTATAAAACACAAACCTTCACATTTGAATAAATCAAGGAGAGGTCGTTGTTGTTTGTGGCGCAGTTCAGTCACTAATCGTATGTGAAATTAGATAGATTTATTTATACATTCAAAGTGGCGTTGTCTTGATTAAAATACTACCTTTTGAGTGATTAATCTTTATGCATCTAGTTATACACTTGGCCCGACCATGTCGAGTTATGACCCTGCTTGTATGCCTAATACTGCAACGATGAAGTGTTAGGTTCACCAAACCCAGCCCCAGCTGGAGTGTTTATCATATCCCAGTCCATGGCAGACCAGTCCAATTGATTAACATCAAAATCAAAAGAGACTAGATTACCCAAGTCGGGGTATGCCTCTGCTGCTATTGTGTAGTAGTCACTTTGCCCTCCCATAATGCCAGGCATATTGTGACTACTAACGCCCACCGGCATTGGTGGAAAGTCGTTAACGGTAGCTGTCCCGCCGTTTCGGTATCCTGCATTAACATCTTCAGGATTTTGTGTTATTTGTGCCATCTTATGTTTAATCGAGGACACGATCCTTGGGATCACCAATGGTTTGCCTAATTGCTTGAACGTGGACTCACGAACTTCCCATGCCTGGAGGATAATCTTTGTGAAAATCTTGAAAAACGGGTTGTCTTCGCTATGCGGAACGCCAAAACGAGTCTCATAATTATCGCTCATGATTTCCCAGGCCTTCTCTGCATGGTCGCCGTCGGGTTGCCGTTTTAGGCTTTGGACGATGTAAACATACGCGACAAAGGGAAAGTAAAACTGTATTACCCAAAGAAATCCCTTAGTAATTGGTGAGGTCATCAACTTTGTATCACATTGTATCATGGAAAATGCATATGAAAGAGCAGGATCCCCCTGGATCTCCGCTTGCTCCTGGGATGACTTGGAATACCTGAAGTTGTACTCCATTAGGCGGCATTTTGCAATGTATGATCGGCTCATCAAAGTTGCCATAAAGTGGACGGGGTTTTCCGGATCGCAAAATCTCAAATATTTTTCCTCGATCAATTTTTCTAGGCTAATAAGCTCACTGCCTTCTGGGATAACCTCAGTCCAGATATCTTTGGCAACAGATTTCAGAGCCGGATTAGTAAAGCCAACATGGAACATGGTTTGTCGGACAAAGTCACCTAGTTCGCTGCGTACAACCACAAATAGTGCTTCAGTAAACTTCCCCTGAACCTGCGGAGGCTCCTTCATTTCTGGTCGGAGATCGGAATCGTTCACATTAAGCGGAATTTTGCAGTCCCATGTCGGAGTAAGCGTCGCAGTCTTGGAACTAGCCATCTCGCCGACCCTGGCATCAAATAGGATGAGCGACCACCAGAGCCTTCGACGCATTTCTGCTTCGAGAGGAGTGCATTTGGCTAGTGCTACTTCACTATGAATACCCATACGTTGCGCAATACGTACAGCAACCCCCATCATGGAAGACAGTGATTGAGGTACAGTACAGGGCCTAACCGACATCTAAGACTGTTAGAGAGCGTAATATGACGGTGGATAGGATTTACCAGATAGAGGTATAATGCAGTCAAACACTCACGGTCGCTGGTGCGCAGGAATCCACAGTTTGACAAAGCTTGTTGGCAACCAAACTGGTACTTTGTTAACAGGTCTATTTTTGACAGTCCGAATATTGCCTGGCAGTCATCCACAGAGAGACTTAAAATAGCCATGCAATAGATGCTGAACATGAGTGCCTCTAAGGTTGGCGTAATACTTGAAATATTACCTGCTGCTTCTATGATCCGTCCTTGTAAACTCGGCGTATGTGTTACTTTAAGTAGCGGGTCGACGTTCTCGAGGTAAAGTTGCCAAAGTCTGAATATTTGAACTGGCTCGGGGTGTAAGGTCGAAATGTTAATAGCTGTTTTGCGGGAACCAAATAGAAGGTGATCATCGGTTTCGAATAGTTGATCCCAGGCCCTCCTTACTACAACATCACGTACTTCATCATCTGAAGAATCACTGTAGCTGTCGATATCTCGGTACTACTTCAGGTATTAGTATACAAAAACTCAAGACAGTGTAGAAAAACGGCTATACCTCCTCTTTTATAGAATGCCAGATATTCCTATACCTATCAGTGACTGAGGCATAATATATTGTGAAGCGCGTACTTAGCCTCATATACTTTCTCTAAATTGATGGTTATTGATTGGGAGGACGAATCTGCCCCGGACGATTTTGGTCGCTCATCATCTAAATCATCACCATCATCCACATTGACCGATTTCTTTTCAACATGATCCTTATGGAGTGGCTCAAACCTGATGTTGTTTTGACGAAGAAGGTCCTCATACTGACGAAGACGATCCAACAACTCTCGTTCAGGGAGCCTTCGTCTTCGCCGGCGCGCGACCTGTGATGCTGGTTCGCATTCCGCCCGAGACTTGATGCAGTTTGCACAAGGATACTTGCGGTCACACTTTATCTTACGTCTTTGACAAAGGACACATGCAAGTACCCGCTGTGGTTTTAAAGGCTGGGATGGAGGATGTGTGAGTACAGGCGTGGCCGGGGTTCCTCCACTACATGCGGCACCGTCGACATTCTGCATCGACGCAGCTATGCACAGTTTAGGAATCAATCAAGAGGCGGCCAACGCTAAGACCCGACCAGGCCGTTGCTGAATTGGAGACCAGAAAGATGCAGATGGCTGAGTGGAGCAAACGTTGAGGGCAAGTCGAACTTGACGTGCCCCTACGGCGTCGAATACGTTAAGGCGAAAAGGGCAGAGCGGAGGTTCGACGGGTTTGTCGGGAAATTATTTTGTTATTCTGCGCTCTGGAAAAGTCAAAACAGATAGAATAGAGCCCATTGGAAGTAGACTCGGGTGTTTAACTGCTCCTAAGATGCGTCAAAAGATGACGGCTAGTGAGGTCACGTGCCAATCGGGTTTTAATAAAGCCCGAATAAAGCTTCTTCCCATCCTCAAGCAGCCAGCCCTATGCTCTTCCAGAAGTTAAGAGCTCGCCTAGTTTCATCCGATGTACTTTCTTGCTCGTTGGGCCGTCAGTATTTCGGAATAATCTTAACCTTAAACTTTTGGTTAGGTGGAAGTAGCATCACGTGACTATTACGGTCTCGGACTTCCATAGAACCCGACAAACAGTTTCTGTGTAATGACGGATCTACTTTCAATTTTTCTTGAATGCGGTTTGACTCAAGTTTGAAAATTCTTGATATCATAAATAATGTCTGCAATTTTTAATTTCTGTTATATGTTCAACTCTGAGGAGTCATACAATTTGCTTCGCTTTCGGCACTTGAGATATGATTTAGACATTCTTATGCATGCAAGTTATCAGTATTGTCCACCACGTCAACTGTTTTCATATTCAATTCTAGATTATTTGATATAGTTAAAATATTTGCGTAGGGGGCTCTTATAGATTCCATCATTACCATGCTGTTCAAGCGCTCAGAGATTCCTCAAAGTGCCAAGTCAACTCCTGGAGAGTCGTCAGATGGGGGTACCACTCAGGCCAATGAGACTATTCAAAATAATGCGGCAAAGAGTGATCTGGTTCAGCCTGAGGAGAGCCATCATGAATTATCTCCTACAAAACTTACTCTTTTATTGATCTCCGTTTTTACCAGCATGTTCCTGGTTTCTCTGGACAGAACCATTATCACAACGGTACGTGTACGGCAAAATGATGGATGCCAGTACCCGAATAGCTGCCCTTACTGCAATGTACAAATAAGAAGGCATATGCTAACTTATCTTTGCTAGGCCATACCTCGAATCACCGATGAATTCAACTCTCTTCCTGATGTTGGCTGGTATGGCAGCGCATATTTGTTGACATGCTGCTCCTTCCAGCTTTTATTTGGGAAGCTGTATACGTTCTACTCAATAAAGACTACTTTTCTTGGCAGCATCTTATTATTCGAGATCGCCTCCGCCATCTGTGGAGCTGCGCCCAGCTCAACCGTCTTCATCGTTGGAAGAGCGATCTCTGGAATTGGTGCTGCTGGTATCTTCGGTGGCACAGTGAGTTTACAAATTCTATATCTCTTATATACCGTATCTGATACTTGTTACTAGATTGTGTGTATTATTTATGCTGTACCTCTGGAAAAGCGACCAAGGTATCAAGGTGCTTTCGGAGCTCTCTTTGGCCTGTCTTCAATCATTGGCCCCCTGGTTGGAGGCGCATTTACCTCGAATGTAACTTGGAGATGGTGCTTTTATATCAACCTTCCTATTGGCGGCGTGGCAATGGTTATCATTCTTTTCTGTCTCAGCATGCCCAGTATGGATACAGCTAATCTCCACTGGAGGGAGAAGCTTTCGCAACTTGATGCCTTTGGGACCCTGTCCATAATACCTGGGGTAGTCTGCCTTCTATTAGCTCTTCAGTGGGGTGGCCAGACCTATTCTGTAAGTTGCGTATCACCTTAGCTACCTGGTATATGTACTGATAGTCTCAGTGGAGTAATTGGCGTATCATATTACTATTGATACTAATGGCAGTTTTGCTTATTACTTTCGTTGCAGTCCAAATATTGCTCCCTAAGACAGCCACAATCCCGCCACGCATCGTTAAACAGCGTAGTATTATTGCGAGTATTTGGGCAATTGTTTGCATTGGTTCCTCGCAATATATATTTGGTACGGAAATAATATAAATAGGTATACATTGCGGCTAATTTTCGATACAGTATACTATCTCCCGATTTGGTTTCAATCCATAACGGGTGTCTCCCCTGTGCAATCTGGCATTCGACTCTTGCCTACAATGTTGTCAATGGTCCTGGCGGTGATTGGTGCTGGATTTCTGACTCAAAAGCTTGGATATTATACACCATTTGCAATCAGTGGATCTTGCCTTATGTCCATCGGTGCCGGCCTTCTCACCACTCTTAAGGTTGATACAAGCAGTGGAAAATGGATCGGATATCAAATTATATATGGCTTCGGAATGGGACTGTGTTTCCAAGCACCAAATCTTGCAGCCCAGACAGTTTTGCCGAACAAAGATGTACCTGTCGGGTCATCCCTGATATTGTTCTGCCAGCTACTTGGTGGCACGGTATTCGTCTCCGTGGGACAGAACGTGCTGGACAATCAGCTTGCACAGAGGCTTTCAAGGTTCCCTGGGTATAATTCGAGCCTCATAACATCTGGTGGAGCTACGTCATTAATCGACTCTCTTTCTGCTAACCTGAGAGAAACTGCCCTCGTGGCCTATAATGAGGCATTACAGAAGGTGTTCCAGATCGGACTTATTGTATCCTGCCTTAGCATATTTGGTAGCGCCATGTTGGAGTGGAAAAGCATTAAAAAACAGGCAACAAGTGTTGCGATCGAAAATAACAGCCAAGATGAAGAGAAACAAGCTCAAGTCGATGATGGGATGAAGTCAAACTCCGAGACTATGGTCTAAGACGGAGAGGAAGTTCATCAGAATGACGGTAGATGGAATGAAGAGAGTCAAGTTTGCATATAGGCGTAACAGCAGCTGAATGGTATGCGGGATCTATGATTCACCTAAATTCCATTCGCAATTTATAATAAGTAAAATGTATTATTAGTTGTAGATTATACACACTCATGAGATCTCTCTATTTTCCTGCTTTTTTATAAAATATATGCAATCTAGAATAATCAGCAGGTATAATCTCTAAAGCACCACAGTTCGTCTCTCATCATTACTTCTTCGGACGGCATCAATAATCCGATGGATAGATAAGGCATGATCAAAATCTGGCCAGGTATCATTGTCTCCTCTGAGGTACGCATCCCATAATCTATTAACTGCAACTTGTCCCGGCTCATCTTCTTTGATATCTTCTTTGGTGACGCCTTCGTTGTCCTTGACAGTGACTTCCCAGGAGAAAGGTGTGGCAATCCATGGAATTAGAACCGGCGCACGAATATCAATTTCACCCTTTTCGCCTAGTATAAGCCATCTCGCACCACCAGAACTAGGCCCACCATGCATGTGGATACTGATGACTCCCCCAGAGATGAGTTCTGCTTGTACCATGACTTGATCGGGAGCGGAGATCTTGACCCCCTTTTCCAGGATCTCCCCACTCTCTGCATCAACAATATCAGTTTCCGGGCGCATTGTTCTCACCAGACTATTGAGACTCTTCAGTGGTCCGATAACTTGAGTGGCGCATTCAAGGAAGTGTGCCAGTTGAACATCCAACATCGTCGCACCAGAATCTTTGTCAAGGCTATATTTCAACCCTGTCTTCACTGGACCTGGGCCACCAGTTGGAAGGCCTCCCACTACAGAGCTACTGAGTACTTTTCCTATACGGCCGCTTCGAACAATCTCTGCTACTCGTTGAATCACTTTAGCAAAGCGCCCTTGCATGCCTACCGCGGTTCGGATTCCTTTTGCTCGTGCAGCCTCGACGAGTTCACGGCTTTTATCCGCAGAAACATCAATCGGCCATTCCACAAATATATCCTTTCCAGTAGCAATGCAAGGAAGCATGATGTTCCGATGTAAAGGTGCTGGGACACCAACAACAACGAGATCTACCTCCTCGTCTTTACTGAGTTCCTCTGGACTGCCGTACGCACGCACGGAGCTCGGGAGAGAGCACTGAGCAATGGCTGCTTCAGCAGCTCTTTTAGAACTGCTTAGAACCCCAACTATGGAGATATTTGATTTACTCAGAAGGTATGGTAGATGGACGTTGTTGACCCACCCGTAACCGCTTGGCTTGGAACTGAGGCCGGCGAGGGCCACTCGAATGGTTTTTGCGGACATTATGGAATAAATTTGAAAGAAAAAAAAAAAATTTTGCAACTTCGGGTATCTTTTCTTGCAGTACCATAAACTTAGAATATGTATCTATATGTACCTTGAGGTGTTGAATGATAATATGGTACGCTAGCAAGTCCGCTTTTATCTCCGACCCCTTGTGCATATGATCTGAATAAGTAAAGGAGACTGCCTCTCATACCGCTTGGAGACATTGAAAATTCGAACAGTCCCATAATTCTCTACCAGTTACAGTCAGCCACTAATAGGTTGGGGCGTAAGGTTGCATGTCGCATTCTATCCGAAGTAAAATACGTGAGGCATCACGTGAAATGCACTGAAGTGAACACATTTAACTGATGAGCAAAGTATGATATATATATCATATAGAATGACATAACTCTCCAAACTGCTCTCCATAGCACTCTAGAAAGGCGCTGTACTCCCTGGCTAGGCTTGCCGTTAAAGGGGTAGAAGTTGTACCTGATAGTCACGTGATATGTGCACTACCACACCAACTCCGTGGGATTCCAGCTGTAGATCTTTTTCAGAGTTACTGTATGATACGCAAGTGACTGGATGCTGGCAAGGACACAATGCACTGATTACTTTACTTTGAAGGGAAAATGAAGAAGGTTGGCCACATGGTAGAGTGCCGACTCATCCCCACAATGCGATGCGCCTCATCACTCCTCCCTACACGGTTCCAGAAACCGGTGGAGACCTCTCCACCTACGCCTACGTACAACGGGAAGACAACTCCTGAGGTTCGATCAGCCTGCTAGACAACTTGCGCGGTTTCACTCTTTCATCTTGGCCATATTATTAATAGTAACTGACGGAGCATCCTAAGAAGCAAATTCTTTCGCGGCAGTAGTCGGTCAGCTTACGGAGGGCAGCGGAGATGAATCAGGAATCTAAGCCCGCCCGAGAATTATGGTTGGTTGGCCCAGGCTCTTCATGGTAAACACCGCGCTGAACGTCCAAGCAAAGTCTGAGCGCTGCTGGGGAAACTGCGTACACAGTAGTAGAGCGACGCGCTGCATTTCCGTAGGCTACATCATCAAATAATGTGGTCTAGAGACACGGCACTATGAAGAAGAGGCCTGGGGAAGACTGAGGCGTTGCGCTTCCCTCATATCAGGAAGAAGTTGATGCGATCGGATCCATCAATTCGCTGGCTACGATGAACTTTGACAATAGCTCCGCCAAAAGTGGCACAGCCTACGCTTCATGCAGTGAGGACCAGAAGAAGAATAGCAACAATGAGTGCTGGTCTGGCACGCTGCTTCGTCCAGCTGGAGCACACGCCTGATTTCGAGGTTACGCACCGACACAAGAGACGGCAACAATTTCAAATCGCCTCGTGCGCCTTCTCGTCGTGCACATTATTAGGTAGAGACTAGTGTGAGGAGAAGCGCTGTTAGCAACATATTCCCAACGGTCATATTGCTCAGTCGAGATCTCTCAGTTCTATATTTTCACCTGTTGCTTTGCAGAGGAGGAATCAATCCGGGCTAAAAATCTCAAGTGGTGCTGTACGAAGGATATGGTTTGAGTAGCAGATTCCGGGATGGACCGGTCCATAATTGTATTATGATGGAAAAGTACCGACTCGTCAGTTGAGGCATCGAGGGGTTCATTGCATTCGATAGAATCTCATGGCACGGCACGGCATTACTGTGCAGCCACTGTAGGGAGTGCGACTCTCGATCGCCATCTAGTCCCAGGAGCACGGGAAGTACGACGTATTCGTCTCAGCACATTCTGGGGGATCTGCCCACTGCTCTCCACCAGGCCATCGTTTGCGGGGTCTGGCCTCTCCTGCCAAGCTACGGGAAATTCTCAGTCCCTCCCCAACCAGCCCGTGAAGGTGACATGCTACGGAGACGATGCGAAAGCCACAGGAACAGGTTCACTCCGATACCAGTCATCACTTCTAGAGGTCGTTACGAGAAGCCTTGGGTAGGACAAAGTTATTGCGCTCTGGCATCTTCATCCTCAGGGCGCCATCAGTAGACCCCTTTCGCACGATCACAGTTCTGGGAAATTGGTTCGGCCAACCACTTGTGACTGTGGCGCTCCGCTGGCTTTGCGCCAGGTCAATAGCCCCCTTGTTCCAATCTTTTTGGAGCAAGTGGTCCGGCATTTGACTCGACTCATAGGCTCGCCCGTCTGTTGGAAGTTCTGCGCTTTGACTGAGGATGACACTGACCCTGACGGGATCAGTCTTCATCCAGCCGTCTTTCCCCGGAGACGCACTAAAGGATGTCTTTCTGTCCTTGTCCTGGAAGTGCCGATTTCTTCCATTATCTATTCGTTCGGATTCCGGAAGCCAGGTTCAGATGTTGCTGAAAGTGGCTCTTCGCAGCAGCCACTGAAGCTACTCTATCTTACCCCGTATTTTTGAGAGAACCTTTTAACTATCGGCACGAACCCCCAATATGCGGCGTCAACTAGTTCATCGACTTTGATTCACTAAACTAAGGTGCTCCAAAAGTATGGGGTAGTGCTGGAAATACAAGTACTAGAGGGTTCCACCCTGTGGAGCTGGGTTCCTCTAAATCAACCCCGATCGACACATCTCACCAAGATCAGATTATATCGATACTCACCTCTTTGGTGATTATCACTTTTCCACCCCGAGAGCCGTTACGGCTCTCATGAGCTGTAAAGATGGCTGATGATGGCCAAGTTAGCAACAAGTCGTATCAACAGTCACTGATCGTTGCAACAACCGTGACAACTGCGTTTGGAGGTGGGTTTGGATCCTGCAGTTTATCTGCGTCGATAGGAAATCACTGAAAGGATCATATTGTTGCAGGCATTGCCACCATCCTGCGTACTTTGGGACGATGTCTTATTGTTAGAAAAATGGGCTGGGACGACTGGCTAATGATGTTTGGCACTGTAAGATAGCCATTGGGAGTCAAATTCATTTCGTGCTAAACTGACTAAAATCTGATAGATTCTCACTTTCGGATATCTTTTTGAGATCTTATATGGCATACGGTTTGGCATAGGCCACCATGATAGTAACCTCGACCCTAAAAACTTCGAGCCTCTTTTAGTGGTATCAATCCCCCTCCATACGGGCATAAATGTTCGCATCGAGACTGGAAGCTGATCCAAATTAGATCTTCTTTGCCACTGAGATAACCTACGCCTTGATCGTCGTCGTTATCAAGCTATCCATTCTCTTTTTCTATCTCAGACTCGGTCAGTCTTTGCCAACCACAACAAGAACCAGTTATACTTACCCAAATAATAGTATCCGTAGAGGGGTTTTTCCGGACCGCTGTTAAAGTCACCATCTGTATCCTGATTATCTCTGCCATCCAGGCCGAAATTGTCACGCTTACACAATGTATTCCTTTTCACAAGATCTACGACGCAACCGGAACTGTGAAAGGGAAATGTATCAATACAACCGCATATTTCTATTGTACGTCTGACCTTCTCCTTAATTTGGTAAAATGATTGGCATAGTAGTCATAGGAGTTATAGTTAATAACGGCCTATAGTCCTTGCATCGTCCAATGTTGTCATAGACATCTGGATCTTAGTTCTACCAATCAAAACACTATCGAATATCAAACGACCTAAGAGGGAGAAAATGATCCTGTATGCGGTATTTGGTGCTGGTATATTCTCTTGCATATCTGGGTAAGGCTTCAGCTGGTTCCTCGCAGCAGGTTTAGTTTTTGCTAGAACGTTGACTGACAATGGGTGACCTCCAGGATCGTTCGCCTCTATACGATCGGAAAATTCACTAAGTCGAAAGATCCATTTTATGATGCGATCCCAATCAATATCTGGTCCTTCATCGAAATCAACGCAGGTATCGTCTGCGCTTCGGTTCCCGCCATGAAGCCCCTATTCACATCAACCAAACACTCGATCCACACACACTCAGGCACGCCATATTCCCAGCGCTATCGCACCCACAATAGTATTCCTTTGAGCGGGACGGAGCCGCGACCACAGTTGGGAGACAGGGCAGAAGCACATGGGTACTCAATCGAGACTGGAGGGCGCACGGGAAGCCAGGAGCGGATCGTGCAGACGGGGATCGAATACGAACGGGAGTTCAGCGTGCAGGAACATTATATAGAGCTGACACCATCACAGAAGAAGAAGAAAGAGGAGGAAATAACGGTGGAGCTGACGGATTTGTCATCATGACGATATTGTTTAATCCAGGTCCCTTTTGCCATGCGGTATTGCCCTCTTCGCCAGGGCCGTGTCATAATATTCTCTTACTCTTTAATGACTTCCGGACTGTGTATTCGCTGCTTATGTGTCATTGCACATAGAAAATTCCTCCGAGCTTGGTGTCTGGTCTGCTTCTTTTCTTTCACAGCGTTTAGGTTATGGTGCTGGGGACGCTTGGAACATGGTGTCGGAACGGTGTTGGGGTGCCAGTGGGGTTGTTAAGGTCCGGAAAACTTACTCGATATACACACAAAAATAGCAAGATAAAAATTGCGCTTTGCTTGGAGGGAGGTATATAGTTGGTTGATACCCTGCAATGCTCTTCCATATAATTGAAACGACATTTAACTCGTTGACTAAACTGAAGTAAAACGTACAATTAATTGTAGATATTTTCTCGCCTAAGCTGCGTTTAATTTACACATCCCGTCTCTGTTAAATGGTTGTAGAAGCGCATCTTATGTCGATTGATTTACCAGTTTTGAAACAGAGTCTGATATCCCTTAGCTGACCGTCAGGGGGTTACACCCATCTAGGTTGCACCGCTGTTTCTATCGGGATATTTCCGACGATAACTGATATATCACTTGTCAACTCCCAGGATGCCATGCATCTTCAACGGCTTTGATTTCTTATTTCATGCAACCAATAATTCTTGCCTTTTTCTTTTTCTACACGTGGGGCACACGTTTTTACCTCTTTGAAGCTTTTGAGGGCAGAGCAGCCACGCCGTAACATCCACAGGGCAAAGACGGACCGACCTATCTAAATTCCCCAATAATTTGGAAGATAGAATAGAAAGCTCTGGCGGCGATTCCAACGTTGAGGCGTTATAATTCATCACTTTGTTATAAGAGTATAATGATTGAATAACCAATCACCAACCGAGGTAGCTTTCGGTTATCCACATCAACCAATTGGTATTTAGCATAATAATTGTGCATTTGCATAACATCCACAATATGCACCTTCTCAGCTAAACACCGAACGACGCGATGGCACTCTGCGGACTTATCATATTAATATCATTGAAGATTCTAAGTCTGATAGAGATTAGTTTAAAGAGCCGATGAATTAGGAATGGGGGATCATGCTAGCTTAATAAGAATACATTACTTACAATTAATTGGCTCCCCATTTAAAAAATTTAGCCGGCATCTTGACATCTTCCATATCGATATCTTCCTCACAAATGCCAAAGCCAACGCCCCGGCAAAGAAACCGAAGAAACATGAAATAAGTGGGCAAAAAAATCAAACAATAAAGAAAAGTTAAAAAACATACAACAGAGGGGATTCGCTGGTCGTCACCGACCCAACTACTAGACCTCCGATTTGAGGCTTATGTATGGCAGAGCGGACGGGATGCCCAGTTTTCCTCAATCTATGGTCGTATGTGACATGTTGTAATTTAGAACAACTTATATAGAGCAAACCAGTAACGTTTATATCAAAAAAGAGGCTGAGATCCAGTATTGGAATTGATTTAATGTAATTTAATTTTTCGATAATAATTAAATTTAAGTTAAACTCAAAAATATGTTAATTTAAATTAAATTAAATTAGTAATTAATATGCTTAATTTTTTCCCCTAGTACTGCTGAGATCTAAGTAGAGATACTTGTAAATATTTTCTCGCACAGTCCGATATTTGACTTGAGGTAAAGGAGATATAGGAATTTTTGGAGACAAGTCTTGTAAAGAGTGGAGAGGCTAATATTAAAATACAAATGTAGAAGTAGATCATCCAATGAGAAGTGGATTTAAACTGGCCCTCATATAATAACTCTGGCCTCTCTCATAGCCTCCTCTTCCCCTTGGGCATCCTCACAATCCAATATAGAAATAATGCCGCCAAGATATTGAATGCAATATAACCCCACATAATACCAAAATTCCGCCACCTAGTGGAATACTCAGAATTGATGGTAGCTAGGTATACATTGGTCTCCTTAATCTTGCAGAAATTGCACTCAGTTGTTGCGTTGGGTTCCAGTAGGTAGCCACCAGCTCTTGAGATATAGTTAGCCATGTATTCACCGCATGTCTGGCCGTCTGGTGGGCTGAAGGAGGTGAACTCGTTGCTTGCGCATGTCACCTCGACGTTGGCCAGTCCCGTTGATAGAATTGCCGAGACGAAATACGACAACGGTGAGACTCGATAGAGGAAGATCCAGAAACCAGGCATCTGGGCTGGCGAAGCTAACACACCGCAGAAAAAGAAAATGAAGACAAAGAGGAAGTTAGCAATATTACCGCCCGCATCGGTCGAGCTTGCGAAGGAAATACACATATGCGCAAAAGTGGACACCCATATGAGAAACTGCCAAAACAGAAGCCACATAAGCGCCCCTCTCTCTGCGCCCTGGCCTGCAGCTTGAGCATTTTTATACAGGCCGACGGGGTAGTAGAACAAGGCCCACATAAAGACTGACCCTAGGGTATTCCAAGGGATCTCTGAGAGTATCTGGCTAAGCATGAAAATCTTCCAGGAGTATGTCTTAGCAGGACGTTCTCGAACCTCGTATAGAGAGCGCTGTGCAATGAAATTCGGCATCTGCTGATCAACCAGTTGTCCAACAATGCTGTTCATCTCAAAAATAGCGAACATCTGGTTCTGAAGCCCTTGTATGCTCAGAGGTGCGTTAAGGAAAACGAGCCCAATGAATAGACTAGTGAAGACACAAAGAGCAAGTTTGGAGTAAATATAAGAAGATGTCCTCCAGGACTGCTGGAAAACACGCTGCGTGACGACCATGAATTGTTGCCAGAAGGGTACGGCAAACTCACGGTATGAAGAAGGTTCAGACTCGCCCTCCCCGCGTTGCCCACTCATGCTCTTTAGGTGGGCCAATTCGTCATGTACGGTCTGATACTCCGGACTAGAACGCCAGATGTGATGCCAGTCAGTTTTGGGGACGCTACCAGGAGCAGCACCAATGGCCTCGAGCATCCACTCAGATGGGTTAGTGTCAGATGGACAAGGTTTAGCACCATTGCGTTGGAAGTAATCTATGAGGGTCCTGGAGTTGTGACCAATTTCACCTATATAATCAAATATTCGCATGGATCAGCATATTTAAAAGTTTATATATGAAGTAGTTAAAGATTATAGGCAAGATATAGATATATGCTCACCAAAATAGACTGTCTTTCCGCCATCAGCAAGCAAGAGCAGACGATCAAACCGTTGAAACAATACCGCAGAAGGCTGATGAATGGTACAAAGTATGGACTGACCAGCCTTCGCTAGCTTTTCCAACAAGTCCAGAATGGCCCAACTGGTTTGAGAGTCTAGGCCAGATGTAGGTTCATCCACGAAGAGTAGTAGCGGTGGTTTGGCAACTAATTCAACACCAATAGTTAAACGCTTGCGTTGCTCAATATTTAGACCTTCACCTAGCACACCAACTATAGCGTCGGCGTAATCTTCCATATCCAACAGCTCGATAATTTCATCGACATAGGCCAGCTTTTGTGCTCTTGGGATATTGTCTTGCTGGCGAAGGAGAGCCGAAAATTTGAGAGCCTACATACAGTATAAATCAGTCTCTGCTATCTAGAAAAGTAGAACTAAAGCGGATATCTTGCAAAAGCTAGATCCGGCAGCTTCTTATACTTACTTCTCGAACAGTACATGCTTCGAGGTGCAAATCCTGTTGTTGAGCATAGCCGATTTTGCGTTGGAAGCTCTCATCACGCATCTTGCCGTCAATCAACATTTTGCCTGTGAGAATACCCACACCCACGCGACGATCAGCCAAACAATCTAAAAGAGTGGTTTTTCCGGCTCCAGAAACACCCATCAAAGCAGTGAGCGTGCCGGGCTTGACCCAGCCATCGACATGATCTAGAATACGCTTTGGTTTGCCTTTGATGTTGATATCATAGCATACATTACTCCATTGAAACACGCTTTTAGACCCCTGAAAGCCCTCTTTCATGGCGAGTTTCTGCTTCTCTGTCCTTACTAGCGCACCTGGGACGGTGGTAGAGAGTGAAGCCTCGACGTCGTTATTACTCTTGTTAGAGAGCTTCGGCATGAAACCTCGACGAAAGACAAGTATCTCGCCCTTGGATCTCTTGGCTGTGATGTATTCACTTGAGATGAAGTAGATAAGATGATTGAAAATTACCATTGCGATAATGATGCCAACATTACGCCATTTGTGGCTATAGGAGTAACTATATGCGGAATTGATATAGTCATCTCCGCTCACATATCGCTGGCCTGGGACTGCACCAACAGCATCACAAGCTATATGACTCCCGCCGAGGTCGGCATAATCTGGAATATAAGCTGAGCAAGTGAAGTTACGGCCATGGTATTCGTTGACTATTAGCGATTCGTAGCCATAGGCTACTGGATTGAGATAATTGATCCACCGACACCAAGGTAACATGTAGTCAACTGGAACAACGAACCCTGTGAATATGAGCAGTGCAAGCATCATTATTGAGGCCGGTACCATGGCCTGTTGTTCTGTTCGTGATAGTGAGCCGCTATAATATGTTAGCACCTTTTCCGGACCATTATTCATATTCAAATGACATACATAAACCTAAAGATACCAGACATAGCCAAGACAACAAGAAATACCACTAATAGGTAAAAGAAGAAGTTACCCGGTTGACGGTGAAGATTGGTCATGAAGTAGAACACTAAGTTGAAAGAAACTGTGCTAGCAATTTTCATGGGCAAATCGACTAGGACAGAAGCGTATGACTCGGCTGACGCGTGGTAAAAAGCATAACGAACCTGCTTTTCTACAATAAGCCTTTGAGCATATAATGTCAGAACTTCTAGAATAGAAGAGAAGGCATTGAATAGGATGGCCATGAAGAGGACAACTGCACGGCCATAAAAGGAGGCTGTGTCCTGGCTCATATTGTAGAACAGAGACGACATAATGAGGGCCATGATTGTGTTTCCAATCATCATTCCGATAGTTGCCCACGGATCTGCTTTGAATCTCATCCAACCACGCCACATACAGAGCTGAACTTGCTGAGAGTATGTAAGGGTATACGGTGAATTGAGGCGCTGTCCCTTGGCCTGATGCGCTTTCCTCAGCTGCCGGAAAGTCTCAGCATCAGTACCGTCAATCGGGTGCAGTAATTTATACTCATTGATTTCGACTTGGAGGGCTGTGTATTCAGGGCTATTTTCCCAGAGAGCTGCAAATTCATCAGGGGTCCGTGGAGGATGGCACCCCGGCTGAGGAGAACGTTCTGCAGGAAAAGTCATAGAGGTAAGGAAATCAGGTGTTGTTTGACGTGCAGGACACTCAAATCCAAGATTGATAAAGTACTCCTTAGCGTGGGATGCAGGTCCGAAGTAAATCTGGCGACCCTCATAGAGAACTGTCACTTTGTCAAATAGTTCATAGGCGCTTTGAGGTGCTTGATACATGGATACAGCACAAGCCTGGCCAAATAGCTCTGATTGTAATCTCAAAGTTTTACAGAACTCAATAGCATTGGCTGAGTCTAGACCACGCGTAGAGCTTAAGTCGATTAGTATTCACTCTGTTTACTATAAGACCCTCGAAGATACCACTTACTTGTCCCAGCACTGAAATGGCGCATTTGACAAAGTCGCCTCGGCAATAGTGACACGCTTACGCTCTCCTCCTGAAACACCTCTGGTGTATTGGTCCCCGACCTTTGTATTGATAGTATGGCTAATGCCATACATAGCCATGACGACGCCTCGAAGGTGCTCGCAATACCTATGGAACGTGCTATTAGCATTGTCGGTGGTGTAAATTAGTTCAAGACTAAAACAACATACCGGTTACGAGTAACACCCAGTGGTAGCTCCCTGTGGCAGCGCGCATGTGCGGCAAAGGTTAACGTTTCACCAACTGTCAACTGTGGAAAGTGTATGTCTACCTCGGCAGTGTAGATGGCATCTCCTCGATGTGTAGTATGCATTTCCTTGGCTGGTATACCCTGGTAGTTGAAATATGAGTCCTCGTTGACGTATATGCCATTTGTTTCTCCTGAAATCGTTTTAAGAAATGTTGAGCAGCCTGAGCCGGGCGGGCCTAATACAGCGCACATTTCTCCAGGACGAATGATGCCATTAAACTGACGCAGAATGTTGATCTTCTTCTGACCTGCTGTCTTGAAGAAGAAACGTCGAACCATGCCTGGCAGTGCCAACCAGATATTCCCAACGTCTTTCTGGAAGTCGGTAGGTGCCCCGTATCCAAATACATTGAGGTTATGGAAACATAGCCCGACCTGCCGGAACCTCTGGCCACGTTCATCGGCGGCTTGTGCTACATTCATGGCCCATAATCGTGCACTGAACTTCTCTCCGTGTGGATTCAGGGGGGAATCTGGGTCGTCGCTTCCAAAGAGGGCTTTGCTCTCAGCGCCATCTAGACTAACACCGGTGTTGCTCTTGAGTTCACATGCTAGCTCCTGCACAAGAGAATGTCGAGTACGTATTGACTCTGTATTATCTGACTTGCCATCTCTGGCTACTTCGTCTAACATCTCGTAGAGTTATGTAGGGGATTTCCAAGCTAGCCTTTTATCATAGGCGGACGGGAAGTGTTCATAGAGAATATAGAAGATAGAAAGGTAAATAAGGAAGTGAGAAATAAATAATGAGAGCGTCCACGAAACGTTGACCCTACATCATCTAACATTCCTGGTTATTAGGATTATAGGAAATATATATGAGCTAGTGAAGTCGAGTATTGTCTAGGTATAAGTTTATCTCCTGCCAGCGGACTCGAACTCGGACTCGGTGGCGGACTCGGCAAATTCAGAGACAGAAGTCGGCTGAGATGCGACGCGACCATCTGAGGTCCTGTCTTCCAAGTCTCCTTTCACTTTACTAGGTGACGATAGAACAATCGAAGCGTCGATCAAGCGGTAGTGACAAGGAACAGTTATGAGCGATCCCGAGCCTCGGCGTAGAAGGCCGCCCCTGTAAGTTTAAGTGCTCCCTCCCCGGCGCTTTGCGCTGAGCAGAGCTTGGATACAGGTCGTGTACTCTCTGTAGGAGTCGTAAGATCCGCTACGATCGAGGTGCTCCCTGCAGAAATTGCCTGCGCTCTAGAAACGGGATCTGTATCTATGAGAATCGGTCTTCTCAGCCCCCGCTACCCCATCTTAGTCAAGTTGAAGAGTCTGAAAAGAACCACTATTCAACTCCTGTTTCTCATAGAAGCACGGCATCAACAGTCTTGGGCGGCCTTTCAAATGCTTCGGAACCAGGTCCAACAAGTGCTTCAATTGCTACCAATCCACAATCTTCTCGGGATGTCGAGTCCCTAAAGAGTAGAATTGAACATCTTGAGAAAGAGCTATCAAGCGCGACTCAGAGGTTGAATCAATCCCCTCTTCAGACTTCAGATTTTCCTGCAGATACAACAACACGACGCTATGAAGAGGCTTTTTCCATCTATGAAACTCGTATGTATGGCCAAAGTCACTGGTTCAATGGAGTCGAACTGGTAAGCCTGTACCATATCCGGTTATCTTAAAGCTTCAAGTGACGTTACCATTAGTTTCGAGATCTTCTCAAGGGAATTGAACCATATTTACTAGAAGAATCATCAAAAGCCTTTTTCGGTATGCAAAGATGCAAATCCCTAGGGAAGATCATTAAGTCACAACGGACTCCTGCGTGGCCCTTACTATCGAAGATTGACTTACCCCCAAAAGATGTCGCTGACGAGCTAGTCGCCTGCTATCTTCGAACGACTGAATCTATATATCGAATTCTACATATACCGTCATTTAGAAGGGACTATGATTCTATCTGGGAGCCTGATTCCCGGCAAGATGCATCATTTATGATCCAACTCAAACTGGTGCTCGCTCTGGGGGCGATCACATATGATGAACATTTCTCCTTACGTACATCAGCCGTTCATTGGATATACGAGGCCCAAAATTGGGTTTCAAAACCGGAGTTCAAGTCCCGGCTGAATATCCAATCTCTACAAATTCATATCTTACTTTTACTTGCTCGAGAAGCAGTAAATGTAGGGGGAGAATTGATCTGGATTACAGTGGGTGCGCTTTTCAGAACGGCAGTATACATGGGGTACCACAGAGATCCGGTGCATTTATCCAAGACAACATTCGCTGCTGAAATGCATCGGAGGCTGTGGAACACAATTTTGGAGATATCTCTGCAATCAAGTTTAATCTCTGGAGGACCTCCTTTTGTTTCTCTCAGTGGCTTTGATACCGCGCCGCCGCAGAATTTGAATGATGACCAGTTAGCTGCCAATGATGCGGTGCCAGAGGCAGAAAATCGCTTCACTCCGATGTCAATTGCAATAGCTCTACGAAAGACATTCCCATCCCGTCTTGCGATTGCAAAGTACCTTAATGACTTGGGGCCCAATGGTTCATATGAGGAGACGCTTAGACTTGATGCTAGCCTAAAGGAGTCATATAAAACCTTGCGTCAAACCATTCAGGCGTATAAGTCAGGTCCTGGACCTTCACCATCCGCATTTGAAATTCGTGTAACTGACCTTCTCATGAACCACTGCCTTTTGGCTCTCCATACTCCATTCCTCAGCTTGGCATTACCAACAACTTATGCATTTTCTAAGAAAGCAGTTATCGAGGCATCTCTCAAAATCTGGTGTGCAGTTCATCCATCATCTATAAACGCCATTCAGTCCAGTGTCATCATCTCATCTGAGCGAGATGATCTGGCACGATTTGCAATTTGTAGCTCTGGATTGTTTCGTACTGTTGCATATCAGGCTAGCTTGCTCATAGCGGTGGAGTGCAAAACTCAAATTCAAGAAGAAGAAAGCGCGGGGCCAGTACCTCTTAAACCTGACTTAGTCTCTTTATTGGAGGATACAAAATCATGGTGCTGGAAGTGTATTGAGGCTGGAGAAACTAATATTAAGTGCTACTTGCTTACAAGTATACTTGTGGCACGGATAAAGGGGCTTATGCAAGGTATTGAAAACGACGAGTTCCCGGACTTGCTACTTAAGGCCGCCGAAGAAGCTGAGGAAAGATGCTTATCCTCATTGAAAGAGAGGGCTGCCGACGGCCAGATAGATGGCACCATAGATGGGGTTGACGAAGCATCTTTAAACATACCACCTGAGCTACTGGAAGACTGGGATTCTGTAGTAAGTAGAGCACTATCTACCACACAATTTGAGCATGGTTTATAAGTTTCATCAGACAACAGACACTCTTTTCGATTTAGGAAACGGTGAGCCAATGAGTTGGCTATTTAATAACGGGGCTACACATGAGCTGTATTAATCGATGTTAAATTTCGGCAAAGTCTGGAATTAGAGCGGAAGGGGAAGACGTTCTGGAAATCAATTTTATGGAGGTGTTATAGGGTGCTTGATCAATACAAAGACTAGTGACAATTGGAAGTTTATAATACTGGCCAATATGGAGCGATAATTGAGACTGAGTCTTTGATACTCATACACTAAACTATTATCGACATTGGATGACAGGGTCCAAATATTGTCACGAATAACCTTCGATCTAGTATACACATTTAAACTACCCTACAACGATAATACCACCAACCTTACATCATAGTGGCTGTAAAAGCTGGCTACCTCCTCATAATGCTTGGATACTGATTACTAGTACAATGATGTTGGATGAAGATTGGATACGGAAAAGCCGGACCTATCATCTTCTATTCTGGGCTGAGATCCTTGCATCGGGGGCGTTTCAACATAGGTCATAAATTCGTATACTGTAAACAGTAACTAACTAAACTAACGGACGAAAGATTAAATGCAATCTATCTCATACACTTTGTGTAGAGCTCAATTTGACGATGCCCACATACAGACTTCCACCCTAACTGCAGGTAAGACCAGCTTAGAAATTTCGACTATATTGGGATTAGGGACCGGTCCCTCAAAGTATCCCTTCGCAGCTGCCTCCACTTGAGGCCACTCTCGGATGTCCGAAAGGTACCAGGTAGACTTCTAAATATCTTTCTTACTGAACCCTGCTGTTCGGAGCACATTCTCGTAGTTAGCAAGACAAATCTGAGTTTGTGCGGCCGCTGACTGCTCAGGCTGGTATGAATAGGCTTCGTACGCCTTCTTGTGGTTATAAATTGGAATAGCTGCTGCCCCAGAAAGAATCAGTTGACTCTTCGTCAGATCGCCACTAAGACTTGCGTCCCCAATAAATTTCTCGTAGTGGACGGCAAACGTAGCCTCAATCTTGACACTTGTACCTTCATGTTGAAATTTATTCGCCGCGACTGGCACAACCACCGGCATATTCGTAGTGTATTGCTTAGAAAGGAACTCGAGACATTCATCCAAGAACCGCATGTTTCTAAGGTAGAGAGAAATCTTCAAGATATTGTCAGAAGAGCCACCAGATTCGGTTATGTTCGTGTTGACCATATTGATACATGCAGCCAACTCTGAAGATATCCCATGAGGAGCAATTTCTTTGGCTATGCCATTGAGTACAACAAGTCGTGTTTTCTTGTCTGCAATGGTAGCACTAGGAAATAAGCCCTTTGCAGGTGGTAAACTTATCTCTTGATCTGATTCAGTGGCAGCCCAAGCTTCAATCCCCACTCGCGCTTCGGGGCGAGTGCATGAGTGCACCTCAAGTAGCGTGCTGGTAGGAAGGAGATTGCCAAATACTTTCTCAAATCCAGGTTGGCTTGCCCATACTTCACGGACATCAGTCATGAAGCGTCGATTCTTCACAATCTGAGCGTTGCATCCTAATGTGTTTAGGATGTCGGTCATATTTGCAATACAATCCTTTGATTGTTGCACAATTGAAGAACTAATGGTGCCGTTTCGCTCAGGGGTGATCACAGTCCGAGGAAGATGAGTTGAGAACCTGGCTTCAATCTGAAAGCAGCCGTGAAAGCAAGGCCCTCAGGGCTGTTGATAGGCCAGATTGCTTCCATATTGTTGACACTGTTCAATAGACTTGAGGAGGTATTTTGGTTTGGGCTGATTGTATCTGTTAAATTGAATTCATAGTCTGAGAGAGGATTTTGTGAGGTTTATATTTCTGGGCGTCGCGATTATTGACATCAAACTCGCGTTCAGGAATGATTCCGCTGGATGAGAAATCTGAGCCTTGAAGGCCGGAGTCCAGAACGAAGTGGTATTACCCATTATCAGGGCATTAGTTTCTCTCAGCTCAGATATTCTCTGATTTTGTACGTCTTCTCGGCTTTCGGCTTTAGCATGGATAAACTACCTGTTTTAACAAGTAACATTGGTGCTAATTAGCACCGCCGAGCAACGAAGACTCGGTTGTTCGGGCACGGGCTTATTAGTAAGACTCGATATCATTTTGTAAGCGATCTGCTCTAGGCTTATAGTTGCAATTTTAGCCACAATACCGCATCTTCAACTTCGGATGCTTAGAGAGCTATCGTTTTTATGGATATAACCAAAGGGAGATAGTCATTTTGACTAGCATCAACTTAGTTAAATAAGGAAACCCCCTCTGACGGTGATGACAGATGCAGCCTATCATGTAAGCAGCCACGACAGTTAGTTAACTTATTAATCCACTACATTAACCACTGAAGCCCTTCCGGAGCGCACCTAATCCCCGCTCGCTGCCTACCGTAACCCATAATTACGGGGCATGTTCACCGCATCTGCCTAACTCAGGGGCCTAAGTTTGACTAGTCTCGTTAGATCAAGAGTATGGCGTGCCGGGGCCGCACTAATACTGTAAAATCGCATCTACGAAGCTTATTCTTGTGATCTCGCATCAACAGCAGATCCTTTAGAAGATATCGACAACCTTGCGCCGAACTGCCAGATTCGAACAAAATGTCGAATCCCAATCCATCAGCAGACGGCTCGTCTCGTTTGTTCAACGCCATCGTGCATTCAGACATTGGTGCCATCAAGGACGTTCTTTCAAGCGGAGTAGATGTAGAATCAAGAGATGCCTTTGGTCGAACAGCTTTACAATTAGCTATTTTGTCGGCTTCTGTAGAGGTTGTTAAGTGTCTCCTAGATCATGGCGCCGCTGTAGATTCATGGACAAAGCAAGGAGAGGCCACTCTACATCTAGTGGCATCTAGAGGAGATGTTGCGATCTTACATCTGGTCATGCGTGCGCACTTAGACAGCCAACAGACCGGCGGAGATGGGAAGCAGAGCTTCAATGTCGACTGCCTGGATAAGAAAAGAGGATTTACTCCACTTCATATTGCTACTGGATTTGGTGAATAACACGCGCATAGGGGACCAATACGTACTGACAGAAGATACAGCACACGTGGACTTTGTAGGGGCTTTGCTTCACGACTATGGGGCAAATTGCAATATACCTATCAAAACTAACCCTCGTTCTCCAATGAGCGGTATTGGCACACTATATCTCGCTCTTCAACATCCGCGTGACAGCTGTCGAGCACTAATAAAACTTCTTTTCCAACATGGAGCGAGTTTAATAGATAAGGAAACAGGAAAAGCTTCACTCTTAATAATAAGAGTGATATTATTACGTGAGCTAGATGTAATTGATATATTGCAAGAATTAGAATCTTCAGGTTTATCGCGCGTTATCTCAAAGACGTTATGGAAAACCTCAATGGTGTGCAACAGCCTCCTTACGCTGGCGATCCGGTCTGGTCTTGAAGATGTTGCGATGATGCTCCTTGAACTAGGAGCACCTTATCAAGTGACATTTGATTCCACTCTGGATTATGATATTGACTTTCACTTTCCAGGGAAGACACCATTAGAGATAGCACAGAATTGGTTCTGGCAACCTATACTGGTTGCCGCTGAATACGAAATGCCGAAGCTGGTAATCAAGTTAATTGACCTTGGAGCTGATATACATGTTTCTCTAGATGAAGAACAAGCTCGTGAAATGATTGGCCATTCTGGTTGTCGTACATTGCTAGATATTGTGTCGATTAAACTTGCAGAATTCCGTGCTTGGCACATTGAAGATGAGCACATTAGCCGTGAGAGCAAAGAAAAAGATGAAGAGGCCAAGCAACTCATAGGCAAGCAAAATGCAATAAATCAGCTGATCAAAGAATATGAAGAGGTCGAGACAAGGGTAACAAGCATGGGTGGTAAATTGACTGAGGGATTGGATTTGCAAGCGCCAGAAGAAGAAAGGCAAGACCGCAAAAGGCGACAATTCGTTTTTAACAGAACAAACGAGATCCCACTCGAGAGCTTAGATATCTCCGGTGCTGCAGACTCAGACACACGCAATTTACAGACACTGGAGCAAGGTTTTGCGGCCCTGTCAGTCATACCTATTACTCAGCGCGTCTCTACATGCTAACAAACTTTCAGTTCCACCGCTTGCAAAGAAAACGATACGCAGACGGTTAAAGCACTCACACTTGCTTCGTGGGGTACTGGTTCGAAGTTCCCTCCCATTGCTATAGCGGAGAAGCGGACCCAAAATCAGACTCCATACCTCACAGCAGTACTGCACTGTCATTATGACCTTGCCCGGACGATAGTGCTCATTGCCGCTGCACAGCATGCTAAATTCAGCCCACTGGATCATGTCGTTGGTCAAGATGTTCTAAGCTCTCTAGCTGATGACAAATACTCACCTGAGAGTCTGAAAGCTCTCTCAGGAACAGTCAAGTGCGCTGTATCCCCTAAGAATGTAGTTGTAGACTATAATGTTCTATTTGAGGTTGAAAAGAAACGCAACATGGAGATGTTCCAATTTATATTGGATGTGCAATCATCGTTCCCAGTTGAGCAAAACGACATTAACTGGAGTACTCGACATGCATGGCATCTTGTTGAGAGAGGTGACTGGCCTGATGCTTTAGATAAGTATATCAGAGCAACGGGTGCACCATTTAAACATGCTGCTATCCACGGAAAGCTTTCAGTTCGCAACCAATTAGATAAGGAGTTTCAGATGGCACCTACCCTGCACGCGGCGCGGTCGGGGAATCTGCATACGGTGAAATATTTTTTGGAACCAGAGAAGGCCCTGGATGCATACAAAGAGTTTGCATCAAAAAACGAATATGATTTACGTAAGGGGGATGTCGAGAAAGCAAAGCAGCAATTCTTAGACGCCGTTAGCACATGGCTAAATAAACGAAGTGCGTACATATTTCTCGAAGGAGTGAGCTAGTTACTGACAGTCGTGAAATGTTACAGGCAACCTGGCTCTTCATAGTTCCGTGGTCTCATGGAACAAGGAGCTCATCCAGTTCCTCGTATCGACTCGTCCGGACTTACTTAATATCAAATCGATAGATGGCTGGACACCACTTCTGGTGGCAGTAAGCATTAAGAGGTATGAATTTATCGAAATTCTGATCGATGGTGGAGCAGATATGTTGGCTACAGATAACCAACAACGGAACATGCTTCATCTACTCCTGGCTGGGCCTTGTGGGGCCGGTCTCGATGAAGCGGAGAAGACATGTGCGTTTATCCGATCATTAGATACCTCAATACGTACACAGCTGTTTCAACAACAGTGTACTGAAGTACCTGGTGGCACAACTCCTCTTGCCCGCTGGCTTTATTGTCTCAAGCAAATAGAATTTATAGCACCAGAACCCGATGAGCTATTCAAAACCGTGTTGGAATTTTCCGACACGTCTATTATGGAGGCCCTTGATGCAATAGGGAATACACCTCTTCATATCGTATGCTGTTTCCCATTATCCTTAGTGCTTCTTCGAGTAATCTAACGGTATTGAAACATAGGTTACAAAACATTCTCTTCATAAAATAGTTCTTCCCGTTGCCGAAAAAGCTCCCCAAGTGCTCTTCATTGAAGGCGCTGCAGGGAAAACTCCAATAGACCTAGTAAGAGAGGAGTACCTAAACGACATACTGAATGGAACTACATCTAGGTATGCGAGAGGGAAAGTAACGCACTTCTCACGCGCTGGTCAAATACTCCTTGTTCCGCCTTTTGCTTTTAGCCCCTCTTATCAACAACAGCAACTCCTCAGGGATGCATATGAAGCATGGGATGTTGTACGCGCTTTCGTTGACCAGGAGAAACCCAGTTATCCTCGGAGATTAGTGACGAAGGAGCAAAATGACAGCTTTTCTGAATCGTGAGTTCTCATTTCACATTACGGAGCTATCTCCTAACTATTGTGGCTAGATCAAAGAAGAAGAAGCCGAAACAGCCAAAAGGAAATGATTCCGACGAGATATCACTGGCAATATATAGACCAGGGAATTTGTACTAGAAGTAAGTGTGGCAGATGTATCTCTGCAACATTCTATTACAGTTTGGTCTACAGATTGTAAAACGAGATAAGATGCCCCTTTAGCAATGAATGTGCCGGTTTAATTAACATTATTGCCTATAAGTAATCCGATTATATAGACCGGGTACTCCGCTTTGAGTGAGACTTGAAGCGGTAGCTCTAGTAATTATATACAGATACTTGTTTAAATAATCCGGCACATACTTTTGGGATATGATATCTCTGTAGATTCGGTATTGCATTTTCCACCCTGGAGCTGGTTTTAGCCTCCTTAGACCGGTGAACGTAGTAATGGGCCCACAGGTCACCACTTAGGTGGAATGTTAGGTTTTGGATGCTCCTGCAGGACAAGTAACGCCAAGGAAACTAGGTCTTACACCAAGCACGTTAGTGATACTTGCGGTTAGAGAACCAGATGCTATTGCTAGCTCAGGCCATCTTCATGCTGATCCACGTCCCTTTCGGCCCGTTGCATCCGCCTTTTGGGCTGGAAAACAAGACTGGGAAATAGTCTCTATGCAGAACTACCGGGATAGACACATATCTCTCTATAGAGGCAGAACCTGGATCTTGCTATAATAAGAAAGAAGATATATAGGTTGGAAATGATATAGTTGCCTCATAGGTGGCGTTAGCACGGTAGCTGGAATTAGTTGGATCCCGCATATAATTGCTAAATTAATGATCACTAAATGCCGCAATGCTACAAGGCCCAGGGAATACGAGGTCACAGTAAGCAATATCGGTATTCCAGTAAAGGAGTGGGGTGGCGGTCAGCGATAATCCATTGAACGCTACTGTAAACAATACGAAACAAGGTGCTATCATAATCACCTTGAGTTAAGTATAAAGAGATGGCCACGATCTTCAATCTCAGAGTAGAGATCTCCTCTGCAGCTGTTGCGTGCTATCTCCAGGATGTGGTTTGCTTCGGCTTTGGCCCTTGCGGTCAGCGTAAGCCCTGCTCTTGCTCACCCGCAGGCGTCTTATGTGGTTCATGAAAAACGCGATACATTACCACACGCATGGGAATTCCAATCCCCAGCAGATCCATCGGCAACTGTTCTCGCCAAAATTGGGCTAGCACAGTCGAATCTGGATGACGGTCATGACCACCTCATTGCAGTATCAGATCCCCGTTCGCCCAAATACGGTCAACACTGGACGGCTGCCCAAATTGCCGAGTTTTTCCAGCCTTCTGCCGAAACAATTGAGTCTGTTCAGAAATGGTTGATTGATGCAGGTATTGATAGCAAGAGGATTAAATTATCCAAGGGGAAGCACTGGATCTCTTTCAGCGCCACAATTGAAGAGCTTCAAAATCTTCTTCAGACGGACTATGGAGTATATCGACATCAATCGGGTCGAGCTTACATTGGGAGCGAATCCTATCGAGTCCCTGCCTCACTGAAACACCACATTGATTTCATTACTCCTACCGTTCAGTTTGATGCCGCCATCAAAGTTACAGCCAATGCCAAACGAGATACTGCTGTCGAAAGCATCTCGACTGGCCCCAGAGTCAATGGACTTATGCACCCAGACTTGGTTACCAATGACAATCTCAGTAACTGTGGTGATCAAATTACTCCTGACTGCCTTAGGGCAATGTGAGTGCTCGTCAATATCAGCCTAACTCCTCAGCAACGCTAATATGTTTGACAGGTACGAAATTCCAAAGGGGCAATTCAATGACTCGCAGAACTCTTATGGCGTAGTGGAATTTGCACCGCAGGCTTACAGTCAAGCAGATCTAGATCTCTTCTTCAACACGTACACGGAGGTGCCGGCTGGTACTAGTCCCGTATATTTGCCAATTGATGGCGGATATCTAGCGACTGGGGATGACAGTTCGACCCTCGGAGAATCTAATCTCGACCTTGAATTTGCCATGAGTCTCGTGTACCCCCAACCCGTCCTGTTATATCAAACTGGTGATGATGTGCTATTTCAGCCAGCGACAAATAACAACTTCCTGGATGCGGTTGATGGGTCTTATTGCACGTACGATGGCGGAGATAATCCGGACTGGGATGCAATCTACCCACATAACTTTTCAGCTACCGGATATCAGGGCCAGCCAGACTGTGGTATTTATAAGCCCGCGAGTGTCATGTAAGTGGAGTTCGCCCCATAAAATCAGAGCAGGCCTGTTCCAGCTAATGGAAGCATTTAGATCCGTATCATACGGTATGAACGAAGCTAGCCATCCCCCAGCGTACTTCAGAAGACAATGCTATGAGTATATGAAGCTTGGTCTCATGGGTGTCACGTTAGTATTACTCTTTCCTATTATCTTTTCCATTTTCAATCCCAATTCTTGTGACAGATATATCTCGAGGTCGTATACTAATACTGCGTAGCCTATTGTTCTCCTCAGGCGATAGTGGTGTTGCAGGACTTCGATCCCAATGCTTGAATCCTGATGGATCATATACACCTGTTAGCTCTGATTTTGGGATTTTCAATCCCATGTTTCCCGGGACTTGCCCTTATATCACCTCTGTTGGAGGCACTGGACTTGATTCAAACGTACCCGTCAATACTCCTGAATCAGCAGCACCATTCTCCAGCGGCGGCTTTAGCAATCTCTTCTCTATCCCAGATTATCAGAAGGAAGCAATTGCGCACTATTATGCTGAACATGCCCCACCATACAACAGCTCCGTATATAATAATACTCAGCTTGTCCGTGGTTTCCCTGATGTTTCAGCTAACGGTGTTAATTTTTCCGTTTCGATCAACGGCACGTTCTTTTCTATTGCTGGTACCAGTGCATCATCTCCTGTATTTGGTGCTGTTGTGGCACTATTGAATGGAGTACGCCTGCGCCTCGGAAAGAGTCCAATTGGATTCATTAATCCAGTGCTGTATCAACATCCGGAGGTCTTGAATGATATCACGAGTGGGCACAATGGTGGCTGTGGTACTGATGGGTTTGCCGCAGTAGAGGGCTGGGATCCAGTGACTGGACTAGGCACTCCAAATTATCCTATGATGGAGGCGTTATTTGCAAGCCTACCATAGTTTCGTTATTAATAGAAATGTAGTTTATGATGTCAGGATAATGATATGTAACAAGCGTAACATAGGAAGCAGTATTTACGTTAACAGACCTTCTGTCGTGATTCATAGGTATTCGATCCTGCTCAATGGTACTGGCATTCCATTTTTTCAAACGGGTGTCTGTTTAACTCCACTATGTAAAGAAACATAAAGCTTTCAATTTAACTATTACCCCTACTACTTTACTTCTTAGTTCTTATCTTATATGACCAGCTTACATTGTTTCTTCTCCAACGACTCTCGTGACTTCAACGCCATCCTATAGCGCAATATATTAGCAATAACCTCCTTGGAGTAACCCTAGATGCTCTCTGAAAGAATGAAGAGTGACAATAGAAATAGCAGACTTACTTTACCAGGACCAAACTCAAACTCTGTGGTTGATGTCTCATACACTATGTTAGGATTCCCAAGGACACGCTTGGAATCAGCCGCGGAATCGTTTATCAATTGCGTGTCACCATCTTTGCTCAAAGCGAGCTTTCTCTTCTCCACCATTTCCTTCTTCTGCGCCGGACTTGCTCTCACCCATTCCAGATACTGTGGAGCGCCGGGGAAAATGACATTGTCGGCCACAAGAACTGATACACCAGGTTTCAAGATGTTAAGTTCCTCAATTAACCACAAATCAGGAAGGTAGAGTTCCTGCCAATGATCAATGAATAATAGCTCGATCTGAGATATTTTCTTCTCAGAGCGGACCAGTTTGATGAGGGTCTCGTTGCAAGGTCCGATGATGAAGGACACGAAATCTCGTAAACCAGCCAAGTCAACAAGTACGCTCGCAACAGCAACCATTTCCGGGTTTATCTCTAGACTTAGATACTGCTTTCCACCATTGGAACGGAGGGTATCACCGAATAAGATGGCAGAATATCCCACGTACCCGCCTAGTTCGATCATTGTGGAAGGCTTTTGTTTTGCTATCAGGTCGGATATAAACTTGCCCTTGCGAGGACCGATATTCATTAACATATTATGGTTCTGGTTGTATTCATCTATTGCAGCCAGAACATTACTAGGATTCCCTTTAAGCTCATTTAGATCAGGTCTAGAGAAGATATAGTGAAGAAGGTCGGTCTCGCGGCCGTCCTAATCTTCCATTAGCATCGTGCTCGGTCTAGGTAAGGTAAAGAATGATTTACTAAAGCCCAGCGGGTGGGTGGTGGAGCATGAACCCGTTTTGTAGACATTTGGTGTTCAGTTATTCCAGAAATATATTGAATAGCTTTGGTTTTGTGAGTAATGATGGTGCACCTAGTATTGAAAGAATGAATAAATCTAGATGAAAAAATCGCTGTTGGTTTCAGTACTGGGCGTAGAGGAACAAGTATGAGCATACCAGTTACTGTTACTAGCGTCAATAACTAGGCTTGGAAGCATAGAGACTTAGCTGAAGTGAGAACATGAAATGGAATGAGCTTTTATATAGGTGTTCCGTGATAGTTGCCTTCGGATATAAAGTTTCCGCATTCGGAAATCATGGTTTGATGTGGAATTATGTTAAGGATTGATCAACACCAGCTTTCATGATTCAGCACCTGAAATCTCGGTAAGCTATCTATAATACATCACATATTCCATTGAACTCGAGCTTTACGCTATTACTCAGAGACTTGGGATCCGCGGTGTCGTATTTCGGATTCAGGAGATACGGAGATAAGCTTCCCGAAGGGGTAAGATACAGACCACATTCACGTAATTACTAAACTACTAGACCACCTAACTTGATATGCAAGAGACCATTCGAACTGGCATTCGAACTAAATAAGTTCACCGTTTCACACCGATAAACCCGAAAATATTCGCTCATGTTGCTCTAGCCTATGGCCATATGTGTCCGGCCCCGATGCGGAGATAAGTGGATTCCAAATCTTTCAATAAACCAAAATAATGGAATTGGTTATGTACACAGAAATATTCTAGAGCTCCAAAGAATCCCTATTCTTTCATTTATCGATTATCTATATAATTGCAAGACCTTCACATAGCCCTTCTAATATCACCATGGCACCCCAAGCTCCTGGGTCTGGTGGTAGCTCTATTCCCTCCTTTGTTCCAACGTATGTCGCCCTCCCTAGCATGGGTTTCGCCGTTCTTGTGCTCTCTGCTCCCTTTCTAGCTGCTTTAAGTGCTTCTTTTAGATTGCCAGTTCTCTTTAGTGCATCCGTAGCTGGAATTATAACATCCATAATCGTACGATGTCCAACTCGAGCCATGGTGTAACCTTCCAAGGTCTTACAGGCCGCTGCTGGAGCTTCAGTGACGGACTCGGTTTGTCCAAGTTCGACGATGAAAGCGTTGAAGAAGAGAGACAGAATGGCACCTAAAGTTCCGCCCATCTTTGTTTCGGTAATCTCTGCAATGGCAGACAAGACATCCGAAATGGAGCCAGAATTAGCTAGGCCATTATCTAGTTCTCTAAGGAGTTCTATCACGATTAGTTAGATAGGATATTTCTACAGTGGAATCCATAGTATTACCTAGAGCTCCAGATTTAAAAGTTTCTCCACAGTCACCATCTCCCATAATGGTATCCCACCGTGTGAGGTCGGGCTCTACATCAACTACACGGTTGCAAGCCCTCCGTAAGGCTCTATCCAGCATTTCAGGATCAACTATAAATAGTGAGAAATTGCAAAGCCTCCGGGAAGGACTTCTTACCTTTCGGCCCTTTAGATTGAATTATTTCTTTCTGACTTGAAAGTTGAGATGCAACTATTCGTGCATGTCTAGCGTCTCTGTGGGTCTGGCTTCCAGCTACAGCCTCCCATAAAGTGTCCGTCTTCGCATCGAGGAATTCAAGGAGCCTAGGAACGGACATTTTACATGCCTTAGCCGCTTTAGTTAAATTACAGATTGTCAAAGCAAAGGCCGGTGCATTTAATGACGTCTCGAACATGCCAGAATACACTCTAACCGGCGTGATATGGGAGGGCAATTGATCCAGGAATTCGGCTGTTAGGGCGCCCATTTCTAACACAGACATGCCGCCAAAATTGTTTATTAATAGTGCGACTTCATCTTCTGTATCGAAAGTCACGTATCCTCTTTGAGGGTCAGATTCGTCTGTCATGTATTTTACAAGCAATCGAACGAGCTCCTCTGGCGATGGTTGTGGTGAGATCTTCATATGGCCCTGTTCATCATCAGTAAACTGGCCCGGGTATGCAGCAGGATTGTGATTCTTTTCTTACTGGCTCGTTATGCGGACCTGTACCTATCTCAATGACTGTTGAATCTAACTGGAAATGCTCGGTGCGTCCGGGGACATGGCAGTGGTCAAGAGTCGCGGCAATACTTGCCAATTGGTCTTTCAATGCATTTCCCAAGTCTAATACCTCCTCAAACGACAGTCCGGCTTCAGCTGCAGCACCTAAAACCTTGCAAACTAACTATAATCAGTACTTATCAAAGAATTATCGAGTAATATTACACACCTAGAATCTGCCCTGGAAGACCACGTCTTCCAACGAGTCCATTTCCCTTCCCCACACTCACATCATCTCCGCAGGTAAGGACTGCAACTTTCCCTTTTTGAAACCCAGTAGCATTAGCTTTCTCACAAGCCATGCCAAAGTGCAAGCAATCTCCCGTATAATTCGTAATCACCAAAACTGTGCCTGCATCCGACGGAGCACTTTTGATCGCGGATAATACCTGTCGTGCGCTTGGGCTTGCGAATATATCCCCAGACGCAGCCGCTGCCAGCATATTATTTCCCACATAACCACACCAAGCGGGCTCATGGCCTCCTCCTCCACCAGATATTATAGAGACTTTATTTGAAGAATGATTGGTATTAAACACGACTCTATCATTAGGTATGAGAGCGAGGGAAGAGTTGTAGCTTATGAGACCTTGAAGTGATTTGGTGACAAGGCCATCAGCGTTTGGGAATAAATGTTTGGAAGACATAATGAGCGAGAGTACTGATAGTAGAGCACTTCAAGCAGTGAGAAACACAGTAGTCAATCCCATTGACCTCCCCCTTATAGCCCACTTCTTCGTTCCAGCCGTGAGCCTAGAACCCGAAACCGGATCTGCAGAATCGGCGGCTGAGCGAAGCTGTCGGAAAATCTCCGTATTGCTACATTTAAAGATGGCGGAGGCGCGTGAATGAATACGTAGCATCCAACCTAGTTAAGCTTTCTGTCAAACAACTCCTCTACACTCTTTCATCGTTTTTATTCACCCAGTTCTCGAAATGACAACCCAAAGAAAGTGGACTGTGGCAGTCGGCTGCGACAATAACGGCCTCGACTACAAAAACGCTTTAAAAGCAATCCTGGAAGCCGACCCACGAGTCAAGGAGGTTATAGACTTCGGTGTACACGAAAGCGATAATTCTACAGCATATCCACACATTGCAGTGGACGCAGCGACAGCAATCAAGGATGGAAAGGCTGATCGGGGTCTTCTAGTCTGCGGCACTGGGTTAGGTGTCGCGATCACCGCAAACAAAGTGCCGGGTATACGTGCTGTCACGGCTCATGATAGCTACTCAGTAGAAAGAGGCGTACTAAGCAATAATGCGCAAATACTCTGCTTCGGACAAAAGGTTGTAGGACTTGAACTTGCGAAGAAGTTGGTGGTGGAATGGTTGGGTTACGAGTTCGACGAGAAGTCAGCATCGGCGGCGAAGGTTCAGGCAATATGTGACTATGAGGGAGTAAAGGCGTAGGCGAAACAACAACTTGGTTATTAAACTCCTAGCATATAGAAACTTGTTATTTAATTATAATATGAATATATTTTTGATGGATATTGACTAGCCTCTTTGCCTTGAAGCCTGAGCGCTCGAAGACAGTACGACTCGCTCAACATCAACTCCTTGCTCACGATTCCCACCCAAGAGCAAACATGCATCGGGGAACCCTACCTCGGCTCCATGCACAGCTAGAAGCTTGAACCTGCTATATTGCAAAGATCAGCTGAAGTACCTTAGTTCAAGCCCACTCGGAGCCTCTGCGAATGCACTGCTCCAATGTCGGCATCTCCACATCATTCGCGGGTTTCCACCGAGTAACGTAGCTGATCCCTTCCGCCACTCCATGCTGGCAGTCTGAAGAGCCCAATCACGGCAAGTAATGCTTCTGAACTTTCCCAAGTTAGTGTAGAGACAGCTTCTTATGCAGGAGACCTTGCTCGGAGTGGGTCTGATACTACTGCACAAGCACAAAAGATAACGATACGTATGGTGTCTGCCTTTGCTGGAATCTGTCCTCGTGCGTTAGCCAATCATTTAAATTAGTGGCTAGCTATATAATAATCTAGCTCATAAAGGACGTAAAACTTTTATATACATTCATTATTCTCATGACAAAAGTATGGGGAACGAATCAAGTGAAGTCGGGAATTCGTTCCAAGTCTCCAGATATTTAGGCTCAAATGTCTCAAAGGAGCCCGATAGTGCTTGAAGTAGGTCTTCGTTCTCTATTACTGCTATTCCATTGGCTGTATTGTTCGCTTGCGCAGGTATTCTATTTTCCCTCGACCAGAGCTTCGTTAACATCTTCTTCAGCCCACTTGTGATGTGATATATGGGATGTTTATCAGATGCTTTCACTCCCGAAACAATATCTATAACATTTTGTACAAGTGTTAATATCTGGCGTCGATCAATACTAAGTACTGAGTTCCACTTCCATGCGGTCTTGAGGAGGAAGATAGCCGACACAGCTATCATCGTGTGGGTAAACAAAGGGACTCCAACCAGCGCCGCACGGATGTCTGGTTCGTGGAGGACCATGTTCAGAGTTGCTATAGCTGAGGATACTGCAATATTCGCTGATTCTCGGCGGTCTGTGGACAGGCTTATGTCAGACGTGATCGCTCGGAGAGCAAGGGAGTTCAGCTGAAATCTGGCGAAATAGTAATGCAATATGATGCTCTTGGAGGGATAAGCTCCGACGTACATATTATCTTCTGAAGAAGAGGTAAGTCTATTACACCAATACTTACACGGATGTTAACGTACCTGATTTAGGTTCCCATTTCATCCTCCAGGTCTCGATCTCCAGATTAAGTCCTCGCAGAGCATGCAAGTCTGGTTCCTCTAATGGCTCTTCTAGATCAGACCCAAATCTATGATAAGCTTTCGTGAGACTTAGAAAGAGTGTAACCTGAGCAATAAGTCTAACATCTCCGAGCCTAGCAGACGGGTGGCGAAGAAATGCCTCATAGTTCATGATCCCTTCACTCTCACATGTGAGAGGAGGCCGGTTATATCCAATACTGAAGTGGTGGTCGCAAATATACAAAAGATACCAAAGTTGGGTACGCTCAAATTGATTAGGTTTCCCATGATACAGTTTCCGCAGACTATGGTGTAAGCCCATCTCCGTTGCTATTCTTACGGCATGGCTAGATAGCATCCAGTTCAAATCTGGCAGCCAGAATGCTCCTATTATAAGACCCCTGATATCATCTAAGGTATGACAACGATCAAAGGTTGAATTGGATAATGCTGAGATAAATGCAGAATAACAAATGTCGAAAACATCACTCTTGCCAGGGATATGCAAGGCTGCTACCGTTAGGATAACGGTTAAAAGTAAGCATGACGATGGCCGGACGGATGCCAGATCAGAATGGACAAGAGCAATGCCACCGCATAAATAATGATTCACCTTCCGGTTGAAAAATGTGAAAAGATACTCGGCCTCCTTTAGTGACAGAATTCCGCGAGAAATGAGATCATCTCCCAGCGGGTCTGCTGTGGTTGGAGCTGAGTGCTCAGACTGGGTGTCCGGCGGCTTTGTGACCTCAAAGAAATTATTTATCGGGGATGAGGCTAATTCCGGCTCAATCTCTGGTTCTGGAGAGGTTTCTAGTGTTACAGATAATGCAGTCGTTTCAGGATACGGATATGTTGAAATGATAGGGTCCAAGGGAGGAGATAACTGCGAGACAGATGAGCCATAG
Source organism: Xylogone sp. PMI_703 (assembly GCA_021399445.1). Taxonomy (NCBI): domain Eukaryota; kingdom Fungi; phylum Ascomycota; class Leotiomycetes; genus Xylogone; species Xylogone sp. PMI_703. The sequence continues at coordinate 6,523,421 of JAJTUQ010000003.1, forward strand.
TTGGACAGGTGTTGGAACCCATTATGACGCAGCAGCTCGTCAACTGCTGCTTGAAGCTGCGCAGTTTTTGCCGTTGCGGTTCTTTTCCAACTGTACTGCACATCAGTATGCAAACCTGGTGGAGAAATTCAGGAGGAATGCCAACCTCAGATCATCCTCGAAGAATCTTTGAAAAGGATTATTACTGGCACATTTATAGTTATGTTTTCGACATCTTGCGCATGCAAAATCTCCAGGTTTCTTGTCACACTTGACTTTGTGTTTTTTACATTCAACACCTAGAACACAACTATCAGTCAAGTAGTTCCAGCTTGCTTGCAAGGATGGGGGTATAACATACAGGCTCTATTCTTCGTGATTCTAGCAGCGTCATCCATCGTTACTAACTTTCACTTGGAAGATCTAGAGAGAATATCGAATTTGCCCACTTGGAAATATCTAGGGAGAGCTCAAGTCACTCTGTCCATGATGCCGTAGCGGGGGATTTGCAAGGGTGGGTAACTACGGCTAAATAAGGCACCAACCCTGCCCGAAGTCGCGGAGTCTGGATTTCTGGAATCTGATTGACTCCAGCCACTTTCCCCAGCTCCGGATTGACCGTTCTGGGCAATGCGGGATGTTGACGCCTGAGGACGACACATCTACATCAGTTCTCGAAATCCATCTCATGGTCCTTGGTATCAGGAACAATAAGTACTCTCGAATCATAGCAAGTAAAGTAATCTCAAGAAGACAAAAGAAGGTAGTCTACCAAGTTCCTTTTATGTGTGAAGTTTTCTTCATGTTCCCGTGCTGCAATCAATGCATTCGCTATTGCTCCAGGTGTTTCGCTACGAATATTATATTCAACCCTTAGAAAAGTAATGAATTCTCCCATACACCACCTCGAAAAATTAGGTACCATTCTAGCCGTATGTTGCACTCACAAGTACCTGTCGTATTATAAATAGCATATGCATACATTACTCCTAATATCTAAGCTCTTAGACAGTATTGAATATACCCTCCACAGTCTTAAATTATCAAAGCATCGGAGAGTATGGATCCGTTTGCCCCCACAATAGCTTGTACAGTATTATGACGAGAAGCTCCTCAGCTCAGCTCGCAACATGCCCGAGGTCCAAAAAGGAGCGGACACCAGAAGAATATTAGAGAGGGAGAGTAGTTCACGAGATCACTGCTAGGTAAGAGGTGCGGAGCTCGGTTTAGTTGACGTTGGTGAGTAACAAGGAGCTGTGCTGTAGAAAGCTTAAGCCCATGATTGGCCCCATTAGAGGTGCCGATGAGCCAGACCTTTTCCAATTAGTCCACCCTTTTCATAGTATACTGGGAAGCGACTCTCGATCTTAGGCGAGCGATCAACGGGTAACGTAGTAAAATTCGTAAGCTGCCTTCGAGCATGAAAGGTCTAAGTGAGATTCATGAAATTGCTCTCATGGTTGTCCCGGCGAGCTGATGATATTGGACAGGGGCGGATTACCTGGTATCCCCCTTGTCAGGGAAAGTAGAGCGGTTTCTTTGCGAGACCGAATGGTGGGGTGGAGCTTGAACCACTCTGTGTGAAACTATGAGCTGAGTTTGCCAATGTCTCTGTGATGCGATGGTCATTTATGACAGAAGATTGATAATAATCGAGACAGTATTGTGTCTTGGCGACAAATAAATACAATTTTGAGTCAATGCCCGGTATGTGAGGTCTCCAAGCTGGCATGTACAATGGATTACGAGTCCCATTCCTACCACTGTTCCCCCTACGGATGACCATTACTCCGGAAAAGAACCAAAGCTGGTTCTCTCAAACTGCCATAACGTTCCTTCATGGTTCATCCATATCCGTCTATTCTCTCTCGTACGGATGCAGGCACGTCCATTGCAACTATCCTGCAGATAGCAAACACGCCAAGCATGCGCCACATCATGAAAGCCACTTCCAGTACGGTATTCTGCGAACATGTGGCGCATTTAGCAGCTCACTAGCCAGGGCGCCCGTGATGCGGAAGTCCCTTCGATTTCCCGTGGAAGCAGCCGTTCAGATCTCGTCCTTCTGCTCGGATTACCCAAAGCGGCAATTCCGGTACGAGAGCGTGCAAAGAGCAGAGCACGGTAGCAATCATCGCAGCAGAGGGAAAAGGATCCACAACGGCTGCAAGAGGTTTATCGCAAATGATACCCGCAGTTGGGCTCGAATCATTCAGCCTCGAAGGGTCCAGGCTTCCGATGGGTCTCCGAAATGAGAGGTCGTTTTACCCGTTCACGACTTTCTTTCTTTGGAGCCATGCAAGAGGCCTCGTGAACAGCTGTTTGTCATTGTGGGATTCAAAGTGGGTACAGGCTCTGGGTCCCAAACACATTGGAGCATTAGAATTGGAGAAGTTGCCTAGAGTTGTATTGGGCAAAGCTTCAGATAGAGCAAGCAAACCGATGTTTCAAGAAGAGATGACTCCTGAACGGTGTTTGCTTTCTTAGCACAACTGACAAGATTAAACCGATGAACCAAAGAATTTTCGTCAACACAGGTTTTCCTATGTTATTATTAATTGTTACCTAGCTAAGTAGATTGAGCAGCGACACTTTCCATCTCCCTACCATTCTTGTTGCATCTTCATCGTAAAAACATCGTGACTCGGCTAACTTTCCTCTGGTGAAATCTCACGATGAATCAAAGAGGCCACATGATAGTAAATAACACAAGTCATTGAGCTGCGCTAAATATAACACTTGCTACACAAAGTAAAACTACTACACTTAAAAAAATTTATCGCAAAATACTGTAATCAGGAGCCACTCCACTATCTGATCCCGCATTACTGAACCCTCCAATTCGCCTTGCAAAGAGAAAAAAGAAAGCTGAAAATCTTTTCACCACGCAGCATGGCCTCCATCTATTCTCAAATCAGTACCAGTCATAAAGCTGCTGGCATCCGAGATCAAGTAGACAGCTGCGCCTTTGTAGTCCTCCGGCTTGCTCAGCCTGCCGAGCATATTCTGGGTGGGCCAATCTTCTCGACGCTCCGGGTATTGTTCGAATAGTGCCTCCACCATACTAGTGACAATATACCCCGGAGAGATGGTGTTGACTCTGATGCCGTATTTTCCCCATTCGCTAGCTAGATTTCGTCCTAACTGGATGACACCAGCCTTGGATGCGTTATATGGTGCACATAGTAATCCCTAAGTAACATTAGGATGCTTTGTGTTAACATTTGAAGATGCAATGAGCTGGTGCATACCCGATTGGCAATGGTACCGCTCATGCTTGCAATCATAACAATGCTGCCTCCCTTCCCGAATCGTATCATCTGCTTTGCGGCAGCCTGTGCAGTCATGAATACGCCCGTGATGTTGATTTCAAACATGACGTTTGCGTCCTTAGCGGAGTATTCAAGCGCTGGTGTCTCTTGCTGGATCCCCGCAGCAGCAATGAGACCATCTAGACGGCCATGAGTGGTTGCGATGTCTTCGATAACCTGGTTCAATTGATCCGTCTCGCGAACGTCAATGTTGCGGTAATGTAAACTGGTGCCAAGCTCGGCGGTAGCCCGCTTTTGTACACGGAAGAAGTCTTCACATGGTTCCTCTAGCAGATGGTTAGATGATTATCAAAAAGCCCCTATTGAATGCGCGACATACTGAGTCTATCAAGAGCATATACTATACTTATTGTTAGAGTTTCATTGTAATACATAGTTTGCTGTAGGCTTACCAGTAGCACCAGCTTCTAGAAGCGCTTCAGCTTGCGTGAGACCTAGTCCTCGTCCAGCACCAGATACCAAGATGACCTTGTCAGCCAAGCTGAATAATGGTGTATAGCCAGCTGGCTGAACTGTAGCTGCAGCATTTGGCACAGCACCATTGATATCAGTTGCTGAAGGAGACATGATAAATTATCCTTTGTGGAATCTAATTACTTGGAGATGGGATTTCGTAAGAAGTTACGAGATTGACTGAAGAGTAATCGTATTCAATAGATCCGCGTCCCTACTCACGGAAGGAAATAAGCAACCCGGGACAGCTATTTGTAATTCTGGAGCTTATAGCAAATGGGACAAACATTCTGATAACCCATCTTCAGCCACATTGTACGATGGATACATCACCCGTGGCAAACCTTTCGGGTTATGCCCGGCCGCTTCGGTATACCAAGTTGGATGAACCACTCCTTCTCCACATTTGCCGCATTAGGTTCTCTCTTTGTTGGAGAATGGTGGTAATTGGACATCACGGATGTACTCCGAACAATATTGAGGGGTGCATGAGGTGTGGAGAGTGGTTTTATCTGCACATTTGAGCGTCTAGATTTCTCTTTATCAGCTTCTCCGTTAGCCTAGTGCTTTGCTCGTAAGCTACAGGCCTATTGTTGGTTTGCAGGTTAAGCATAATTATGCTCTATTTTCGGATCAAGACTACTAATAGTGCGTTGCATAAGTGCTCCTCCGCCACTTGTCCGAGTCAAAGCGCGTCTTTTCAGTGCTGTAGAGAGGGAGCAACCGCAATCAGACCGGCTTAGTTGGCTTGCTGGTCGGAAGGACGCCGCGCTGCGGCGACGGAACGCCATCACGAAATTCTCCGGGGGCCTTGATGGTCCCTTGCTTATTTCCGACACCATCTTATTCACTTCGACTGTACAAAGAGGTATGCTCCATCAGATGGCTAGGGGGTTTGATAAATTGGTAAAATTCTAATCATCTAATAACATCCGTAAATATTGTATTCTCCAAACTAACATACATCAGGCGATGCGCATACTGTTTGACAGCATTATTGTATGCTTTAGTTTTAGGTTCATCCTCAATGAATTTGATAATAAATGCTTAGGAATCCTGAAGAGCAGTGCATATCAATGGTCGCTATAGTTGACTTGGAGCGGTTTGTATTTTCTTATTAGTGGTGGCAATGAGCTACTCATGTACGAAATGCAATACGAGGCACATTATCCAGCAACAAACAGCTGGAAATATTCATTACATGTGCGAGATTCTTATTTCGATTAAAAATTATCTGAAGCCCGGCCCCATTTTGCCCATCTATTCTCCCAATCTACTTGTACTCTGTAATATGGTCGAAGTAGGAACCTGCGTTACGGATATAATTACCAACGTCTAAGAGAAGTTGACCGGTTCGGATTCTAGTGTCCCCTGAGCTAAGTAGCTTGGCGTTAGGGAACGAAACAGATCATGAGTCGTGGGAATTTGTCCCTTACTCACATATCAATAGAACAGAGAGCTTTAATTTGAGAAGAATAAAATGAATATGTATTCTAATCCCAAAAAAAATGAGGCTATAACGTATCATCTTCACAAAATTACCTGATGAACAAAATTTTCCCTCCCCACAGCCAATGGAGTTTCTCCGCGCGGAGAGTAGCGATGAATCTGGAGATGGGTTGGATTATCACCTCGCTTGCGAGTCATCACTCGACCCAAGACTTCCCAGCTGGACGAGAGTGATGCAGGCGGTGGAGTAAGAGTGGAGATGCGCTGCCAATCCCCCCGGTGTTGGCCGAACTAAATGCCTTGCGTCTGAACGTGCGATTGCCCTCGGATTGCCTGTTGCGGTAACCTGTCGTGTATTCCAACCCAGCATCATCTACGTAAGTGGTCAGTTCACTGGAAATTTTGGGGATGGTTGCAAACCTGGGGTTTGCAGCTCTCACACCTTGGAGTATCCGGGGTGCCTTAGTCAGCGGTACCGGTGTGGTATAAGAGCATCTCCATTGAATCAAGGGATCGGCGATGTCACCTTTCAACTTCATACATTCTTCTTCTAATACTTCCAAATCAATTGGCGCTGTACGCGTCTTATGGTGGTAGTAATATCCTGCGCTCGTTGACTTTGGTAGACACATATGCACTATGTTCGGACTCCCAAGATATTTCGGGCTCCGTGGCAAGCCCCTAGGGCTGGCCATAGCTATTCTCGCAGGCCTTGATTTCCTGTAAGTTTTTGGCTTTGACCTGTCAATTGCACAGCAAAACGTTAATTTCTGATGCGATATGTAGTCTCTTTGGCTATGACCAAGGTGTCATGGGCGGTCTGTTGACCTTGCCTTCATTTATCAAGACATTCCCGGAGATTGATGTGGTGAACACTCAAGGCCTCTCTCACTCACAAGTTGATCATCGCTCTACAATCCAGGGTATCTCAGTGGCTAGCTACAATGTAGGCTGCTTCTTGGGTGCGATTGGCACAATCTGGCTGGGTGATATGCTGGGCAGAAGAAAGATGATCTTCATCGGGTCCAGCATCATGGTGGTCGGCGCGGCGCTGCAATGTTCTGCCTTTTCGCTTCCTCATTTCATTGTTGGCCGTATCATTACTGGTATTGGAAACGGCATGAATACGTCGACAGTGAGTTCCATAATTCTTCCAAATTACATACATACCATCTAATTCCCATACTAGGTACCAACGTGGCAGTCAGAAACATCAAAATCTCACCAACGAGGCAAGCTCGTAATGATTGAGGGTGCCATGATCACAGGAGGTATCTGCCTTTCCTACTGGCTAGATTTTGGGTTCTCCTTCCTTCACTCCTCTATTTCATGGCGATTTCCTATCGCGTTCCAAATCGTCTTCGCTCTGGTCATGCTAGCCTTTATTCTCGAGCTTCCAGAATCCCCGAGATGGCTGATTCTTAAGGGACACGAGGAAGAGGCCATGTCTGTATTGTCAGCACTCAGAGACCTTCCAGCAGATGATGAGTATATTCACTCAGAATTCGCTGCCATCAAGGACACAGTTATAGAATCCAGCAAGTACACGTTCAGGGATTTGTTCACAATGGGCCCTGACAGGCATTTCCACCGTGTTCTTTTGGGCTATGTCAACCAAGTATTCCAACAAATCTCGGGCATCAATCTTATCACGTACTATGCTGCCACTATATATGAACAGCAGGTTGGACTTTCACCTTTAGTCTCCCGACTCTTAGCCGCTGCAAACGGGACAGAGTATTTTATTGCCAGTTTCATTGCAGTCTACACGATTGAGAAATTTGGGCGCCGAAATCTTATGTTGTTTGGAGCTGCTGGGATGACACTTTCCATGGCTATTCTTGCTATTATGAATCGTTACCCTGGCACCGCAACTGGTATTGTTTCTGCAGCATTCTTGTTTATTTTCAACTCTTTCTTCGCTGTTGGTTGGTTAGGTATGACCTGGCTCTACCCAGCAGAGATTGTACCATTAGGTATCCGGGCTCCGGCAAATGCACTATCCACTTCTGCCAACTGGGTGAGTTCACAGGTCAATTTTATATCTCATAGTGTCGATACTGACATTTCCTTACTAGGCTTTCAATTTCATGGTCGTAATGATTACACCCGTATCCTTCTCCTCTATCGGCTATAAAACATACGTCATTTTTGCGGTAATCAACGCTTTCATCATCCCTGTCGTCTATTTCTTCTATCCCGAAACAGCATACCGCTCTCTCGAGGAAATGGATGCCATTTTCCACAAGACAAAGAATTGGTTCAGTGTAGTTAGTATTGCCAGGAACGAGCCTCGACGATATGGCAAACATGGTGAATTGCTTATCAACTACGACGAGACTGATGAGCATGCGATCCATACTCATAGCATGACGCAAAATAAAGCGTCCGCGGAGGGAGTAGAAAATACGGATTCTACTCCTCGGACGACATCTGAGAAATCTGCTCTGGCATGAGCAATGCAGGAGAATAAATCAGGAGACTAGTTACTGATGAATAACTACACCTCTTGGCATAGGATTAAGAGGAGATTAAAGTCCTCTGGCTAATTATTGATGTTAGTTAAGTTGATATATGGCTTCGGAGCTGCGGGGTATTACAGGCAAACTCGAAGAAAACTAGTGAAATAGACTATAGAGGGAAATATACCACGCAATATATCATTGATTTGTACAACAAGGTTATAATTGAGATCAGTAGCTGAAAACTTGATGGCATTACTGATGTGAGGGAGCTCTCCGATTGACTAATTAATACCAGCAAACTTTGAACATGCTAGATTGAGTGACTAAGTCAGGAGAAGTACTGCCAGCTTGACGCTTGACCCGTAGTGGTTTTCAATTTTCGAAAGCCAAGAGGGTTTCTATATATTTTTTCTTTATCTACGCTGATGGTACTAATCACTACATTATGTCTGCATAATTCCCATCTTCTCTAAGTTATAGCCCTGTACTTGGCTCTCCATTACTAACGTTGCTGCAAAGACCTCCGGTTTCTGACCAGTGCTTCTTTTGTTTGTATCTTCCATACTCGGGCTGCTCATGCGAAGGCCTGCCATTACCTCCACAACTTCTTGGGCATGCTCCCTGGAGTCAATGGCATTTCCACGCCAAGCTACATGACCATCAGGCCGAACTAAAACGAGAGGGTATTCCCAGATCTTTCTTGCATTGTCTTCACCTATAAGAGTCACAACTTTCACTGGGACATGGAGCTCCTCGGCAGCCAGTAGTAGGTGATCAACCCCATTCTCACTGGTACCTTCAACGCCAAACTTGATTAGAGTAAAGTATTTCCCATACAAATCAAATATAGGAGTTCCATTACTCAGGAAGACGTGAGGTGCGCGACTTCCAGGCCATGTATTTGGGGTACATTTACGTGGATTCCACGAAGGTGGCTGAGCACCATCTTTCAATGGCGGATAAATGCAGGACTGGTGGCGATGGTCCATCTCAATCCCTACATCTTTGTTTTCCCCATCGTGAAGCTGATAATGTTCGTGTATTGCTTTCCGCATAGCACGGCCGGCATCTGAATCCTCCTCTACTATGTGTGCAGATGGAGAAAGAAGGGATGTGAGTGCCATGTGTGCTTCCATATGTATTCCAGATCGTTGGATGGATTGCAAGGCTATTGGACGGCGTTCCTGCTCGTATGAATCAAGAAGAGCTGATCCACCGTACTTGTGGATGACGCTGGCTAACTTCCAACCAAGATCGAACGCATCTCCAAGCCCCTAATTTCAATGTCAATCGCAATAATCAGTGATATGCAGCTAGAAGTTTATAATTGGGAAATCCTAGCTTACAGTATTCATCCCATACCCTCCAGTAGGGACATTTTGATGCGCCGAATCGCCGGCCAAGAAAACACGCCCTCCCGGACTTCGGTAAGAGCGAGCAATTGCGATACTGTGCCGGTAGGTTGATCGAATGAGGATCTCATCGATTGTTATTTTGTACGGTCCTCCTAGTCCACCAAGGGCAGTATATACTGCATCATAAGAATCAATCTTAGTGTGATCAGCTTCTAGTGGAAGCATTAGATGTGTAGTAAATATACCCATATCATCCTGGCTAATGACTGCGCTTCCTAGGCCATTCTCGTTTGCAGCAAAAATGTGCCAGAATCGACCATGTTTATAGAGCCTTTCTAGGTCCTGTGACTTGAAGTGAACGAGTAGTGTATAGCCTGGACTTAAAACGGGATTAGTTTGTATTACTGTTGAAAGTGTGTCAAGAAACTCACACAGGTCCTCCGTCAAGCGCTATTCCCATATCCCGTCTGGTCCTACTCGATGCACCATCGCAAGCTGCAAGATATTTGGAAAAGAATTTCTGCTTCACCCCTGTTTTTACATCTGTTGCCGTCACTTCTACCCCAAGTTCTGTCTCTACTGACCTCTCAACCTTCCAGCCATACCGACAACTTACCAGAGGACTTTTGTCACAGAGCTCCTTAAGCCACTTCTCGAATATTGCCTGTGATACCCGCAGCCATGGCTCTACTGGAGAACTTCCGTCGTTCTGATTTTTATAAATTTCTCCATACTCATCAACAGAAGGGAATTGCCATGAAGTGATCGGCTCTCGACTATTTAGCCCAGTAGAGATCAAAACTGCGTATGGATGGCTTGAAGGAACACCTCAAATATCTTCAGCTACTTTGAAGTGACGGAATCAACTACTGTTTCATACCTAGCTTTCTTAAATCATCCGCGAGCCCAAGCCGCCGCAAAAGTTCCATTGACCTGACATTAGTAAGATCCATTTTTGGCCATCTTTTGCAAGAATCAGCTGATATTGGTATGGACAACAGGGTTTGCCATACAAACCTTGTTGTTGTCTCATTACGTTCTAGAATAACTGATTTTACTCCATAGTGTGCGAGCACCGTAGCCAGAAAGAGTCCAACTGGTCCGCCACCGGCAATCAAAACACAGTCTTTATCCAATCGTTCAACAGTGTCTGCATCGCTGTGAGTAGTATCCGTATGTTCAGTCTGATTGTTGACTGAATCATCACCAGGAAAGCTATTATGGATTTCCGTACGCAACGGCATTGTGGATTAATCTAGAACGATAATATCCTTAAACCGATGGAAAGTCAGGAAGCGATAACTGAGATTCCCAAGAACTAGACCAAGAGGAACTCAAGATAAAAGCAGTATTAAGACTCATATAATCTTGGCCAGCTTTCATTCGTTCAAAAAAGTATCCAACCAGCTACAGCCTTATTAGAACTGAGCATTATGGCTGATAACATCAGCGCTAATTTACTTCATACATATCGCATCATATCAAAAATTTGAATATCATATCTCCCGATTGGACTATCGGAGGAAAATCATAATTTCCCGAGTAATTTGTCAACTCATCTCCGTAAATGATTAGGCCAGACAAGTACCACCACTACACTGTGTCTCGGCCCGAGAGCGATGTTTACTCGGTTGGGTTTACGTGGTTGTTGTTACGTGGGTGTTTCTACTCAGAGCACTGGATACAGTTATTGCGTTCTAATAGGGACATTTCAGGCGTAATATGTTTCTGTATATCGAGGACCCGGTTCTGTTTGATGTTGAGGTGTCTGAATTAATTTATCCGTCTTATTAGACTGGAATTATGATCCAAATATCCACCGTATTCAAAATCTTAACAATATTCGCGGACCTTCATTATCGAATTATATGAGCAAGCCTAGAAATATTAGAATAATTGATCTATCAATAAACAGCTAAGCGACTCTAACATAATACTCTTAACTAGCTACTTATTTGTTATTTTGCGTCTTTGCTTATACTCTTCCCCTGTCATCACCTGAAAAAAGCGCTTCATCTGCAGATCGTCTGCAATTAATATTGGCTTCTAACTTGACATTCTGAGTAACGGGGTTTTTGTGGTGTGTATTCGCCCGAATAAATTTCTATACACATATGTTCAGCGACATAGAGATGTGCTCTAACGATCGAGTCTCGTACTATAACGAGTATGTAGTCTGTAACTTTGTAGGCCCTGCCTCCATACTCTTTTCTATTTTTTACATGTGGAAAACTTCTCAAAGTACTTAAAACTTTCCGGATTAGCAACAGCTGCGAACGGTGCTATCTCACGGCTTGATATAATCTACTTAACCGCAAATTCAATCTTCTTTCCATTTGGTGTATGGGGTATATCTGAAATTGGAATATATACCGAGGAACATGTCGTGCACTGAGTGACGCCATGATGACTTCTCTCACTTGTTGCCTTAGTGGAGATGTTAATTTCCCTGCTGCCATCTTTACAAATAAAACTACGATCTCATCTCTGTTACTTGGTCAACTCCCTCCGCACATGGCGTATCTGCGAACTGTTGAAATAGATTGCTGCATTTCATCCTCAGCCGCCGGACCAAGCGGGAAATACATTAGCTGCAATGTGGGTTATAAAACATTTGTAAAAGTAACACTTTGTAAATAACTGGAATAGATATGATGTATTAGGGACACTTAGCTATATTTCAATTAAGCTGACCAAAGAGGTGTATTAGTAGACAGTTCCTACCATTTTAAGTGGCGAATTAGTGCTATTCGGTATATCATCACAAAATCATTACGTATTGCTTTGAAGGATTGACTACCCACAGGGTTCAGTATGCTACAGCGCTTTTTAGCTCTCTTTCCATATTTCATCGGCCGGTCTCCTGTAGTCGAATTCTGAGTTTTAATAGCAGTAATATTTATCAATCATGGAGTTTATGATCAAGAACCCTTCCGATATACACTTCAAAAGACGATTATTTGGTAATGGATCTGGACGTGCATCTTGTTGTGGATCTAGCTCCGGACCTTGTGCCGGACACGCAGTTGTCTATCTTGTCGCAATTTCCGGCAAGCTTCATATAATGAAAATTGTAGGTTCCGGCACCTATAGTCTAGATATGCTGGTGATTCTAAGAAAGCATAGCACCGCCATTTTGAGCAAAGTCCCTATTCAATGCCAGGTCGCGAATACAACCCGTACGTTTGCGAGCTGAAAGCATACCAACGCCTTAAACAGAGTGGGATTTGCAATCGTGGCATTGTACCCCAATACTATGGAACCATCAACGATATAGACTGGCAATTATATCAACCTCATCTTGATATGTTTTCTTCGGATCCTCACGCACCAAATGCCGTTATATTAGAATATATTCAAGATGCAAAAATATTAAATGATGACAATTATACAATACGGCGGAAGGAAAATTTCCTTTCTGGTATTAAGGAGATCCATAACGTATTAATCGAGCATTCTGATATTGCAACAAGAAATATGATGGTTGTTGACGGAGATCCGGAAAGAGCCGTTTGGATAGATTTTGACAGAGCGCAAACCTTTGAGAGATTAAGACAGCCATATAAAGGATGGATAGAATTCGAATTTGAGCTTGTAGTTGAGATACTCGAAGAGATGGTAAGCAGGAAAATGTTATCCACCATATACTACCAAGTAAAAGTGCTAAAACCAATTGTAGGAGGCAACTTCTAAAGAGGTATATTCTAAGAAAGAGTAGAAGTTTAGCTTACAGAGATGGAGTTATTGAATTAATAATGGCAATTCAATACTGTTAACATATTCACAACCATTTGTTGTTTGTTATAAGATGTGTGAAATTTTAGAAAACTCAGGATGTACTGATTCAGCCTGAGTAAGTTTGCGGATAATTCACTGTCTGCTTGAGGATGATTAACTTTTCCCTATGTTATCGTCATGGCTTATGAATTACGCGGTATATTCTTGAGGAAAGTTAACCCCTTCTATACTACAATTATTTGCGTGGACAACCTCATATCCCGTCCTCCCCCGTATTTGCTTGTTAAACCTTTGAGATTTCTAGAAAATTGCAAATGGCTAACCTTACAACTCTAATGGCATATTTGCAGCAGCAATTGCCTAATATCCCAGCGAATCCTCCTGTACATCCAGGTCAAAACACTAGAAGTGTTCACTTCAACTTTCGAAATGTTCAAAGTGTGAGAGTTTGGCGCGATTTTACTCTCGCTACTATTTTAAGGAAATATCAGAACCTCCTGAATATTACACAACTGCCGGCAGATCCTATTCCTACTTCACCGGCACGGCCTGTTAGTTCCGAAAATGGAATTATGCAACGCGTAAGTGAAATAATATCCCCACGAATAAGACGGGGGCTCAGGGCGGGATTCCAGCAGTTAGCTGCCACAAACCAAATGAATGGTCTAGTCGCCATTTCATTTGATACCGGTGAAGCCGCAGCTGCAATACATAGGTCCGAGCCAGACATGGCATTCTACGTGGCGGGACAATGAGGAACCGGACCTAATAGGAGCCCAGGAGAATTAAAGCCGAGTTGGAAATGGCAAGCAAAGTATGCGACTGGAACTCCTCGAGAGAATAGAGAATTTAGGCAAGCATTGAGTCAAGCCAATTTCTATATGACAGCACATAGAGCCAGATACGGGTTCATTATTACAGATAGGGAGCTAGTTGCAATTCAGAGAACAGCAATTAATGGCCATCTAAGAATATCTGACCCAATTCCTTGGGGTAATTCTGGCACGGCAGCAAACCCTGTGTTAACACCTCTTTTAGCGCTTTGGTATTTGGGTATGCTCGCAGCAAAGCAAGATGCACCAAACAGCTGGGCCATCTGAACAAAACGAATTTGGTTTATATTCTTTCTCTCGTATTCTAATAAGTAGTTACTCTACCGGACAGATGATACAGGAAGTCGTTGATTTACTATCACAGCAATGTCATAGAGCAGATAGTCTTAGCGTTGAACTATTAATTCTACATATAAAGTTCATCATCCACAAAGTTTATAGAAGTTAAACTTCACTGGTCTCTAGAGCATGACTTTACTATTGGAGAACGGCGAGGACTTCCGATCCCGTTACCGCAGAGTAAATAACAGTGGTCAATATTATATTCGGCTATTCGAGTTCACTAGGCTTAACCTTTCTCGTTCGGACAAAGTGGACGCTAATACCGAAACTTTCCCAATTAGTAAACGCCGGCGATCGCCGACAACTTCCATGGAATAATCCATAATGATAAACAACCAGACTATGAGTGCTTGGCATTATCTTCATCATTCATCCTTAGGTGCTCTCCAGCATCCATATTGCACGTGAAATCCGCCGTCCTCGTTGCCACATTAACCGGAAACGAAACATGTTCGTGGACCCACTTCCAAACACCGTCCCTCTTACGTAGCAAGCCTGTGATTCTAAATTTGAAATCGAACGGTTCATTACTTGTTGTCGTCCCCCAGTAATGCTGATACATTTACATCAGAACTGATTTTCAAGCGGATAAGTGAAATCCAAACCTGCTCCATGTTGCAATAACCGAAATCTTTAGATGTCGCGATGATCTCCATGTTTCTATATGCAATCTGTGATTTTGCAAAATATGCTGTGATAATATGAGTGGCCAGCCTTCATTATAGCTATATAGGGACTTACGACCAATTACATCAAAGTGGCCGTCAAACTTTCCACCTTTGTAACAGTATCAGTATATGTGAAAAAAAAAAATCTCAGAAGGCCGCTGACGAGGAATAAATCCCATGAGGTCGAAATACATTACTTGATCAACATCATAAAAAGCTTTCCCTTCATTTGGATGAGTTGCAAATCGATGGTTATTGAAGATTTGCCAATCGCGATAGTGCTCAAAGATTTCTTCCTCTTCCTTTTTAAGCTCCGGATTGTGTAGATTGCTTAGGGGATATGACAGCGTAGCATGCAGAGCATCAAGTGTAGTTAAATCTCCCTATATATCTCCTTATAATTAATACAGAACCGGCCGTAACAATATTTCGAGAATGCTAACCTCAGCATGCCAAGCTCCAGTTTCTTTGACTGCGCACATAGCTTATCTAGTTTGAGAGTTGCGCAAACAATACCCGGGGCAATTCACTATACTTTATCAATAGAGAGAAGATGTAAACCTCATGACCTCAAAAGCAGTGGCTGAGATTATAATTCTTCGAAATTATTGCCGCTGCCGTCTTGTCCGAACCTCCTTTCGGAGTTTTAATGGACTTGCCGGGGCCGAACGTAACCCTCCTACAAACTTGATTTTTGTATTGTACCCTGAAAATAACGAACAGTTGTATTGGCTCCCTCAAAAGACCATTTCAATACTTATTTTACGATATCTTTCAAATTCTAAAGCTCCTGGTCTATAACGCATGGATGCCTCGTTCTAAACGCGGGGCTTACTGGGAAACATCACAAAATGCTTGAAAAGGATTGTATAACAGGATCTCAAATTTCATGTAAGAGTCCTAGCTGCAGTCTTATATTCAAAACAGTGGTCGAGATGGTCGTGTTAAGCTCTCGCGTAGTCCCTCTATAGAAATGGTAATAAAAGGCTTGAGAATAGCTCTAACAGCTTGCAATCCCGCTTCATCAATTTCCTCCGCATCTGCAGTCCAAGTAATCTGTGTCTCGTCTTCGTCTTTTGATTCCAAGCTAACGGTGCCAAAACCTCCTTTCATAGGAAGACCCGTGGGATCTAGCATTTGATACGACATGGTGTATGCCTTATGGTCCCGAATTTCTAATCTCTCCTTGATCAAATTTCCTGACCAGTAAATTGTCCTCACAGATCCAATATCTTCACCATCTGTCGTGACACTATCGAGTGTTGGCATCCAGGTTTTGATTGCACCGAAACAGTTGAGAACGGACCATACACACGCAATTGGAACTTCTATAAGATCAATTTGTTGATGAATAACGGTGCGCGGCATTCTGAGTATTATGCTTTTAAATCATGAAAATATGGATAACTGAGGGAAAATCTTCTTGGACAATATTGAAAGCGTAGATTTGGTTCTCGTCAAAGTTTAGATTCGCGTTGATCTCTACCAACCAATCTGGGAAACTCCTAGAGAAGTTACTCCAGTGGGAAGCGCATCTCTCTTAGCCAGACCCAAATTTGTCATTTAATGAGGTCTGTTAATCGATCGTCTTAATAAGCCATGATAAATAGCTGAACAATATTCCACTTGGGTTGTGGTTCTGATAGGAGGCTAGTTAGAGGCCCCCGGCATATAAATTACCACCGGTCCGAAGAAGTCAAACTACGCGCCGGTAATGAATGAAAATGCGAAGATAGTAAGAACAGGGTCTAACTTATGTTGATACTGGGTACTTAGTCCTACTTTTGATCATATGTAATTAACGTGATATAAAATAGCAATTGTTGATAACAAACATCCAATATTCAAAAATATACCACAGTATTATCATCGTCCAAAGTATTCACTGGCCCTTAAACCATGTCATGTCTTGACTTCATAATTGTTGGAGCCGGGTATGGGGGGCTTTCAACTGCTATCGAGCTGGCTCAGAAGGGCTTCAAGGTGAAAGTGTACGAAGCTGTAAAACAGTTGACAAATCAAGGTATTTCTCAACCACGTTTGTGTTCACTAAACAACGATATACCCATCGTCATCTTATGGATTCATATTATGTGGCTCTATCTATTATCTAACATTTATTATAGGAGATGTTATAATGCTTAGTGCTAATGCAACAAGGATAATGGCAAAATGGGGCAACGTTCTTGCACAGGTAGATGCTCTAGCCTCTCATCCATCGCAAATGATTCTACAAGATCAGAATGGAATGACTTTGTTGTCACAAGAGCTCCCATCTACCTATGATAGTTTTCCGAATGTCATTGCGCACCGTGGTGAGACCCAAAGGATTATGTATGAATATGCAAAGTCTTTAGGTGTTGATTTCCAATTTGACTGCCGTGTGACAGACTACTTTGAAGATAAAGATGGTGCAGGAGTAATCATCAATGAAGAGCGTCATAATGCAAGAGGGGTGATTGCTGCCGATGGAATCCACAGTAAAGCAAGATCCTACGTATCTGGAAAACAAACAACCACTGGATCTAGCGGCTTTGCAGTCTATCGATCATGGTTTCCCTTAGAGCGATTGAAAAATGACCCACTTACTCGGCCTCTTGCAGAGTCAAAGAAAGATCAGTGGTTTGTATGGATAGGTAAAGACATTCATGCAATTATCCTGACCAATATCACACTACAAAAGTGTGTTTGTTTCTGCACTCACAAAGTAGGCTCTTTCACTAACCTCATTTGTGATTTGCTAATTTAGTTCGTAGGATACCTATACGATTGAGGAATCGTGGAGTTTTCATGGAAAAGTTGAAGACATGCTTCAAGTAGTGGATGGATGGGATCCTGTGCTTAGGGCTGCCATGAAACAAGTTCCTCAAGATGAACTGATTGATTGGAAGTTGCTATGGAGAGATCCAGCTAGGAAATGGGTATCTGATGCAGGGTACATATGCTTGACTGGGGATTCCGCGCATCCACACTTAGCTACCTCTGGATCTGGGGCCGCACAGGCAATTGAAGATAGTGCAACATTAGGAGTGGTTCTTGATCGCCTAGGGCGACATGACGTACCTCTTGCTTTTCAAGTATATGCCAATCTTCGGTATGTCACCTCTAAGTTGTAACTCATTGTCATAGCCACATCTAATTATTCACACAGTTTCCAGAGGACCAGTCTGACCCAACGGATGGGCTGGGAAACACGTCATCGCTGGCATCAGACTCCATGGGAAGAAGTTGCAAAGAACCCGGACGCACTCAAACTGCCCCAGCCAGCATGGCTATTTGGAGTAGATGCCGCACAATATGCGTCAGATAAACTAGACGAGATGGTCTCACATTTGAAGGATGGTAAGCCATTCGAAACGACAAACGTACCACCTGGTTATGTACACGAAGATTGGACTGTAGAGTCAATGATGGCTGCGGAAGGCAGCGTGACTCAGTACAAAGTGCAGATAACATAGTCAGCAACAACAATACAGTCAATAGCTCCAGGGCTTTTGATCCTGAAAATATTTCATATTTTTCAAAGATGTATATAGGACGTGGTTGAGTAAATCCGTATTTATTCATTCATCATAATATATTGACAATATGAGTATCGTCTAGCTGTACAATATGGTATACAAGTAATCAATCCTACCGACCTTAGAATTGTCCAAGCCATTAGCTGCATTTATCAAAGTGACCGATAATAAAACGGCTGTATTGTGTATAGTCCAACCCTATATTATGGAATTATTCAATAAGATAGAAGTATATAAATCTCAGCTATGGATACTGTGTTCTGTTAAAATACAATTGGTACTTCATGATAAATTACAAAATCTAACAATTAGACATTCTGTAACTACCGCAGCTCAAACCGTCTGTGTAAAGCATCATCATGTTGTGATTGGAGGTGGCGAAGGAACACTGTCAATACCGCGAGGCCCAATATCGAGTCTCCTTTTCAAGATTTTATGATCCACATTCTCTTTCAACTTCGTGATCAGCTCCTCCGGGTCAAAGTCCACCCCAATTGGATTCTCAGCAAACTCACGCGAGCTGAAGAACTCGTTTGCGCCCTCAACAGAATCAAAGTTATCCACCTGTGCTTCAATTTGGTTCCCATCCGGATCCTGATAGTACATGCTAGTTGTTGGGCCATGATTCACGCACCAAATTGGAAGGATACCCTTAGCCTTGCGCTGGCGGTAAGCTAGACAGAGATCATCGAGGGTACTAAAGGAAAAGGCAACGTGCTCCAGACCGGGGAATTCGCGTCTCTTAGGACCTGTATCTATTCCTGGAATGTCCACGATAGCGATGCGATGATGTTCACCATCATAAGCAAGGAATGAAAGGAAGTCGTTTTCATAGGCTGCTTCTGCACCTAAAAATGTCTTATAGAAACTGACCATTTCTTTGAATCTGCCTGTTCGAAGAACCACGTGGGCTAATTTCTTAGGAGATATAACCTTAGTAAATTGTTTGTCAAAATCGACCGCCATCTCGATCGTATCGTGCAGTATTAAGCTGTATCTATATCTGTTCAGTAAGCTTTACGGGGAAATCGGCCTAGCAGCACGAACCGTACACCGTTGAAATCTGCTGCATACGGGAGATATCTTCAAAGAAATAGCCCTGGAGGGAGAAAAACCCTTAGAAGTTCATGATTAGTTACATGCACATATCGTACGATAATATCAACCTATAAATTACAGTCCAGTTAGTTGACATTCTCCGCCGGGCTAAAACTCTCCGGGAACGTATTGATTCAAAGTCCGAATGCCCGTAAGAAGATTACGCTAGCAATAAAGTTAAAAGAAGTTGCCGGATAACACCGCTTTATCCTGTAGTCATTTCTTCCCGTGCCGGCTCCGTTTGGTTCCTAGAGGTAAAACCCAGCCGCTTTATCCCAAGCTGAGGCTGAGCAAAGCCTGAGTAAACCTGAGCAGATCTTTAGCAGAACCTGAATGGGAGCTTGAGCTAGCCACCCGTCATAGTGTGGGTGCCGTTTTGCACTCTATACAGCTGATCGAGCTTGTGAGGTACGTATTGGGTTCTCTCAGAAGTTCGTGCAAAATTCAACTTTGGAAGCCCACCCCCGAGGCAAGTTCAGGTGGATGTTGGAGCCGTTGGAGCATCTGATCCACTATAACCAATCGGAAGCAGTGGGGATGAGATCTACAATGCATGACTGTAATGCACAAAAAGAATAAATCACTTGATAATACTGCTTTATCTACTTCATGTATCACAACTAATAACTTTTAATGTACGTAGGCATTGAATCCCGAGGTTTTCAGTGCTGGAATTATTTGAATTGTTATTCAAATAGCTTGAAAATTTTCTCGGCACCAGAGGTCTCCGAACATAAGATTCTTGACTATATTTGAATGGGTTCACTAAATCAGTTCTCTAAGTCCTAAGAGGAAGGCAAGGGCCGAAGTAGTAAGAAAAAGAGCTAGACTAGAATATGAGAATGAAATGGCTGCAAACTCTGAGGATCCAGTCAAAGCACGAAAAGGCGGAAAGTATAAAGATGCTATTGGTACTGTAGCAAGGACCTTAACAGTATCGAGAGAAGCGGCCCAAATGGACAGGAGAGATTGGCCTTTATGCAGTGCGGGTGTTGAAGGAGTATCGCCTCTGTACTGAAATGGTAGATCTGGGAAGCTTAAGCTTCCTCTTCTCCTGGACCTAACCCTCATCGCTAGTAAATCTAGCATGATCCTGCAGAGGCGCTATCTGCAGCCACACAGAAGTCAAGGCCGTTGCTGTATCTCATATATCCAATCTCAGGATACTCGTCATCCAAAAACAAATCTTCATAAATCCCGGTACCGGCAATGTACCACCCACACTTGTCAGTAACCACTTGCAAGACGCGTGTCACCATCCAATCGCTATAGTCAACAGACCCAATTCCGTTTAGACCGCCTCTAATGTTGCATGCGAAGGCGACAACGCTACCTCGGATGGAGTAATGCGATAGATATGGACCGATGCTTCCATATTTCTCTGGCTGGGTTTTGAGGTCCGCGACTGCGGCATCACAATCCCCATGGTTAAGTGTAAACCCGCAGCCACACCATGTAGTGAAGCAGCCTTTCTGAGAACCGAGGCCTGTGTTGGTCATCCCACAGTCTGTCCCGCCACGCTTCTCTAAAGTATCCACAGCTCTGGCACTGTTGACTGCTTTTGGAGAGCTTGCATAAACAATCTCCCAGACCCCGTCACTAGTCTCATTAGCACGTTCATGGACCTCTAATCCTCTGTCGTCAATGTAAACTCGATAAGAGCCATCTATGCCGACAAAAATCAGTAACTAGACACAGTACAGAAAAGCAAAGCTAGAAAAATTGAGGGTGGTGTATATCTGGTGGTAAGCTAAGAGTTTATGAGATATTATCCAGCATACCTCCGAGGTCAGACGGGAGGGTAAGACCTGCGGTCAAACCCGCCAACACAGCAGTTGTAAGAAGCTGAGAGAAATGCATGGTGGCTCTTGGTCAAAAGCTGATGAACCAGACTAATAATAATTAAAACAATGATAAAGATGAGTTTAAACTATCGAGAAGATCTAAGGAGCTCATGATAAACGGTGAATTCTGATGACTTTATATCTCGAAGATAGAAGGATGCAGTATATTACTAGTCATGACAGAATCATCTAATTCTCTACCTTGCATGTACCTATACGCGTATAGAAATCAGCATCAAAGTGATCCAAGGGAGTCTCTTCTAAGTGAAGTTTTAACCTTCCTATAGTAGAATTCTACTGTAGATTTCAATCTGTAAGTGCTGCCCTATCAGAATTCCTTACGGGTATCGCAGCTCCGATTTTAGTCAATTTTAATATAAGCTATGTTAGGGATCTATAGCAATACTTAGACACGTGTGACTTAGCATGATTTGGATTGGTTGGAATGCTGGGTATTGTATCTTGGCTTTTATGCTTAAAAGCTGGGCACTCGTATATAGTGGATATACTTTGGGGCACAGCGTCAACACAGCTTAATAATCGTTGTATTTTTGCTAACCGATAAAAACGAACCCGATTGGCGAAACAAGGATGATTTTAAAAGCTAGGCATTTGATAGTGACAAAATGAGTTTCAAATATCTAGATCATACAACTGTCATGTTATGTCCAAGTTGACTCGGAGTAGAATTACATAATATGGATATGGCACAACATCAATATATATTATATCCTTCATCGCAACTTATATTTGGCGGTACCGATATAGACTAGGAATACTCACTTACACATATCCACAAGGGTGTCTATGGCGGTGCAGCAAACTGTGTTTCTCTTTTACAAGAGCTGAGAATCGCTTTTAGTATTACCTGCAGTCTTACTAACTTAAAACGATCCTACTACCGAACAGTCACTCACAAACATCAATTTGGGCGACATGCTGCTGCTTGATGAAGACCAGGTCCATGAGAGTCCAGATTTTGTTTGAATAGGCTAGTGGCACCCAGACTCAAAACAACGCTAACCTCATCTCGTTTTACACAGAGTGCATGGTAGATCTCGTAGACATTATTCAGCCGAAGGCCGACCAACAGCCCACGTTTTCCGATTGGGGGCCCTAAGGTTAATGTGGAGAGCTCATTGGCACAATATCCGTGTAACGTATCTACGTTGGGGTGGTTGCTATTACTCAAATAATAGGCTTGGTGATAAAGGGAGCGAGTGAAACTCTTGTAGATTCTGGATTACTTGGTAATAGGAAGGCTATATCCGTTGAAATTGAGCACGGGGCTCCTATCTACTGAAGAATCTATCTACTTATATAATGACCGTGAAGGTTATGGACCCTTGGACCCCCTGGGACCCTCGGATCCATCACGTGGGAGGTCCCAAGAGCTGACCCCTCCTGGGATCTGTCGTCACCTAGAATGGCGTACTCCTATAATAAATCGCCCAGTTGGTTCATAACATGAGGTGCATCAAAGTTACGTGCTGCAGCTCGATTTGATTTGATTTGCTTGTTTTTAAGCGCGTTTAGGGCAAGTAAAAACCTTCCTTCTTGTTGAACATTTGGCTTTTTCACCATTAGAACACGTTTTGGTGGAGAAATATAATAAGTTTGAAGTTAAATGGGTTCATGGAATCGATGCATTGGGGGAAAGTGACTCGGTCGGACCGGGAATTACGTTGTCTACTGTGTAATTACTGAAGCAAGGTACGAGCTTCTACATTTGTGCTAGATCCAGGAAGGGCCGGGAGGGACCGCATCCATTCGCCGCAAGACTTGATTCCGAGCGCTTCCCATGCTAGGCCATGGACCAAGCAAGGTTAGTGCAGTAGTACAATCTAACATGTGAATAACGGATCAGAAGCATGAAAAAAGCGCATAATGGCCGTTGTGATCACTGGGTAGCCCATAACCACATCATGCAAGCCAGTCCTAAGTATTTCCTCTCGAATTATACCATTATCGGTTTGCCACTCCATGACTGATCCCGCAGCACCAAGATCTACCTTTGTTTCTAATTTCTTCAATTCGAGGTCATCATAAGTGATTCCTGTGGGTACAGATGCATTGACAGCGTGCCAAAAGACAATTGAGGTGTGATGCCATGGAATATCATAATCATCCTCAACATGTATGATTGTCAGACGATATTTCTCCCCATTAGCTTCATTGGCTCGAACATATTCTGCAATACGATCTTTACTTGGCCATTTATCCCGTATAAACCCTTGAAGGTAATTGAATAGAACTGAGAATCTCACGAGTGGTGAAAGAATAGGAATAGTTCCCGCTACTCGATATGTTGAGACAAGTGTTGGTACGTCAACAAACGGTGCAACTAAGACAGTACCTGCAAATACCACAGGTGGAGTCTTCAGAGCAAAGTGATTAGATATAGCAATACTCACCGCGGTGCCCATAGATTGACCGAAGATGAGAATACGCGACGGAGGAATGCCAGCAACGTTCGTGGCCCAGTCTACAACAGCTAGAGCATCAAGAATGAGTCCCTTCTCGCTTGGTGTGCCAGTGCTACGCCCAAATCCACGATAATCAAATGTCAAAACATGAATCTTTCCAGGCTGACCAGCAGACAGCGCGCGGTAGTTGGGAACTCTATAACCTGATGCCACTGTCCCGGCAGCACCATGCATATGAAGCACTAATCGAGATTCAGGATCATCTCTTAACAGTTTGAAAGCCAATCGAGACTCGATATCAGAAACAAACCCAATAGGCTCAGCAACAAGTGGAAGTTCGTGTTTGCGGTAGAGTTCGACGGGGAGAATATGCCAAGCATATAGCCGTTCGCCATCGGAGGCTTTGATAGAGAAAGGAGTGACCTGGTTTCTCAGAAAGCCAAAGGTCTCAGGGATATTGAGGTCCTTGAACCATGTCATTTGAATTGCATGCAGATAAACAACGTGCGATTGAAAGGTGGTCGTCGTCAAGAGCCCTAGCAGTATCGCATAAAGCCCTACTGCGGCTGCTATCGAGATGGATGCATATTTGAAGACGGAAGCGACCATTTCGCCAGTGGTCATAGTGCGCTGAGAATAAAATAATGGATAAAGACAACAGGAGCGCGCCGTGATGCTGCTCTTGCACCTCCAGGCAAGGTAGAGGAGTGGCAGATGAAGATGAGGCTGCCGGGTGTGAAGGGCGCTTAAAGTGGATGCAATACTGGCTGGCGAAATTCATGCCCACCAGGGTACGATATTTTACACGTGAATATTTAACGAAAATTGAGTGGATTATTTAGGCTAGCTGGGGGGCAATTTTATGCCTAATTATTACCCAGGGGTGGTTTAGCACAAGGTTTTCCATCACTTCAAATTCATGGTCCGAGATATTAGGAGCAGATGGGTGTATGCTACTAATAAAGCAATAGGTTAGTAAAAGTTTTTGTGCATATCCTGTAAAAAGTCCTGAAATATTTCTCACAGATCACACATGAGTTGCTTGAGGCCTTTACAATGTGCTCTCTCTTTCTCCGCATGTTGATCAGCCTCTGGGTAGCACGGGTCGGGTCGGGCCTGAAGATCCAGAGTAAAATTTCAAATTCACGGAAACTCTAGAAGCCTATATATATGGCTCTACTTGATTACTATTCAACTGCCTTTTAACTCCTTAGTTCAAATTGATACCATTTAGTTAAATGTTAAATTACTATTTGCTATAACCTCTCCAACACCTTTCGTATAAGAGGCAGTCGCCTACGCCCAAAAGCGGCGCTAGCCATTAGGTTCGAGAGCCGGGGGTCGTCCTGTGAAAGCCAACTAAGAGGGATCAAACTTTCTAAACCGGAACAGGAGTTATCATAAAAGTCTAATAAAAAGCTTAAGAAATTTTACGTTAAAGCTGTCGCTGATGTAAAATTGTATTCAATAAAGAAAGCACCAGTTAATAGCGTCGCAAACAGCTTTATGTGGTCAATACGGCCGAGCTATGCACAATCAGCTCATTGAGTGTGTGGAAGCCGTGTTTCCGAATTCCATGAAAAATAGCATATGTTAACTATTGAAATGATACATGGTTAAGTCATAACCTCATATTTATAGGGTTGTAGTTTATTTAATATTTGCGCGAATAGCTGTCAATTGTCAGTCTTCGTAATAGTTAAATTAGAACAAAGATACTTTAAGGTTCGCCAGTACCGGGTAAAAGGAAACGAATAAAGGTATACTTGATATACTCCGCACGAAGATTTAAAGCTTTAAATACTTTTGGCTTCACTCCTGATCAAAAGCTAGCTTCGGAAATCTCGATAGAGGGGTGGGATGAGAGACGTAGTCGAGAATTATACACCCCACTAATGAGAAGCTCAGAGAGAGCTATTACCCTCCGCTGCCTTATCCCCCTCTCCGTGCCCCTCCAGCATTCTGCGTTGCTATTTCTCCTCTTACTTAGTGTTTAACCCATCAAATATTACGTGCTCCATGACTACGTCAAAAATATATTCTCAAACTCGGAATTTTACGTTCTCAACATTAAAACACCGCATCCTGCCATTATGAGTCTTCCAACGCATTTTGTACTCAGAACAGGACACAAGATCCCATCTGTTGGACTTGGAGTAACGTCAGTTGAACTTGTAAATCATATGATGTTTACTAACAAATTCCCTAAGGTCTTGTGGTGATGCACTTAAGGATTCTAAAGAAATATGCTACGCGATAGAGGTTGGATATCGACAAATTGATCTTGCGTGGAAGTATGATGTTAGTCTATGACATGTCATGACAATATGGAACCATGAGCTAATGGAGAACAAAACAAGTTAGACGATGCAATGGGCCTTGCACTAAAAGCAACTACAGTCCCACGTGAAGAACTCTTCATTACTGAGAAGTTTTGGCCTCAGTGGGCCCGCGATCCAGCGGCATGCCTCGAGCAAAGTTTGAAGAAGACCGGCCTCGAATATGTTGATCTGTATCTCATGCATTGGCCAGTTGCGTTCGTTGCTACCAATCTGGCGGATGCGATTCCCAACAGCAGCGAGCCTGGTAAAGATGGGATTCAGTGGCTGGACTTCGCAGCTGGAAAACCCCTCATTGATAAAGAGTACTCCGAGAACCTTCATATTATCTGGAAAAAGATGGAGGATATCTATCGACAAGGAAAGGCAAAGGCACTAGGTGTATCAAATTTCTCAGTAAAGAATCTCGAAGCGCTACTCCCGCATGTCTCACCAGATATTCCGTTAACAGTTAATCAAGTCGAGGTCCATCCTTGGCTTCCGAATACTGAGCTGATTGAATATTGTAAGTCCAAAAATATCCTAGTCCAGGATTACTCCCCACTAGGCGGAAGGGCAAAGGAGGGCAAAGAAAGGCTGGTTGAAGACCCTACAGTTAACCGGCTCGCTGAGAAACGAGGCTGCACCGTCGGGCAGCTTCTACAGAGTTGGGCCGTTCAACGAGGTACAATTCCCTTAGGCAGAAGCTCACGACGAGAGAGGGTAGCTACTAATCTCGCTATTTTCAAATTGAGTGATGAGGAGATGGAAGGCCTCAATTCCTTAGATCGTGGGGCGGCGGGCAGACTCATAAGCCCTGATTGGAGATGGGAGATCTTCAATTGAATATCGGCATTTACTATATGCGCTTACAGATTAGATGTATGGTTTTCTTTGCTTCTGATTAGTAATGCTGAGAGATTTCGTCTTTCGAAATAGGAGATCACCACAATAGTGTGAATAACAGTAAACTTGGCATCTTGCCTGTTTCACATTTTATACACGTTTATCCTCTCCATGAAATAGTAAATTCTATCATTTAATCAGTTTTGTAATGCTCGAATTTCTCACCTCCATAAAAATGGTGACATTGCGTATCATATTTTAATTATATCCCATTTACGAATAAACACAATTAGCATATAGGCTAGGGCGTGAGCCACCTGGACGATATAACGTTTGTTAAGAATTCTTTAAGCCATATGCCTATATAGCTTAAATTATAGCGGAATGTTACTGGACTACATATATCTTAGGAGCTATAGAGCTTACAAAGCGCTCAATCAGTCTAGGATCCTTGTGAAGTTCTCCCTAGAATGGTAGGGGCGGGGGTCTTCAAGTCTTTCACGGCTGGCTAGACATTACAAGCATTTTCTCGGATAGCGTCTTAGATGGACATTATTTCTCGATGCAGGCGGCTTCTAGCTTAGCCAATAAGATAAAATTGCAGCTAATAGTAATCCTGCCTTAATACACTTCTATATGGTATATATCTCACTTTACTTTTTGTATCCCTACATGAGTTTCTTCATGTCCGGCTAAATTCGCTCTCCAAACACCCTCAAGTCAAGAGAAGGCGTTTTATAATCAAATTATTTTCCACCAATAATAAGCAACTCACCTCATATATTGATTTTGTTTGTCTCGATTGGCATATGCTATCTGTGGAGACAAGATGGCTTCACCAGAGAATGGTCTCAATGGTTGGTTACGCTATGCCGCACTGTCAAATGAGCTGCGTGCTGGCGCCAAGCGCCACTCGAATATCATTATTTTGTTGAACAGAAAGGATGAGACAAGTCCTATTTGGGTAGCTGGAAAAGAGCTTCAGGATGGAATTTACAGCATTCTGGGTCAAAAGCTTGAGATTTTGTTCGGGACCGCGAGTGGTGCAGAATCATCATCCTCTATCATCATTGGCACCTTGACAGCATTTGCACATGCGGGCGGCGGCGTACAACAAATTCCAAATCTGAAAGACGATGGGTTCTGGCTCAATAGTAATCAAGAGGAGGGAAGCGATACACCCATTTATATAATAGGACAGAATGAACGCGGTGCCCTCTATGGAGCGTTTGAATACTTGATGAGGTTGGCGCAAGGTGATTTCTCCAGAGTGTCTTATGCTGCTAATCCAAGTGCGCCGATCCGCTGGAGCAACCACTGGGACAATCTTGATGGCAGCATTGAGAGGGGTTATGCAGGGCCATCAATTTTCTTTAGGGGTGGAGAAATTGTTCAGGATTTGACTCGCGTCAAGCTGTTGGCTCGTCTCATGGCGTCGATCCGACTAAATGGTATCATTATTAACAACGTGAATGCGAACTCGAATCTTCTCCGCGAGAACAACTTGAAAGGTCTAGGCAGGGTCGCTGATGTGATGCGTCCATACGGGGTCCGTATTGGTGTTGCTCTCTATTTTGATGCCCCAAAAGACCTCGGTGGTCTACCAACGTCTGATCCACTAGACCCTGATGTGATTGCGTGGTGGAATCAAAAGACTGCCGAGCTGTACGAACATGTTCCCGACTTAATGGGCTATCTGATCAAAGCCAACTCAGAGGGTCAGCCAGGGCCATTGACATACAACCGCACATTGGCTGATGGAGCCAACATGTTCGCTCGCGCTCTAAAACCATACGGTGACGGACTGGTCCTGTATCGAGCCTTTGTGTACAACCACCACTTGGATGAATCCAATTGGAAGAATGATCGCGCAAATGCTGCCGTTGAGTATATTAAGGGCTTGGATACCGAATTTGATAACAATGTGGTGATTCAGATCAAGTTTGGGCCAATCGATTTCCAGGTACGCGAACCGCCGTCACCATTGCTTGCCAATCTACGACGGACCAACGCAGTGATTGAGTTCCAAGTGTGTCAGGAATATCTGGGTCAACAGTCTCACTATGTGTACCAAGCACCCCTATGGAAGACAATCCTTGACTTTGACCTACGAGTTGAAGGGAAACCATCGATAATTCGTGATATTCTTTCTGGAAATCGATTCAACTGGACACAAAGTGGTTATGCTGCTGTGGTCAACGTGGGTAGTGACACGACTTGGCTTGGACATCATCTATCCATGTCAAATTTCTATGCGTATGGTCGATTAGCTTGGGATTCAACTCTGGGTGCTGTAACCATTATCCAAGACTGGACTCGACTAACATTTGGCCTGGATAAGACAATTGTTGATACAATTACAAATATTTCCATGGAATCATGGCCTACGTATGAGAATTATACCGGAAATCTTGGTATCCAGACGTTGTGTGACATTTTATACACTCACTACGGGCCGAGCCCTGGTTCTCAGGATGGAAATGGCTGGGGTCAGTGGACACGAGCAGACGCAGAGGGCATTGGAATGGATCGCACTGTGGCTACCGGCACTGGCAATACAGGCCAATATCCCGCTGAAGTAGGTGCCATGTTTGAAAATATTCATACGACACCAGATGATCTTCTACTTTGGTTCCATCACGTACCTTACACATATCGCCTGAACTCAGGAAAGACGGTCATCCAGCACTTTTATGACGCACATTATACCGGAGCTGAAACAGCGCATACATTCCCTACCCAATGGGAAGCCTTAAAGGGATTGATTGACGACGAGCGCTTTGAGCACATTGCTTTTCGCCTATCGTATCAGGCTGGCCATTCGATTGTCTGGAGAGATGCTGTGAATAGATTCTATTTTACTAAATGTGGTATTCGTGACGAGAAAAACCGAGTTGGTAATCACCCCTGGCGGATTCGGACAGAAGCCATGCAACTGAAAGGATATAAGAGTGTCGATGTTACTCCACTGGAGACCGCTTCGGGTGGGAAAGCCGTCATAACAACATCGGGGGACACTCCTGGAACGGTAACGATGATAAGCAACTACCAATCTGGCGTGTATAATGTCGCGGTAGGGTACTACGATCACCTTGGAGGGCGGTCACAATACGAGTTGTTTGTAAACGACAAGTCGATTGGCAAATGGAGTGGTGATCTCGAGGACAAGCTCGGTCACGATTTCTCAGAGTACCTTGATGGTCACTCAGCAACAAGAATAACTTTCCCTGGAGTTCAACTTGAAATGGGTGATGTCCTTAAGATTGTGGGTCAGCCAGATGGGAATGAGCGGGCGCCGTTGGACTACGTTGCCATTTTGCCGGATGGTGTCGTGGATTAGAATAACTATACAAGCTATCATCCAGAATATCCGTACGATTCGTACATATAATATTTACTTAACTAATAAGCTGCATTACATATTTAGTCCAAACTCTATATATATTATATCCTTGACAGAGCTGGTTAATTAAGTGATATTTCAGGTCACGGTATTGGTTGCCTAAAAAGACAGGTACACATAAGGCGCGAGGCGCGTTACTGATAAGATAAGGATAAGGTGAAAAGATAGTTCGTAACTACCTCGAAGATTTTGAATAACGATCATCACCTGCTACACAACAAGCAGGCCTCACCAGCATTCTCAATCGCCATGGGTGTATTAAAGCGAACGCGCAAATTTGGCGCAGTTAAACGCACCACTGGTCAACGAGATGTCCGACTCTCACAGAAAGACAAAGGCCATACCGAAAAGAAATTGATCAACGCAGCTGATCAACTTGTGACCCAGATTCCCCAGATGTCTTCTTCCCTCTTCTTCCAGTACAACACTGCTCTTGTTCCTCCATACTCAGTCCTTATTGACAAATTTTCTCTCGCATACTGTTCAGCGCAAGCTCCCACTGCTTGAGTCCATGATGGATGCACTCTTGGCGAAGTGTACCCCGGTAATTACTTCTTGTGTGGTTAGTATCTCACCAATTCTCCTACTCATCTCTCCAAAACCTAATACCATAAGGGGTTTTACACCCTAAATGGTTATAATCTCGGAATAGAGCCAATACTGACATGATACCGGTGCACAGATGGCAGAGCTCGAAAAACTAGGACCTAAGTATCGGATCGCACTTCGACTGGCAAGAGACGAAAGATTCGAGAGACTACAATGTACACATTCTGGCACATATGCGGACCAGTGCGGTTATGAGACATAGGATATATATCGTAGCAACAAACGACCGTGATTTAAAGTGAAGGTTAAGGAGAATTAGTGGAGTCCCAATTTTGAGCGTAGCAAAGCATAAATATGTTATTGAGCGATTGCCAGGTGCTCCGGATAAATGATGGCAATATATTTTTCTAGCCCATGATGGAATATGCTAATGGTGAGGTTTTGCTCGATTTTGTGGTGAATTTTGGCACGCTAGTATACTGGAAACATGGATAGGTACGCAATGTTACCACATCAGCAAATTGCTTTTTCATAACGATAATGATAATAATAAGCATCAATAAAAAGTGTGAACACCATTAGCGAATCGCTGAAAAATATCGAGAGGAAACGCTCTTGCCATAGCTTGAAATGCTTTCAGGTTAGGGTGAAGGTAATCTCCAGAGTTATAATCAGGGTTTAGCTGAGAAGGGTTATCAGGATCTCGGAGCACGGCATCGAAGTCAATGACAGCGTCAAAAGCATCTGATTTCCTGAGCCACTCATTTACCCGCTGTCGTGTGTGCTCTCTCGTGGCTACAGCATATGGATGAAATGTTACGTCTGGGGCGCTAAAGGGAGTAATTGTGGAGCAGAATATAGGGATACCGAACGAATGTACTCTGGAGATGATTTGCTTATATGCCTGGATTAGTTGATTCCCGATAACTTTCTGACTCTTAACGTCGGCTTCGGCGGTTCCAATATCGTTCACACCATGGAAGACCATGACGTACCTGACTCCTGGTTGTCCAAATATATCACGATCAAGGCGTGCCAGGACATTCGGCCCCTTTCCATCTCTGAGAATTCGGTTTCCTCCCGCAGCTTGGTTGATGACAGCGATACTCTGGGCATATTGGTGTTGCAGCATGCGATTAAAAAGTAGATCAGCCCAACGATCGTTACCATTATCAGTGCTACATCTTCCGTCTGTGATGCTGTCTCCTATAAGGGCCAAGGCACAGTTTTGCCGGTGCTGCCATATTTCAACACCAGAGAGAAAGTACCAGTGAAAGGTACTTTGGATACTGGGGTCGGTTATATCCTCTGCCATAGTGTGGTTGCCGTGTGACATCCAGGTCTGTGTGCGACTCCCAGGATGGGAAGTTACTTGGCCTCCAGTCTGACCATGCCTCAAGAAAATGCTCACAGTAATTACCTGCGCCGGCTGAACTGGATAGTTAACTGGATCTGACAACACAAAAGCACCTCCAGGGATATAAACGGACTGATGGGAATCGAATGTTAATATCTGAATACTGTCCGTATGAACAGCCTTGGAACCAGTAGCCTGCCTCCCTGCTTCGGCTTTGGGAAGTGCGACGGTTACGGCAGTAAGCGGAAGATCATTCAGACCGAAGGCGTTGGAGACTCGGATGCGAATATACTGCCCGCCAGTGGATATCCGTAGGGTCTGGCGAATTGTCGAATTATGGAAGGTTAGGTTTGGTTGGTTCTGGCATCCATGTTACTCGCTTTGTTTGCAAAAAGGTAACCTCTACATGACTGAATCTTACGAATGGTGCAGGTGGCATATTCTCGGGCTCTGTTAATTGGGGCATCGCCGTCCATACCGCAACCCAGTGGCTACCATCCTGTAGATCCTGGGCAGTTACTGTATTGCGAGAATCGTCAATTTCTTTAGCACCGAAGCTATCGTCATATTGAGAGGCCGTGTCTAAAGGATCCTGGGAATTAGCTCCCATGCTGGATTGGTAGATAATGAGATTGGTATCACGCTTAGAGCAGTCAAGGTGACCCAAGACCAGTAGCTTAGGTATACAGTACTTCATGCTAGCCACGCGTACAATGTTCTTAAACCGATCAAGCTTTTTCTCCCCACTCATCCGGCCCTTGTCAATTGGCGGGCTGGTAATAGAGCTTGGTATTCCCCGCCCTGCTGGTCTAAGGAGATTTCCACCAGTTATCGTTTGGGCCACGGCAGAATTGACGGCAAGGCTTGGAAGTCATTTACCCACAGAACCAGAAAGGCAAAGCTTCAACGTTCTCCGCACAGAATAAGCCTGCGCCTGCCGTGTGTACCGGCTTCAGGCTATTTCGCCAAGCCACCAGTCCGTGGTCCTACTATGGAATGAGTAGCAGAGACACGAGGACCTCGTGTTCTTTTTTGGGACTGTGGACTGGTCCAATCCAGACCGAACCGCAAAATCTGCCAATACATAGGGAAGTCGGACGTTACCGGTGATGGAATTGTTAGGATGCGAAGATAGATATGGCTTCTCTGCTGTACAAGAATGCCAGAATAAGAGATTAAAACCCAATTCAAGTGAGTTTATTAGACCCTTTATAATCAAAATGAATTAGACTAGTTATATGAATTGGCATTTTTCAGATTATATGCGTTAATGATAACTAATTGTAAAATCGTATGTGTTTACCAGGAATCCAGCTGTGGTTGGGCTTTGATAGCGTATGCGAACGCAGGCATGGCTACAGTAGCCAGGTACAGACCCATCCAAAGTGGGGTGTGTGCAGTTCCACAGGCGGGGCCCCGCAGGCTACGACGTGCTGTGGACCCGTCTCCGGGGCAGTCTCTGCGGTAAGGGTAAGGAGACTCCGGGGTAAAAAAATGATCGCTATCATGGCGGCTTGGGCAGGAGCTGGCATTGTATATCAAGACCATTAATACTCTCTCTTTCTCTCTCGCTCCCGACAATCCTCTTCTGTCTCCTGCATTACACCGGTGGAGTGGTTCCATCTTCGGGGCAGGATCTCGTCTGCTTTCCCCCTGACTCGATTCGTAGTCCCGTCTGCTCTCTTGCTCTCTTTTTCTACCTCGACCTCTCTTTACCATGGCGGAGAAGGAGCCCTCCGCCAGCACAGCAGCACAAAATGACCATGTTGATGCCGTCAGGGACCTCGAATCCAGCGGCTGGGTTCGAACCGCCTCCGCTCGCCAGGCCACTGAGGCCGAGCACGCCCTCACGATCGTCCAGGGCATCAAGATGTACCCGCAGGCATGCTTCTGGGCCTGCGTCGTCTCGCTTGTCTACATTATGGACGGTTATGATACCGCCCTCATGGGCTCACTATTTGCCTTTCCCAACTTCCAGCAGCGTTTCGGTGTCCCCCAGGTCGACAAACCGGGCTCGTACCAGGTCCAGCCCAAGTGGCAGACTGCACTGGGCCTAGCCAGCCCGCTGGGGAACATCGTTGGCATCTTCGTCAACAGCTACATGACAGAGCGGATTGGCCACAAGCGCTCCGTCCTGGTGACTCAGTTCTTCCTCACGGGCTTCATCTTCATCTCGTTCTTCGCACCGAGCGTTGAAGTCCTCTTTGTTGCTCAGCTGCTCTGCGGTTTCGCCTGGGGTGTGTTTTTCACGCTTGCCCCGGCCTATGCCTCCGAAGTTACCCCTGTCGTGCTCCGCGCCTACCTCGAGACCTTTGTTGTCCTCTGCTCAGGTATCGGCCAGCTGATCTCGTATGGTGTGCTAGATGGGCTGCTGGGCAATACCACCATCTGGGCCTGGCGGATCCCCTTTGGTGTGCAGTGGGTATGGACCGTCATCATCGTTCCGCTTGTGGCATTAGCCCCTGAGTCCCCCTGGTGGTTGGTCCGTAAGGGCCGCCTAGAGGACGCAGTCAGGTCGATGAAGCGGCTATCTTCAAATCAGGACGAGATCCAAATTCGCAACGCTCTGGCGCTCATGGTCGAGACCACCGAGCTGGAGCGCAGCATGACCGAAGGAGCCAGCTACATCGACTGCTTCCGCGGCGACAACCTCTGGCGCACTGAGATCGGCTGTTTTGTCTGGCTTTCGCAGGTCTTGGTTGGGTTTGGCATCACCTCCTATGCGACCTACTTTTTTGAGCAAGCTGGCCTAAAGCCAACTGATGCTTATAAGCTGACGGTGGGTCAAGGGGGTCTTCACTTCGTAGCTGTGGTACTCTCGGTTTTCATCACAGCGCGGTATGGACGGCGGTCGATCTACCTCGTAGGATGCCTCATCATGGCAGCCAGCATGTTTGTGATAGGGTTCATGGCTATTCCGACCCAGACGCAAGGCCTAGGTTATGGTTCAGCTGCCATGTATTATGTCTGGTACGTGACTTATGAGGCGACCATCGGTCCCATTGCCTATATCGTCGTCAGTGAAGTCTCGTCGACACGCCTACGCTCCAACAGCATTGCGCTGGGCAGGAATGCCTACAACGTTGTTAACATCGCCGCTACCTGCGTGGTCCCGCACCTGCTCAACCCGAACGCCAGCGACTGGAAGGGTAAAGCGGCATTCCTGGCTGCTGGCTTCGGCATTGGCTGCGTTGTGTGGGGATGGTTCCGTCTGCCAGAGCTGAAGGATCGTACGTACGAGGAACTGGACATTCTCTTCTCTAAAGGTCTCGGGGCGCGCGATTTTGCTAAGTACGAATTCAACCGGGAGGTCGAGATCGAAGCTAAGCTAGCCGATATCGAGCATCATGAAGGATGAATGATCATCGGCCGTCGTCCTGTGATTCTCCAAACGTTTGTCGTTCTCGAGCAGGACGGAGCATTGGGATTAGTCCTGATGGATACCACACCGAGCTTCTATTTTATCGTGTTCCTTTATGCTTTTTGATCCACATTTGTCTAAATACCTCCATAGCTGTAGAAAATTGATATAAGTAATTATGATACAGGATGCCTCTTAGAGGTGCCAACGACGGGAAGTGCATGGGTACTGGGAGAGTTGGCAAAAACCTTGGTATGAATCTCAAAAAGGCATCGCTCTTGCCCTTAAAGTAGTGAAGGCTAGACTCCTGAGTCAGTCGAAGTAACCATTGAGAAGCTTGCGTCCTAAGTAACAAGGAAGTCAGAGCGTTGAGGGATCGGGTTGAGAGCGAGGCTGCCCCCAGTGACCTACGTTAATATCTCATTGGACTTTATCCATTAAAATTTCAATATTATGATATTCTAACATGAAAATAGTACATATAAGATGACTCCACACAGAGACTTGATATCTTTTATTAAATTCTGGTTTTAACTAGTATGATTACTGTTGAGCTAAGGTTATAGTTTAGGTTTGAGCTAAATACATGTGTACTTTAACTAACCACATTTGAGCATGCCACTCTTGTGTACAACAACGTACCAAGGACTTCAATTTGCTGTCAATTTAGATAAACTCGAGGTTTAGGTGCACGCGCAGCTTGTTAGATCGGATTATGAGCTAGATACACTTACTCCACACCTGAGACTAGAGTGCATCAGATAACGCTTGGTTTCTTGTTAAGGTGCTGTTGCATATCCTCGTAACGTTAGCCTCGATGCCGAGCACAGCACGAGTCTTGCTTGCCTTTGAACAAAACATTTTCCCATAGTATTTTCATTGGGTTTAAATAAAACTAATTACAAACTAAGATCTGGGCAATCCTTCGGATCGGCATAAAATGTGCCACCAAGCTGCTCAATAGCATAGCATCTTTCCTCCATATTATAAGCATTAAAGATCCTACCAACCCCACTGGTCCCAGATTCAGTTCGTGTTGTTTTCAATACCCAAACACCTCCATTAGCCGGCCAACCAACAACCAGAACAGGTTTATAAGGGGAAGGAGAAGTGAATTTATCCTTATAATAATCCTCCATCCCTTGCCACCAAGTTGCTCCAAGCTTGCGCATTCTATCACAATGAGCCTCCTCCTCTACAGGGTTTTGAGATCGTATAGTGTCATGAAACCGATTAATCTGCAAGAAATCAAGCTCAACCCCATTCGTTGCTTGAAAGATATATATGCCGCCTTTGCTTGGCCACCCTCGTACTCTAGCACCAGGCTCTGAGGTAAATATTGCTCGTAAATGTGGTAAATACGGGTCTGAGCCATTATAATCTTCTTCTGCATCCTCTACGAATATGGCGGATGTGACTGGATATGACGTTACAGCCATAGAGGACGAGTAGAATCTGCCAACCAAGACAAGGCAAGCGCCGAAGATAAGCGCGATTTGCAGAAACATTTGGGTACAGTGCCGTCAAAATCCAGTATATAATACAGGGCTATATATATACCCGCTTCTCTGCTGCAGTTTCCTTTAAATATAGAGAACTCAAGTATATGGCTCGGAATGACGCCTGACGACAATGAGGGCTTAAATATATTAGTCATTAAAACGTTACAACAAGTGTAGAACGATTTTAATCTATTTCTGCGGGATTTTGTCGGCCCGGGCTGCGGGAGGAACTTAATTTTGCGGTTGTGAAACCTCAGGATAAATAGCTATAACCCTTTCAAGCCTTTCACGCAAGACAGTTTTTCACGCTTCCTCCCATTCTCAGGATTTCTTGGGTATTTGTATTTTCGTTATGGCTCGACTGCTACGATGGCCGGGCGGTGGGGGGGGGTACGTTATGTTCTTCGTAACATGCATATAAAGATGTAGGGAAGTTGGGCAATGAATTCTTGCCTTTGGTTTTCTCTTTTGCTAATATCTCAAGAATACAAAGATCGGATTGATTTTTTGATATCTTTTCCTCTATTCATTCTGACCCAACTCGCTTTACCGCTTGGACAATGGGCGCCACCTGTACCACCATCCAGGTGGTATCTGGGGACTCTTGTGCCTCCTTGGCTTCGAAATGTGGTATCAGTCCTGCCAACTTCACTGCCTATAATCCTAGCCCTACGCTATGCTCTTCTCTAACGCCAGGACAACACGTGTGTTGTAGCTCGGGATCACTGCCAGATTATACACCAACACCCTATCCCAATGGAACCTGTTCCAGCTGGCTTGTACAGCCGGGAGACTATTGTGCATATCTAGCAGCTGAATTTTCAATTACCGTGGATGAAATTGAGGCGTATAATAACAATACTTGGGGATGGCTAGGGTGCTCCGACTTACAGGTTGGACAAAATATTTGCATGAGCCTGGGCAATCCTCCCTTCCCGAGTCCGGTTTCTGGTACTGTCTGCGGCCCCCAGGTCCCTGGAACTACCCCAACCAACAATAGTGCTGGATGGGCTTTACTAAATCCGTGTCCGCTCAATGCCTGCTGTGATATCTGGGGTCAATGTGGGACTACCCCTGACTTTTGCACCGCCTCTAAATCCGTCACTGGAGCCCCTGGTACCAGCGCTCCCGGGACATCTGGTTGTATCTCCAACTGTGGAGTAAATATTACCAACAACGCTGATCCACCGGCTGAATTTTTCAATATAGGTTATTTCGAAGCATGGAACTGACAGCGAGGCTGTCTAACCTTAGATGCCAACCGAATCCCATCCTCGTACTCCCATGTACACTTTGCATTTGCAAATATTACTGCTGATTTTCAGGTAGACGTATTTCAGTTAAATGACACCTTTATCCAATTCGCGAGACAGACAGAATTCAAACGGATCCTTTCATTTGGTGGTTAGTCTTTTTCAACAGACCAAGACTCCTATCCCATCTTCCGGCAGGGTGTGACTGCCGCTGACAGACAGACATTTGCCAATAGCATTGCCTCTTTTGTGAGTCAGTATGATTTAGACGGTGTTGACTTCGATTGGGAATATCCCGGTGCTACCGATATCAAAGGTGTTCCCCCAGGAAGTCCGGAAGATGGGACAAATTATTTAGCCTTCCTACAAACGCTTCGCTCAGTCTTGCCAGCGGGCAAAACTATTTCAATGGCTGCCCCTGCTTCATATTGGTATCTAAGAGGATTCCCAATCAAAGATATGGTAACTGTTCTTGATTATATTGTTTATATGACCTATGATCTTTATGGTCAGTAAGACTACAACAACACGTTTTCTAACCCGGGGTGTCCGAATAGTAATTGCCTTCGCTCACAGTACGTGGAGACATTTAATTTTATGTGTTTAGAAGTCATATACTTACTTTTGAAATGTAAATCTCACTGAGACCGTATATGCCCTGGCTATGATAACCAAGGCTGGTGTACCAGCCGACAAAGTAGTCGTAGGTGTCTCCAGCTACGGGAAATCTTTCAGCATAGTAGACCCCAGCTGTACAGGCCCCGAATATCTCTTTACTGGACCCGAATCTAGTGCTTTACCAGGAAACTGTATTACGACTACGGGCTATATCGCTGATGTAGAAATCTATCAATATATCGAGAGTAGCACGGAATCCTGGCATGACAACTCCAGCGACTTGGATATCACAGTTTACGGTAGTAATACGTGGGTTGCATACATGGGGCAGGCCACCAAGAACTCTCGTATTAGTTTATATAATTCTTATAATTTCGGCGGTTCTGTTGAATGGGCCATAGATTTAAAGCAATTCAGTGACGACAATTCTGCGGGTATTACTTTAAAAGAGGCCGAGAAAGACTTCAATGATGCTCTGGAGACTAGTGGATATAATATGTCCTCTTTCAATAGAACGTGACCGACTTAGCTACCAAACTGATGAAGTGGACTGGATGTGATACAGAACAGAAATAGATGATATATTCCGGTTGGCAGCAGTCCTGGAAGATTATGAATCTGCTATATGACGAGGTTTACTATGAATTCAACTTTAACGAGGCAGCCACAGTTGAGTATCTAGGACCTCCTGCAATGAATTCGGGCCAGCAGGTTGCAATTAAAAGTGAGTTTTCCTTGGTCTATGTTAGTAGATTGTACGCGGTAGAATACTATAGGCACTCACTTCTCCCAGATATCTTTTTAAAATTGGCAACCATCCAGCCAGGCTTCATTTTAACACCTTTTGACTGGCAAATTCATGTTCGATGCGATAATCCTAAGCTCCTATGACCATGTGGCCTGGCCTCTACTACTGCTGCGTATACTACAAACAAGGACATTCAATCTGGGCTTGCTCGAATCAATTTCTGTCCTCGTTATTTTGCAAGTGCTGATCTGGATGATGCAATAAAGAATGGGAATGATGAAAGCCTAGGCCCAGAGTGGTGGGCTAACCTGGATAGTTATATTCCTAACAAAGGTGAGCAAATGTTTTCCCGCCCAGCTCTTCCGGGCCCGTTCTAACTCAAGTGACAGGACGAACGTAGATTCACGAATTACTACACATTGACTGAGTCTCGCAAGCAAGAAGTTACGGATCTAACAAGCATGTTACAGATATTAAATTGAGACTAGCCCCTGAAGAAGACATAATTAAAGCCTATGACCCGCTACAAGCAAAGGCTCTTGCCAGATGGGGCCAAGATACAGGATTCTGGGTGATACAGAACGCGGATAGTCTAACTCTCTACGCTATGGCACAATACGTGCAGAAGGCACTGGGAGACGTCTATCCGCATCAAACCCTCGCTCCACCGACGCCAGACCTCGTGTACCCTCCTGGAGCGTTCATAGCAGATGATCTGTTCACCATATATCCTAACGGCAGCGTGACTATTGCCAACTCTAGTAATGTGTTGGATGCAGAATGGGACGCCGGAAGTCCATGTGCTGCGGCCGATGATGAGGACGAGGACGGAAATTCAGATACTGTTCTAGATCTTACTGCCGGAGGCTTCGCCAATTCATACTCATATCCTGATGATTATCTTTACCAGTATGTATTTTGGACCAATTCGTCGATGGTTATACCAACGGCTACAACTGCTTTACCAACTGCAACCCCTACGTCTGGCCCAGGACCACAGTGGTGCCAGATTTTTGCCTTTGCTCTCATGAACGAGCTAAGCGGCACCTTCTCATCTGGTATCGAGGTTTATAATTCTTCAGGTGCGCTGGTCTATGAAGATAATGTTGATCTAAGAACAAATACAATAGTGCCTATTTCTGCGAGTAGTTGGGGAGGACCCTATGATTTAACTCCTGGCTGCACTTATGACGGGACATCTGATGCGTTCATCCTTTGTGTGTATGACTATGATGGTATTGTCTATCAGGGAACGATTTCAACAAGTGCTGGTGTCAATGAAGCTTCTAACTGCCGTATTTATCTCTCATGTCGATAAAATATCCGAAAATAATTGAGGAATCTATCTATTATTCAATTTAAACCATGATTTGCCCAACAACAAATCGCCCTAAGCATTGATTTATCAGCCGGAGGCCGCGCTTTGCAGACCCGCAGCGTGACAACTAAGAGAGCCATCAAAAAGATTTATATGTCGTATCCATGGAAATTTGAGAGGCAAACACATCCGGAGCAAAAGGCTGTTTTATGTAGAAAGCGCATTAAGTGCCCTGGTTTCTATCTCGAGCCGACTATAATCACCGAGATTTCTCGTGAAAACCCACTTTTCTTTGACGAGACCTTTGGACCTGTAATACCCTATTATGTCGTTAACACTGAAGAAACGATCATATTGGCCAATGCTATAACATATCTTCGGTGCGAACACTAAGCACTAGGCACGCACAGGAGTTTTGGCGATAAAAATTGAAGCTGGCGTGGTATTCATTGATTTTATCAATCTACTTTGCCCTTGTACTTCCGTTCGATGAAATCGAAAGTCCGGATTTGGGAGATTATTCAGAACCAGGAATTAAGGAAGTTCATGAATAAGAAAATGGTAAGAGCAGCTGAGTAAAATCGTCTCCTTGGGACGGAGATGTCGGTAGGAATACATAAATTATGTTTTATAATGGAAAATCCACACAGAGAATTTATGCTTTATATTAAATTCTGGGTTTAATTTAACAATTGTATGATTCTGCTGAGTTAAGGTTAATTTAAAAGGTTACATCCCAAAATAATAAGTATAATGTGTCTAAGACAGTATGTACGCATCAAAGCGAAGGCGCGTTGTTGACGGCTTGATTCAGCTGCTGTAGTAGGAAAGACCTCTAGGTACACTTGGCACTCTGGTATCCCATAATTACCGCGTACCTGTGTTTATTACTGCCCACGGATTCCCCCCATCTCTCTCTTCTCTCCCAATAGTCCAACCGGCCCCCATCCCTGAGAGCAAGCTCTCCTGACTTGTTCTAGCTCCTCATATTCAGCCCTTCAGCCACAGCGGAGATTCTCGCGCCTGGCTTATGGATGCCTGGCCACATGCTGCAGTGCGTATAGAGCCGGGTTTCCGACTTTGTCAGTCTGCCGAGAGGTCGTGGCAAAAGGATTCGCGGAGGGTACAGCAGTAAACGCCACGATGCCTGGCGAACATCACACGGCGGGCACAGAGGGCCGGTGGCCTGAGTCCAGAGGAAGAGCGAAATCCGAGTTTGTAGAGTGCAGAATAATTTTGTCACAACACATAGCGTAGCAAGGTACTCCAGGAATGATGTAGCGTGAAGTCGGTTTTAGCATAGCCAAGCTTTGTTGAGCAGTTGCTAAGAGACGACAAGCTCATCGATCTCGAATCAAGCCCCTGGCAATGGTGACCGAAAAGTGAATAGGTTAATAATCCTTCGTCCTTTGCGGAGGAGTCAGGCGCTCCGTAATATTGAGACTAACTTCCTCCGTACGTGTAAGGGAGATAAATAAGCGGAACTACATCCAATATCTGCGGGTCCTCCAAGAGCTCCATCAACACCACGATTTTGACGACTATCGCTATCATTTTTGACACTATCGTTTAGATACCATTTTTCTGGGGACTATCGTCACTGTCATCATTAACACTACCGTTATATATCGTTAGCTGTCTCGTTGAGTAGGAGAATACGGTTTACCCCAAGCAGCCTTGCCCTCTTTTGCTCTCCACAGCACCCGCAATACTTATACGAAAATGCGTACCCTCTCTATCAGGGCAGCGGCGTTCCTGCGGCTGCTCGCAGCCTCTTCCCTCGTGCACGCACAATCCGAATTCTTGACGGAGTCAGTTCACACTCCTACGCCAACTTCATGCCCTGCGGCCGTGACTGTTCAGAATGGGGGATTCGACAGCGGACTGGCCCCATGGGAGACGCTGCCAGCTGCCCCAGTCAAACCAACCTTCTCAGTCGTCTCGCCGGGATACAATGGCGGCGCACACGCTCTCCGGCTCGAGTTCCCAGCAGCCAACGTAACAAGCTGGGATTTCTTACAGGACATAGGGCTGCAGTGCAAGGGCCAGCAGTATGTCACGTCGTTCGCCGTGAACTGGCTAAATTTCTCGATTCATGGCGATCCCAACACTAATTTCTGCCGTTTCTCCGTGGTCTCCTCCTACTGCTACGATAATCAGGAAGCGTATCTGGGTTACTACAACGCAACTAACACCCCGGGCTGGCAATATCACAGCTATACCTGCACAGCGCAGAAGACTGGCTACGCAAGCTTCGTCGTTGGTGTTGGCTGTTTAGCGGACTATATCATCCCGGCTTTTACGTGGCAGATGACCGATTTTAGTATCCAGCTGGTGGTGAGCTCGACCCCACCGCAGCCTACTTCGTCTACATCAACATCATCCCAAGTAACGTCCATGCCTTCGCAGTCATCCACGCAATCATCCACACCTCAACAATCGTCCACATCTTCACAATCGTTGAATATATCACAAAGCTCTTTATCGAGCCTTATATCAAGCTCCCCATCAGCGTCGAGCATCACATCAAACGCTCTTCCGACAGGTTCGACAAATATCTCAGTAGTAACAACAAATGCTACGGCAATTCCGACAAGTTCGGCAAGTGTCCCGATGAATAATACAACAAGTGTTCCGACTCTAATCCTAGGTAATAACGCATGCCGGGCTCCTAAGAACAGCTTCTTAGCTGGCCCGATGGGGCTTATTATCCTATTACTTCCCTATGTACTATATTAATATTGATTAATTCAGTTTTAAGTAAATACTGTACTAAATTAACTATTTAATTTCCGTATGATTCGGTCAACCGTAGCACGACCGCTGCCCAGGCAAATCTGTATTAGTGGACCTTAAAACTTTAATTCAACGACCTAACCTCTAGGAATTCACATATATAGCTAGGTGAAACCCTTACCAAATTTCCTCTATTCCTAACTGATCTTTAAACCTCCCCCCAAACAAAATACACGGAAGAACGCTCTAGTCAGCCATGTGGCTGCAGGACTGTCTGCCCACTAGCTTGCCTTATAGGATTAGCCTATTCTGACACAACATCTCGCAGAAATGGCCCCAGTCGCCTCTTGTTCCATCAGCAACAGCCTGCTGCATCTCCATGCCGTATCGGTCATGATATGCTCGCTTTACGGCCTCCATGTGAAGATGATCCCAATGGTAACGGACGAGACGAGAAATAAGTAACACTGTACCGATTGAATTAAGTTCAGAGAGGGTAAGAGCATGGTGAACTAAAACAGCATCACGGACAGGCTTGTTAATAACGCCGTTTAAGATATGAGCAAGGAGTTCGCCCTGGCAGAGTTAGTTTTAGCATATTTTCAAGGAATAATAAAAAAGAGCTCTTTTATAAAAGACAGGTAGAATAACTTACAATTAGGTTTCCACTCTTTTTCAACATTTCCCGTGCAAAGTTTTCTTTGTATGTACTTTCATATAATTTTAAGACTTCTCTCATATGAGTATCACTTCTAACAATAATAATATCGATCATAACCGTTTCACCTCCCTTTTCGCTGGACACTGCCTTGCGGAGATTTCTAACATCATCCTCAAGGAGGTCATTATCTAATGAATGTCCAAACGTTAGTTCTTCCATTTTTATCTCATCAAGCGCAAGTAAGATTGCCTTCTTGAATTTATCCTCTTTAAGCTCAGTTTTCATGCATCGAATTAGACTATTGTTGTACTTCTTATCACTGAAGTTATTTTTAATTTCCCTGATTTCTTGATTCGTCCGACCCATCAGA
The DNA here is from genome assembly GCA_021399445.1 of Xylogone sp. PMI_703. Taxonomy (NCBI): domain Eukaryota; kingdom Fungi; phylum Ascomycota; class Leotiomycetes; genus Xylogone; species Xylogone sp. PMI_703. Next base: position 6,567,964 of record JAJTUQ010000003.1, read on the forward strand.
GACTCAATAAGAAGCTCACGACGTGATTTTTCACTTTGATACCAGTAATTTACCCAATAAGCTTCGCTCTCCCATTGTCCTAGGGCACATGCATAACAAGCGTTCATGAGGCTTGGATCTTCTTCCTTTAGTCGCATCTTGATATGCTTCGCAATATTCACTCCTCTCCGTTCACTGCCTGTTTTGACAATCTTCTTATACTCCACCCGTAGGTCCATAACTTGTTCGTGGGTTAACCCTGGTAAGATTTCAATAAGGGTTACAGTGTCAGGGCTGCGCTTGTCGCCTCGAAGGGCCCTCGCGAGGGCATAAGCTACTTCAGCGCGATCGTAGAATCTAGCTCTCCTTTTAGAGATGGGCTCAGAAGAACTACCAGCTGCTCCCCTGCTCAGTATGTGAGCCAATCTTTCCTGCTTGATGAGTGTGTGGATTGCCCTCTTCCAACGCTCCCGCGCGATATGGGCTGCTGATGCTGTCTGGTCATTTTCACCTTCAACAGATGCATCCGAATCGAAGTCCTGGTCTCGAGAACCCTCGAAAGCAGTGTTGGGTTTGTCTGAATCGCCGTTATCTGAGTCCTCAGTTTCTTGACCGATTGATCGAGGTAAGGAGAATAGGGCGAATCGCTCTAGATGTAATGCTATGTGACTTTGTAGTGATCTTGCAGTGTCAAGCTGCAAAGAGCATATTGGACAACTTCTGTCTGCTGATTGTAAGGCCGTTTCAGCCGCTTGGATCAGCGAATTTCGCAGTGTTTCATCGTCGTATTCTCTGTGGTCTTGGCGTAAGTGCGAGCGGTATTCGTCGAGGGAAGTAGAGGTGTGAGATGGATGCTCTGGACAGCACCATATCTTCCGATGATAATTCTCATGTTGAATCCAGTCTTGCCGGCTGTCATATAACTGATCCGGGTTCCGGCAATCCTTATAGGTGCAGATGTAAGGGCGTAGGTCATGTATAAGGTGAGCTCTGTAGAAATATTTAGCGATCATCTCGTCCATGGGGTCTTTTTTGGCTTTTCTTACTTCCATGCCTTTTCGGCTAGAGTTTCCGTCGAGCATAGTGTGAAGCAGTAAGGACATTCAAAGAACTTCTCGTCTAAATCTCGTTTTGGGGCCTGAGGAAAATCCACAACCTCTTTGCCAGGCTTCCACACTGAAGGAGCGTACTCTGAAATAGAGACAGTAGACCGGTTATCCTGATCGACCAGCTGTGGAGTGCTTAGATGGGTAGCGGTAGTGACAGATTGTGCAATAGCCATCCCGGGAATTAACAGTTCGTTGCCTTGCTTTTCAAAGTTCACTAGAGTTGGAGCTTCCTTCCCGCGAGTTTCGATGTTTAAAGTGAAGGATTTGGTATGTCGAGCAAGCTTGTCTCGATGCTGCTTCCAGTATGAAAATTGTTGCCGACGACGCACATTTGCGCGGGCTATGCGACGGACAAGAAAAGACTCGGTCCCATTTGAGATGTCATTATGGTACTGCGAGAGAACAGTCCGAATTGGTTCCCATACGTTGTTGGCTTCATCCTTTCCATCCGTATCCCCTGGTGGTTCGACAGTATCCTGTTCTTCTAGTGCCTTCGACTTTCGATACTGCAAAAAAAGGGAACTAACATGATCGTGATCAAAGGCTTCAACGGCACGCAACAAGTCGATTTTGCTATCCGGATCGATTTGTTCATGGCGTAGCGCCTTTGATGACCCTAGCCTAGATGATGGATTACGGATTCTGGTCGAGACCTTGAAAAGCCGATCAATAGGATCTCTAACACTGTCTAACAATAAGTCTATATCGGACTCTTGTTCCCCACCGTCTTCATCCTCTGGATTAGCTTCTAGAAAATCACTGAATGGCCTTGAAGCCGAATCATTTTGCCCCTCATTCGTCAACTCGCCATACTCCCCAGAGCAGTACTCAAGAACTAGGGAACCCATCGTCAGCAGACTGGAAAGTATAGTCTGGATGATGTACAACCTTCATTCAAGGAACTATTCAAATCCTTTATGAATTTACGAATCGTAGATTCCAGTCTTTCGGCATCCCTGAGACGGTAATCTAGGGATCCATGACCCGATACAAAGAGACCCAGGTTTACAGCCCAAAGGTCAAACCGATCCGCTTCGGCTGCAAAGAGTCCCCTAGGCCACTCCTCTGTAATCATGTTCTCAGCTGGTTTGTCGATATTTTTGACCTGCTTCAGAAGCGCAATCGTCTCGAGGCCCATCTCGGCCAGAGTTGGCAGCCTTGCAGGAGCTTCCATCCTTGTGGTATTTCACTTACCTCACTTCCGGAATCCTGGAGAAATCTGGGGTTTGGATATGTTGTGTAGGCAATGCAGGTTGCTCCCGCCGTACTAATATCACTGCCTTAAAAGATCAAGGTTGAGATAGGATTCCGCCTACCATGTAATTAATCCCACTTTAATCGCTGTCGTCGATGCTCACAGAGCTTACCCAATCAGTGCCAACCACGTTAGGTACGCCGAACCCTGCATTTGCGGCAATTCCAGTGGCTCCGCACCCAGGCAGCTGACAAAGGCGTACAACTCCAACGACTGCACTTAGAATGCAGAGCTGAGGCTCTTAGGTGAGATCCTCTAAGTATGTCTGGAATCGAAGTTGCGGGCCTCCTCCTTGGAGCACTGCCTATCCTCTTCTCGGCCGTGGATTTTTCTAAGGATAGCCTTAGCAGGATCGGGTTGGCCTTCAAAAAACGCAAGAATGTGGAGAAGCTGGCCCGCGCGCTTCTTCTACAACAGCAATTTTTAGAGGAAACTGTCAAGTCTGTCGTTATTGCCAGTGGCTGTGAGGATGTGTGGCGTCTAGATGATGATCCGTATGGGTATTTGAATGATGAAAGCGTCCGAGAAGAAGTTTTGGACTATTTGGGGGTAAAGAATGATGCTGCTTTCACTGGGGCCCTGGAGCAGAGCAGTCAGATTGTTCGAAAGATAGCGAAGAATATCACAGGTCTTGTGCCTGCTTTCAAAGTGTGTTCGGCCAACATTTGTTCAACGCCTTTTAGGTGAACAGATGCTGACTATGGTGATAGGGTGCACCGGACGATTTGCTCGCTGTCATTAACTCCAACCGGGATGCGGATGGTATGCGGCTGGATCTCATTCCACGAGTCAAGCTGGTGTTCGGTATGAATGATCTTAAGGAGTCTGTGAGGGAATTAGATGATACATCCCGTGCTCTGGATGGCTTCACCAGAGTCCTGTTATCGAATCGGCAGGTAACTGAAGACAAGTCGTCTAAAAAGGCTATTAAGCTCGCCAAGGCTCTTCGTCATGTTCGAAGATTTGCAGGTAGCCTGTCTCAGGCTATATTTCGTGGCTGGAAAGCTGAATGTCATAGCCAGCATGAGGCGAGATTGTTCCTTGAAGATCGAATCGACATCGCTCCAGACATACTGAAGCGGGTTGGGAAAGATGGTGATATGCCTATTCTTGCTTTCCAGCTTATATTCGCCGCAGGCATCAAGCAACAGCAGATGCTGTGGCATGAGACAGTCATACAAGTATTTGATGATAATTTCGATGACCCAAAGCCTCCCATGGTCAGCCAGAACTCCAAGGGGTCTCAAGTAGCATTCACAATCACTAAATCGGCATCTCCATCTATAAAGCCAGAGATTACATCTATCAGTGACATCTGCAGCGCCATCGAAGCAGCCAAATGCAAAAAGCAACGAATCGCATTCGTTCTTGCTAGAAACCAACAAATAGGAACAACATCCGCACAGAAGGAAACAATAATTCAATGCCAACAAACCGGCACAACGACGCTGAAGGCTCTCCTCTCGGCCAATAACACACCTCGCCGTGGTCCTGTTCTCCCGTGGAAATTTCGGATGCTCCTCGCACTCAAACTTGCTTCCAATCTCCTTCAGCTCATACAAACACAATGGTTGCAGAGCACATGGTCGAAAGACATGGTGTATTTCTCAATCCAGGCGACTGAAAACGAAGCTCAAGATCAGGTAGTGCAACTCGACCTTGGCCGACCATTCGTGACAATCACATTTGACGACAATACAGGGTCAATGCAAGTTGCTCAAAAAATAGAACCAAAAGTAGCACTTCTTGAGCTTGGAATCCTCCTCCTGGAAATCTGGCATGAGACCACATTGGAGACGCGATTCTGTTTGGAGGAAGCACCCAGAGGGTATTACCAGCGGTTAGCGTTGGGGGCAGAGTGGCTTGATGATACGGATAACCCGTTGCCAGATCTATATGATAGAGCTGTTTCATATTGTATTCAGAGACCGGTTGGCGAAGCACGCTTTCCGGATTGGGAAGATATTAAGTTTTGGGAAACAGTTTGTGAAGGGGTGATTGAGCCGTTGTCAAAGAATTGTAGACAATGGCGTTGAGGTGATGTAGACAAATGTATTTTATCCGATGGGTAGGCTGGTTGTGCAAGCAAATTCGGCATCTGGCGATCCTCGCGAGATAATAGCCTCACAAGTTGGCGTTGTGACTTTATCAAAGCCTACCTCTTATGTTGGGCACTCCTTCGACTTAGAGAAGAGAATGCACGCTGCATAATTAAGCTATGACCTTTTAGTCTATCCACAATTGTCATTTGCAGGTAAAGTTCCCTGTAACTTATAGATTAATTATAGGCCATCTACAGGACCTTGAGGTATGGTGTAAGGTCAGGAAAGTAACCCCTGGGAGCCGAAAGGTGCTAGAGGGTCAATATTGTGGATGTAGATGTTTGGCTCTCGGATTAGGTGCAGTGTTATGTGCACACACAACAAGTTTAAAGTAATGTAGTTCATTTGAACGTAAATACATAATGCTGTTTGTTGATATGAGTATTATATGAAAATGGCCAAAGTTAAAGGCGCTTGGTTATCTGCTATCGGCTATTATGCAGACTGTTTATTTTTTACTTACCACTTAATGCTCTGAGATTTAAGAGTAATAGTTTACTAAAATATAAATGCTATAAATACTGGTACCATTAATTATTTTTAATATTATAATTAGAAATATTGATAAGCTGATTCCGTAAAATTAAGATTCCTTTCTGGGAGTATTGCGCTCTCAGGGGCATGATTGTACTATAGCTGATACTGTAGCATTCTCGTATTCCTGTTTAGCCTGAGATATCTCGGGCGGGGGTCATAACCTAAAGCTTAATTAAACCTTATAATATTTACGGCCGTACGTAATCTCCATACTGTATTCTATTTTACTCTAAAGTACCTATCAACACGGCGTTCACACTATCATCCTCATTATTTTTTTCAAAAAAAAATAGTGAATAAAAAACCTTCGATGAGCTCTAATTATACCAGAAATTAAAAAAAAGGGAGACGATAATAATATGAAAAGTATAGGCGGGCTATACTAGAGCATATTCAGGGCGGACAAACCGGAAGTAAGAGCTTACTCAGACTGGTACGAAGTATGCATTGCAGGTACCGTGGCTAATGAAAGTGGGGCGTATGTGAAGGCTATACGAGAAGTCGAGTTTAATAATCAGAATGATTGCACATATTTACTATATGCAACGGAACAAATAATTGCTGGAAATACGAGTTTCTTAGATTGATCTTCCCACAGTTCACTATTACCTTCCACTTTCCTCCTTCCCTTGCTAGGTTGATTTGCACAGGCGCAAGATTGATATAAAGGAGAGGGCGCCTGTATCTTCCACTATGCTCAGGATTTTAATCGCGAAGTCTCAGGGGCTTCGGTATTCCAATATCTTATATCTTACTTGCCAGCCATGTTCGCCCGCTGGCTACTCGGCATCCTAGTTATAACCACGCTTGGTGCAACTTCCACTACACGCCGCTATTTGAATCATGTTATCCACGAGAGGCGCGAACATACACCGCCAGAGTGGACCAAGAGAGAAGATCTCCCTCTCAATCCAAATGGAGCGCTGCCCCTCCGGTTTGGCCTACGGCAGCAGAATCTCCATCTCATAGACGAGTTCCTTGATAGCGTGTCAAATCCGGAGAGCAAGAGCTACGGGCAACACTGGACACACGAACAGGTGGCCAGCACGTTTACACCTAGGTAGGCTGAGGCCTATTGCGGGCTTGTACACTCGCTAACTCTTGATGCAGTGAGGAGACTGTTACCACTGTGAGGGAATGGTTACTGGAGGCAGGTATCGCGGATAATCGTATCGACGTTGAATCCTCACGACTCTGGATCTCGGTCAACACGACTGTGGGGGAGGCAGAGCAGCTACTACAGACTAAATACCATGCCTACAATCACGACATCACAGGACAGGGCCATGTTGCCTGTGAGGGAGCGTACAGTATCCCACAGGTGCTGAGCGAGTATCACATTGATCTGATCGTCCCAACACTACACTTCAACGTGCCTGTGCGAACCTCCCGCCTTCCTAGAGGAGGTGACAAACGCGCCGAGCCGACTAGCCCAAGCCTGGCTAACAATGTCCTTCTCCAGAGTCGTCCTACACTGCCGCAGCCATCTAGTAACGATGACCTAAATGGCTGTAACATGGCCATGACCTCAACCTGCCTACACGCGCTGTACTCGTTCCCACAGACCAAGAAGGCGGCTAAAGGCAACACGTTTGGAGTTGTGGAGTTTTCCCCAGCGTCGTACTCGGACTCTGATCTGGATGCATACTTCGGCCAGTACGCTCCAGAACTGGTTGGCGAGCGGCCCATCGAGATCAGTATCGATGGCGGTGCTGAGCAGCCTTTTATAGAAAACCCTTCACTGCAGGGCGGTCCCAACCTTGACCTCATGAACACTATGGTCCTTGTAGCACCGCAGAAAGTAAGCCTTTTACAGGCAGGCGATAACATTCAAAGTGCCTCCTTTAACACTGTGCTGGACGCCCTGGACGCTTCCTACTGTACCTACGATGGGGGCGATGATCCAACCTTCGACCCCGTATACCCTGACCTCCAGGCTGGTGGTTACAACGGAACGAAGTCCTGCGGCATTATGAAACCGCCTGCAGTACTGTCAACAGCTGTCAGCCTGAACGAAGCCCAGCTTACGCCGTTCTATATGAAGCGCCAGTGCCACGAGTATGCGAAGCTAGGATTGATGGGGACGACGGTGCTGTGGGCGGCAAGCAACTACGGTTAGTCTCCCCTCTCCCCCAGAGCATTCATTCTAGTGCAATTAGAGCTGACAAAACGCGTCCATAGGTGTCGCCGGTATGGATGGAACTTGTCTCAATAACGGTACCTACAACCCGACTTTCCCTGGGTCGTGCCCGTATGTAACCAGCGTTGGTGCGACACAATTGCAGCCTGGCATCAACCTCACTGCTAGCCTCCCCAAGGGGGAGCAGGTCGAAGAGGCTCTCAGCGCCCTCACTCCCTTCCCAGGCGTTGGATCTAGTGGTGGAGGCTTTAGCAATGTGTTTGAAATGCCCTCATACCAGGCCAAACCTGTGCACCATTACTTAGCCTCCAAAGCCTTGCCCCAGAACATCACACAGTACTTCAACAGCACAGGCCGGGCCCGCGCGTTCCCAGATGTTTCAGCCGCTGGCGCCAGCTATCCCCTTGTCCTCCAAGGCAACGACTTTTTTGGTACTGGGACCGGCCCCTCCGTAACGACATTCGCAAGTTTAATTACACAGATTAATGGTGAACGCCTTGCTGCCGGCAGAAGCACCGTCGGATTCATCAACCCGGTCCTGTACACGCATCCAGAGGTGCTTAAGGACGTGACTATTGGCGGGAGCGAGGGCTGTGGAAGTCCTCCAAGCTGTTCTTTTGGTCAGATCTGTATTGCTCCAGCATTCCCCGCTACGGAAGGCTGGGACCCTGTTACCGGACTAGGCACACCCAACTACCCCAAGATGCTAGAGGTATTCATGAGGCTGCCATGAATATATATATGAGCCAAGGAAAACTACTTGCAGCACACAGCACATGTGTCTCTCCACGGCGGTCTGGAATATGACATTGTCCGCGTTGAACAAGTTCCGATTATCTTGTAGATAAGCACGCTAGCTCTAAACAAAAGTAAACTACATCTATAGTCCATTTTCTACCTTAAATCACTTGGGACCTTTTCTGCAAAGCCAGATGCCTCTCGGCGCTTCCCAAACCAACAAATTACAAGCTGGAGTCTACAGTTCAAATAGAACCTTCAGATCATAACTATCAATCCAGCACCACTACATGAACTGAAACTTTTTAGGATGACCAGTAGTAGCATCAACTTACAGGTATTGGACTACGAAGACTTGAACCAATGACATTAAAATGTTTAGAACTTTCTTTGATAACTATAGCTTGCTATATTTTCTTGGTTTTTTGCTTTTTAACCAGTTGGTTTAGATTTCCAAAAATAACTTAGACCAAACATGAAACGGCTTTTGTAGTAAAATCATATGCATACAGTACGTCCCGATTATTGAGACCCGGACAAAGTCGAATGGGCAGCTGACAGCAACCACCATGAGTGGTTTCCCGTTTGGCATCTCAGGTGCAGTAGCCGCTGGACTTCCACTCGCTGGTACCAATGACCCCATCACCCTCCTCAGCCGATCAATAACTTCCACCATAATGTGGTCTGTCCCATCTTACCTCCTTCTCCTTCCCCTCGGGCCCACTCCGGCCATCAAAATACTGCACTCTCTTCTCCTCAGTGAGAACGCGTAGATCGAAATCCTCTCTATAATCAATCGTAGTCGCATTAACTGAAACATACGGTCTCGTATCATCCTCTCCATCCCACTTCGCGCGCCAAACTTCTTTCCTCCCTTCTTTGCTATCAGCTAGCTTTGTCAAATCCACGACATCGGTCTCGCTCTCGCCACTAAACGTGAAGCATCGCACTCCACATTTTGGACAGAAGTAGAGTTTACGTTTCATGTCGTTACATTGGTAGGTACTCAATCCATGATCTGGATCAAGGGGTGAAAGGAGCATGAAATCGTCTCGGGGATTGGCAGGATGAACGTGGAAGAAGTTCATTTTGTAGCACGTGTTGCAGTTACAGCGGTAGATTTCTTGTTGATTTGGCTGTGGTGGATGAGATGACGAGAATGGATGTGGAAGGGTGAGGAAGACGATGTACTGCATCAATCCGCAGTGGCAGGATCCGTGGCATGCTTGTCTCTTTGGCGCTGTCCTTGCCATCTTATGAAATGAGAGGTCTTAGAGTGAAGTCCTGATCTGAAGCGACGAATTTGTCAATTGTGGAATCTCAGGGTGCAGGATGCTATAACTACTTATAAGGGATCTTTGCTCTTCAAAATTAGATGTGGGCTAGGCACCTGGTAGGCATCAATAAGAGACCAAGCAGAAATGCTGTCAGTCTCATCAAATGCATAGTCGTTTGTGGAAGTGGTCAACACCCCGCTTTGTTAATAAGCCAAAAAGGCATTAGTACTATACTAGGACCAGAACAGCCACGGCAGAGTCTTGAAGCTTCCTGCAGGTCGACAACTACCAACAAATTGCCAGTATAGTAAAGATATCTAGTATCAATTGACCTAACAACTAGAATCTATACATGTTCTAGCCCAGAAACATACATATTATAATAGCAATTCATATCCATATAAGAGGTGGAAACCCCGCAATTAAACGTATAAATGTGATGGCTGGACTTCAAATATAAGGAATTGGAGATCCCTTTTTAAATAATGAGCTGATAATGTTCATGTCTGAGCATTACATATGAAACTAAGTAGTGATACGAATGAATGGTGACAAAGCCGCATTCCTCAAGCTGAGGCTGAAATACCTTGATGATGATAGGTAAACCGTGCAAGGGACTCCTCAGCTTTCCTAACTTCCGTTCTTCATCTAGAAGGGAGGCTATAGCTAGCAGATAGTCCCTTGGAGGGATAAATATTATGGCATGAAGGTAGCCGTCGTGTTTTTCGATTTGTTCGGGATATCGCTCCACTAGATCTACACTTTTCAAGGATCCCTTTGCCAAAAGATCCTCCAGAGTCTTGGCGTTAGCGGCGACGACGTCAATGTTCGATGCCATCTTGGAGTTTCGAATGTCGAAGTTACTTTGTTCCGTCGAAAATGTGATAGGAAGCTAACAATTGCTTTCCATCTGTTGGAGTGTTGCATTTTACGAAAGGTGCCCGCCACATAGGTTATAGCGGGGCAAAGTTAAAGCCAAACAAAGAAAAAAGGCATTGCTCTCGTATAGGTCATCATCGAGGTGAAAATTTCATCTGAAACTACTTTGCTGTGAGGGAGCATCGCCAAAGTTCATCTAGAACAATAGCAATACACTTTCCGCTGCACTACAATCGCTTCGTACTTTTGCTGGTCCAAAGCGGACGTACAAAAGTACAAAAGCCAACACAGACCTTCCATTTCCATTCCCAGCCTAATAACCATAACAGTCTCTTGTTGCTGGTTCGGACTCTCCAGAGCGTGTTTGGGCCTCAAGCCTTCCCAAGACTAAATAGACTGAATGGAATTTCAATGCCTCGCGAAACTGACGCCGATAGCTCGACCAGCTTCTGTTTAGCCGGTGGGCAATATCTTGCTCGGCCAATTCAATCTGTATGTGCTTTGCATCTTGATACTCGGGTTGCTGACATGCTGATGGAGAGGAGGCCACTGTTATGGAGAGGGCGACGGAGAGCCCTTCTCTGTTGACTTATTTCCGCCTAGAGAAGAACCAAACCATCAATACTAGTATTCTCCAGACGTGGCGCACTACTTACCTTGATCCAGACGACGTATTCGAGCCAGAATTTCTTCAACATATCATCTTTGGCGGCGTGCGATCCGAGAATGTAAACATTGAAAACGATACAAGTAAACTGTTCAATGATTGGCAAACAATACAGGTACACTTTGAGTCTGATGTGGATATCAGTAACGGCCCTTACTATCTCGAAAATGGCCTTCTCCATTCTGTATGGAAGGTCTACCAAGATCGTCAACTTGCTTTCGTACAGGCCATATGGCCATCACAAAGTAACCCGAGGTAAGCTGAACTGCAATTATGGTTATTGAAAACAGCATACATAATTGAAGTCTCCTTAGGGCTTTCGTCAAGATTAACGCTACAGGTAACGACTATCGTTCTCATGGGATTGCTGCTCCTGCAAGGTCCTATTCACAGAGATTTCAATTGCCGTCTGATCACTCTGACAAATATCCACACAAGTAAGGCCTCTATCTACTTCTATGTTGATACATACATGTTCTTCTAGGAGGTATCATCCGATAATAGTATTACTAAAGCTAAATCATCTCATCTAGCCCACTGAAAGGGATCAGAGTTGTGGTCAAGGATAACTACCATATACGTGGTACTCGAACATCCCTTGGCAACCGTGCATATCTCGAAACATATCCCATTCAGGAAGGTACTACAGATGTAGTGTCCCGGCTCATAGAGGCGGGTGTGCATATTGTTGGAAAAGCACATCTTAGTTCTTTTGCTATGATGGAACACCCTATGCAAAGTGTCGACTATCAAGCCCCATTTAATCCCAGGGGAGATGGTTATCTCATAACAGGTGGAAGTAGTGGTGGGACTGCTGCTGCTGTTGCGGCCTACGATTGGTTAGATATTGCAATATGCAGCGATAGTGAGTTACCATATGCTAGTACAACTTATTTTGAAGCTCAGCTCACAGAATTATCTAAGCAACGGGAAGTGCTCGAATCCCAGCTCTTTCAAACTGGAGTGTTTGGCTTTCGCCCATCAACTCAATCTATTTCTACTAACGGCTTGACTATGGCATGGCCTGCGATGGATACCCCTGGTTGGTTAGGCAGAAATCTTGAGATATTTCCGCACCTTGTGAAAGCTTTGCGCCGAAGTGAACCAAAACCTCAGCAGTCAAAGGAGTCGCTATGTGAGGTCCTCTACGTCGACGACTTTATCCCTAAAGACCACCAAAACCAAGTGGATATGATGAAACATTTTATCACCGATATCTCAAAAGTCATAGGATGCACCTATAGGAAAATCTCTCTACAGGATGAGTGGAGAGTATCGGCCCCAATAGAAGAGAAAGATCTACAAAAATATCTTTACAATGTAAGTCGACTCATTCATAACTATTAACATACAACTTTGACTTAGGCGCCTTCTTAATAGACTACCCGTCATGGTTGGTATTACTCAGCATACCATTCTTTTGATAAATTTAGGAAAGACTACCAGAATTTGCATGGCCACGGCCCATTTGTGACAGAAGTTGTGCGATGGTATTGGTATTAACCCAAATATGTCTAAATTATCAGTGTCTAAGCTCATCGCAAATAGGGCCTTAGGTAAAGATGTCACATTAGAACAGCATGAGGAAATGATGAATCGCTTCTCAGTTTTCAAGGACTGGTTTATTGATCGTTACATCTCGGATGAATCAAAAGCTAATATCGTGGCACTACATATTGATACGGTTCAAGCAAAGTATCGAGATGTATATCCGGGTAATAATAGCCCAGAAGTACCAGGCCTTCGTGCAACGTACCTTTCAGCTATCTTACACGCTCCTGAATTGGCGATACCTAGTAAGTAATCACTATTGTTTTTCATTTCTTCGCTCTACTCTTTGTACATCAGATGCTGAGCCGCGACGTTTCAAGTATCCCAAATTCCATATCAGTCTCGTATCACCAGAACCGAGGAACAATTACCTATGGTTGTATCTCTTATGGGGGCACCGGGTACAGATCTAGAACTCCTTCAGTGGGCGATAAAGGCTTTGCATAAAAGTGGCCGCCTAATACAAGTGAATACAGGTCGAACGATATTTAAACAAGATTCACCTCCACGGAAGAAGCTTTAATCAGTTGTACTTTACACACCCTTTTCGTGGCTACTAAACCCTCCCATTTTTCTTTTCTTTTTGAGAGACAAGGACGGAGTACCGAAATGTACTTTTGATTGATAATCATTTGCTATAATCCCGACAGCAAACTCTCTATCTGGGGGGGAGCTGTCTAGAAAGTAACAAAAAATAAGTGATTATCCATAGTTATAGATACTTTCCATAACTCAATCATTCAATACTTTGTTGATTGCTAGCAAGGCCTATGAAAGATACTCAACAATATCCCCTCTTGGGACTGCATCTCATCATGAAGAGGCGAGACTTGGCTTATGAGTGACTTCTTGTAATAGAGAATCAATCCGGCATAAGCGTCGCATCCTGTCTTCCTCTACTTGAGTAAGCGTTGCGGCGTCTGGGGTGACGATTTCAAGTTCTCGTAATTCGCTCAACTTTTCCAACTCCATCTTCAATTGCTTAGCCAAAACTGCCCATGACTCAATCTCGAGATACCGGATAGATTGTCGTCGCTCTATCCGCAGCTTCTGAAGCTTAGATAACGGGATTAGCTCTTCAATTATGCGGAGAGCTTGTGAGCCGGAGGATACGACGATTGTTAGACTTCTAATGGCATCTCGGCGGTTGGGATTAATTGCTTTACAGAAGCCTGTAGCAAACCTCGGTGTTTCAACGGGATATTGAAAATGATTGACAGAGTAGAAAATAGGCTCTGCTTCGATATATATTCTTCGACATGTTTCAAGGATCGAGAGAACGGATGGCCGAAGGCTGTTGCGATGTTTGGCCGGACACCACTTCAGCTGCACGCTTGGTGACTCTATAGAGAGAACCTGTTTGTAGATTCGAAGTCGAAGCTCAGCTGGAAGACTGAAAAGTTTACACTGATGTTGTTCATCTATTGATATTGGGTAGCTGTCCATTGTTGGCATCTTGCAGTCATTGTTTTGGGATTCGCTCCGCAACGTAAGCTCGAAACGCCAAGTGAACGCCAGTATTGGAAGAGAAGCAGTATGATCGTGTCCAGGAATGGTATTTTCCCTCTCTACAAGCTCCCAGTCCTCATCATCGGTGGTGTCAAACCTAGCATCTTCGAAGATGTGTTGGTCAATATATAACGACTCCAATAGAAAAATAATTGTAGCCCTGGTCTACTTGAGAGTAATGACAACTTACCGCGTGTTTCTTCATTCATTCTAGTATCATCGGGATATAAATCACTTAGATTTTAGTACACGATGTAGCAGGAGACGAAGGAGGAAAGTTTAATATTGTGAGTGACTTGCATTTTATGCAGCCCAACAGGTAGGGATACACGTGGGCGGATGATAAGCAGGACTGGAGCCTAACAAAACATCGCCGCAAAGCTACCGTCGTACGTAATATAGTAGAGTAGACTCGTCATCGGGAATACGATCATCCACGTACATCATAAAGAAGAGATTACCCGAAAATACTCAGTTATAAAGGGTTAATATATATACGAGTAGACACAGAGGCGCTTATGGTGCGTTCGGTCCATGACTCTAAATATTACAACTTTAAAATAGAGAGACATAGTTTAAGTCTAATATATTTAAAAGGGAATGAAAATTCTATAATCAGGTTAGACCCAGTAAATTGAACTTATTTTCCTTTACTTCTTTTATGCCCCCTCTAATTCTGCATGATACTGTGCATGTTACTCTTTAATATTGAGGAAACTGTATAGTACTAGTGTATGACAAATTAGCCCATATATACACAGAATCTTCAAACATTTATTAAACATAGAAACTGCCTCTCTAGAGGTTATAACTCATATTTTATAAATACAAGTCAGTCTACTTCCAAATATTAGTTACTACCCTTCTGAATCATGTTTTCGGACTATCGTTACGCCATCCAACGTTTGCAAGGGCTAACTTTCTCAGCTGTTGAGAGCGCAAGGTCTGGAACATCAGTTAGCTCAGGTGGGAGAGCAAGATCAACAACAATTTACCTCTTCTACAGTTCCCTTCATAATGTAGCGAACCACCAAGACCTTTTTCTTTTGGCCTAGCCGTGAAACCCGAGCGATTGCCTGGCTCTCAACCATGGGATTCCATTGCGGCTCCAGAATGTATACACAATTGGCAACAGCCAAGTTCAGTCCAACAGCTCCGGTTCCGGTAGTCATCATTAATATTTGCGTGCTAGGATTTTTACGGAAGTCATCAAGAACCCTATTCCTTTCCGCTACCGAGCAAGATCCATCAATCCGTTCAAATCGCAACTGATGAGATATCAAAAAGCGTTCAATAAGATCCAAGGACTTTGTCCACCCGGAAAATATAATACTGAACTTTTTTTAGCTTGTTCCAACTTAGTGCTAGTGAATGCGGTACATACCTCTTCCCCTTGTCTGCATTCTTCTTGAGGTCTTCAAGGAGACCTAGAACTTTCGATGACACGCCATCTTCGCGTAATATATCTTCTACAGCAGTATTATTTTGCTGAAGGTAATCCCCATTTATCGGTGCTTGGCATAGTGGGCACCTGAGTCCCTGATCACTTTTAGCTATTGCAAGTTCATGTTCAAATTGAGCGAGGCATCGTGAGCACAACAGATGCCCACAAATCGTAAAGTGGCCATTAAAAAGGTCATTAGCAAGTTCATTTTGAGGCATCCGTGACTTGCAATAATCACACTGTGCATCCTTAGACCGCTGTGTGCTGACACTTTGATCCCTCATGTCATCGTCAATATTTAGGCAAAAGGGCTTTTGAAATGTACCATGATTACACAACCGTCGCAGTTGCATCTCGAGTTGGAAAATTCCAAAGAACTTTTTCTTTGTGTTTTCAAGATTTACTTGGTGTTTGATTGCCCTTGACATGTCCAGTTCAGCAGATCTGTACTGCTCCCTTTCTGCTTCGGAAAATTCCAGGACTCTATCATCCACATTGATATCAGGAAGATCCAACAGATTTTTAGAGCGTCGTAGGCATATTGAGTCGAGAAGTACCCGTAAGTTCTCCGATCCTGCGCCAGTACCCTTCATGAGAGGATGTATAATGTGCTTCCTGAAAGCAGCTGTAGTGTCAAGTTGAGGGATACGTAGGAATGAGACGAGCGAGCCAATATCTTCCAATTTGTTTTGCACAGGTGTCCCCGTAAGGCACCAACGCAGCTTACTATCAAGCTTCGATGCTGTCTGGTATAATTTCGTAGATACACTGCGAATAGTATGGGCTATAATAAGACGCCAGAGGTTAGCAGGTCTGTCTTCAAACTAGGGCATTTTTGAGATACCTTCGTCGAGTACAACTCGAAACCAATAGATTTGAAACAGTGGTCCATTTGGCTTGACACTCTCGGCAGCAATAGTATGATAGGTACTAAATACGACATCTGCTTTAGCAAGGATTTCCGGGTTTTCTTCACGCCCTCGTCCGTGATAGATGCAAACTTCCAAGGAACCGTAAACATGTCTCAAACGCATTGTCAGTGACTTAACAGAGTTTTTATTTCATGGAACTCATACTCACTTATTTATTTCTTGCATCCAAGAGTTTATCAATACTAATAATGTGAAGTCTTAGTACAGTGCTAAATGTCTGTCGTCGGAGCGTTTCTGAAGATACATACGTTGTGAAGGAACAATGACTAATGTAGCGCGAGCAGTATATTGTGCGGTGTCAGCTGCAACTATCTGACTTTCTTGCAATCTATATCCTGATTTCCAGAATTCGGTTGCCATCTGAGCAGTCCTCGTTATCATAGCAATACAAGTCAAAGTTTTGCCCAGCCCCATATCATCTGCTAAAATGCCGCCACCAGTTTCTACTTGATAAGATTGACTTTTTGATCCTGTGATAATATGCTCGAAACTGTGGGCCACAGTGAGCAAAAGTGGAGGTTGGGAAACGATAACTGGAAATTAATCTTACCAGGGCTGTTCTGCAAATCCCCTATTTATTTCCCTCCAGAGCGAATAATGTTTGGGTACAGGCCCTATCTCTCGTTGTGTCATAAAATCTAGAGCCTCCTTTTGGTGGCTAAGCACAAATTTATTAGTTACATTGAAAGAGCCAAAATCAAGCGGGGCAATAGTCGACAGTCAATCTTCTCTGTTTGTATGTTAACTCCTTTCAGGGTAACATACCTTAGAAGTGGAGTCTTTATCCTTATATCAGCTTCTACTCTCTTCAAATAGCTTGCCCGCGTGAGAGAACTGAATACCACAGCTATTTCGTTTTGAAAGTCGTTTAGAGTAGATTCAGGCTCGGTAGGGAGTTCTGAGCCTGGTCGCGAGTTTTTCTTCTCCAGAGAAGAATTCGTGAGATTTGGTAAAACATTGGGGATGGATACAACATGTGGATTATTATATTCATACCCAGTCCCGAGGATATCTGGATGTTGAAGATATAATTTAGCAGACGACAGATTTCTACCCACCTCATCGTAAATACTGCTGTCCCCATATATGTTGATATTGACGGCCACGTATAACTTCTTGCGGGGTTTTTGCTCAGTGTCTGCTGGGTTCCATGTGCTGTTAGATACATAAATCCGGAATTCAATTGTCTCGAGCCCCCAAATACTACGGATTCCTGAACCCGCCCCATCATTAATCATCGCAAGATGATCTGCATTCTGCGAGGCGATAGCAAAATCGCTTCCACCTTTGATCAACTTGAAATAATGATTGCCTGTCTCATCCTTATTTGAACTATGCAGAATTTCTTTAAATGAATCTGCACTAACTAGCGCTTTTGCTCGAATTTTGTGAAGCTGTGAGATGTTAGCAAGAGTGTTTAACAATACAGAGGCCAGAATAAACGTAAAGCAACGAAAATTGAGGCTTAAGAGTGCCAAGATTATAATTGTACGTAAGTACATGAAGGCTTCGCACTGACCATTCCAAAACAAATCTTCGTTCCTCTTGACGAGTCAGAACTGCTCACAGCAGTATTGTCGTTGAAGGTTTGCCATAGCTTTGGCATAGGTGTAGGAGTTGTGGTAATTGCACTCGTAAGGGAACTAGGGAATTCACTGCCGTCTTGTAACTCGGGAAGCCTTGCATTCAAATCTAGATATCCCTGTGCATCAGGCTGAAGAGAATATGGTCGCGTCCATCTTGAATTCCCCTCCATCAATTGAAATTCCACTGCACTATTGCTGAGAAACTCACTGTTGGCTATCATCGAATGAAGGCAGCCCGAGCTGGGGAAACTCTTCTCCTACAGACCAGCTGTTGTAGTCGTCGAACGTCCTTTTTGGCGGTGACATTATGTCTCCAGAAACACTACAGGATGAAAGGTCCTGCACCATCTAGCTGCAAAATTCATGTTGCAACTTCTCTCGGGCCTCTCGCGCTTCTAAGAGATTTGGTTGCATCTTCTCAAATTTAGAAAAGATTCAAGAACGGGACCTACGTTTATTTTATTGAGGCTTACTCGCCCTGGGGCACAGCCCGATGTCACAGCCTCCTGTATTCGTGTCTTAATAATTAGTGCAGTCACTCAGCAGACTAGAGCACTGCGCCACACTCATGATTTTCTCATTCCCTTTTACATAACTGACCTACTTTAATCCGACTTCAGAGTCCCGAAGAAATGTAGTCACACACATTGACCAGATGTCTTCTAACGGGACCGTGGCCGCTGGGTTTCAGCGGGTGCTAACTAAGTTTTCAACTCGTCTGACTCGCGATGAGCAAGAAAATTTCAAGTTCACGACTCTCAATGAAGTACACCAGGCTATTGTGGATATTCAGGCTCAACAAGCAGGCCGGAAAAGTATGCGCAACCTAACCAGAGTTTTGGCTTTTGTCGAAGCTATGGATCAATTTGGGAAAGTGATCGAGGTTTTCCTGAATGCTTCAACCTTACTAGCCTTTGTTTGGGGCCCACTCAAATTTCTTCTCCTGGTAAGCTACGATTCAGATTGCTTTAGGCTCATTCTACTGTCCCAACCCCCCCCCTCTTGGGGAGTGTTGTCCAGTAATTCTAACGTTATGTTTAATCCTGATAACGATGCACAGGTGACAAGTAATTGGGCCGAGTCATTTGATACGCTTCTCGATGCATACCAGCAGATAGCTGAAAACATCCCCCTTCTCCTTCAATACCAGACCCTTTTCGAACACAACCAACATATGTCTAAAGTTTTGGAGATGATCTACGAAGACATCTTAGAATTTCATCAGAGTGCACTTCGTATGTTTGGAAAGTCAAGTATGTCGACTATATCAAACCGCTTTCTTTTTCTATTTATCTTTATATCTATTTAAATATCAATCTGAGTATTGACGAATTTCTGATTATGCACAGCACTGGAGCAAATTTTTCGAGCAGCATGGAAAACCTTTAAATCTCGATTTCAACACATCTTACAAGATTTACTTCGCCACAAATTGCTCATTGAAAGCCAAGCAAATGCACTTGCGATCCAAGAGGCTCAAGCTGATCGTGTGACTACATGGGAGGCCTTCAAGCAGATCTTTGTTGCACAGCGAAATACTCAGTATCTCGCTACTCAGGAGTGGCTTTCTGCAGTAAATATGAAGGTCAACCAAGAGGGATACGCCGCGATTCGACATGAATACGCCAACACTGGAAAATGGGTACTCACAAATAACCACGTTAAGTCTTGGCTAGACCCCGATAACGGCACAGTGTCAAGGATTTGGCTAAATGGAATCCCAGGAGCTGGTAAGGATAAAGAATTCCTTGGATCCTTCTTACAAATCGATGCTAATTAGATTTATTTGTTTCGTTCTAATTGAGTATAGGCAAAACGATATTGGCTTCTTTACTGGTAGAAGAAGCCCAGCATATTCCCAATTCATCAGTTTTATTCTTCTATTGCAAGCATAAGGATCCCCAGAGAAGCACATTCGTGGCTGTTGCTCGTGCTATCCTAGCACAACTTCTAGTCCAGCACAGAGAAGATGAACTGCTGGCTCCATTTCTCTACGAACAGTCTTTGGACAGTGGCGAATCATCTCTTAACTCCTTAAAACTCTGCAATAGTCTTCTAAAAACAGCCTTTGATATCCTTCCCGATGATGAAAAAGTCTATATTGTCATTGATGGGATCGACGAGTGTGAACCACTAGAGAGAAAAGAGATACTTTCAGCCTTCTCATCTGTGATTACTAAAATTAATCCACCAGGGAAAATTAAAGGACTATTTATTAGTCAGGATGAGAAAGACATTAGAACAAGTCTTCAAACAGCCGCTAGCATCCAAATTTCCGAATCGGATATTGAAGACGATATCAAATGCTTCACTGATCATTGGGCCTCAAAAATATCTATTAAATTCAACTTACCTATAGACAAAGTGGAGCATATTGCTAGGATGGTCTGCCGTAACGCAGATGGTACATAATACCAACTATCCTTGACCAAGAAGTCTCAAGTGGGTTGACAAACATATTAGGAATGTTTCTATTTGTGAAATTGGTCATGAATAGTCTCTACAGCCAAACCACAAGGGCACAGTTATACAATGAGCTTCAAAAAGAGTGTCCACGTGGGCTCGACCAAGCGTGAGTTACCTTATATGTTTTAAGTAGTTCAATACTTCACCAGTTTCTTCGGTGCCATATTCTTGACCTATACCCCTCATATCTTCTTCTTTCTTGAACTACGTCCAAACTACTAACTAGCTGCAGCTACAAAAGAATAGTAGAGCGTATCTATGGAAACGAAAACGAAGCTGAGCGAGAGCAAGCCCAAAAAATCTTAGGCTGGCTTGTATGTGCAAAAAGACCACTGAAATGGCATGAGATTCAAGGCGCAATATCAATTGATGTAGACAATCAAACAGTCGACTTTGAGAATAGACAATTGATGTCCGATATCCAAGAATTGTGTGGTTCCCTTGTTGAGCGTCTTGCGGGAGATAGGATTGAACTGGTGCATTCCACCGCTAAGTTGTCAGTTGCTCAACTATCCAGCCATTGAAAAAAGAGGTTAATACTAACTGGTTGATTAACTATCAGCTATCTAACTCAAAAGAATCAAGAAAACTGTTTTATCCGCATGGCAAAAGAGGAAGGCAGATTAGCAGCACTGTGTCTCCAATATCTCACCTTTGAATCACTTGCATGCGAATCCAGTACGGATGAAGTATTGTCTACGCTAGTCTTTACGGGATTTTACGCTTTCTTAGACTATGCCACGTTGCATTGGGTTGATCATCTAGAGGGGTATTTAAAAACTCTCGAATCAGAAGATCTAGATGATCTCGAGGCCTTAAGTCCCATAGGCGAGGATTTCTTTGCAATTTATAGCCCAGATGTCACACTAGATGAGGATGACTTATCTAGTTTCGAAATCACATGCGAAAAGGCCAGAGAGCAGTCGAGTTTCGCAACTCTCGTATCACTCATCGTCCATGCCCGACAGGCAAGATCTAAGGCAGAAGGTTTATCGGCTTTCGGTTCTCTAGGCCCAGTAAACTCTAAGGCCCGAGATTATCTTGAAGCCCAGGCAGAGTCCAGCAGGCTTACATCTGCAGGAAAAAACTCTCTGCACCGATACTATGGACGCAATTGTTTCAAATGCCCGAGACACTTGTGCTTCTATTTTCACAATGGATTCTCCGATGCAAAAAGTCGCGATCACCATCTGAGCAGGCATGACCTGCCTTATTGCTGCACGCATGATGGATGCAGCAGAATGCAAACAGGGTTCAGCTCCGAGAGGGAACTCAAGGTACATCTCAAGAAGAATCATCCTGATCCAGAATCTCTTTTCTGGAAGTTTCCAAAGCCACCCAAGCCGACAATAAATAGCAAACAAAAAAACCAAGCAACCTTTCACTGTACGCTGTGTCCAAAACGATTCACTCGTGCGCATTCCCTAAGGAGTCATCTAAGGACACACACGGACGAGAGGCCATTCGTTTGCACAGTCTGTGGTAAAGCATTCACAAGAAATCAAGACCGAAGTCGCCACGAAAAACGACATATGGGCGAACAAAAGTTTGTTTGTAAGGGGGACCTCGAAACGGGTGATCAATGGGGATGTGGTCGTCGATTTGCTCGTGCAGACGCCCTCAATCGCCATTTTCGCACAGAAGCCGGTCGACTTTGTATAAAGTCCCTTGCCGACGAAGAAGCAATCAAGGGGCAGCAAACTTGGGCGAATAATCAACGTATACAGCAGAATGTGTCAGTCCTACATCACCAATCCGGAGAAACAACATCAACTATCGACATGTTCAATCCAGATCTCAACAACCTAACCAAGCTTCCACCGTCGAATTTGTCATATCGACGAACAGGGGGACCAGGTTTGCAATCAAATCTTGACATGGGCTTATTAAACCAAAACGAACTGCCCAAAGCACTCTTGGAGCAGTATCCAGCTCTTACAGCTCTACAGTGGCCAACGTTGCCTGTTGGAGAAGCTGATTTTATGGAAAATCTAAGCGACGAACATTTGCTGTTCGATGAGGACCAGAATAATACCCAAACTGCATGAAGTACGCATACGTGTACCCGTCAAGGCTGGCTCGCGGTGGACAAAATAACTGGCACAGTGGTACCTAATAGGTCTCTGCGCTTTGGTGTCGGATTATGTAATACTGTGCCAACTATTTTGTCCACCGCGAGGCTGGCTGCAATGCCATCTCGAAAGTAATTTTTCTCTTTCTTCAGTTGACAAGTTGCGTGTCTTATTGGCTCGGCCAAGGTCTAGTGGCAAAAAGAAAGTGCCGTAGGCTGTGAGTAGCCCTGCCAAAGCCATCGGAGCTAAAATCAGGCTTTAACCGAGCTAATAGGATACACTGCTTGTTAACAACAGAAGAGAAAATCAACTTTTTTGCGAGCAGCGGCGAGGCAGCGCCTACTTGTAGGCACTTAGGCTGACGGATGTGCCTGCAGCTTCCGCGTGGTGGCATTGCTTCAAAAAAGTTGATTCTCTCCTCTGCGGTTGGCAAGCGGTGTGTCTTACTGGCTCGGCTAAACTTGATTCCAGCTTCTGGTGCGCGTCCCTACGGAGGCACGGAGGCGACCCCGAGGGGCTCTGCTCTAGAAAAGTTGATTCTCTCTTTTGTCGTCGGCAGGCTGTGTATCCCATTGGCTCGATTAAAGCTCGGTGGCAAAATCGCAGTTCGAGTGAAGTTGCCACGCTGTCAGGCTGTATTATTTGCGGCATCAAAAAGATTAATACTTCTTGGTTACCGTGTAAAGATAAAATGAGTAGCAGACCTGTTGTCCGCAAAAAGGGATTTCAGCCAACTATATCCCCAGAATCAAGGGGTTTTGAGCTTGCTAGAGTGTAAATTATTTGGCATTACAACCAAGCATTTTTGAGTCTCCGTGGCAAGGAAATCAGTCTTGTGTAATATGAAGCCGAAAACGGTGGCTCTGTACTCCGTACTGCCCTATGACTCTCTCTAAACTTGACCGCCACGCGCCCCAGACAATGCCTCTCCACCGATCCCTTAACCCCATTCCGCTCAAATCAAAAGCAACATGTAAGAGAAGTTTTATCATGGCACGGTACTATACAACGGATTCTGCTCTCCTGCATTGAAATCTATCATATCACCAGGAGTAAATGAGGGAAGTAGAGCACTCCAGTTCTCGAGATCAAAGTCGCTCATATCTATATTCTCCAGATTGTATTCAACTGCTTCAGGCGGCATTTGATTATACTGCATGAGATTAGGATCGATTAGGATCGGAGCCGATTCTCGCTCATTTGTACTGAGAAGATTTTGTGATGCACGTTTGATAGCTAAGCGTGCGAGATTGGAAAGCTCCCGAGCAATGGAGATACTAATATGGCCCGATGATGCAAACTCCATACGTGCAAAGTGTCCGGCCATAACATCCATAAGGGCTACATCTGATTGAGCTGTGGAAGCGGTGGGGTGCTTTAGGACGTGAACAAAAAGGTTGATGAGGCCCAGTACTGGGTAGTAGAATGCCATCCTAACTCCGTTAGTCATATCCTCCATGAATCAGCGATGTAAGATCTTACCAAGTAGGTGTCCATGCATAGATATCATTAATAAATTTTGTCATCAAAATGATGCTGCGCGAGGCCTCAGCTACTATCTCTATGCTCGTATTAATCTGGTCACGGATTGCCGGACTTTTATCGCGACCAAGCATCCCGCTCCAAGGATACGTAAATATCGAGTGAATACCAATCAGACTACCGTAATAGGAGAAATGAAGGTAAAGGACATGGATCATCTCGAATCCACTAGGTAATTTAGGAGATCGGAATATGCTGCCCGGGCGAATGGCAGGCGGGTGGAGGTTCTGCCATTCGCGCAGCTGCTTGTCCAGCTCACACGCAGTTTGAACCACTTGTTCAGGGGTTTGACGATAGGCTGCTACTGTACTACATCGTTTCCCAATCTGGGATGATATCAAAGCGTGCTTAGCTGCAAGAGTGCAGAAGTCCAAGTTGATATTGCTTCCGGGAAAGAGTCTCTTGGGAATCTTGCAGCTAATGTCGTCGTCATCGATAATCTAACTATATCAGCGCAAAGTAAATAGAGGATCACATTGTGGCTACTAACAGATGCTCGACCGGATCTGTGAGAGACATGTTTTTCATAGATGTATAAAAGCCAGAAGATCCAATTTCGATGGTCTGTATCCTGTGGGCTTATTCCCCAGTTTGATCCCGGTTGGCGATGCAAGCCCTTTGACTGTGCTAGGCGCACAGCAGCTGTAATAAGCATGTACTCAATTGCAGGAGAGCTAAGAGATTCAGCATAGAAGGCCTACAAAGTAATCAGTCTACGAGAATGAATAGCAATTTCATCAGACATTTCGCACCATAGATAATAAAGCATTTACTGCCATCAACCCAGTCCTACAGAAACAGAGATCCGAATACTTTGATAATGCATTCTCAAAGTATTGCCAACCAGCAGTTTGAGCCTCGATGAATCGTGAATTGTAACTATTCTGAGAAAATTCATATCGACAGCCATGTGCGTATATAACATTTCTCAGGGCATACCATGCCGGATCTTCATCCAGTGCGGTCGTAACGGGGCCGTCAAAATGAGCTTTCAGGCGGGCTTCGAAAGAGGGGCGATGAACGATTTCAAACATAGCTTCAGGTGCGTTGTCAAAGTATTCCTTTGCATATCTCCATGCGGCCTGTCTATCTGGTTCAGGTGCTCTTTCTGGGCTTATTCTCTTATCAAGCTTCAATTCTTTGGTCGTTGCCTGGCTAAATTCCCTTGCTATACTGGTAAATTCTGACGAGCCAGTCCTCTCTATGACCCAATCAATACCAGGCTTCGAGCACAGGGATAGATATGACCCTGGTCCGTGATACTCCCAATCGAAATCCTCCGGAGAATGTATACTATAGACGCTTTTATCCATGGGTGTCTTTTGCCCACTTCGCAATCCTGGTTCGATTTCTGCGATACCTATAGAGGAATATGAATCGTTGACTTTGGTTCTCGATTGATCCACATGCAGAGTCGGTAATGTTTGAGTTGCTTGTTGGGGCTCGAAATTCTGCTTCTCTGAGCTCTCTTTTGCGATGCATGGCGAGGATGATGATTCATGTGTTGGCTGAAACGAGCTTGTCGTAAATGAAGATTTTCGTCGATGAGTTTCGGTAATCTGAACGGTTTGTGGGATTTCGGGTGGCGTCCATCTCAGAGATTGGTAGGGGTGGTCAGTCTGCGGTGGTGATAGAGGCATTTGCTGCTCTCTGGAGCCAGGTGCACTTTCAACGACAATCTGAGACGAATCCTCTGGAGCTTCTTGATAATCCTGTGGCTGAGGGAGTGTAGTCGATTCTTTCAGAATTGCTTCGAGGCGAGAGATTCTATCTAGCAAAATTTCATTGTTTTCTGCATTCTTTTTCTTTCTTCTCTTTAACTCTGCGTATACACAATTCTCTCTTTTATCCTAGACAACAATACCTGTGAGAATCCAAGCCGAGCTCTGTGAGATAAACTCATACCAGACAGTTTGTACATGTCGGCTGTTCTCCATTGCCTAAGTCGTTAGACCGGGACAATGTCAATTATCACTGTTTCTCTGCACCTCTCTAGGCGGCCAGATTTTGGGCTTACATCTAATCTTCTTCAGCCTGCAATAATTGCAGGCCACCTGTCTGTTTTTGCGTATCTTGACAGGACGTTGATTGGGGGCAGACTGGTTTTCCAGCATAATTATCACAAATCTTCACATAAAGTACAGGTGGTATTCACCACAGCCAGTTTGAATGCTACAATGTTAAGAACAGAAGAGGAAGATTTGTTACATCTCCTTTTAGTAAACGCATACGCTAAAGCAGGCGAGAATGCGGGGAAGCAGGGACACTGGAACCTCCGAAGAATCTGGGGTATAGCGTACCCTTTCCATGACTAGGTTTTGCGAATCAACCTGGCAGTACCTTTAGGTAAATCTTATTGCTTGCTACATGGAAGCAAAGGCTCAAAATTAAAGGTTGTATTTAACAATGAAAGCTCTGTGTGGTTGAATACCGCAATTATCTGCATACATTTGTACAATTTGCATTAACCAGTATGCGTGCTCCATCATCATTCGCGCCTACAACTAATCAGTGGCGATGGTAGAAATTCTACCCTTCTGCAACTCTCCTCTGAAAGAGTGAGAATTCACTCTGTCCTAATTTTGTGATAGATATGGCCAGTAACTACTGGAAATATATCTATAAATAATGTCACTTTGAAAGAAAGCCTTTTGTCCACATCACCGGAGACTGAAACTCACAAGCTCCGGATTCCGGGGAAAACCTCTCCGACCTCCGGATATAAACAACGCACCGAGCTCCGGTACACACACGCACATTGGATCCGCGAAACGGAGGCGTCAAGTCGAAAATAGATTAGAGCTAGCGTTGGGGGATAAGGGTCAGATTAGTTGATTAAAATTTGAATGGATCAGTTTAAACTGATTTGATTTGGAATCTGAACTGACTTGAGTTGATTAGTAATGTTTAACCATCTGATTTTGATTTGAATATTGATTAGGATTCAATAATCAAATCAAAATCAAGCCAGTTTAGTTCCAACACTATTTAGAGCTCATTAGTTCTTCAAAAAAGCATTTCATCAATTCAGATAGGGAAAGAAATCATATCTGTTAATCCTAATACGAAGTAGAACAGCCATGGATTTCAGCCGGACCAGCAAAGCAGAATGGCCCTCAGATATTCCAGCACCACAGCCAGTAGTAGAGTGGTTGAGCACTCTATTTGCTCTACTAGACTTGAAAGAACCAGATGTTCCCGAAAAAGTTGCGGCCCTGTACACAGACGATGCAGAGGTACATAGTGCTGCAGGAATAGCCATAGGGAAAGAAGGTGTGTCACGCAACGGTCTTAATAGTGCAAAATCAAATTGCGACTCGGTTCAGTAGTATTGATCTCGAATAGAAATCATTGCGGCGCGCAAAAATAGCTGGGCTCTCATGGACACCAGAAGACACGACCTCTTGCGCGTCTACACAAAAAAGGCTGATTTCAGCGATTTAATTTTGGTCTGCAACTTTACGGCGCTGTTAAAAACCGGAAATGCCGTCTCAGAGGAGTTCATTGTGAATCTTATCTTCAGAGGAGACACATCTACGAATCCCAAAGGATGTTTATATAAAATTTGGAGTGTAGGTCTGAAGAATGGCTATGACGAGTGAAGATACTAACTTCTCAGGACAAAACGGGTTTTATGAAAGCACTGGGATATAAAATTGAAAAACCCTAATAGTAAACTCAGGGGGAGTTTTCAATATCTCGAGAGTACTGGAGGCGAGTTGGACATATCGCTTATGTATGGAGTATGCGGAATCTCTGGATATTCTACACGTGTCTGGCTGGGTTGGCTATTACTACCAGCACTTTTATTGAGCGGCAGCATTTGAGTAAAGTTCATGTCGAGACGGAGACTGGAATCAAAGAGAAATATCAGCAAAATTTGGTCGAACCTAAATCCACTTGCCGATGTCACTCACACTAACAACCCCATGTTACGAACTTCAGTTGCACTTCAATTAACTTGAATTCATGGATAGAAAGATTCTGGTATCAAAAATACAAGAAAATGCATTGAATATTAACTCAAGTGGTTATATTTTTTTATTGAGAGCGAAATACTGGAGTACTTGGAGCATACAATTGTCAGAACCCAGATATATAGTAGTATAAGCAGCCAGGCAACTGGAGATTTCCTTTTGCTCTGAGAACAGCGCAGCCTGGTGATTAATTTTCTTGCCTGAGGTGTTCTAAAATCTACTAGTGAAAACAAGTGGATTTAGGTGAGACCCAAAATATACAGCAGGCTAGCGAAGGCTCAGTTTAATATTTTACGATATGACGAAGTATGAGTAGGATTCAGTCGAACCATTAAAGTTAATTATAATGCAGCATTCCTGTTGGGAATATACCACATGCGGTTTTCACGTTGTAAAATATCGGCGACAGGATGAGAGTGTGGTCATATGACTCTCACGTGACACACACACCCCAGCGACAAGATGGGATATAAATCTTCCAAGCTAAAGTTCATAACTATCTTGACATTGTATAGTCTGTATCTATTCATTGGAGATTGGGATTGGGTTTGTTTTCTTCCCTTTTTGGGGAGGGTAATAGTGGCGCGGTCAGGTGATGCCTTAAAATTGCAAACCTCATCGATTGATCAATCCTCATGTACAGCCGCGCATAAGATCCTCAGGCAACAATTCGCTCGCCTATTGCTATAAGCTCTGTGATTGGTGGCTGATGAGCGTGCATCCCAGCGCCAAATCATGGTGATGATTGCTCAAAGAGAGTTTGCCTTGTAGATTGGACCAATCTGTAACACGATATTCCGTTTGCTATTTTCGCGCAGCGTTTAACTTCAATAACATCCCTCTTGAATGCCGACTAAATTCCTTCAAGTTATTACTGAGAAATACCAGATACACTCTTGCTATCTGCCGAGTATTTCAACATGGCTGACCAGAACTCTTATGTGAGGTACAAACGAGAGACGCGACACCTACTTTACTGGATGATCCACGCCTCAAATACAATTCTCAAATCGTCTCGTTCACTACCAGTTGCAGATGGTATAGCTATTTCTGTCAACACAACGGGTGAAATTCCCGTATCTGCTGTCGTACCAATCGCAAACCTTATTGCCAACTATATCAAGCCAATCCCGCCTACCATATATCGCATCTTCCAATGTGTGATTGCCGCGAGAACAGCCGCACACAAAGTCTTCAAGCAGATCTCTGCTTCAAATCCCAACCCCGAGATTGAGCGGAGCAATGTCTCTCACAAACAGTTTATTGATACTTTGAGGGAGGCCTTTGAGGTTTTGGGAGGTAAATCATGGGAACAAGAGCAGAAAGCGGAGGCAAAAAAAGCTTATGAGAGCGATGATGACGTTATCTTTGCGAATAGATTTTCTCTTCTGAGACTTGATAAAAAGGGTGGTGAAAGTGAGCAAGAAGATGATGAAGAGACTGTAGAAGATGCCGCTGGGAAGGCATCTTCATCACGACGGAAGGAAACTACTCGCACTGGGAAGAAATACAAGGGAGCAAAGAAAGGTCGGAAAAGAAAGTTACAAGTACCAGTTCGGGAGGAAAATCTTGAAGATGTGCCACTGGAAAGTTATCGAATACTCGAAGATAAAACCGAAACCAATATCGAGTACCTCATGGCTATCAGCTCTCTCATAGAGCAATGGATAGAGCTCAGGGACTATACGCAAATTATATGGCGTCATGTAGCATATGATGGTTTGAATAGCGCTGTTGCCGGATGTATGAGCAACGTTTCTATTGCCATGGTCAAACAAGTGGAACTGGCCATATTCGCGGAGTTTCCTGGATACGATTCATATGGCACACTCATAGACACCATCACCGGTGGGGATATAGATAAAGCACAAGGGATGTCTGACATGCTTGCATATCAGATGGACCAACGCTCTCAAGACCTGGAAGCTATTAAAGCGCCTGAGGTGGATGTTAGAGAACAGCTTATGGTACACACTTACGAGAATCTCTTAGATTTCGTCACGGATTTTCAAAAGACTCGCAGTGGTAAACCGACCAAATCCATGCTGTCTGGAATTCGAAACTGGGACCCGTATTTTGATCTTGAGAAAGCTACCAAGGAAGAACGTCTCAAATGGCGCCGCTCATACACGATTAATTGGCTCTTTGATCTCATCAATCTCTATTCGTCAGTCGCAATTCAATGTAGTGCAGTGAGAAGAGAGACGTTGATTTTGGAGGATGTGGATTGGTCTATTAACGGACCATGGAGCGAACACCGGAGATTGTTTGGACTGACCGAGTTCGCCGGAGTGATTACAACTCTAGCCATGCAAAAACCGGGTACGGATATTCGAAAACGCATTCTTCCCCATCATGTTTTCCAACTCCAGTATATCGTGGATTCCTTTGCTATATCTCGGGGCTGGGCTGTCACGAGCTACAACAATCATCTCGTCTTTGCCCCTGCCTCGGAATTCCATCCAACGAGAGACATAGATCTTTTCGTAGATCGGAAAAGTAAGAGAACTGGTAGTGGATACACTGAGGGTATAAGCGCATTCCACGCTCTGCTAATGAAAGACGCTACCACATACAATGATCCTCGCGGTAAACGAGATGCAGAGTTAGTGAAGAGCGTTCTGGAGGACTTCGTAGACTGGCTTGGAGAGTCCTGGTATATGCATGATGTAGCAGGTTTCCCAGTATCTCGATTCTCTGCTACCAATGTAAATGGGCTGTGGGAATATTCTCCATTTCTTTGTGGCGTCGGTCTAACGGAAGCACTGGAAATTTCTCACGACTTGAACTTCTACATGTGGGGGATAGGTTTCCGGAACCCGTATGCCTGATACATTTGAGCGAAGGAGGACTTTATTCGACCCTTGCGTTAGTCTTCAAAACGTCCTTCTTTGCCGATGGAAAAGTCCCTAGATCCAATTTTTCGTCAGCCTTCCTTGCAATAAATCTTAACGCTTGCTCTGTTAATGCACTTCACGCAACACGAATTATCAGACGATCCACGGTGTCGCCAAAAGGAGAATGGCGTACGTGTCTAAATCCCAAAACGAATCAATTCTTCAAGCAAAAATCATTGCTCAGAGTTTACAGTGAGGCAGGGTGGATGCTTGACCGTATTCCCGATGAAGATATTTTTGAAATGTCATTACTATGCCTGGTACGCTTATCTCAAACTAAAGTTATCACAGATCCTGAAACGGGAAAGCGGGTACTAGAGAATACAAAGCTCATCAGCCGTTCCAAAGCGGCGGGGATGTGGAAGGATCAGATAGATGGGATGTCATCCGAACTGGACGCGTTGGTGGAACGTCGATATGTTTTCGAACCAAAAGCTATTGATGAGATACTGGGTCCAGTTCCGGAAGGCTTGGAAAATATGATTCCCAAGTTCATGTCCGACAGGAAGAAACAGATGTACACCGGTATGGAATTGCTGGCTATGATCCAAGTCGACTTCTACAACAATATCTGTGGCGAGACGCAGTTATTAGCTCTGAACTCTGCCTGGGTGACTTCACGGTTCCTAATGCTCTTCCAAGAAATCGAGCAGGAGTTATGTCGTTTGCGTAATCCTCTCTGGGTCCGTGCCTATGAGAAGGGTCCGCGAGAGATACGGCTCAAGAGGGGGCTGTTAACAGTGATGATGTTGAACGAGCAGGAACCAGAATGCATGGAAGTGCTTGCGAGGTTGTTTATAAAACATGCAGCAGAATTCTCACTTGTATTGGGAGACGGATATAGGCAAAAGTCGAGGTGAAGAAACCGACTAGTGTAATCTCACCGGTGATTTATCATGCAAAACAGATGTCAGAGTGTCTTATTTGTTGGATTAGAAGATTCATTATTTCATTAATGTCAGATAAAGGACAGGATGTTTCCTTATTTTTATAGTGTCGTCTATCGCCGATCTTAATGTGACTGAAGCAAATGGACTTATCCTGAAAGGAAATCTCGTAGACTTCCGTACGCATTTCTTTATGATTAATCCACGAAGGTAGGAAGTAATCCGCCAATTCTTCTTTTGCTTCATCTTCATGACAGAATATGCTTATGCTAATAGCTAAGATAATCCGTGGAACATCTGATTAGTCTGCCAAGGCGCATAAACGCGTACATTTTGCATTTATTGCATTCGCTTGGCGTTTGCTGCCTAGTAACCAGATAACCAAATATATTGTCGCGACTTTCAACCCTTCCTGGCGAGATTGAAAAGTAAATTATAATAATCATGCAGTGAGGTGTATCTGTAGGCTTACTGTGCTCTCCGAAATACACGCCAGCATCCTATCCATTAAGAATCCATTCTTCGCTCCGGGGTCTCTTTCGATATGGATAAACTACCGCTTGAGAGCTTGGTCGAAATTGCGCAACATATCGACCACTTGAGTTTGTACCACTGGTTGTTAACATCCAAGCACTACCATTCTGCGCTGATAAAAACGTTGTATGATAAGACTGTTGCCTCGGACAAGGAGACAGGTTGGCCACGATATCTCGCGCGTGCGACTCTACTAAACCGAGTCACAATCTCATTTAAAACCTTGCTCGACAAAACGAGCCTGGAAGATATCAACAAGTCTAATATTATCATAGAAGATTCTATTCCAGAGAAAACTAGGGAGCTCCTCGAACCAGCACGGCCAACTGTGAGGCCTGATCCAACATCTCCCCGCCCAACCACTTCCATCTTGCATATTGCCTGCCAGCTGTGCAGTGAAAACATTGTGAAGCTTGTGCTTTTGAAGGGAGTAAACCCGTCTCTAATAGATGGGTTCAAATGGACACCACTGCATCTAGTGGCGTGGAGTGGCCGAATTGCAATCATACGTTTACTTGTTGATGCAGGCGCCAGTATCGACGCCATGATAGGATGGGGCGAGGCAATGCGTATAGCCATGACGCACTCTAATACAACACCTTTTCATCAGGCAGTCAGCCAGGGGCATATACCGGCGATAGAAGTACTCCTACAGGCCGGTGCGGACCCAAAGGCAAAGTATCGTTTCAGACGGGATGCTCTGGGCCTTGCCTCCTCTATTGGGAGAGTGAACGTGATGTGGCGTCTTCTCAACATTGGCTGCTATAATAAAGACTCCATCGATACTGCGTTAACGTTTGCCACTGGGCTTAAAGACATATTGCCTACTAAGTTATTGCTCGACGCCGGAGCTGATCCACAAAGAGGCATAGTAGATGCCGTCTGGAAGAATCGACCCGAGAACCTGAAGATTCTCCTCGATGCTGGCGCCGATCCACGAGGCAACCTACACATGATTTCTGGTATTCGGAGTCTGCAGATAGCGAAACTGTTGTCAAGTTCCGTCCCTGGCTTTTCCATTATTCGCAGGCATCCTCAAAAATTTCGTATGACCCCACTATCGACGCTCTATATGAAGTATCACGATATGGATAATTTAGAAGAGCTTGAAGAGATAATCCTGTTGTTAATTGAAGATGGTTGTCCAATCCGAGGAGTCGAACCAGAAAGTGATGAATCGGCCGGCGATGACAGGCAAGATTGGAATATCTTGAATGGTGCCGCCACGTGCGGCCATCTTCGTGTTATTAAAACAGTTATAGCCAAGGAAAAGTCACTAGTGAATTGGATGGACGGCAGCGGGTATACACCACTACACTGTGCAGCTCGTTCTATATCTAAGAATAGGTGTCCTGTTTCAGTCTCCTAATTGAGAATGGAGCTAATATCTACGCTATATGTATCGAGACTACTATCCTTGGATCCCTCTACCAATCGAGTTTGCATGCTGCTCTAAATCTACACGCTGTTGAAGCACCTTACTTCACTTTGCAGAATGCCGAAATGACACGATATCTAATAAATGAGGGAATCGACATAAATGAATATTCAAATAGGCAACCCTCTCTCATAAGTGCTCTGGAAACGGGAAATGATCCATCCGCAGTCATTCTCATTAATGCCGGAGCCGATATATATTTCAAATCAATATATAAGCCTTCAACGTTACACACAGCCGCACAACACGGATGTGCTGAGTCAATGGAACGACTTCTTCAAGTAGAAAATGTCGAAAGCCTTCTTGAACACAAAGATGGATACACTTTGCTACATTCAGCTGTCCATGGAGGCCTTACTTATTACAGGGATGTGAAAGGGTATGCTAGAGTGATGGGGCTTATATTACTTGGCCATACTGATATCTCCGTTGAAGGAATAACAGATGAGGAGAGCGCGACGCTAGAAGCGCTGTCTCACACAGGTGGGCTGGAAGTCATACGACGACTTTGTGATAAAGGCATAGTGGATCCCGGTGCCAGAATATACGGCGAAGGAATGACTCCCTTTGATCTAATCAGAACCAAAGAAAATGAACATGTTCTTAATGATGGCCGAAGAGCCAGACAGATCGCTGAGGTTGCAGATTTGGAGGAAGAAGCTGACCGAAAATGGCCCAAATCGCTCTCACCTCGATCCTAATTATTTGTGTTAAGATGATAGCAGTTAGGCGGATTGGTGTGAAAGTTTTCCTTTATAGTTATTGGTATATTCTACCCTGAGAATCGATTTTAGCTGCGTGCCGATAAGTGAGCTAAAGTAGGTATGGATATAAAGCATAAGTGGTAACTATCCCTATATCAAGAACCCAGATATATAGCAGTATAAGCAGCCAGGCAACTGGAGATTTCCTTTTGCTCTGAGACGAGAATTCCTTGAACAAATCAAAATCTAGATTATGGCAGTGTTGCAAGAAACCTACATGTCGGCTTCTATTTTTAGAGGAGTGTTCTTAGAAGCCTTGCAGCAGCTAGATCGAAATAATTCAGGCCACGAGACAACCCTCCAGAATAGTGAACCTGAGTTACATTACTCATAGCCTGTTCAAGCAGAGGCTTCAAGCATAGATAATGAGGGGTTGTTCGACGCTTTAATGGATGAAGGTCAGGGAAAGTTTTTAACGTTTCATTTATGTCTTAGAAGGACTAAAGAGGAGCCGGACATATCGACGAGGGCTAATATTTGGCGGTTATTGACTTTATTAAAACGGACGAGATAAAATCTATTAAGATCTAAATACCTGGTAACAAGCAAAAAATAGTTCTAAGACCATGAGCCTAAATACCTGCTCCTTATTATAATGAATACCGTATCTGCATCTCAAGCTCCGACAAGGAAAGAACGAAACTCTAGACATCTCTTAGGACATTCGCCCATATCTCGTCCATCCTCGTCAGCCCAGAGATATGTCCACCATCCATTAAAGTTAATTCTGCATTCTGGTAGTTCTCGCTTATCCAGTGAGCGTGTTCGTTCGGCGCGAGGTGATCTCCTTTTGAGGCATATACTAACACCCTTCTCCCTAACTTAACTGCATCGATATCTTTTTTTGGATGGAACCCCCAATCCTCATACATGATACTATTACTACTAAGGAACCCTTCTCCAGTATAGCGAACACTTCTCCAGGAGTTCACTGCAAATATCCTCTCTAGTTCCCCTTCTTTTAATCCCTGCTGCTTCTTGTATTCTTCGAAGGCAGACCGTTCCTCTTCTCCCATACGGTCAAACAACGTCTGCCGAATCATCTGCTCGGCGCTCTCCGGCGTAGCAAATTTAGGCTTGAATGCTAACCAGATAAGGCGTGGAAGAAGCCGCTGTGGAATGTAGTGTGATGGTGCTCCAATGGAAAGCCAGTTTCCAAAACCTGGACTGCTATTGTATTTAGGGTCGAACGACGGCTTGGAGAATGGCGACATCAACATCATTCCTTTGATATTGCGACCAAAAGGAAATTTATGGAACGGTTGTCCATACAGTATTTGCGCCGGGACAGTGCCCAGAGATCCTCCCGTGACGAAGATTTTCAGCTGAGGATGGACAGAAGCATCTGGATAGAGGTGATTGATGAGAGCAATGGTATCAGTAGTCAGGGTCTGAGTGAACGTCGAACCTGCTGGTACAGGTGATGTGCGACCCCATCCAGGAAGAGTAGGGGTGACAAAGTTGACGCCCTTTTCCTTCAAAATCCCTCTTACGTCAAATGCATGTCCTACTCCAAAAACGCCATGGAAAAAGATGATGAGTATTAGAGATTTGCTATCTCCAACACTATCATAGGCAAGTTCACAGCCATCTGACACGGGAATGAGGGTTTCACGGTATTAGCTTTCGGCCATTTTGAGTGTATTGATAAATGCAGCACTAAGTAAATAATGGGCAGGTCTAGACAAACCTTATACTTTGCGGCTGCCTAAACCATCTGATGTTGCTCTCTTATGTAATCACACCGTCCTCCTGAAACCACTACTACGGAGGCGGCCGAAGCTGAATCACTGTCTCGCAGTCAACTATGTTTCTGCTCTAGGCTGAACTTATTTAAAATATATTTTCTTGTTTGTAAATTTATTCTACATTGAATCCAGGACATCTCTTCACACATTCGACTATTAGCTCCGTCAGCTGTGATTGGCGGACATCAGTTACATATGGCGCAGCAATATCTCTGATGCCTAACCTCATTTCTTTCATCTCAAGAATCAAGACACATTTTAACTTATTCCAAATCGATATTATATTTCATTCTTTGACATTATGAACATCGCAATCCGACTATGCATGATATGTAGGTTTACCTTTCTAGCCTACTTCCAATTGCTTGTGCTAAATTTACAACCAGACTTGTCTTTTACTGCGATATACCCATGCATTAGTCTAGCCGTTGCTTCACAGGTTCCACGTGAGCCAATTTATGTAGCATTTTATCTCGGCCCATCTCAATTGTCCGTATTAGCAAAGTAGACAAATAATGATAAGTCTTAATAAGCACATAGGACTTCCGCCCATTGCCCGCGAGGAGGGAAACCAATCCAAATAGCTCAAGTTGAAGCAAATCAAGGATGGAAAGACTGGGCGTTTAAAAGAGCCACTGACGGACCGTTGCAAAAACGAGATCCATGGGATCCGTGGGAATATGATCAAGATCTTTTAACGATGTTCATACCTACTCTTCAACAGATTGCAGAGGCTACAACTCTTAAACTCCGGCAACCGTATGAAATATATTACATTGTTCTCTCATCCGAGTTAGGACAACTCGGAAAAGCTACAATGTACGCGTTGATTCGGAATAGTACGGACCCAGATTCTGAGCATTTTGCTGATCCACCTCTGCCTTCGATCGACCTTGATGGCCATGTTCCCTTTATCAGAGTTGGTCCCGCAGCCTTGATGGCATACAATCTTACGACTCCTGAGGCTTGGGGTGCCCGGCGGCGAACTCTGACACATAATACTCTACGACCTAGTGACAATTTCCAATACGATAATGACTTCGCACTTATCGTTAATTTCGAGCCAAAATATCTGGAGTTAGCTTTTGAGTGTCCTAAATGGGACTGTGAACGTCGGATACGGGCTTTATTCCCAGACCTCGGAGAAGAGAACCTCTTCCATGGTGCTACACTCTTCAGCGTTACCCCAGAAGAGTGGCAGCCCATATATAAGAGGCTGTTTGGCACTATACTTGCATTCATGAAATCAAATAGTCCTAGTCCAGAATATGGGACGCTTCGAATAGTTACTCTATTTGGCGGAGTCTCCCCAAAATTTTATGGTGCCATACAACTAGTTCTTGAAAATGTATTTCGCGAACTAGAAAAATGGCGGTTGAAAATACTTATTGATCCAGCATTTGTTCCTAGCTTAGGAGCTGCGCTTCTTGCTAGAAATGAAGTCGAATCACACCGTCCTGCTGTAGACCTATATGGCACTGCGCACTTGGCAGAACAGGCACTGCTAGGATCGTGGCCTGTTTGTGCTCCTAAAGGGTTCTGTAACATTTTTCATTATTACCGACTGAAAGAGCACCAGATACATAAACTATGGCATTAACGAGAATTGATATCTCATCAATAGATGCCAATACATTGATACAAACTCAGCTAGCTGCATATATAGATTTCAAACATGAGGAATGATAGAATCTCTTAATGAACCCAGTACTGAGAATATCAGAACATGCATGCTTATTTCCAAGATGAATGCGTATGTATGACCACGTGTTTAGATATTGGAGCTGGCTTCTCCTTTTCTAGGCCCTATACTTATAAGAGGAAGTTGATGCCACAACATAATAATACAAGTTTTGATACTTGGGTCAAGTCCTTAGTCAATAATATTAAGCCAATTATTTTTTTGATAGGCTTTAAATCATTAAATGGCGAAATTTTACAATTGTTTCAAAAATATCGGAAACACTCTCAAAGATATACATGAAGCCTAGTCTATGAAAGTATTCAAGACTGGTTTTGTTATAACTCCTATTTTTTTCTCTCTGCTAATTATATTTATATAGAAGAGTTTGGCTGTCTTGTGTTATGCAATTATGGGATCTGGGTGAGAGTAGAGCATAATATGACACTTCTCCAATCATTTTAAAATGAGAACAATTGAAACAGGATAGAAGTAATATAAACGAAGTCTAGCTACGGTATCTACTCTCTAACCTGATTTTTCTATAAAAGGTGTTCTACTTGCATAACATGCATATTTGTACAATTCGCAGGGGCCTTGTCAGCCGAGCGTATGAGACAAAAATTTTCACGTGTTAAAATAGGGAATTGAGGTGCAAAACGATATATGTGATGGCAAACTTATTTAATTAATTATGTTCAAGTATTATGTGTATCTGGCGTTTTTACAGTGTATACAAGCAGCGAAAATTTCCAATAAATCGCAAATCGTTTCTCTTTTCATAAATAACCTGAAACTTAGCCACCACCGCCTGAAGGTGTTCTGCTTCTACTCCTTATTGAGATCCGATCTCTCCAGGGATCTCTTCAATATTGGCGAGTCCATGAGCTGATCCCAATCAAGCATCATGAGGGCGTTTTGCTTGGAGATGAGAACCTCGTCAGCGCCCCGGCGGACCACCTCGCCGCTGTAAGCGGAAATTGCATCCTCCAAGTTGACGGTTCCCGCCGCCACTTTCTTCAGCGCATCGACAAGATTACCAGCGTCGCAGATCGCATGGTTCAAGCCCTGGCCACGGTCTGT
Source organism: Xylogone sp. PMI_703 (assembly GCA_021399445.1). Taxonomy (NCBI): domain Eukaryota; kingdom Fungi; phylum Ascomycota; class Leotiomycetes; genus Xylogone; species Xylogone sp. PMI_703. The sequence continues at coordinate 6,606,758 of JAJTUQ010000003.1, forward strand.
GAACAAAATGTCAGCGCTTGCTTCGGGACAGCTGCAATCCTTGCGCGAATGCGACAGTGATACAGGAACTTACGGGGGGTCATTGGATGGGCGGCATCCCCGGCCAGGGTGGCCCGTCCCTTGTGGTTGTCCCACGGAACTGGAACCCAATACGCCATGCGATCGTAGGTTACCTTGGTGTCCTCCGGCATCCACAATGCTGCAGAACGAAACGGCTCGCACATCGTCGATGCCTTCTGCTTCACTTCTGCAAGGCGGCCGGCGCTGTCCAGCGACTCATTCTGTTGGCCCAGCCAGCTGTAGACCACTTGGAATCGCCAGTTGGCGGGATCCTCTGGATCAGGTACATCCTGGACTGCAATGGTGTTGCTCGTCAGCACCTGCGACTATACAAAACGAGCCAAATCTGACATACTTGATAAGAAGGATAACACTCCCGGTCGCACTGCAAGACTAAATACAGGATGCGCACTTCGAATGAACTTCGCCTTTTCCGCATCTCCGTACGTCACCGCGACATTCGAATGGACAATCTCCATGGGCGTCACTTCAGCCTCCGGCCCCAGTATCAGCTCTCGGACTTTGGATCGTGGACCGTCGGCTCCAATGATGATACTTCCTTTGATGCGCTCTCCATTGGCAAAGATCGCAGTTACTCCGTCTTCCTTGTATTCTGTGTCAATAAGCTCATACCCGTACTAATTCACCATCAGTGTGCATCGCAGTAGCAATCGGCAATCCTAACATGCCTTGACGTCAATATGCGCACTGCAGAAGGCCCTCAGTTTTCTTCTTGACACTCGTATTATCCTTGGAAGCGGCATAGCTTTTAATATTGTGCCATCCATGCCATTGTAGATTCTCATTTCGTCGTGGTCTGGCGCATTGAAGAATGGATCGTTCTGGGTCTCTTGGAGTCTCGTTCTGAGGTCTGGAGGTAGAAGTGCTTCGAGCTTTGGGAGTGACCAGTGTATTCCTAAGCTCCATTCGCGCGGCCGATAGTGCGATGCTGAGGACTCTGATTCGAATATGGAGAAGTTTATCCCGGCCTAACAGAATGGATATATTGGTCAATAGCAGTTTTCAGACGTGTGTTCGAGTTAGTTATTATGCAGTACCTGTTTTAGGCCATGAGCGACCAAGAGACCCGTTACTCCTATAGTTCTTGGGTCAGCTCCTGTATACCAACATGGATTGAACCATAGCGTACCTGCGCCAATAATGAGCACATGTAGATTGGTGTCTGTAGGCACTGCCATGTTAGCGCCTAGTTGATCCAGAGCAAGTGAGTTTGTTCAATCAATGGATCTATATGAGAATCCGACGGGTTCGCGATGGGGAAGAACTCTGGATTGACGGCGGCACAAACGGAATCCGGCCATGGGCTCCCAAAGAACAAAGAACGCCAAAGGGACTGGCAAATTTACCCAGGGAGGGGGGTTTGATTGCGAAGTGGACGGTGGGTAGCCTAGAAGGCGCACGGGGCGATTGTGGTTGGCCCATTCCAGTAAGCGTCAAAGAACCGTCGATAACGTGTGTGTAAGCATCTTCTCGTAACCTCCCAACTTTCCCCTTCTCTCCACAATCTCACTCATCACCACGACGTCGATCCCAACGTCGCGGAATCGGATAGCTTCACCGAATCAGATCACCGGCGCGAAGAGCCACCGACATGGGTACCTGAGGAGGACCGATCGATCTCACTCCATCGTTTCTGAAAATGGCATCGTCCAGCGACAAACAGCACATCGCGACGATGAAAGCCGAGGCACACGACGACGACTGTGCGCCAGTCTCTGGAGACAATTCCCTTGCGCATCTGGTTGGCAACCATATGATCATTATCAGAGGACGAGTATTTGCTCACGAGAATTAGGACTCGGCACACCAGGGAAGCTCTCAGGATCAAGTCCTTCATTCGTACCCCGATGATGACTCTGCGGTGCAGCATCTATCGCAGGATGGAGACAGTGGTGACCGTGGTGTAAGAATTAGGGCCCGTGCTCGCATAGCAGTTGAAAGCATCTGTTCTAATGTTCTATTTTATGCTCTAGGCGGATGAAGATACCTATAGCGATTACAATGACGATTACGCGTTAGTTTTCCCCACATCGATGTCTTGCAGCCGGTATTAAATCTGCAATTTCAGGTCGAGTTTCTATACAAGCATTTTGAGCGAGGCAACAGACTATTACTGGGAGAATGGAAGGAGATATCATGCACATCAAGGTGGCAGTAAGCAGCAATGAACCGATTTTTCCTGCGAGCGAACATCTTCTAATCTGGCATTCTCTTTTCAGGATATCTATTACCAAACGATGAGGTATATTGAGCGATAAAAAGACGTTTGGAAGCAACAAATTAACACTCTGGAAGGTCGAACTTGATCGAGAAGACATGAAACACCACGAGTGGATGCTGATAACGGATTTTCGCTTACATTTTGCTCCAATCGGCGAGAACCCTCAGAGAATACTGGATCTAGGCACGGGCACAGGTAAGAGTTACCACTGATTTGACTGGGGAGCAATAATACTAAGCATATTGCAGGGATATGGGCCATGCAAACTGGTAAATTTCTAACGAACTCGGGTTCCTGATGTTTAGTAGCTAATTCTAGGATAGCGGATCGTTATCCTTCAGCTGAGGTCATTGGAACAGGTTTGCACCCTCTTACAGATTATGCAAGAACAAATGCTAAGAGGAATTTAGATATATCTCCGGTTCAGCCTACAATGTAATTACCACTGAACCATCACGTTTCGCGAATAGTCCACTCACTGAGATACAGGGTACCTCCCAACTTAACCTTTGAAGTTGATGACCTAGAAGCGGAATGGCTATATAGACCGGGCACATTTGATCTCATTCATGTGCGATTCATGTTTCTTGCAATTAAGGACTATCCGGCTATGTTGACTCAGGCCTATAAGTTGGTATTATAGCCCTAGCACCTGGATCGTGCTGACTTTTTCAAGGACTTTGAGACCTGGAGGATATGTCGAGCTTTCGGAATTAGGCGTCAAACCACAAGCTATGAATCCAGACTATCCACCACCGTTCCAGGTCTTTCGGTGGCTTGACCTCTATGATGAAGCAATGGCGAAGATGGGATTCTCCTTCAGAATAGCACATCAATTCAAGGATATGTTGGCGGAAGCGGGTTTCGTGGATATAGTCGAAACACGACTACCAGTACCGTGGGGTTCATGGCACAGTGATAAAAAGCTCAAAGCTATTGGACTTTGGCACATTGGTTTGTGTTCATGCTTAAGAAAGTATATGGGAAATAATACTAAACTCTTCACAGAACAACTCAAGCAAGGTCTCCAGGGTATTGTCATGGGTCTATTCACTCGAGCTCTGGGTTGGACTCCTGAACAAGTCGAGATCTTTTTAGTTGAGTTACGGAGGCAGTTGAATGATAAGAACTATCACCTTTTGGACCATGCGTTCGTCTTGACCCATCTTTACTGTTATGAAGCCTCTAAGCTGGTGCTAACTCATTTTACAGTTATGTTGTCTACGGCAGAAAACCTTTGAAGGACTGACGTGCACCAAATATAAGAAATCCAGGAAACGAGTTTCAGCTGTGATAGTTGCAAATTTTCGTACCTTTCGAGCAGCAGCTTCACGAAACTTGCGGATGGACTGCTTCAAATAAGGAAAGGGGATATTGTCAGGGGTTGAAAATCGATTTAGGCGAAGTATATTGGGCTATGGCTCAATGCTAGCGCCACGATCTGGATTTGTTGGGTACACTGGCGTTGGTATCAATTTCCGGGCCACCGGGAGTCGGAATTACTACTAAAGGTTCTGGACTATATCACGGGGATGCAAATGGTGGCGAGAAGTCATGCTTACAATATTGGGGGAGTTCGATCCATGGCCTATAGGGATTGAATAACCCATATGAGGTTATCGTACAGGCTGGGTTGAGGTTGATCTAGGAGAGTTGGCGTTGATGCGCCTTTGTTGGGAAGTTGTTCGTCTCACATGGAGTCATGGGATCGGAAATTCAATACCACCATTTCACAACATCTTGTTGACGAGGTATGGCACTTTCCTATCTTTGCACCGCTATGGAGTTGTATGTACCGCATTGATTTGTCTCATTTTGGGTGAATCTGACTTGTAACATTTTTCCATATATATACTATAAAAGTTCTATTTACATACCGCCTAGCAAAAGAATATATACAAAACTCAGATACTTGAATTTCTTAATTTATTTCATTCTCTTTTTAAGCCCGACTTGCTGCCTCATCTATAGACATTGAGAGTACCATGGGTTAGAGTATTGGCAAGTGTAGGGCGAAGCACAAACTGTGGGACCTGTGTAGCCATTTCCTGCGCACTGACCCCAGTGAGTCTGGGTCGCACCGGGAGGAGCAGTGGTTGTAGTGGTTCTACGGGTTGTGGTTGTAGTTGTGGTCGTGGGACGAGATGTTGATGAGCGGGTCGTCGTCCTGGTTGTAGTTGTTGATGAGGATGATGAGGAACCGCTACCACCGCTCTGGAAGGTAGAGCCAATGTCGCCCCATCGAACGTTTGACCAGGTGGTATATGTTCCAGGCGCCTTTTGTTGAATGGTTGCGGGATTACCCTCTGTGCTGCTGCAAGGGCCGGAGCTGCCGCTGTCGAGCCAGTTCATGAATTGGCCGTTGTCGTTCCAGATACTGAAGACCAGAACCATACCACGGCCAAGTGCTTCGCCCATGGTAGTTAGACCACCTAGACTAGCTGCACTACTGTCGGTTGAGGAACACCATGATGCAGTGATGGAGTCGAGCCCAGATGAGGAGACTGCATTCTGGATTATTTGGCCGTTCTGGATGTATAGACGGCGGATCTCTGTCAAGGTCCCCGTAGTGGTGTTGTCATCGGTGTAGAACTGTGTAATGACAGTGAAAGGTTCCAAGGTATTAACAACATCATTGTTTCCATAGTAGTTATGGACGCCCTGAGCATATGGGTTGAAGCCGCAACCAGACTTATCACAGTTGTCACCCTGGCATGGATGAGGAGTCAATGCCGTGGCATTGGCATTGGCTTCCCAGAGATCCATCTCGTTACAGCAGAAGCCTCTTCCGTTAGTGTTGACACTGCCGTTGTACCAGTTCTGGACTGGGCACTGTGCATCGCAGTATCCAGAGCCGTAGTTGGCACCCGCTGGGTTGTATTGGTTGCGACCACCGGAAGCATCCATCTCAGAGAGATAGAGTGCGCCGTTCTCACCACAAACCAGCGTAGAGACATCGACGTCAAATCGAATCTCTTGTCCGAGAAGCTGGAGCATCTCGTAATCACCATCGGGACCGAGAAGATAGACACGTGGAGAGGCGCTGCTGAGAGCTCCGTTGTTGTTTACGAACTGGTGGAGCGTGAGAGAGTCACCGGACGTCTCGATACCGGCGCTAGCATAGTTGGCTCCCTCAATTGCACAGTTTGTTCCACAAGCCTGTTCGTTAGGGCACAATGTGGGATCCAGACCGCTATTTGTAGTACATGATGTTGAGCCGTTCACTGTGTGGATCCAGCGGTAGTTCCAGTCGAGGACAACAGAGGTGTCTTGCTGGACACAACCACCAGCGGTGGTACATTTCCAGGTTGGCAGCTTCGGATGGACTTCTGGGGTGCTGGTGCCGATTTGCTGACTGGCTACCAGAGGAACAAGAGCACTCAGCGCTGCGAGGGCGAGCTTCTGAGCCATTGCTAGATGGAAGCTCAAACAGTGCCTAGGGAGTCAAAATAGAGGCAGGACTATGTACGGATGGTAAAAGGAAGGAACAAATGAGACACAAAGCAATGTCCTGGTGTTCTCTGGGTGGGCGACACATGAGAATATTTATACACCGACGGTAAAGGATAGTAGATTCATTGTATACAGGACTCCACGGGGAATCAGGGAAGTCGATGCGGTCAAGTCGAAAAATCCGGCAGCGGATGATTTCGTTGAAACTGCGTATTCAGCAAGCGTTCCAGGCGCTGCTGGCCCGACGGGCCGGCAGTTGAATTAACATTTCGATAGATTCATTTGCCCTAACGTGCCAGCTACGTTGCTTTAATTAATTAATTACCCCAGGAAACCGCAGTGATCTCCTGGAGTTCCTTGCCGAAGACATGCATTGCCCTTGCTAGTGCGTTCCATGTAGATATTTTGCCGCTCGCAAATGGAGATGCCAGGAGTGTTGCTTTGTCGGCTTGCTGTTTTCTCGTTAGTGTTGCCGAGCACTGCAGGACTTAGTACTTGTTAACTTATGGATCTCTTGTCCAGCCGTGTAATCAAGAGATTAGCATCCTGGATGCTGGCTTGAATTGCGGGGAGGATCCTATTTGATATATAAAGGACACTTACGGAGTGGTAGCCGAGAGAGAGGCCTGCTCAATAGCCTGTAGCCTCTAGCAAATCGGTGTTATTAGTCCCCAATTCAACGATACCTATGGCTGGAAACGCATTATCTGTTGAGACGACAAGATTGGATTAATAGCGACTGCAATATAGGTGCATTAAATTCATGTGCATGGTATATCTTGCGGGTATACGTTGCGAGCCTATTCATATTGGAAAGAAACAACCTTATAGTGCGGAAGAGATGCTGTAAGATTGAATGCAATTACGAGCTAGGTCTACATGACCTTTCCAGCAACCAAGTATATAGTTTGCCAGCCACTATGGAACTTTGATCGCTCTTATGTTACCATGAGACTTTTCCGCATCGTAGATAGTTACGTCAAGCTGCTTCAACGCGTATGTTCAAAAAAAGGGAATTGGCTGGCAGAAAATCGGTCTTATCCTTCGGAACTGTCCCCCCGCCTGCTCAAAAATCAGGCTAATTTATGTATGAATGCTTTCTGTCCGGGTTCCCTACTAAACCAAACATTCTTCCTGACAGGCTTACATGATGTTTATGTTAAGAGTAGTAATTATGCCCCTGTTATTGGTCTGAAGTATAAAACTTTATGTGTGAAACATTACGTAGTTAGGGCATGAAGGAAATATAGTGGTGCTATTGACCAGATGTTGCGACTTACTCTTTGTAAACTGAGGATGATCTTAAAGTTTTCATAACAATTACCAGAGAGATTATCTCTTCCTTATATCTAATCATTGTGCAAAGATCATGAAGACCGAAGGCCTGTATACAGCATAGCTAATTTAATGTTGATCTGGTATTCTAGACCTGATCACCATCTTGGCAAGCTCCTCCCGCGTGAATTAGGAAGGCATTATTATACTCTGTAGGATTCTGACTTACACCCCAAAAGCTTCTTGTTGAGAGTACTTTACGTCACAAAGGTTTGAGACATATCTTCTCATATTCTTATTTCTTTGCGCCAGCCATCAGTAGTCTCTCAACTTCAGCTACCCTCAAGGGTTAAGCCATCACAGCCCCCAAAAGAGCGCGAAAATGAACTATCACATCCCTTCGTAGCGGCGTACAATCCGAAGAAAGTATCATGACAAGCAGTCAGAACCAATAAGCCGGTCATGTCTCAACCCTATGGTTGGCGATCCCTTGGATTTGTCATTATCTCACAGGGCTGCATTAGTCTCACAACGGACGGCACAAGGGTTCTCAACTTTTGAGAACCAATCAATTGATTGCTTCCCTGCTTTTTACTAGCATATACGGGGTTCTCAAGAGGTTCGTGCACACTTATACGAGTTATCCAATTGCACACTTCCTAATAATTAGCACGAATTAACAAGACAACCCCCTTGAGGTGTGCAAACCTCCGTAGTTCCCTTTATACAACCTTCCACTTCTAGACCAGCTAGCTATGAGATTCCGCGAAGTTCTACGTCACGTTTGGTTATGGATGGTTTGTAACTTATGACCAAGTTGCTCAGGGACCTTGTAATATGTGTGGTACCACAGTCTGGATGCTCGCATTGCGCCATGTTACATCACTTGTACTGTATCATCAAAAGCTGTTCAATGGTAGAGGCGCCTCATGTGGTTCAGAGTTAAAAGAACAGAGAACCTGTGTAAGGCGTGACAACTTTTCGATTTAATCTTGTTGCACGTCTCATAGCTCATTCTCGTCGATGCTACTAGAGGTGGTCGGTATATGTCCCTGCATATGGTGCACTCGGGTTTAATACGGAGTATATGCTGTAAAACTGCAACGGGCTCCTATGTGATACAACTTCTCCCCGACCCTTCATGTGAAGGAGGAGGCTTGTCATAGCTGCTAGAACTGGTGCAGTCTGATTCATTCAGCGTGGCAAGGTTGATCTTACCTCCTGGGTTAGATGCGTGTGTTACACTCTGCTCTCTACCGACTGACGATGTCGTACAAGGCTAACCGAATAGGCCCCATTCAAACTTTGTCTTTGGGAGAGTCTCTATCAATTTGCTTTCCATCCAGATGGACATTTGTATGTCCGATTACTACAGGTTGTTAATTCACGGACTATAGGGTCCCTAGGTGAAAAAAGCACCAAGGAGGCTTTTCGAAGACCAAATATAGGAGCTGACTACGAATGTCCGCCAAATGTCAACTGACTCTTGTCTAAGACACAATATGTGTACTTTGTATTTTCGGTAGACACTAGCTGTCGGCCATGTGTCCTTAAGATAAAAGCATCCTATCTGCACCTGATATTGTGTGTTATTCTCGATATCATCTCTTTACTCGCTTCAGAGCCTTGTTGTATCATACGCACTTCCTAAGTCTCGATATCGTATTCTCATCCAATATTCACTGCTATGGACTTCCTTCAGTCATTCGGATTTGCTGTCCTTCTGGCACCAGCTCAGAATGTTCAGCTACATCTTCTCGCCTCTCTATCCATGTCGGTGATAGTATCGCGCCTAGTTGATATGGAGATGCCTTCATGGCTTCGATCAAGTGGAAAGGCTACCTTCTTCCATTCAAAAAATGAGGAGTTACTCCTCACCAGATCATCTGATAAGCGCGAGAAAATATCTCTCACCAAAATATGTCAGGTTTCAACACCCCCGAAATCTCATCCCAATCCTTTGCTCTTCAATGGTCATTTGCAGACAATTTGGACTGTCCTAATGCCTGACGATGTCCCAGTATATTACAAACGGAAGATTTTCGACTCTGACAACGTCGCGTATCCTGGCCACTTTGCGACTGACTTTGTGGTCCCTAGATATGAGATTTCACGGGATCCGGAGGTCATTGATGCTGCTAGAAAATATACTTTACCAGATGGTCTGCCACCGCGGACTGGGTTCTTCACTCATAAGGAGTTGTTAATGATGCCGTCGCGCGATTCACGACCTATGCTAGTGGTTCTTCACGGTCTCAGTGGTGGTTCTCATGAGGAATATCTACGCCATGTACTATCATCACTTCTAGCTGACAAGACCTGGGAAGCTTGTGTGGTAAATTCAAGGGGTTGCTCGCAGACAAAGATTACTAGTGGCGTGCTTTACAATGCACGAGCGACTTGGGATGTGCGGCAGGTTGTCAAATGGCTGCGAAATACTTTTCCAAACCGTCCGCTCTTCGGAATCGGATTCTCACTTGGCGCAAATGTTCTCGCTACGGTAAGTTCTAAATCCAACGGAAAGGCAGTTTTGTCTTTGTTAATGACTGTCTTAGTATCTTGCAGAAGAAGGCGAAAATTGTGAGCTAAAGGCCGCAGTATTCTGTGCCAACCCATGGAATATCGAGGTTTGCTCTTTACATTTGCAAAGGTCGTTAGTTGGCCTAGAAGTATACAGTCGAGCAATGGGTAGTAGTACACGCCGGCTGTTTGAACAGTGTGTCTTTATTATCTATTAAATAGGTATGACGTGATCTAATATATGTGTACTTAGGCATGCTGCAGAGCTATCGATGAATCCACGCGTAAATCCTGAGGCTGTGAGAAAGATTATTTACCAGCATGAGTTTGACCGGTAAGCCCATCTACCAATGAGATCTGTATACAATGATGATATTGATTGAAATCACAGAGAATTACAGTGCTCAACATGGGGTTATCCAACAGAGGGCGCTTATTACAGAGATGCTTCCTGTATCGACTCTATATTCTCAATCAAGATTCCCTTCTTTGCGATTCATGCAGAAGATGACCCAGTTCGTACTACAGAACGCCGGTGATATCACTAGCAAATGCTAATGTTAACACAGATCGCAACTCGAGATGCGATTCCATATCAGGAATTTTCAAAGACACCCTACGGAGTCTTGATGACTACGTCATGGGGTGGCCATCTTGGATGGTACGACGATGATGGAAGTCGGTGGTTTGTGAAGCCGGTGAGTAAATATACTTCAAATCAATTCGTTCCCTAAGCTAATGCTTATTAGGTATGCAACTTTCTAAATCAAATGGCAAAGGAAATCGATCTCCAGGCACCACCCATGATTAAGAAACAAAATGGTTCAGCATCAAAATATTTACCTCAGCTGAACATGATCAGGGATACTACCCCCAAGCCCGGCCTCTTCGATCCTATGTGCCGCAAACTCTCCATTGTTACTAGTGGGTCTGAAGATACCCTGTGTGGAGATTCCAGTCTCACACTATCTGATGCTGAGGAGTTATGGGATCAACCTTGAGCGCGTTTTGTGTCAGAAAGTATATGCTATTGATTTGATAAGTGTCTGTTTAATAAACACCAGGAGTTCTACATATATTCTATTCTGATATAAATCAGGTTTCGTTTGGGAAAATAATTTTGGAGTTTCAATGGCCAATGTAACATTATTTCAATCTATTTATAGTTGTGAGATATTATAGGGAGGACTATAATTCTTGATAATGTATATTGTGTGGATAACTTGATTGAACAAGGACCTCTAGAGAATGATTAGTATATGAGAATGTCTCGGCATCACTTGCTCAATAGAGGAACCATGAGCGAGATGGCTACAGATGGCTATAGATGGATGCGACCAAAGTGCGCAACTGACAGCGACAACTCGCGCTTACATATGGTTGCAGATGATAGTCACATCCTTATCGCCTTGTCCAATGGTCAAATAAATGCGGAGATGTCGTCGTGTAACGCTTCAGATTTTCTTCACAACACGAGTTCTGATTCTTCTTTAAATGATCCAAATTTGATAAATCTAGGCATATCAATTAAAGTATAATACCTAACAGCTATGGTCGGGCTTCTTTTAGACGACGAGACTTCGTTCAAATACGTCAAAATCCAAAAGCTACACCCCACCCTTGGGGCCGAGGTTCAAGGTGTAGACTTCTCCGCTCCTTTGACGGACAAGGTGTTCGGTGAGATCCATGATGCAATTACCAAAGTGAGAACCAGATGATAGTTCTTTGAACATAGCTGACTTGCATTGTAGTTCGGATTTCTTGTCTTCCGAAAGACAGGGCTTGATGATAAAGGACATGTCGAATTTGCCGCACGATTCGGAGAGCTAGATGACGTTACGCCATATAATGCCCTCGGGAGGATCAATAGACTGAAGTATGACCAACTGTTTGACGTGAGTAATGTAGAAGTTGGTGGAGGTCTCGTTGATCCTAATGGGCCAAGAGCTCAGGGCAATAAGGTAGGTCCAAGTTCCAATCCAGCAATATCAAACTCTGAATATATTTCAGGGAAATGGTCTGTTCCATACTGATTCAAGTTTCAATCCTCGTCGAGCTGGATATTCTCTACTTCTAGCCCACGAGCTACCACCTCCCGGCACGGGCGGGAACACGGCCTTTGCTGATACTCGTACCGCATATGATGATCCTTTTGAAGAACAATTATATAGCTAATCACTCCCTATATCACTCCCGCAAACTTGCTGCACCGGAATTCTTTGCCCATGTCAATCCTCTCGACTACCCGATGGGCCGACACCGTCTTGTTCAGCGACACGAAGCATCTGGACGAATGAACTTGTATATCGCCTCACACGCTCATCATATTGAGGACATGGATCCAGAAGATTCAAAAGCGTTGCTTGATAGACTCTATAGTCATGCTAAACAGCCTAAATACGTTGTTGAAGTCGAATGGCTGAATGTCGGAGATCTTGTTGTGTGGGATAATACTTGCACAATGCATAGAGCAGTTGGTGGGACATTCGAAGGAAAATATAAAAGAGATATGAGGAGGGCTACTGTTCATGATGGCAGTTCGCAGGCTTGGGGCTTGAACGAGCACACTGATACACGCATGGGATTGCCATAGAATCATCCCTTGAGCAATAGCATTGGAAAATCTATTCGATAACAAATTGTGATTAACAGAGAGAAATCTAAGGCCTAGTATTAACTCAGTACCAATGTAGTGTCATCTATGTAGTAAAAGTAAAGACACAATATAATAAGACCGGTGCATAACTACAGAAACATATTGTTTTAATTGAAAACTACGCTAAACTAGCTCACATAGATAGAGGTTGGTTTTTGAAGAGGGCCCTTAGTACTATATGAGAAACGCTTATGGGAGCCTCCTACAGAGACACGTTTGCTATCTCAAAAGTCTGCACTACGTTGGTATCGAAATAAGACCAGAACTTAGTACCACTGATGAAAGTATCGTTATCAGATTCGACATATTGATTGCCACTGCCGATCTGAGTGCTCCAGCGTTTTACTGCTGCACCGTTCACGCCGCCTTGGCTGAACTTTGAAAGATCAAAGTTGAGATACTGAGCATCTCCCCAGTTCACAGCAACAATAACCAACTTCTTTGCCGTTGAATCATAAGCAGCAACTGCATAATCGCTTCCACCGTTTAAGATGCGCATACCGGGACGGATATGTCGTGTGAACTGCGCAAGTACAAAGTATTTCTGGTTAATCGTGTTCAGGGACAGATTGTCGTTGTTTCCATCAATCAGTCCCCATCCACCTCCATCGATGGCTTGCCAATAAACCCACGCAGTTGGATGGAGCCATATAAAGTCTAAGAGCAGATTGCTGATGAGTTGCTGACCTGTCGCATCACTCTCGCCATATTCACTGTTCCAAAGCTTCTTGCCTGCTCCATGGACAAGGCTGTACAAGGTGTCTCGACGACCCCCGCTATATTGATACCCATGGACATTTATCCGTCCGATATCAGCTAGTGCAGCAGAACCGATGGTATTGAAAGTTGTAACTGCAAGGTCATAGGTGTTCTCATCCGAGGCGGATATTATGGTGCTGCTGAGTCCTCGACTATTTAACTCACTTCGCAAGTAAGGTACTACTTTGGCCTGGGTACTCACGCCAAAGTGACAGCCTTCCTGGGTCCCAGTCTGTCCATTCCACCAGTTAGAAACAGGCTCATTGAACGGCTCCACGGATGTAAAAGTAAGCCCCCAATTATCCTTGGCGTATTTTGCAATAGTCGCAAGGTATATCGCATGGTTGTCATAGTTTGAAGACGGTAGATTGTCGGAGCTTCCACCGTTAGAGCCAGATGGATTGGAGTTAGAGCACAGCCACCAAGGTGGAGAGTTAGAAAAGAGCTCAAAGATATTTGCGCCACGAGACTTGGCTTTTAATAGCATGTTACGCTGATTGGCATCAACATTCCAGTTCCAACTCGAAGATGTAGGGGTAACGCTATTTCCATTCAGCCAGAAGCTATCGACTTCCCGAGAAGGTTTTATATCCGGTGATAATACCATCGACTTTCCGTTAACCGTACCTGGGCTGCACGCTCCAGCATTATAACGGACGATGTTGAGGCCTAGACCGGGGATGTTCTTACTGTTAAAAGAAGTGGTACCGAGAGAAAAGAAGATATTTGCAAGGTCGTCACGATTTCCAAAGGCTTTAGCCCACCTATTATTTCAAAATAATCAGCCAAATATCGTAATGTTGAGCGAATAGTATATTATACCAGGCCAAGGACACACCCCATCCTTCCCATGTGCCCCAGTTTGAAGTCGGATCAATAGTAGTCGTCTCGTCTGCAAGTACAGATTGCAAGTTGCTAATGGCTAATGCCAGTGGCAAAAGGCTGCGTACATACATGATGCGCAATTATTGACACACAGTCACTAAGCAAAAGAGAAAGTGGGAGGTGACCTCGCGCGCCGAGATCTCAGAAGCGGGAAAGAACTAGAGATCATTGAATGAGTTATTCACGCGTATTTATGCACTTCCCCAATACGCAAATATATGACGACAAATACTTTCAAGGGAATATAAGCTTTAGGCTATTCCGTTACGAGCGCATATAAGTTATCCTGAAGGCCCGCAATTCCACACAACATTGACCCGAGAGAGAAAGCAGCTTTGAAATGTCCTCGGCTCCGAGCTCCCCGAAATAAATTAAATGATCCAGCTCTTGCGTTTTCATAGCGGCAAGCGGATGGAGAATATTAACTGTGGGGTACAGATGCGGAGTTGAGCAATCGGTTTCCTGTGAAAAAGCCTTCTACATCGGCTTCTGGGGAAAGATGCTGGGGATGCCAGGGTTCGAACGGGCGAGACGAATGCCCAACCCCTCTGGGTGATTAATAACCCTAATTAAGCCATAGGTTCTAGATGCCCAGCGGCTTCCGGTGTAAATATTGGAGTTTTTCTTGGATGGTAGATGTGCATGGCTGTTGTTAAAGTGGGTTTTGATTTTACGCATGCCTAATCTGCGAACTATTCATTCCGTATATACCATATAATCATATAGAAAAAGGGCCTTTTTTGTTTTCAATAAGCGGTCCATACAAGTGGAACTCCGGTAGTTACTAACCCAGAGGGCCCTTAAATGTTAAAATGTCTGGTTATCTCCCAGGCCTACTGGTAATCCGCGCCATCTTGGTAGGTATCTTGCATGAGAACATTGATTTTGTTGATTATCCTTAAACTCTGGTCAATACTAGGCGACCTGGGCTCACCCAAAATGTCGGTCCATCCCTGAATCAGTTGACTAAGTTGCGATCCGACTGATAGAACCTCTTCTCCAATTAGTTGTCGAAGAGCTGGAATTCTGCGAGCGGCAAACAGTATTAACATTGCCGCTGTCATACTATATGCGCATATCAGTTAGAACTGGAGAGAGGATTGATTATGTTCCCATGATGCCGCTTGACTTACGATAATGAGCATATCCATGTATCAACAAAAACTGTATGAGCAAAGCCTCGGAGGTTAATGATATGTAGTAGACAAGCGTCGAGGCAAGACTTGCAACCATTAAGCAAATCAGATGGTATTGTGACCATATTTGAGTAGCTTGCTAGAGCACGTGTCAAATATGGCCTGTAGATAACGCTGCGGCATGTCAAGTATCTTTGCCTAAGAAATCCGCCATGTTCTGTTGCCGTTCTCTCTGAGTCCACTGAGAAGCTGAACGCTAAAGGAAGGAATTGCCGCCATTCTTCTAGCTGATGATCCAGTTCTTGGACGACTGAGGGAAATCGTGCGTTATCGAGCGAAACGCCTGTTTCGCGAGCATAGAGAACGTGATGCACGCGATTAAGCAGACGACGCATAGAGATGCAGGCTAGAAAGTAGAGAGAAGATTGCTCCTCCTCTTGAACATTTGAATGGGAATTATATTGACCTGGTAGAGGAATTGATGACTCGATGTTTGCAATGCCACTCTGCGGAAGAGCAGAGAGTTCGGCGAGATAGTCACTGTAATATGATTAGCTTAGCTGAAGAATAGTTATACGATCTCACCTTTCTAAAATATAACAAGCCCAGAATATTCTTGTTAAACATTCCTGATCATCCATAGTCTCAACAGATGGGGTGTATGAAAGTAAAAGCCGGCACTTCGTCGCTGCTGCGTTAATGTATGCCCAGGCTTGAAGAGGTCTTCTCAGGAATGCAAAGTAGAGTCTAGCATCTATATTAGCTACTTATTAATGAATGAAGTAGTTTCATTTATTCTTACGCCATGAAGAAAAGGCATTGTGTTGCTGTCGTGCTGATTTCCATATGTACCACGTGAAGTTTCCTCAGGACCCCATCGATATACATAGCTGCCATGGCCCTTCGCGATGCACGATGCTCAATGTCTTCTTTAGTGAGACTGACCTCTGATGATAGACCTGAGGCCACCTGGCTTGCACAACCAAGGGCCATCATTAAAGAAGCAAGGCATGTAGAGGTCCTCTCATCCATTTCTCCAGCAAAGATTGTGGATTGAGCAGCCTTGATTTTTGCCTGCGACATGGTTGGATACCAAAAATTTACATTATGTTCAAATGACTCAATGATAGCTAGGATGTCAGCATTACTGGTATATGGATACACGGTCGATGCTCTCGTTTGGATGGAGGGACGTGATTGTTCCAGGTGGAAGATGTCTATGTATGATTCTCGAAGAGAAGGAAATGCCTCAAAATGTGGCCATTGTAAGATGAATTCAGTTGTTGAAGTATGCATGGATTCAAGAACTGCATTTTGGAGATTTTCGGGCGTACCAACAGAAGACCCTGGAGTCTTCTGCTGTAGCTGGTATGTGGCGGAAACAGGAACTGAGAATGCATCTTGCGAGGCACCTAGCGAAATTCGGCGGTGTATAAAGTCAGGGGAAGATACCTAGACTCCAAAGTAAATAAGGTCATCCTTCATTAGACGTCCTATAATGCGAGAGACAAACAATCGTGGAGTTCATATCATGGAGAAAATGCTCAACGCGTAGAACTGCATCAAGGATGAGATCGCTCTTTCCTCTTCTGTGGAGATGTTAGTAAATGCTCACTGATCACTCCGCAACTACCCCATAAAAGAAGAGCTGGATACGCACGTGCTTGCCTCAGATGCTCCTCCATATGCACAGGTCTGACTTGATACTTCGCAAGAGCGGCAGGGCTGCTGGCCGTCACACCTGATCCAGAGGTCTTAGTCATTTCAGCGAACCTGACAGTGGGTCTCCGTCATGCACACGTACCTTATTTTCCGAGACCGACAAACGTCGCACTGTTCATAGGGTTAATCTGTTGTTATCTGCCGTGGGGACCTTCTCCTAGGCGACTTCTTACAGCATGCAAGGCTCGCAGCCTCTTCCGGACAGGTGCAGACTCCATCTGGGGTACTGCCCATCCAGGCCTCGGACCGGCGCGAGCCGACTGAAATTATCTACACAGGGAGTCGGAGGAGGAATCGGGCTCGTAGCGATTGATATCTTGGATAGGGATGAAGACATATAAGATCATTCAGCACCGAACAGCTGTTCTCGGACTCACCCAGCGCACGGACATCGCGCCCCGCGTTTTTTCTGGCGACTGGAGCGGAAGAGAGCTCGGGGAAGAGGGAGCCGTAAGGAAGTGAAGATTGATGATCACGAACACAGTGCTTTAGATAATCAGTAATGTAATATATATTGCTGTGTCAAGTCATTTATATCAGATTGTCAATTTGCTACAGCGTTGATTTGACAAACTCAATAGTGTGTACATTCCATCTTTTCAAGACAACGCGTTCTCACTTCCCCGAAGACTCCTCCTTATCAGTCTCATTCATTACTCGTCGGTCAATTGAAAGTTAATTATTTTCCAAGAAGAAGATGATGAGAAAAGAGCGACAATTTTTTCTTTAAAAAAAGGTAGAACTGGATCCGTGTCCACTATTTATTTCTTTTCTTTCTGCCCACGATTTCTGTCATGCACCAAATGTTTTAAAATCTTTCAGTTTAGTGATTGATGCTAACTATTTTGATCTAATTCTAGATACAATATCTACTCGTGTGAAGCGTCCTCTATGATTCTCTACGGACACTCAAACTCTAAGCAACTCATGATCAATCTCCCAACACTCGTTCTATAATATAATGCCGCTCTTAGCCGCGAATAATCGAGCAGAGAGACCAGATAAAGGTTTCAAATGTGTGGTATAGGGCTTTTTCAATTTGGCTACCATAAGTGCGATATCTTCTTGCAACTGGAATGGAACGTTGGTATTTAGTTGGTGGTGCCCTAAAACAGAACATATTTCTCCGTTTGTACACTGCGAGATTTGTAACTAATGCAACTGCAGGGAGACAAGACAGTATGACACGAACTAGCCGCATTCACTGACAAGTCATATTTCGGCCGGAGCTCTATGAATGGCGGAGAAATATCTTGAGGTACGAATACGAATAGATTGTGAATGTTCATTGAATATAGTCAAGGATCAGTGATTGTTCCAGTTAAATATTAGTTGTGCAAACACTTGGAAGGATGATGCGAACGAAGTCACATCTACAGATACGAGGTATGTAGCCAGCTCCTCTTAATAACTAGTAAACCCATGGTTATATTGTTAATGATACAGCTCCCTCTGTTTATTACTGGTGGATAACTTTTGGTCTTCTCGTCTCAAGGTGACGCCACATCTTCTTTTCTTCTGGAATAGTGTTCGAGTATTGTGAAGCTCAAAAGCAGATGCGATCTAGCGAAATCAGATATTAAGTCATCTAGCACGGAAAGGCCGGCTTATTTTGGGGCATTAGTAGTAATATCGTAGGAAGGTGCTAGACAGTAATATAGCACGCAATAATCCGCTGCATTACAGTAAGCCCCCCACTTGCATGACAGAAGGCCCCTCTACCAAGCCACTGCGCAATCTTGGCCCACAGACGTTTCACCAGAACGTAATCTCTGATAAAGCACCCTAATTACAACTCGGACATTAAACGGCAACTGCATGTTCGGGCTTGCGATCCAACCTCCAGGTTGCTGGCGCACAGTATGGATGAAGATCAATTAAGCATGGTCGGCATGGATTATCAGCGAAAGAGTAGACTGATTAGATGGAAAATAATTTCTCCAGAGTTAATTAACGTTACTTATTCTCCTCTGCCAAGCAGAACTCCGGAGCGTTTATGAATTTGGACAAACCAGAAAAGGTGTGCAGCATAGTTTAAGTTCCTGGCGTGACCATCATGCCAAACTAAGTCGGTCTTATAACGGAGGGATTCACCTGGGCTGTTGCAGGTAGATTATATTAAGGCTTCTTGGCAAACGGAGTTGCGTTCGGATTGGGAACTCTAAAGGGTCTTGTAACTCCACGCTAAGCCTGCCTGTGCCTAATTTCTAGAAAGATAATTGGAGCTCGCAACTTCTTTACGATGAAAGGAAAAATTACTGAAAATAGATTAGCTGCATTATCCTGATTCGGGAATAATTCATGCTCGTACGGCGTCTCCGTGCGTCTGTCATGTTACATGAATATATTGGATTAACCTATCATCAGACTCAATTCAGTCAAGCTTAATGTGCGATCAAGATACGCCATCCGAATTGCCGGCAATCCTCCGGCCAAGCTCTACAAGTCTCCGTGCTTTATCAATTTAGCTCCTTGGCCTACGGCAGATCCGTCTAGAGACCCCCTGGTCGTCCGATACTGTTTGGAAGCTTTCTCTACTTTTAGTAAGTGATACTAATCTGTGGACATCAACGTAATGGCTGACCCATGTGATTTACAACTGACTCTATTTCAATCTATTACCAATGTGGTATACAATCCATGTAACAATCTGATACGTGATAAAACGTTACTATAGGTGAAAAACGTGAGAGTGAAAAAGTATATAACACAGCCCTTCACTTCTTTCAACTGCCATCCACATCCGTCACCCACATAGTAATCAATATGTTTTCCAAAGCCATCTCCACTGCGGCTCTTCTGGCCTTTGGCCTGGTCGCTGAAGCATCTCAGTCATTCAGCAACACCGGCACAACAAGTGGGTGGAGCGCTCAGACACTCGAAGACAAGGGCACCATCGAACAAGTTACCAATGTCGTTTACAAAGGCACCACAGCTCTGAAATTCACCCAGACATACGACGCTAACTGGAGCGGCCGTTTCCACTCCGAGAAAGCCAAGACTGGCGTCTACAAACTCGGTGACCAGGGCTTTTACGGATTTGCTTTCCGTCTCCAAGACGACTGGCAGTCCTCGCCGGCTCAGTCATACAACATTGCCCAGTTCATTGCTGACTTCACTGATACCGGATGCGACGACTGGATGCCTTCCAGCATGGTGTGGCTTGTCGGAAACCAGCTCTACTCCCGTGTCAAATACGGTAGCATTTGCAGCCAACAGATCCGCACTTTCGCCAACGTTGCCACTATCTCTGCAGGAGTGTGGCATACCGTCACTATCCAGGCTAGCTGGAAGTCCGATAACACTGGTTTCTACAAGCTCTGGCTTGATGGCGATAAGGTCATCGAGGAGTACAACCTCCCAACTATGATCAATGATGGCCGTCCATTTGATTTCCACGTCGGTATCTACGCCAATGGATGGCATGATGATGGTGGCATGAAGGGCTCTCAGCCTTTCCGCCAGATCTGGTTTGATCAAATCTCTGTTGGTACCACTTTTGCTGATGCAAACCCTTCTGCATGGTAAAGGGTGAAACGATGATGAAAGTAACCGGGGGAGATGTATATAGTCGCAGTGGTTGTGAATAACTACGGAGCAACGTACATATTTAAAGTTCTGAAGATATCAATGAAATTCCTTTTTGCTCCTTTTTATCTATTTGTTTTGTGTTAGTTGATAAGATGTGATATGGATCGACCAGTGACCTGCTCAGACCTAACATAACGACTTTTGAAGTGTCTAGCTAACCAATGAGACTTCAAGGTCCTTAAATCCCATATTAAACCATAATCAATAGCTGCTGTTACTATTTTTATACAGGCAACATACAATACATGCAATACATGTTCCTGTGCATCTGTTGTAAGGTCTGGGAGATGGATATAGTGAATATAATCAAATTAAAAACTACTTGAACGACCATAGCTTCATATATGCACATTATTCATCTAAGATACAAGGCGCCCCAGCTTCATTATTGTCCAGTATTAGATATAGAAATCGTCACATTCTGGATGACACAGCCAGATTGGAACGAGGTATTATCTATCGCGCCTGACAACCACTCCCAGGCTCGCTGGCGACCATTGATATTCTCATCAGCATGGCCTCCAACAGTATTGCGCTGGTAGAGCAGGTTTCCTCCCACCGCGCAGAACCGTTCCATAACTATATCGCTCGCAGGTGCGGGAGCTACTTCATCGCCTATCGCTTTATATGAGAAGATTGGTATTTGTGGAACACCATGATACCCCATGAGTCCATCCCGATAATACATGTTCAAAAAGGGCTTTGACTGAAAGAATGCTTCTCCGTTATCGAAGTACTGCAATATATCTTGGAATGCGAAAGATGCAAGGCCTTGAAGATAGTTCTGGTGAATTGTGTTCATAAAATATGTTTTGTTAAACGGACCCGTTGGTTTTAAGTGCGCGACAAGGTAGTCATGGAGGTCCGGATACTGGCTTGCTTCACCTAGCACACCTAACGGTATCAATCCGGCGTAGAGTCCCTTGTTTACTGCATGCATCGTTGCGAGGATATCGGCTGGTAGACCACCCAATGCGGCACCACGAATCTCAAGCTCTGGCGCGTACTGGACCTGTAGCTCAGTAGCCCACTCACTTGCAAGAGCTCCTCCAGAGTACCCCCATATCACGGTTCTGACATCCTTCTTATCCTCTTTCAGAAGATTCGAGTTGAGTATCGCACGGATCGAATCCAACGTAGCGTGACCGGATTGCACACCAGCGGTAAATGAAGCGAGTGGACCCTCATAGTCAGGAATGTTAACAAACCATCCCTGGTTCAGGGCTAGGGAGATATCTGGAAATGTGCTATTGTATATATCCAGAAGAGCAAAGCTAGGGCTAGCATCGACGTCCGGGCTATCATATGCCACTTGATATGAAAGCATCCTTGTAGGGGCGTGCTTCTGTTTTCCATTTCCGTGACTTCGGGGAACCAACAAAGTAGTCAATGCCCATGATGGTTGGTAGTGACTATCAGTGGTGCGGTAGAGCACGTTGTACACCTCAGAGACGTTGAAAATTGGACTCAGGTCTTGAGGCGCCTGCCGGATGCCTAGGACAGTCCCAGGAGCGGTAGACTCATAGAAAGGTGGTGGCTTGTAGAATGGATCTTGGCTGGGAGGCAATGGTTTCGGTTTGTGAGGAAATGGGTTTGCATCAACAATGCTTGCAAATAGTAAGAGTGTCTGAAATAATTTCAATAGGGCGGTCATTTTGGACATCAGGAGGATTCCAGTGCAGCTACAGAGACTGAGTTCTGTCATTTGAGACTTTATATACACCACAGCAAGTGTTCATTTTCATACTTCCACCCTACCCCGGGCTCACTTTAGGTTCCATTTCACGAAGTGGACCGCAGCCACTGAAATTACTTTCCAATTCTAGAGCTAGCCTGGATTTAGATTCTCGCCTCATTGTGCAAAACCATTATACGACAGCCACGGAGCAAGGCTAAGCTCAACATCAATTAAACATTGCGGGGAAAGCCAGGGCTTGAATGGAGAATTACGGTTCTTACCTCGGAACTTGATCGAGATTCTGGTTTTGGACTAAAGTAATCAAACATTATCTTGTTAATCGGTGTGTTAGTTCGTCCAAACGGATGGGACCCGGAGACGCAATGAGGTTTATACGGTGCAAACAAGATGAGAAGGAAGCTTACAACCAGCCAATTAAGATGATGTAGATTGAAAAGACAGAACGGAATTAGGCAGGTAACCCATGCAAACACCGAAAAATGTTTCTTATAAAGCCTCCAGATCGCCAAGCAGGTCAATCCGGAGATAGGCTTTTGATGGTGAGAACCTTACGGCCCTGCCCGCAAACGAGCGGACCAATTGTAGTTTGCTGAGGTCATATTCTTAATAATTACAACATGGCTGAATTTGGTTCTGATCAGCCGGTTCTAAGATGCAACTGGGCGTGCAGGGAAAACTGTGGAACAGTGCTGAAGGACGATGGACCGTGTTTCGATTTTATGTGCGGCATTGGCGGCCGCAAGTCGCGGTTGTCAGTTCATAGGGAGATATTCCGAGGTTTCCTAAAATACGACGTCAGCCAATCGCTTGCATAACCCTTTTTGTCACTCGATACAGTCAATTCAGCATTTTACTTGTATACCAAGTTCCTATTCAATCTTAGCGTTTTAGCATCAATGCATGGGAAGTGAGAATTCCTCACAATGTTCAGATTATGTAACATCTGTCTCTCTGATAATAAATCTTTCCCCTTAGACTCTATAAACCTCCGAGTACCGTCCCTGAGCTTAACGTCCGCATTCGCTTATCTTCCGCATCCGCTTATTTTAGCGTCATCCACTTGCATAGAAACAGGTGATTGGCCGCCGACTGGCCTCAATCTTGGCGTCTTGCGCATTTCGTTTATATACTTCGTACTTCGTACTCCGTATAACTAACGCTTTGCCAAATGGTTGTCAAGCTGGCTTTTCCTAGAACTATCATATGGTCGTAGAAAGAAAAAAGGGCTGCTATATTTGCTAAGCCTCCCGACCTCTATTCAATAACCAGTGGTTTCGGTGCCATAATAACTACTTACACAGCTGCTGTTCCCTACCCATAACTAACCTTGACTTTGAGGCTCGGCACATTAGCTTTGGACATAAACACATAATTACACGATTAAAACAAAAAGATTGTTGAGTTCTGTCTTTTGTTTAGCTGATTGATTGGCATCAGTTTGAGGCGTCGTATTCATATGAAGCATGCCCCAAAACGCCGTGCCCGGGGTTTGTTTTGGTGGACCAACAGGTGAGTTTGGGATGTGACAGTATACTAAGCGAGTTAATATGTTTTGTTGGTTGCACAAACTCCTTTTTCTATGGCCTCTCAATTTCTTTTTACTTTCATTTTCAATTTCCATTATATCTCAAACTCCAATGATGGCATTGGTGTCAGATCTGGACCCTGTACTTGTGGTTGGCGGCTGTGGCTTCCTTGGAAACCACATTATCAATGAGCTTTTCCGACGAGATCCCTCGGCCTCGATTTCAGTGCTTGATATGCGCATCACAAATGCACGCCCTTTAGTCTCTTACTACACTGCCGATATCACACAGAAATCCCAAGTTGAAGATGTTTTTGCGAAAGTCAATCCAAAAACCGTGTTCCACACTGTTTCACCGCACCCACTTCAACGGGACCATCAGTTACTACATAAAGTCAACGTGACTGGGACACAGAATTTAGTTGAATGTGCTCAACAATTTGGTACTAAAGTTTTTGTGTATACATCCAGCACATCTGTTGTCCATGATCATCATAGTCCTCTATGCAATGTCACCGAATCGCTTCCTGTTTTATTTCATCCTCAACAACCAGAACAATACGCACACACAAAGGCTTTGGCTGAGAGGATAGTATTGGATGCCAATCGTGTTAATAACATGTTAACGGTAGCTATTCGTCCAACGACTATATACGGTGAAGGAGATCTACTACTCACCGCGAATCTGTGTCGAACCGCTTATACGGGAAGAGCTAGAAATCAGCTGGGAGATGGCAAGAATTTGATGGATGTTACATATGCTGGAAATGTAGCATATGCGCAAATTTTGGCGGCACGGGCTTTGATCAGCGTGCCACCATCCTCTGCCATGCTGCTTCAATCACGACGTGTGGATGGTGAGGCCTTCTTTGTGAGAAACAACGAACGGTATACGTTCTGGGAGATCAATCGTATAGCCTCAAGAATAGCCGGTTACCCAATCAAGAAAGAAGATATTAGGGTGATACCGCTCTGGCTAATAATGATCATTTCATTTCTGTCACAGTGGCTGTTTTGGATCTTTACGCTTGGAAAGAAAGAGCCATTGTTAACTACAAGAGTGATCAGGCTTGTTACGATCGAACGCACTTTTTCTATCAACAAGATTGAAGAGAGATTAGGCTATAAAGCCCCGTACGCTACGGAAGAAGGCTTGGAAAGGGCGATAGGATGGTATATGAAAGAGGTATATGCGGAAGAGAAGAAGTCACAATAGGCAAATACGGGATAGTATCGGAGGAGCCACGGCTCAGAGGACCCTAACTTTCTTTCCAAGGCTAGCAAGGTCTACTTGCACTCGTTCGTTCAAGAGCCATCGTTTTCATAGCAACTTGTGGCTCCTTTCTTGCACCGTTTCTGGGCCCTAAGAGATCGTTTTTGTCCAACATACTCGAAGTTAGGAAGGTGCAGTGAAGCTAACCGATTCCTCTATTCCGACAACCCTTCCGAAGTCCCTTGGCCTCGATATCAAGTAAGGCATATTTGGGTCAGGATACATTTTCCCCTCTGCTTCCAACGATTATGGGAATTAGACCTATGAAGCACATACCAAACTTTGGATCTCCTTGAAGATACTTGTACCGGCATCACTACCCTTAACCTGTTCCTTTCACTAAGTCGCACAAAATACATGCTCCGCGCTCCATAATCTGGTCCGGTGGCGCCGAGCTTACTTGATGCATACCATCAGAAACGGCTTCTGTGACTTTTCCTTGGACAAATTCTGGGTATTGATTATTAGTTGCCATAGTGAATGAAGTATCTCCTACACTCCCGCTTTCTCCCTCTTGCTGCGGTCCAGGTAATAAATATTATGAAACGCTTAATAAAGGAAGAGAGCATGACACCTCAGCTGAGTAATATTATATCGAATGCTGTTTTATCAGATGACAAAAGAAACCAGGACCTTTCAAATCCTAAGAGTGCACTCTATCTCCGACTTCATGTTCGCTCTCTGTCTCGGGGGTAGAAGGAGGTTATCACCGATAAAATCGGAAATGCGAAAATAGGGTTGTATATGGACAGTTACGCTGCCCTGTGGATCTCTGTTATTCCCGGCCCGCAACACCCGCACGGAACGACGTCACGGCAATCGGCGAAAACATAAAGAGTGGATTAACAGCGAAAAGAACAACTTGTACTGTACATTGAGTACTAAATCTCTCTTGAACTCATACAAATAACGCTGAATACAAAATCATTTTTGAAACCACATATCATAGATATTACTTACTACGACACTCAACATGGCACCTCAATTAGCATGGCTGGGCTTGGGAAACATGGGAAGGGGAATGTGCAAGAACCTCGTGGAAAAAGCCAATCTTTCTAATCCTCTAATAATCTACAACCGCACGACCCAACGGGCTCATGAGCTCTCTGCAAAGATTGGCAATTCCACCGTTGCATCATCCATACCCGAAGCAGCTTCGAAGGCAGACATAATCTTCTACTGCCTAGGTGATGATGCTGCCGTCCTCTCTACGCTGGATGAGATCCTCAAGACAGATATCAAGGGGAAAATCATCGTGGACTGCAGTACTGTCCACCCTGATACGACCAGTACGGAAACAAAACTGGTAGAAGAAAAGGGCGGTAGTTTTGTAGCTTGCCCTGTATTTGGCGCCCCTGCCATGGCTGACGCTGGTCAATTAATCTGCGTCCTTGCTGGAAAGGCCGGAGTGGTAGACAAAATAAAGCCCTACTGCAAGGGCGTAGTTGGACGAGAGAATATTGATTTTTCAGGCCAAGAACCCAGTAAAGCACTGCTACTCAAAGTTATCGGCAATACTTTTGTCGCGAGTATGATAGACGCTCTATCCGAGGGCCATGTCTTGGCAGAGAAATCTGGACTGGGAGTTGACGAGCTGCATAAGTTTATAGAGGTGATGTTCCCTGGTCCATACACCGCATACTCAAACCGGTTAAGGACCGGGGATTATTACAAGAGAGAAGAGCCGCTGTTTGCAGTGGATTTGGCTAGGAAGGATGCACGACATGCTATGGACTTGGCCAAGAAGAGTGGGATGCAGATGAAGAATGTGGAGCTGGCTGATTCATATCTGAAAGTTGTTAAGGAGACACAGGGACCAAAGGGAGATATTGCTGGGATTTATGGTGCAAAGAGGTTGGAGAGTGGATTACCTTTTGAAAACCAGTGACGGAACTAGACCGAGTTTTTATTCAGACTGAGGGGTCTCCTACCTCGGTAATAATACACCATGGTTTATCTTACTGGTTCTCAGCTCCCTTACTATGATGAAGTATGCTATAGTTGCATGATGGGATATGTAATCCAGTAAGTTAAGCAGTTATAAGCATTAGAGAAATCAAAGAAATAAACAAAACACGACAACTCTTATGCTCCCATATATTTGAGGTTACTATGGGGGTTTGTATATCTAGCGTGTTAACATGTAAATCTATGTCACTATCGCATATATTGCTCCTATTTATACACTAAATGCTGCAACCTGGGCAAGAGAAATTTCTGCCGGAGGATCCTCGACGGTGGCACTACCCTTTACGTGGTGGTCCTCGTCCTCCCAAGAAATCTCCGATGTCTCGCATGATTGCTTCTCCTCCCTTTTAGAAGATGCGAATTCATCAAAGTCTGACTGCTCTGTAGCACTCTCATCACTGTCGCTATCACCTTTCACTATCTCCCCAGCCTTCATGCTGACCATCTCCAACACCTCCCTAGGCAAGTTAGAATGTGACTGTATATAATAACTTAGGCCCCTCTCATTGTCGTTATCAACCTTCGCGGTTTCGGCCCTAGAGAAACCTAGCCCCCAATACTGGAACCAATTGGTAGGGTAGCTCCATTCCCAGTCCTCCCACCGATCACTCTGTAGGAATTCGCGGTAATGTAAACCACTTCCTGGCCAGATGGCTGTAACTTTTCCGTCCTCACTTTTGAACCATGACCGGCAGGATCCCGTCCAGACCAATTTCTGCATGAAATCTTGCGCATATGCATCAAAGTCAGCCTCAACGTCAGCCCTGATATTAAAAGATGATACTCGTTGCGCCATCATCTTGCGTATTAAGCGGATAAAGTAGCCTGCGGTGGCTTCCAATGCCCCTATGAGGCTACCGTTGGCAATAGGTATTAGGACCCAAGAAGATGAGGTAATTTGGAAACCCGCTAACCGCAAGGCCACGGTATGAGACCGGATTTGTTTTCCAGAGTTCCCGTAGATCAATTCCGTTGCGGCCTATTATTGGGAATTTGGGACGGAAAGAAGTATCAAATCCTGTAGCAGCTATAATGATATCAACGGGTCGTTCAATACCGTCGGTGTCTCTGATGCCGATGGGTGTGACTTCCTCGAGATTCGAGAATACTGGCTCTACGTTGTCTTTCTGAAGAGTCTCGAGGTATCGTTCGCTAGGATTTATACGGCGACAACCCACCTCGAAGAAAGGGATCAACTTCTCCTATAAAGGCTCGGAATGTATTAGTTCGCGCATGCGGTTCTCGAGTTTCTTTGCATGTTTCCGTTGCTCGTCACCATTCTTGAAGAAGACACGGTACACGCAGTTCAAAGCTGCTTCCACTTCTTTCCGCGTGCGAAGTGAGAACTCGGGACCGTCTCGGAATTGCGCTTTTTCTTCCTCAGTGTACACATGACTGTGTTCACTACTAAAATAAGCCCCGGAAAGGGGTGAGATCCATGATGGCGTTCGAATGTATATCGACATGTGATGCGGTTGATTGGACTTCTGCAAGAACTTGGACAGCACTCGCACCAGCACCAATAATGGCTACCCTCTTGCCTCTGGCGTCAATCTTGTCATCCCACGCTGCCGTATGTGCCAATTTTCCCTAGAAATTTCTGAGGTTCTTGAGGTTGGGGAACTTGGGGTTATTCAGTATGCCGCCTGCATTGACGAGGAGATGACATTCGAATTTTCTTTTTCCCTCCACAGAAACTGTCCATTTTGAAGTTTCCTCACACCACACAGCTTCTTCAACTTTGCTATTAAATTTAATATAAGGATCTAGACGGTAGTGTAATACAACTGCTTTTAAGTAGGATTGAATTTCAGATGAAGACGCGTAACTACCATAGAAATTAGTTCCCTCGATAATAGTCTGTGGCTATGGAAGCTACCAATCTACATATAATTTTGACCAGTAAGGATTAGGACAGAATGTAAATTGGTAGATACGGCTTGGAACATCACAAGCGCATCCTATACGGTCCAACGTCAACGTTTAAGTCGTGCGATATATTGATTTTGCTCACCGGGATACCTATTTTCCCACCACGTGCCCCCAACATCGGGATTCTTCTCGAAGATTCGGATATCGACCATATCACCAAACGCTTCTCTGAGCTTATGGGCTTTTATATGGTTAGCACGCCCTCGAGAGAACACAGCATCTAGAGGGTTGAGCTTCACCCATTAAAATGCCGGACATCCTAGAAAAGCCTGTTTGTCAACTGGGTCCATAGTCACGAATTCAATAATTTGGAGCTAAAACTAAAAAACTAACCCTGCTTCAATAATAATACATTGTAGTGACCTTTCCTCCAAATGTGGCGCCCGAAAGAATTGACCTGCTGCCATCTTTGAAGATATTTTCCCTTTCTTAGGTGGGCGACACAGGTATATCTATCTAATTCCATACATTTTTTTATTGAAACACTGAAAGTATGATATTCTACCATATAACCAGCTCGTAGCATACTTTGAGTAGTACGCATATGTGCTGGTACCGCCGAGAAGGTCCGCCCACGTGACCGGTTATGTGTCCTGTCTAGGTCATTCGACATTGATGTATACCACCGTAGTATTGATTTTACCTATTGAGGGAAATTTTTACAGTATATGAGTGGAGATGTTATCACAAAATGTAATTCGTCAATATTCCAGAGTCTCTCAAAGAGAGTATCGCATGATGGCTACTGGCTCAACGGCACTAGGTATTCACAAGCGCTAGCCTCTTCAGTATATACTATGCTAGTACTTCAACTGACCATAACACAGTCCATATTTAAGGACGAATTTGACAGAGATAGGTTGTGGTAATGCTTCCTGGCACAGTTAGCTTGATGGTCGCCATTGATCGACGGCTTGAAGTCACGTCCATTTTAGGCTTACGGATAGCTCAAAGATGCCTGCATCATCTTTGGGGATGATTACTTGATACTTACTCTCAGCCAATTCAATGAAGAATTTGTATGAAGGGCCCAACAATTCGGTTCTTTCATAGTGTATGTTATACTAGTTGTCTAAGTGAAGTACCCAAATGAATACTCAAACTTGTTCCCCCGGGATCTTCAAAGTCAAGCTCCTTACAGAATTTACAGGAAAAAAACTACCTCTTTACCACTTAATTATTTAACTCCAGCCACTTGTTAGCCAATCATACCTCTTAGGGTCAAAAGTTCTTACTCCTGATTCGGCAATAGATATTATACAGAGTAAAACCGAATAGCGGTAACACTCCAAATGCACGGGAATTGATCGCCATAACCCAATGCATGCTTAGCACGAAACTGGGAATTCCAACAGTATGGTATATCCTTGCAAGCAGTTGAAACCTGACCCTGACAGCGGCCCGGATCGAAACTGTTACCTTTCCATTGCATCTACTTCAGTCTAATGTGGTTGCGAGCATCGTGACTTTGCACTGACACAAGGGAAACCCCGCATCCTCCCCGCAACCCCACAGTGTGGTATATATTCCTTCTACAATAACTATGAAACGACAACATCTTCACTTGTTTCATATTCTCTTATAACTGAATTTAGTCAGCGATTAGTCAAATGCTATTTACATATCTCAAATAATATAAAGCCTAAATAAAATCATTAAACACCAGTGCGAGGTGGCACTCTCGTAGTTTCCGTTCGCCGGAGGCAAATGACTCTGGACAGTAAATACCCAAGATCGTGAGCCCTCCAATGCCAATATCTAGCGTCTAGCCGTTGTTATGGATAACTAGAAATGGCTGGCTTTAGAATAGTCTACCGGCAAGCAGTTTTAGCCTTTACCAAGCCCTCCGGTGTCCATCAATTGGGTCTTAGTATACGGTTAAATGCCTAGTTGTTGAGGGGCCACGACCAGGGGATATACAGTAGTTATACAGGACTATGGTGTACCACACTAGAGGCGACTTATCGGTTGCAGGACTCTCACTTATGTTGCTATCTAGTCCGCGCTCTCTAGTACAACCTGCCTCTAATTGATGACGTTGCGAAAAGATACAATCGTATCTTTTCAAAGCGCAGTAAATAGAAATGGACAGATAAATCGTCCCTACCATATAAAAAGCAAAAAACTAAAATGGTTTTTACTCCGTGAATCAGCAAAAGATGACCTATCCCGCATTCGCATGTCATCCTCTCCTGTAACGTATGACGGCTCATAATACTCCGTACGGGCGTACTTTGTAGGCCTTACATCGGCGATACGGAGCAACTCCCAATGAGGCAAAATGTGGGTAATTACCTTTCAGTTCGCCATCGTCTTTACGGCGACCGATACAATACTGTATGATTTGGTTATCAAAATCCATCTAAAGATTCAAATATCGCGATGACTCTAAAATCCGTTCGAAATAATCAAGTTGCAGAAAAAGTTGCAATAATATACCTTTTCTATTCCGCGAAATAGCACCTGGATGCGAATAGCTCGTGACAATACCGACAGGGTTAACGATTAAACCCCAGATCCGGGGGGGAGGCTTTGGAAGGCAGGGGTTCACTCCAACCCAGCGAGCCCAGCCATCTGATTAAAGGCTAGCTCTACGCCGTGGCCCTCCCCAAAGCCATCAAACTAAGCTTGATTCCCACTGGATTGCTTGTCTTCGGTACGCGAGGTGGGATTTGTGTTGCTTGTGGAGTCTTTCAATAATGGTTTATGTCAAGGAACGCGATGATTGATGAGACTGGAATTGACACAATGGAGCGAAGCCCGGTAGCTTTTATCGTTGACACTCTCTTTGCGCATGATGACATTCAATAGTTTTCGTATGTTCACATGCAAGATAAGAGGCATTCCAGGCGAGTTATGCAGTGATGTACATGCAAGCAAGCAAGCGCGATACTGTACTGTAACTCTGATTGCTCTTTTCTTCTGGAAAGAGCACACCCTCATTCCGCTGAGACCTAATAGTTTTGCAAGGAGCTACCATACGGACACGTAAGGAGCTGACCATGGATTTCTGCTGGACACGGTCGTATTAGCCTAAAACAGGAGGGTAATATCCAGGCCTGCTGATATACCCAGGAAGAGGAATGGATGTGCTGGTGGGTAATCCGTGACGCCCGCTTGATTGGTGGACTTTTATCTGGGGATTCGACCGAGCGCCTTGCTTTGTCTTGCGGAGAAATTATGGGGCGAAATACTACAACCACAACTCTCTCTCCCCCAAGCATAGAGCCTAAACTTGCGGGGAGGGATGGAGGAACTTGCTGCTGCTGCTCCAAGGGTGCTGGATGGTACTGTGGTACGGTACGGTACCAAAACATGCAAGTCCCTTCTTTAATAAAGTCGCCCTGGCCCTGCTCCCGCATGACCTTTTTGTCTACTTCGTTATTCGATCTTCCGCGGCTCAGGTCAATCGTTCGCTGAATCGCTATCGCCATGGGGAAGAGCTTTGCATATACTTTCCTGCACAGGATTGTGCGCAATGAGGCCATCAAGCTGGATCCGGAGGAGATCTATAACTGGAGGGTCTTTGCTCTGGCTGCGGCAGTAAGGACTTTCCTTCTCGTTTTTTTTTACCCAAATATTTAGAAACGTGTAAACTTTTGCGATGGCACGAAAAACAAAAAAACAAAAAAACAAAAAAAGGCCCGGCGCGATGAAGACTGACTGGGAGATCTCTAGGCATGTTTCGGTGGTACTTTGTTTGGTATGGACACCGGCATCATTGGAGGAGTTTTGACTCTGCCGGATTTTGGAAAGTGAGAAACCCGCCGCAAAATTAGGTCGTTGGAGGCTTTCTAACCAGCGAAATAGGGAATTCCACTACGATAATGCCAAGGATCCCAATCTCTCTGGAAACCTCGTCACGGTGATGCAGGCTGGTGCTTTCTTGGGCGCGTTGGTTGCGAACCCTTTCGCAGACAAACTGGGCCGAAAGCCAGGACTGTTGATTGTTTCGGTTTTTGCATTCATCGGTGGTCTGCTCCAGGCATTTTCCTATGGCCATCTCTCCTGTTTCTATATTGGAAGGTAAGGCAGCCTCCCAAAACGTGGATGAAGAAGATGCGCTAATACACCTTGATTTCAGATTTGTTGAAGGTCTCGGATTGGGAGGCGCTACCATGCTTGCACCGACATACGTGTCCGAGAACTCACCCCGTGCCATTAGAGGATTGCTTGTTGGCTTCTATCAACTCTTCGAGACCATGGGTGCGATGGTTGCCTTTTTCATTGACTACGGTTCATTGCTCCACATTAAGGTCAGTATTTATGTTATATACTCAACAGACGCAAAGACTTTCAAGCTAACATTTCTGGCTTTTAGGGCCACGCATCGTGGATGGTTCCCCTCGCTATGCAATCCCTCCCTCCACTGCTCATTTTTGTTTCCATCATATTCTGTCCAGAATCACCTAGATGGCTAGCAAGCAAGGATAACTGGGAGGCGGCATCTTCAACCTTGGCAAGCGTCAGACACTTGCCAGTAGACCACCCATATGTGCAGCAGGAGCTTTTGGAGCTAAGGACACAACTTGAAGAGGAGCGCCGCTCTATCCACGGCGAAGGCTTTTGGGCAACGCAGAAGGAGTGTTGGTTGATCCCAGGTAACAGAAACCGAGCTCTCATGGCCATTGCACTCATGACATGTCAACAATGGACTGGGGTAAGTTACTACGAAAGCCCACTAAATCTGTCTTGTTTTCAAAAAGCTAACCATGCTATCTCCAGACAAACGCAATCAACTACTACGCTCCTACCATCTTCAAAAATCTGGGTATTACTGGAAACTCGCAATCGCTCTTGGCAACTGGAGTGTACGGTATCGTGAAGATGACCTCCTGTGGTATTTTTATCATCTTCTTGGCGGATACGCTCGGTCGACGATGGTCGCTCATATGGACTGCATTCGCCATGGGCATCTTCATGTACTACCTTGGCTTTTACGTGCGATTTGACCCTCCTAAAACCGGCGCACCCGTCCCTGCCGCTGGTTATGTCGCGTTGGTCATGGTGTATCTCTTTGCTGCAGCCTTCCAGTTCGGTTGGGGTCCGGTGTGCTGGATCTATGTCTCTGAGATCCCCACCAACCGCCTGCGTGGATACACAGTCTCACTGGCAGCAGCTACGCAATGGATATTCAACTTGACCGTAGCCAAGTTGTCGCCCATTATGCTTTCCCACGCCGGTGGACACACTGGTTATGGCACTTACTTCATCTACGGCTCCTTCTGTTTCGCCATGGGTGTTGGAGCTTTCTGGATCCCTGAGACCAAGGGTGTAAGTACAATGATTGATCCCCAGTCTCTTTTCTTACAAACCTAACATTTCTGTCACAGTTGTCCTTGGAGCGTATGGACGAGCTATTTGGTGTGGCGGACTTCTCTAACATCGAGGATGTGGGTCTTGCTGGGCAGAATAAGATCGAGAGGACTGAGATCGAAACTTCTCACATGGAGAAAGTTTGATTTTGTAAATTGTTTAGCTAGCGATTCAGCTTTGCGCGGAGTCTAGTCGATTGGCCTTTCTTGTGGAGGCTTCATAACGACCGGCTGCGCCTCTTGTGTCAGGTTTATTCTCTGTCAATACTAAATATGATCAATAATGGTTCCATGTGCATGCTTAATTTTATGATGTCCATAATTCCCAATCACATCTATTTCCTCAGTAACAAGTTCATAGAGCCTACTAGTATGAATCTAGTGTCGGAGGAGCAGATTCTCATATAATAACGTCTGAGCAGTGGCATCGTCGCATTCGGTACATGATATTATTGGGTACAATTTATATCAAGACAGTAACCAATATCAAGTGCTTACTGGGATCCTTGTAAAATTAAAAGAAAGCTTTTTGTGTGCAATGGACTGTCTAGAATTAGGAAGTGATTTCAAGAAAGCCACAGGTGACATGTCCTCAAAAAAATGAGGAAGAAAAAAAATATTGATGGTCACTACGAGGGTCGAACTCGCGACCTTGGCGTTATCATATTACAGATATTAGCACCACTGATAGACGGATTAGTATGTGCATTGGTCGACTTCTGGTGGAGTGATGAATCTTACCGCTCTAACCAACTGAGCTAAGCGACCAGGTTGTTGTGACGGCGGGGCTAAACTGGTTTATCAAGACTTCCGCCTCTGGTACTGGTATCCTACCATGGCGAGCATGGCCATGTATTGAAAATAGCTACAATATAGTAATATCAGCTAGAATTTGCTAAATAGATCTAGATTTACCAAACTGTCGTGGTGCAATTGTAGCCCGTAGACAAAATTGACAGGTACGTGACACACTCAACCCCTTCCAAACTTAATACACGAGGTTTGCAAATCACTATAGTGTGATGTGAGAGGATTCAGCTCAGGTACTTATTTGCTATTCATAAATTATAACCAGGTAATTGATTAAGTACTGTATAAGTCTCTAGCGGACTGAGCCCTAGAGAGCATTGCATTGGCCAGACACTTCCATGTAGCTATTCGACTCCACAATTTAGTATCTCAGTATCCTATTTGCACTTTCATATGCAATTTTCTCTCCCGGAGTCTTGGCTTTAGTTACATCAAATGGTCCATAAGCCATAGCATGGCGACCGGCAGGATTAATTGAGTCCAACTCTGCTCTACCAGCATGTTTTGATTCCCCAACGCCGCCAGGGAAATCTGGTGGGGAAGTTCCTTGTTCAAAACTTGCCTTCTGATCCCTTAGGTATTCCACATTAATATCACATAAAGGAAGAATGGGAAGATAGAAGATACTGCCATCCTCTGTACCTCCGTGCTCAGGCTCCACCATATGAGCCA
This sequence comes from Xylogone sp. PMI_703, assembly GCA_021399445.1. Lineage (NCBI taxonomy): Eukaryota > Fungi > Ascomycota > Leotiomycetes > Xylogone > Xylogone sp. PMI_703. Next base: position 6,642,251 of record JAJTUQ010000003.1, read on the forward strand.
CATCACAATGCCAGAATACGGCATCTCCGGGTTCGACTGCCGGGATACAAACGAAGGAGGGTGCAAGGAGATGGGGATACTCTTCAGCACTGAGTTCTTGCCCCGCACCCATGGCTGCTCCGTGGAACTTTGATGTCTCATTATCGGATTTCCAGACCCCATTCTCTAATTTGACAAATGGACGCATAATCAGATAAGCAGTAGATGCGAGTAAGTTGGGAAATACGCGAAGAGTACCTGATCCCGGGGCACAATCGGAAAGTGACAACCATCCCTACATATATCTTTACGTCAATGTTTGAACTGTATGGTATACTTGGGAAGGATAGAAGAATACGCACTTGATAAGAGCGGAATATTGAGCACCCGCCTGGCCCATGATGGATGTCAGGATTAGCTTTGATACGTGGAGTTACGTTGAACGCATCGTGATTCTCCCAGTCGCCCTTCAAGATCTCGGTATAGCATTTTCTGTATTCGTTGTCTTCCCATCGTTCAAGAGAGCCGCCATCAAGATGTGGTCCAAGGTTGAATGATTTATCGCCTGGCTATACCTAGTAAGTTTTGAATTGTAACCAGGACCATATACTTACTGTTCGAATCCTCAATCTGTCTGCATATGACAATGGCTCAGATAAGACAATTGGATCCTCAGGCTGTGCAGACCAAACAGCATTCATGGCTCTATGCGCTGCAAGCATATTTGGGTGAGACCGTGCAGCAACCTGTGCTTTGCTCCAGTATGTCTCATAAACTTGAATATTATTTGCAGGAAAGCCGCCGGTAGATGGATTTGATGAGATATATTCACGAACATCTTTCTTCCATTCCAAAGCCTGTTCTCTCGGAACAATACCTCGCACAACAAGTGTTCCACATTTCTTCAGTTTCTCCTCTGCGTCTACCGGTAGCTTTCCACCGTTAGCCTCTATTTCTGAGAATTGAACTTCTGGGACGAGCTTCGTTCCAAGTTCTTTGATCTGTGGAAGAGTTTCAGTCTCCAATTGACGGATCAACCGATTCCACCCCTCCAAAATCTTGTTTTCATGTCCCTGAGATAAATTTTGTTTGAGAATAGCATATTGATGTGGCAGCTCGGCTGGACCAGTTGACAAAGAGGTAAAAGCCGTCCCGATAGAGTCACCAGCTCGGTTTCTAGTCATGCTAGCCATCCTTAAAGGCTTGTGGTCCGCAAGCGCGGCGGTCGTAGGTAGAACTGTTGCTGCCATGATTTACTCACTCTGAATATCTACTAGGTTGAGGTTCTGGACCATTAATTGTCAGGGTTTATAAAATGACCGTCTCAAGGCACTTGTTACTGTGACTAAATTGGACCTAACGCTAATGGCTATAAATGACACATTAGTAAAATATACTAATAGATATACTATCCAATTATAACTTCAGTAAAATCAGTTGGCTTGAAATTTCTACATCTGTGGCTTAAATGTAACCCTGAAAATGTAACGTTAGTTATGATACGATTTTGAAAAAGATATCCCACTCTTGGCTCTTGGATACGGATCCTCCGAGTGATAGCCCAATACGGACCCGAACAGATACTTTCCCTTTCTTTACCCGATGTGGAATATGGACGCGTGATTATATCAAATCAATTAAGAATATGTGTTCACTTTGTGGCAATCTGGAAATATATAGGTCATAGGACTTTTGGAATCATCCATCTCTTATCGAGAGTTGGCAGAGATCTTGTCTCTAATATTCCAAGCTGAATCGCCATGATGCCCGTTTACGATTGCAGTTCATTATAAGCCCAAGAACTAAATGCTTGAAGCTAAAAGTAATACATAATATTAGCTTGTTCAGCATTCTACCCAAGAATGGAGGGATTCTTTTACCTGCCCGTATCCTTGGCACCATTTAGGCATGTAGAAGGAGGCGTTATAGAGACCACCACTCCATTCACAGGTCCTAAGTTTGTAGATATAGCGTACATCAGACTATACAAGCTCACCTTCTCATTATCAAACACATACTATGATTTCATTATCTGACCTCGAATAGCAAGTCATCCACGTTACGGCCGTAACTCATTAAGATGCATGCTCTTTCGATACAGTCTATTCTAACAATCGCGATGCAGATTCGGGGATAAATCCTTTAGGTTTATCACACACTCTTAACATTCATTATGTATATGTTTGATGTAGCTGTATTATTAGCCTGGCAATTTACTTTTTGACGGACTTCACAACTCAGTTGAAGCCTTATCCCAGTCTATCCGATTCTTCAGGTAGTGTGTGTGACAATAGATATATCGCTGATCCACTATTGAATATACTAATAGCTCCGTCCCACTAGGTGAATACTACTTAGGTGTCGACGCCCAATTAGGTGGTGAGTATCACTCAATAGTTTTCAACGACATCTTTTAACTCTTTGGAATAGGTCGTGACCAGAGGAAGCTATTCGATGTTGCGAAAGAATGGTTGCCCAGGATTGGTCACAGGAAAGTATGCTGCTTCTTATGCACTACATATCGACTAGATTCTTTAACTAACTACTTACGTCTAGCGTACACACCTAATCAACAGAATAGTCTTAGGTCTTCACAGTGGCAAGATGAGTTCGAGCGACCCAGGTAGTTACCGTTGCCGCTGAATTGTATCGTCGCCGCTGAATTGTATCGTCAAATGATTAACCCGATTTGGACAGTAAGATTGATCTATTGGATCCCCCGGATACTATCGCCAAAAAGTGTTCGGAATGCAATCACTGCTTGCAAAGTTATTGAAAAGATGGCATTATTGCTCTAGTTGAGTTTGTGCTACTGCCAACCTCTGCTTTATCCGGTCATAGAGAGTTCCATGTAGACCATGGAACGGACGATCTGGAACCCCTGATCTCCACGGACATCAAGCAGGCACATGAGGACTATCGAAACGATATTTGTAATTTTGATAATGATTACTTAGTAGATAGATACTGAGCTTTGGTACCAGCGACCCCTCAACTTCTGAAGCCTGCTGTGGCAACAAGAATTTAATAAGCTACTTAAGCGTATTGAGGAAGCATATGGGGCTTCACGGGATGGCTAGAGTAGTAATCCATCAAGCACGTGATTCCATATCGCGACTAGGATAGCTACCTTGGCTTTTATTCGCCCCGCCCCTGCACATCCCCCTCATTGGAGCATTATTTCCCTTGTTAATATTGTAAGGCTGGAGTTTACTTGGAAGACTAGAGCGGACTCCATTCTTCATTGTATGCCGTAGTATTGGCATCCCTTGTTAATATAGTAAGGCTTAGAACTCAACCATACTTGACACTCAACCCTCCCGATCTGTTCGATCCAAGGAATGGAAACCTCACGATATCAACTTGTAGACTCCCTTTACGGTCCTGGTACAGTCGGTGCATGGCTCTTAACACTGTGCGCCGTCCTCATCAGCTGGACGCTCAACAAATCCACTCGCCGCAAAGATAGCATCTCCATCGACTTCATTGGCGTGATATTACTTCCTTTGGTGGCAGCGGGCCATCTCATCTTTCAGGTGTCGAGGCTGCCTTACTCTGTCGCTGAGACAATTACTTCGGTGGATGTTGAGATCCAGAAATATGCATATGCACTCGAAGCCCCATTAAACATCTGCGAAACATTCTCCATGGTAGCTTTAATTGCGGCAGCTTGTTGTGGGCCATGGTGGGATGGTGACCCGAAGTGGCGACGACTGGCCGCGGTGCTTGTAACAGGATTGTTAAGTTGGGGAACTGAAAACCTCATGTTCGTCATGGCAACGTTGAGGGGTGTCAAGGCCAGCGATGTGACACTGAGTAGGCCATATCTGTTCCTTATTACGCCTATTGTTGCGATAACTTGGGGGTTTCTTATACTATGTGTTCTACTTTGGGTGTTGATTTGGAGCATAGGCGGAATTAATATGCAATCGGCTCAAAAGTCCGAGGCTGATCTAGAGAAGATAAGGGAGCTTTGGTCACAACGATACCGTTCGACAGTATCAAACCTTGGCAATAATGGTACTAAAATGACTAGAGATCAGATAGCCAAACTGAATTTAGCTGACTTGGATGCTACACGACACGACTCTCGGGCAATGAAGTCGATCTCCCTGCTTACTATAATTTTTCTCCCAGCGTCATTCATAGCGTCGCTATCCTCAATGTCTTTCCTGTCGTTCTCAGATACGAAAGAATCAATTATTGCAGAACCCCATCAACAGTTCTTTCTGATACCAAAATCAAACGGAGCCATGAGTAACCTCGACCAGATCTTAGCATTGACAGGAGGCATCCTTGTTTTACTTTGGGCAATCAGAGCAGCATATTCATCACGGAAAAATTGTGCAGAACTTCGGCACAGTGTTCCTAGACGACGATCGATATAACAGAGATGAATTTACAAAAATGATATTGCTATACCTAGAAAACCAAGTTTATCCAGAGAAAACTATTTGATTTAGTGTACATCGGGACTAATCAGATCCTAGGCATCAATTTCAATAGTTCATAGGAATGGAAATTGTCAGGGATAGCGGAATCTATGGAACATCATTATCTTATATAAGTTGCTCAATACGTGATAAACAACAGCCTTATGCTGATATAACTACAATCTGGTCTGTTAATTCTTGTGTTCTGTGGTACATCTTGAAACCATTAGCTCCTCTATGCTCTCAATTCTCCTGAGATAGTCCTCCATATGATGTGCAGATGGGTTTCCGAATATTTTGCGTTCCAATACTTCAGCTTCGATCATAACCGCATTCCATCCAACCATGTCCATAAAATCAGGATCATTATCCCGCAAAATAACGCAAGGTCCGCTGACACGGAAAACAGGGTCTGGGACTAGAAAGCCATTTGGAAACTGATCCTCCATGTCTTCGGCATCAAGCCTCATGATTTGAAGAAGGGCGTTGAAATATTCTTGTTGGATAAGAGCTATTGGATCCCCCTCGTTGACTATATTTAGGAACAAACCTGACCGAAAAGGAGGGTATTGGGGTTGTGGGATCGGAGAAGTTGTCAGGGGTGGAGCACCAAAGACGATGCAGTGAATTCGGCGGAACTCTAACATTCGTATTTAGTCAAGGTATTCAGAATAGACTTACGCACGATAGAGGGTTTTTCTTACTAAATGTAATGCCACCAATTGTGTGGTTTGGAGACGTACACATAGCGTAAAACAGCCTTGCGATGGCGCCGCCAGCTGAATGACCAGTAAAAATGAGATCTATATCTTCTGCTGATCCAGTTTGATCTATCAGAGTTTCAAGTGTTTCGATGATAGCCTCGCCGATCCTTGCTTGCATTTCCTCTGCTACAGTCAAGAATCCTTGGTGCCACCGAGCTGTCGTACCAAGTAGCTTTTTATAGAAATTGTTTCCAAGATTAGAATAAGCCACTACTACAATGCGTCCATAATGAATAACTTTTGAAGACACCGGTTCTCGATCCACATTTACTAGCCAGTCTGATGCAGTCATTGACCCCCTAATTGCCACAACCAGCACATATCCCCGATTATAAACCTTTTCGATTGTTATCATAGTTTTCTTGAAGTCTTTATACGGGCCCAAAATAAGGTCTGGGGATATTCTAGGAAAATCTAAGTAAACTTCATTCGAGTGGTGAGCCGCTAGACGGATAAGCCGCCATGTGTTGGGGGACCTGGAAGGATGAGTCAGAAGTTATGTCGAGCCTTCTCTGGGCCATGAAATATAGGTATCGTGAACGGTAAATTTACTCACCCATCAAATGCCTTTGCCTTGTCCACAGCTTGGATGCGGTGGTTTGGCTGCTGCTTAATCCTAGCGAGGTACCGGTCAAATATGTGTTGTTGCGTCATGGCCTCTAGGTAATCTTGTTCTAGGGGTAAGTCTAATTTTGAACTTATCTAGGGAAATAGGTGAAATGAGACAAACCTCCAGTGGCCGTTAGCATTGTCTCCAAAAATTTCAAATCTTGAGAAATAGCCTCGGATACCCATGCCGAACGTTTAGAGTGATAAACGGATATTGGGTTTATTTGTGTACACTCGTCGGATTCAGGATCAACAGGTTCAGTACTCATTGAGCGTCTCCGGAATTTCAGCTCAACCCATTCTTTGAATCTCCATCCGATGTCCCAGTAGTCTATATGCGTATCATCCTCCAAACCCTTCCTCTTCTCCACCCCCATGGTCGTTCTAGAATGTTCACCCGCTTCGATCCCCTGAGATCGAATTTCACCTTTACTTTGATAATGAGACTTCTCTAGATGTCTGACGAGGTGAATCTTTTTGCTGCTAATGTGTTGTGAATATCAGCTGGCTGACTCCTGAAGACACTTGATCCACGCCAGTTTGATATCTTAGATTCTAACCATTCGGCGGTAAGGGATCCTTCCATATCACTTCAGCCTATCTCCACGCTTGATACGACGTTGACACTTACGTGCTAAAGCCTTGTTGGTGGTCCATACGTGGCAGTGATGCTGACAGACACAATACGGCCAATCAACATACACACGCGGTTTCCACATTTTGCGATGTTAGTTGCCGGGAATATACCAGATGGCGAGGCACATTCAGTCAAATCTCTACCATATCAATATTGGCTTTGGATATCTACCATACGGATGATATTTACTAAATGAGCAGTGAACACTTTTCCCCTCGGATCACATTTAGGAGATTCAAAACTGATTTGAATCAATCCTACGGTTCTATGAGGCATTTAGGCCGGAATAGGTAGATAGCATTATCAAAGTTAGAATTTTGCTATGGTTCCAATTTACCAGCGGTTAATCTATCCCACTGAATTGAACTTATCAGACGAATTCTGGCTAGACAGACTCTTCGATACGAAGCTGTCGCCACTTTCAGTTTATTTATTAATTATGTTTTTCTTATGTTAAGTTGGCAGATTCAGGAAACTATGCCATCCTCGTTCAACGGATGTACGCCAAGGGCAGATAACTCTATCAGCCTCAGCCTGCTTCATATTAAGGACGGCTATTCTATCTCCGAAATATTCCATCTTGAGCGACTTAATGTGACCATCATTATCTTGCCCCCATCTCGCCTGAGCAACCACTTGCATCCCATCAGAATTTTGGCACCCATCTCCATGCCGTAGATAGTAGGCTACATATGTATCAGATTCCTTTGAAGGTATTTGAAGAGTCATAAGCCTACTATATAACGGCCCCAATGGAGACTTTGTCTCCTTAGCCATTGCAGGTATATCGGAGGCAGGCGAATCATAGTATTTGTCTTGCATTTGTTGTAAAATTATCAACGTATTTGCAAGAGTGTGGCCATTGAACAGGCCTTCCTTACCAATTTGCTGGAGTGCTAAAATAGTCCACTCCTGCCATGAGTAGTCATAGCAACGCCAGCAGTTGAGGTATAGACATATAGCGGCACCAATCCCGAGAGATTCACATGGTTTATAGACACTGCTGGCGTTCTCCCGGGAAATAAGCAGCCCTTGTGTTATGCATAGGTTTTGATAGATAAGATGAAAAATGGTTGTTTCGTACTTTTCGTAATCTTCATCCTGTTTACATATCATGGTAAGAGTAGAGGTTAGAAAGACGTTAAAAATCAGAACCGTGACAGCGGCTTCATCAGTTGTGAAGTATAGAGGTGGCGGAGGAACAGTCAAATTGTCTGGCGAAAACTGAGAGTTTACTTCTGGATACCGATGCCCGGAAATCGTAGTAAATGTATATGGTGCATTTTCTTTCCAGGTAGTCAACTCGCTCATGAAACCTTCTAGCTCAATACGGCTAGGCTGCTCATCTGGTGTATACCATGCACCCCAAACAACTTTGCTAAGGTTACTATAGCCAGAGATGAGCTGCAGAAGGCGGTGTCTCTCTGCAGCAATATGGTCGAGAGGCAAGGAAGTTGCACAATAACTATCGGATGGCCACCAAAAAGGGCGCTCCAATGCTCCAGTCTTAAAAGTTCGGAAATAAGACGACCTGCCAAAGGGGATAGAAAGCTGTGCAGTAAAGTCTAAACGTGCAATTGTGTCATGGATAGGGCATAAAAAGGGGCTATCATCTCCTCTAGCGGCTTTTAAAGCCAGGAATATCTGAATCGCGGACCATAGATGGCGAAAGGCTGCATCTGTACCGTCCATTAAACACTAGTGGTTCATTGATGAGCAGACTGAGAATGTATAATCAGAAACTGACTTACCTCGAAGCATGCAAGAAGGACAGTAACTATAGCGGTAACTTCATATTTTGTTGTGCTAAACTCCCCAGCCATCCACTCCTGCAGCATCGTAAGGCATCGGCCATATAGGTTCAGGGCATTAACGCGGTGCCTTGCTAAGCTTGTATCGTCAAACCCCGATGTTCTTCCCAGGGCAATGTGATGCGCTGCGCCCAGAGCAACTAGAGCTTGATACACGATATCAAGTTGCCAGGACATCTGGCAGACCCAGTCCTGCCAGAACACCACATGATCTGGCCGAAAGAGCCGGAACACCGTGCTTGTGGCGTATTGATGATAGTATGGGAGACTCTGCAACGAGCCTCCTGGGTGTTGTAAGGAGACGCCTCCCAGGGAGCAACTGCTTCCTTGCGATGGCGTAGCTCCTGCCGACTGGCTTCCTTCCACACCACCTACCGTCATTCGACTACTTGCGTTGCCTCTTGACCTCGAGCTTGTGGCTGCACGTGGCGGTGGATAGCCCTCGCATATTACATTGGCGACGTGACAACGTCTGCAAGACGGCCGTCGTTCATCACATTTGACTCTCCTCTTTCGACAAGTTCCACATCCGGTTCTTACACGCTGGTGGACCGCAACACCTGGAGGCATGGGAAACGACGGCGCCTTCCTAGATGTCTTAGTATACAGAAAGGCCTCCCTTTAGCTGGTTACGTTGAGGATGTTGACGCGAAACGAGTAGGCGAAGTGTTTGACGCTTATGTGAGACTCGTCGTCCAATGGCATTAGTAAGCCGGCAACGCTAAATAGCCAATCACCTGCTTCGTTCTCCCAGCGGATGAAAGAACTCCGACCGCCAAGATCTCCGTCAAATCTATGACAGAGCGACTATCAGCGCACTTTATATTTCAGTGACTTCTCGAGCAAAGAAATACTGCTACGTCGCTCTAGCTACAAGTTAACACAAATTAAAGATCACTTCCAAGATTGATGTTTATTGGGTACGATGAGTAGGGCATTAAGGGAGCTACTAAGCCAGAGCCACTGAATATTTATAATCAACTGAGCTAACTTAATGGTGTAGTAAGATTAGTTCGTCATTCAATATTTTGCCTGTAGCAATCCAATCACAGCTACGCCATGAGATGCATGTTGAGACGGGAGCTTATACCTACGTATCTGTAACTGAAATACTCCCTCTCCCTGACTCAAGAACCGATTCTCAGAAAAAATGGAGTAAATATATTGGACCAATAACAATTATGAGACTTTGAATGGTATTACGACAGTGAATATTCGGGAGAAACCAGCAGTGCTGTTGCCGTGCTTGTGGGTAGGGTTGTCTTTGGTGGTTTTGCTATAGGCCGCAGCGGATCTGTCTGGATTTGCCGGAGCCACTTTAACAAGTTATGCGTGTTTATTCTGAACGGTTCCATAGTGAATGTTGCTAGTTCTCAAAACTCGCTGCCAGTGCCTGGTCCCAGTACCTCTGAGCTAGGACGGAATCAAAAGCTGTACTACACTAAAACAGGAGGATCGAAGAGTCAAGTGAACGGAATACCTACGGAGTAGATCTAGTCCGATATTAATTAATTCCTCACGTAATTTCAGGCTATTCGTAGACGCTTCTACGATTGAAAATCGAGTTCGGAGCCGATGAGCGATACGTTTCTACACGACCGAGAGTCGTTTGAGCGGCTGTTCGTTGTAATATTCAGCATATAACTCTCTTATTGAGCAAAGGGTGGCAGTGTTCGGCTCACTCCTTGTATGAATATCGGGCAAGTATCCGCGAGCGTAGAGGGTTTCTGGATCATACGAGATTCAAAGCTGCATCGCAACAAGCGAAACAATTTGTTATTAATGCCGTGACTGTACATGTTCTTGAAATTGGTATAATGTCAAATACCTTCAACAACTACTATAACTCATTAGTCATATGTATCTTGAGCTAATTAATAATTACTTATTAGCAAACGGCTTCGACGTTGAAATAAAGTTAGGACTCAATTATATAGCTTTCAATTCGCTCATCCCGTTGGAATCGTAATTGATAATTGGCATATATAGAAAAGAATCTTTTTCGTATTGTTGCAAATTTAGAGAATAATACTATAATACAGTAATTTTAGGATCATGGAGAAATGACCACAAGTCCGCGACAACGTTGAGTTATAATGTGTGGTTCAACTACTAGATTTCTTTAATCTAATCAACAGAGGAGAGTTTATGATATGTATTTCTTTAGTAATTTAATTTAATTTTGTTAGATTAGTGAATGCATACCGCCAATACAATGACCACTGTGTTTCCAAAGTAATTAAAATCCAACTGCCGACACCTTAAATGCTCCTAATAAGCTAGCCCCGTTCAAATAAGAAATATAAAGCTAGGGTCTTCGGGTTAATTATTTCCGGCTAAAACCGTCACCCTAGTCAGCAGCAACATTGTTGGTGGTTGCTCTCCCACTCTCCAAGCCAAAAGAGGTCTGTGGGGATAATGCGGAGATGCGAGAGTGTTGTCACAGCCAAGGATAGGATGATCATTTCCAGTCAATCACAGCACCAAGTCTGAGTATCCTCACCACTTGGCTATCAGCATGATGATCAGATCCATAACGATACAAGCTTCCCCTCTTTCGCAGATTCCCCATTTCCCCTCTTCTCCAACGATATTCTTTCTGGACCTTATCTCATATTTATAACCCCCTTTCACCCCCGGCGAAGAAGTCATGTCATATATTCTTCTGCACCGTAACAGGCAAGTCGCACTCGGCTATTGTATCCAGCGAGAAGATGGAAAAGCCGGAGCAAGAAGAGTATATTGAGAACGGTCGCGGGGAGGTAATTTCCTTGTTCGTCCGTTATAAGGGACCCTGGCTGATAACCTGGCGATAGGAAAGTCCAAGTACGAACAATGAAGATGCCTCTTCTCCAGATTTATTCGATGAGAGAGCACACAAGAGACTTAAGCGACGTGTTGACATCCGAATCTTGCCGCTATGTTGCTGGTTATACCTCCTGAATTTCCTTGATCGTGGCAACATCGGCAATGCCAAGGTACTCAACCAGGAAACTGGTGATGATTTGCTGCAAAAGACGGGCATGAATGCTCATCGCTATGCAATTGTCGTAACTCTTTTCTCAGTAGCGTATGCAGTCTTCGAAGTACCTTCAAACTGGATAATGAAACACTATGTCCGCCCGTCAGTATGGTTGGCTACCCTCTTGGGTTGTTGGGTATGTGATTTCTTCAAGGTTCGGCATTTTGATATAGAGAAGAGTAAACTGAAAATATTTCTGCTTAGGGCGTCTTGACGATCGGATTCTCCGGTGTTCACAATTACGCTACAGTTCTTGTCCTGCGATTATTGATAGGAGTGGTAAGTACCTTTCAATCCATTTTCGGTAATTTTTCGTTGACATCTCGCAGTTTGAAGCTGGTTTCTTTCCTGGTAAGTGACTGAAAAGATGGTCAAGCCTAACAATTTTCTGATCAATGCACAATGCAGGAATCGTCTATCTGATCACAATTTGGTACCGCTATAATGAGAGATCCTTGAGAATTGCCCTAGTAATAGCCTTCTGCAACCTGGCCGGCGCATTTGGAGGGGCAATTGCATTTGGTATTGGCAAAGTCAACGGTTCTGCCGGTCTGGAAGGTTTCCGCTGGCTTTTCATTATAGAAGGCATCATCACGGTTGTTACGGTGATCCCTATCTTCATCATTCTTCCCGACTATCCGAGCCGAGCTAAATGGCTTTCCGAATCTGAGAAACGCTTTGCTATCGACAGATTAAAAGAGCGAGGAGGTGGATATCACACGGAACATGCGAGTAGGGAGGAGATTTTGGCAACCTTTTTCAGCCCGCGCATGTTAGCGCATTACATCGCCTATGTATGCATCTTGTCTTCTCCGAACGCTTCGCCCCTTAGTATACCTTAGCTAACCTTTTGTCCCAGATTGCAAATGTTGTACAGCAAGGTTCATTCACCTTTTTTGCCCCTACCATTGTTACAGGACTTGGATATCAGTCAATCCAAGCGCAGCTCATGACCGTCCCTCCCTGGGTTGTTGGGTTTTGTGTAGCAATCACACTTTCATACTCAGCTGACTACTTCAATGCACGCGGCGTACACATTACTGCAGCTTCAATAGCGGGTGGCCTTGGATGGCTGATAGCAGGTATCCTGCCCCACGACGCATATACAAAGCGTTATGGGTGCCTGTGTTTGGCGGCTGTTGGAGCATTCCCGTGCGCGGCAGCAATGACAAACTGGGTTACATGCAATACACCTAGCCTTCTGACGATCCCGTTTGCGATTGCTCTTCACAATTCATGTGCGGGTATTGGGCAGATCATTGCTCAATGGATATGGAAGCCTGGAGAGGCCACCCAGGGATATCCGACAGGAAATTTTGTCTGCGCTGCTTGTGCGTTCTTTGTTGCAGCCGTGACGGCGAGCTTGCGCCTGTGGTATGGCAGGATGAATTCCAAAGGTGTGGTAGATGTGAGAGGCGAGAAGAGGATCTGGGTGTATTAAAGCTTTCCTAGTAATGAGGGTCTTACAAGAGCGACATAGTACGTTTAAGAGTAGCTTGAGTCACGAATGATGCAGGCTGAGGCTTTATATATGATCGGAAATAGAGTCACAGGCGTTATTTAATCAATTGAATGATTGATATCTCGACTCAGCTTCGAGTGACCATACGTCGCATGACTTTCTGATTACATTCCGAAATGGATCGAAGTCCAACTAAGCCCATAGTGACGTCGAGGTCCTGGAGAGTCCATTAGCTCACATTGCAAGGGTTTCCATATGAGACACTTACCGCAAGCAATCCCATCATTACGTCTTTAGCTCCTTGCTTGCCATTTATCCCTAACCCATAAACGTATGGTCGGCCGATCAGGACCGCCTTAGCTCCTAGACAGAGTGCTTTGAGAATATCGGCCCCAGTCCGTACACCACTATCAAATAGGACTGTCATTTTGTCACCAACAGCTTCGACAATTTCAGGTAATACATTCAGGCTGCCAATAGCTCCATCAACCTGTCGTCCACCGTGGTTGCTCACTACGATACCTTGCATACCCAATTCAGCCGCACGTATTGCGTCGTCAACGTGCTGGATACCCTTGATAACAATGGGACCTTTCCATAGAGACCGAATATATTCTAATTTCTCCCAGGTATGTGGTCTACCGGAAAATATATCTGCATTCCACTCCGAAGCTGCAGCCATGATATTATCTTCTACTTCAACGCCATACTTCTCCTTAAATTGTTTCCTGAAAATTGGGTCCGAAAATCCCGTCTGGTTCCCTCGGCCTTTGATAAATGGTACAAAGCCACCATCAAGATTAGCGGGTCGCCAACCAAGGGTCCATGTGTCTACAGTAACTACTAGAACAGCGTACCCGTTATCAGATGCTCTGCGTATTAATGAGGCTGTGATGTTGTTGTCTTGCGGCCAATATAGTTGATACCAACGAGGCCCATTACCGTTGGCATTAGCTGCCTCCTCGATACTGGCCGTTGCAGCTGTGCTATGAATATATGGGATATCAAGCTCAGCTGCAACCTCCGCAACACCTATTTCCCCGTCTGAATGATATACGCCATGGGCACCTATCGGTGCAAAGAGAACTGGACTGCTATATTGAGTGCCGAAAAGTTTGATACTCAAGTCTCGCTGATTAGCATCAACCAACATTTTAGGAATGAACTGCAGCTTTTGTAAGTTTAAAGTATTCTTCATTATTTGATGTATAGCATGTTCACCTTCCACTCTTTGAAGGCTCGACGGTTGTCATCCATCGTAGCATGTTCCCCTGCACCTCCATAAATGAAATTGAATGCTTTCGTCTCCATTGCCTCATGAGCCTGCTGTTCTAGCTTATTTGGATCCGTTGTAATGGTAGGGAGCTGATTCCTAAGCATTCCATTTGCGTAGATGTCAAACTGATGACGTCGAAACCGCAACGAAGCTTGATAAACGTCCATTACTGGGGCGTCCATGATGCTCTAGTTTTTCTATTGTGAGAAAGCCGAATAAAGCGATATCTTCATACAAATGATGTGTTAGTGGATAGGTCAATGTATTACTGGCAAGTTAACAAATAATATATCAAGGATACTTTCAACCCGGCAAGGAAGTAATGGAGGGAGATAATGCGAGACCCTACTTCCTACAACCGGAAATATAATATCCAAACTTATTCCGATTAATGAATTTATGCATATTATATAATCTTCTTGTCACATATCCTCGATGTTCCGCACCTAGTCTATATTGGTCCTTAATATGAAGTAGCATACACATCGGACCGAGTATAATACGACTATTGTATTGAAAGACAATATTTTATGGGCTCTCTCCTTCCTGGTAAGAAATGAAAAGTCGGAATCGGAATCAGAAATCCTGGCGTATTGATCACGGGGTATACAGAGGTAATTGGATCGTAGTCGGTTCTGATACCGACTCCCGGTGGGAGCAGGGATTCAGCAACGGGTATCGGCACATTTAAGATGCTTAAGCTATAATCCCCACAATATCACAGATTGCGGGGGCGAATAAGAAGTCGCACAGAGTTGTACGTCACTATTTCCTAATATACATGGATACTATCGGCATGCGGTTGCTTTCCGCATAGCAGTATTATATCAAAATGTATATATAACGTTTTACTTAGCGTAGTCAAAGTCGTAAATATAAGATCTAAAAAGAATTGCTATAGTGAAAACTTTGAGAAGAAGAATATTTACAAGTGATCTACCATGTCTACATTTGACAATATCCCGCCTTTCCCGGACAATCTTCCCGTCGTTCCTCTGAAGGTCATCTCATTTGCTAAACTAGCAAAAGGAGATTTGAAGGAAGAGGAAAAGCTCTTCGAGGCAGCAAAAGGACTAGGGTTCTTCTATCTTGATCTCCGAAATTCATCACAAAAGCAAGACGCACTGCTTGACAACGCTGAACATCTATTCAAGCTTGCCCCTGAGTTTTTCAAGGTGCCGTTAGAAGAGAAGATCAAGTACGACTTGACAAAACATGATGGCCATGGGTAAGTAGTGGATATTATCTGTGTTAAGCAATGCATAATGGGGCTGACGCATGAGAATAGCTACAAAAGTCTAGGACAGTCAGCTATGGACAAGAAAGGTACTCCGGATGAGACTGAATTTCTAAATGTAACGGCCTCATATTCTAGTTTACCACTAATTCTGGACACGAGACTTATAAATATTTCCATTTCCAGATTTCAAAAGACGATATCTTCGTAAAGAAAACGGGCACCATTACAGGACCCGATATCCTACAACAGCACTTCGATTTATTCCAACAATATATGCAAGAAGCCCACTCCGTCTTAAGTACCATCCTCAAGGCACTAGCTAATCAACTCAATCTCCCTGAACAAAAGCTAGCCAGCCTTCACCGCATCGCAGAGCCTTCGGGGGATCAGGTTCGGATCACTTACGCCCCTCCGAGCCCAGCTAATAGCGAAGAAGACGAGCAAAAGAGGAAATTAGGAGAACACACTGACTTCGGAAGTCTCAGTTTACTATTCAATCGCCTAGGGGGACTTCAAGTTCTACCTCCCAATGAAACGGAATGGCGATATGTCCTTCCAGTCAAGGGCCATGCGATCATTAACCTCGGTGATGCGATGGTCAAATTCACGAATGGACTCTTCAGGTCCAATATCCATCGCGTTGTGAAGCCTCCTGGAGCACAGGGCTCCTTGACTCGGGTTAGTCTGGTATACTTTATGCGGCCTGAGGATAATGCCATATTAGGCAGGTTGGAGGGGAGTAGCTCAATTCCTAGCTTGACAGCTGGTAAGGAGGAGGAAAAGATTCTTGCTAGGGACTGGATCCAGAGGCGAATTAAGATGAGGATGAAGGGGTATTTTAGTCCGGAGAATTGGCATCAGACTGAGGGGACCGAGAATGCGATGGGTCTGGTTAGTTAAACTTCGTCGTTGGCCTATGTAGCAAGTGTGTCGGATATGAAGTCACATTAATATCGTGTATTGTTTCACTGGGTATCAATGTATTAGTGGTGAATTGCAGTGGATGTTGTACGTTAGGTTCTAGTGGAAAGAGCCGAGTAGAAGAGACCAAGGATCAACGGTTTGGGATTTAGTTCTAAATTTTATAATTCTTACGGGGTGATCACACTAGTATTATCTGTGTAATATGCTGGAAGGCGCTGCCACAAATGATACAGGGTTCACAGACGCTTGCTAGATAATGATTCTACGAAAACGAAGCACCTAGAAACCAACTGAATGCATGGAGTTCTATTCTTTCCGCTAAACTGTTCATATAGCTGCTAAAATTTTACAACATTACTTCAGTTTATCCAAGGGCTAAGGATATCAGTATGACTACAGATAGGATGGACGAGGCTTCTGGCCATCTATTTAGGTACCAAACTTGGACCTCTTTTGTAAATTGACCTTAATTCATGCCTCGATCAATCTATCATCCTCGCGGCTTGCAGAGGCACCGACAGGTGTTGGCTTCTTCTTGTTATCCTCCGAATCACGCGTTTCTCTCGGTATGACGCTAAGTGTGATCTGAACCGTAAACCCCGTGGGATTCCATCGAGGCATTGAGAACTTGTTTCCTTCCCAAAATTTACTTTTAGAGATGGCAACAAGGCGAAGGAGGAGCACGGTCAAAATCAGAATACTAAAGGAAGATTTAGCAAAGCAATCTTCGTTTCGGTCAAGACAAATATTAACTTACCCGGTGATCAATCCGGCCGCTGCGCTCACACCCATCATGATTCTGATGGGCTTCCTCGCCTCTATGCACTCTGGTTTCTCTGGCAGAGGGCCATAAGGAGGCTCGCGCCGCCAGCTGCGACAGAAGCTCTCGTCGGGCCAGCCATCGTCCAACATTTTGGCAGAGAAGACAATGATGACGATGGACATGGCAATATTAACTGCCATGTTGATGATGATCGGGATGTCAAGGAAGAGCGTCGGCGCTGAGAGGAGAGAGTTGACGAATAGCTACGCAGTATTGTGAGAAGACGGTCCACGACGAGAGAAAGGAGATATAGAGGAGTAACATATGATGCGGGACATATTGAAGGGGCTTTACACATATTGCCAGATCTCGAATGCTGGCTTTGGAGGAGTAGGTATATTGGAAATCTCCGGCTCGAATCAGAATAGCCGATGCGATAAGGACGCCAATGATTGCGAGACAGTGGAAGGTGATGATGGATGTCAGGAGCTTGATGGGGCGTCTGAAATATGAACTTGGGTTTGTGGTGCTTATGGGATGGCTTTCTTCACCGTCATAGTTGTCATCGTGGCCGCTGTCGGCCAGGAATGGTGTCGTCTCAGAGTGACCTGCCATTCTGAACTATTAGACTGGACTATAGGTGCTTTTCCAGCTTATGAGTTATTGTGGTAATTAGATCTTAAATCAATGAAGCCGAAGAAATGGAAGAGAAGTAGAGACGGGAGGCCACGATGTGCATATAAGAGAAGTTGTTGATTAGGATTTAGGCACCAGTCATTTGTTTCGGTGTTGGCGGCGCAGTTTGCAGTGCAGCGAATCGAGAGCGGTGCACTGCCCAGTTGAATACGACGTACGACCTGTGTCCGCAAATACGCCGCAGCAAGAAGAGGATTGGGTTAGGAGTGTCTCGTTGTTACTCCCTTATTATTAATAAATCACTCTATAATTTCTGGATCAACATGACCTGACTACTACAGGCAATACCTAAAATCACACAGATTCAGCTGACGCTTAACCTCTTACTTCGAGCCAATCCCGGCACGATTAGAAGATCATCTTTGAGGTAGTAGTTGATTGAAAATGATGCCAGTTACCTACATATAATGCGGATAATACATACGTCCGAGTAGCTTCGATGGTAGATGCTAAGGATTTGTTGACAGCTTTGCGGGTACTGCATCCTTTGATTAGAAACCCGAAGAGGCTCGATACTCCACCGAAACAAGTCCAATTGGCGTAAGTGTACCTGAAATGCGCAAAGAGAATGAGAACGTTGTACTTTACTTCAGGTGGACTCACGAGGAAACCCTCCAGTATGGGAAGTCGATTACATCAAAAGCCGTTACATGTAAGGGGGACAGTGCATTGCTATTATCTTCCCGCAGTCATTCGAAAACCGAGAATATCTGCAATTACGTAAATAAGTCAAGATTAACTTGCTCTCTGTCCAAATATCCTAGACGAATTTGGACGCATGGAGAGAGGCTATGCTTCCGCGCCTATTAACTCCCTAGCTTCCACAATTAGAGGAGACGAGATGAAGATCACATGTGCCAGAGCAGCGTCAACCAGGTAAATATAAGAGCTCGTAAGAGATCCGGCCATCTCAACTATCTGGGACTATAGCTAAATTTGAAGACCTCTCATTCCCAGAATGATATATCGGAGACTTGGGCGGCCCTACTACTCAGCCCTTCTGATGGAGACGACTCGCAATGAGTCAATAGTGACTACTTTTTTTCATCCTGAAGAAAATGTAGGCGCAATTGGGCTAACTTGAATATGTGGAATGTGACAGGCCGAATATTACGTACATAGATTCCCTAATACGTGATAATAGTTGGCATTTCCAACGCTGTTGACAGAACGATTGTAAAGAATAGAATATTGATCAATAATTTATATATATTTCAATACTCACTCCTTTAAGTCTACAACCAGCTTTCCCATAACTTTACCACCCTTTAACCTATCCAACGCCTCGTTCAGCTGCTCTAGTTTCATGACTTCTACATTACATTTGACCTGGCCAGAAACAGATAATTTGAGTGCCTCTATGATATCCTCTTTAGTACCGGTCTGATTCGATTTAACAGTCAGATGCTTTTTGAGGATTGGTCGAAGGGGAAAGCTACATCATGTTAATCTCTCAGCTTGTGTTGGGAAAGGATATAGAACTCACGAGCAGTTCCCAATCCCAATAGCCATAATCTGCCCACCAAATCGAGCATATTCCCCAGCATCACTAGAAATGAACAATATCAGTACAAATTCAAAATCTCTTGATTTCAACAGAAATCTGAGAAAACTACTCACTTATAAGAAGACTGATGCGGACTCAGTACCAACACCAAATGCGCTCCTCCCTCCGTAACTTCCTTCACCCTCTTCGCAAGCCCCTCCCCTTCCTTCTGGAAATCCACATACGCATCCGCGCCCATCTCCTTGCAGAACGCTTCCTTCTCAGGCTGCCCTCCATCGATCGCAACGACTTTCAGCCCAAACGTCTTGGCATACTGGATCCCGAGGTGGCCTAGTGCTCCTGCAGCGCCGGCAATCACGCACCACTGACCTGGCTTGGGATCCATGAGACGGAGGGCTGAGAAGGCTGTTACGCCGGCGCAGAGGACCGAGCAGGCTTGTGGGATGTCGATTGTGGAGGGGATAGGGATGAGTTGGTTTATAGGGAAGGAGATGTATCCTTAATCACACCCCTTGATCAGCAAAGGCGCTCTTCCCCGTCTTCTTTCTTTCTTTCTTTTCATTCTCCCCAAGACCTGACAAGAATATTCAAGACATCTTCGTCTTTCCCCTACAATACTCATAAAGCAACCGTAACAAACAATCTCAAGACCAATAAAAAGAAAAGCGCAACTCACTCTGATATGTCCCCTCCACATGCATCCCCGTGATAACCTGCCCCTCGCAATGATTCTCCCTCCCCATCATACACGCTTCGCACTGTCCACACACCGCTGTCCGCCACGCAATGCCCACCAGATCGCCCACTTTGAACGATCCTGCTGCTGCTTTACTAGCATTCTCTCCCAGCGCGATAATATTCCCCACGCCTTCATGTCCACCGATCAGTGGCCTATTAGGCTGCGCCGGGGCCGGACCGCCTCCGTCTCGGGAGTAGACGTCGCCGTGGCAGACACCGCTGAAGCTTAGTGCGATGAGAGCCTCGTCGGGCCCGAGGGGAGAGACGGACTTTTGGAGGATCCGATAGGGGGCGCCGTAGGGTCCTGTGAGGGTTGCTGCGGCGCCCGTGGATGGGATGGTGATGGTGGGTGGCATTTGATTTGATTTGATTTGATCTGCTCCTCTATTTGATCTCTGTTTATCCAAAATTATATAGAAAGATGGAGGCGGAAAGCAGCTGGTACCGCTGTATACATACATATATGAGACTTCACAAGCACTTTATATCATGTAGGCCGATTTTCTAATTACAGGTGTTTCTCCGTATAATTTAATTTAGTTAATAATGACAACTAGGACCATACGGATTGTCTGGGGCTGCATCGGCCAGAGAGATGGGAGGGAAAGATGGGGTCTTAGTGGTGAGCCGACACGGCGGGTAGATGCCGATGAAGCTCTGCGTGTGGAGAAGAAGAACTCGCGGCGATATATGTGGAGAGATGGGGAAGCTTGTGCATTTGGCTGAGAAATATACTTTTATTTTTGTCTGATTCACTAC
Source organism: Xylogone sp. PMI_703 (assembly GCA_021399445.1). NCBI lineage: Eukaryota > Fungi > Ascomycota > Leotiomycetes > Xylogone > Xylogone sp. PMI_703. Next base: position 6,662,871 of record JAJTUQ010000003.1, read on the forward strand.
GAACTAGGTAAAGAAAAAAATAGAGAGGAAAGTAAGGAATGTCCTATGTACACCAATTCTGTCTACTCTTTACTAACAACGCAAGAACAAGCAGAACAAGAACCTCACCCTAAATGCCATCCACCACCTAAAAAACACCACCAACCCAACACCTCATCAAAATGTCCCGAAAACTCACCCTCGACGACCTCATGGCCCTCGAAGCCCGCCCCCTAACCCGCCTCCACCAGTCCCGCAAAACCGCTCGTCTCGTCACCATCGAAGAGCACTGCGCAACCCCCTTCCCCGTGCCCCTAACCTCCGCGACCTGGTCGCAGTTCCTCCCCGACTACCTCGCCGGCGTCAAGGAGCGCCTAGGAAACGTCGAGAAGCGCCTCCACATCATGGACCTGAACGGCATCGCGGCCCAGATCATCTCGCTGAACCAGCCCGGCGCGCAGGCCTTCACGGACGTCGAGCAGCAGGTGCAGTACTGCCAGAAGGTCAACCAGTTCATCTACGACGAGTACGTCCGCAAGCACCCTGGTAGATTCTTCGCTTTCGCGGCGCTTCCTACCGCTGATGGCCCCGCTGCTGCGACGGAGCTGGAGCGGTGCGTGAGGGAGTACGGCGTCGTGGGCGCGATGGTGAATGGGTACTGCCAGACAGCTGATCCCACGAGGGGACTGTACCTGGATGATCCGCAGTTTGATGCACTCTGGGAGGTCGCGGAGAGGCTGGAGAAGCCGGTTTTCATCCATCCGAGGACGCCGCTGGAGAGTAATATCCGGACGCTGGAGGATATCCCGATCATGCATGGGGCGCCGTATGGGTTTGGGAGGGAGACGGTGGAGCATTGTATTCGGTTGATGTATCGGGGGGTGTTTGATCGGTTTCCGGGGCTGAAGATTGCGGTGGGTCATATGGGGGAGGGACTGTCGTGGGTGTTGCCTAGGACGGATAGTACGTTTAGGTTGTATACTGCTGGTTAGTTCTTTGTCTCTTTCTGTATTATCCTTATTTCTTTTTGTGTCTTCTTGATTCAGCAGAACAAAAGCTAACCAAAGATCACTCAGAATCCCGCGGCCCAATGAAACGCACCTTCATGGAGTACTTCCAGGACAACTTCATAGTCTGCACGAGCGGCATGCCCCGTACATCCGCACTGCTCAACCTCATGGGCGAGACCACCGTGAAGCACATCATGTTCTCGGTCGATTACCCTTACGAGTCCATTGCGGAGCTGCGGGATTGGTTCGAGACTGTCCCTGTGGCGGATGAGACGTGGAGGGATATGGGGTACCGGAATGCTATTAGGTTGTTTAAGTTGCCTGTGGAGATGGATTAGGGGTGGTTTGGTTGGGGGTTATGTATATAGAATGAATATGACATAGTATTTTGAAGTAATATTTTGCTAGAGTGCGGTGCTTTGTGGTGGGTATGGAATTGAAGACTTCTCGAGAGCCTAATATGTGCCTATGCGGGAGAAAGATATGAGTTCGCTCCTAGAAAAGCTACACTCAGGCTAGCAAGTGCCAATGAAGGTTAACTGGTGATTAATCTACTGTCTAGCACTTCCATTGACCTACCCTCTTGACAGTCTAAGCCTCCTTATATCTTCAATGAGGGTGGCTACGCCTATAGGCTGATAGTGTAGATTATATTTAGAATATGGTCAATCAAATAATGATGAGGTACATTTAGAGTAATAATAATGCTACAGCAGTAATTGGATAATCAGATTCTCAAGTGCCGTTGTCCAATGGATGGTAATGTGGCTTGTATTACGGGTGACAGCAGGTTTTATGTGGATGACGTCCAGGAAATAAGGAGTACAGAATTTATATAGCAGACGTAATCATCGAAGCATCTCAAGTCACTGATATTTCAATGAGTGTCAAAAACAAAGGAAATAGTCACTAATATCACTTATACATTCAATGACAGATATAGCCAAAGCACACATCAATTTTTATGTTCAGCCTATTATTATACTAAAAACCGTCCCATTTCAACAACAAAGCTAATTTATTTAAAGCCTTGGTCTGGATCCGGAATGGCTGGGCAGATCAAATCGGTCTAAGTTCATCACCTTGTTCCACGCAGCAATGAAGTCCTTTACAAACTTCTCCTGTCCATCGACGGCGCCGTAGACCTCGGCAACGGCACGTAGTTCGGCGTGAGAGCCGAAGACTAAGTCGACACGGGTACCAGTCCACTTCTTGGATCCTGTCTTTCGGTCAGTACCCTCGAAGAGGTCGTTGTCAACGGACTTCCAGGCTGTGTTAGTGTCGAGTAAGTTGACGAAGAAGTCGTTGGTGAGTTGACCAGGACGGTTGGTGAAGACTCCATGAGATGAGCCGTCGTAGTTGGCGCCGAGAGCACGGAGACCACCGACAAGCACTGTCATCTCTGGAGCAGTGAGGGTAAGCAGGTTCGCCTTGTCGACGAGGTATTGCTCAGCGCGGACCCGACGAGTGGACTTGCCGTAGTTGCGGAATCCATCAGCGAATGGCTCGAGATGGGAGAAGGACTCGACGTCGGTTTCCTCCTGGGAAGCGTCTGTGCGTCCAGGGGCGAATGGCACCGACTGTCCGGAAGCCTTCTCGATGGCAGCAACACCAGCGAGAACGATGAGGTCGGCCAGCGACACCTTCTTTCCACCCGATGCGGAGCTGTTGAACTTGTTCTGGACACCCTCGAGAGCCTTCAGAACTTCGCTCAGGACTTCGGGGTTGTTGGCCTTCCAGTCCTTTTGTGGAGCGAGGCGGATGCGGCCACCGTTGGCGCCACCGCGCTTGTCACCGCCTCGGAACGTCGAGGCAGACGCCCAGGCGATCAGGACGAACTTGGTTGGATTGACACCGGTGGCCAAAATCTCCTTCTTCAAGGCAGAAATGTCACTCTCTTCGACCAATGGGTGGTTCACTGGTGGGATGGGGTCCTCCCAGATGGAAACCTCGGATGGGATTTCAGGACCGAGCCAGCGAGTTCTTGGGCCCATGTCACGGTGAAGAAGCTTGAACCAGGCACGAGCGAAGGCATCTCGCAGTTGCTCAGGGTTCTCGAGGAAACGGCGCGAGATCTTCTCATACTCAGGGTCGAAGCGGAGAGCCAAGTCGGAGGTGAGCATCCGCGGAGGGTGCTTCTTGCTGGAGTCAAAGGGATCGGGGATGAATGGCTCGACGCCCTTGGCTACCCACTGGTTGGCTCCAGCTGGACTCTTGGTGAGCTCCCACTCGTACTTGAACAGGTACTCAAAGAAGTCGTTGCTCCACTTGGTAGGAGTCTTGGTCCAGATAACTTCTAGACCGGAAGTGATGGTATGAGGGCCGACACCAGAGCCGTACTTGTTGCTCCAGCCGAGACCTTGCTGCTCGATGGGGGCACCTTCTGGCTCCTTGCCGACGTTCTCTGCAGCGGCAGCACCATGGGTCTTGCCAAAGGTGTGACCGCCAGCAATCAGAGCCACGGTCTCCTCGTCGTTCATGGCCATGCGGCCAAAGGTGACACGAATGTCACGGGCCGAGGCCTTGGGATCGGGGATACCATCTGGACCCTCAGGGTTGACATAGATCAAACCCATATGCACGGCGGCCAAGGGGTCCTCGAGGTCTCGAGAGTGGATATCCTTGTAGTTCTTCTTGTGTTCCTCGCTGTCGAGCACGCCCTCACCAGTCAGACCTTCGTGGCCTGCGGAGTAACGCACATCATTGCCCAACCAGGTCTTCTCGCCACCCCAGTAGACGGATTCATCTGCCTCCCAGGTATCTTGACGGCCACCAGCGAAACCGAAGGGCTTGAAGCCCATGGACTCGAGGGCGACGTTGCCGGTGAGCAGCAGGAGATCGGCCCAGGAGATCTTGTTGCCGTATTTCTGCTTGATAGGCCACAGTAGGCGACGAGCCTTGTCGAGAGAGACGTTGTCAGGCCAGCTGTTGAGGGGGGCAAAGCGCTGCTGGCCCTGGCCACCACCGCCACGACCATCCTGCACACGGTATGTACCAGCGCTGTGCCAGGCCATACGGATGAAGAGACCACCATAGTGACCGTAGTCAGCGGGCCACCAGGGCTGGGAGTCGGTCATGAGAGCGTGGAGGTCCTTCTTGAGGCCCTCATAGTCGAGAGTCTTAAAGGCAGCGGCATAGTCGAAGTCCTTGGTCAGAGGGTTGGTGGCTTCGGTGTGCTGGCGGAGAATGTTGAGACGCAGCTGGTCGGGCCACCAGTCACGATTCTTGGTGCCACCGCCGGCGACGTTGGAGTGCTGGACGGGACATTCACCCATGGTGGCAGCTTCTTTCTCTTTGTGTCTGGGTGTTTTGGGTATATGTGGAAATGCTATAGGAAGATATAAGATTGAAGAATAAAGAGAAGTCGAAGTGAGGATGAGGAAAAGTGAAGAGATGGAGATGGAGAGATGAAGATGGAGATGGAGATAGAAAGAAGTAGAAGAACAGGAGAGAAGGAGGAGTAGAAAGAGGGCAAAAGGGGGACCTTTTTGACCCCGCACTTGGGGATCGGGAATAGCGCTCTCTTGTCTCTCTGGTTGCCCCTCGGAGGGTCTGTCTAGTAACCGGTGCGCCATTACTCAGCCGTGCTCGGAAATCCTGCCCAGGCCGGGAATGGCGACTTGTTGATCAGCACACGCCTATGATAGAGACGCTAGATGGACACCCTTCAAAAACCCAATGAGCAGCAGGAGAAGTGCATTATGGTGGTTGTCATTGGATGGAAGAGTTCGCTACGGGTGTGTAATGGGAGAAGACGTGATAGATGCGCGCAATCTCCCAATCCCGAGCTTTGGGCTGCTTTCCCGAGGTGGGGTCTCTCTTGCTCTCAATGTACAAGTATTGATACCTGATATTATATTCAACAATTGATAGAATCTATGGTACAGTATATCAATGTGTTCTCTATCATAATAACCATAAAGTATAAATGTACACTTCTGTTCTGGTTGAGTTCTTTTCTATCAAATCCACACTGTGAAGAGAGACAAAGCTGTCAATGGTGCTACCCCGCCAAACTACCGCGCACCAAGAAGCCATACTAAGTACAGTATAAAAACGTCCCCACATGCCGGATCTGCCCAATAATGCTACACTGCTGCTGCACCACAGACCCGTACTGGATACCTCAAATCAAGGTTGCTTCTATACCTAACATCCGGGTAGCCAGTACCAAGCGAATATGTCTCTACCTTGTCTCTCTCGAACCTTCTTCCTCCTTCTCCCTCGGCCGCCGAGCTACAATGCCGCGCCCAGTTCCGCGATTGCCAGATTGTCAGATCATCCAAGCCCTAATCTCCATCTCCATCCATCAAGGTGCAGCTCAAGTACAGCAAGAGCAGTAACAGTACAACGAACAGCACGATAAGCATCTTACGGCAACAAAGATCCACAGCATCCAGAACCACCCATCTCATTTAATATTACACAGCACGGTATTCATTATCTCCCCGTCTGCAGCTGCTGGAGCGCCGGCCCGGATGTAAACGTAAGCTGAGAGCTGCTGCGAACTGTCCCGCTACGTTCTGGATCTCTGGATTGCGCATCTACCATCGAACAATCACTAAGCACCCAATAGTCTAGACCACAGTGTACAGTAATCCATCAATAATCCATATTGAAAGCGTACGCACGGTACGGTATGCGCTTCGTTTGCCATGGTGAGAGCTTGCATCATCACATCTTATCTTATCTCGTGTCTCATCCCCCGCCCGCTCCTTACTGTACTTGTAGCTTTACATGTGGAATTCACGTGGAATATGGTAAGTATTGTGTAATTTTATAGGCCTAAACATCATTAATAAATACCAAGAGACATACTTGTGCAAAACAAAGAAATGGTCAAGTTTGCAAACGCGACTCTTATAAAAAGGTGCAGCGGGGTCACCTGATTCAGTGTTCTCGATCGCTTTAGCAGACCCGAGGGAGCCCTGCAGCGCGTCGCTTACAGACCGGAAATTGTGATAGAACGTGATATCAGTCTCAAAAATGTAGAAAAGACGGCTAGTTAAAAGGATATTCTGTTGCATTATCTGCATCCCTGTTGAATTGCTTTTCATATTTTTCTCAACCGGATCTAGGATAGTTCCAGTCTATACACCAAGTCAACCATTCGCCAATGTGGCTGGCCCCTCTGCCAATATTGCTCTTTTTGGATGGGCAGTGGCTTCAAATATTGGCGAACGGGTGACCTATACGAAAATGGTAATATTGGTTTCTACAGGCTCAGACACATATAAAGCACCTTTGATCTTAACAAGATTCAACCACGGCAGCTCACAATGTCCTCTAACACGGTTCTATCTGAAGCAACATCCCTTGAGCGCCTTGAAGGCTTAACTGTGGCCGGATATGGCATTACAATCCCGTGGCCAAATAGAACAGCTGAAAATAGCACCGGGGAGTCTCACGACTACACCTTGAGACTGGGCATGTCCTTCCATCCTGGAAACGTGACGCCCAACCTAAAGTCTACGGTTAACGCAGACAAAATTTCTGCGCTACCTCCAGCGATCCAAGAGCTATTCCAGAAATCACAATCCGCCTCTCTGCGATGTGGAGTATGGCCGTTCCATGAGCTGGCGGCGATTGACACGAGTGGAGAGGTGCCAGTGGAGGCGGTCCCTTTCCCGTCATACTATACGTGGAAAGAAGATCGCACCGTAGTATCTGGTATCAATCATACATATATGTCTGGCGGGCTGGGTATCGGCGTAGGCTGCGAATTCTGTGGAGCCTCCGTTATGGTGGAGTATGAGAAAGAAATGACGAAGAAGAGCGATGCAAGTTGTGATCAAACTGCGTATAGAGCAAGCGTCTAGGACGTCTACTGACATGGACGCCAGAGTTGCAAGGCTTCCACAATATCTCGGATTGTGAAATCTACTGTTCGTCTCCAGCAACTACCGTCTCTCACCCACGCTGCAAAGGAAGTGTTATGTGAGGCTGGCCCTGAGGTCTTCCAGTCTATTTACGGTACTCATTTCGTCTCCGGCTTCCTGCTAGGTAATGAGCTTGGCTGGGCATTTTCCCAACAATGCACGCAAACTGAGGAGAAGGATGCAATGAAGTTGCTAGTAGAGGTACATTTTTTGTTCTGGTCAGCCAGCCACGAGGAGCAACTAGCAGCCTGGGAGAAAATAGAAACCTCAGAAAGCACGCCGTTCATCCTCTACGATACCGCAACGCAGAAGCTCGAAAACAGATGTTTAAAAGATGTCACGCCCGAAAGCTTTGTCAAGCTGTCTAGGGAAGTGCAGGAGCGGCTGGAATCCCAATCCTCTCGCGTTGACAAGGCTACAGAGGAAGTTCGCAAATCAGCACTTGCGGATGTTAGTAAATCGGAATATATACTCGCAATTATTCTTAGTCCATGGACCGTCCTCAATGGCACGGAGCAGCTCCGTAGTGTGCCTAGGACAAATATACACTAATATAATGCAAGTGGGCTTATGAAAGGCCTTACAAAATACTGCCGATTCATAATCGAGGTCCTCTGCTCCCTGTGAGACCATATAGTTTGAGGCAATGTAACAATTTATCAGCAAAGACCAATGTGCTTAGGTTCAATGGATGTGGATGTAGGCGAGACCTATAACAAAGCATCTCGTTGGATTGCTCAGATGCGAAATAATATACTGTGGAACAGATATACAATATTTCCAATGCATAAAGAATAATTATGAAGGCACCTTTGGCGCTCCAATCTCGCCAAGAGCCTTGCAGGTCTTCTTGCTATCATCCCAGCCCATTTCCATGACACCTTTATTCAAAGAGACATAAATTCGACATTCACTGTCAGACCAATGGCTTACCGCGAATTTGGCCGAGAGTGACCCGGCGCAGACACGCGCAGTCTCGGACCACTTCTCGTCTTGGTATTTGACCATCCAAATTTCGTTGGAAGGGTACAATGCGTACAATTCTGCAATGCCCGCTACGAAAGAAGAACTAATGCTGCTCCCGGGGCGGCAGAGCTTGAACGGAGGGCTAGCGTCAACTAGATGCCGTTAGCATTCGATCCCGTCGACATAAGAATTGGGTACATTTACTCTTCTTCCATTTGCTTGCATCATCTTGTACTGTAGGATCGAAAGCAATTTCGGTCCATCTGGCATCAGCAGCCTGGAAAAACACTGAGAAATGATCGGCTGAGCCGGTAGCTCCAGCGGCCTTCGTATTCCCAGCAACAGCCAGCGAACTGCCGGGTACCATTGTGTTTTCCTCAGCCGGAATCGCTACAAGCGTCCAGTCTGCAGCACCCGGCTCGAGAACCTCATGTGCTAGCCTATTGTCTCTGCCTTGATAGAAAAGACGTAGCTGTCCATTTGTTTGGCGACGTACAGCGAGGTGAGTAATTGGAGAGCACGGGGTTTTTGACTCAGTAAACTCGCCATCAGACCATTCGGCGTTGCCGATTGTGCCAACACGTTCACAGATGTGAGCCTGTTTGTTCAGATAGAAGATGCGGATCTTCCAGGAATGGTTAGCAACCTGTCATGTCTATGCATATTACTCGGCCATACCTTTTCACCCTTATCGTCTGAAACCGCAGCCAGAGGGGTGTTGGGCATTGCGCCCGCAACCACCTCTCTATGCTCCAGGCTCCACTCTGAGTTCCTGCAAGTAGACTCCATGATGGATCCATTTTCATGTTGCCAGTACAACTTAATGCTTTTCGTGCTGCCGTCCATGATGATGCAGCACACAAGCGAGCTGCCCTGAAGACTGGACAGTGTTGTTGCCGGAAGCGTCGTGACAATCTTCTTCACCGGCAACCGACTCTTAATTTCACCAGGCTTTTTATACTTGAACCTCTCGTCCTTATCTTCCGCACTGGCAAGCCTCGGATCCTTAGTCAATGAATCCACGTTCCGAGTTATCATCGTCCGCTGGGTTCTGCACTCGTTGATTGCGTCCTGGAGTGAGTCTAGCGTCAACTCAAAGGCGTCGCTCTTATTTGCTACTTTTTGGTAACTGTCTAGATCTTTTTTCATCGTGTCGATGTCCGAAATAATCAGCTTGAAGAACGTAAAGTCATCTAGCCACATATCAGTCAGGCTTTGGGCGACATTGTACGATACTGCTTCGAACCCCTTCATGGCTTTGATGAATCCCGATGCTGCCGTGTAGGGACTAAGGTTTGCGTGCAACACTGCGGGATTCGTCAAGACTTGTTGAGGAAATTCCGTGGCGGCCTTAAGCATTGATGAGATATCCCATTTACCACCCTCTGCTCGACTTCTATTAGTTCGGCCTTCCTGGGTACCTCGAAAAGGTAATGGTTTTCTCACCTGGCTTTAGAGGCTTGCCTCCAACAGCGTGTACCGTTATGGCGAAATTAGCCTTCTTCTCCAGCTCTGCCGTCTCAAAGCCTCCACTGCCTTTTGCTTGTATGGCTTTTAAGCCTGCTTCGATCTCGCCTTTGATTTCCATCTTCTTGGAGGAATCAGATATAGTGACGTTGACCATGGCGAAAAACTCCCCACCCTGCTCAAAACTTGCGACGAAGCAGTCTCCATAATGAGACAGAAAGTTCTCCTTAGTCAACCCTTCTTCCAAATTGAACTTTATCATTTTATCGACGGGATCGTAGAGGTTGATGACCTTAGATTTTACAATGAATCGTATGTCGGAATTCCGAACCTAGTTAAAAATCGCCAAGTCATTAGCCCCCCACAATTCCATGATGCTGTAGTTATAGTATAACAAACGAAATCCTTTTCTCACAATCTCTTCATTAATGAAATCACCTTTTCCCGTGCCTGAAAAGCCCCCGGCATTGATAGTAAGAGCCGCCGAAACCCCAATGGATTTTGAGATGTCACTGAATGTGCTGACATAGTCCCAACTGAAGGATGTATTCTGGGATTTAGCGGGTATCGCTGGATTCCACTCGGGAGTGATGGTGACGGCCTTTCCGTAGCATTTCTTTTGGGTGTATGAATTGTATCCTTGTCCAATGAATGTGTCGCCGTCGATCATACCAATAGAGGCAGCCATGTTGTACAGCTGCACAGAGCACCACTGAGGTTTTTACTAAGAGGTAGCTCGGTGATTGATGCTTGTTGGAATGGAGAGGAGCACAAGGTGTGATATATTACGTGACGGTATCAGCTGGCGCATTATGACAGTTTCGTGCCAACTGTTCCATAGTCTCAGAATATCCTCCTCAGCGGCCTCCAAGCGGCTTAATGGCTGACTGATAGTTCAGCTTGTGGGGCAAACATAGTATCAATCGGGCCATTTACATTCAGCTGTGCACTAAAAACAAACTCTCAGTCTTGGTCGAAGCCAGAGCTAGCCGTGAGCAAAATCTCTCATTGGCACATAAAGTATCGACAATAGACAGCATTATGGCGCGGAGCCAGTACTGTTAAGCGGAACTTCAAGGGACTAGACTTAGTTACGACGTGTTCTAGGTACACGAAGAAATCAATGTTCCCTCCCTTCATGGCTGGCTGGATTATCGAAAGAGTTCTGTGGGAAGAGTTGTCGGAGCTAATCTACCTAGTGGCTATTCCTGTTGAAGAAAAGCCTTAGACCTCGCTGTGGAGCGGCACGGGCCGGGGCTTTTGCGATACCCAATAGAACGGCCTGGCCTCCAATAAAGACAAGCAAGCTAGAGCAATTGAATCACTTCCAATAATACCACGGGTATCTTCCATATCTGTATTGGATGGGTTACACTGACGCAGCCACAGTTTGTCCCCTACGTCTAGAACATTTTTACTGTGAGTCTTTCAGCATGTGGTAGCATCTAGACCTCCGCCATAGGACGCTTCCGGTCATATACATGGATATGGGCATACCTTGGTATTATCGTCACTAAGTTCAGGAGACCGCCTCTATTCCCGCTAGATACTGGTTTTATTGAAAGAAAATTATGGGAGCGTATAATTTCCATAAAGAGAACCAATGGAGAATCGCGTCAGCGAGAGTGGCTAACGCCCGACTTTGTAGCTTCGAGTAGCGATCTCTATCATTAACGTAAGTTTAAGCAGAGCAGCAAGAATACTAGTTCAACCTCAGCAGATCTTGGTCAGGCTAGTATTTCACTCATAAGAGTAGCTTAAAATATAATCTCTAACTCGGACTGATAAAGGGGCGCGGCATAGCTACCGATTCGGACTATCCGAGCGGCCAATTTTCCCCCGCAGTAGGAGTCGTTCTATAAACTTGAGGTGTGGGGCAGCTGAAATCGTTAAGACACCAAATTTACAGGTAACCCTTTGTAGGTATGTGCGAATAGAGGCGTCTGCGCAAATTCTGTCATTTCTCAACTGTTTAATCATCTATGCTGTCCATCCGAGGGGAGCTGAGACATGTGTGACTAGACTATTGAAAGCGTGACTAGCTGATACGGAATATCAAATCAAGCATAGCTCGTTCGTGATATGTAGGTGTTTCTCCAGTATCTTCATCCCATTCTCCGGACGATGTGCTTCACACCACATGCCGATGAAGCCAGTCCTACGCATAACTGATCCTGAGCAAGATAGATAAATTCCCAGAATCCCAAGCTTCTCACTGTTCTTTTATCCTCAGACACTGAGCTCCTGATCATAACATCAAAACCTTCTTAATAAATTTGACTATAAATTTTCAATATCTAAAGATCGCTCCTCATGTCTCTCGCTAGTAGGCCGTGGTTGCTTGCATCATGCGGAATGGTCAAACTTGTAAGAATAACACGCATCTAACACAGTTAGCAGCAGAACTAATTTCTATCTGCGCATGTGAAGCTCTCCGACTGGTCATACAACAATACATTCACTTTGAATCTATCACACATGAGCGAGCCTGATAAAAAGCGAGTTCCTGAAGAAATTCTCAAGAAATTCAAAGAAGACAACCGGAGATTTGCTTCTGACACAACCTCGGTTCTTTCGTATGTCCGGCGCTTTTATGACTTTGAAGATTACTTCCGGGTAAGCCTATCATCACTAGAAAGTAATTGATATTACATGTGCTAACTGGGAAATAGGATGATGAGCCTGTAAGTTTGCCAAGGGTCTTATGAAAGCTGCCCCATATGTTCTGTCTAACAATTTGGAGGGATTGGCGACGGCGCATGTCATGGCATACTGCGACCAAGTCGATGCCAACAACGCTTGGTTTGTATGGCGTGGAACCCTACCCATGCTTCCGCATGAATGGTTTTTCAGTCTCGGGGGCCTATCAGACTTTGTTGACGGAGGGCGTGTTGAAACTGCAGCAAGTATTTTCGGCGAAGGTACGCCTGGATTCGTGAGAAGAGCTTCGGGTTTGGCTTTTGTAGCAGACGATCCTATCATGGGATCACTCTTCTTCCAGACGGATGCTGCTCTAGACAAATTGATCTCAGGCTCGACGCTGCACGTCTTTGGCCATAGCATGGGCGCAGGAATGGCGCTTTACACTGCGTTGGTCGCGATCAAGAAGAACAAATTTAAGAAGATCAAGGTTTACATTGCAGGTGGCGTTAAATCTGTAAGCCAGACCACCGCGGACTACATGAAGGCGAACGGCGTGGAGGTGGTTGGTTACGAACTGGAGGGGGATGTGGTACCGCATCTAGACAATACACTGAATCATCTGAAGCGCCTCACTTGCCCTTCCGAAACGTTTGGGCCAGTGGGCTATACTAGAGTGACGCAACAAACAACGGAGAATCTTAAAAAATTAGTGGTATGCTTTTCTTTACCATTTCCCTTCTCTATGCTCTCTTTGAGAAAATAGGCTCGACGTTCCGAAATCATACTAATTATAAGGGCAGACACCTGGTACGCTACACAAAGCCTACATGCGTCCCGGTTCTGAAGGTCTAATTACGTCGCATGTAAATGAGACCTACATGTCCGCCTTCTTGAATGATAAGTCGTTTAGAGCATTTGTACCAGTGGAAAAATTTAGGAGTCTTACAAGTATGTCATCCATTGATTGTTGGGTTGAACAACAAAGCCGTGAAATACTAACTGAGGGGTGGAAACAAATTGTCGATACGATGCCCAAGTATTCATCCAAAACATGATTGAATTTTAGCGGTATTAGGGACATTTGTCAATAAAATTCAAATTTTTTTTAGATTGGGAATCTTTCATCTTTCCACATGGATACGCATATGGAGTATCATTTACCACTTTGCAACTCCAACATGACTAGAATTGTAACAAAATAGGAATCATCAACTCATTATAGCCCGCTCGTTTACTCCTCTCCTTGGTGCTCCTTGGCATCCATGCAAATCGCGATCCCGGCCGCCATCACCGGATCCACATTAGGTGCGACAGTAAGAGCATACTATTATCCGTCAGTTACTTCTCTTTCTCTATGGAAACCAAGCAAGGACAGAAAGCAGTTCAGATGAAATGAAAAAGATAAAAAGGTAAAACGTACCGTCCGATCTCCCAAAACCTCTCGTCCGTTCAAGAGCCGCCGAGAGATAATCGCAATGACCTGGTCTCCCAGCTTGATCTCTCCTTCCCATGAAGTCCAGTTAGCATGCGCTGTTAGCGCGATCTCTGCACCGTCAAAGGCATTGGTAAAGGTCACGTCCATCTTCGTCTTGAGCACTGCACATCTAATCAGCAAATGCGCATATAAATATCTCCAAGTAACTGTAAGGTGAAGACGAAGAGAAGCAAAATAGTTACAAAAAAAATTGGAAACCGATAAATAAACATGATGAACTAAAGATGAGATAACTCACACGTAAAATGACTCTTCACAGTCATGACCTCCTGCCCATCCCCCGGCCTCGTGAAGTGGAACTTGGGCACAATCTTGATCACCGACTCCGCAATCTCCAACAGATGGTTCCCCTGCATGTCATCGATGTACTTGCGGTTGTGGATCGTGAACACCTTGCTGTGCACGTTGATTAGCGCGGTGCCGTTCTCGTCCTCGACGTTGAACCCGTTGTCGGCGGCGAGGGAGAAGATCTTCTGCCGCATGATGAGTGTGGTCGGCTGGTTCGGGCGGATGAAGTTGGTGGTGAGGCCGATGGGGTGGGCGAGGGGTGCGAGGGCCATTGTGAATTGTGTGTTTGATTTAGAAGTAAATAAGAGGTGAAAATTTGGTGGAGATGAATTCTTCTGTCAATTTGTTATTGTTTTCTCGATAGTGGTATCAAATGTTTGAGGATTAGATCAATTGAAATTCACTGGATTTATTCGAGAGGGAAGGAGAGCCTACTACGACAGCAAGTATATGATAATTCCAACCCTGCAACGAAACCCTGGCCAACTCCTACCGGTAAGCTTCGAAAAAGGCTTATTTCAAATGCACCCTCGATCCATGTTAGATAAAGCCAACCATAAGACCTCCCAGCCTGTGAAGCCAACCACCCGCGTAAACCCACAGCCAAAAAGCTCTCTGGAAAATACGATGCACGACGATTAATTGGCTCTTCTTCGCAACAGGCGGTAACCAGCTGAGCTTACGGCCATGGACCTTGGGGGCTTAAGCACTTGGTGTGAAATAGGCAGTGGAGCGGCAGGCGAGGTTCAGCCGCAGCTCTGCTGTACGTAGGGTATCGCTGTAGCTCCACAGGATGAGTGGCTGTACATGTTATAACAAGGCTGATATGCGCAATGCGGTTGTACTTGCTATTCAGGCCCTGGATTAGTGGGTTCAGTAATCGTGCTGGTTTGGTAAGCGTATGGGGAACGAGATGCTATTTTAAAAGAAGCTTTGTTGGAGATGGTTAGCGTTGCTGTATGATGCTTATGTTGATTGCTTTTTCTCCACTCTCCGCTTTTTGACAGATTTTTAATCGTTTGAAAGCATATTTGAAGTAACATATACCACTTATTCTGATCAATTTCATGAGAGCTGTTTTGGAGGATGCAACTCACAATTGGCAATACGAAAACAAATGTTGTAGATATCGATCAAATACAGATACATTTACAGGTAGATCTCTCCGCCTCTCTATACGCGTACATTGCTAGCGCATCGCAAAAGGCTTCTTTCCGGAAGATCATAGACGGCAAATATCCCTTAAAACATACCCTTGGAAACGATTAGTCCTTTTTGTTCCTGTTTTACTGTTCCACTTGCCCTGGCTGCTGTTCATCTTCCGGGGCATGACAATTTGTGGCGGTGTTCCTCACTCAGCCACAACACTGACGGCTGTGGCGTTCATCTCCTTTTCCTCCCTTGCTTCCATGGACGAGACTGGCTGCTTCCCTCCCACCGTCTCAATCCCCTTTCATTCCCAGAATGTCCTAAACGACTCTTCTCCCCATTTTCGGGGAACTCTCACTTGTACCTCTTAGATCCACGTGGAAAGGCTTTGCTGGCAATGATCTCATCCCACTTCTAGACGACCCGAACCATTGGTGTCGTGTCTCTCAACCCCGCTTCCCTGGAATCCGGGGCTGAATCCGACCTCGGATAACCATTTCTGACGGGATCCAGACGTCCTTTCAGTCAGAGATTATATAATAGGCGACCCCTCCCCCCTGGGCGACGTACAAGAGAGCCAGAATTACGGTTTTTGGCAATCAGGAGTAAGTGAACTTCTATTCACTGAAGGGAGAGTTTGTGAGGAATCTAGAACTTTTAATTGTATTTTTCTTTGTTCTGTCTCTCAGGGAAATAAAACCAATTCATAAGCTACTTCTGCATTTACTTTTACTTTGATTCTCTATTTGAGTCATGGCCCCCGAAACCTGTCATCATCTGTATCCTCCTTTCCCAGAGGACCTGACCACCGCTCCATTGGTTTCCATCTCTCTAGCTAAGCTCGAGGCCAACGATGAGGCCGAATCCAAAGCATTTTTTGAAGCCGCGAAGAAGCTGGGGTTCTTTTACCTGAGCACCGAGGGATCACAGCTTGGTGAGACACTGGTCTCCCAAGCCGAGCAACTCCACCGCGTCCAGAAGGAATTTCATGATTTATCCAACAGCGAGAAAGAGCTATACGCACGAGAAAAGATAGATGAGTTCTTTGGCTATCGTTTTGGAGAGATAGGTGAGAAGCGCGATGATGGAACTCGAGCCCGAAACGAGACGTATAATGTGAGTTGAAGAACCAAAACCCTCAGTCTAAAAGGAGAAACTCTTCAAGTAGGATTAATATGCCTCCTCTCTACACAGATGCGTAAAGATGACCTCGTGGGCAACTGTGAACCTCTCCCTTGCCCTAATCTAATCAAGCAGAACTGGCCTCTCCTCCAATCTTACGCTCGAAACTGCCGCGCCGCCATCGACCTGATGATCACCCATCTTGAAGCCCACCTGCAGCTGCCACCTGGTACAATCGCCAACCTCCACCGTATCACATCCCGTTCTGGCGACCACGTCCGCTTCAACAAGAACGCCGTCCAGCCGTACAATGAAGACCAGGCCCGCTCCACCGAACACACCGACTTCGGCACCTTGACCATCCTATTCAACTGGCTCGGCGGCCTACAGATCCGGCACCCTGACACGAACGAATGGGTATACGTGAAGCCCGTCCCGCGGTCCGCCATCGTGAACCTGGGTGATGCGCTGGTGAAGTTCACGGCAGGACTGCTGCGGTCTAATGTCCACCGCGTGGTGGCGGCGCCAGCGCCCCAGGATACGCTGGAGAGACATAGTCTGGTGTATTTCTCGAGACCGGAGGACAGTGTGGTGTTGAGAAGGTTGGAGGGCGGGCTGATTGATCAGCAGCCGAGGGAGGAGAAGGTGAATGAGGAGCCGGAGATGACGAGTCGGGAGTGGATACTGAGGAGGTCGGTGGGGGATTTGAAGGGGGTTTATACGCATCGGGGAGGATTGGAGTTGAGGAAGATGGTGGAGGGGTATGTGTAGGTGTAGGTGTAGCTGGTGTAGATGAGACATAATATGAGAAAAATTTAAATCCCGATTTAAGGTGTCGTGATGGGATGTAGAGGTAAAAGTACACATCGAATACAAGAATCTCCTCACATGCCAGCTGGCCAAGCCCTCGATGGATGTCTTATCGCGAAATTCCTGAAGTCTGCCTCGATACCCTCATCCTCGGCTGCTGCGACAGCAAATATTCCAAATAATGCACCTGTAATGTCATGCCCGCTCAAATCCAACGTATCAATCGATCCAAATGGCATCCACTGTTTCCCAGTCTCGTCAAAATAAATGAAATCATAGCTGTTTGGAGTGGCTCGGATCTCTAAAGAGACACTGTTTACGAAATCTAATGGCCGTTGCTCGGAGTAGTTAGTCCCCTTCACTTTATTTACCGCAAAAAAGCAGATCGTGGCCGTGTCGTAATCATAGAATATCTCGGCATGATGCAGGTCCTCTTTGTATGCTGCAAGACCCGCTCGTATTGTCTTCGCTTTTTGGCTGCTGGAAATGATGAGTGTTGTCCCTGCAGTGCAGTCAAGACTTCGTTGACGACGGCCCACGAATGAAGTTGGCCCGACGGGAGATGAGAGATCAGAAGTTCCGGCACGGATTCCAATTCGAGACCCATCGTTAGATATGGTGTAGTTCTCAAGAACTGGATATCTAATGTGAAGATTCTCCAGGTCCTTTTTAGGAGTTACTAGGTCGTTCACCACAGAGAGAACGCGAGCTTCGGCACGTTCCATCGTCATCCTAGGATTCTTGAAGACTGGCCACCCATCCCTGGGCCAATCGACCTCTGTCAAGAATGTTTCTCGGCCGAGTGGACGGCGTCCATCTGGTTTACCATCTTGGTCTCTCACGGCCAACAACTACAGCCCACCACAGCCCATCACCATCTTGAAAGAGCTCGCCGTGACCGGTATTCTGTATATACTCATTCGTCCCGTCGGCTGTGAGGATTGGGTTATTTTTAAATGATTCGTAAGGGCCCCATATATTCCTCGATCGGGCGATAGAGAGACTGTGATGCTCGAACGTCCCGCCTTCAGCGACCATAAGGTAGTAGTATCCATCTCTTTTGTAGATATGAGGTCCCTCCGTATCATATTGTGCAAATCCCCCCCATATTTCCTCTGTTGGCGACAATATTTCACCTGTTTCAATGTTGATCTCGAACTGCTTGATGGTACAGGATGGTTGCTTGTTCCGGTTGATTGACCAGCTTCCTTGGACGTAGGCCCGCCCATCGTCATCGAAGAACAAGCTAGGATCAATACCGTGAAAGTCAAATGTGATAGGGTCGGACCACTCATCTGACCAGATGCCTGAAGTTTTCACATAGAAATTTCGCAGACCGATCTGTCCATCTGCGAACCAAGCATTCGTGCATATCACGTAGAAGATTCCATTGTGATGTCGAATAGAGGCAGCGAATAAACCGCCTAGCGCAACCATCGTATAGCCAGTCGGAAGGAGTATGGGAGCAGCACGCGAATTTGAAAGGTCAAGTTGCTCTCTTCGATTGATGGCATTTCCTGTTTCTGATCCTAGAAAATTCTTGAGTTCTTGTGAGATGAAACACAACATACCAATCAGCGCCCAATCTTTCAAATTTTTAGATGCGTAAATAGGCAAGCCAGGAAAGACGTGGAATGAAGAATTAACGAGATAGAACGTGCCATCTACGAAGACTACAGAAGGGTCTGGGGCGAAGCCTGGGATGATGGGGTTCGTGATTGTAGTCATGTCGAGGAAAAATGCCCAGGAATTGTAATTTTTTGACTGCAGAAGTGAAAGAAGTGGAAATATGGTGTGATAATTTTGGGGTGCAAAATATTTATTTGTTGATAACCGGATAATTGAGTCAGTGACTATATCTCCGTTGATTTGCTAATTTTTCAAGGCACATCTTCTCTCTGAGCATAGCTAAAGTGAGTGAGAATGGAGAGAATACTGCACCCAATTCTCAGGAGCCGGCTCCGAAAACTATAATGGGATCCGGTCCCGACCCGGGACCCGGGGAGAGCCTTAAAAATCTCAGAGTTTATGGGCCGGTTCACATAGGACATTATTCACCCTATCGTGCTGGGTATGGGTTGTGGTGCTACTTATAACAATTCTTATGTGGAATGGCCCGTAGTGGAAGAGGAATAGTACAACAATATATTGTTGCCGCCATGCGGTATATCCACGAGGCGACAGCTTAGACTTCCTATTTCCGCATTTCATATATTCTCATCGACTATTTAAAAAAAACCTACCTTTGCATTATAATATTATCATTCATGTATATTAATTTCCTTACATCGATTTAAAGAGGTCTCCTAATAATAAGTCAATACAAGACAAGATTTAGGTCAACCGCTACCCTATTGCTGAGCAATGGGTATATGCCCAGCAAAGAAGAACGACTAAGGAGGCTGCCACTTTTTATGGTGTAACACTCGTAAAAAATAGCCAAAGTTCCTTATAATACTGTATTACCAAAGCCTCTGTTTATGATAGCTTATATTTCTATTTTATGGCAAAGTAAAGCAAACTCAGGGAGAGTTCTCGGGTTGGAAAGTTAGACCTCCCCTTTAAATTGACTTATTTTTATTGAAAGTAGAGATCTTAAACCTAAGATAAGTTGATATTGGCGCGCAAAGTTATCATATCGGCCATCACATCGTCGAGTAACAAAACATCTTACTTTTTCTTACTTTTCCTTCTTTCACTAACTTCTCTCCTCAAACAATGATTTCTCTTTTGACAGACTAGATCAAAGAATACCGGTTCTGACTCTGGAAAAAGGCACAACGGCCAGCCGTCTCATCGGGATCCGTCTCATTACTAATGCTCAACTGCTCGATGTTCAGAATCTGGAAGGATCCAGTCTCATACCGAGGCCAGATTGGTTTCGACACGGTCGAGACAGCATTCGGATCCAGTGCCGTGATGAACGAGATAAAGTAATCCTTCAGTTGATGTGCTAGTATCGGGCTACCAGAAGTACTCGAGTTGAGCTGGGTAAAGACGGCAGCTGAGCCATGTGCCTCAAAACCAGCGGCGAATCGCATCTTCCAGGATGGCACGCCAGCATTGGCCAAGCCGTTGGCTATGTAATAGGAAGGGCAGTTGATACAGGCGTCGCCGAAGACAGCTGCGCGCTGGTAGAAGGGAGAGTTAAGGAGGCTTTCGGGGATCAAGGCTCCGTAGAGAACTTGGATGGGATCGAGAAAGAAGAGGAGTTCGAAGTTAGACTCTGGGTACAGTGCCATGAGATTCGTGAAGTAGGAGCTAGAAGGATCAACATTGGGCCAGAATGCTTGGATATCAGGAAGAACTTCGTTTTCGTTATTAATGGAGAAGTTTGTGAAGAGGATTCCTTCAGAGAAAGTTAGCATTCATATATTGATTAACTTGGGGCAGCACTCTGCTATATTATACTCTGAGTCCGCATTACCAGCTGCAGTTGTACACATACCTTCGTAGGCCTCTCGGTCAGTGAGAACTGGGATTTTCGAAAAGTGACCTGATTGAAATGCCTTCGATGGAAGCTCTTGCACGATATGACCATCAACAGTCGGACAAAAATAGTAGTCACCATAGCCATACTTCCCAACAGCATAGCCAACAGCAAAGGCATCTTGAGATGCATTTGCAAGCTTTGCAGCTGGCACACCACGCAGGCACTTGAGGTCGTTGCAGTCGGTTAGCTTCAGGAGATCGTGATACCCAGCTTCCTGTGTCTCATTGTTGTGGAATATAACCCATCCAGGGAATTCTAAGTTCAATCATCTCAGTACCAGCTTGAAAAGAAGCGTGAGTGATGATTAGGGCTTAGTGTCTATAATTGAGAAAGATCTCATACGAGCAATTCCTCCACGAAACGGCGGACTGGCCTCTCCACCGTAGAGCATCATCTGAAGACCGACAGAACCACCGCCAGCGCTCCCACCCCAGATCGTCACCTTGGTCGGGTCTCCGCCAAACGCGGATATATACTTCTGAACCCATTCAAGAGCTAGGCGCTGATCCAAAAGGCCGGCATTAGCTGTCCCATCTTGTCTGATTTCACTGCTTGACAGAAAACCATACGGTCCCAGACGATACTGGATGCTAACATAAATCACCCTACCATTTGATTCGGAGACGAACGCATTGCCATCAACACTGAGGGCGCTTCCTTCAACGTAACCTTCTGATTGTCATGAGTATAAGTAAGCCTGCATACACAAATTAAAGGAAAAAGGAAAATAATTCTCACCCCCTCCGTGGATCATGACTACGACGGGTAGTTTGGAGGATTTGGGACTGTTGGGAACCACGATGTCAAGGCGCAAACAGTCCTCGCTCTGGGTCTGACCCACATCACCAGCTGTAAGCAAGGTTTGGAGCAGTGGACTTCCAAGCTGTCCATCTGCAACCTTGGCCAGCAGATCAACAGCCCATTGTGGAGTCGTTTGAACACACGCTGAACCTGATGTTGTTGCATTTAAGAGTGGATTCCCAGAGTACATGCGGGACTTCTCTATTGGCACAGGTGCTCGCCATCGCAAGTTTCCGATGGGCGGTGCCGCAAAATGCATGCTATAGTACGAGGTAGTTCTGGTATGTAGCTGTTAATGAAAAAAAAAAAGAGATTTGACTACTTTACGACATAGGAAAAGACAGCTTACCCCAGTGATTCATTTACCTTTCCTTGATACCGGGCATATTTCAGGTCAACAATGGAGGAAGAAGTAGAGCGAGACACACTGGGAGCAGTACTGGCAGTCAAAGCCAAGGTGGCTGAGGCTGCAGCCAAAAGGGTCTGCTTGATTGAGAGAGGAGCCATTGCGGCAACGAGTAGTACCGATAATTGGCTCAGGGTTTCGATGGTCGTACATCATGATGTGGCCAGTATTTATATATGATGAGGTCTTGAATAAAACTTCAGTCGAGTTACCCCGGAAATCGCTCTTGAGCTCGACGGTAAGGAGCTCTGGAGTTCAGGTCCGGGGTAACGTTAGGGGTGCGGGGCCTGCTACAGGCTACCGGCTCCGAAGCGGTTTGCACATGGCTGGATATGGTCAGATATTGAGTACGTGGACACATGGTTAACCAGTAAGTTACACAGCGTTGTCAAGATGCCCTCATTGATTAAGCGCACGGTACAATAGTCAGTATCTTACAACGTAGATAAAAATTGGAAACAACAGTGAATTGCTGCGATTTCAAGTGAACTGAGTATTTTCATTGTATTTTATAAACATTTTAAGGCTGTATGTCATTTATATGTTTTATGCAGAATGCTGAATCGAGTTGATGGTTCTTGAATAGCCTCAAGATTTCAGCACTCATCTCATATATGCAAATGCTCAGATTAGCCCCGTTACTATACGAACCCCGCATATATCTCAAACTCTATAATGACAAGACTAAGTAAAATATTTCTAAGTCCTAGTGATCGTATCCTAGCCTTGCCTCCGCTCTCACGAGTTTCTTTCTCTTAGAAAGACCAAGTCCGAGGCATCATGTTCCCCTCACTTCTTGAGACCGGTTCGGCCGGCTCGATCCCGATTACTCCTAGGCCCGGCTCCCAATCGTCTCTATAGCATCTATAATATCACTACTACAATATTTTCGTGATAAATTAGACTACTTCTGCTATTACAAGACAGGTAGATAGACAGTTCAAAAGTCAAAATGAGCCTCATATCCCCCCTTACTCACATCGAACAAGAGAGTGTACCTAGCTTCACTTGGCCTAAACCAGCCACCTACATATACAAGACCGTAGGTAGCATTAATATCGAAGTGGACGTAGAATACTTGTCCGATGAAGCTGTAACCCCAGGCTTCAATAACAGACAGAGTACTCCCCAAAAACGCCCTATACTTCTATGGATCCACGGTGGCGGCTGGATAGGGAGCATTCGCAACGACTACCCTCGCCCGCTGATCTACGACTTTTTACAGCGTGGGTTTGTGATTACTTCAATTGATTATCGTCTACTCCCCGAGAGCGATTTCCTCAGGGAACAAGTGCAAGATGTCGTGGATGTGGAGGCGTGGTTGAGAGGGAAATTGCCTCTTATTTTGGAGGAACAGGGCTCCGGCGTGCAAGTCGACACGGAGCGTATTGCTGTTGCAGGCGGATCAGCAGGATCGCTACTGGCTGCTTTTACGGTATGTACAAATATGATATCTGTTTGTGTGTAGTACCTAAACTTGAGTCTCAAACACCTCACCTAGTTGACGCATCTATCTAGCCCAAATTATGGAAGTCTCCGCCGAAAGCCCTTCTTCTAATTTACGTCCCTACGAACATGTTCAACGTCCGATTTCTCGAGGATAGACCCATCGGCGGTGATCGTCTAAAGGATCTGGGGCTTGAACTGCCGAAAGAGGCATCCCCAGACCTCATTTCAGGTGCGTTTAAATCAACGACACCCACGAATATAGAGCCTCGGAAAAGCATTGAGGATTTCATGTCCCTGAGATCCATACTAGGCTTGGTGCTTTTCAGGAAGGGGCTTGTCCCGGAGTTCTTGTTGAGGGGGATTATAGACGGAGAAGAACATGGTAGCAAAAGGCTGCCAGAAAAAGGGTGTGTGACGGAAGAGGAAATCAAAGAGATTAGTGAGTTTGATATTCTCCTGACCTGCAGCTTCCAAATTGTCTTATATTTTTTGAATGACATATGTTACTTGTTTTGTAATACTTGCCTACTTTTTCTCTAGATGTCTAGTGTTTGACATCCTTAGTATCCCTGTCCTTCGCTGTTTAGAAAACAACTATCTATAATTCTGTGCTGACAAGACAAAACATGCTCCAGGCCCCATCTACTTTCCCGATCACCTCTTCGCCGACTCTATCTGGCCACCAACATATCAATATATTGGTTCAATGGATGAAGCCTTCGAAGAGTCGCACGTAATAACGTTCGATGAGAAATTGAAGAAAAATGGGATCCCCTCCAAGGCGGTTGTGGTGGACGGGAAAAGCCATGCTTTTGATATGGAGAGCCAGATAGGTGATGAGATCCATAAAACAGTAATTAGCCCAGCAGCAGATTGGATTATCGGGTACGTGTAAATGAGAGAGTAAATAGTGGTCGGAGAAGATTGGTGATTAAAAGTCATGTCATGGACACTAGAGGAGGTCAGATGTAGGAATATTCCTTCGCTAGATATACCAAGATTTTCCGGTTGCCGTAACATTTGTATGTACATGTCAGAATCTTTGTATATATGAATATCAATATATCAGCAACCTTTCATTTATGTTATTTTTATGTTACTCAGGACTTGGTACATCTAACTCTAATCAATACTATCATAGGAACCCGTCTACAAGAGCTAGCTTCCGAGGCTTTTGACATACCGCTATTAATTTACAAAGGCTTACATTACGCTAGTGATGAAACGATGACTCTTATGGAGTTAAGGGCTAATAACAGATGTGATACCGCGGTGGTTAAGTCAATTCGATTAGGAATTAAAGCCTACTTGTGTTAATTCTCCATTAGCTAAATATCCCATCTTAAGCCAGAGACACGTAACCTCTCTCTGCCTTTCAACTAGCCTCAAGAGAAAAAAAATTTAATGACCTAAGTAGATTTACCTTGAAGTTGTTTCGATTGAGTACCAGATCTAATATGAATCACCCTCATCCTAGGCTAACAACAAAAGGACTTATTACGACATAAAGCAACAAAGTTCTGATTCACCAGCTTTGAATATGTGTGCGTTTAGGTCTTGTATCTGCATAGGAAGAATATCGGAAATTAATGAAATAATTGTGACATAACATGAAAACCTAATCAATTTTCGTGCTTGTATGCTATGGCTAATCCCTCGCGAGTAACGTGAAGATGATTCTATTCGTCGAGCACCAGATATTTTAAAAGATCAGCTGAATGATCCACGACGTAGAAGGGTACTAGGTGAAGTTGAACTCTGCTTACTATGGGAAAAGGTAAGTCTTTTAAGATTAAGTCAAACAAGCATAACTAACCCCAGCATCAAATACAGCTTAGATGTCATAATCAAGCTGTCGAAGAATGGTGGTGTAATCCTGCATTTCCGCAATACGGAGACATTAGCTTCGATACTATCATGAATGATATGAACATCCTTTTGGAAGAATGGAGACAAAGATGGTCTCGTTATATTATTGACGGTAAAAATCTACCTATCTGGCATATTATTCAGTGTCTTGGAGAAGCTCTAATGACCCATTCCAGACAAATGGGGTGAAACTCTTGATTTCCATTACTGTTTCACTAGATTCTGTCTCAGCACGTATTTCATTCGTATCGTTCGAAGTTCGTCCAATAATCTCTCAGCTCGTCACAAAGCCGCTGTAAACAAATGCGTCCAGTTCGCCAGCGATGTGCTTTTAGTAATAATCGGCCTTGGGTCGGTGGCGAGAAAGAAGCTAGAAGACATGTGCCATGCCATCTTCATTATGATCTCGTATTGCTGCCTCTTCATTCTTCAAGCACACTCCATTCTAGGGACCTTAGATGAAAGTGATGTGCTTGAGCTCGTCAGGAGCGTTGCAACGTTGATGATTGATATAGCCAGTCACTCTAACAATACCTCGCTTACATATGGGAAAGCAATCTTGCAACGTGCAGAGTTGTGCAAGGATACAGTATCTCGTCGATCAGGTGATGCAGAGAGATTGGTAACAAGTAACGCTATGGGTATTAATGAATGGGATTCAGATTTGGAAGGAGTTAGATGGGTAGACAATGCTGAACTTGAATTTAACGATGGTGAAGATTCAGTGTTTAATAGCTTGTTTGACTTTTCTGTTACATTCTCTGAATTCTTCCAAGATTTAACAGCATAAATAATCGTTCTGTATACTTTATTGCGTTATTATCCTGTATTTAAATTTTAACTCTCATGTCAGGATACCCAATCTTCAAGCTACATATGATATAGCGAAGATCGTCCCCAAGGTCACAGGTGAGGAACCAGTTATGTCATAACTGAGTTTCGTTTATAAAAGGAGAACCTCGGAGTTTATCCTAAGAGGCGTATTAAGCTGGTGGTTTTAAGGGTCTAATACCACTTTCAGACAAAATTATTGAGAGGAGCAAAGCAAGAGGTGCGATCAACGTTCCTCCCTTACTTCTTATTCCACAGGATATTGTAAAACTAGGAGATGCCTTATTTGACATATATAATACTCTCAATCTTGAACCGTAAAAATTCGTCGATTTTCCCGGAGATGAAAGGCGAGCCAACAGGGGATATAATTATATAGCCACTTAGAGTGGTTAAATAGATCAGAATATTAAATGAAGCAGTGAATTACTGTAATACTTCAATTTCTAAGTCGTCATCTCTGATCAATAACGAATTAGTCGGGGCTCCGCCGGATCGGATAACTGTGAGGAGATAGGCACATCCGATGGCTCCCCGAGAGGTTTCCTCCTATCTTTTACTTAGTTATCACACATGATATTCATAAACAACGTATGGTTACTAGTAACGCTTGAGCCGACGTTTTTTTATTGACACTTTAGCAATAAATGCTACTTCTGCAACTTAGAGCGTTGTCGAATCAAATCCAGTGGCTTTCACGTTTAAACCAAAAATGGGTTCACAGAATCCACCCATTTCCCTGTAATCTATTTCACTTCTAACTATCAGAACACAAATTATCTAACTGCTTATGCACCTTTATACTCCCCCAACAACCGCCCTCATGTACATAGCCTCTTATGGCACGTAACGTATCACTGGACTCAACCAGGTTTCCCAACTATCTCTCTTACTCACATCCGCATTCCACTTCAACACCGATATCAGAATCCGGTAATCACCTTCTCCAAGCGTGACATAAGGTCCTGCATCGATACTCACCCCCTGCCCGAACCACGCATTCCACGTCTTATCCGGCATTTGATCAAGGAAGTTATCCGCTAGCCCGTAAGTAGGTGTCCCTAGGAAGGAGGACGTGATAGCATCCGATGATGGGAAGTACTCGTACTCAGCAGTCTTGTCGAATCCATATATATCGGGCACGAAGGTGGTGTTGCCGGGTAGGATGTCCAAGCGCATGGACTGGGTGTAGAAGAAGGTATTAACGACGACGAAGGGGTCTTCGCTGGTTGTGAGATTGAACTCGGCAACGCCGGTGTCGATGACTCGAACTTGACCCTGAGCGGTGTTGAATAGATTGAAAGTCTCGAATGGTAGTGGTTCACCTGTGGTGTTTGAGGTGTCGAAGTAGTTTTGCTCGAGACGTGAATATGGAACTCCAGCATACGGCACGCTGAAATGGTCGTTATTGTTGGTTATCTTGATGTATCCTGATATAATTGGATTTTTGGATGCAATAATTCCCGATGGCGGAGAGAAGTATACCTGGATAGTCGCCGACTCTCCGGCATTGACGAGAATCTTTGTGGAAGAGAATGACGCATCTGCATATATAGAGTATTGTGGTTGTCCATATAAATACCAGGAGTCAGGCTGGAGGACATCAGGATATGGGAAGTGCTCCACGTAACCTGCACCTACGTGAGAAATGACATAGGACTTGGATCTGTCGGAGTTATTGGTGATGGTGATGTTCTTTGGAACATTTACATAATCGCCGGTATCACCAATAGATAGCTCGCCAGGTGATATGGTGCTCTCAAAAGTAATTGCCTGGTAAGGATTTACCAATCCTGCTCCCTGATGCACGGCAGTGGATAATATTGACTTATCCGTAAGAGTACTGACTGGTGTAGCTGTTGTTTGTAATAGAGCCAATATCTCCTTTACTCCCAATGTTGGAAACTGTGACTTGACCAAAGCATAGCATGCAGCAAAGTATGGAGTGGCCATAGAAGTTCCAGAAATGATGGTATATCCGCCGAGATAACCCAATGGCCAAGTAGCCAGGATATTGCCGCCGGGTGCCGATATCTGAGGCTTCAGAGCTAATGTATCTGCTGGCGGACCAAATGTTGAGTAGTTACTCATAAGACCTCCAGTGATGGATTGCTTGACCGTTGTAGCTGTCTTATCACCAAACGTCCACTGGTAATTTGGATATCCGCCGCTCTTTTGATACATTGAGAGGATGATCTTACTATCACTGGCATCAAGGTTAATGAATTCCTCGGAATCTTCATCAGCGCGTGGGAAGATCCAGTATTCCGATGCAAACGGATCGGGGTTGTCAATATCATTGAGTAGTGCAACATATTTGAACCCATAATATACCCAGTCGCCCGTCTTGCATGGAGTACCTTCGAGAAGAAGAACGGTAGTGTTGACATTAACTTTTGAAGCCACGTCTTCTAACCCACTAATATCACACCCCAAGGGGCTGTCAGCGGTCAAGAGGTATACGTCCAATGGCTCTGTAGCCCCAATAGGCCATACCGCAGCATAAGTGAATTCTCTTCCTCGGGAATCAACACCCTTATATGTTACAGGGAATTTGGTGTTAGCAATCGAACCCACGCTAATTGCATCTACTCCAATAGCTGGGGACGAGGTGTAGTAAACACCGGCCGCACCATCATTACCTGCAGCCACAACTGGAGCAATTCCTAAGGATGCTAGGCCAGATGTCATCTGCGCGAATGGATCGGATAGTTGAAAGAAATAATTCTCTCCCCAGGACATGCTAACGATGTCAACCCCGTCGCTTGCGGCTCTTTGCATTGCACTCAACAAGATATCGGTCGAGGAGATCCCGAAGCAGGAGAATACTCTGTACATATAGATAGTGGCCTCAGGAGCAACACCTACGAGACCGAATCCAACTCCTTCTGGATCTTCCATTCCGATAATTCCTGAAAAGTCAGACACCATTATATTGAATGGGTTATGATACACTAACCTGAGACATGAGTGCCATGCCCGCCATCAAAGCAAGTGGCTATTGGATCTGGGCTCTCAATTGGGTCTTCGTTGCCGTCATAAAAATCTTGCACGTAAGCATACCCGCCCTCGACCTTGTGGCCAGGCCCAAAGCCACCACCAAGGGAGGGATGGCGGTAGTCAATACCAGTATCAATAATACCGATTTTGACACCCTTTCCTTTGATGCCAAGTGCATGGACTTTGTCAACACCGGTCATCTCCAGGGCAGATGCAACATCAAGATCACCTGTAACCCGAGGAAGATCCGTCACATTGTTGGAAACAATGTTGGCCACCTTCTTCGAAGTAGGAGTAGCGCCACTGCTAGTAAGGCCCGGTAGCGTTGGAGCTTTCACTAGGTAGACTGGCCAAATGGATACAACATCTGGTATATCGAGTAGCTGGCTCTCAACTTCGCTAGAAGAACTATCTTGATTCACAGTTATGGATAATCCATAGAATAGTTTTCTATTTGTAAACTCCTTGCGGACGCTGTAATCGATGTGTGCTGCTCGTTTGTGGAACATGGCATGAGGATCAAGGTCCCGTCCTAGTATATTGGGGGAAGAAACAGCCGAGTCATTTTTAAGCTGAACGAGGTAGGCATTTGGGATGACGGTATGAGTTAGGTTGAACTTTGGAGGGCTAGCTGCTACCCCAGAAGCAGCTGCCAGAAGGCCGAAGACACGGGAGAGAAAAACCATTTTGCCCTGGTAAATCAACCGACTTTCAACAGCAACGGGGCTGTATTTATATGAACAGCTGACTGGAGCTCCATAACTCGGTTCATAATGCGGAGAATTCGGGACGTATCACCGATGAATTTGGTGATACTATCTGATCGAGACGAAGCAAAAGCGGGAAGTCGGAGAATACTATGATAGAATACTTAGAGCCATTACGGTTTGAGAAGGTGTCAAGATATTGAACTTTGCGGAAATATGAAAGTTATCCTGAGGCTGAAAGAGATATGCGAATGATACACTTCAGTTTTGGATCATGGGCGGTGAGGCTTTTTCCATGAAGGGATTCGGAGCGTTGCCAAGAGAAATCGCTACTGCCATCTGATCTGACACCTTCCTTTTCCAGAGATCTAATCTCTAAAAGCGCAACTTGATAAGCAGGAGCTCGTATCGACGCAGCTGCTGCAGTTATGAATACAGCTGAATGCATGTCGTAAAAGACGTGATCTGTGCGCTGTAGCACGAGGGGCAAGATAGAGAAATCCATCACTTCTTGACAGAGCAATTAATCTTCTCTTCCGATGCAAGGGACAGGAACAAGTTCTCCTGTCGACCACTATAGCCTCTATAACAGCCTAATCAAGGCAAAAGCTTATTTTAACGTATTGTCACATATTGTAGTGTGGCTTTCTGTTACTATCCTCTACTTAAGTGTTAAGTGTAGCTAGCATAAAGCTACATTTCAACCATAAAACTTCGGCCCTCGGAATAGCAGCACGATTGACGATATCTAATCAGTGCGGGGAAAAGCACATAGTTGGATTATCTTAGTACCACAGTGGTGAGGCCGGCAGTTAGACCGAATGTTGAAATCTGAAAGGGTCTTGCAGTACTAGTAACGCTTACTGCGGCAGTTAGTAGAACAATATTTCCAGTGAGGATATTACTCTTCTAGATATGGAAGGTATCATCAGAGGCAATAGTGTTTAGCCTATAACTACTTCCTAGGACCCTACTTTAACCATAGCTCTGGGCATGGAAACAGAACGCTGCAGGGACGGTTGATATCAACTAATTTACTTTTGAGTAGTATACTATTGCGCCCAAACGGCTCGCCCAAACGTACTTTAAACGGCCCAAGTTGTCACTGTGGAGACTGTCAATATGCGTTAGTGTATGATGACTGCAGCGTGTTCATCCGATCTCACCTCCCTGTCCCCCCATTAACCCCACTTCTAGATAGAGCATCTTCTGCATAGTATCGCATCACAGTAGCACATCGTCTTATTGAACTTCCTAGTGCAGTATAGATTCCGTTACATCTTCATATTGTCATGGACTCTCCGTGCACGTTTGTAATGTTGGCTCTGCCGAACACCGGCCCGAAGGCACTTAATATATTTTATAAGACAGTTAATGTATTGTCCAGATTGAACCATCCGGTCCACAGTTTACTTAACGTGATAGAGAGTATTAGAAATATATATTTTGAACAACTCTATCATTAAGCTTATATTTTCTTTTTACACGGGCGGTTGATGAACTGCACACATCGATGTCAATTTCTGTCATAGATACTCAGTAAGCATCGTTCATGTACATCCTTTCGAAACATCTCCAGCAGCTATGAAACCATGCTTTGGGTATTTCAGTCAATTGAATAATTCGAAAATTTCTATGAAGACAAGAAAAGGGTGTCATATCACCGTGACAGGGGCAATTCCTTTCAGATTTTAAGCAGTAGCTATTGCGATGTGACAAGTTATAGCTACCTGTAAGCTAATTGAACGACTTGATGACAAAAACATAAGCCACGGTTACTGCGGATAAAAAATAGAATAATAGATGAAATTATAGTGACACTATAGCTCCTCCTGTATAACAAATCTGGTAGATGAGCTATCGATTGCAGCAAGAGCATTCAACCATGCTCCTAATCTGGCACCGGCGTTTGCAATTTGGCTTTCCACAATAGGCACAGCACCGTCATAGTAGTCGCCACCTAGATCGTTATTTTCCAACCATTCAACACCGTTAGCAAGGACATAGCTGCAAATATAAGCGTTGGTTTCCCTGGCCCATTCCATGGCACAGTCTTCTGGGTCATCGATATCATCACATTCCGTCTCAACGTCGTGTTGTCTTGAGGCAAAGAGAGAGTCTGCCCATTTTTGAGCAGCTTCTCTTTCTTCAGTTTGGTTTATAGTCAAATTAAGGCCATTAATTTTGTGAATTATATCCGTATCCCAGATTGAATGTAGATTCTCAGTTGGTGAACATCGACTGTCAAAGCACACGGGAATTCCGTTGCCACCCCTGTCAAGGTTCTCTATATGCAGAGGTTGGTGGATATCGCCGATAAAATGGATTAAGTACATCAGCGCCTCAGCTCGGACCGTAGGATTCTGAGAATTATCTAAAACCAGAGAAGTCTTCAATAATCAAGGTTAGCTTTGCTGTATAATGCTATAATGCAATCCTTGAATACGGGAACCTACCTGATTGATAATGGCTGAAACTGCACATCCTCCTATGCTGGGACAATCTCTATTGTAGTCGACAGCACATAATCCGGGGGGACTATCGTTGGCATCTTCCTCTCAATTAGTCTTAACTGAAACATATGCACCGGTGTTTCTTCGACTGACCAAGGTAATGCCAACCGGCAGTGTAGGTTCGGTTCGGTTTGATATAATCTGGCCAAACAGCCGCATCCGAGATATCGAATCCGTCTTCATCTTCCAGTAGGGAATTAACCCACTGTGAAGCTTCGGCAGTCAAATAGTGCTGTGCAAGATAACCCACTGTCCGATGGCCAACATCACCCCAGCCGAGAACCGTGGATGCCAGGAGCAAATACATAAATGAAAAGACAGACATTATTAATGAGGTTGTATTTTATTGATATATGCAAAAATATCAATATCACTCAAGAAGCTGTTTTGAACGATAAGAGGCAGATCCACCCTACCTATTGAGCCTGGGAGACATGTGTCAAATACTAACGAGCTGAGATTCTTCGCCTCTTTCTGCAGCAGACAAGTAGTACGAAAAAACAATTACAATGTTGAATTGTTCTATATATGCTGTGTAACTCCATTAGACACTTTGTCACTATCTAGCTTGAAGCTGAGTGCCCATCTGCACGTCCCCGCAGGCGCTACCAACAAAACTTGGGTTCCACTTGTAGCACTGAAAAACAAAAAATATGAAAGCTAACCACTGAGGGAGGAGGATAAATAGACATTGTATCAGTACAACGGTTAGACAGAGACACCAAACTAAAGATCTAGAACGTCCAAATATTGTTGCACATCCCAGTAACTAGGAAGGTCCAGAATGCAACGTAACAAGCCTGTATTGAAAAGTACCTTAATGAAGTCGTAAAAGATACATGTATGCAAATATATACTAAACTAGCTATCAATAGAGCTGATAGCATTACATATTTGAGTTATATCTATTTGCTGATGCCAACATTGTTCGATTACTTTGCCATATGGTAAATGAGAGACATCAGGGAACTCTCGTCGCATATATAACTCATTCACCTTATCGCTGGAAACGTCTCCATATGGATGTTTGCCGGTCCAGATAAAATAGAGCAATGACCCAAAACTAAAAATGTCATGGTTGTAACTGGGAGGCTCGTCCCACTTGTGATCTGGACGACGATATCGAATATCTTGATATGCCGATGGTTCTGAGCCAGATATTGAAGCGCCAGCAAAGTCACATATCTTGATGTCAAGACTCAGATCCAACAAGAAGTTTCTAGGCGAAATATCACAATGAACCACTCCAACGGAATGAACAACTTGAAGGCCCTCAGCCTTTGTAAATATGCATGCCAGGTTTAATCTCTCCAATAAGACGCTCAAAAGGGAGATTGGTCTATGAGTGCAGTATGTATTTCTATATACGTGTAACTTCCTAGATACGTGACTTTGCAATTGAAGCTTAATATTTTAAACGTCATCACCACTATTGCCCTTAACAGTGGTTATGTATATTTACTAACTTACAATTATTGCAATTGCCTAAGTATTCTCTTAGCTATTTCTATCATATCGTATATTTGATAGAGCCTTCAGTGAAATATGGATGGAGTAACCGGGTAAACAACAGCTCCAATCTTGCAGATCCTTATAAGGGCTAGTATCTCTGCAAGAAGTGCCCAAGATGTATATCTTATTGCTGATGCACTTGGACCGTACCTTGCTCTTTAGTAGCATCTTCGAACCAGTCGTCACCCACTGTCTTGATACCGACCCCTTCAAGCTGTGTAATATGTGCGCCTAGACCAGTGCATACATAGTTCTTGAACTGGCGTGTCTTCACGTGTGCCTGGAACATTTCATCAAGCTCTTCTAACGAGCGGCCCCTCGTCTCGGGTACCATCCACAATACCCAGACGACAGCCAGAACGGAAAAGGCGCCATATATGAAGGTAACTGCACCCCCTATGCTTTTCTGTACATACGGATTCACAAAATTGATTGGAACTGACGTCACAAAACTACCCATTGAAGCCAGAAACAAAGTCCGCTCACGCAGTTGGCCCGTTCCTACCTCAGCTGCCACTACCCAGCAGCCAGGGCCCCAGGTAAAGCCATAGATGCAGTACCATAAAATTAGCATAGCAGCTGATCCGTTGGCCACGGCAGCTGAGTAGTGTCCAGATGTGCCAGTGGCAGTAGCGATGCCTGTGCCTAGCATTGTACCTGCCATTAAGAGAGCCCCCAGAGATAGAGAACGGCGGCGACCCATCTTGTCAAACGTAAGAAATGTGATAATGTGAACACCAAAGCTACAGCCGGTAACCATGAGATTAGTACGCAACGGGTCAGGAAAGCCGAGTTGCTGCATGAAAGTGACGATGAAATTCTGGATAAAAGACACACCCTGCGCCTGCTGCAGGATCTGGACACCCATGGCAATGATGGTTCTGCGGAGATTGGGTCCTCGGAAGCAGTCTATGATAGAAGACGCTTTATGCAATTCTCGTTGCTCTTCAACCTGGGCCTTGAGAAGTTGTACTTCTTGAGTAATCGTCTCGGGCTTGTTTGAGAGCGACCTCAAAACCATTTCTGCCTCGCTGAACCGCCCGCGGTAAACCAGATAACGGGGCGATTCTGGCAAGAACACGTACAGACTGATGTAACCTACTGGCACCATCAGCTGGCAGAGTATTACAGCCCTAGGCAGACAATTAGCACAACACCGTTTTACAGGGAAATATGCCGCTATGTACAAGTACTGCCACCTATCAGTCCGTGATCGTGACAGATACACCACAACAGAGGCCAAGAAGACTCCAAGAGAATTGAAGAAACTGTATAGTGCTAGAAAGGCACCTGGTACAAGTCAGTTACTGGAGGAGAGCAACAAATGACAAAGAATAGGTATCCGGGGGTCATTACCTCGAATGCGCGGCGGCGAGCACTCAGATAAGTACATGGGTACACAGTTAGTTGCCAAACCCATACCAGCGTATACAATAATTCGCCCCACTACCAGTTGCCAGTAGGACGTGACGGCTGAGGCCTCGAGGGCAATTCCCAGCAGCATCAGGAGAGCGATTATCATGAACGACTTCTTCCGTCCCAGCTGTGATGTAGTGTAAGGAGCGATGAGGCAGCCGAGAATGATGCCAGCGGAACCAGTCCCCGTCCCGACTGATGTTTTATTTGACGGGATAGCATACCGGCCGATTTCTTCATCGTACTCGCCATATTTACGTTGGAACTCTGACAATCCAAGAGCACCACCCCACCAACCGTTGTCAAAGCCAAATCCCATTGCCCCTAGGGATGAGGCGAGGCCAATGAGTATCAGGCGCCCATTGAGGTCTTGATATAAGGGCTCATGTTTAATCGTGCTGAACATATTTAAGAAATGAATACTAGAGAAGGATCCGGTATCTCCCCAGAGACTTCGAAGTGAATGTGTATATGTGATACAGATTAATAGGACTTAGAGTATTGGCGCTTCGTGGTACTTATAGATAAGGTTAAGGACAAAAATTAACTGGAGATACATCATATCCATTATTGGTGTCAATTGGCTAAAGTGCTGGCCCTCTATTAGATCCAGGTTTTGAGTACCTGATTACCCCAGATTACTGGGGAAATCGCTTGGCGCTCATGGGGTCGTCCAGACCTGGAATGTTTAAACAGAAGATGGGGTTAGCCCCAAATCTTGCGCTTAGGGATGCCATAACAAGAAAGATGGGGGTTGATAATGCAAGTTAGCCAGACTATCTAAAATTTAGATAGTTCAAGAAAGATCAGCAAGGATTGATACAAGGATACAGATAATTGGGGCAAGTTTAAGCACCGCTTGAATTTCTCGAACTTCAGTTTATAGAAAATAGGCCACGAAAGCTCTCTCATTAAAAAAAAGTCATAACGAACACAAATATTTCTCTTTTTGTTAGTATTTAAAATTACCTTCCATGTCATATTTCTCGAATTTGCTGATACAGTCGGCTTTGCTAAAGTCGGCGGCCAACCTGACGACGCAGCTAGCTTCTCGATGGAAGGCAAATCATCCTATGCGTATTGACTGGCTGCGTGTAATTGAGTTCACTATCTTTGGGTTCATTCAAGCGCAATTCAACTGCTGGTGGCAGCGGTTCCTAGAAGAATCATTCCCTACGCGCTCACGTCAAGAGCAGCCATCCTCACGAAGCCGTCACGGTGAAGGAGTAAACAAAAGCAGCCATGAAACCACGAAGAATAACGAGGCATCATATGGATTAACGTCATTACCAAGTTAATTCTTGACCAGACGTTGGGGCTCTTCATCTCTAACACACTGTTTCTGGTCTGTACAAATACGTTCCGCCTACAGAGTGCTGGTCTGATATTCGGGGTTGTTTGGAAAGGGGTCGGACCGATAATTAAAGCAGCTTGGAAGGTCTGGCCTGTAGTTGCTGTCTGTAACTTTCTCTGGGTACCAGTTGAATCTCGCGTTCTGGTGGCATCTTGTGTAGGGTTTGGCTGGAATATATTCCTCACTCTATTATCTATGAAGAAATAAATCCAGCTTGACAGTTCATGTTAATCAAGTCTAATTGCAAAAAAATATTGTAGAATCATTAGGTTTTCACATTTTTAGTTCACTCTATGTAATTTGTATCTTGTAGACGTGACCAATTACAGTTCACTGTGACCTTTTAGATTCTTATAGCTGGACTTGGTCCCTCTGGGCGCTAGCACAGTAAAGATGACTCTTCGATAGCTAACTAGAGTTCCATCGGAAACCTCTAAAATTAAATGTAGATGCTTGTCATCTTCTGGATGTGCATTGCGGCCCTCCCTCCTGAGAATCTCATTAGGTGGGATAATGACGGTTAGTCTGGAACTGTGTGACGAGTCTAGGTCAAGCAGCGCCACGTCTCTTTGAGGATTGTTATTGTTTGATGATGGCTCTAGGTACTGCCACCACTTATAGGACAACTCATCTCCGTCAGGATCACAGGAATTAATCGCATCCAGTACAATATGTTGGCCTGCGCTAACGGTCATCTTGAGAACATTTCCACTATTGTCACCGTTGATAGCTGCTACCGGGGCGTGGTTAGCTTCAGCAAAACTATTCTTGACGGTCCACTGCATACGAGCAGCGAAATCGTTTTGGAAAGCACTCCTCCATCTCCATACTGTTACATGAGGGCCCATCATCGTGTTTCCGGCCTCGTCAACAAGTGTATCAACACTATCTGCGAAATGGCCTTCTCCGTAGACAACAGGTCCATACCTTCCACCCCAGGAACCCCATTGGGGATGCTCAGGTTCAGACAGGCCATTAGGAATCATATAGAGAAGCGAGGGTGTGTCCCCTTCCACGATGAAATGGGCATCCGGGTACTTTGCGCCCAAAGGCCCAACGCTTTGGATATTCTTGCTGATCCAGTCTGCAGAAATCACCGTCTCGTCGGCAGCACAGGGAAAGTGATAGTAAGAATCTCCGGATATTCCACCCCAAGCTGCAGCTGCATAGCGATTGAAGTGATGTACACTCGCAATATAAAATAATTGCGGCCAGTTACGCCGGATCCAGGGGCCAGAATTGTCCTGATCCGAGATGGAATATGCCCGGATCTTACCCACGAACCGGTCTATCTCAGATTGCTTTCTTGTCGAGTTAACGTGCCACAGCGCTTGTGCAAGGACTGATGCACCGCCCCAAATGAGGACCCAGAGAGGTCGATCCGAGCTGTCAACTGCATTTACTAGCAGCCTTGAGCCATCGCTATCCTTATCCTCGCCGACTCCATCCATTCCGTAGACTGGTAGTCCAGATACAATCATTCCTTTGAGATGCTCTGCTTCCGGCCATCCTGAGGCGTGCTTTTGTAAGTTTGGCAGCGTTTCGGCATACGTATCAACGATCTCATGCATCTGATCTGGCCGAGTGGTGTCGTTGAGCCATACACTCGTCGTTGCGACTAGCCCTTGAAGATGGAATTCGTTTGAATATACCATCAAACGTACAAATGATTGGGCATCATCAGGCTCGTTGGCGATGTCACTGAGCAAGAAGACTCGAGGCTTGTCGATTTGCCTTCGTTCGCATTGGGCTGCGAAAGTTGAAACAATACATACGATGGTAAAAAGAATAAACTTGAAAAAGATGAATGACTCAAGCATCACAATATAGATACAATCATATAATTTCGATAAAAAATTAAAGGATTGAGATATAGAGACTTGATCTAAAATAAAAGCAGTGCATAAGGATAGCTGCCGTGCTAAAGTCATATATGCTTATAATTGCCGCTTTGGGCAGCAGTGCTTCCAATTACCGTAAAGGGTCGAATAGATCGATCTATCACCAAGTTCAATTAAGATCCGTACCGCTTTGGATAAGTGACTACCTTTGTTTCCATTCGCTTTAATGAACGCTTTTGAAAAGTTTAGCACTGTGTGACTGCGTTGAATGAACGTAGTTCAGTCAAAGGTACTTTGGTCTTTGCTGCAATCAACTACCACGGAAACCACTTATTAACTACTTCGAGTGGCTCCACTTGAGCTACAAGTGCTTTCAAATACACTAAAAATCACACTTTCAGTACAGTCGATTGCTCTCGGCTATTCTTTACTTGGTGCAGTCAAGTTTCTATCATCATTAAGTTCCGGCGAGTTACGGTAAGTGCTGGGCGATATGGGCTACGAGCTATCGCGTTCACGAGCAAAGGCCGATGGCCGGAGTTGTTAGTTGTCAAACTGTCATAGAGAGTGAAAATAGAAAGGCATAATAACTAATGTTCCCACTAAGCGGTGTCTTCGTCCGCATACATGCATACCATCCAATTGGGGCTGTCTCAGGTGTCCAACTCCCTCGCAACGAGAATGCGTGAAGCATATGACCGTGAGGCTAAGACGCGGCATATCACTACTATTTTCCATCACGTAGAGAACATCTACTTCCCATCCTACATTGGTGATTAGTCGAACTGATGAAAGGGGGTATAATGTTGCGCCAGAGGCATGTGGCGGAGAAACTTCCAAATCCATTAGGTACGCCGAGGGTAAAGATTTAATCCAAATAAGCATAAATTTAGTTCATCTCTACTTGCAAAGTATAAGAACTGGCCGAGTCCATACTCAGCTAGAAATTGAGGGCAGATTGGACAAGTATTATTCCGAGATCTCTCTCATCTTCATGATACTTACACTTTAACGGAGTAGATTTCAGTAATTATTCATCTATATACAGTAGTTTAGTTATGACAGATCTTGAGCGCTTGAACTTCTCGGTTGAGTACATCATAAAAGGAGTTTGGTTGAAATTTTTGGTTATCCGACGCCTTGACAGATAAAATTATCCTGATGTCCTTGGGATTTTACATAGGAAAACGTAATAGTACATCACAATGAGGATTCTAAACTTCAAAAATCTTTCTTTCGGTCCGATCAGCCCTACTTTGCTATTCTTTTCTGAATTAGAATTTGAACATATAATAAAGCCTGCTCTGGTTCAGGCCAGAGTAGTGAGTAAAAAACGCCTTACTTGATAAAATTCTATCTCTTCTCACCCACCATTCATGAATTGTGCCTTCGGGGATCTTCCAGAATTCCGACGCCTCCTTAATGGTTACGGGGCGATAACATGAATTGGTTGATTCCGGTAAGCCGGTGCGATATTTGGGAACACGGTACGTCGTCCTAGGCGAGATGCCTACTTGATGGTATAGGAGGAACATCAGCACTTCGATTTTGCGTTCCTTGCTGTAAGAGCGACGCAATGCGCTGACTGGTTTAGTTCTAGGTTTGTATTTACGCTCATGAAGTGGTTTGGGCTTAGGCCCTCGCTTCTTAGGCTGTGGGTACTGGATAGTAGCTGATGTTGTTTGGGGATCCATGATTGATTGAACAACTGATGACTTAGTTCTGAAATGGAAACAGGAGAGGAGCCTTCTACGTCTTCTAGCGTAAACAACACCAATCTGGCAGGGTGGTATTGGCGGCCGACGCTATGCCCAATATAGGGGCAATTGACGACCCACCGCTTACCGTAGCTCGATACCGACATCCTACAGCTTACAGGATAACAGCTTCAAACAGAAAAAGGGGTGCTGATTTTGTAATCTCAAGGTACATGTCACCACGGGCGTTCTGACATTGGCGCGATTAATGATTTTAGCACGAACATAAAGAAGCATTTATGGTAACTTTACGCCACTGGTCGCATGCGCGAACTTGGCCAAACCATATGGTTGTCACGGGAAGAATACCCATAGCAATTTCATCATGATCATATATACTGGAACTGACACATAGTTGTTGACTTATTTTTAACTTGAAATATTGAATAAAATTTGCTCTATAGCTGAAATCTTAAGCTTGAAAGCTCACTTAGAGAATACCTTTTTCTGCTAGAATCTCATTGGGTTTGGCAATCTGACCTTATAAAATCTCAGGCTTTATTCCTCAATATCCGTCCTCATTAGGAATTGCCAGGATTAGTAGGGGGTGCAGTGCCACCAGGGAAAGCGCCGCCGGGAGTCACAATATATCTGCTAAACACACAATCGGGGTACCCTTGGTAGTTATAGGAAAGGAAGGTGCCGAAGTTATCAATCTGGGTATCTATGAAGGCATAGTACCAGTTGTACCTTTCTGCTGTCACACTGTGTGAAAAGGCTTCCGTAGTGAAAACGCTACTCACCGTTTCATAGTAGGTGGTGATAATCGAGCCACTATCCCTAACGTAACTTTTTCCATTTGGAGCGGTGGCCAGATCCTGAGGACTGCCCTGCCTCTGTGGTATAGTCATATAGGACCAGAGGCTGACACCCGGCGGAATGACGATATACATGTTGGAACAATAGACATATAACGAACAAAGAGGGTCATCGCGACGTGTAAACGGCGGCAGAGAGGCCGTATTACCTACGATCTCAACATGCGCCCTATACTGCATCCGGCATACGCCAGCATTGGTGAATTACTTGAAGGTCTCGCTGCTTAGAAATGAGACGCCCGTGGTCATGTCAATGCTAGTATCCGTGAATGTATTCCAAGCCTCGAGGTTGTCGGTACTATTGACTGTTAGAAAGGAATTCCACTCATTATGCATTCGCTGCTCAATGAAGGATGGACAGGGCTGTGCTGAATTCTCACTCAGCTGCTCATTGACGGGTGGACAGAAGTCAGAGCTGTGCTGATTCAAATCGATTTGGGTACCGGGATCTACTGTATTGCAAAGGGCCTCGTTGAGAGAGAGGATCTCGTCGTAATCCCTCGTGATACTAGGGTTCACTGCGGTTTTAATCTGGTCAAATGTAAGTGTGGTTGCTCCCGGATTTTGAGCCAAGGCGGCATTCCATGCGTCCTCAAATAGTGCCTGATTGGGATTGCTGGATCCAGGCCGGAGCACGGGTACTAGCAGCGACGTAACGTCAAATGAGGAGGGGACCCCAGCGCGATCTTGAAGGGGCGAGTCGCTTCCCGCCGTCGGGTCGTAGACAGCGCCACCTTGTAGCCACGCCTTTACTGTGGCCTGGAACGCGGCTACGTCGGCTGAGTTTGGGGACGTAGACGCCGGGGGATTATAGCAGAACGACGAAGTGCCCAAGACGTACCCGGCCTGGCCGCTGTCTTGAGCAACGGCCATCTGGCTGCCAGAGTACTTAGGTACACACTGCAATTACAACGATTTGTTGGGCTACCAGGAGCAGGTGTGAGTGTTGATACCCAAACCCGCAGGGCAACACAGTGTCTGCAGGCCGCTGAGGCATGGGGGACTTCCGACTCTGGTTGATGTGCTGACGATAAGGGAGGTGCTGGCTGGGCACGTGGCTGGCCCATCAGACCCCGAGCCGCAGTCCGGCGGGCTGCCACCCACTCACAGCCCAGGGTGCGTGGAGTGATGGCTGGGGCGTACAGCTTATAGCACATATTCCGCGGGCCAATCACGTAGTTCAAGTTGCTGCCAGTATTCACTTTGATCAAGCCATCTGTGTATAGCGATTGTTCATAGACGGGTCCGTTGTTGTTGAGCCCTGCCCAGGAGCATGTAGGCATCTGGCTGGAGGGACAGTAATAATACCGATGGGGGAAATTGGCATCGGTGCCCACCTGTGCTATCTGGTCGTTGGTCATTTTACAGCCGTCAGTGACCGAGAACACTGAAGACTGCCCGGCTGGGTACTGCGTGAAGTCGGGATCGCTGGGATTCTTGTATTCTGTAAAGGAGCAGGAGTCAAGAGTAGGAGGATTGGCTAGCAGCACGTTCGATCCGCCAGGACTACTGTTGATTGATATGTCTTCTGCTGCTGCCAAAGCTTGAGCTGTAGTCGCACTGCCATCGTCTTGGGTTACAGCCCAGACCATGGTGCTTTTTAGACATACGTTATCAGTGTAGTCGACTTTCATTTTCAGGGTAATAACATCGTTGTACGACATCCAGTTGTTATTTTATGTAACAATGTTGACTGTGGTAGTTTCATTTAAGGTAATGGTGGCACTGTCAACAATGATATCCTTGATCTCGGCAAATAAGAGTATATTAGTGCTTATAATACATAGGCCCAGAGATACAGTTCCGGTAAAGGTACAGCCAAGAGTAGTATAAGACAGGTTAGTTAAGGTAAAGCTCTGGTTGTAGAATTTAAGGTTAAAGACTACTTTGTCTGGACTGATATTGTTATACTAAAGAAGCTTAAGAGATTCGTCGATCTCGGTGAGATAAGTATATATATTTATGTTAGCTAAAATGATATCTAATGGTTAGCAAAATAGGTAAATAGAACAAAAGTTATCTGTAAGGAAAGAAAGTTTACGTTTAACCTAAACATTAGTCAAATCTTATGTATTATGAAGGTTATATTCTAGAATTTATTAATATTGTCAGATAGTAAATCTTATGGAATAATAATATACAATATAATATATTTATTACATTAAACCAGTCAATAATTAGCTTCAGTTTGACAATATCAAAATTTTGGAAGCATCAGAAAGAAGACAGAAACGTAATTGACAAACTTTAGTTATGTCCTGTGGATATAAAAGTACTTTGGATATTAGCAAGAAATGTTGGATAGTTAGCCAAATTCTCAGGACGGTCACTTTTTTCCGGAGCTACAGGATATTCCTTAGAGAATGTATTAATAACTTCATATCATGTGATATTTTAACTTTGGCCACAGAGAGAAAGATTTGGTAAGAAAACTAAAGAGAAAACTGACTAATTAATGTAAACTTCATCGAACCTATATATATTCATAAAAGAGATCAATGAGCTGGTAAATGCTTCTTGTGTAGAGACAAAACCTGTTAGGTCTGAAAATGTAGTTGTCGTTAGTTGATCTGGATCGTTCTTATTAGTTATTAGTAGTCGGAATAGTTAAGTAAATGATTAGTAGAGAGTGAGTGAAGGTTTTTACTTTTAACCAATAACTTTATTCATTTCTATACAGTATAATTAGTATTATAATCAAGTGAACTACTGGAGTTGTATACTATAGGAGTATACCGATAATTGATAATTCAAACGTATAATATCAAATGTAAAAAGTTAACTTAC
The DNA here is from genome assembly GCA_021399445.1 of Xylogone sp. PMI_703. NCBI lineage: Eukaryota > Fungi > Ascomycota > Leotiomycetes > Xylogone > Xylogone sp. PMI_703. The sequence continues at coordinate 6,706,233 of JAJTUQ010000003.1, forward strand.
ATTGACCAACCTTTAATTAATAGCTAAACCTAAGATTTAAATTGATTGTTATCAATGTTATATTATGCTTTAGAGTTAACAAGAGTATTTACTTGAAGAAAAGGATATAATATTTTAAGTCTAATAATGTGAACATACAAAGTAGTATCAGAGGTACTCGCTGGAACTACTTGAAATGAGTTTGGATTAATATTAGCAAAAGTAAAGTTTAGATATATATAAGTTAACGTGAGAATACTCTTAGGCTTTATAATATCGTAAGTATATATGTTAGATTATTTTTCGTAATAACTTATATTACGTTTGACGGAAGTACTATAATAGTTAAAGTTTGCAATGGTGATCATGCTGCAGAACTTCTCGGTAGTACCGTAAAAGCCAAAAGGGTTATAATACATATTAAGTGGATAAGTCTCAGAAAGGATATATGTTAGACTTTAGCCGGATGGATTGTACTTAGACTTAGTATTATATGTTTTAATGTAATTTTTGGGTATACAAAAATCTGAAATCTTTTATTAGCATTTGTAGATTAGTGGGAATCGAAATGGGAAAAGAAAGAGAATTAACCTGGGCTCATTCTACAGATGTCAAACTTGTTATAGTATTTAATAGCATAAGGTTTATCTACAGAGCATGTATAATCCAGATCTTGAGGAGTTAAAGCTTAGGCTGATACGAGATTGAAAACGTCAAGAAAAGGGATTACGAGAAAAGCAAGAAGTTTAATGCTTGGACGAGTGTTCATCGTAAAAAGCTAAAAGAAAAAACAAGAACTGGTCATAGGCTCTTGAAGCCGATAAAGACAATGAGCTAGAATATCTTCTGTATAATATATTTTTCTAGTTAGACATAAAGTCTAACGGTACTCAAAATCAGATTATCGGACTTTGGTAATTCCACATTCGGTCTTATACGTCAATTGCTTCTTACTTAATGTATGGCTTATTCTGTAGACAAAATGACAATTAGTCTGTCAAGGAAATTGTCACTTAAACAACATTAGTTCGTGATAATAATACTGATTAGTATAATATAGTAATCTTCACGATTTTAGACTCTTTGGTTTTTATGACTAGTTACTATCTCAAACAAATATACGGAGTAGAATATCCTTTTGACCGGTAGAAATGACTTACAGTACTCACTTGCCAGTATACCGTATGCTCTCATATTTGCCAGAGTTAAGCAAGCTTAACACGTATTTAGATATTACTCATTATACAAGAATCTTAAACTCCTTGTGTATATGTGCTGTTGGCACAAGGTCTGTCTCACCCCTGATAGCATAAATCTGGTAAATATAAGAGTATACAATACTTCACATTAACGAACTTTTCAGTTTCCACGACTTTTAGCCCTAAAATTAACACGTAAGCCAATCAAATCCACGAGTTATAAAATAATCAATAGGTGGGTATTGTAAGCCATTTCTACCGGCTAAGGGAAAGTGTGTAATAATTACAACTACATGTTATTACAACCACAAGCAGCTACAGACAATTACGATGTTAGCATTCATTATAGTTATGGTTATAGTGAATTTGTAACATTATTACTCTTTATCTATATTATAGCATTATAATAGCTTGTATCTAGATATAGCTGTAAAATACATATCTGAGCCAAACAACAAGCCATGGGAGTAAGGAATTATCCTTTTCTTTATGGCCTAGAACGTACGCTACTTGCTTACACGTGACTAGTCTTTCATAGTAAGATGTTAGCGCGTTCTATGATCTTACAGAAATGGAACACTTTATGCTGGATAACTAGCCTGATATGGTTTAGAAGATTAGAATATCTTCGGATTTCATTAGCTTAATTAGTTAATTTATTTTAACAACCATAGTAATCAATATTATGCTTTAAAGTAGATTGTATGTCTGATCGAACCATTATTAAAGAGTGTTGTCATGAAAGCAGATGGCGTTAAAAGTGTTCAACTTCCGTTAATACCGATGGATAAGGCAAGTATAACTGCGGTGTTAGGATGAATAGGCCAACCCCTGCCAGTCTATGCTTCTCTCGCTAGAAGGGGGTTTTGACCAATAGTATATCTAGAATAGGTTGTATTGCCACTTGCTAGGGGATGGCCTGTTAATCCTAATCGTCGGCTCGCTCCGATTGCGCGGCCTGTATTTCTAGTCGTTGCTTCCTAGTGGACACAAGTGACCACAAACCAAGTGTGATTATACAAAATTCAGTTACATCAAATTACTACAACAAAATCATCCTTAAACTATTATAACAACATATTAACAGTTATCCAGGAATAAATTAGTTATACTATTACTGGATAATAGTTAATTATTGTGTTGTTTAAGTAAAAATAAACATAAAGTATATTGTTATAATAGTTTGAAGATGATAGTATGATAGTTATGGTAATAGTTTGATGGAATTGATTTTCTTGTATGTGAGATCTATACAAAAGATCAAATGGTCACACTTGCTTCTACCGACTAGGAGGGAACGACTAGAAATGAAGGCTGATTAAGCCGAGCCGACGATTAACGCGGTAGCATACAGTACACAGCTCTACAAAGCATTAAGCTTGACCAGGATTGGCGTGATGTATACTTATCAAATCTCAAAATAGACTTAAGTTTTCAAATTATGTATAATTAATGTTGTTTTAACCAGTAGAGAGGATATTATGGTAAACTATTGATTATTTTGGGGACGTGGCCGAGGATATTTCTTTATTATTAGCTCATTAATTGCTTATGACTTTTATGTTGGCGTGAATTAAGTAGTTTATCTGTCATCTTCGACTGTCATTCTATTGTCTTAGTATCTTCGAGGCGTAACCATTGGAGTAGAATAGCATGATACTGAGCCTAATAGTTCAAGAACTACAGTTGTAGTAACTAATTGGGAAATTTAGAATTAATTGTGAGCATGGAGATGGGATATCGATTAGTGAACTTCAAAAATTCTCTAGTGTCATGTATGTAGTTAACGATGCTGAGGTGAGATTATATTTGGTGCTTATCTTCAGATGAATTATACAGGCTTTAGCTTTATTTAACTCTTAGATTTTATACAAAATCCGTGACCAGGCACAGGCTGACATGATTAGAAACTCTATCTGCCTTAACAGGAAGTTACTTCTTTTCTTGGCGGTATATTCCCTCTTTTATCAGTAAATCGGATCATGAGATCTGATATAGTCCTGGAAGTAATTTACATATCTAGCTATTATATCTGCTTGGGTAAATTGGTAATTAGCAACTAGAATCTATTTACCTGGTATTACTTCGAGATATCCGAGATAATTACAATTTTTTGTTCTATGCACACTTTCCATTATACGCTAGGTTCACCTTCTTCTGGCCACTATTATGCTTGACTTGGTCACCTCAGACCTTGTTCCCTTTCCTTATTCTGTAGGGGCTAATGGCTTTAATTATTTCTTCAGATTGTGCAAAAGCATTAAATCAAACAGTTAGCAGTTATGACCAGAGCCTTCGAAATCTCGTGCTTGAAGGCATATATCTCTTACTAAACGCTACAGGCGCTGCTGTTACGTTGTGCACCTCGACATGCGAAACCTCATTAACCAGCTACCAGAGCAACATTACTAAAGTATGCAAAAGCTCGCCTGTCATTAGTTCTGAAGTAACAAACATCTTTATGGAAGACTTGCTCCGTGATTATTATGATCTTATATGTACAAAAGATCCAGGCACAGGCGAATATTGTACAGGTAAGTTAATCCTGAACCCTTCCCAACATTCAATTGTTCTTTAACATATTTATTTTTCTAGATTACCTTACTGGTACATATGCAAACGTTCCTCATGTTACCCAGTGGTCTCAACTTTCTCATGGCATCATTTGTTCATCTTGCCAAATATCATACTTCGAGACTATACAGAAGTCTTCATTTCTCGGATATAGTACTTCAATAGCCTTAGACTGGAAAACAATACAACAAGGTACGGATTAACTATACTAACTCTAGTTCATGGATCTGAAGGAGATTCCGAGGAATGTACTAGATTTCACTAATATTAAACTAATAGCTTATGGTTTGAGCTCTGCCCTTGACATGTTAACAAACGACATTTCCTTTACAGTTACTGTTACTACAATTCTCATCAATACTATATATACATCTCAAAAACTGTACACCGTGAAAAGCGAAGACAGTTGCAAATCTATTACTCTTGCAAACTCTGTAGCCCAAAGCACAATATGGACGTTCAACAATCTTTCTCCAAACTGTTCTACAACAGTTAGCCAGTCCCTCTGCCTGCCCAAGAGTTGTAAAACATATACAATAAAGCCTAATGACTCATGTTTCTCAATTGTTTCTGATAACAACATTACATACAACGCTTTCCTGAATTACAATCCAACTATTAACCCTGATTGTACTAACCTTCATAACACGAGCGTTGTCTACATATCTAACCCGGATGGCGATTATGTAATTCTTAAGAGTCTTCCTGGGAACGACACTTCCAGTTCCAGCAACACGAATCAGTACGCTGATAATGTTGTTGCTGCTCCTGGCCCAGTCCCGTTCGGTACCATAACCCAATGCGGTGGCTATTACCAGGTACAGGTTACTGACACTTGCGAACAGATCTCCTTGGCAGCCAGAGTAAGTGTTGAGCTCTTTGAAGAGATTAATCCTTCTATTGACTCTAACTGCTTCAACCTCATTACAGGTCTGTGGTACTGTGTACATCCCACAGTTAATTGGAACTCAACTAGCACAAATTCTACAGGGCCATCTACTACGCTCTTACTACTGGGTCCAACGCCCCCAGGAACAACAAATAGCTGCTTTGAGTAGCATGTCATTATATCTGGCGATACTTACTTCACATTAGAGAATTCTCGGCGTTATCATAGCTAATTTAATTCTTTGGAACCCTAGCTTGGCTACGGATTGTTCTAATCTTTTACTCGGTGAATCCTACTGTGTAGACGGCTCTATTCCCTCTACTGCCACAACTATGGTTTCCGGAGCCGTCACCATAACAGCAACAGGTGTAACTACAAGCACACCGTCAGAGGTTTGCGTTACAGGCAAAGGGGATAGTAATTTTGGTGGCCTTTGCAGCTTTTCGTGTAATTTTGGCTACTGTCCAAAGCCCTGCACTTGCACAGAGTTTGGAACCCCAGTTCCTCCACCAGCGAGTAATACAACGATGGGGTACCCGGCTGCTGGTCTAACGCCAGATTACATACCGCTTTATAGCTATACTTGTTCACACGGTTATTGTCCGGATGGAGCATGTACTACCAATCAAGATTCAAGTAGCGTGCCTGGTGAGGTCTGTGACGCAGACTTGAGTTTAGTTGCAAATCAAGTTGGTCTATGCAGCTTCACTTGCAACTATGGCTATTGTCCAGCCCCCGTGTGTATTTGCACCGGTTATGGAGCTCAAGTGCCTCCTCCACCAGTAACTGGAGATAATGGAGTACCTCTGCCTGGAGAAGATGATAGTTATCTGGGTTTATGCAGCTTCGCTTGTAACCATGGATACTGTCCAGGTGGAGCTTGTACGAAAACTTCCAGCTGGATTACTTAAAGTTATATAGCTTGTCATATCCATAATACTCTTCTTGTTCAGGCGTGCTTCAATACTCTACAAATGCTACTTAGCCTGCCATCTACATGTCGAGGGTCATGGACTGCGTATTGTGCCTAAACAAACTAGTGGTGTGAGGGATTCCGTATGCAGATCAAAGTCAAGGAGGTACGGTATATGAGAAGTATGTTCAGGAACTTCTTAGGTCTTCAACAGAGTGTAAATACCACCAATCTAATAGGGTGACATTGGCGGCTGACAATGGACGATCCATGGCTTTAGCTTGGTCCCGGTATATTGTGTAATACGGTACTGGTATTAGAATGACAACGGTACCATGGTCAACTTCATTATCTAGCGCAAATCGTGGCTGAAGGTTGGACCAGTGAAAGGTTTTTTATATGGTTGCCTAATTGTCCAATGTGACGGATTCATTGTAGGGTTGTATATGGATGAAAATCTTCCGACCTTTGAAGGTTGGCGTTTTTCAGCCGCTCGGTAGGGCATCCAAGGGGCGCACTCAATTTTACCCCTTATATCTTATTGGGTGTAATGGGTTTGATTTGCAAATATTTACTGTGCCGCAGTTTCATTAACATGCATCCTTAATGTACCTTTGCCTTTGATTCGTTACACTTCTGAGCGACGACTCTTGGCAAAATACCCTAACGAGATAAGCTTTGAGTTCCCCGTATCTGCATCCGAACTCGGGATTGAAAAGCGTCAGCACGGCATTTCTTGGCTTGCTTGG